>JACBOW010000003.1:0-1295726 GCA_014706105.1 Phytophthora quercina | reverse complement strand
GTGGTTGAAAGTCTACCTGACCTTTAGATCAGGCCCTACCCGTACACGACCCGAAAAATAGCTAACCGCGCCGAGGCGATCTCGCCCGGGGTACGCCACTTGGTCAGGATCATCTGACCGCCCAGCAGATGTGGACGTAGCTCCACAATGACCACCACAATGCTCGTAAACACGGTTACGAACTGCAGCTTTACGCAGGCACGGCGTGCCTAGCTGACACTGAGTAGGCCGCCTGACTCTCAGTGTCAAGGCGGGATTTTTTTTCTTACCGGTAGTATTTTATAAAAATAGTGATTTTTTAATTTTTTGTCAATAGTACTCTGCCCGCGTTTTACTACTGGAGTCACAGTGTAGTACTACCCGAATAACAACTACGGATACTTTCTGATTTACGCGTTAAGTGCGGTCACAGCGTTCAATGCGAACTTAACACACAGTTTCCGACAGTCAGACCGGAAAAGGACACCCGCACGCAGCAGCAACTTCTCCAGCGCCGCGATGGTGGACACGGACGTGTACTTCGGCGATGACTTCGGCCAGAAAATTGACCTCACGGTGCGCATCCGCGAGATCCTGCGCAACTATCCCGGTACGCTCTAGTCTAATAAACTACGGGGGAGACCTCACACTTAGTCGTAATCTTTCACCTGATGGGTTGACTCACTCGTAGAGGGCACGTCCATCTTCAAGGAGATGGTGCAGAACGCCGACGACGCCGGCGCCACAGAGGTGACTCTGTGTCTGGACTACCGCCAGCACGCGGCCACAGGACTCGCGTACGAGAAGCTCGCGTCGTTCCAAGGTTTGTTGGGAGAAGAAAGCATCATCCCAGTATAATCACTGACTCTATATATTGTGCTGATAAACTGCAGGGCCGTCGCTACTGGTGCACAACAACGCCACGTTCACTGATGCCGACTTCCAGTCAATTCAGGTAGAAAGGGGAAGCCGAAGAGCTGGTTACTGTACGGTAGTAGCCTGGAAACTGATTGCTATGTGCTGGTTGGACTCGTAGCGCATTGGAGACTCGCTCAAGAAGGACAATTCGAAAGGATGGAAGACTGGACGCTTTGGCGTCGGCTTTAACTCCGGTATGTCAAGATGGAAGTGTTGATCTTGGCTGCAAATGGTTAACGTGTTGTTGCTATGACGCAGTTTACCATGTGACTGATCTTCCCACGTTTGTTAGCGGTTCGCAGCTTGTATTCTTCGACCCTCAGGTAGAGTACATAATGAACGGTCGCTGAATTATTGCGCAAGCTGACAACGGGTTCACTATCATAGGCTTGCCATTTACCAAACGTCAACCCAAGCAACCCAGGAAAGATGATCGACTATATCTCATATCCTGACTTGGTTAATAACTTTCCTGATCAAATCTCGCCGTTCCAATGCTTTGGCTGCGACTTTTCGGAGCCCTTTTCGGTAAGTGGATAAGTTTGACTTTATTTTCCAGATCCTTTTGCGATGAGTAAACTTCTTCTACTGACTTTTGCTTCTTGAAGGGGACAATTTTTCGTCTTGCGCTTCGAACGGAAGAGCAAGCCCAGCGGAGCAAGCTTTCAAATCGTGCCCAAACGCCTGAAAAAATGGCAGAAATGCTCAAGGAATTCGCCGACAGCTTGCCAACTGTGCTGCTGTTCTTGCGCAACGTGTGCAAAATATCAGTGTCGGAATGGAGAGCAGGTGAAGAAACCCCGACTGTTCTGCACAAAGCTTTGGTCAACAATATGACGCCCGATATCGAAGCAAAACGGTCGCTACAACACACAAGCCTGGGCTCATCTCGTAACATTTCTACCCAGCGATTCTCCACTGATGGTATGCTGCCTTAACGCCAACGATTTGGCTGCATCTGTCGATGAGGCATCTACTAATTTCTTGTTCCGTGCACAGGAATCGTTTGCGACTATCCATTGAATATCGAAGCTCATGACTACGCTGCACAGTTGACGGAAAATTACGAGTATTTGATCATGAATCAGCTTGGCGGTGGGGATTGCACCAAGATAGCATGCGATCCGGCCAATGCAAGCCAACGTCTGGTTCCGTGGGGTGGCGTGGCTGTGTCAACGATTGCTGATTCCGCAAATATTGCAGCGTCTGGCTTGGCATTTTGCTTCTTGCCATTGCCAACACATACGTATTTACCTGTGCATGTAAGTATCGCCTACCTGGGATACACACTATTATAGTCACTAATGGGTACTGTTCTTGCCGTCCTCAATAGGTGAATGGATATTTTGAGCTCTCATCAAACCGGCGCGACATTTGGTTTGGAGAGGGTCTAAGCGGGGACGGCCTGCTCCGTGCTCAGTGGAATATTGCCTTACTTCGCGATGTGATTGCACCATGCTATGCTCGAGCGATCTTGCACTTGGCTAACAACCAAGTTATGGACCCTAACCAACACGTTGAGTTGCTGCCTCAGGCACTCCCACCAGCACCCTGGGACTCCCTAACGTACTCGTTTTTCTCGTTGGTTCGCAGTAAACCTTGCTTGTACAGCGAGGTTGAAGGGGGACGGTGGGTGTCTCCAGCGGAAAGCATGGTGGTTCGCAGCAGTTACTTAAACTCGAAACAGCTAGAGCGATTGCTGATTGATGACAATTTCCCTGTTGTCTGCAACTTGGCTGAAGATCTTGAGCGCGTATTGGTAAAAACAGGAACGGTTCGGTCGTACGTTGAACCGCAAACTCTACGGGAGGCGTATAAAATTAAGCATTCCGGCCATGCGGGTAACCGAGAAGCTACCGAGTGCCTACTAGGTTTTATGCTGAGTGATTTGAAACCGAGCCGCTTAAATGCTCTTGTCGGCGTCAATTTTCTTCCGGTGGCAGATGGAACTCTTCGAACGTTTGAGAACCGCTCCAACTTTGATCCCAGCGAGCTCGAATACTTGTGCTCCATGGGATTTACACGACAGCACGCTGTTTATGCGCTAGCAGTCATAGGGGGCAATGGAGTGGAAACGGCGCTCAATTGGTTGCTTCAGAATCCGAATCCGTCTATTGTAAATGGAGAAGGAGCCAATACCACATTTTTGATCCCGAGCAGAGAAGAATTAAAATTGCTGGAGAAAGCACGTGGCCACTTAGTAAACATTGAAGCGATTGGTGCCAATGGATTGAAGCTTCTTTCCTCGGAAGTGGCGGAAAAGCAACTTAATGTGCAAAAGCTGGATTATCAAGGCTTTGAAGATATGCTGGCAGTAGTGTTACCTGCTTCGTGGTTTGGGAAGCTTGCAGTTCCTTGGGCTGGAAGTGATGACGGGGATGAACCAAATGAGGAATGGTTTCGGCAGCTGTGGAATTACATTGGCACGAGCAAGCACATTTCATCGTTTAAGGATAAGTGGCCGATTGTGCCAACGTCTGCACACACATTGGCGCAGTTAAGTGTTTCAGCAGGTGTGTTGAGCGCCGAGCTGATTCCTGACGGTTGTCTCCGTTGCTTGGAAAGGATTCAAGTACGTCTTCTTCTTCCAAACCTGTTTGCATCTTTCCACCCAAACCCGGAAGTGTGGCAGTATATTCACCAGCCAACTGCTGTCGGTGTGCTATCGTGCATTGGAGTGGTCTTAGGTGCAGGAAGCTTGACAGTGCCGACTCGGGTATACAAATTGTTCGAACAAACCGATAGGTCTGATCGCGAGAACCTGCTTAAGTTTCTGACGTCTGGGGTTATTGAAGATATCGGCGCGAGCCACAAGCAGATCTGCAAAAATCTACCTATATTTCCGGGATTTCGAACCATCACAGGTGTCGAAGACCGCGGCGTCCAGTGGGTGGAGAGTGGAGATCGCCTTGAAAGTACGGACAGTGGGTTTTTCCCTGTGTTTATGTCACTGGCACAGATCGAGGAGCGACATCACGAACCTTTGATATGCATGGGCATTCCTTCAAAATTTCTCGACGAAAACTTCGTTTTTGTACAAGAAGGCGACACAGTACTGGCGGATTTCCTGTCACACTTGGGTGTTCGACGAATCTCTAAAGTGGAGTTTTTTGCGAAGTACCTGATTCCTCGTATCAATCGCATAGAACCCAAGACACGCGTAAAATTTGTCTACCAGTTGCTGACAGAATTAACTACCTTGTTAGCACAGGATGTTGACGGTATTTTGTCAAGTATTATCGAAACAGCAGCAATTTTTCCGACAATGGCGGGAGATCTGAAATCTATTGACGACTTGTACGACCCAGAGATTGACGAATTTATGGAAATCATGGACGAGTCGTTCTTCCCTGCGCTTGAGCTTCAAGATCCACAGCCACTTTCTGCGTTGAGATCTATAGGATTACAGCGCGCGTTGTCACGTCGATCGATTTTGTCGCTAGCGGTGTCGTTGGAGAATGACCAAATGAAGATTACGGCTGGCAGTGCTGAACTACGAGAGGAAGCTGAGCTGGATGAAATGTGCGAGAAGTTGCGCTCTCGGTCCGTTAAATTCTTTCAGTATGTGGACACGCATATGGATCAACTCATAACTCCAATATCTCTTCAGCGGCAAGCACATACACACACTAATAAAAGCAAAAAGAGCAAGGGTATTCGCTTTTTGCGAAACTTTTTAGGTGATGACCGTTTACGCGGACTTGACACACTACATGGCGACAACATGCCAACCGCAGAAGAGCTCGAGGAACAAACGATGGAGAGAGCTGAGATTGAAGATTTTAAAGCGAAACTAGCGATTATCGTGTGGATCCCAGTGTGTGAGGAAAAACCGCACCCCGCAGCGCCATGGTACAAGCAAGGGGAGCGAGTCATCGTCGCATCGCCGCAGCAATCCCGTCCAACAAAGCATTTGTGGCTTTGTTCATCTCAATTTCACATTATTAAGTGCTCGGTGCATTCAGACGTTTTGCGAGGCGTGTTGGGGTGGAATGAGCGTCTGCCAGTTGAGACGATTGCTGCTCAGCTCAAGGAGATTTCGCAAATGTTCGACTGCCGGCGAGAAAAAGGTGATGCTGATCTGAAATCCGGTAGTGATGGAGACACCCACGTGGTTTGGTCCGCAGTGTACACCATAAACCAGGTCCTATCCACATTTTTCGAGACTGAGCAAGGCGAACGCCGGAACCAAGTGCTGAAGATCTTGTCTGGTAACGGCAAGTACGTATGGGTTGGTGATCGCTTTGTGTCGGCAAATCACGTGGCCACTGTGGCTGTAGTGAACGCGGAACCGTATTTGTATACGGTTCCCAACGAGCTACTTCATTTCAGACCCTTCTTACGAGCGATTGGTGTCCGAGAAAGATTCGCACTGGCGGATTATGTACATGTTCTTGGAACGATGCACAAGGAATGCTCAGCTATGGTGATTGCAAATGAAGAAGACGCGAAGATAACCCCTCTCTCGGGCGATAAGCTGACGACAGTGATCGGATTGATCCAATTAATTAGTGACACGCTACAACATCACTCTGACTACGAGTTGTTCGCCCCGGATCGAAATGGAGTACTTGAATTCGCAGCAAAGCTGACGTATGACGATGCCCCCTGGCTGGATAAACGTGATTATGAGACCTCTTCAGAGTCTACGCGATTTATTCACCCCAAGATATCAAACGAAGTGGCTGCAAAAATCGGATCCCGTTCCTTGCGCAGTCAGTTATTGACTGAAAGCGGCCACGAAGCCATGTCCGTCAGTGCTGAAGGTGACGTCGAGGCATTCGGTCAGACGGAAGCTCTGACAAAGCGGATTGCGCACATTCTGGAACAGTATCCGGACGGGCCGAATATTATCAGTGAGCTCATTCAAAACGCAGATGACGCAGGGGCAACCCGGGTATGCGTGCTATACAACAGTTGTACGTACGGTACTTCATCGCTGTTAAGTCCAGCCATGGCAAAGTGGCAGGGGCCATCACTGTATTGCGTACGTTTCTCTTTGCGGATTGTACTGCAATCCTTTTTGCCGTTCTGACTTTTGTGGTGTTTGTGCATTTGCAGTACAACGATGCTGAGTTCAGTGACGGAGATTTTATTAACCTCGCACGCATTGGTCAAGCTAGCAAGCTTCAACGTGCAGCTACCACGGGGCGATTCGGACTAGGATTTAACTCGGTGTACCATTTCACCGACTTACCTTCGATTGTTTCGGCCAAATCTATCGGTACGTCACAAACATCATCGCTGGCTGTTTTAGTAGGGGTGATTTATCACGGTGTGGCTTGTTTTTTGCAGTGATGTTTGATCCTCACGCCACCCACTTGCCCGGTATTTCAGCTGCAAACCCGGGAATCAAAATTCGTTTTGCAAATGCGAGTATCGTGAAGCAGTTTCCGGACCAATTTGCACCGTTCAAGAATGTATTTGGGTGTGACTTAAAACACCATTACAAGGGCACTTTGTTTCGATTTCCGCTGCGAGATAGCTCTCTCGCAGAAAGCAGTGAAATCAAGCGTCGAGGCTACTCGCACCGCGAAATTGTGGAATTATTCAAGAGCTTCCAGGGGTCGATCATTGACACAATGCTGTTCCTTCGGAACGTTCGCAAAGTCGAAGTGTATTTTCAATCAGAGATCGACCAGTGGCCTGTGCTTCTATATGGTGCAGAAGTGCCCGAAGAAGATCGAGGTGAATCATGGCGGAAGATCGATCGATTTATGCGAACTAATGGCTTACCGGGAAGCACATTTGGTGCGACGGAGTTATCCGCTAAAAGAGAATTCTATGCGCGCTTGCGCTCCACACCAACAGAAGAACTCCCCTCTGTGACCCAGGTGCTCCACATTCGACGACGACAACAAAGAGAATTGCAAGAATCGTTCCGCCGCTTCGGTAAAACTGACAATTCAACGGCTCAAGAAGTGCCAGAGGTGGACACAGGTGATCAAATGGAGGAGACTATCGAAAAATATTTGGTATGCAACCAAATTGGTGGCGGGAAAGCACGTGACATGGCTTGTGCAACCGAAAACGAGTCTTTAAAGCTTGTTCCGTGGGTCGGTATTGCTAGTCGCATTGACGGAGTGCCGATTGAAGGGCGCGCATTTTGCTTCTTACCTCTTCCTGTCCGTGTTGGCTTGCCTGTTCACATTAATGGCTACTTTGAGTTGTCGTCGAATCGACGCGATATTTGGATTGGAGATGACATGAGTGGCGATGGGAAACTGCGTTCAGAGTGGAACGCAAATCTGTTGGTGGATGCGGTTGCTCCTGCCTATTTAACCTTCCTACTGGAAGCAAAAGCTATGTGCCAGAGTGATTCTTCTGACTATCTCTCCTTTTTTCCGACAAAGCTCCCTGCGAGCCCGTGGGACAGCATCGCTCTCGAACTTTTTCGGATTATGAAGACCCGGCCGATGTTCTACGCGTCGACATGTATGACCCAGCGGACGAGTAATGCAACCGTGGAGGGCCTAAGGAAATCTGTCGCCCCAAGCTCTTGTGTTTTGATTGACGACAGCCTCAGTGACTGGAACACACTCGAGATTGCGCTGAATTCTGCATCGCTAGCAACAGTGCGTTTGCCAGTGGCTCTGCGCAATTTGTTAATTCAGCTTGATGCAGTACATGGAACGATGACGCCTGAATTTTTCCGGCAACTGACGAGACAAGGAACCTTTCTACCTGACTTAGAACAGAATGCTCTTAAACGAGTTGTTCAGTTCTGCACGTCGGATTGTCTAGGTTCTCCAAATGTAACCCCGGCTCAAGCTCTTAACCAACTGCCGTTGCTGCCATTAAAGGACGGGAAGTTTGGAAGAATTTGCTTTACTGACAAGAGCGTACAGTATGATGACAGGGACTCAAGCAGAAAGCAACCGCTGACCTTCTTTTTTGGAAGTGCGATAGAGGAACAGCTTTTGGCTGACTTTCCGCATCGTGTGGTACGCGGGGAGTTCAAAGAGTCGTTTGACCAACTGTCGTCTGTGTATGAGAACTCGAATCTCAGCGTGGTGGACCTCGCAGCCGTACTAGACAACTTTTTGCCGCATGTGCTGGGTCGTTGTTGGGGCAAAGTCGAGGACGAAACATTTACTCTCGATGCAACTTCAGAAGTGAACGAGGCACAAACCAAAGAAGATTGGATACGCGTCTTGTGGACGTATGTGGAGACTCAATTACAGACGATTGAACAACCGCCACAAGTTTTCATGAAGTGGCCGCTGGTTCCCATCATTTGCGACGAAGGAAATCGATGGGTTAGCCTCTCTGCGAAAGTTAGCCTCGTCCTTCCTCACTCGGAAACAGCACCACTGTCGTCGGAAGTACTCAGTCAACTGCAACACGTACTGGCGAAAATTGGCATTCATATTGTGGATACGTCGTACGTGAGCGGTGAAAGGAGCGCGCAGTGGTTGTTGTCTGGTAAGTATGTTCATAAGCTAACTTCGGATGGTCTTCTCGCAGCTATAAGCCGCTATCAGTTCCGACACGACTGGCAAAGTTTCGATGAAATTTTTGTTGCAACGACGGAGGTCGAACGGCAGGTGCTGTGTGACTTCTTCGCGCTGAATACTTTCGATGTCGTATCAAATGACTTCCAGCAAATTCTTTTCGAGCTCCCAATATTTCCGGTGTACTCGAATCCCATTTCTACCTGTGTTTGTGCGCGAAATAACACTAGCGTGCATTTCGTCAGTTTAAGACGAGGTGGCTATTTACCTGCCACAGATGCCGATGTCAGAGCTCTTGACGGCTCTTTTTTCCGCGCTGAGAAGGAGGCATTAAGAAGATTTCTGCGCGATTGCGGGGTCGACGAATGGACGTACACGAAAATCCTGCTGGATCACGTTTTCCCTCAATTACCGGTATTGGAAAAGCAGGATGGAGATTTGGTCGATTCCGTGGTTTTCGGTGCACTAGAGGAACTCTCTTATCACCAGCGAAACGACCCACGATTTCGCGATGTTATTACAACCCACGCTATCATCCCATCCAGGAAACGAGTTTTTCGAGCAGTCGACCAGCTTCACGATCCTAGTGTGAGCGAGCTGAGTGAATTAGTGGGAGAGAACAGTCTTCCTGACCAAGCATTTTCAACACCATTAATGGTTCAAATTCTGCGGGCACTGGGGCTTCGTACTGGTCTTTCCTGTCATGCAGTACTGGAAAGCGCGCGTTCCATTGAGGCGATGTATGGAGAAGATAGAGAAGATTCAGCCGACCGGGCGTGGTCTAAGGCCCACAGCTTACTCTCCATCGTCAACAAACACTTTGATTCGATGATGTCAGAGTCAATTTCGAGTGACTCCATGAATGACCTGGAAGAAAACATCGAGAAACGAGCAATGCAGGATATTGTGGCGGACTTGAAAGAAGTTCAGTGGTTACCTGTTCGGATGAAATCACCCGACCCTGCAATGCCGTGGAAAAGTTCAAGCGGAAGTGGTGACCACCGGCCATGTCTTTCAAATGCATTGAAAATGCGCCCACTAAAAGATGCGGTACGTAACTGTTGTTCTTTTGGATTTGACATAAGTGACTAATCGTTCTTGTGGTCTTGCTTCATTCGCCACGTTTAGTGGTTTTGCTCGTCTTCAATGAATATTATGGACGGGGAGTTGACGTCGGACGTACTCATAGGTGCGTTTGGATGGAATGAACAAGTTGACGCTTTTGTAATTGGAAAACAGCTCGAGGCCATTGGCTCGCAATGGGAAGAATATTGCCACAAGAATGAGACTAGGGCGCTGCTTTCGTCTTCTACTTCGCCGAGTTGGCGTTTTCCGTTATCAGAAGTTCATCGGATGTATGATAGTCTGGAAAACTATCGGCTATCAGACGAAGAGGACTGGAAGGCGTCTCCGGTGTATCGCAAGTTGGCAAATGCTTTTTGGATATGGACAGGCAAAGGATTTGCTTACCCGTGCCAAATCGCTGAGGAGGCCGACCCTTCCTTGGAGCCTCTTTTGTATTGCTGCCCGAGCGAGCATATTATCCCGCGGTCGCTCCTGGCTTCCTTTGACCTCAAGGACGCTTTTACTACTGTCGATTACTTGGAGGCAATCATGAGGCTACCACGCAATGTTGAACTGAATGAAAAGCAAGTGACGGCGTGCCAGAAAATTTACGAAATTGTCGCGGACAACACGTCGTCGTTGGAGAGAGCGCTGGATTCGTTCGTAGCACAGGAAATGATTTTGCTGGATCAGTCCAATCGGCTTGTTCCTGCGGTGCAGTTGACCTTTGACGACATGGAATGGAACGAATCACGAGAAGTTCGGCGAGGAGCGACATTTGTATCGAAGAAGGTTCCTAAAGTTGTTGCAGGACTGCTTGGCGCTACTTCGCTGCACTCCAAACTAGCGCAGACGTCAGTGACCAGTCGGCGTGTTGTGTGTCCGCCAGCTAGCGCATTGCAAATTGTGTTACCGCCTCGGTCAGAATGGCACCACGCGCTCCTTTGGGAAACGATTCTTGCAGCAGAGCGATTCGGGGGTACACAAGTGGACTTTTTCCTAGATAGCCGGCATCACCCTTCGCAACGTGTGATCCAGCCATCACTTCAGCCTCTTCAGGATGAAGCACTTTGCATTCACATTCACGACATGGTGCTGAGTGAAAACGATATTAACAATCTGTTCCGTGGAGAATCGTCGCGCGCGGGTCTTCTCTGTGGGTTTATCGTGTCCGACTGCATGCAAATTCTCAGTGGAGAAGGTTTCTACATTTTGGACCCAACAGGATGTTATCTATCCTCATCGGCCGGAGTAACAACAGCTTTAACGCCAGACTCAGGTCGGGCGACAAATATGGGTCGACGGTATGAAGTACTAAGCCAAGATTTTGTACGATATCCGGACCAGCTACTACCATTTACAACTCTCCCTTCTTGCCCAAGCAACGTGTCCCGAGGGACGCAAAGTACGTTGATTCGATTCCCCTGGCGCAAAATGGGATCAGCTGCTTCTTCCTATGTACTGGATGCGAAGAAAGCCGACAAACTGGTTACGTTCTTGAAGTCCCAACTTTACCAGACGTTGATATTCACGGAGTCTGTTCACCGTATTTCGCTTTGGAGTGTGGGTAAGGAATCTGAGTTCGCGTCTCACTGTCATGGTGAGGTGTCACTTGATGCACCTGAGCGAACGCTTCGAAAGCGCAACTTGACACGTCAAAACCAAGAGTGGAAAAAAAAGTTCTCGCTGCAGAGCTTTTTCAAAAGCCCAGTGACTCCTGAAAACCAATTGGAGTTCGTGGTCAACCTTGAATTGGAAAATCGACAGTATCGTGACACGTGGCTGTTTGCCGATAATATAGGCTTGGGCAGGAGTCGTGATTTGGCATGCACCGCAGTCCATGAAATGCTTCACTCAACACCGTACGTGAGTGTAGCGTGTCATATCTTCCGCGATGGAAGTCCAGCTCCTCGACTGCGCGGCCATGTGTACAAGATTGTAAACACTCATCAACAGGTGGGGCTGCCGGTCCACGTCAATGGTTGTTTCAAGAAGACTAGTAAGGACAAGCAGCTTGCGTTGAGTGCGACTTTAAACCAAGTTCGTCAAGAAGGCGAGTTCAGTGGTGCAAGTGGCAGCGAGCAACAGGTTGCAGCTGGATGGAACCGCATCCTCTTAGAAGACGGTGTGTCGGACGCGTATGCAAAGCTTCTTATGGTTGCTAAGCGGTCTTTCCCCAAGGCTCTTTACAATATCTGGCCGACATTACAACAGGTAAGCTTGAACATTTGAAAGCCGCTTCCTTGTTGTGATTATACTAACGGCGATTCTTTTTCAGCGCGGAGGAGATAAAGAGCTTGGCACACTAGTGCAAACACACACACACCATTCTGTTGGTACACGAGAGCTGTTTCTCTGTACTGATGGCACCTTCCGTGCGCTAAGCCATGGCTACCAGCTTGATTTGGATGACATGAATATTGAGGTAAAATCGCTTCTAGGCATGGAATTGTTGGATTTGATGTTACTGAACACACTATGACCGTCTGTATACAGGTGGCATCATTCGCGCAATTGCATTTTCCGGCGTTTAACATACCGGTCAGGATCCTGGAAGATTGCTCACGGCTTCTGCCATCGCGGATTTACGCCGTTACGCCAAAAGTTATGCGGCGCTTTTTGAGAAGTGTGAGCAGCTCTGAGGTCCACTCAGGTATATGCTTATCTCTGTTGGAGTACTGCTTGAGTGATTTGCCTTTTCCGTTGCCAAATGAAACGGATCCTGTATGGGCCGAATTTCATGGGCTCTCTTTGCTACCGCTGGAAGATGGAAGCATTGGTGTGCTTCGAATGAATCAGCGCCGAACCAGTTACGTGCTTGCGTCGTTCAACCAGATTGAGTTGCTTCGGTCACTTGGGAACTTGTTTGTATCGCTGGCAGCGTCTCAAAGACTCCACAAGTACTTCTCAGAGAGTCGATTCACCTCTGTATTTGGTTTGGCCGCCTTTTCTATCAAGACCCTTTCGGATAATATTGAGCGGGTAATGCCGCCGTCATGGAAAAACCAAACAATGGTCAAGTGGGATCCAAGTTCGCCGATTGAAGTTGACCAGCTGTGGCTCTATCGCTTCTGGCAGGTAGTGCGTTTTGAGCGCCGTTCTTTGGGATATTTCGCGAACTGGCCGTTAATCCCCGTAAAGGGTTCACGGCTGGTTTCTTGCGCTAAGATGGATATGGCTGTGTGTGTTTGGGACGGATCAGCAGACAGCGAGCTATCTGCTCACGTTGTTGAGACATTTCAAGCTTCTGCTACGGAGCAGGAAAGCAAAATGGCTGACATGGAAGCTGAACGCAAACGTTTAATGGAGCTAAGCTCTGCAAAATTCCGAAAGGACAATGAATTGGCTGATGAACGTAGTTCGGATGAGGAAGAAAGTGGGGGAGAGAATGGGGAAGAGAATGATGAAGATGGCGAAGAGGTTGCAGGTGATGGCGAAAGTGCGTCCGTTTCCGATGAAGGTGACGCTACTGCTACAACCATGGCGTTTACCGTCGAGATGGAAGATATTTCGTCGCCTCATGCTCAAAACAGGGAACATAATTCGAGTTTAGGATCATTTTCGGATAACGAAAGTGCAGATGGAGGGGTACCTTTGTCACCTGATTCTGTATTGATGGCACTTGAGAACATCAGCAATGGTGACGACAGCACCGATGGTGTAGAAAGTGGTGAAATTGGCGAGGGCTTCGCAGTCCCCGTATATCCAGTCGAAGATGAATCACTCGAGTTCTGTAGTCGTGAGACCCTTCATAACGTTCTCTCAGAGCTGAATGTGCCAATGATGGAGCTTGCGTATCTTGGAGGTCAGGAGCGTGACATCGTACCACGTACTGCTGACTTGGGTTTGGTAGTTCTTGATGGGCTCTTTGCCTCGGTCTGGGAGGAACTTCGTTGGGGAGAGCTAAGTGAATCGCGCGCAGTGCTCATTGCCGAGTTTTTCAAGCACAATGGCGACACTAATGGAGGCTACAACCGTGTCCAGCTGGAAAAACTGAAACAACTGCCGATTTTTGTGAATATTCAAAATGTGCCTTGCGCAATTCACGGTGGGCAGGACTTCTTTTTAATCCCGCCAGATCTCAACCTGACAGACATCCCGCTGCCTCCTGACGCACAACAGTGTTTTCTTAAGAGCAACCCACGCCTAAACGCTTTCTACAAGGAACTTGGCGTGGAGGAAATGAGCGACAGCAGGCTCCTGATCTACGTCTTACCAATGTACATAGAGCTGCAAGAACCTCAACGCGACCAGATAATGCGTATTCTTCTGCAGAAATGGCAATCGCTGCGCGGTAATGCCGAGTTGACGGCGATACTCAAGACAGCAGCCTTATTCCGAGACGATGAAAGTGAAGACGCTAGCTATCACCCGGCGAGTGCCTATTGCGATCCTCGAAACAGTGTGCTCGCTACAATGTATGCTGGTGTTCGCGGACAATTTCCAGCTCAATGTTATCGAACGACTGAGTGGCTGGATCTGATGGGCGAGATTGGTCTGCAAACCGAAGTCACTGTCGACATTTTTGTGGAGTGCGCTCAACGCATCGATGGTCAGTGCTCGAGTAAGCAGGCTCTTACGCCCGAAGATGAGCATCTCATCACAACATTGCACCAGTTTTTCGTCCAGAATTTCGACAAGTATGATCGATCGCGGTCATTTTTTGAAAGAATAGCTCTGCTAGCGTTCGTCCCAGCTGTCGTGCATGAAACTTCAAATGTATTGGACTCTTCGAATAATGGTGCAGTCGAACGTCAAGAAGGGCAGTTTACGTCGCGATCTGTCGTCCGCAAATACTCAGATTGCGCTACTGCAGATGATCAGGCGCTGGTGTACTCTACAATGCCGATCTTAGCAAACGTAGCGCTACCACCTCGCGTTCTTTATAGTCGACTGGGAATTAAGTCTCCACCTCCTCAAGACCAAGTCGTGGCACATTTGCTGTCCATTACGAACGGCGATCGTCCTATTTCGTCTCGGTCGCTGGATTGGCAATTCTTTTTGCCAATGGTAGAGGTGTTCCAAGCAATTTTCAAGTTTTTGCAGGAGAACTGGGGAGAACTGGGGGTGGGAACTCAGCAACGTCTCGCAAATTCGGCAGTCATTCCGGTAGGTTCTACTTTGGTGAAAGGCACTAGCCTATTCTTTCATTTGGGCGAGAATCTCGCTCCACTAATGTTTGAAGTACCTCGGGTGTTTGGTGCGTATGACGCGCTGTTCCGTCACATGGGCTCTAAGGTAGCCCCCGAAGTGAGCGATTATGTTCGTCTATTGCGCGACCTGAACGAAGAATGCTGTGGCCATCCACTGAACCTCAATGAGTTGATTGCAGCTGCTCGTGCAATCGATCTTCTCGTTGCTGCCATGGCCGAGTCAAACCATCGCCTTTCGCTCGAGGAGAAGAACAGCATCTTCCTACCGTCGGGTACGGCAGTCATGCAGCCTATGCTGGTGATGGCATACAACGACTCGGCATCGCTATGCTCAAGTATTGATCTGACAGAGCTGCATGTGGTTCACCCTCGTATCAGCACAAGGTGCTGCAAAATGCTGGGGGTGCCAGGAATTACCACTGTTGTGACTGAAGTGTTGGATGGTAACGAGAACCCCACCGAGCTCCTGGCTAACGACGAAATCGCGCACTTCAACAGCGTGTTGGCCTCTCAGCAGTTTGCTGACGGCTTGCGGAAAGTCATCACGGCCCAGCAGCAGAAAGCCTCAACGTACGATGCATTTGGATTCATACCCGACTTTGAGGACCTCAACCAACGGATCATGAATTTGGCCACTTACGAAGTGAAGTGCGTGGCAGAGCTACACTCGCGCTTTTTTGCAGAGCTCGATTTTCCTGCTCGTACAATCGACGTAACCAAAACTACACGCCAGGGCAGTTTGTCGTTCTTGGACCAGAACACGAAGCGGATTTTCATCGCAAATCACACACTTGAGGATCGCTCAGAAATGAGAATGCGTGCGAGCCATTTGGTCGCTCGATGCATCAACCAGCTACTTGGAGGCGTGCTGCAGGATTGCTCAGTGTTAGAATCCATCTTGACATGCGATGAGATGGAGATTCTGGACGTGTTGCAGCTTCTTGATATCTATGAAGACCCCGTGTTGATTGTCGAAAAGCTTCGTGGAGTGGTGGGACAACCTTTGTGCGAGGCAGACTGCGCTAATGTGGAACTCGCTCCACTGCGTTCTTGTCTACCTGGAGAACTCGTCGCAGTAGAAAACGAAAGCGGAACGTTGTGCTATGGCAAGATCCTGCGAGAAGAGCCCAGTGACGCAGCAGGTGTGAGCCGTTACGAAGTGAAGGTGACCAGCTCTTCCACGCAATGGATGTTGGCCACGCAGTTGTACTTCTTTCGGTCTGCTCGTGTAGGAACGAGTAGTAGCAGCACCCGCAACGCTACGTCAAACGTGCAGACTGCAAGACAAGCAGAGGACCTTGTGACTAACCATTCCGAGACCGTCACGTTGCCCCCATCGGTCGTAGCGATCGCTCCTGAATCTCAAGGCAGTGAGATTGTAGCTGGGTTTTCAGGTATCAAGGCGCCCAATGCGGTCGTCTCCTCAGCCAACGTCTTATCTGCAGTGAATGATCTGCTGTCCCGCCTGAACGTGACGTTGGACACGAGTGTCGAGGACCTGATGGCCAAGAACCTTCGACTTCAGCGCCGTCTCGAGGTGGCAGAGGCTGGTCGCCGCGCCGCCGCAGCACAGATCGATACGGTGATCCGTGAGAAGAAGGAGGTGCAGGACTCGCTCGTGTGCGCTGTGTGTCTGGAGAACCAGGTGAACCGCGTGCTGATCCCATGCGGCCACATCTACTGCGCGTCTTGCGTGCAGCAGCTACCGCGCCCGTCGTGTCCAATCTGCCGCCAGAATATCGTCTCGAGCTCCGTCTTCCACGTCCCGTCCTAGATCTATCCATGCGTATTTGAGCAGGTAGATTAAGTTTAACTTCATGCTTATCGTACTTCTTTACCACAAGTGATGAAATGTGAACATTTTCTCTCGGCTTTGCAATCGCGTTAGTGCAGCCTCGCTACTGTAAATTAATTCTTCCGAGCTGCTCTGTGATCTCAGTTATTGAGCTTTCGTGCTGTGGATGCTCTCCATTCCAGCAATGCTTGCAGGCTCGGCAACTCTCCCTTTGGTACGACACGAAAGAACTGGTGGAAGCCAACTAGATCACTCATTGCGAGCAATAGGCATACGAAGGTAAGTAGGTAACCTTGTGGTACGGCTGCCCCCGGTTGCAGCATACGCCGAGAATCCAACTCCACCATGTGCACTGCAGCACCGACAATACGGATGTCAATTCGTGGCGGACTGTCATAGGGTCGTCATTCCTCACGTCGTAACACTCACACAACCAGTGATTCAGGTGCTCGGACGTTTTGATGCAGATAATGTACTTGACGCCTGGACGTTGTCTGTACACCTCCACCTTGGCGTGGACCGATTTCCATTCTTGGCTGTGTAGGATCTCTACAATTACCGTGGTCCATTCTTCGAACGTCGTGTTAGGAGGCATTTGGAATCCGCGACGTGAGGGCTGAAAAGTGCAGTCCGCCTCGAGCGTTGGCTGGTAAGACCCCGGTGTCCCGTGTCAATAACATTACGACCAAGTGCATCGCAGAAGGTATAACTGCAAAAAGTTTTGGCGAGCTCGTGAACTCTTGAAATGGGAAATTCAACAATCCAAACCTTGTCTGCTGCCCACACCATCTACCAGAGGTGCAATTTGTGGGGCAGTGGTTCCAACTGCAACGCGGTTCCAGACCTCGAGAGGGATGTTGTCCGCCTCAAGGACTTCCACGTCTTCGTGGTCATCGTCATGCTTCTCCGCGCGCCTTTGATGAATGAGTCCAGATTGAGCCTGTCGAACGCAGCTAGCAATCTGTCCAATGCACCATCCATTGGCACTCGTTGCGAAGATGAAGAAGTGATGCTGTCTTCGGAGACAGCAAAGTGCAATGTCCCAGTCAGTCAACACCAACGGTGGGCAGATTGATAGCTTGGATCCTGCAATCAGGAAGTTGGGTCATGCGGCTGCACTCGCGCTTTATTGCAAAGATCGATTCCGTCCAGCCGCTGCACCCTTCAGCCGCCACAATGTCTCGAATACTCCTGTCCTAGACTTGACCATTGGGGCAGCTTATCTCTTCAACTTAAATACATTCAGCCAATCACCAGTTACCATTCATCGGCTGAATGTAATCAGGTTGAAGAGAAGAACTGAACAGAGAAACACCCAGTTAATAGAAGCCCAGTGTTATGGTGAACGCGTCGTCGTTGCCTGTAGACGACAGGGGCGGCTCGCCCACCTCCTGCAGCGTTCACATGTACAGCCCCTACTTCGTAAGCTCTAGTAGTGTCCATCATGCAGTAGATCCATTGGGTCTCGGCTCAGGATTCGGTCTGCAGTCTTTCGACTCGACTCCCGCTAACCAACAACTGCCATTCCTCATACAAGAACGACTGCGGAATCTCCTGGGTGAGCCGCTGTCGGACGTGGACCTCGCTAGTGTCCACCTGGCGCCTCTGTGCTCCTGTCTACCTGGTGAGATGGTGGCAGTAGCGGACAGCGACGGAGTGTTGCGCTATGGTAAAGTGCGCGATGAGGAGGAGCCCAATGGCGGCGGAGAGGTCAAAGTGCAGGTGTCCAAGGCCTGCATTAGGTGGTACGCAGTGTCGCAGATCTACTTCTTCCATTCAGTCCGCGAGAGCGGCAAAGACGTTGATGGTCCGTCTAAGGACAATGAAGGGTCCACGGTCGGAGTTATTGCCGAGGTGAACACGTTGCTGGCGCGTCTGAATATATCACTGAGTACGAGCTATGAGGAGCTACTGGCCGAGATATTGAGACTGCAGCATCGCGCGGCACTCGCGGAGGAAGATCGAAGAGCGGCGTTGAAACAGGTGGAACAGGCGCTGAGAGAGAAGAGAGACGCTGACAAAGCTTTGACCTGTGTGGTTTGCCTGGTGAACACGGTGGATCGCGTGTTGATCCCGTGCGGACACAGCTACTGCTCCACGTGCGTTCAGCGTCTTTACAGAGACTTTTGCCCCGTGTGTCGACAGGAAGTCGCCGACAGTGCGGCCTTCAGAGTCTCATGATAGAATGTAGTACAAGTTGTATGTACATGTAAGCCATTTAGTGTCCTGCTGGATATTCGTTCCATCAATTATTCATCAACGGATTCATTCTCAGATTTACTGCTGACCGGAGACAAGGAAGAGATCGCGGTCAAGAGTTGCAAAGCTCCTCTGTCTACGTTTACTTTGAAATTATAGCCCTGTTGTCGCTGTAGGCTCTGCTACGTGACTATTGTCTTCGAGTTTCATCATTCATGATCTTCTTTGTCTTCTACTGTATCTTCTTGCATATACTTGGTCTTGTAAACGATTACGATTGAGTACTTTGCTTTTTAGCTGTCGTGACTTGAATGCCAATACGATGGCTTTTTGTAAAGCCTTCGGTGTTGATTTCCAAGCTACCAGCGGCATATCCACGATAGCATTTTTTGATACCATCCTGGTTTTGACAAGTTTCGACGCGTATCAAGATCAAGCCACAACAAGAAGAGCCTTACTAAACTAATTGTTGCTAGTCGCTTTGTGAACCTAGTTATTCTGGTTATCGAGCTTTCGTGCTGATCCCCATCCCAGCAATGCTGGTTGGGCTAAACTTCCTCCTTGCTTCCTACTTCGTTTGGTAAGACACGAAAGAACTCGTGCGCTCACACAATTTGAGGTCGTCGAGTGACATCGAATGCCAGCTTAAAATCAAGTCGATTCCGACGGTAGGTGGGCAGCCCTGCGGTAGGGCCGCCCCCTGTTGCAGTCCCAGCACACGCCAAGTCTCCAACTCCACCGCGTGCCCAACATTGACATTCCAAGTGTCAAATTGTTGGCGGTCTGCCATATATGGAGACATAGGGTCGTTATTCCTCACGTCGTAACACTCATACGACCAGCACTCCAGTTGTGGGGACATCTTGATGCAGATAATGTACTCGACACCTGGGCGTTGTCTGTACACGTCGACCCCGAACTCCATTCTTGGCTGTGTAGGATCTCTACAATCACCGTGACCCAGTCTCCGAACGTCGCGTTGGGGGTACTTGAAATCCAGGTGCGTGAGGTGAGGAAGGCCCTAACGTGAAGTCCGCCTCGAACGTTGGCTGGTTCGCGGCGATAAGGCTCACACGTCCCGTTTGAGAAATGTTACCCCCAATTGCTCGGTCGAACCTAGTCACGCAAAAACTATTGACGAGCTCGTGAGCTCTCGTAACGGGGATTCCAACAATCCAAACCTTGTCGGCTGCCCACACCAGCTGTCAGAGATGCAGATTGTGGGGCAATATCTTCATCTCAGCAAAACGGTTCCAGACCTCGAGAGGGATGTTGTCCGCCACAAGGACTTCCAAGTCTTCATCATGCATCTTCGCGCGCCTTTGCAGAATGACGTCCAGCTCCAGTCTGTCGAACGCGTCTCTCAATCTGCCCATCGCACGGACCTCATCCCAATGCTGAGCCTTCGTCGTCAAAGATGAAGGAGTGATGCTGTCTTTGGAGGTAGCAAAGTGCTGGAAGCGCCAGTCAAGTTGAACCACCGGAAGGGCCAAAGCATCAATCTGCCCACCGCTGCTATTGGCACTAGCAGTGGGCTGATTGATAAATTTAGTCCTTCCTTTTGAGTGGATGAAAGAAAGCAAAGTGTTGCTTGGAAGTCATAGGTACATGTAGCCATTTAAGTGTCCGCTGGATATTCGTTCCATCAACTATCGATCCATTACAGCGACTCATTCTCCGATTTGTTGTGTGAGAAGCAAGTATTAGCTGGTGGTTATGACCAGAGACAAGGAAGAAATCGCGCTGTGGCGCGCGGCCAAGAGTTGCAATGTTAAGAAGCTCCACCAACTAGTGAGCAAAGAATCTGACGATGACGTTCAAGCTCTATTGGACCAGCCACACCCCGTGAAAGGCACGGCCCCACTGATGGTCGCAGCTTGTAAGAAATACGGAGTGGAGACCTTGCGCTCTTTGATCGACTTGGGCGCCAATCTGGACGCCACTGACAAAGGGAAACACAAGAACACGGCGCTACACTATGCAGCGTACAACAATCGCATCGCCCAATTGGAGCTGCTGCTGGATGCTGGAGCCAATGTGTTCGCTCTGAACGGAAAGGGCCACACCGCGCTGGACGTGGCGAGACTTCGTGGACGGAAGGAGACGGCCATAGCGTTGACCTCCCTATTGCAGGTGCACAGTGGTTGGCTGTATCTACGCTCTAAGTCGATGTTGGGCTTCTGGAAACACCGTTGGTGTGTGTTGCTCGCCTGCAACTCGAAACGCACAGCGACCGAGCTCTGTATCTTCCGTGGGCCAGACAATGCGCACCCCGAAGCAGTGATCTGGCAGGACAGTTTGGCGGATACGACACACTGCTCGACGTTCGAAGACAAGAAGGCGAACGGCTTCAAGCTGGACACACAGGTCATCTATCAGAGATTGTTCTCTCGACGCTACAGTCGATACAGATCCTCAGGACGAACGCACGTCCACAAGGCAAACTTGCAGCCGCGAGAGTATGTCTTCGCTTGCGACACAGGAACGAGTCGTGATGCGTGGGTGAGAGCTCTAGAAAGTCGACAGCGGGAAGGAGACTGTACCAGCACAGCCATTAGCTCCACTTACGTGGACTCACCACACAGATCGAGCGTGAGGTCTCGCGCTACTACAGCAGATGCTGCACCACTACCGAGCGTTGCTTCTCCAGTTGAAGGCCCCAGAAGCTTCGACACAAACAAGTTGGGGTCATTGGTAACCCCAGAACCAGCCCAGCTTAGGACTCGCGCCTCGGCACCGACTTTTGTTGAAGACGACGATGGCTACGTCTGGGGTGACGCTCAAGCCTCAACTGCACCGGAATTATTCCCGCTGGCGACGGTGATCACTATCAGCGGCGACCCAAATGAGCCGCAATTACTGCTTCGTGACCGATGCATCGTGTGTGTTGAGAACCATCGGGACTCTGTCTGTATTCCGTGCGGACATGTTGCTGGATGCTACGACTGCATGAGAGCTGTGACACATGAAAACTCCTCATGTCCAGTGTGTCGCGCTCATGTCGACGGTGTCGTCATCATCCAGGACTGAGCATCGACTTTGCTTGTTCGCCATGCATGTGTAAGTTTACGAAATGAATACAGACTGCGTTGCTCACTTCGTAAACGTTGGGTAGTCTCTTCGAAGTGACTTCTGATTTCGGTGTGGCTGGTGCTGGTGCAGTACATGATCGCAATGGGTTGAGGTGCAGCTAGACTGGGTGCGGTCACTCGCCAAATCGTCGTCCGGTAGCAACAGATCATGTTGGGGTTGCTGTGGGGAGAAGGCTGGAGCGTCTGGCGAGCCGCCAAGAAAGCTCGTCTGGACAAGCTCGAGGAGCTCCTGTTAGCCGATATGCAGCCGAATATGGTTGTCAATCGCAAACACCCCGTGCGAGGACTCACCCCACTCATGGCTGCTACAAGAGCCAAGAACACGACCAGCGTAGCAGGATGCGTTCGCGTCTTGATTGCTTACGGTGCAGACGTCAACACCGTCGACAACACCAAACACAAGAACACAGCTCTGCACTATGCAGCGAGCAACAACAAGGCGACAGCGATTGAGATTCTGCTAAACGCTGGCGCCAACATAATCGCTCAGAACGCTAGCGGCTTCACTGCTTTGGATCTTGCTTGGAGGACCGGCCGACGGGAAGCCGCACGCGTGTTGATGAAGAGAATTCAGCTGCAGAGTGGATGGTTAGACATTTCGGCTCAAGTGGCAGTGCCGCGTTGGAAACGATGTTGGTGTGTTGTGTTGACTTGTGATCCTGAACACTCGTCAGCTAAGCTCTGCATCTTCGATCAACCCGATCAAGTACGCCCGGGTAATGTATTGCGGTTCGATTCCAACTTAACGATAGTGATCCCGTCCTGGAGTCCGTATGAGTTTCACGTAAATGGTGTCAAAGTGCAGCGTGACATTGCCGCAAAAAGCGAAATGGAGTCCTGCCATGAATTCATTTTCACCACCGACGGATGTGAGTCGCCTAATGATCGACGCTCATGGGTGAAAGCCCTTCGAGCTAGTTGCGCGTTTACCACGGGAGACCGACGCGTACCCCGAATCAAGCGACGACAACTTGATCAATCCAGTCAACGGACAATAGGGAAGGGTGGTGAGCTGCGGCCTTCGTCTCCTCTATCGCTTGGAAGGCGCAGTTTGCAGGAATAATTCAGGAATGGTACTTCTGATCCCTCCCTTCACCCAGGAAGTGAGCAATATTCTGTTGAGTGTATGGTCTTGCAAATCTTCAACAGCAAAAGCGATACAATCAAGAACCTCAGCACAACTCTCAGTGATTCGTGCGCAAATAATTGGTGTTGCTGCCAGGTCAACCACAATTCCTGGCGGCGCCATTAGCGTGGCGTTGCGAGTACCATAGATCGAGACACCCAACACTTGTGTGACATGGCGGACGACATGGCTTCATGTTGTCGACTAACTGGAAAGATGTCAGCCACATTACCACAATTCTAAACAACCTTTCTCCAGGTGAGCTTTTTGCCAAAGGCTCACCACAAGTAGAGTTTCATTTCTGAATCGTCAACGTACCAAGAACGCCAATGACTCGAGCCGAGTGCGTCGCAGTGTGGAAGGCTGCTCGAGATGGCGACGATGCCACACTACTGAAGATGCTCGTAGACTCACCGGACTCCTTGGGACCCAATCTCGTCAACTGGAAACACCATCGCAAGGGCACTACACCGCTAATGGTGGCCGCCGAAAGCAGGCGCGGAGAGGGGGTTGTCCGACAACTCATCGCTGCTGGTGCCGATGTCAATGCTGAAGACGACACCAAGCTCATGAACACGGCACTGCACTATGCCGCAATGACCAACCGTGACTCGCTGATCGTCAATGCGCTACTTGATGCTGGCGCAGATTCGTTCGCACTCAATCGCAAGGGTCTGTCACCGCTTGACCTAGCGCGTCAATATCGTCGGGGTGACGTCGCTGCAAGGCTCATGGAGCATATGAAGATTCACAGTGGTTGGCTGTTTCTGCGTGGCAAATTCCGCTGGAAGAAGCGATGGGCCGTCGTGGTGGCTTGCAACAAGCAACGCACATCCAAAGAGCTGTGCGTTTTCCACAATCCAGGAGACGTGCGTCCTGACGCCGTGTTACTTGTCGATGAGGCTGCTCGTGCGTCACCATTTACTTCCAGCGACAGCTTTTGCTGGCTGAAGCGCGAGAACGCCTTCATCTTCGACAAACCCGTCATGTGTCAACGCGTGAAGCGACAGAAGCTCACGCGCTCACCTGTTTGCCGCAAGACCATGAGCCAAGAAGACGTACAGACCCGGGACCTCGTGTTCGCAGCTGACAATCTTCATAACCTCGAGTGCTGGAAGCGAGTATTGCAGAGCACCAACTTCTACGATCGCGATACTGGAGCACCTCTCTACGACATGCCACCGTTTGATGCACCACGCGAGGAGCTCTACTACTGGCCACATGAACTCGTCCAAAACGTGCGCTCATCGACCTTGCGGCGACAAGAACAGCGTGAAGAGGACAGAGAACCGCTGTTTGAACGACTACGTCGCGCGCTTGAGCAACCGCAGCCTCAACCTCAAGACGAAGAGCCTCTCGAAGATATGCTACTGGATCTCCAAGGCTCAAACAATGCAGACGGCAATAACCAAGCACGAGTTCGCTTTGCGTCAACGGAGCCACAGAAAACTGTGGAAGTGGTTCAACCAGCACAGCAGCTTTCTCCGAGTGAAAGAGATGGCAACAATGCAAATGAAACTAGTACGGAGGTGAACGGAGAGCAACAACCGTCGTCATCAGTACCAGCTCAGCATAACGAAGATGAACCAGATTTGTGTGGCATGTGTTGCTCACAAAGACGAAATGCAGTTTGCGCTCCTTGTGGACATCGAGCTGGCTGTCACGCCTGCTTGAGGACTGTGATGCACACGTCGCATGCATGCCCGTTTTGCCGCGCCCGCGTACGCTCCATCATGAGGGTCTACGACTAGAGAAGCACACCGCTACGGTAGGTACAGTACATGTATTTCGTTTTCCAGCTTCACCACACCGCAGTGTCCGAAATTTTCATCTGTGGTCGTACCGACGACTCTCCTGCAAGAAAGGAATACTAGTAATGTATTCTGGTAAGAGGCAAATACCAAAAATTCTGCGTTACCTTTTTTCCGCTACCCAAAACATTATTCTTGCACACGCATTTTTACATTTCCCGTTGATGTCCAATGGTGAGCAAGAGACGACGACGAGGACCCCCCGACTTCTCCAACCGCGAGAAGATGCTGGTAGAGCTGGAGAAGGAGGGCGTGAACTCGTACCAGCACAAGTTCCAAGTCAGCGTGAAGAGCAAAGAAGGGAGAGCTCTCCATCTTCCCGCAGCAACTCGTGCTGCATGCACATGCTCCCCAAGGGCCACGTCGACGTCTCGCCCAACTAGTGGTTGAACTCGCCTGTTGTACATGTACCTGGAATTCATCATGACGATGACACCCGCGGCGTGGTCCAGACGCGTGCCAAGATCATCAACTTCATCCGCTCTCCTGGACGACCAGGCTGGTCATCAACGCTTCTTAGAAGTCAAGACCCCCATGAGTGAACCTGATTTTGGGAGGCGACGCCACGGCCCAGTCCTTCACAACGACGTGCACATGGATCTGTCATGCGTGTTCTTGCCGTGAGCTATACATGAAGCAGCTGGTGATCGGGCGGAATCGATCGCGTCTGTACTGGAAGTAGACGCGGCCATGACCATTGATGACACTAAGTAGGCGCATCATTGCTCAGTTGGCTTCCCTGCTTTTGCTCCTGCACGCTCCGACAGAAAGAATTTTGCATTCTTCCATCCACCGGAAGGACCAAAGCCTGCCCGCGGTGGCCTTCCGGTGGATGGATAGAAGTCAACGTCACTACTGCGACGTGGCGCTTCCGGCAGAGACATGCACTTTCCTGTCTGCGAAAACAGCATCACTTCTTCATTTTCGACAACGATGGTTCAGCATCGAGTCTCAATGGACGAGGCCCGTGCAATGGGCAGATTGAGAGACGCGTTCGACAGACTGGAGCTGGACATCATACTGCAAATGCGCGCGGAGATGCATGACGATGATCACAAAGACTTGGAAGTCCTTGTGGAGGACAACATTCCTCTGGAGATTTGGAACCGTTTTGCAGAGATGAAGACACTGCCCCGCAACCTGCACCTCTGGCAGCTGGTGTGAGCAGAAGAAAAGGTATGGATTGCTGAAATCGCCCCTTCAATATTGCACGAGGTCGCGCGAACTTGTTGCAGTTATACCTTCCGCGATGCACTTGGTCGTAACGTTATTGACATGGCGCACAGGGCTCTTACCGCCTCAAACCAGCCAGCGTTCGAGGCGGACAGCACGTTTCGGCCCTCACGTGTGGCCCGTAGACTAGCTGGAACTCAAATAACTCCTAACACGGCGGTCTAAGCCTGGGTCACGGTGATTGTCGAGAACGTCTACAGACAACGTGAAGACGTCCAGTACGTTATCTGCATCAGGATATCTGTGCAACTGAACCACTGGTCGTATGAGTTTTACGACGTGGGGAATGACCCGGCTTGGGCATTCCACAAAGAGTTTAACTTCAGGGCTGTCGATAATGCTGTGCACGCGATGGAGTTGGATTCTCGGCGTGTGCTGGGACTGCAACCGGGGGCGGCCTTACCGCAGAACAACCCAGCTATCCAAGATGCCTTCGTAATTGACGTGGTTGAGTTGGCGCGCGATGTCCGTCTCAATCGTAGATAACGATAGTTGGCCTTCGCGAATTATTTCGTGCGCGAGCCAAGGGAGCCCAACCAGCATTATAATCAAACTATCCATCGACGTATTATATTATTTGGTTAGCATGGACTCCATGCCATGTAGCAAGTGCTTTCTGCAGATATGAGCCTCCAACTACCGGTAGTGAGCAAAGAATCCGACGATGACGTTCGAGCTCTGCTGGAACGTGAAGGGAACGACCTCACTGATGGTTCGTAGTAAGAAGCACGGAGTGGAGACTGTGCGATCTTTGATCGACTGGAGACCACCGACAAAGAACATGACGCTGCTCTATGCGGCGTGCAATAACCGCATCGCCCAGTTTGAGCTGTTGCTGGATGTTGGAGCCAATGTGTTCGCTCTGAATGGGAAGGGCAGCACCGGTCGAGACTTCGTGGACGGACACCGCGCTAGATGTGACGAGACTCCGTGGACTGAAGGGGGCGGCCATAGCCTACCAATGACTCGTGCTGAGTGCGTCGCAGTGTGGAAGGCTGGCAGCTCATCGCTGGAGGTGCCGACGTCAATGTTGAAGACGACACTAAGCTCATGAATACGGCATCGCACTGGCCGCATTGCCGCGCGCGATCATGAGGTCTATGACTAAAGAAGCACATCACACGACCAAGAACTTCAACATAAAACCGGTAAAAGGCGAGCGCCAAAAGTTGTTTTTCGTGCATACTGTTAGTGTCGGGATAACACCCAAATCAAAATCATTTAACAGCACACACAGTTTTACATTTCCCGTTGATTGGCAGGTCACTCACTCACACACGCCATCGCCATGTTCAGCCTTGACGCGCCGCTGGCGCCGGCCATCGATGCGTTTGTGGACCCTGAGAACGATGACGCCGCGCAGAAGACAGGACTCAACACTGTCGTGATGCAAGTGCATCGTCAAGTGAGCATGGAGGCGCTTATCCAGGCCTTAGGCGCGTACCTCACCAATGGTGACGACAAGGTGCGGTCGCGCGCCACACTGCTGCTGGCAGAGGTGCTCACGCGGCTACCAGAGCTTCAGCTCGCACCCAGCGCCGTGCAACTGCTCATGACCTTCTTCGCTGACCGTCTGGCCGACTTCCCCAGCGCCTCCGCTTGTCTGCGTGCGTTGCTGGCGCTCGAAACGCACCATGCAGCGCAGGTTTCGTCGCCACGCACCACTGTGGCTCTAATCCTCAAGCTGGGAAGCACGCTGCACATCCCTCAACTGGGTCAGGCCATGCGTAAGATGTGCTTTGACCTAATGCAGCTCGCTCTGGCCCAGTCAACAGTCGTAGAGCTGCTGCTAGATTCAGTACCCACCAATAAAGACGCACAGGACGCCAGTGTGGACGACGCGGAGCGGAGTGAAGACCTCGGTCGGCAGTTCGCACAGACTTTTGTGAACGCCATGGAGGGGGAGAAGGACCCGCGTAACTTGCTGCTGTGCATGCAGGTGGCACGTACACTGCTGTCCAAGCTGGAGCCTGTGTTCTCGCGCAGTGATGCACTGCTGCAACAGTATTTCGACATTGTTTCCTGCTACTTTCCGATCATCTTCACGCCGCCACCGAACGACCCGTACGGAATCACGTCGGAAGGACTCATCTTGTCATTGCGTCACGCTTTCGCGGCGTCGGACTTGTTGGCGCCGCTTGTGCTGCCGTTCTTGCTTAAGAAGCTGGCGTCTACTGTGGTGGAAGCGAAGCTTGATGCTCTGCAAACGCTGGTCTTCTGTGGTGAACGCTACTCAGTAAATGCGCTGCTGTTGCAGATGCATGCAGTTGCCACTGCGCTGTATGACGAGGTTCTTGACGGCGAGAAGCAGGAGGTGATTGCTGAGGCTCGTCAGGCGATTTCGAAGTTTTCTGGAGTTGTTGCTCGGGCGAAGGCACAGGATACGCCCGGTGCCGCCTATGCGTGGAGTAAGTTTGTTGTGGAAATGACTGCGCGGGCGACGGGCGAGCTGCGTGAACATGCTGCTGACTCGATGGTGAGTGTATCAGCTGGCCAGGTGCTGGCCGCATTGGGACGCGAATCGGCGGTGAGTTTTGCGCATGTGTTGAAGATTGCTGTGCCGCTGCTGGTGGAGCAGCTTCATAATGAGAGCTTCGGAAGTGAGAGCGTGCCTTCGAAGTGTGAAGCTGCACTGGCGCGCATTCTGCTACTTGTGGACACGATCGATCGTGAGATTGACCAGTCTGGTCAGGCGCAGCCTATGCGTCCCCATGCCCCTGCCCTTATTGACGCACTGGTGAACTTCCTTAGCAATGATCAGGACAACCAGACTAAACCCGGCAGCACTACGACTGCACGCTGCGTGGCAGTAGAAGCGTTGTGCCACATCCTCACCTTCCCTCCGTCGCCTATCGTGGCACCCGCACAGGTCAAGGCGCTTATCAATTTATTTACCCGCATGCTGCTTCTTGACCCTGCGCAAGACGTGCGCACCGCCTGCTTGCAAAGTTTGAAAGAGATTTCCACTGTGTCTACCGCGTCGGTGGCCTCGGCAAGTAGTGGGGAGTTCCCCGCCACTGGAAGTTATGCTGCGTTTGTGGTGGAGATTTCGCTGGCTCGGCTCATGGCTGCCGTTAATGAAGGAAGCGATCACGAAGATGATGATGATGATGAAGGCACTGGAGTAGCTGCCGTTCTGGCCGCTTCGAACCGCAACTTCGATTCATTCTTCGAAGAGGCTCTATTGGCTATCACTGAGCTCTGCCGTGAATCGTCTATTTTCCAGGCTACCATTTTCCTTCTCATCGATTTGTGCGTGGAGAAGGATGATGGCAAGCAAGGTGCCATCGGATTCTGCGAAGTAGACGGCGATGTTGCTCCCCAGCGCCACGTCGATTACATTCTGGGTGCTGTGGCTAAGATCGTTGAGATTAACGCTGGAGACCGTAGCAGCATGGAGTTCTGCGTACAGGAGTCTTCGTCGGCCTCTATCATCTTCCGACTGCTCACGGCTGTGGAGACGTCTGCAGCTCGCGCAACATCTTCTGCAAGCGACCAACCTGGCCTTGTGGATGATGTGAAGCTTGGTGCCTGTGTTCGGATCTTCCGTGCAGTGATGCAGAACGTGTCCCCCGCCACTCAGCAGCGGTTGATTGACGCAGTGGTGCCGGCGTTCTTGCGGGCATATCCCTCCGAGCCGTCTAGCCTACAGTTGGTACCGCTGTTCGCTGCAGTCATTAACTCAGCCGCCCGTGATGTGACGCTCCCGGACACATCGCTGGTCATTAACAGATTGCTTGAGCTTGCGCAGTCGGGTGCTACTGCGGCGCCTGGAACCTCACATCAACTCCAGCTTGTATATAGCGAAGCTGCACTCTCCGCGGCCAAGTCGCTGGCCTCGATTGTGAACAAGATGTCGGATGGCGCTGAGTTCGATGCTCTCATCGACTTGCTGCTCTCCCAGAAGCTTGCGGTTGTGATCAGTAACCCTGTTGAGACTTTTGAGGTGAGGGTGGCTGCGTTGCAAATCTACGCCTGGATTGCGAAGGCGTTGGTCATTCGGGGCCACAAGATTCACGCACCGGTGTGCCTGCGCTTCCTCTGCAACTTCCTTACGCCGGACGGTGACGTGAGCATGGAGCAGAAAGCTGATGACCAGCAAGCTGCTGCGCTACGTATGGAAGTTGCCAAGACCTTCAAGCTGCTGGTTTCGGAATACCCGGACGTGCTGAACCGCAAGTGCGGCGCTTTCATTACGGTAATGAACTTGTGTGGTGCGGTAATTATCTGGCCAAAACGCCAACTAACTGTTGTTGTTTCTGCTTGATTCTAGTTCCTCTACTGGCAGCGAATGTTTGATCTGGTGTTCCCAGTGCTACTCGTGTACATTCGCGCCCACATTGGCGAGGAGACTAGTGTGGCAGCTCTTGTAGCGTTCGCACAAGTGATCGCACACTCGCCTAAGGCCATTTACCTTCCTCATCTGGCTCAGATCTTCCCACTCATGGTGCAGGCCCTCAACACAGACGATCGCGAGCTAGGCAGCGCAGCCATCCAGACGTTTAAGCCGCTACTTCTGGAATCAGTGGAGAGTGCCAAGCCGTTCCTCAAGGACGTTTTCCCGGGTCTGCTCAAGCAAGCACAATTCGGGTACGTGGGCTGCTGCATCAATTAGTATGTTGTCGAGGTAATTTTGTGAGCTGACGGTGCGCATGTTGATATTTTACTGGAAACAGACCTAATGCTAAGGACCGGCATGCCGCACTGGAATGCCTTGCCAAGTTGGCTACTATCCCGTACGAACTGGTGCACCCGTACAAGGATATCGTGCTGCGGAAACTGTTGCTTGTGCTTGACGACCACAAGCGCTTCGTGCGCCACATGGCCGTCCGGGTCCGCAACCAATGGAGCATCTTGTAGAGCCTGATGCAACTACCAAGACTAATGCAAAGTATTGCACCCTTGTACCGGGCACCATTGTCGTCTGTATTTCTATGTCAGTCGAGTTATAGGTGCTACCAGACTTTTCCTGCTTTTGGTTGCACACTCCGCTCAGACCGTGTTGAGGTCCTTCTCCTTAGCAGCCAGTAGCTTGTCGACCTCCGCAATGGCGTTGTCGGTGATCTTCTGAATGCGTTCCTTCTGCACCTCGACGTCATCTTCCGAGACAGTATCCTTGAGCTTCTTGGCATGGTTCATAGCATCCTGTCGCACACGACGCACATGCTGTCGAGCCTGTTCCGCCTGCTTCTTAATGGCCTTTTGCAGCTCAGCACGAGTCTCCTTCGACATCCTACTCGCAATTAAGTCATCAGTCTCTACTCAACCACAACAAAACACTATCAACCACGTACTTAGGGAAGGTAATCTCGAGCGAACTCGCATCCTCACGCACAGAGTAGACCGGATTGGTGCCTTCAATAGCCATCTTCACGTCCTGCATGAGCTGTACATCACGTCAACACCTTCATCTCCTATCTGCAGTACTAGTATAACCTACCGACGGGTCATACACCGTCACACTGAGTGCATGTGTTCCCACAACAGCCACCTGTGCCACCTGAGCAAGTGGCACGTGCTGGCCGTATGCCTGCACATGAAGCTCATCGAAGATACCGGCGTCCGCACGACCAGGTCGCATCTGACTCAGTGCGCGGGTGAAGTTAACCACAGCGCCGTTCATGTTCTTCTTAGCCTTCTCCAGAGCTTTAGCAGCTCCTCCGTCCTCCGCGTCGCTTGCGTCATCGTCGTCATCGTCGTCATCGTCGTCCATGACTGGAGCAAGCGCAGTAGCTTTACCTTTGCCACCTTTAACCTTCTTGGCCTTGGCGAACGACCGCGTCTGGAGCTGAAGCGCTGACACACCCAGACCTGAAGGAAGAGACGGAGACGAGCATGCAGCAGCCGCAGGGATAAGCGGTCGAGACGCAGCAGAAGCGAAGCGCACCGCGCGACGACTGAACAGGCGGAGAGCCATCGTCAGCCTTTCAAAAAGTGACGACGAAACTAGCAGTTTTACGAAAACCTGTAATAATACATGCTATTACTTAATGTTAGCTATATTTCAATTAATATTATTTACCTTTCATTTATTATACTTATGTGCAAACAGATGGATACACTTTATCAGTTTGTAAAATAACGAGCTACACCACTTCCGATCAATTATGCCACGCCCGCTCGTGAAGCGCTACTCGCTGTTCCAGCGCACGGTGCGCGTGGTGCAGACGTCGATCCGTCGCTTCGACCGCTGGGCTGCCGTTCGTGTGCCGGGTCTTCCGAACCCACAGGAGGTTGAGGAGAATCTGCGCAAGCCTCGCTTCGTGGATCTGTGGGAGTTCACTTTAGCTGACCACCATCGCATCTTCCACGAGGTTTGGCAGGAGTACAAGGCGTCGTTCGCTGGTCCCACTGAAGAAGAACTGGAACAAAGTAAGGAAGAAGTTAAACGCGTAGTGCAGGCGGTGCGTGGTCAAGTCTCCAGTACTGCGAGCAAGAACGTGAACTTCATTGACAAGAGTCTGGAAGGTACCAAAGTACACGATAATCTCCATACACTTAAGAAGAAAGGAGCTGAGAATGTCAAGTTCCTGACTAAGGAGATCAAACAAGTGGCCGACAATGTGGACACGGACGCCGTGATCTCCCATGCTAAGGAGGTGGTGGACGACAGTCGCAGTAAAGACGACGTGGGTACGACACTCAAGAAGAACGTGGATGAGCTACGTCACCTCGCTAAGGAGGGACGTGACGCTGCTCTGAAGCTGGACAAGAAGGATGTGGAGACCTTTAAGACCAGCGCACAGTCGTGGTTCGCAGACAAACTGTTGGTGGGTCAGTCGGTGCTTATGGCCTTTATTGAAGGATATCGTGAGGGCAAAGAGCTCGAGATGGAACGCAAGGACGCACTACTGATCACGTTCGCTAAACAAGCAGCAGAGGATCATAAGGATATTGTTGAGAACCAGATCAAGAAGATCATGGACCAGCAGCGCGAGAAACAGCGACAGGAATTAGAGGAAGCGAAGGCTGCACTGAAGGCTGAAAACATGGAGACGAGGGAGGAACCTGTCAAGGAGGTGAAGTCAAAAAGCAAAAGTTCTTCAGTTTCGATGCAAGACAACTCGACACCGGAGCAGCAAGGTGACAAACCTACTGCGACAGAAGAAACGAAGCAGAGGTAACTTTATAGATTCGACGGGAGCATGCAGGATAAGGTGACGGCCGCAGATGAAGGTAAATATATTCGTTAGCGGAGCAAGTTGCTGTGAAGAGTCGCAAGACAGGAGGGTCGGCTTCACTTTTGAGCTCGTGTGGTGTGATCTAACAGGGTACAAGATGCCGCAGAAGGAAGAGCTTGTGCGTCTGGAGAAGGTGCAGTTCGCAGAGGATAACGACGATGATGACACGTTCCAGTACGATACAGTGGACGATGGAGCATTGGGGGACGAAGACAACGACGATGACGACGAGGAAGACTTCGCCGCAGTACTTCGAAACCTCAACCGGTCTACGATAGTCTCAGAGCAAGGCAGTATGGCTTCAGCGATCTCTTTGCCTACGGTGGAGGGAGCAGGGAGTTCTTATGACGATATGAATGCTAGTCACAGCGTTGCCGGCAGCCCCAAGCAAGCGATTATGGCCCGTGTTCACACTCAAGTGAGACCGTCGGTAGTCGACGATTTCATCAGGAACTTCCTCATCAAATTAGGCCTCTCTCGCACGCTAGACATGTTCAACCACGAATGGTACGAGTTTATCGCCAAAGGTAAGTTGCGCGAAGACGACGTCGGAGTGGTGCCCGACATCTACGTGCGCAACCAGGCTTTAGATGACCAAGTGAAGGAGTTGAGACGGCAGCTGGACGACACGAGGAAGATCACCGAGAAAGCTAAAGGCACGTGGGATAAATTCCGTCATCAGCGTGATGTCCACAAGATGCATCACCAGCGCGTGTTGCAGGAGAAGGAAGCTCTGTCAGTCAAGATCCGCAAGCTTGAAAAACATGTCACCGCATACGAGCCGCTGCTTCAGGAACTCAAGGCTAAGTACGAAAACTCGATGAAGGAGAAGATGCTGATGCGTCTTGAGCGCGATCGACAAGTGGCCAGGGCAGAGGCACTCGAGGCGCAGCTTAAGGCTGTCGCGGGTGTTTCGACATCAACCAACGCGTTAGCTACAACTGCGAAAGGTAAAGAGGTAGCTCCAGTCGCACCTCTCGGCTCAAAGCACGGTGCACCGGCCTCCTCTTCCTCGAAGACTTCATCGAGTGGACAAAAGAAGAAGAGCAGCAAGTCCAAGAACGATGTTCCTGACACAAAGCTGCCACATCCTGATGCTGCGAATCCATTCGTAGACAAACGCTTCGAACCTGTCAACCCTGAGCGTGTGGAGCTAGGTCGCAGTTGTCAGGCGCACGCCAATTCTGTCGCCGCGGTGGCTTTCCACCCGAAGAATCCTATCGTGGCAACAGTATCGGACGACGAGACGTGGAAGCTCTGGTCTGCACCTGCTGGCGAGCTGATCATGAGCGGTGAAGGTCATCGGAGCTGGCTTTCGTCGGTCGCTTTTCATCCGCGAGGAGCGCACGTGGCGACATCTTCTGGAGATAACACCGTCAAGCTCTGGGACTTCGTGGGTGCTGCTTGCTCGCTAACTCTAGCCGATCACTCGCATCCGGTTTGGGAAAGCGCCTTCCACCACGATGGCGATTTCCTTGTCAGCGCCTCCATGGATCACACGTGCAAGCTCTGGGACCTGCATTCAGGTCGTTGCCGCCGTACCTTCCGCGGTCACGTTGACTCAGTTAATAGTGTGTGCTTCCAGCCATTCTCCACGAATATCTGCACGGGCTCCGGGGACAAGACTGTTTCCATTTGGGATCTGCGCTCTGGTCTCTGCGTGCAAACCTTCTATGGTCACCAGAACGCTTGCAATAGTGTGGCCTTCGCGCTCGCAGGTGATGCCATTGCATCCTGTGACGCCGATGGGTTTGTCAAAGTCTGGGACATACGCATGGTTGCCGAACGAAGTTCACTTGATGGAGGCCAACACCCACTAAACAGCGTAGCATTCGATCGCAGTGGCAAGGTTCTTGCGGCTGCCGGTGACGACGGATCCATCAAGCTCTTCAGCATGAAAACGGAGACACTCGCGACGGAACTAAAAGGCCACGAGGGTCCTGTTCAGGTGCGTTGCGGCATTTTCAGTTCATTCCTATTCATATTGCAGATGACCGGCTCACCTTACCGATTCTGTTTGGCGCCACCGATCCTGTCCTGTTATATATCTATGTGTTGCTGCTATGTGTCTGCAGTCTGTCAAGTTCGACCCAAACGGCCGCTTCTTGGCGTCATCCAGCTCCGACTGCACCTTCCGGCTTTGGTCGACATAACAAGAGGGCAATGCCTACCTCCAATCCCGCTGCGCCTTGCTGTCTTCTTCATCTCCATCTTAATAAAACTTGGAACTCAGCGATAGTGTACCACGTTCATAGTATCATTTGAATCTGTTGTCGCCTTGGTCGGTTGTGCAACGAGAACCCAACTAAAGGCTTCGGAGTCGCTCCTTTTTTCCACCAAATTCCGCATTGAGCGTAAGGCGGTAGTATGTAACTTGCCAGTACGCGCAGAGGAAAAGTGACCAGAAGAGCGAAAACAATCGCCACAGCACATTAGGGAACACACTCCAAGTACTGAACCAGACCACGAAGAGCTCAAACGCCGCTGTAGTTGCCACGTAGAGCCAAAACCGCGTCACGTAGAGCACAGGCGGCATCGAAACCTCCTGATGTGGGTCCCAGAAGTTGGAGATAACGCAGGCGAAATAGATGTGCAGGAAGACATTCATGAAGATCATCAATCCATAGCCATAGTTCACAGGAGCCAACGGGTGCACGCGCGCAGGGGCGAGTCGGAAGGCGAAAAACACGAGGGCCATTCGGAACGCCTTGTAGGCATACCGAGCTTGCTTGCTGTTACGCATGGCCAAATCTGTGCATCGTTGCTGGATCTGACGCATGGGAAGAGTGATCTTGAGTGCGTATAACGCTGCAGTGAGCAGTGCCAGCGAGCTGAAGAATCCCAGTAGTGTCTTCACCGCCTCCTCAGCACCGTACCGCTCTTGCGAGGCTGGCATCGTCGCGCGAATATCATGCCACACAGCATGCAAGTCCATGAAAAATCCAGCCCACCAGTACCACGGCTTCAACACGGAAGCCATGGGGTATCCGACCGTAAGTGCCGGAATCCCTCTCGCTGACTCCACCACCACCTTCACTGGACTGATCGGCGACGTCATGGACGCGAACTGACGCAGATAGAACAGTTTCCAATGGTACTGTTCATAGAAATATTTGTGGTTGATATTATATCCCACAGGAAGTCGCATGCCTTTAGGTTCTGGCTCAGATTTCTTGACTTCCAGGTCTGCACCAGTGTACGCCGACTTCATGGGCGTAAACAGCTTCGCTTTCCGCAACATCTTACTATACATAGAAGACAGGAATCCTTGGTCAGCTCCGTCGAAGCTCTCGAGATGTCCCAAAGCGTTCAGTAGTCGTTGATACTCTGTAGTCAAAGGTGTGACCACCAATAGACCAGTGTGGAAGTGACAAGGGTTCATAAACACAGCACAGAACTCTCCACATAGGAATAATTCATCTGCATTGCGAATCAACACATTGTCAGCGTCCAGATACACCACACGCTCGTATTCGAGCATATTCCACACGTGAAGCTTGTTAAGTGTGTAGATGAAGCCTTTGTTGCGTAGTGTTCCCCCCACAAACGGATTGTCGATGTTAGTCACGTCCAATACACGACATCCCATAGAACGGAACAGTGTCTTGCTCCTTTCTGAGACGGAATCAGACGCCAACACCACCAGGTCGTACGGTGAACCTGTCATCTTGATCGAATGCATCAACACTTGCACGCCCAGTACGTACTCATCGTCACGACTTGTACCTTCATAATGCACAGTTACATAGGCGAAGCGACTGGTGGGAGGATCAGCGGCAGTAGCAGCTACTTGCACCTCTGAGGAGGCTGTCGCTACGCCGATACATAGCGATAGGAACACAAGCGAGCGCACTCGCCACGACATGATTGAGATTAGGGAGAAACTGTTGCGCGAAAAAGTATACCGGTACGATTCGACTAAGTTCGTATTGGATTAAGTACGATTCGCATTTAAGTCCGAGCCTCGCCACCAGTAGTTTTGACTATGCTGCACCTCCATTGATTGGCATATTCCGCATTTCCGACGCCAAGTGATGGACCCGTTCACGGAGCTGCGCAAGCACGCGGGCGGTGCGCACCCGCAGAAGGCCAAGCTCAATGTGGTGCTGGGAGCCATCTGCGACGTCATCTACGAGCGCCGCGCTACTGGCGACCGTCAGGCTGCCATCTCACCCACCGAGTACTTCGCTGCTCTTATGACAGCACTAGACGCTGCTTCAGACTCGCACCGCCAGGAAGTCGCACAGCTGCTGTCCATGGTGTTACCTGAAGTTCCTGACGCTGTACTACGTGGCAAGTTTGCAGCTGTGGCCAAGTGTCTGACTACGGTGCTACAGGAGGCAGGTGACGACGCAGCGTTGCTACGTTCAGCCAGCGCTTGTCTGGGTCTGGCTCTGATGGCCCAAGAGCCGTCGGCTACTTCTTGGGCTCGTCCTGAGCTGTTGCGTAGCTTCCAATTGCTACTGACGCTCGCGATGGACACACGTCCTAAGGTTCGCAAGGCTGGACACAAGTGGACAATGGACATCCTGGAACTTCACGCTGCTAAAGGCTGCGACGCTCTCTCCACGCACATCGCCAGCTTTGCTGAGAACGTGTTTGCCAGCTCTAAGAAGGACGGAAAGGATGATCAAAGACTTGTACTGCTTGTTGCTTTCCTTAAGCTTGCACTACCACTGTTGCAACGTAAAGTGGTGGCGTCACTCGTCGCTGCACTCGCCAAGTTCCTGGACGCCAACTCCAAGACACTGCGTCTGGTGACGTACGAGGCACTTGATGCTTTAAGTGCAGCTCCAGAGTCGCAGCTGACGGCAGATGCGCTGCGCAAGCTCGTAGTCGCTGTACTGGACGCACGAAGCAGTGGATCTCTGGAGGCTCAGGGAGGACCTGTGGCTATCTACGCCGTGCGGATCCCATCTCAAGCACTTGTTCGCCTTTCTGCTGTGAACGCCGAGGCTGCTCGTGAACTGGTACCACGTGTGGTGAGTGCCGTGTGCTCTCACATCGCCACTGACAACGACCGTGTCCAGCGTCAGGCTGCGCGCTCGCTGTTGAATGTTCTGAAAGCTACACTGACCCCTGAAGTGCTCGAGACTGAAGGAACGTTCGAGGACGTCGCTCGTGTGCTTGCGTCGCTGCAGAGTCTTACTTCGCTGCGCTTCCAGGGCGCTTGGAACCATGTTTTCCCACTTATTGCTGAGCTCTTCCGCTTCTACGGACCTGCCAGTCGCCCGGCACTTGAGCCGATTCTCGTTACGTGTTGTGAGCTCCACGAGGCTGCTGACCAACTTCCGCAGCAGCAGCAGGGCGGTAAGAGCGCCCAGGCACTATCTCAATTGTTCGCGTTGGCTGCGGGCGCTGCTGTTGAGGCTCTGGGTCCGCGTGCCTTCCTTGAGATTGTTCCTATTGACCACCCGACCGAAATTGTGAGTGAACAGCGCGCGTGGCTTCTGCCAGTCTTTCGCGATGCGTTGCGTGCGGCTCAGCGTGGTGGCGAGCTTGGGTTCTTTGCTAATGTTGTGCTGCCCATGGCCCGTGCATGCGAGGCCGGCGCTCATGAGCCGAGCGTTACCCCGTTGCAAGCTAAAAAGCTGCAGACCCGTGCTATTCAGCTGTGGACACTATTCCCGAGCGTGTGTGCTCGTGCTGTGGATATTGATACGCACTTCAAGAAGATTGCGAAGGTTCTTGCTAGCGCTATGGCCGACAAGCGTTACCCGGAGTTGCGTCTTGCAGTGTGTCAGGGTCTCCAAGCTCTTGTGAAGCGCACGCGTGCACTTCAGAAGTCTGTTGCGCGCCGCTACCAACTCGAGACAGAAGATGCCGAGGTGGAAGATGTCGAGGACGAAGCTGAGGAAGATGACAATGAAGAGGAGCAGCTGGACGAGGCTAAGTTAGCGCGTGACCGTGCTGCTTTGGCCAAATTCTCAGGACGTTATGTTCCTCTACTGCTCTCTTTCGTGGAGGAGCTGGACCCGGAAAAGGACACTGAGCGTGCTCAGGTGCTGCTGGATACGCTTGAAGGTTTTGCATCGCTTGCTGAGGCTGAACTCATCGGCACAACCTTCAAGAAGGTGATGCAGAAGCTGCTTGAAGCCACAACGGAGGCCAAACGTATCGAGTCTGAAGATGCTGGCAGCAACTCGAAGCGTGCGACCAAGCTTAGACAGATTTCGCATGCGCAGATGGCTCTTGCATTGGCACTCTTGGCGCACGTGGACGACGCCAACGTGGCTCTCCTGTACCGTGTGATCAAGCCGTATTTGCTGGATGATGCCGATGCTCCTATGCAGAAGCGTTCGTACGCTGCTTTGGTGGCCATTTGCGACTCGCACCCGAAGTTCCTATCCGAGGAGTCTCAGCTGCAGGATCTCACACGTGCGATCTGCGAGTCGTTGCTCACTTGCTCGGTGCCTGCTAAGAAGATGCGTCTCCGTGTACTCGCTCACTTGATCCGAGCGCTGCAGGCTCAGCCCGCTACTGACGGATTAGCGGAGAAGGAGCTGGTTCCCAATCTTGTTGGTGAAATTATGCTTTGTACCAAGGAAGCAAACGGAAAGGCTCGTGAAGCCGCATTCGAGCTATTGGTGGCCATGGCCATGCTGCTTCGTGCCCGTGACCCGCAGAATGGGCTCATGGAGTTTATCCAGATGGTCCTGGGTGGTTTGGCTGCTCGAACGCCTCATATGCGAAGCGCTGCTGTTATTTGCCTCAGTCGATTAGTATTTGAGTTCGGTCGTGAAGACCCTTCGATCGCTCAGGCTATGCCTGCGCTACTCAAGACGGTTCTTATGCTGCTGCATGAAAAGGCCCGCGAAGTGATCAAGAGCGTTATCGGCTTCATGAAGCTTGGTATTGCTGTTTTGCCGAAGGAGCAGTTGCAGCAGTTCCTGCCTGACATCATTAATGGTCTGCTGGTGTGGATTGGCGAGAGCAAGAACCGTTTCCGTGCCAAGACCCGTATTATCCTTATCAAGCTATGCCGTAAGTTCGGCTACGAGCACATTGCTGCTCTTGTGCCTGAGGAGGACCGTGCCCTCATCCGTCACATTAAGAAGACCAAGGAGCGCGAGGACAAGAAGAAGTCGGAGCTTGCGGCCGAAGCTGCTGAGCGTCGTGCTGCCAAGAAGAACCGTGACGCTTTCGAAGAATTCATGGCTGACTCGGACGACGAAGGTGAAGACGACGAGGCCGCTGCAATGCAAGTGCTGAAGCGCAAGAAAGACTTGCACAAGAAGCACAAGGGTGGCAAGGTTATCCGCGAGGATGAGGACGATATCATGGATTTCCTGGATGATAACGCTGCGGTGAAGAATATTTTCTCTGCACAGAAGGGTGGCAACGATGACGATGAGAGTGACGGCGAGTTCCAGATGACCAAGGACGGACGCATGATCATCCCTGGCGGTGAGGACGACGACATGGAGGGCGGCAGCGACAGCGATGATGAGGACAAGATCAAGCAGGACGTTGCCTCTCAGTTGCAGCGCATGGGGCTCAACAACAACGGCAAGAACGACAAGGGTGGCCGATCCAAGCGCAAACGTGACGACAATGGCGGTAGTGGGCGCGAGTACCGTGCCAAGAAGGCCGGAGGTGACATTAAGAAGAAGGGCAAGCTCGAGCCGTATGCTTACATTCCGCTGGACCCGAAGCTAATGGCCAAGCGCAACAAGCGTGAGGCTGTGACGCGTTTCGGCGGCAGCGTTGGTAAGAGGCGAGGCAAAAAGTAAGCCGCCGTCAGAAAACAAGACGTAGGTAGACATCATACAGCTAGAGCAAGAGGACCCGAGAGCAGGGTGCGTGACTGAATATCGAATTTCTCGTACGACTTTGCATTTCACAACACTCGTCTTATACCTGGGGACACACAAGTACACGTACACGTACATGTACTACAGTAGTTAGATGAAACACCTCATGAGGCATTCAGTAATGTCCATGATAACCAACAAATGCAACTGCAACATCAAGGATCGAAATTCACTCAACAAAACGCAACGCTGTAAGATTTAGGAGGTCCTTCTGCTCAACTTCCTACTCATGCACAATATAAGCGCGCATCGCAGGGTATTACTGGTACATGTGACTCGCTCAAGGCATCGAGTCTTCTGGGCGCTTGATGATCACCGTCTTGTGCTCCAGGTAGTTGCGCAGACCCAGCTCGCCGTTCTCGCGGCCGATGCCAGAGTCCTTGAAGCCACCGAACGGAGTGTTCGAGTCGAACACATCATAGCAGTTCACGTACACTGTACCGGTGCGGATGCCGTTCGAGATCTTGATAGCGTTGTCAATGTTGCTCGTCACCACGCCAGCTCCCAAACCGTAGACTGAGTCATTGGCACGGGCAATAACCTCGTCGATGGTCTTGAACTTGAGGATGGACATGACAGGGCCGAAGATCTCTTCACGCGCAATGGTCATATCGTCCGTCACATCAGCGAACACGGTGGGCTCGATGAACCAACCCTTGTTGCCGTGGCGCTTGCCACCAGCAAGCAGCTTTGCACCTTCCTTCTGTCCCTCCTCAATGTAGCCCAGGATCTTCTCGAACTGGGTCTCGTCAATCTGCGAGCCCTGATCGGTCTTGGCGTCGAACGGGTCACCGACCACACGGGCGTTAGCAGCCTCAACCGTACGGCGGACGAACTCGTCGTAGATTCCCTCCTGTACATACACACGCGTGCCGGCAATGCAGCACTGACCCTGGTTCATGAACAGACCAAGCTGCGACTGCTGAATGGCGAGGTCGATGTCAGCGTCGTCCAGGATAATGTTGGCCGACTTGCCACCAAGCTCAAGGGTGATACGCTTAAGGTTGCTCACGTGCGAGGTGCGCATGATCTGGTAGCCAACCTCCGTGGAACCCGTGAACGCGACCTTGTCGACATCCGGGTGCTGAGCAAGGTGGCGTCCGGCCTTGGCACCAACGCCCGGTACAATGTTCACCACACCCTTGGGGAAACCAGCCTCAACAATCAGCTCACCGACACGCAGAGCGGACAAAGGGGTCTGCTCAGCAGGCTTGAGCACAATAGTGTTTCCAGCAGCAAGAGCGGGGCCCAACTTCCACGCCATCATAAGCAACGGGAAGTTCCACGGGATGATTTGAGCACACACACCGACAGGCTCAGCCTTCGTGTAGCAAAGGTAAGGCCCCGACACGGGGATTACGGAGCCGTGGATCTTGTCAGGCCAGCCAGCATAGTAGCGGAGGGTCTTGATTACAAGCCCAAGGTCAGCAGCTTTGGCGACCGAGCACGGCTTACCGTTGTCAAGAGCTTCGAGGGCAGCTAGCTCGTCAATGTTCTCTTCGATGAGTTCGGCAAGGCGGTAAATGAGCTTGCCACGGTCTTCAGCGGACATGGTGCGCCACGGGCCATCGAACGCAGCGCGGGCAGCAGCCACAGCAGCGTCAATGTCGGCGGTTCCGCCTTCGGCGACATCAGCGATCTTCTCCTCTGTGGCGGGGTTGAACGTCTCGAAGGTTTTTCCCTTGATGGACGGCACGAACTCGCCGTTAATCAGCAGGTTGGTTTGCTTGACCGGCACCTGCGCCGAAAAGTGGCGCGAGAGCAACAATGGCGAGGATTTGGCGGCGGTCGAAGCGGACTTGACGGCGAAGGCGCTGGTACGGGGAATTTGACGCAGGATGTGGCGCTGCATGGTTCGGGGTTCGAAGGTTCTTGGGCTTACTCGGCACGAGGCAAATTGCAGAATGAACAGTTGTGGCCATCGACTGCAAGCCCGCGCTTAAGAACTCTTTGCCAAGCCGCGGGGTCTTCTGCCCACCAGGGGGGGGTAGTAGCGCCTTGTATCATGCCAATGTCTTGTTGATACAATTTGCCTGCCACAGGTTTCCAGACGGCAAATTGATCCTAATCTGCACCGTTTCGGTTCTACTACTAATTATCACAGGGTATAAAATTTAGAATCCACATGTTGTAGGAATTACTTTGAAGATAATGGAACGAAACCATTAGTGATTAGAGAGAATTTGTTGTGGTCGTTGACGAGATTTTGGTCTCATCAAGCAAAACGCAAAACAGCTTCAACATCGACTGGAAAATAAAAAAGTCGTCAAGGGAAGGCCAAATCTTGGGCGGAAAGTGAGTCCGATGTCCCGATACAGACCACGTGGCCACAGTCGCCATTGATCAGTGATCAACAAGCTGCGTCGCGCGTTGCAATAGCTCAGTTCGTTCCATTGTAAGATTCGATGCCTTTCCACTCGTCGGAGGTGACGTCCATCTAAAATGCGGTTCAAACGAAAGGTCTCGAATCAACTACGTTAAATCCTATGTACTGTCGGTCAGATGGTCTTGCAGGCTTCACTCGTACATGTATTATGACTGCGGCGGAAGCATCCGACGAAGAGAGTTGCCGCCCTGCACAAGTCCAACAATCGCATAAGATCGCGGCTTGTGTGTCGATCGGATTCGCCAATATGGACACCAGATGAGGCGGACTGACATCGTGAACCGAAAAATCCGGTGTTGCCTCGCATCGGATAAGCAAATATGGATTACGAATTTACAGCATGATTTCGTCGTCGCTTGAAGAACCGCCGGAAGCAGCCGATCTTTCGTCGGGAAACCAAATTCTGCTGACAGATTTGACTCGGGAAAGCGAATCTGGCAACAGCGTTTACACTCGGCCATCGACCGTCCTCCGGTGCAGGCACGCTTCAAGTACAGTACATGTAGCCACGGCGTGCGTGGCCCACGCTGCCAACGACGAAGTGATGGGAATCCGGTAGTCTGCGCCTTGCAAGTGCACGGTTCCTGCAGACACCTTCAAGCCTTGAATCAAGGCAGGGCAGGTTGCCACTAGCAACTGTGTGGGGGGTGGTTCAGACTGCACCGTGGAGTACAGGCTTGTGCGTGCGGCGGCGTCGGGACATCTGACGTGGCCACTGCAGTCATCATAGTTAACGTCACCACAGCGCGTCTTCCTCTAGTGCATTGCCCTGCCACCGCCATCCCTGGGCTAAAGCAAGCGAGCGCAGGGGTAGGCAGCCAGCATTCGCATGCAGCGCCAACCTGATCACTGTGCATTGCACTCGATGTTGGCAATCCAGGCTATCCTATGATATTTGGATCTCAAATGAGGCTGTACTGTACTACCAGTAGGTCAGCCAGGAGTAGGTCTCGAAGACCGTCTTCGGCGTGGTGAAGGTGCATGTACCCAATTGTATTGCTGGCAGCGGCGTTGATCATCAATCAGTGCGCGTAAATCAGGTGAATTATTGCTCGTCAACGCTTTGGTATGATGTCCTGGTATGGTGTTGAATTCTACATGTAGATTATACATGTAGTGGCATGTCACATTTTGTTGGCACCAAAAAAAAATTTAAATGCAATGTTTTCTACTGTAGCTTCATCACTATAGCAGGCACTGTCGTCTGTAGTCTGGCATCTCTCGAAGCAATCGCGTGCATGCACCTTCACCACGCCGAAGACGGTCTTCGAGACCTACTCCTGGCTGACCTACTGGTAGTACAGTACAGCCTCATTTGAGATCCAAATATCATAGGATAGCCTGGATTGCCAACATCGAGTGCAATGCACAGTGATCAGGTTGGCGCTGCATGCGAATGCTGGCTGCCTACCCCCTGCGCTCGCTTGCTTTAGCCCAGGGATGGCGGTGGCAGGGCAATGCACTAGAGGAAGACGCGCTGTGGTGACGTTAACTATGATGACTGCAGTGGCCACGTCAGATGTCCCGATGCCGCCGCACGCACAAGCCTGTACTCCACGGTGCAGTCTGAACCACCCCCCACACAGTTGCTAGTGGCAACCTGCCCTGTCTTGATTCAAGGCTTGAAGGTGTCTGCAGGAACCGTGCACTTGCAAGGCGCAGGCTACCGGATTCCCATCACTTCGTCGTTGGCAGCGTGGGCCACGCACGCCGTGGCTACATGTACTGTACTTGAAGCGTGCCTGCACCGGAGGACGGTCGATGGCCGAGTGTAAACGCTGTTGCCAGATTCGCTTTCCCGAGTCAAATCTGTCAGCAGAATTTGGTTTCCCGACGAAAGATCGGCTGCTTCCGGCGGTTCTTCAAGCGACGACGAAATCATGCTGTAAATTCGTAATCCATATTTGCTTATCCGATGCGAGGCAACACCCGATTTTTCGGTTCACGATGTCAGTCCGCCTCATCTGGTGTCCATATTGGCGAATCCGATGTCACAGCTGGTGCAATGCTTCAGAAATTGCACTTCCGACTTCACCTCGCGGTCCCACTTTATCATCCGAGACGCTGATTAGCGATTTGCAACGAGCGCACAGAGTCATCTTCAGCCCGTAGTGCCGCACGCTGTGTTTCACAGGCTTTTTGTATGGGGTGTGTCGGCGGTGCATCCAACTCGTCCAGCATTTTGGCGAGGCCACGAATCTGCCCTGGGGTTGTAAAACGTCCACCGAAGATCTCGCATCAAAATGCAGCAGTATGTGCAGTGAGTAGGAGCCATTGCCCGGAGAATCCTTTGCTCGCAGCAATCGACGAAATCCGTTCGCCGTAGTGGCTTGTTTTGCGCCGTGTCCATGGACTGCAGCTGGGAGATCTGCCCTTTGAATCGTGTCCACACTACCAAAATCTAACGGGGCGAACGTGGCAGCGACTGCCGGCTGGGTGTATTGACGAGCTCACAACAATGAGGCAACCAGTTAGCACTGCCGTCTCCGCTGACCCGTTTGAAACGGGCACGAGGGAGGACGGGCACGCCACCAAGCACCAACTTGCGTCAAGTCCAAGCAGTAGCAAGGGACTGGATTTGTTGTCCGGCACTGCTATGGATCCAGTAGGAGAGTGCGAGCTGCATCGTGTCGATCAACTATATGCACAACAGAACAGCGTGAATTCGTAGCTATGCAAGTATTCGCTGCCACTCTGGTAACCACGAATGAATGCTTATCAGAGAGGCGATCAGTTGAATCGTTGACAAGAGTGCGTGCCGCATACTATAATAACGAAGAACCCCTGAACAACAGCAATGACTGTACTATAATAGTGGTTGCACGTAGGCACCATTTTCCTTTTCTAAGTAGCTCTTGGTTCAGAGGATATGTGCTCATTTCTGAAGTTTGCGAGGACGTTCGTCCTTCGTCGATTGCGTTTAGATTGATGGTCACGCTCCGCAAGCGCTTCAACGTGCAAATCGTACAGAGATGTCTATCGAGCGAACGCGTCAAAGTCCTACTAACCGCTTGGACACCTGCGAGAAACATGTCGCCTTCCTCCAGGCTAGCAGGCATAACATGCTTGCGTACAAACGTGTGGCCATTTCATGCGGCTTCTCGCTCTTTTGTACATGTATCACGAGTTGCGCACAGCACGTGTTGAGCTCGTTCACCTTGTAGCGGATGACGGTGCCTTTCAGCTGTGCAGATCGGCTGGGACTGCAGCCCAAATCTGCGCTGCGAGTTGTGGCGGATTGCGAAGGCTGACGTCGGCAAGCTGCTGTCTTTCAAACCACCGACAGGTTGAAGCTCATTCCGCTTTTTGCGCTTTCGTCGACACTTCCGACCCCGAAAACACAAACACCATGCAGCGCCACATTCTGCGTACCCTGCCGCGCGTTCAGGCCAACGCGTTTGCTCGTGCCACCGTTATGACGGCGGCCAAGGCTTCACCGATGGCACTGACCCGCCAGTTCTCGTCCAAGGTGGCTGTCAAGCAGACCAATCTACTGATCAACGGCGAATTCGTACCCTCATCCAGCGGCCGCACTTTTGAGACGTTCAACCCTGCAACGGAGGAGAAGATTGCCGATGTATCGGAGGCTGTCAACGCCGACATCGACGCTGCTGTTGCTGCTGCACGCGACGCCTTTGAGGGTCCGTGGCGCACCATGTCCGCTGAAGATCGTGGCAAGCTCATCTACAAGCTCGCGGACCTCATCGAGGAAAACATTGACGAGATCGCCGCTCTGGAGGCACTCGACAACGGCAAGCCGTTCCATGTCGCGAAGGAGAGTGACCTCAAGATGGTACTGAAGACACTCCGCTACTACGCTGGCTGGCCTGACAAGATCCACGGCTCCGTAATCCCCGTGTCGGGGCCTTACCTTTGCTACACGAAGGCTGAGCCTGTCGGTGTGTGCGCACAGATCATCCCGTGGAACTTCCCGCTAATCATGATGGCGTGGAAGTTGGGCCCTGCTCTTGCTGCTGGCAATACCATCGTGCTCAAGCCTGCTGAACAGACTGCTCTATCGGCTCTCCGCGTCGGTGAGCTGATTGTTGAGGCTGGTTTCCCCAAGGGTGTAGTGAACATCGTCCCGGGTGTGGGCGCCAACGCTGGTCGCCACCTTGCTCAACACCCCAACGTGGACAAGGTCGCATTTACCGGATCGACGGAAGTCGGGTACCAGATCATGCGCACCTCACACGTGAGCAACCTCAAGCGTATCACTTTGGAACTGGGCGGCAAGTCTGCCAACATTATTCTGGACGATGCTGACATTGACCTCGCCATCGAGCAGTCGCAGCTTGGTCTGTTCATGAACCAGGGTCAGTGCTGTATTTCGGGTACTCGTGTTTTCGTGCAAGAGGGAATCTACGACGAGTTCGTCAAGCGGTCTGCCGAGGCTGCGAACGCTCGCATCGTTGGCGACCCGTTCGATGACAAGACGGACCAGGGTTCGCAGATCGACGAGGCTCAATTCAAGAAGATCCTGGGCTACGTGGAGAAGGGAAAGGAGGAGGGCGCTCGTCTTGTGGCTGGTGGTCACCGTAAGGGCGACAAGGGCTGGTTCATTGAGCCCACCGTGTTCGCTGATGTGACGGACGATATGACCATCGCGCGCGAAGAGATCTTTGGTCCTGTCATGTCCATCCTCAAGTTCAAGACCATCGACGAGGTCATCGAGCGTGCCAATGACTCCGAATACGGCCTTGGTGGCGGTGTGGTAACGAGCAACATCGACAACGCCATCAAGATCTCGAATGGTATCCGCACAGGTACAGTGTACGTGAACTGCTACGACGTATTCGACTCGAACACTCCGTTCGGTGGCTTCAAGGACTCTGGCATCGGCCGTGAGAACGGCGAGTTGGGTCTGCGCAACTACCTGGAGCACAAGACGGTGATCATCAAGCGCCCAGAAGACTCGATGCCTTAAAAGGGCCCGCCATTTTTGATTTTTATACAATAGTAGCTCCTTCAAATGATCCTAGCGCAACAGCAAAGCGGACACTAGTCGTAATAGACCCAATTTATAGTCGTAAAAGCAGAGCAATGGATCTAGGTTACTGTGTAACCGTTAACCCTTTCATTTCATTTGATCAATTCTAACTATTAGGATTCACCTTCAATTGATCTGAAACGGTCTTTAGTGATGACGCTTTCGCGCATTCCGGTTCTGGAAATAAATATATCGACATTTTTGGAATGAATGAATCTGAAACCGCTTTAATTGAGCTAGCTACGCACTTCTTCATCGTACCATGATGGCCGTTGTCGACTTTGCCTGGCATCAAAGGTTTGTGATGATGGTATCTAACTTTGTTTACTTTGCCTTCAACTTGGACTTGACTTCGCTGGACGTGCACAGCTGGCTTTTGCCAACGATGTTCACCCCAGACACGCAATAGTACGCCGTCACCAGAGATTTGTGAAGGAGAGTCTGGGTTAGGACGCGCCTGGTGCATGCTTTTCCAGCGCTTTTGCGAACTCGTTGATTGCAACGCCGGCAATCGGTCAGATGGACGAACACCATGCGGTATTTAACAGACCGGGGCAAGACGCCGAGGAAACGCAAGACAAGCTCGGGTTGCTGTTGAACGACATTGAAGCCATGTTAAGACCACCGGCACGAAACCCCCAAGTAGAATAAAGTACAGTACATGTACGTGTATCCAACGGTCGGATAGACGAGTGTGCAGTTTGTTGGTCAGGCGGGACCACCCGCCGTCAGACGGCGCATGGGCTGGGGCAAAGCAGGCGGCTTGGTGTCGGGCATGGCGTCGCCTGTCAGCTTAGGAGTCCTAAGTTAGGACACGCCAAAGTCTCTTTTATTTGTTTTGAACTTCAAGCAGCCCTGCCAAGAAACGCAAGTCTGTCCGTTTCGAGCACTTCAACTGAAGAAATGCAAGACCTCCAATAACGTATCAACTTTGTCGACTATCACTTACAAGTGAATTAAGCAATTGTCCTCTTACATCTAATATACCTCTTAGAACTAGTTGACCCCATGAAAAGACGTGGATTTTGAATAGATGTCCCGACTGTGGACAAATGATACAAGGCGCATTTTCTCATTCTGCAATTTGCCTTGTGCCGAGCAAGTCTTCCAGCCATGCAGCGCCACATCCTGCGTCAAATTCCCCGTACCAGCGCCTTCGCCGTCAAGTCCGCTTCGACCGCCGCCAAATCCTCGCCATTGTTGCTCTCGCGCCACTTTTCGGCGCAGGTGCCGGTCAAGCAAACCAACCTGCTGATTAACGGCGAGTTCGTGCCGTCCATCAAGGGAAAAACCTTCGAGACGTTCAACCCCGCCACAGAGGAGAAGATCGCTGATGTCGCCGAAGGCGGAACCGCCGACATTGACGCTGCTGTGGCTGCTGCCCGCGCTGCGTTCGATGGCCCGTGGCGCACCATGTCCGCTGAAGACCGTGGCAAGCTCATTTACCGCCTTGCCGAACTCATCGAAGAGAACATTGACGAGCTAGCTGCCCTCGAAGCTCTTGACAACGGTAAGCCGTGCTCGGTCGCCAAAGCTGCTGACCTTGGGCTTGTAATCAAGACCCTCCGCTACTATGCTGGCTGGCCTGACAAGATCCACGGCTCCGTAATCCCCGTGTCGGGGCCTTACCTTTGCTACACGAAGGCTGAGCCTGTCGGTGTGTGTGCTCAAATCATCCCGTGGAACTTCCGTTGCTTATGATGGCGTGGAAGTTGGGCCCCGCTCTTGCTGCTGGAAACACTATTGTGCTCAAGCCTGCTGAGCAGACCCCTTTGTCCGCTCTGCGTGTCGGTGAGCTGATTGTTGAGGCTGGTTTCCCCAAGGGTGTGGTGAACATTGTACCGGGCGTTGGTGCCAAGGCCGGACGCCACCTTGCTCAGCACCCGGATGTCGACAAGGTCGCGTTCACGGGTTCCACGGAGGTTGGCTACCAGATCATGCGCACCTCGCACGTGAGCAACCTTAAGCGTATCACCCTTGAGCTTGGTGGCAAGTCGGCCAACATTATCCTGGACGACGCTGACATCGACCTCGCCATTCAGCAGTCGCAGCTTGGTCTGTTCATGAACCAGGGTCAGTGCTGCATTGCCGGCACGCGTGTGTATGTACAGGAGGGAATCTACGACGAGTTCGTCCGCCGTACGGTTGAGGCTGCTAACGCCCGTGTGGTCGGTGACCCGTTCGACGCCAAGACCGATCAGGGCTCGCAGATTGACGAGACCCAGTTCGAGAAGATCCTGGGCTACATTGAGGAGGGACAGAAGGAAGGTGCAAAGCTGCTTGCTGGTGGCAAGCGCCACGGCAACAAGGGTTGGTTCATCGAGCCCACCGTGTTCGCTGATGTGACGGACGATATGACCATTGCGCGTGAAGAGATCTTCGGCCCTGTCATGTCCATCCTCAAGTTCAAGACCATCGACGAGGTTATTGCCCGTGCCAATGACTCAGTCTACGGTTTGGGAGCTGGCGTGGTGACGAGCAACATTGACAACGCTATCAAGATCTCGAACGGCATCCGCACCGGTACAGTGTACGTGAACTGCTATGATGTGTTCGACTCGAACACTCCGTTCGGTGGCTTCAAGGACTCTGGCATCGGCCGCGAGAACGGCGAGCTGGGTCTGCGCAACTACCTGGAGCACAAGACGGTGATCATCAAGCGCCCAGAAGACTCGATGCCTTAACCAACTTGATCTTTGATGTTCAGTATCAGTAACGTTAGCATCTTCATTAAAAAAATGCAAGCGAACACGTCTAAAGAGACGTAAACCTCTGGAGTCTTTTTATTTCAAGCAGAAGTGTTGTCGTGGTCACACTGCAGCATGGGTATGCTAACTGTCACGAGTGATCATGCAAAGTACGCAACTCACATGAACACCAAGTCTGTTCGTGTGCTTTTCTAAACTCTACTTCGTGGTACTACATTGCATTGCAAGTTGCAATTTGCAACCCCCGTTGGTCGATATATCGCCCTAATTGAAGCCCTCGAACAAACCAGGCTTGTATGCTTTGCTGTTACCATGACAAACTCGTTGATGCAGATATGTTGAAGTTCTAAATGAGCCTAGGGACTGCCACTCGTTTCGTCAGTTGGCCTTGTGCATCTTTGAGACAACCTGTTGCAGCCCACCACACTTCGAGCAGGCTGCATGTATCCTACCTCGTGTGTACAGTTGAAGTGCTGGTGGAAGGTTTTTAATCGGCCCGAACCCGGAACAAAATCCGCGGGCCAAATCCGGGCCAAATGTATACTGAGAAATCATACACCTATTCCATTCCGCATCCTTCTCTCCCAAAGTAGCTTAGACTCAGAAATCTACGAAGACGCCGACGCTGGCCTGATCACTCTCAAGTCTTCCTCCCTTCCCCCTGCCTCCTCCAGCTCCATGTCGGCCATGAACCTCAGTCGTGAACAGCAGAACGAGCTCCTCTTCGTGGGATTCAACCAGGACAGCGGTGCGTCTTCTATTCGTCCTAAAGAACCCGCAGGTTCTGTCCTTCTCACCTTTTAACCTACGTCTTCTCTAGGCTGTTTCGCCTGCGGTACCGACTCAGGCTTCAAGATCTTCAACTGCGACCCTTTCAAGGAGACTTTCCACCGCGGTGCGTGTCTTATAGCAGACCTAGGGCGGTCTCAATGGTTTTTAGGCTCACTACTTGTGTGTAGACTTCTCCAATGGCGGCATTGGCATTGTGGAGATGCTTTTCCGCTGCAACATTCTGGCCATCGTCGGTGGCGGACGCAATCCGAGATACCCTCCTAATAAGGTGCTGAAGAAGCGCTGCTGTTGCTTAAAAGAAGACATTGTACTGATTAAAGTTGTGTATATCACCAGGTTATGATCTGGGACGACCACCAGAGTCGCAACATCGGAGAACTCAGCTTCCGTAGCGAGGTGAAGGCTGTCAAACTTCGTCGTGACCGGTATGAGGAAGTTTTCTGCGACGTGTGACAATTAATTTTTTCTAACGTGAAATTTGTGTGATGCAGAGTGGTGGTTGTACTGCAGAACAAGATCTACGTCTACAACTTCTGTACGATATGAGAGTTACATGATATTCGAGCAACTTTGCTGACATTTCGCCTACATGCAGCGGACTTGAAGCTGGTGGACCACATCGAGACGATCGCGAACCCCAAAGGTCTGTGTGCGCTGTGCCCGAACCCGTCCAACACGGTGCTAGCCTGTCCGGGTGTGACGCGCGGTACTGTCCGCATCGAGCTGTATGACCTACGGAAGACCACGCTCATCACAGCCCACGAAGCTGAGCTGTCACAGGTGGGTTTGTACTGTTGTAGCAGTATGAAACTTGCATGAGCTAATTGTTTTTTTTTTTGAAGATTTGTTTGAACCTTGATGGCACGCGTCTGGCGACGGCGTCGGATAAGGGAACACTCATCCGCATCTTTGATACCCAGAGTGGTCAGATCACGCAGGAGTTGCGGTGAGTGGTGCATTTAGTCGTACGTTTGGTCTGCATGTGCGACCAACTTTTGCTAATTGGGGCTTCTGTTTTTGATTTTGCAGTCGTGGAGCGGATCGTGCCGAGATTTACAGCATTTGCTTCAGTCCGACTGCGCCCCTGCTCGCGTGTTCGAGTGACAAGGGCACGGTGCACGTATTCTCGCTGACAGCTGAGGGTTCTGGCTACAGTTTTTCTTCTGACCCCACCGCGATGGGAAATGTTCCTTCGCAAAGTATTCCGTCGCACTATTCCGCGGGAAGTGCTCCTCGCAGTGGAGAAGAAGATGGCACTGAGAACTCCAAGTCCAGGTACTGTCGCTGTGAAGTTTGGCTTGAAATGTTTTCGACTGAGTGGAAATTGTTTTTTATTGGGCTACATGTAGTTTGTCATTCATGCGGGGACTTCTTCCGAAGTATTTCAGCTCAGAGTGGAGTTTCGCACAGTTCCGTGTACCGGAAACCCGGACGATTTGTGCGTTCGGTACGGAGAAGAACACCATCGTCGGTACGTGTTATATAACATGCTGTATTCACGAGGATTTCATGACTGACTTGGGCTTAACTCTTAATTTTGCGTGTGAAAAGTTGTGGGTGCTGACGGGTCATTCTACAAGGCTGTCTTCGATGCCAACGGCGAATGCCAGAACACGTCTTACTCCAAGTTCATTCAGTCCGACGAGGATGAATAGACGCGCCAATCCTGAGGTTACTCTGCTCTTCATGTCAGTCCTCGTGAAGGCTGCTTGCAGTTCTAGCGCGAAGGAGTGGATGGGGCTACGCGTTCAACAGCGTGCTCGCTGTTGACTATGCTTGTATCATCTTTTATTGCGATTTTCTTTCCTTTGCCAGTTTGATTTCGCTTTTCAGGTTATCAAATATGAGTTCGGGGTTTAACGTACATCGTGCAAAGCGATCATCTTGCAATTTGTTTGTACTGCTACTTTACACCAGGTACTGGCATGACTGTGCGTCCGCATCGATTAGGAGAACAGTGAGCCACACTGCAATGAATCACTTGGAAGCAGATACGCTGAACAGACGATCGTTCCTCCGATTTAGTTGCCGTGGATTGTGTACTTTTCGCGAACAACGTTGGGGTCATACTGCGCGAAGCGATAACAGCAACGTCAGTTATATCTGCGCGATCACGATAGCTTGCAAGCACGAAGAGAGGTTTACTTACCACCTCCCATCGACTGGCCGGGAAAATGTGCTTGTTCTTTTCGTACCAATGCCGATCGACAACTTTTCCTGGGTGCGACTAAAGAACAACAGGTTAGACGATACCTGACCAGAAAAGTCGTGAAGAGCATTCACTTACCTCGTCTTTTTCAACACGTCGGTCCTGTACGAGACGAACATCATCGTGCACGTCGAAGTGGAAAAGAGGTCCACTTTTTCCGCGCGCTTTGGTCACAATCAAATCGTAGAACGAGTAATGCTGAATCCAAACACACGCGAGTTAGAGTATACCTGTACCCGAGTTTGTCACCGATAAAAAAATCTCTTACGTGAGGAATGATGAGATCCTCCTTGATGTAGATCAAATTCTCGGCACCAACACCGCGCAATTCGGCAAACTCTGACACCAGCTGTTGCTTAACGAGCTCCAGGTACTTGCCAATTGTAGTCTTCTTCGGAACCTATTCAAAGTAGGTGAAGTACGAAGTAATTAGCGACTGCACCGAAACGGTTCATATAATCCGCCGTTCCACACGCACCGTGATTTCTCGACGGTGGCCAGAGCCATCCCAGTAACTGTAGGTCACAGCAACATCCTCATCTGTTCACATAAAATATAAACCCACAACACAATTATAACATACAGTGATAAAAATTGTACACCATCCAACGATACGTACTTTTAATACGTTCTTGTTCTGCTTCCCACTCCGCACGGAGTCGCAGGCGTTCACGTGCCTCTTCTTTCTCCCGTTCCTTGTCCGGCAAGAAATCCGTTTCCACATTGGGGTTCTTAATGTTTTTCTTCACACGTTTTGGTTTCACAATTTCCTCCTCCTCAGCATCTTCATCGCCGTCCATATCGAACGACAGTGGTCCCATCTTTTTAGCTTTTCGTTTCTTCTTCTTCTTCGGCTCCTTCTGCTGTTCCTCAGTTCTAGTATCAACAACCACAACCCACACATTAAATGGTTTAGTATCATTAATGCAATAAATACAGTGCAATATCAATACGTACTGCGCGTCAACATGTGAGCTCTTGCGGTTCTGGAGGTCCTCGCGCTTCTTCCGGAATTCCTCAGCTGTAACCAATCCAACCGTTTGACGCTGCACATATACACAAAATAAATAGTAAATTAATAAAAATATCGTAAAATTAATAAGCGCACGGCCAATTCAACGTGCCTTGAACTCGCTCTCGTCGTCGTCCTGGTGCGACTGGAAGTTGGCATCGATGCGCGTTCCTCGGCGGTTGGTCTTCTCGATATCGTGACGTTTGGCCTCATACTCCTTCTTCTGCTTCTCTCTCTGCTTGGTCAATTGAGCGGCCCTGGATCCGGCCACGTTGCCCTCCACCGTGTGCGCACCTGATGACCCATAGCGCTCGATGCCCGTCATGGTCAATAATGGACGAAGAGTTGGTACACTTTTTGTTTCCCACTTAAGTACGATCGGTGCACTGGTACACTATATTCACATAAGTACGAATCGGATATTTGAACCGGAGCTGCTCAGAAGAATCACGATGCTACGGAGACTCAAGACCTCCTCGGACGCGTACGTATTTTGTGGCTTCAGAGGCCCTTACAAGCTTCTAGCAGCGATAAAATTCTTCACTATATACTGAGAACAATGTCATAACTTTTGTATCGACGGTCCTATTGATTCGCAGCTCGCAACCGTCGCCAAACGCGGAGTTGGACGATGCACAAACTCCCAGTGAGCAGAACTGCAGTGACGGCCCCATGTCGTCGCTGCAGAAGTACCGCTCACAGACGATGAAGGACTATGGTCTTATGATCGAGTACAAACATCTACGTCAGCATGTGCCCAGTGGAATCTACGTGTTGCCAAGCTTTGACCATTCGCGTATTTGGTATGGAGCCATCTTCATCCACGCTGGTCTCTATCGCAATGGCATTTTCAAGTTCACCATCTTCCTACCTGAGAGGTAAAGTGGAATATTTTATTGTGGAGTGTGGTTGGTGGTTACTGATGGATGAGTTGTTTGTAGTTACAATGGACCAGGCACTTATCCGCGCATTGTATTCAACACCAACATCTTCCACCCGTATGTGTACGAGGACACAAAGGAGTTGGATTTGAAGCCTAAGTTCCCGGAATGGGACCCAGAACTGCACTACATGGTGGCAGTGCTCACCTACCTCAAGGGCATCTTCTACATGAAAGACTTCCCGGACTTGCTTCAGGTTGCTAATGGGGCGGCATTGGACATGTACGTCGCTAAACGCTGCTGGAAAATTATGTGGATGGCTTGTGTGCTGATGCTATGTTGTGTATGGTGATGCTAGGTTCCGCCACGACCCGGAGAACTATGTGAACAAGGTGGAGGAGTGTGTGGACGAGTCACTTACGAACGTGTACAACAACGAACAGGGCTCCACGATCCGCTTTACCAAGCACAACCCCGCTCACGACAACCTGCGGCAGGAACTCTTCGCGCAGCTGGATGCAACGCCAGTAAGTCTTCGCTCTTACAATCTGATTGTCTTTTGTTCAACAAAGTCTGACAATACCTGATCCTTTGTGTCGTTGTAGTCCGCAACACCGCAAACATTAGAAGAGAAGATGGCCGCTCCTCCTTCGACAAGGTCGCTGTCCATTGTAACTGCAGCTGCAGCAGAAGGTGCCTCCAGCCAAGCCACTGCAACCGCCGCCGCAGCGCCTGCAGATGAGCCCATGCCAGACTCGTTTGAGGAGTAAATAGGGAACGTGTTGTAGCTAAAGTGATGATGGACTTGAGGCAATTCAGTCACTCTTTTGATCACTACATGTACTCGGTTGTTGCACATGTTGAAGAGGATGGTCTCCACAAAATTGACAACATTCCTACCTTAATCCAGCAACTTCCCAATATCTTGCTCAATAAATCAAATGTCAGTTGCTCAATTAGGGATAATTTCAAAAAGGAAACTTCCCAATTCGTGATTTTGCTGCGCCAAAAGACAATGCCCGCAGCGGTGGCGAGCGACGCCGGCTTGGGCTCCAAGGAAGACGACGCACAACTGAATGAGCGCATCTCCAAGGCGCGCTCGGAGCTCTCGGAGCTGCACAAGATCATGGCCAAGGACGACCGCCTGTTCCGTGAGAGTGACGGCCCTGCCTCGCGCACTCGAAGTCGCTTGGCAGGTAGCGGCTCCAACACTAAACAGGACGTCAAGAGGCCAGCGCCACTCGATGTGGGCTACAATACGCCTCAATCTGTGCGCAGTGCATCGGGTGAGAGACTCATGCAACTGTCGCGCACTGAAGAGGCCGTACGCTCGGACCGCATGCGGTTAGCTGAGCTTTCGGACGAGCAGCTCAAGTGGCCAGCAGCGGAGAAGGAGACAGCAGCTCCACGCTCTGGCAGAGGAAGGATGAGCCCCGTGGGAAGGGTACGAGCAAATACGACGCCAAGACGCACTACAGCTAAAGACCTGAGAGATTATTCCACAGACTACGTGCAACAAGCGCTGAATTTTGACAACGTTACGGACGATGACGAAGATGCAGCTCCACCGAGATCTGAAAGTGTGGGAAGACTTGGTGAAGATCAGGAACGTGCTGGAGAGTACGATGGAGTGAGGACGCATCAGGATCTACACAAGTACGTGCGGCAGATGGAGGAGACCATTGCACAACTGGTGCAGCAGAAGGACGAGCTGATGAGGAACCAGGCGGAGTTTGATAAGCAGGCGAGCGGCATCTTCCCGTCCCTTGAGAATTTGAATCACCAGCTATCACAGATCGTGCAAGGCAAACTACTGCAGTCGGGGCAGTCGCACAACAACGATGACGTTGCTAATTTGCACGAAGATATGCTGGACGAGCTGCGGGTTCAGCGAGAGCAGTTGAGCGAGCTTGAAGCTGATAGCAAGCGCCGCAAATACGATGCAGAATTGCAGGAACAGGACCGAGCCATCGAGATCTCGCAGGTTAAAGCTGACATTATCAGCGTCGTGGCTAGCGGGAAAATGCGTGACGAGCGCACTGAGTTGATGGCTGACTCGATCAAGAAGCTGCAGCAGGAACTGCAGGAGGCAGTTAAGAATATGGTGCAGCGCTATCAGTTGTTGGACAAGCGGACCAACCAACTGCAGACGCCCATGACGCAGCCCCGACTCGTGGTACGTTTGGGGCTTGATTGTACTCTCTTGGTTTAGCAGCTAACTCAGTATGTTATGAACAGGGTCGCAAGACGCAACGGAACACGCTGCTTTTCATCATCGCACTGTTGCTGGGGTTCTTTTCCGTAGCACTCGGCGTTCTCATCATGAATAGCGGAGATTGCGGGATGATGGCGCGGTGCCACCCGCTCATATAGTACATGTACTTTGATCCATCCAAATCCAACGTTCCTACTTTTTAACGAGCGGACTTACTACAGCTGCTATACTGGTCTTTTTGATATCACGTGCACTCATTGTCATCAAAGGTGTTATTGTGCGTGTCAAAGCAGTAAAACTGCGTCATACCTATACAGCTTTGACGTAAACCAGCGGGGCCTACAGCCAGTAAAAGATCTTTATCCTTGCTTCACCTTGAAGATGCGAATGCCAAGGATTGTGGCGAGCTCCGTAGAGAGAAAGTAGATCATGTGCGCATAAGCTGACAGCGAGATCACGAAGAACAGCTGCACCACAGAGCTTTCGCGGCCCTGTGTAATGCAAGCGATAACAGCGAGTTAGTGAATCACCCTAAAAGTATCGTGACGATAGCGATAAACGTACCCAAGGCACAATACCAGCCACCAGTAGGAAGGAGACGATAAGCTGCATTAGAAAGGTCTTGCGCAGCAACCAGTACGGCTCTTCACACATGTGCGAGAGCATCATGTGCATCACCATCTACAGTAACGCACACCATGATACAGGTTAGTAAGCTTTCAGTAAAGCGCACAACAACGATGCCATACCTTTGCAAATACGAACCCCACAGTCCAAATGAGGAGACGTGGGTGGTCCGTAAACACATCAGACGGCGACCAAAGCACCCAAAGTGCAGACAGCAAAACGAGTGCGATGAAAGGCGTGATACCGAACAGTGCCGCAGCGCCATCCTTCGCCTTCCTCTCCATGGAGCGAATAGCGACCACCGCTGCACAACCATCAAACATCATGAAAACGCATTAGATACCTTGCCCACTGCCACTGAAATCTTCCAGAAACTCACAGCTAAAAACACACTGGCCAACCGCACTAGTGATCGTGATCAGGACGAACACGTGGTTGTTATTCAGCTCCGGGAAAATAATGTTCGGTTGGGCCCACACGGTAGGGCCAACGACAGCCGTGCCAAGGTAAATCGAGTACATGATCAGCAAGCCCTCGTTAGGTCCATTAACGATAGGAAGCGCCAAAGTGCCTGTGTAGTACTCCTCCCACGTCGCCATGAAGAAAACCATGGCTGGTGCGAGGAAAATCAACAGCGACTAGCACAATCCATATTGAAATCAGGACCACTTCATCATCTCAACCAGCTCAATAACTCACCCAATATGTCGGTCCCAGCATAATAGTCGACGCAAATGTACACGCACTGACAACCACATTGAGTGCATCGCAGCCGTGGTCGAACAGCAGTCCAAGTGGCGACGAGTTGCCCGTCTTGCGCGCTTGTTTGCCGTCTGCAACGTCCAATATCTGGTAGAACAGCAGCGAGAAGCCTGCATTGGCGTAGACCCATCGTGGCGCTTCCTCCACCATGTTTGGAGAGTACCTGTGCATCAAACAACAACAATATCTCAGTCAGTGCTCTATTGTGTATCAATTGTCTACATACAGCTTCTCACCAGAGCATGATCACGTGCGACAGGATCACGAGCGACAGCGCCCCGATAGTGATGGCGTTGGGCGCCAGTCGTGGTGACAGCACGTGGTCCACAAGCCACTGGGCCGACGGAGAGATGGCATGGTTGTACAATAGCGACGCATCGCTGCCACTGTAGCGGTAGGCCAGGATGTGCTTCACGCCCTCCTCCGTCACGTAGCGGTAGGCTTGCGGCTTGGTCTCTGGTTCGGGTTTGGGCTTGGGCGCTTCGTTGGCAGCCTCGGCTGGGGCGGACGTTGCAGCAGCAGCAGCGGACCTCGTGAGCACCATTGTTGGGCTTGCGGTATCTTGAGTTGTGTATACTGCAGAGACATGGCTACCTTGTCGTTCTGGGCGCCAGCGAATTCGAGTAAGTTCGATTTCGGACGTCTTTTGGTGGCAAGAATGTGATGGATGAGTTCGTGGTAATGTCACCGAATGACTAAAGGTACATGAGCTTGGTGTGAATATGGTGTTGCGATTGATCTTGAGGAGACTCAATGTGCGGCGCGACTGACGCAGTGTGTCTACATGGCGACTGCGTCGTGGAGGCGGTGGACGGAGCGGCGTACGAACACTGTCGGTGTTATGTCATGTACTCTGGATCGCAGTGCAGTTTCCGAGAGGAAATGGTGTACTGGGAGCTACCCGTGGCATGCGCGTTGATGCTCGTCCTGCTGGGCATAGGCGTCCTCGTGACCGGGAAGACGCTTGAGAGGCTGCGCTTTTCACGAGCCAAACGTGACACATTCACATTCCCGAGGAAACAAAAGGCTTTACCAGGACTATCGTTTGGAGCTAGGTTACTGCGTAGCACGTGGAGTGGACCAACGCGCAAGGGATTGCCGATCAAACTGACAAGGGGCCACATTGTCGAGAACGCTTTCATCTTTCTCGTGGTCTTTTTGGAGTTTTTACCGTGGGTGCAATTGGTAGCACTGTCGTTCTTGCCTATGGTGCCGTGGCCAAAAGCTAGTCGACGTGTTGCGGAGACACTGCGGCTTTCGTTGCTGTACCCGCTGTGGAGCCACCTTGAGCCGAGCCAGTTCCCGAGACTGATGCTGTACCTGTCATTGGGATTCGTGCCTGGAGTTTTGCTAATCGCGTGTCTTCTCGGCATGAAGAGATTTCCGTTGTTCAAACCGCAGCCGAGATGTTCACCAGCTGAAGACCTCTGTACGCTCGTGCTGCGTTTGTATAGTGAATGGCTCGCTTTGCCGATAATGATAGGGTTGTTGCTGCCCCTGGAGTGCGTGGCGATCGGATATAGCAAGCCCGAGGGCACTGGAATGACGCTTCCTACTCTCAACGACTCGTGCTTCATAATTGTACAGGGCGGGATGATCGCTGCAGGGAGCTTGATACTTCTTTTGTTCTGCATCACAAGTTCTGTCATCGTGATCCAGCTAAATTGCGAGTCATCACCACCCGAACCAACGCTATGGACACACGTGCGCTATACGCGAGTTGCTCACGTTCTAAAAGCACCACTTGCAATGGTATCAGATGGATAGAGAATAGAACTGTGGTGACGGATCGATGTTAATTAACGTGTGGTCTGTACGCATTTCCCATTAGAGTGTCGTGGGCTCCATCAATGCCGATGCGCTGTTGCTTTGCGCGAGCTGCATATTGATCTCGTAAGTTGTGTAACGTTTTGGAGTATGTATTAGAGCACCATGGGGAGGTTTAACGAATGTCACGGACTTGCAGGCTAATTCTCGGCATCCTGAACGCGAAGTTGAAGCCCTGCATACTCTCTCTGGTGAACATGGATAATCTGGCAAGGTGTTATGTTTATTGAAATCACTATTGATCTCATGTACTTTGTGCGCTGTTGGCCAGGTCAATGGGATTCGCCTGGCTGGCGCCGTAATGGCGTTTTGGACCAGCTTACTTGCACTCGTTACCTCCCTTATGGACGACCCTGGCACAACAATTGTGTACGAGGTGCGAGCAATGGCTTCGAACACTACTAGATTGAAACTTACTCTCCCTATGTGATTTATGCAGGCTTGGTCCCTGGGCGCTATCGCTATCGCCGCTATCTCTCTTCCCGGTTTGTTTCTCTATCAAACCGAGGATTTCTGGCACCAGCTTGCCGGCTCATCGTCACCTGCAGGCGTTGTTAAAGAATCCAAAAGCGACAAGTTGGCCGGTAAGCTTAGCACCCCCGTTGCTACCGCTACCCCGGGCATCCGAGGTGGTATTCCCAAAATCATGCCTGCGCGACGATCAAGTGCCGCGGAGAAGCTGCGAAGTCGATCCAAGCGTGGCAACTAAATACAAAATAAGGATATCGTTAGGCCCTTTCACACCTCTTCTCGCCACGTATCGTTATGCTAGACCAAACAAAGCAGCGCTGCAGAGATAGTTATGATGTCGTTTGTCCATACGACGCCCGTACACCACTGCCAGCCGTAGCGCTTCAACCACATGACTATCTTGTAGATCGGATGTGTGCCAGTGTCCGCCTCGACCGCCCTCGCCGTTGCGTCCTACACGCACAATTCTCCGCCTCTTACGGCGTAGGTGTCAACTTCATCGAGCAGCTCTCGTTCTCTCGTTTCTTTGGTTGATGCGTACATGTACCTCTAAAAAGCAGCCTCGGAAAATTGGTAAGTATACGATAGTACCAGCGTCAGCTCGTATTGAGCTTCTACTTTCCTGGTGTGCTGAGATCTGGCGGCGCGCGCCGATACGTGGCAGCAGGCGCCCCATCTCATGCTAACGTTAAGAGCGAGTCGTGTCTTTAGCGTCGAATTTCGGAATGGGTAAATTCGAGGCCACATCAATACTGTTGACAACAGCGTAATACAGCGCTGTATGATCCCAGGCGATACAGCTGCGGCGGTTGGTGTCACAGCCTGGAATGCAGGGTAAAACATACAAATTGCCGATGTAGTATTTTGGTGAAGGTATTGGCAATGGCAACGGCACTGCTTCAGTGGTGAAGCCGCAATGGGACGTTCGGGGCACTTCAATCCACTTGGCGACTTGCCATTGGGCGGGTCCTAGAAGGGGCATTAACTGTGTCAATTTGACACGCCCAGTGCCCAACGACAGGTCCGCACTTAGCCTGCTCAGCACCGAAGTGCTGCAGCGGTCAGAACGCGCGGGCTCCAAACTTCTCGCGCTAAAAGCGGCGACGCCGATTCTGCGACGGAGAAATTCGAGCCCATCTGGGGCCATCATCAAATCAAGCTACATGTACGCGAATGTGTTGACGGAGATCCAGGTTGCATCCTCGCACCGTTTGCTGACCGAAATCAACCCTGGAGTACTCGAGACTCCAGTTTCGATTTCGGCCAGCGCTTCAACCTTACATGGTACTGTACATGCAGCAGCGGACTTTTGCCAGCAACTAGCTAAAAGGTTAATCAGAGAAATGTACGGCTACTGAAAAAGAAGCGAACGTCGCACGTTTCTCGATGCCGACATCTATAATCGAAAATATGGGCGATAATTAAACAAATACCTTTACGTTGAGGACATTGTCAGTTTACTACGTGTAGCCGCAGTGAAGCCAGGTGCCGCTGACCACACGAAACCACAAGAACGATAATTGCCGCAACACCTCCAGCAACTCGACGCCTCGCCTTGCTTCAGCTTTCCCCTTGGTCGCCTTATCCGATTTACCGTTCTTCTGAATCCTTGTATTGTTACTCGCCGCCTTATCCTCTCCGATTAAAATCCAATATGGTATAGTACAAATCCCTAAACCATCACACAACCCCCGTTTTACCCGTGAACCCGTTACGGATAGTGTCACGAATGTCACCAAATTGCCTCACTTCCAAGTCGTATCCTCTTGTTATTATGCGACACGTCCTCGAGGGAAGAGAACGGTGAAAAACCGAGCGTCACTAACCCCAGCCGACCTCATTTCGAGATTACGCCGACGCTGAGGAGGTCCCAAGTACAGTACACAAGCAGCACTCTCCTTTGCAGATGGCGATGCCTGTAGACATCAAGACGGAGGAGGAAATGTACGGCTCCACGATCAACGTATCGTCCAAGGGCGTGACGCACCGCAACGGCTCACGTTCCAATTCGCCCAATAGCAGCGGCGATGAGCAGTCGGACACGATGAAACTCGCGCCCAAGAACTCTTCACCTTCCTCATCATCCACCGCCCCCTCCTTCGCCAAGGAGACGCAGCACGAGACTGTACTGGAGCGTTACCAGAAGGCCACATGCACCAAGATGTACGACGTGGAGGAGCTCATCGACTACTATTGGCACCGACGACTGGCTGCTGTGCCCGCTGTCATTGTGAGCTATCTACCGTTCGTGATCACCCCCAACCAGATCACAATCTTCGGTCTATTCCTTGGCTGGGCTTCTGCTCTGTGTCTTTATGACTCGGAGTTCCACTATCCACTGGCTTGGGAACCTTCGCACTCGCTACTAGCAGCTGCACTGCTCATGTTCGCGTGGATCGTCTCGGACTGCACGGACGGACAAGTTGCACGCCTCTGCAAGCGTGGCACCCGCACGGGTCGCATCCTGGACGGCGTCGTGGATGGTCTCGTTATTGCCCCCAACTTCTGGATCATGGGCGAAGTCATGCAGAACCACTATGGTGGCAGTGTCATGTACTTCCACCTCGGCTTCTGGGCTGGTATGTCGCTCTGGCTGCACGCTATTATCTACGATAAGATCAAGAACGTTTACATGGAGAACGCCCTACCGCAGTCCGAATGTGATGGTGAAACGGTCGCTAGTGTGCGTGCAGAGTACAGAGCTGCTCGCAAGCAGTCGGCGTGTGCTCTGGACACGATCCTACTCGGCATTTACTCGGTATACCTGACTGTGCAGGCCAGCTTTACGTCGGATGCTGCGTCTCAGGCGGAGCTGGACCGTCAGCAACTGCTCGCGTCGTGCACCAGCGAGTACCACAACGCTTACCGTCAGAAGTTCAGCGGCCTCGTGCGCGTGGCCTCGTTCCTCGGTATCAGCGCCCACATCACTGCTGTCTACTTGGCGTACTTCCTGGCTGTCTTCCACTGGGATGCCATCTACTACATGCAGTTCTACCCACTTGTCCTGTTGAACATCGTCCTGGTTGGTGTGCTCATCCAGTATCAACGTTCCGGTATGGCCACGTACATGCCCTCCAAGGAAAAGGAAGGTGCATTCTAAGCCTAGAGTGCGGCTGGCAAGACGCGCTGAAGTGACCGAGCGTTCTTGGCTAGCGTTTTCAGACCTGATAAGGTTCTGGTGAGCGCTTTGCATAAGCGAACCGAGCAACGCCGGAGGATTTACTATAGTACGAGTCGAGCCGCGAGTAGCAATGTAGATATCGATCCTAGCAAACTGCAAGCCCTTACGAATGTATGCTTACACTATCATTTGAGACGAGTTCATGTTTGCATTTACTTTGACCTGGAAGTACATTAATAAGCGTCTTCTTGCTTCGTCCGCAAGGATTAACGTTAGATCACCGCTTCCCCATGCTAAATAGTACGGGGAAGTTCATTCGGCTTGGGATGGCGATGGAGAAGAAGAGCAGGAAGACGAGACCCAGTGCTTGCACGAAGTACAGCAGACTCTGGTCGAACGGGAACGCCTGCTCAAAGTAGCCTAACAGAGCGAAGAGTGCTGGAGCAGCAGCACTTGCGATGAAGTGACCCACGTAGCGGACGCGCTGAGCTGCCCGATGTACAGCTAGTCGACGATCAACAGCGATGGAGTTGTCCAGCAGCGCCATAATTCCATGTGAAGCTACACCAGCCACAAGTTGCTTCACCACGAGCACACCTACCACCATAAACCATGAGAACGGCAACTCGTCCACCTTGAAGAGATCAATCAGCGGAAAGCAGCCCAGAATGGGGATCTGAAGAAGTAAACCGATGCGCAGCGTGGCAAGTGGAGTCATGACGTTCCGGCTGGAGGAGCAAAGTACATTCGACGCAACCTGACCCAGGAGGACAACAAGAGACAGCGATACCAGTGTACCAGCAACAGTGAGCGTGATAGACGACACCGTAGACCTTGACGACGGCGGCTCGGCGTGCACACTGCCGCCCAGCGTGATCGGATTCTGCTTGAAGAACCACAGAGGTAGCATCTCATCGAAACTGAGCTGTACCAGGGTCCAGAAGAAATATACCAGCAGCACAAGACATGCTAGAGGCTCACTTGTGATCGCCAGTTCGGGAACGGGGTTATCGACTGCTTTCGGAGAAGGTCGAGTCGCTTTCACGGGCTTCTGTTCCAGCGGCTGATATGTTCCAGAACTTGCAGCGTTGTTTCGAGCAACGGCCTCGGTCTTCGGTGACGCAGTAGATTGCGAGTGCACAACTACAGAGATTACCGGTTCCTGATCCTCCAGGTCTTCAACTCCCTGTAGTCCATACTCAGAGCAATCGAAGAAGGCCTCTTCATCGCTACCTTCATCACTGCGGATACTGCTAGCACGTGATCGGGTAACACTCGTACGGCGTGCTCGTGGAGTGGCAACAATTTCAATCGTACGCTCTAACGATGCGGTCGTGCGCTTAAGCAGATCATCCAGCGAGCGTTCCTGAGCGCTCTTGCCAATCTCCACGCCATTGCGTCCGCCATAGCGCTGAGGCAGACTGTCAACACCTATGAGAGCAATCAAATCCTGAGTTGCCGTCTCCTTGGACAAGAACGAAACTTTATCCGCAGTACGCTTCGCCAGATGCGGACGAATGCTTGTCATGACTTGAGAAAACCACACGGGGGAATTAAGAACAGCGAGGGCTTGTAGGCGATCAGGTAGCTCACGCTGGAGCGTCTTCACCACAGCACAAACGCTGTCCACTGCACGCGCATCAGCGTCACGAAGCGAGAGGCCATCCAGGTCCACAACATACACAATTTTCTGTGACGGTGTGCGCAGCAGCGTCTCCTGTGCGAAGGCCAAGAAGAATCGGTAGTGGTCACGCAAGTCAGCAGTCGTGAAGCCTGCAGCGAAGAGTTTGTCCATCTTGACACGACCCACAAAGTCCCACACGATCAAGTGTCCGTCTGAAGTGTAGCCATGAAAGTAATGGGGCAGGATGCCTCGGATGAGTCTGAAATGCGGCTGTGGCGTCGCCAACAACTTGATCGCTGCCAATTTCGCCGGAGAAGCCATTGCCTTCTTAAGTCCCATGCCCATAGCAGTCCGTCCAAAAGTCTCTCCAAACACAGACTTGACATGAGCAACTGTAGTTGCCATGGGACTGCCGCTCTCACTGCTGCTAGTGCTGCTTGTGTTCAAACTGGTCGACGAACGTGGCGAAGACTGCGCATCAATCTGAATCTGTGGCATAAAGTTCAAAAAGTCCTCATCTTCCTCTTCTTCTGCTAGTTGTGTGTACGACGTCCGGCTACGCAGACGCAGCGCCACCAGCATCACCATGACTGCAATCCACGCGAGGATCGACACGAAGCAGAATGGGTAGAAGTACAGCGACGAGTCTTTAGTGGCTGGATCCTCGTTCGGCTTGTTCGGCAGCTTGGCACCAAGAGTGATGAATCCGAACGCAATAGCAGCTCCGATTCCCACGCCCAATGTCTTGGACACCAGCGCCAACTTAGTCTGTCTATTGCCACATATATTGTCAATTTCAATCAGAGCCACAGGCAAGACGCCGCTACTGAGTCCCGTGGCGAATCGCACGAGTGACATGGCCACCAGACTCTTGCACAGTAAAAGGCTGAAGAATCCGGCTCCTGTGACCGCCAGACCCCACAGAATCACACCCTTACTACTCTTGAGTGAGCGTGCTAAGTTAATCCAGAAGCCGCAGCTGAGCGCATGGCCTAGGAAGCCTGAGCCGGAGATAATAGCCGTGTAGAAGCCCAGACGATGAAACGATGTCTCTGGGTAGAAATGTAGCGTCAGCATGGGCCCCAGCACCAGCACCACAGTCTGCGCGATGTACTCGATCATGGCACATGCCATAAGGAACAATAGACGTGCGTTGACGCCTCTGCAGCAGCTAAAACACGCCATCGCTCTGGAAGTGGGTCTTGTCTTTATGGGGCGGGTTCTTGGTCAATTCAGGCGATGAGATGCTGGTGAAGACACCGATGAAAAGAGCAGATAATGGACCTGCAGGCTATGGTAACAGTGTCGAAGAAGTCCTGGTTGTAGAGCACACAGACAGCCGTGAAGAAGCAGGAACGCGACGGCTCACTCCGGTTGGGAGAGGACGTCAGTGAGCTGACGATACAAGAGTGGGCATATTACATGGTGGTCTGCGATTGGTTGGAAAGGATTACAGGGGGATTAACATTCGGTTCTTAGTGTGGTACACATCATTACAGCAAGTTGAAGTCTGTTGACTCACTCAACGGCTTGTTCTTTGGTTTTGGTGTGAGTCAGTTTGTTGCTCACCTGGAAGCAACGTTGACTAAGACGAACAGCTAAAATAGAATTGGTGCTGAGATTTTCCAAGGTTAACGCAACTGAGGACACCCTATCATGTATTTCTGGGCTACACCAAGCAGTTCTAGAGAGAGACCATCTCACTTTGAGATCAACGTAAGAACGGCAACACGCGGGCGTCATGGGAATCTGCCAGCTACTCAATGACACGTGGGACGCCGTCCAAATCGAGCTTAAAGGTGAATACTCCCCAACCCGCGTGCTTGCGCTGAATGACTACACCAACGTGGCGCCCTGGTGGCGTATCGTCGCCTTCATTCTCCTTACCCCACTTCCCTATCTGGTCTACATCTGCCTGCCTGAGACAGTGAACCTGTCCTCACCTTCGCTCGGAATGGGGAATAACAAGACCTTCTTCGGCCGATTCTTCCTGTCGTACACGATGTGGTGCCTCTTGCAGATGCACATGATCAGTGAGCGGATGCCACTACTGTCGCTCTCCAAGAAGCAGCTCGTCGTCAGTGCGGTGACCGTCGCGGCCTTATCTACGGGTGTCGAGCTGCTGTACGCCTGGTGGATCGGCTTCCCCGCGCCTTACACCATCCACATGATGGCTGTGCCGTACGTGTCGCTCATGTTCTTCGCGTTGGCCATTGCCTGGTACCCCCACGTGCGTCTCAACTGGGGTTTGCTGTAAAAAATCGCGGACGCCATTTTGATCTGCGTCTGTCATGGACTCGTCATCATCGTGTATCCTCTCTTCTACTTCGCGTTCCAGAAGATGAATGCTGGCATTGAGAGCACAGCATTTTTTTTTTCGATGGTCCTGCCGGTACTGAAGACCTTCTATCGAGTGGTATTTTACTACTTTTGTCGCTCAGCTAGTGGTGAAAGAATCACAATCGTCGTGGTGTTCAATGCAGACCTGGTTAACGCGCTGTTCGTTAATTTCTGCATGCAGTACCAGCCATCTCTCATGACCACAGTAGGTCTCATGATTGCCAATGCGTTGCAAGTAATTTTGATGACCCACGACATTGATGTCATTCGCAAAGAATTGCAGATACGACCGAGGAGATTATCCAGTTGAGGAGCAACGATAAATATGGTTCTAAACTTCCTGGTGATCGAGTTTTAACATCTAGCATGCTTCCTCGTACTGCGAATATCTTCCAACGGTACACATTCGACACAGTTTAGTCCGGTGTGCAGCGCGCCCAACTGTATGTAGCCAAGCAGACAACTGATTGGAGCAAACAGCGTCAAGAAAGTAAAACGGTGGTTCCAGTAGACGATCCAGCTGCTAAGACCGGTATTAGGACAAGCAGCATGGTAGAAACCCTTTCAGAGCTAGAGCTTCTCGAACGCAAGTACGCCAGTCTCGTGCGTAAACTCATGTACGCATCTGAATTCTCCATCCTCACACCCTACGCGGAACTCATCAAGCCCACCGTGTATTGTACGTGCCACGTGCTCGTTTACCCCTTGTAGTTTTGCTTAAACTAATCACTGCACGACATGCTGCTTGTTTCAGCACCGTATTTGTTCATCGTCTTCCACATGCCCAATCGTGACTACTACAGCCAGATCGCTAGCATGGACTCGACACACTTGGCCAAGACAGTATTAAACGTGTTACTGTACAGCCTTGTGGAGCTTGCCTCCTTCATTGTACTCACTCAGACGCTCAAGCGGCGACTCAACTTTCCACGATACACCAGCTTGCATTCGTGCTCGACCGGCAGATGCTTCATGTTCAGACAGCGATCATCTTGTGTGTGTTCTACACGACACAGATCTCCCTCGAACACTATGGTGCGACGCCGCACAGCACTATCCTCTCGTATTTTCCTAACACTACAGTTTTGTGCTTCGCCAGGAACAGACTATTCTTTCAAGTTTTTTTTTTCGAGTGGCTTCAGAGTAACTCAAGTACGGCTTGATCCATGGATGCTTGTAGAGATATCGTGCCACCAAAATTCGGTGATAATATTTTGCTGAGGTCGTCGGACTTGAGCTTGTTGTGACCAGCAAAGCATGGCGAATGGGTACTGTGTGAGTCTTTTTTTTCTTACGCATCTGTTCGAGGCAACAAAGTTGTGGTTTGGCTTGAGTTCCGACGTAGACTTTTTGATCCCTGTGAAAATCTTTCGATACCAGGTCTGGATGAAGCAACAACTTCACCATGATTTCAATTCATGGTAAGTTTTCTTCATGGACCAGCTAGTCCATGCAAAGTATCGGGCTACTCAGTTTGCAATCAATGCGACTCCGAAACTGTAACTTGTCCACACCATGGGGAATTCCCCGAAAAATGCAGGATTCGTACACAGATCGCCGAAGTTGGGATGACTACACTCAACTGATCAAGCGAACACTTGTCCAGCTAAAACTGCTACATCCAGAGTCACGGTACAGCGTACTTCACAAGGCGTACAGAATGTGATCATGAACCGCTTCATAGTTCGCCACAGTTTCCAAAATATAATTTCACGAGCATGGAAACCAAGCACCAGGTAGCGAGCGCACAAGGCGATTGCAGTTACCATCAAGTCGCGACAAATGGCAAGAGGTTTATAAACTCGGTTGATCTGAAGCCTCTTACAAGAGCAGAAAGCAGTAATGGCCCCTTACAAGAACAGAAAGCAGTAACGACTACTAGACGCCGGTAATTTATCTGTAAACACCGTAATTTATTTGGTTTTTTATCCAGATTTTCGTTGTTCAGAAAAACGTAATATATTCAGATTTTATCCGGATTTTCGTTATGCCAAATCTATTCCAAAAACTTTAGTTCTCTAGAACGTAAACTTCTCTGGTAAGCTTAACTAGTACGTTCTGTAGGTATATCGATAAGGAACAGCAAGCGATGCCATAATTCTATAGTTTTATGTAAATAGACGACCGCGTTAGTTATCTACACCACATTGTTAATTTTATTCGGAGATGACAGATTTTGTTGACCTAAAGGTACAAGGCCACGCGTGTAGTCCTCGTCAAGCGCGTATTGAATAATATAGATGGGCAGGCAGTTATCCCACAACTCCTTAGGTAGTTGTCGAGTTACTCTGAAGCCACTCAAACTTGAAAGAATAGTCTGTTCCTGGCGAAGCACAAAACTGTAGTGTTAGGAAAATACGAGAGGATAGTGCTGTGCGGCGTCGCACCATAGTGTTCGAGGGAGATCTGTGTCGTGTAGAACACACACAAGATGATCGCTGTCTGAACATGAAGCATCTGCCGGTCGAGCACGAATGCAAGCTGGTGTATCGTGGAAAGTTGAGTCGCCGCTTGAGCGTCTGAGTGAGTACAATGAAGGAGGCAAGCTCCACAAGGCTGTACAGTAACACGTTTAATACTGTCTTGGCCAAGTGTGTCGAGTCCATGCTAGCGATCTGGCTGTAGTAGTCACGATTGGGCATGTGGAAGACGATGAACAAATACGGCGCTGAAACAAGCAGCATGTCGTGCAGTGATTAGTTTAAGCAAAACTACAAGGGGTAAACGAGCACGTGGCACGTACAATACACGGTGGGCTTGATGAGTTCCGCGTAGGGTGTGAGGATGGAGAATTCAGATGCGTACATGAGTTTACGCACGAGACTGGCGTACTTGCGTTCGAGAAGCTCTAGCTCTGAAAGGGTTTCTACCATGCTGCTTGTCCTAATACCGGTCTTAGCAGCTGGATCGTCTACTGGAACCACCGTTTTACTTTCTTGACGCTGTTTGCTCCAATCAGTTGTCTGCTTGGCTACATACAGTTGGGCGCGCTGCACACCGGACTAAACTGTGTCGAATGTGTACCGTTGGAAGATATTCGCAGTACGAGGAAGCATGCTAGATGTTAAAACTCGATCACCAGGAAGTTTAGAACCATATTTATCGTTGCTCCTCAACTGGATAATCTCCTCGGTCGTATCTGCAATTCTTTGCGAATGACATCAATGTCGTGGGTCATCAAAATTACTTGCAACGCATTGGCAATCATGAGACCTACTGTGGTCATGAGAGATGGCTGGTACTGCATGCAGAAATTAACGAACAGCGCGTTAACCAGGTCTGCATTGAACACCACGACGATTGTGATTCTTTCACCACTAGCTGAGCGACAAAAGTAGTAAAATACCACTCGATAGAAGGTCTTCAGTACCGGCAGGACCATCGAAAAAAAAAATGCTGTGCTCTCAATGCCAGCATTCATCTTCTGGAACGCGAAGTAGAAGAGAGGATACACGATGATGACGAGTCCATGACAGACGCAGATCAAAATGGCGTCCGCGATTTTTTACAGCAAACCCCAGTTGAGACGCACGTGGGGGTACCAGGCAATGGCCAACGCGAAGAACATGAGCGACACGTACGGCACAGCCATCATGTGGATGGTGTAAGGCGCGGGGAAGCCGATCCACCAGGCGTACAGCAGCTCGACACCCGTAGATAAGGCCGCGACGGTCACCGCACTGACGACGAGCTGCTTCTTGGAGAGCGACAGTAGTGGCATCCGCTCACTGATCATGTGCATCTGCAAGAGGCACCACATCGTGTACGACAGGAAGAATCGGCCGAAGAAGGTCTTGTTATTCCCCATTCCGAGCGAAGGTGAGGACAGGTTCACTGTCTCAGGCAGGCAGATGTAGACCAGATAGGGAAGTGGGGTAAGGAGAATGAAGGCGACGATACGCCACCAGGGCGTCACGTTGGTGTAGTCATTCAGCGCAAGCACGCGGGTTGGGGAGTATTCACCTTCAAGCTCGATTTGGACGGCGTCCCACGCGCTAAGGAACTGGCGACAAATGCCCATTACGTCTGGTATGTTCTGGTATCGTGTGATGTAAGACGTCGATGTCGATACGACTAAAGACAACAGGAAGCCGTCACGTAGTTGTGGTACTCGTTGATGGTCAAAGTCATGGGTCGGGACGTCTGCCATTTCGGGTGTTCGTTTTGGGGTACAATATCTTGGGCGTTGAGGTCTAGCGAGAGAAACACACCGGCCTGAAGATTTACCAAAGCAATGCTACAGTTTTACGATGCCGCATGATTTTACGAGCTGGAAATCTATTTGCGTAACGTCGATTTTGCAACTGGCGAGCTTGAAGAGTTTGAGGCTGGAAACCGGCACGAAGTATGAAGAAGCTGTGTGGTGCGAACAGCTTCACGGATTGTTTTCAAGGTAATAGTTTCAACCCTTCATGATACAGTTCGAAGAACTGTCGTTTGGGGAGTGTTTTTGGATGTCATCGAGGCACATTCATGCGACATATTTTTGATGTCATCATTTTGCATTTGGTTTTGATGAATGGATAGACACCTACTGTACGTGCCTTGATTAATCAAAATTCGGCAAGTAATTCAACGCCAGTGATGCCGTCACTGCGTTGCTGGTGCTGGGTCTCTGACACAAACAGCGTGCCTGCTTCAGCAGGAGGGGGTACACAAAATAGTTATCGCCGCTCGTCGAGTCGACGCTAACACTGTCAGCTTGCTCTACCGCACATTGTTGAGGTAGACGGCATGATGAAGAGCACATTAACATATAGCCACTACCACACATTGGTCAAGATCATTAAACCAACCCCATCCATTTTTTTAGTCGTTCACTGCGAAGTGCACGCGAAGTCTTCACTAAAAAAATAGAACGCAAATTGTAGTCATGGTTTGTTTTCATCACCCCGCTGAAAATCGGAGAAGGCGAGTTCTGCGTAAAATCAGTAAAATGATGCGAGGCATCCATAAAAATCAAATATATGGCCAATTATCATGTTCGGGATTAGTCGTATTTTACGAGTTGTCAGGCTAGAGTGGAAAGAGGTCATATATTTTGGTTAGTTGCCTAACTTTAAAATCGCTAGGGGCGTCGAAGCCAAAAGATTTTGGGGCCTTAAAGCCCGGAAATTACGAAAGCGGCCGGAACATCCGACGGAGGCTACGGAGCCTCAATGGTGGGAGAAGTTAATGGGGAAGGGTGACGCCATCGAGGTGATGGCGCGGTTTATTGCATTACTTGCCTAAGCTGAACGCGAATAACCTATCTACTCTGCATAACGCTACGTAGTGTGCCGGTCCAACACGGCGCTCAATGTGAGCGTGTGATGTGTAGATCCTGAAGTGTGTGCTGCCAGAGTGCAGTCACGTGAATTAGTCTTCAAGCCACTTGGTAACGTCGGTGTTGATCAAGGTGCTTGTACCAGGAAATCTCCGCTCCAGGGCGGTGTCCATTGGGTGTTGTTGTTGTCTGCTTGTGTGTGTATCCATGGCAAGATTTGCCAATTTGTCAGCAACTATGTTGTGGTGACAATAGTGATGTCTCCACGCCGTGACTTGACACACATCGGCTAGACGACGACAGTTCCTGTACAAGCGCATTGTGCGCCTGCTGTGAGGATGTCGCCGTTCCTTCATCATATTTATGATGAGCATGCTGTCACCGACCACATGCATGCCCTTGAGGTTGTGAGTTGTTGCGTGTTTTAGTGCCACCATAAGCCCCGTGAATTCTGCCACGTTGTTTGTGGTCCGACACGATCGTAGTGACACACATCCGATCCACTCAGCGACAGGTACAGTTGCTCCACAACGTAGCCGATATATAATAGCGCCTCCACCATCCGGACCGGGGTTTCCTCTAGACCCCCCGTCGAAAAAGGCAACTATGCGGTCCTCGGTTGCTGACATGGGCAGTTCTTCGGTGCTGTTAGGCAGTGCTAGCGTTTTTGTGACAATCATGGCCGCGTGGTATCGCGATAGCCCCGGTCTGTCAAATGGTAGAGCCGACCTTAAGCGTTTGGCAGCTCCACTGGGTTGTGAATGGATACCACCTCGTGTGAGAGGAACCAGTTGAGCATCTGGGAGTGTTGCGGGTGTAATAATCTGATCCGTCGCTGCTAAATAATCTGCAGTGTTGTCAACATCGTAAGTGCCCGAGCACGCTGTACTTCGTCATAGACCACCTCTAATACATCCGCTGGTACGAGGCAGTGAGTATCAGCCACGCGTCGTTGGAACTCCTCCATTAATATTGCTGGCACAGCAGGAATTTTCACTGAGAATATGTCTTGTATAATGCTGGTGCTTGCATAACCTGCATTTCCCCAAAATGACACGAATGCGTCCCAGCACTTGCGTGCTGTTGGGCACTGCCAGATCAAGTGTGTTAAGGTGGCACAATCTGCACCAGAGCAGCCTTGTTCAGCACATGCTACCTGGTTAGTCACTGAACTGAATTCCACATCCGTAGCTTGCGCAGTTTCAGGCGGTGAAAACGTTGCGTTTGATAACTCGTGGCCCCTTCCGTTCGGTAGATTCGTCGCCACTTAATCGGTGCTAGCGCTGCACCAATAACTGGATGCTCGTTTTTCCATGCAGCCTCTAATTTGGATATTTTGCGCTGCGCTGCTGCCTTCTGCGCCGTCAGTAGCCGCTGTTTGATAGACCGTGTCTTTCTTGACCATCTACGGTTGCCTTCCCAAAGTGCTGAAAATCCTGATGTCCGCTTGTGTGGTGTCGTCCACGTGGATGTCAGCGGCTGCTTGATTCTGTCGGCGATAACTTTGTCCAGGCAATGTGGTGCTAGTGCCCCAAGAGGGGTTGCTTGCGGGCCCCACGTATGAAGGATGGTGGGGTCCGGGTGTGCCGTTAAAACGAATCCATGGTGGAGGTCGTCCCCTGGTTGATGAAGAAGTATATTCTGGCCAATTGGTTTGCGAACCAGCAGTCCTGGATAAGCTGCTAATAGGCTTAACGAGAATTCTCGAAATTGATGAGCAATAGTTGGTACCATTGGTATCGTATAGCGCGATGGATTCAGTACAACGACCCCTCTTTTCATCCATTCGATCGTAGTCACATCGCCGATGGTAGTTGCTCCACGAAAATTATTTTTGAAGGTAGTAGTCGGTCTAACTACTGTGCCAGTAGCGTCAACAAACGTAATTGAGCGCAGGTGCACGTTGCTGAGCCCGTCCGGCAGAAATTGCCCCTGTACAGCCTCTTGCTGCGCCACCACATCAAGTTGTGGTTTCTGGACAAATCGCACTCGAGTCCATGCCGAGTCCAAGTCGTGCGAACGCCGTTTGAGTGCTTAAATTGCGGCCGTAGTTGTGCCGTAGTTGCGGTAGCGTCTGGTTCCGCTAGCACTAAAGATGCGAGTGATTGCCCCAGTGTCCACAGCCCTTTTGGGGCTCCTTGGATGGGCGTCCGAGACCCAGTAGGTGTGACGTGATCCGTTTTAATTCCTTCTGCTGCGCGAAGTATGCGACCAGCGGATCGTTCCCACGGATTGCTTGTACCAGCCCACTTAATGACAGCCTGAGTAGCCATAGCGTACAGCACTGTGACAATATTCGGGACTCCAATACCCCCATCTTTAGTAGAGAGCTGCAATATATCTGCTACTCCCCACCCTGCTGGAGTTCTATCTGGTTTCTGAAAGGACCCAGTTCATACAAAATTATTTGTACGTTAAACCGCTTCGTCCAGTACATTCTGCTGTGGCCACGCGTGACGAGCAATGAAACATAACTTCGGTGCAATAATCGCTGAGGCAATCATCGCTCGCTGCATGGGAGTGTTAGTTTTCCGCGTTGCCAGTGCCAGTCTTGCTGTAAGCGTTTTAAACGTCTTAGTCCGAGACGCTGTCGAGGTATCGTGATCGCCAGCCCAGTGCCCGAGATACCTTGCTGCTGATTGCAGCTTAACAATATTATCTATCAACGGAGGTTTGTCTGTTGAGGTTAACAGGATGGCCAGCGACTAATCTACGTTAAGTCGTAACCCAGAGTGACCAGTTAATGTCGTAATAGTAGCTAGTACCGCACTCTGCATATCGCCATCAGCCAAATAAACCGCTGTGTTATCTGCGTATCCCGCCGCTCGAAGTTCACGAGGTCTGTCTACACAAGGGAACTCAATTCCTTTGTAATTTGGGATCTGATCAATAGCGTCGTATAGGACATCAACCGCGATAATGAACAACAATGGGGCAAGCGGACACCCCTGCTTGATTCCACTAGTAACTGGGATTGGCAACGACGGAGCCCCATTCGCCAAGAAGACAGCACTAGTATCAGAGTGGGTGGCACGAACCATCGAGCGGAAAGACGGGGGTAAACCTTTTTGTTCCAGAACTTTAAACAAAAAGTCTCTGTTGAGAGAGTCATACGCCTTAGCAAAGTCGAGCAACAATGCAAACGCGTGTCAGTACCGTTCGTCATTTGCGCACAACACTTTAGCCGCTTCGAATAAGTCCATTGCTGTATGTATTGTACGTCCAGGTACAAACCCAAATTGCGTGGAGTGCACGAGGCGTTCGACGTGTGCTCCATGCGCGACGCAAAGATGCTCGTGTAAATCTTGTAGTCTGAATTTGAAAGAGCAATAGGTCGATAGTTAAGCGGGTCACTGGCGTCACCACCTTTCTTCAGACAGAAAATATATGATTGTTGAAAGCTGGGAGGTGTGACTCCGTTTGGAAGCAATAATTAAACAGCAACGTGAGAATCGGTATCACTTCGTCAGCGAAATCTCTGTACAATGGTGGGAGAAGTTGAGCTGATCCATGTCAATGATGACCTCCATTTAGACGGTAGAAGATCTATGGCTCTACCACAGAAATTGAAAGGTTTTGTTCATCTAATTACGGTAAACAATTTTGTGAATCGTTGAAGGGTGTTTGACAAGAAGCTCTCAAACTTAATCCCGTCTGAATTTTGTGATTTCACCATTATAACCCAAGATTGAATATCTGCACTGCAGACTCTGTAAGTATCCGCGGCTAGGTAGTATACGAAGTACTTCATTTCACTTAAAAACTTCATCCAATAACTGGTGCTCGCTTCAGTTCAAAGTAGCTACAGTAGCAACGCCAAAACCTCAGCGACCGATCTCATTACTTTCTACTGACTTGTGGGAATTTCTCCAAGACTCAGATTTCCAATGTTGGTGAGGTTCCGAAAATCCAGACAGATTTTGCAACATTATCTAGATACACCCGTGTACAGGTATCATACATACATGTACACTGTATGGCTCCCATGGTCCGTCAACTACAGATGGGCTAGGAGTACCTGGTTTTGCATGTATAGTAGCGTTTCCCGGCCCTCACTTCTCTGAGGCCGGAAGGGATATTAGCAGTTCGGCGCCAGCCGGTAACACGATATACCTCACCATTATTATTATACACTGTATGGGCTTCGAACTGCGAAACCCCCGGGTCCACCACCCGGGTCCCCAATTTTGATGGTATAATTTTGAAAATCCGAATCTCAGTCAATAGAGAACTTTAGTTCCTGGAATCTCGTTATTCTACCGAAACTAAGTATTGAAATATCCACTGGTAATTTATCCGTAAGCTATTCAGATTTTCGCGGATTTTTCGTTAGAACGGAGTTATTCCAGGATCTAAAGTTCTCTAATTTGGTTTGGATCGTAAGAAATGTGTTCCCGAGTTATTATTACTAATTTAAACAACCAAAACAAATCCAGCGTAAGAAACCTTTCTTAATTATTGTCACATGACATGTATTGGAAATTTATCTGTAACGTTAATGTGTAGATTGTTTAAAAAAAGATTTTCTTACAGATTTTAAAATCTGTTAAGAAAATTTACAGATTAACGTTATAAAAAAATGAAAAATTAAAAAAGATCAAAATCCCAAAACAATTATTTGAATCGTGTTGGCAAATATTCCCGCCATCTTCCAAATTGTGTTCAACGCTTTACTATATTTTTCCAGAACAGGTTTCAGCCAGAGAATACAGGAATATGTAAGACTACCGGTGTCAGCCTGCTGCAGCAAGCACAACCCAGCTTGACGGCACAACTCGTGGACAAGCACGTCGAGGCTCACGGTCAGCAACCTATGACGCATCAGTTGATGCTAATGGCGTCAACAGCACCGAGCAGCATCGGAGTTCGAGCAGAGCTCGTGCTAGGACCCGAGTACTATGGAAGAGCTTCAACCTACAAATCTACAACCCACGCTCACAACGATCGAGACGGCGAGGAGCATTGCCTCGACCGTAATCAGAAGCTTGAAGAAGACAAGCAACACTTAGTGTTTGTATGATAAGGTGAAGTTCCTAGAGCGGAGCCCTAGGAGGAAACAAGAAACAACAGGGCACGAAAACTACAACAGAAAATATAACCATTCTGCATTTTGCCCTCAAGCACTCGCATCAACAACAAGCAACTACTACTACTACTACCACAAGGACCGCTACCCACAACAACAAGTACCTTCACCGTCGATTCCTCGTCGAAGTCGACAATTGGTAGCACTTCCAAGGTCAAAAACCGGGGGAAGCGGTTGTCGTACGCACTCAGCGGAAGTGGTGGCCACACTAGGTGCTGATTTGGGACGAGCCGTCCAGAAATCGATCAAGTGAAACGAAGAGATACCCATGGAAGAAGGCGCGACCTTAGGTGCCAGTGGCACCGCGATGTCACCGGAGGCTGCTGTGACGACGCTCGCCAGGATGGCTGAGGTCATGGCTCAGCAACAACATGAGATGAGGCAATTGCTGCAACACCAGCAGCAAATGCTCGAGAAATTGAAGCGAAACTCGTCGACGGAGAGGCGCATGGAGGGATCTCCATGCCCACGTACTTCGGCAAGATTGGTGAGGTGCTGCAGGTGTTCCTGCAGCAGGTGCAGCTTTACTTCAGCGCCAAGAACATCGATGTAAACGCTGCAGACAACCAGAACGGACTCGTTGCGATGGTCGCAACCAACTTGAAGGGGCAGGCGGCAGCTTGGTACACCTTTAATCAAGGCAAGTTTGCTACTCTAAACGCACTAACAGAAGGACTACAAGCAGAGTTCGTGCCGCCAGACTTACAAGAGCGCCTACGGTCAGAGCCACTTCGACTAAAGCAAATCCTGTGCGAGAATCAGGAGGAGTACGTGGCTAAATTCCGTCCGATCCTCTGTCAAGTATGCGAAATGAGTGCTATCGATTAGATTACTCGCGAGGAGGTCGCGTACCGTCGCCGCTCGACAGTGTCGAAAGCTATTGCAGTGCACTCGAGTTTGAGCGTTCCCACGCTAACGTCAGAAGTATCGAGGTGGTTTTCGTCCGCGACGTGATGAACGCGCTGCAGGCACGGCTGTGCTTATGCAAATCGATAGTGTGAATGTACGCGACATCTCTCGTGATGAATGCCGGAGACGCAACTTGTGTTTCCGATGCAAACGTACAGGGCACCGTATGAACGAGTGCAGAGCGAAGCCAGCATTTAAAAAGAGCGGTCGTTTTGACAACTCGCGGCATCGCTCGGTCAACTCGGTGCGGGTGCAAGACTCAACACGCGTGGAAAGTGGCAATAACGAGCCATTGACATTCCGTGATTACAAAATTAATATGGCGAAGGTTCATGTGCCCAAGAATATTGACGCTCAGCACAATCTGATACGGAAGCAGGTAAAGATCAACGGGAAATCGTTGCTGGCTTTGATCGACTGTGGTGTAAATCACAACCTCGTGCGACCTGGTGTCGTTAGTGGCCCCGGTGAACAGCACGTGGCGTCGGTCGAGAGCTTCGATGGTAGTGTTCGTCACAATGTGGAGTTGCGAGAAGTGAGTTCAGCCATGGCAATGGATGGAGTGGTGTACGATGGAGTTCTGTTTACAGAATATGATCTTCCTCTCTCGCATGATGTAATGCTTGGCAAACCATGGCTCACTCGCTATAATCCGACTATCAATTGGAGGACGCATGAGGTCAAAGTGCCTTTTACGTCGCTCTCAGTATTTCCCGATCTAAGTGCAGCTTATTCCACAATGAGTATGGACGAAGAGCAGGCCAAACACCTGGTAACGACGATTACAGTTTTTTTCATGAGGAAATGACTGCGGCAAATGGCAGTGATGACATGCCCGAGACGATTCGACTTCTTCTCAACGAATATGAAGACGTGTTTCCTACTGTGTTGCCGTCGGATTTGCCGCCCGAACGCCGTGTAGAGTTCGAAGTGAACCTGAAAGCAGATGCTCGTCCGAGCAGCCGTGCTCCGTTCCGTTTGTCGAAGACGGAGCAGGAAGCACTGCAGATTTTCGTCGATGATTTACTGGAAAAGCAGTGGATCGAGATCAGTGACTCGCCTTGGGCCTCGAATGTGCTCGGGATACCGAAACGAGATCCAAAAACAGGAAAGCAGCGAAGTCGCCGCGAGTGGATTCGTAGCGGAAGTTTGGTGGCAGCAATTCGATGGGTTGTCGATTATCGCTACCTAAACAGCCAAACTTTGATTCCCAAGATCCCGTTGCCTAACAACGAAGAATTGTTTGATCGAATGGCTCTCGCAGTGATTTTTAGCGTCATCGACCTTGCACAGGGGTACCATCAGATGAACGGCGATCGAGACGGCGAGAAGCATTGCCTCGACCGTAATCAGAAGCTTGAAGAAGACAAGCAACAGTTAGTGTTTGTATGGTAAGGTGAAGTTCCTAGAGCGGAGCCCTAGGAGGAAACAAGAAACAACAGGGCACGAAAACTACAACAGAAAATATAACCATTCTGCATTTTGCCCTCAAGCACTCGCATCAACAACAAGCAACTACTACTACTACTACTACCACAAGGACCGCTACCCACAACAACAACTTCCAACTCGTACCTTCACCGTCGATTCCTCGTCGAAGTCGACAACCGGTAAGTTTGATATGTTGAAATGTACAAGCGACAAGTTGTCGATGATTTTGGTTCAGTGAAGTGACTCATGTCAATTTTTGCAGCTAACTTCTCGACGGCGCCGAGCTGAGCCTCGGCGTCGCTCTGCGGGCGCTGTCTTCGGGCGGCGCTTAGTTCCTTGCGGGATGTCGTCTCCCCGGGCAGGAGAGGAGGAAGGGCAGGCTGCCGAATCTCATTCTGCGGCCGCGTCCGGCTGAAGACTACACTGCGAGCTCAGACACGCGGACTAATGCGGCAAGGCATAGGAAGACAATTCGGACGCTAGACAAGGCCAAGGAGCGAGGCGCGCTCCTCTCAAGACTCTAATCGACTGAAGACGTTCAAGGTGCTGGATCGAGAACGCGAGGACAAGAACAGAAACGACAGATCAAGGCGCAAGGTTCCGGCCCCGCTGTTGGCCTGCCGAGTATTCCGGGAGTTGTAACTGTGCACGGAGAAGTATAGAGACACGCGGAATCACTGGCACAGTTCCCGGGGCGGAAGGACGACGGAGCCTAGATCGCCTGAGGTTGATGAAGAGGAAGGAGAGCGACGCACACAGCGCTTCCATCGCTGGACGAGGTGGAAGGAGGGGGAGGGAGAGCCACACATCCTGACGTAATGCGGAAGGTGTACCGGTTTTGTACTCAGTACGATATCGTGTGTACCACACCCGTTTTGTTGCTAACTCTAGCTATACAGAGCCTAAGAGCAGCTTAATGGTTACGCGAACATGTAAAACATGACATTACATTCTCGGAAGTAATCTGAGGAAACATCTAGGTTCACCAATATTTCAGGCATAAAAGGAGCGAAATCGCTACCTTGCTGATACCGGTATTCACAGTACCTCCAACATTTCAAAAATCCAATTTCCGAAAATTGCGAGCGGCTATCACCATTCATTCGCGCTTCAGCCCCACAAACACACACCCTTCCTCCTCGTTTTTGCTGTTGCAGGACGTCGCGCTCCCCACTACTTCTGTTGCTGCGTCACGGCTAAGTCGTGCGAGTCGGCGTCATGCCTGCAATCCCAACAACTCATCCTTCTGACCGCGGAGCTAGCTCCAACCAAAGCGTGGCTAGTGGCGAGCGTGCAGATGATGCAGCCCTAGTTCACGATGAATCAAGCCCATATATCCAAGGAAGTGTGTCTGTTGCTACAGATAATACGCTAGAGATCACCTTGCCTTCTTTCGACGGAACGTTTTCGTCGTGGGCCGATCTAGAAACTGCGTTTGAACGGTACGATGTTCCTTAACTCGATTTTCATCGTTTTGTTTTGCTCTAAACGGCCACTGATTCTTACAGGTACCAAGCGAAGACTCACCAGATATATAAAATGCGGACGAGCAACTCCATCCGCGACCGAAATCGAGACCGAACCAAACGAGCTGCTCTATCAGGGCAGAAGCCAGGATTGTTCGACGAGAAGTTGGTGTTTTACTCGAAGACTTCATTTGTACTCATGGCTGGCAATTCAATCCTCGAGGAAAGGGAACCCGGACAAATCGCACAGTGCGGTCAATTGGATGCAAGGCACGATTGAATGCGTTGCTGTCTCAAGCCGAAGATGGTTCCTACACTGTGCGCGCAACCGAGCACTGCTCAGCTCATAACCACAACGTTGGATCCTCCGTGTACTACACTTACGCTGGGAATCGGAAAATAGAATCTAAGGATATCGAGAAGGTCGCTAAGACGCTGTGGCAAGATGCAGTGACACTCCTTTGTGATACACCGACGGAATAGTACTAAAACGTACGGGTTCATGTGTATTTCTTAGGTGGAGCTAGGCGCAAAAAGATTCTGCGCCATTTAAAGGAGGCGTCAGGAAAACCTATTCAGCCAAAGGACGTCGAAAATATGATCACGCAGATGCAACGCGATACGTACACTTCGGCTGACGACGATGTCCGTGTTTCACAACTACTTGAAGACTTTGGCGAAGACCCGGGGAATGCTGTAAGCATTTTCCGTAATCCAGCAACAGAATTGACGAGGTGCATTGTATTTCAAACAGCGCACATGAAAAGTATGGCTCTCAAGTTTCCTGAGGCGCTTTATATAGATGCCACACATGACATGAACTTCAACAGGTGCGGCGAGTTTCTTGATCTGCTGTAGTTGATATATTGGTGACTTGTTCACCAATATATTTGAATTTGGTTGCTTATTCACCAATTATTAACTCTCACTTCAACATTTTTGGTGTTTGAAGGTATCGTTTGTTTAGTTTCATGGTTACAGATAAGTTTGGCAGTGGAGCCTTCGTTCAGCACGCTTTGATCGACAGGGAGACCAGTGTCAATATGAAGAGTGCGTTCAGGACATTTAAACAGAACAACCTAGCGTGGACCGAAGTGAAAGTGGTGATCCTTGACAAAGATTTTACTGAGATTGGTGTATTAGCCGAAGAATTACCTGATGCTACAGTGATTCTATGCCATTTCCACGTCATTGACTACATCAAGCGAGATCAGCAAGCGGGAGTACGGTTTCACGCCAGTTGAGAAGATGCATGCCAAGAATTTGATCACTATGATGGTGCGGACTGCTGACGAAAGAGAATTTGAGCGCCTCTTACAAGCTCTACGAGTGCTGTGCAAGGATAAACCAGACTTCTATAAGTATCTGGAGACCAATTGGTTGAACTGCAAAGAATTATGGTGTAAATTCTTGCGCGGAAACATCCCTCACTTGGATAACAGCACCAATAATCGGTTAGAAGCTAGCTGGGGAGCAGCCAAGGATATTCTGGATCGACACGTGCCCGTGGGCGAGTGTATCGACCACCTGCTTTTTCTGCAGCAAATTGCCGAGGACAAGTATCACTTCAAGACGAAGCGTGTTGGTATCCGACATAATCGTCAATACGATGAGGAGATGCAAATTTTGGCGAAGATTGCTACTCATCACGCATGTGATCTGGTGGGGAGGCAATATACAGTGAGCAAAGAAGCAGATTACACTGTCGAATCGGTCGAGAATTCACCCTCATGCTTTACATTAACAAGCCAACTATCGCCGAGTCAATACGCGGTAAGCCCCTCCTTATTTAACATTTTGGAATTCTAACTCAATTTTTCTCGCTTGATTTCTGGTGAACTTGGAGTTAAATAACTGCAGCTGCATGTTCCGCCAGACTCTCCTGCTTGCCTGGCGACATATTATGTTCTTACGACGTGAAGATAGATCTTTTCGGTCGGCAATTCCGTTCAACGCAATTCCAGAGAGGTGGTCGATTGCTGATGATTGTGGCGAGGACAACAACGAGGCGTCTAATACCGACGTGGCTCCCAGTTTGGTTGTGGCTGATGTTAAGCCCGACGGTGCAAAGCAAGTCTTATCACACAACGAGAAATACCGAACAATCTTTGCCGTTTGTCAACGCATTGCGGAGGTCGTTGCAGACAAAGGTAAACGGCGTTTTACGAAGTGGAATGATTATATGCTTAGTCTCGAGCGGATGGCGCGTGCTGACAAAATTCCGCCCAGTATGGTGACAACCGTTGCAGTCCCGAAATGTATTACTGGCCCTGGAATTGAAGGCTTGAGTGATGTCGGAGCTGTTGGTACTGTTGGTGAAGAGATCACCAATACTAGCGATATTGGCAAAGCTGACGTTGGTGAAGAGACCACCAATTCTGGTGATGTTGGCGAAGCTGGTGTTGGAACCGCCAACAGTGGAGATGTTGGTGAAAGTATTACTGTTGTTGGTGAAATTGGTGAAGGTATCACCGAGATGGGACGAATTGGTGACGAATTCACCATCCGGCAGAAAGTTGATAACCTGTAAGCAGCGATATTGTGCGATCCACCAAAACCTCAGGTCAACTGTCGGTACCTGAACCGAACTCTACCAAAACGACGCCGAAGAAGACATCGGGACATCTAGCACAACGAAAACTGGAAAGGGATGCCACAACCCAAACCATGGCAACCCAGAAAGTTATGAAGATCCAAAGCAAGAAGTTGGTTACGCTGAATCCAGCTAGTCGTCCATCGGGTAGACCGAAGCAAAAAGAAAGCTTCAAAAAAGCGAAGAGGAAAAAAGAGATTGAAGATACGAGGGACTTCGTGGACACTGTCGTCAATATTGGTGATGCCACACTGGAAGTATTTGACGAAGTAGTGAAGACAAAACAGCTCTCAATTGCTGTTGTTGGTGACACCATGGATGGTATTCGGCGTATGTTTGAAGGGGCAGCTTTCAAGGGCCCAAAAGCGGTCGTGGTTAAAGGCGAGTGTACTCGTGCTGTGGAGACAAACGTTCGCTTCGTGCTACCAGGTATGCTCTTGCAGAATTTGATTCACTCATTGGCTTGGTGCGAATTGGTGCCTTGTTCACCAACTTTCACCAACACTTATCCATTGTTCCAACTAACACTTTGATAGAAATTCTGGTTCTTAAATGTATAGATTCAGCTACAAATGTGAAGATTCGCGAGAAGCTGATCAGTGACACATTGGTATCTTCTAGCGAAATTATCATATCGATATTGAGCGTTGTAACGTTTAGTCTTGTGGATATTGAGAGGATGAAAACGTGGTATGAAGTGTCCAAGAAAATCGCAACGGCGCGGAAATTGATGAAGTTTGTGGAGATGGTTGCAATTGAAGACGACCATGAAAGCGAAGGGCGGCAACAGATATTTCACGCGATCCCTTTCATGAACGTCGATGGTGTTTTCTGAGCCGGCGGTCATGATATTTCTTTCGTGGAACTTGCCGGATATGGTGGAGAACAATGGCTCAATGATTTGTGTGTCTACGTCGCTTCCCTTCGTGTTACCAAGGAAGCAATGAAACTCACTTGGAGACAACCTATGTACATAACAGTACTAGATCCAGTTTATATGCAGATGACGGACGGCAAGAGCAGGGATCGATATCTCGATACAGAGGACAATGTGTTCGCGAAGATGCGTTCAAACCGCATCGTTTGCTGTCCGACTTACATTGATGTGGAGTTCCCGCACTGATGTGGTATTATCTTTGACGTGGAGCGGCGAATTGTATGGAAGTATGACCCATTTCACAAGACGTCATTCTTAGACGAAGTTGAAACAATTATCAACAATGTTTACAAGGAGATCGAGAACGCTACGATCGAGAGGAGATTAGAACGTTTCCTGGGTGACTGCAGCAAGATGGGTTCAGTTGTGGTGCATTAGTTGTGCGATGGTTCGAGCTATACTTGTCAGTCGCGCGAACTACGGCACCAGACGCAAGTGTCCCAATAGCCCATGGCGACAAGCTGGGCCCCAAAGAGCTTTCATACGACAGATACAATCACTTTTCGTATGTCTTTGATAGCATTGTTACAAATGTAGATAACGAACAATAATACACTTTTCAAGTTTGATAACATGCAACGAAACTCGTGTTGTCAGGATTTGATTTGGATGACCAGGCATTTTTGGACAGCGAATCACTGCTACGGTTCTACAGCGCGGAAAGTGTACTTAACAATGACTCGTCTACTTTTCAATCTACACATCTGCACCACGTGATGTAAGCTAGATAGCTCTTAGTTAGGCTCACCGAGAACAAATGGGGCTCCAGCGACACACAGTTTGCCGTACACCTTGGCAATCTACACGCAAACAAAACGTCGTCAACACACCGTTTTCCCCACAAATCTACACAACCACCATACATACCAAACTGTCGCATCCAATCTCCACTGAAGCGCGAGCCAAATACTCGACTGACTCGTGCCTCAGCGCGTACCAAGTCTAGACGATGTCATGTAGGTCGACTCCATGGAGTAGATGATCAGGACGTCGGGGAATAGCGTGGCGCTTCGTGACCTGCAACTAGTGCAGCGCCATGCTTTTCTAGCGCGGCTACAAGCAGAAGAACCGATCGTAGATTTTCCGAGTGCTACCTGTAGTAGCAAGAAGCGCTAGAGGCATCTTGCTGTCGATATGTAGCATTGTGACGTACACTGGAGCCTGTTCCGCCAGCGCTCTTTGCCCTACGCTGTTTAATTGGTGTGGACACCACAATAGTAGACAAATATCTCTAAATACCACATCGGAACCGGTACCTCCTTCACGTCTACCGAGAATCGTCGTCCGCTCTATATGCGAAATATTGGTGAGGCCTTAATCTAATGACGTATTCTTGAGGGTTTTGAAATATCAATACTATACACCAAGGGTCAAGACGTCTTGCAAAAATAGCGCCGGATAAGGCTGACAAAGGAGCAGTATTCGTGGGCATGGGATCACCGTCTGGAAGCAAGTGTAGATAATTGCCGTGGTCCAAGACCACCAGACAGCTCACGACTACAAACGGCATTTATGAGCATTGTTACCGTATCATTCGCGCGTGGGACGCCGTGCAGATTGAACTCAAAAGGCGCGTACTCTCAGGCCCGCGTAGTTGAACTGAATCAATACACCAACGTGGCGCCCTGGTGGCGTATCGTCGCCTTAATGATTCTTACAACGCTACCCTGCCTGGTCTACATCTGCATACCCGAGACAGTGAACCTGTCCCCACCTTCGCGAATAACAAGACCTTCTTTGGCCGATTCTTCCTATCGTACACGATGTGATGCCTCTTGCAGATGCACATGATCAGTGAGCGGATGCCACTACTGTCGCTCTCCAAGAAGCAGCTCGTCGTCAGTGCGGTGACCGTCGCGGCCTTATCTACGGGTGTCGAGCTGCTGTACGCCTGGTGGATCGGATTCCCTGTGCCTTACACCATCCACATGATGGCTGTGCCGTACGTGTCGCTCATGTTCTTCGGTTTGGCCATTGCCTGGTACCCCCACGTGCGTCTCAACTGGGGTTGCTGTAAAAAATCGCGGACGCCATTTTGATCTGCGTCTGTCATGGACTCGTCATCATCGTGTATCCTCTCTTCTACTTCGCGTTCCAGAAGATGAATGCTGGCATTGAGAGCACAGCATTTTCGATGGTCCTGCCGGTATTGAAGATCTTCTATCGAGTGTTGTTTTACTACTTTTGTCGCTCGGCTAGCGGTGAACGGATCACGATCGTCGTAGTGTTCAATGCAGACCTGGTTAGTGCACTTTTCGTTAATTTCTGCATGCTGTACAGCCTTCATTCACGACAACGATCGGCCTCATGATTGCCAATGCGTTCCAAGTGGTTTTGATGACCCGCGACATTGATGCCATTCGCAACAGAATCGCAGATACGACAAGGAAAATTATCCAGGTGAGGAAGCGTGATAAATCTGCCTTTAATCTACCGGGTGACCGAGTTGCCACCATGAGCATGCTACCTCGAGCCGTGGACATTTTCCAACGTTACACATTTATCGCAGTCAAGCCGGGTGAGAAGCGTGATCAGCAAACGATTAACTTGGGTAAACACAGCAAAACGGTGGTGCTTTTCGGCAATCCGGCATCCCCTTCGGCCCCACTACAGATATTATACCAGGGACGCGCTCAGAGCTCGAGCAACTTGAACGCAAGTACGCCAGTGTCGTGCGGAAGCTCATGTATGCATCTGAATTCTCCATCCTCACAGCATACGCGGAACTCAGCACGCCCATTGTATATTGTACGTACCGCGGGCTCGCTTGTAATATTGCTTAACCCGCTGAACGCCTTGCTGTTTGTTTCAGCGCTGTATTTGTTCATCGTCTTCCACATGCCCAACCGTGACTACTACAGTCAGATCTCTAGAATGGACTCGACACACTTGGCCAAGACAGTATTAATTGTGTTATTGTACAGCCTTGTGGAGCTCAGCGCCTTCATTGCACTCACTCAGACGCTCAAGCGGCGACTCAAGTTCTCCACGATGCACCAGCTTGCATTCGTGCTCGGCCGGCAAATGCTTCACGTCCAGACTGCGATTATCTTGTGGGTGTTCTACACGACGCAGATATCCCTCGAGCACTACGGTACGACGCCCTGGTGCATGGCAACAAAGATTTTTTTTTCAGTTGCCTAACAACAGCTCAATTGTGTTTTTGCAGGCACGGATTATACTTTCGCGTTTGCGTGGCTCCAGGGTAACACGACTTGATGATGCATGATCGGCCGATATTACTAGGCGAACAGAAAATGAAATCGAGGCACAGTATGTAGTTTTGACATGTACATACAGTAATACCCTCGCAAGTCCTGATTTCACGAGCTAAAGCTGGCAATTGTTTTGTCGCCTTAACAACACGGACAGTGCTTTTATTTCTTAACGCGTTCTTCCACAACATGATGTTGATATGCAAAAGTTTTTGTTGACTTGGGAGCTACCTTAGTCGTAGACCTTCAGGATTGAGCGCACGGGCATGCGGCACATTGGGCAGGCCTTAGACGTGTGCATGATAGTCTTGAGGCAGCCTGTGCAACCAGCTTGGTGACCACAGGGTGTGCAAATGGCATTCCGTCGTGCCACATCACACATTCCGCACAAATCTGGGTGGGATTCAGTGGACTGTGGTTCCTGCTCTTTGGGTTCTTCAGAAGGCTGCGATCGCTCTTCTTGCTGGTTTTGTGACTCTGCCTCTTCTTCTTCTTCAGAGTCTTCTGGTTGTCCTTGGTCCGAACTCTGCTGCGGTTGAGATGCTCGTGAGTCATCGTCAGTTAGGAGCAAAATTCCCGTCGCAAATTCGGGACCGGCAGTGTCAAGTTCGCTTCCGCTAATGATACTGACACTTGAATTCGTCTCCTGTCCGTCGATGTATGGGCGTTGTGCTGCCAATGGCACTTCGATGTACTTCACTGGCTGTTGTGGCGTAAAGTGCACTCGGCTTCGATCACGCTGATCCAGAGCCCTTGACTGATCAGCGTTTTGACCAGGTACGGCTCGCCTTTGGAAGTTTGGCGGTAGTTCATCGACTGAATCTTCGTACGACGGAGGAGGTTGTGTTGGTACTTGTTCTGGTTCGGGCGTTTGTTCGTTCAGGGCTTCTGGGTTTGTCTCTTGGTTGCGTTGCTCGTATGTGGCTCGAAGTCGCTGGTACAGTGGGTCATTTGCTTCTTCGCGTTGTTGCTCCAGCTCCCTCAAGATCGAAGAACGCAAGTTCTCGACCAACTCATGCGGCCAATAGTACAATTCGCCATTCTTCGTCTCGAATAGCGAAGCCCGGTACAATGACGATCGGCTCTCGCGGGAGTAGAAATTGGAACTCTGCAGCACGCGGCGCCATTGAGCCAGGTTGTTCAAACTGTCTGCTGCGAACACATAGTGGAGCGTCTGTACGTCGTCCAGACTCATGGTCTTCTTGCATATCGGTGAGCGTGTGAACTTCTGTCTCCTGACTCGGTGGCACATGACAGGTTTGTCAAAGATAAACGCGTTGTCACGCTTAAGCCACGAGTAGCTGTCTGTGGACGGAAAATGTGCCATTCGAGCTGCCTCATCAACAAGCATGACGAAATCCGGGCGGAGATCACCCGGACGACGGAATATACAGAGTTCGGTGGAGGTGCGGTGCTTGTTGCAAGCCACTACGACGGCCCAGCGCTTTTTCCAACGGAACTTGCCTCGCAGGTAAAGCCAACCAGCGTGCACCTTCATTTGTTCCAACAACACAGCACCGATCGCCTTCCGACCGTTTTGACGTGCGACGTCCAGCGGTGTAAACCCCTTACGGTTGACAGCAAACGCGTCTGCTCCTGCCTCTAACAGCGTCTCGACGGTCAATGAGTCTCGGTTCGTCATCGCCGCATAGTGCAGCGCCGTGTTCCTGAGTTTGGTATCGTCGACGTCATTGACATCGGCACCAGCCGCAATGAGTTTGGCCACAACCCGTTCGCCGCACCTGCAAAGAGCAGCTTCCATTAGAGGCGTGGTGCCCTTGCGATGATGCTTGAAGTTGACCAAATTGCGCGCCACAGCGTCCGATTCCTCGATTTGCTCTTGGACTTTGACCTCGTCGCCAGCCCTGGAGAGTTTCCACAGCATGAGGAAGTCGTTGTGGGAAATGGGCATGGTGGAATGGCCAGATGATGTGAGGAGTTGATTGTTGCCAGGTAAATGGTGAACTGAGACTTGGTTAGCGAAACACTTGCGAGACATTGTGAGACGATGACCTGTGCAATGTTGGACGCGCGGGAAGCAGCCATGTTGAACGGATACTTTTTGTGACACGCAACTTCGACGTCACTAATTTTGAAAAAATGTATCCGTTTGCTAGCACCCAGAACTGCTGGCCGAGCGCATTTGCATCAGAGCGTATTGTCCGGTGAGCAATGGGAATATGCTGTGGCAACACCACAAGTGACGGATGCACTGCGAGAACAAAGGACAAACCTGATTCATGTAGAATCAACGTACATGATACTTGTCAGGGGAAATGGAAAAGGAACGGAGATCTCCAGCAACCTTGCTTGTTATGAAGATGTTTTCACTCAGTCAGTGCGTTTTCTTTGGCGGTGCACCCCAGGCGCTGCATGCTCCGACTAGCTCTAAGGTCTTCTCCATCATGTTCTCCAGTGTGCGGTGGTCAATAGCTCATCTTCTTCTTCTTCATATCCACCCAACGGCTTGAAGTGCGTGTGCCATCTCGAGACTCTTGAAGGAGCTAGCAGAAGAGTGCAACCTAGGACACGGACAACCTTCAACCCATTAACCCTCATCCTACTGTACGCTTGTGCCGATACGCATGTTCAAACTAAACAATACTTATTGTGACGGAAATACATTCATTTAAACCATGCTCTCATGCTTAAGAAAACTACCGGTAGTTCTTTAGTTTCCGCCGCGGAGGCGCAGCACCAGGTGCAGCGTCGACTCCTTCTGAATGTTGTAGTCGCTCAGCGTGCGGCCGTCCTCCAGCTGCTTGCCAGCGAAGATCAGACGCTGCTGGTCAGGGGGAATACCTTCCTTGTCCTGAATCTTCTGCTTCACGTTGTCAATCGAGTCCGAAGGCTCCACGTCGAGCGTGATCGTCTTGCCCGTCAGAGTTTTCACGAAGATCTGCATGCCACCACGCAGACGCAGCACCAGATGCAGCGTCGACTCCTTCTGAATGTTGTAGTCGCTCAGCGTGCGGCCGTCCTCCAGCTGCTTGCCAGCGAAGATCAGACGCTGCTGGTCAGGGGGAATACCTTCCTTGTCCTGAATCTTCTGCTTCACGTTGTCAATCGAGTCCGAAGGCTCCACGTCGAGCGTGATCGTCTTGCCCGTCAGAGTTTTCACGAAGATCTGCATGCCACCACGCAGACGCAGCACCAGATGCAGCGTCGACTCCTTCTGAATGTTGTAGTCGCTCAGCGTGCGGCCGTCCTCCAGCTGCTTGCCAGCGAAGATCAGACGCTGCTGGTCAGGGGGAATACCTTCCTTGTCCTGAATCTTCTGCTTCACGTTGTCAATCGAGTCCGAAGGCTCCACGTCGAGCGTGATCGTCTTGCCCGTCAGAGTTTTCACGAAGATCTGCATGCCACCACGCAGACGCAGCACCAAATGCAGCGTCGACTCCTTCTGAATGTTGTAGTCGCTCAGCGTGCGGCCGTCCTCCAGCTGCTTGCCAGCGAAGATCAGACGCTGCTGGTCAGGGGGAATACCTTCCTTGTCCTGAATCTTCTGCTTCACGTTGTCAATCGAGTCCGAAGGCTCCACGTCGAGCGTGATCGTCTTGCCCGTCAGAGTTTTCACGAAGATCTGCATGCCACCACGCAGACGCAGCACCAGATGCAGCGTCGACTCCTTCTGAATGTTGTAGTCGCTCAGCGTGCGGCCGTCCTCCAGCTGCTTGCCAGCGAAGATCAGACGCTGCTGGTCAGGGGGAATACCTTCCTTGTCCTGAATCTTCTGCTTCACGTTGTCAATCGAGTCCGAAGGCTCCACGTCGAGCGTGATCGTCTTGCCCGTCAGAGTTTTCACGAAGATCTGCATGCCACCACGCAGACGCAGCACCAAATGCAGCGTCGACTCCTTCTGAATGTTGTAGTCGCTCAGCGTGCGGCCGTCCTCCAGCTGCTTGCCAGCGAAGATCAGACGCTGCTGGTCAGGGGGAATACCTTCCTTGTCCTGAATCTTCTGCTTCACGTTGTCAATCGAGTCCGAAGGCTCCACGTCGAGCGTGATCGTCTTGCCCGTCAGAGTTTTCACGAAGATCTGCATGCCACCACGCAGACGCAGCACCAGATGCAGCGTCGACTCCTTCTGAATGTTGTAGTCGCTCAGCGTGCGGCCGTCCTCCAGCTGCTTGCCAGCGAAGATCAGACGCTGCTGGTCAGGGGGAATACCTTCCTTGTCCTGAATCTTCTGCTTCACGTTGTCAATCGAGTCCGAAGGCTCCACGTCGAGCGTGATCGTCTTGCCCGTCAGAGTTTTCACGAAGATCTGCATGCCACCACGCAGACGCAGCACCAAATGCAGCGTCGACTCCTTCTGAATGTTGTAGTCGCTCAGCGTGCGGCCGTCCTCCAGCTGCTTGCCAGCGAAGATCAGACGCTGCTGGTCAGGGGGAATACCTTCCTTGTCCTGAATCTTCTGCTTCACGTTGTCAATCGAGTCCGAAGGCTCCACGTCGAGCGTGATCGTCTTGCCCGTCAGAGTTTTCACGAAAATCTGCATCTTGGAAGTCTTGTTGTTGTCTTCGTTCTTGAGCGCACTTGCTGGCCAGGAAGCAAATTGGATAATGAGCAACCGACGCGGGCGTCGGAGTCAAATCAACCCAACAAGAAACTCCCTCCGTCTGCGACGTGTGTTCGCGTCGTTTCCCGCTCATCTAAATTTAGATTTTCCTTATAGAAGCTTCGGTACATCTTCCAGACTGCCGTTGGGCATACAAAACCCTAGCTGCGGTATTCGAAGAAAGATTTCTGATCCCAACGACCATCACTCTGTGTGCGACAAAAGGTGCAATCAATCGCGGACGAAATTGTTGCCAAGTCGCAGAATTGCTCCGTAGCACGGCAGAATTGCGTGAATGCGTGTGCCTCATACACCTCAGTAGTGCTGCGGCACCTCCGTCCGTTACATAAAGGTATCTATCGACAAGCAGCGACATGCCGCAGTTTGGCCGCATGTCGCTCGGTTCTGTTCTACATGTCGGTGATCCTGCGGGCAGGTCTGGCAGGTCCGTGGCGGTCCTGAGTTGCTGGCAGCAATACACTGCATATGGATTTTACCAGCAGCTCCGTCAAAGCTGTTGGTGCTCTCTGCTCGTCTTGCCAATTGATGCAGCGTCTTCAACACATGCATGTTGCAGTCTGGATTGAAGTCTCCTACCTAGATCATTACCACAAGAGTTCAAAAACTCTGCAAAGCGCCAATACACTGCAACATTAATACTACATGTATACTAGTAGGTAAAACATGCAAAACGTTGAGGCATTTCTGCTCGTGTATTCACTTGGCCACACGCACCGCGGAGCAGCTTTACAAGTCAGGTAGATCATCCATCTGAGGCTGGCTTGGTGTCACAGTCTTGGTGGTGAAGTACACGAAGCCCTGCAGCGTGGCAACCAGCAAGTTGTACAGCACGATAAACTTGGTCCAGCCAGCGTATTCATACGTTTGCGCACACAACACAGCGAAGAACAGGATGGTCGCCGCGCGACCGATGTAGTTGCCCAGGAACGGCAAGTAAATCTCCACACTAACGCCATTCACCACAGACTTGAGGTCGTACATAATAACCGCCGCACCTAAAAACACATCAGCATTAATCACTAAACTCGACCTCATCAGAACATCGAGCGCGTACCGAAAGCCATGGTGTAGAAGCCCAAAGAGACTGCAGCATAAGCCCAACAGCAACAGTTAGGAGCCTCACCGACTAAAAGTCAACAGAAAACTCAACGAATAAAGCCTCACCAGCTGCATATGTGAAGTGGATGAGCATGCCGAAGCCCTGGATGATGGTGAACGCGGCGGCCAGCGTGTACATGCCGCTGAAGACGATGTCTACTGTGATCCCTTGGTCTCCGTTCTCTTCGTCTTGACCTCCGCCCCACCCATTGCCAGTGCCACCACCGTAGCCTTGTGGTTGATACTGTGGCACTGCGTACGGATGAACATTCGGCGCGGAGTATGGCAGCTTCTGTTGTGGACGGATTCCCTGACCTCGTGGCGCCTCCTCCTTCTCCTCTTCAGCGCCCGCGTCCACCGGCGAGTTGCGCATCATGCGGTTGGCGCCTGCGCTACCAGGTCGCGGCGGCGTGGCCTCTTCCTGGCCCACCAGCGGCTGCTTGAGCTCTTCTTCGGGTAGGTCCATGGCGTCTGGTTATAGTCGAGATTTGTATGGGATCCTTCTTTGATTCGGTTTTCTTTGAGGATTTAGGTACGAATTAGCTAATATTGATAAAATTAGCTAAATCTTTGCTACAACGACTTCAACATGAGCACGCTTTAGTTGATGCCGTTCAGCTGTTCCAGCGCAAGCATTAGTGACTGCGTTCCCAAGCGGCCGTGGCCTTGAGCCTTGACCGCAACATAAAGCTGGTTGGCGAGGGCGAGTCCAGGAAGCGACAGGTTCATGCTGTACTTACACAAAGAGGTTAGACAAGGTGCTATCAAGGGACCAAGGCAGTCGCCGTCCTTACCGTTCGGCCTCCTTCAGAGCGATGCCCATGTCCTTGATGAAGTGCTCCACGAAGAAGCCAGGGTCGAAGTTGCGCTTCGCGATTCGTGGTCCAAGGTTGCTGATCGACCAGGAGCCGGCAGCACCGGCACTCACAGCTCGAATAGCCTCCTCCACGTCCAGGCCGCTCTTCTGCGCGTACAGAAGGCCCTCCACGACACCAATCATGTTGGTGGCAATGAGGATCTGGTTCACCATCTTGGTGTGCTGGCCAGCGCCGGCGCCGCCCATGTGACGGATGTTCTTGCCCATAATTTCAAACAATGGCATTGTCGACTCCACGGTGTTGGTATCACCGCCAATCATGATGGACAGCGTGCCCTCACAAGCGCCAACATCGCCGCCAGACACGGGGGCGTCTAGACTAGAGATGCCCTTCAGCTTTGCCGCGTCGTAAATCTCCTTGGCGAGCGACGGCTCACTGGTGGTCATGTCGACGATGACGCTACCCGATTTGATAGAGGACAGAACACCCCATTCAGGGTCCAGGAACACCTTACGCACGTCGCTCGGGTAGCCCACGATGCCGAACACGATGTCTACCGGTAGATAGACACGGACAAGGTTTAGCACGCAAATACCTAACAGTATCGCACACAAATTTGATGCATTAGCGAGGACTCACCGGAAACCTTGGCCACTTCGGCGGGGGAGTCGGCGACTGTCGCGCCCTGCTCCTTGAGGCCGTCGCACTTGGACAGGGTGCGGTTGTACACCGTCACCTCATAGCCGTGCTTCTACTCTCTCACAACAGTAAAAAGTATCAGCAAATAACCCATTTCCTCTCTATCGCATCCGATAGCTGCACAACGTACCAAGATGTGGCCGACCATGCTGGCGCCCATGACACCCGTTCCAATCCATCCAACTCTGCGCAAACAAAGAACATTCAGCACTCCAAGCACAGTTCGTAATGCACTACATGTACTCCATCCCGTACCTCGGCTTCACGGCAACAACCATCTTGCTCTTGGGTCTTGGGGCTTGCAGAGGATCTTCGGTGGCTCCGTGTTGAGAGTGAGGAGGTCGGGAATGCATTTCAGTCCTAGAAGCGATTTCATTGGTTGAAAATGGTACTGGCCTGCTGAGTATCCCCACCCAGGCCAGTTTCGATACGGCGGTGCTTGCTCAACCAGCAGCAAAGCTGCGACGATAGCCTTTGCTGCTTGCTGATGTGTGGTCGAAGTCGTTGGGCTTTGCAGCACTTTCGGTTGGCTTAGCCTTCCTACTAGGAATCCTAGCACCATGTGCTCATGCTGAAAAATATGTAATGAACGGAATAGGTGCTAGTCTTTCCAGTCGCGAAAGATGACCTTGGCGCAGTCCTCTGTACCAATGCTTGTTTGCATTTTGTAACTATAATATTCAACGAAGCACTGCAACCATTTTAAAATTTAAAAACAAAGGTAAAAATGAAGCTATAAGTGCGGCATGTATGTCTTTCTTCCGGACGAAAGAGGATTAGTCGAGCGAGGCTGGACTAGCAGGTCGGTCGATTGGCTCGATTATTCGACACCATTTCCACGTCGTTGGCTTTCTCCTGCCGCAGAACTTGCGTCCGTCAGCTTGATCCGGGTCACCTCCGGCATCAGCTTCATGCTGGAGCGGTGCTCTCGTGTGGCTCCATCATGGAGCCCATGCTGCAGCAGTCTTCGTCCGTACGCTCTTCTCAGGTGTACCACTAAATGGGTACAACATCATATTCACCTGGATTGCGATAAGCAGCAGCACTATAACTAACAGGAGGATCCGAGGTAAACCTAAACTGAACCAGTTCAGTCGCAACTGAAACTCAACTTAGGGCCGTTCTTAACCGGGATAGCGATCCCAAACTCGCGCTGTGATTGGTTGGTGTAATGTGAAATTTCGTGATTATACAATTCATGCGATCCGAGTTTGGGATCGCGACCGATGTTGGGTCAAGGTGGCCTGGAATCCTCTTCACCAAGACAGACGGCAACGACAAAAAAATAGTTTTGCGTACTACGGGTATTCGAGAGCCCGTTACCAGCACACATGCATTGGAGTGATATTTTTAACGTCCTTGTTGGACGCGTACAACACAGACGCAAGTTTATAAAATTTCAAGTTTTTTTTATTAGATTGTTTTTGAATGGAAGCACACACACGACCGAATCACGATCCCAATGAGAATACCGAAACCCTGGGATCGCGATCCCGGTAAAGAACGGCCCTTACCGGTGATAAGCTGTTGCCGAAATCTGCTCCATCTTACTTGGCATCTCCCTGTAAAGACACTCAAGTGGCCTGGAAAGTCCGTGGATGCACAGTTAGTGGAGACTCGTGAACGCACAACCATTGCAGTGCTGCGGCAGCAACCGCGCTTTGCTCGAGACTGTGCAGTGGACGACCAGCAGAAGATGAATAACCCTACTGTTACATTTCAGTACACCGCAAGCAACCAAATTAACCCTTTTGACTCCACATTTGGTATAGGTCTTTAGCTACCAACCCAGAGCAGATCAATGACCATGGACTCGGATTGCAGCATTTTTGCAACAACACATTCACAGAGCCTGGTATCTCGCAGCAGACGCCTGGGAGTATGGCTAATCGCTCTGCAGTGCGTGTTGAGCGCGAAGTTCCTGCCCAACAAGTCGTACGTCACCAGACACAGGATTTCCAGCGCCATGAGCCACCAGCTCCGATTGAAGACCCACCAACCCCACGAAATATGTTCAAGATCAAAGGAACTCATCGACCGGAATTGTAGAGCTTCGTTCGTTTGGTTTTTCAAGGACGAGTATCTTCATGTGGAGAAGAAGCTATCGGACTACGCTTCGTGTGCATACTGCAAGAGATGCAACGAGATGGTCCCGTTCGTCAAGGGTTCTACGAACTATGTCAAGGCTCACATGACGAATAAGCATGAGGACCATATTGAAGCATTTGAAGCGAAGAAAGCAAAAAGGCGACGATTTATCTAGCGCTTGGCACCATATCTGAGCCTTGATCATGCAAATAATCTGCTTGCAATTGGTATTGACAAGAGTTTTCCACTGCGATTCTGGTGACTGAGCAAGCGCCAGCAAAGCATTTGCTGATGTGTGGTCGAAGTCGTTGTGCTTTGCAGAACTTTTGGTTGGCTGTGAGCCCTTCTACATGTAGCACATGCTGACAAAGATGAACGGAAATGATGCTACTAGCTTCGAATGATGACCTTGGAATACTCCGTGCCAATACCCGCTTGCATTTTGAAGCTATACCATTTCTTGCTGGTAAAAATGAAGCTGTAGCGGCGGTGTGCTCCGTCCAGACGAAAGAGAATCAGTCGACGAGGCTGGACTAGCAGGTGGTCGGTTGGCTCGATGATTCGAAAACGTTACACCACTTCCACGTCGTTGGCTTTCTCCGGATAAATACCTACAGCAGAACCACACCACTTGTGTTAGTTTACGCACCTCGCAACGATGAAGTTTTCTCCGTTAGCCTTACCATTCAATTGCTCCAATGCAAGCATCAATGCTTGGGTTCCCAACCGGCCGTGACCTTGCGCCTACAAAATCAATGAACCCCAACGTTAGTGCTCAGGAAGTCGTGGACAGGCGAGGATACGCATAGCACCTTTACAGCAACGTATAACTGATGCGCTAGCGAAAGCCCAGGGAGCGACAAATTCATTCTGCAGAAGCAAAAGCGATCAATCTCCACCAACTACCAGCAGTCGAAGCGAAAAGCACGGCGTACCTCTCAGCTTCCTTCAGGGCGATGCCCATGTCTTTCAAGAAATGCTCTACGAAGAAACCAGGGTCGAAGTCCCGCTTGGCAATGCGCGGCCCCATGTTACTGATCGACCACGATCCAGCCGCTCCGGCGCTAACAGCGCGAATGGCTTCATCCATGTCCAGACCACTCTTCTTCGCATACAGAAGACCTTCCACCACGCCAATCATGTTGGTGGCGATCAAAATCTGGTTCATCATTTTCGTGTGCTGACCTGCGCCGGCGGGCCCCATGTGTCGAACAGACTTGCCCATTATACTGAGAAAAGGCATCGTGGCGTAGACGGAATCCATATCGCCACCAACCATGATAGAGAGCGTTGCGTCACGTGCGCCAACATCGCCTCCGGAGACAGGAGCGTCAAGAGTCGAAACACCTTTCAGCTTGGCTGCATCATAAATCTTTTTCGCCAATGCAGGCGAACTGGTCGTCATGTCCACAATGATGCTACCTGCCTTCATTCGCGACAGCAAGCCCGAGTCTGTGTCGAGCACCACCGACTTGACATCGCTCGGATACCCCACCATGATGAACACAATATCTGTCGTGCGGACAATACAGTACGGCAAACAGTTGTGAGAAGAAAACTGAATGACAGGGTAGCAACAGATTTACCGACCAGAGTTCTGGGCAACTTCAGCAGGGGAACCAGCCACTTTTGCTCCCTTTTCTCGTAACTCGTCGCACTTTGAAAGTGTTCGGTTGTACACAGTGACTTCATAGTCGTGGTTCTGTGGAAATCACAACAAGTAGGCATGTTTTGTGAATACATTAAAGCAAAATTCATCACTGGTTACTGACCACCTACCATCAAATGCCCGCACATACTGGCACCCATGATACCCGTTCCAATCCAGCCCACACTGCACCATGTAAAGAAGGAGTGAGTAAATCAATTTTCCTTCGTACAGAAGCCAACCATAAGAACGTACCGAATCTTGACACGAGACGCAGCAGACATGAGATCGAGCGTTTGGGCCTGGAAAAGAGCTGCAACAGCAATACCACAACCAAGTTAGAGAAAATCATTTACCTCCTAAAAAAAATCAGCAAATTCCGTACGGTTCGTCTTCAGTGTTGGGTCTTCCAAGTCTGGATGCACAGTGGTAGTGATCTGTTGTTCAACAGGCGCAACCGAAGCAGTTGCAGGCACTGGGACAACTTGTTCTTCCTTCCTTTGAGGGTTTGGTACAATCAGTTCGTCATCAATCACCACGCGACTCTCCGAGTACGACTTGAACAAATGTTCACTAAGTCGATGATTGTGCCGGTTAATTTGGGCCACGACACGGACAACATACTTGTTTTTACCCTGTCCTTCAAGATCAGTTGGTTTGCGTTCCGAAATGCACGCACGGATCATAGCAGGACACCCCATATAACGGTAATGTTGTCTTGGTCGTTTCCCCTTTCCACGAGGCTTCGTCTTGACTCCATGTGTGCACAAATAGAGTTTCTTGACAAACCCGACACTCTCGTCAATTGGTTCCTTCAAACTGTTCCTCTTGGCTGCTCGAGAATTGACAGCTTTAGCTGAATCAGATGTCCGCAATCTCATTGGCTGGTGTGTCGTTTCACAGTAATCCTCCATAGAGCGATGGAAGTCGTCCCATGAGTCAAAGCACTGTTCCATGCCTATACACTGCACCAATGCCTGCTCCTCTTCAGCTATTGGCAAGAGACGGGATGTATCTTCATCGTTTCCTTCATCTTCGTGTTCTTCTTCATGCAGTTCTGCATCAGCTTCACGTTTTCCCAAGAGTGTCGAGAAGGTGGACGAGGTCTGTTGTTGATGCAGTGTTATGGCCTCCTGAGCTGCCGCTATAGCGCTCACTTCAGTATCTTCAGGATTCATAGTGTCTAAGCTATCGTTTGCGACCTTCGGAGGCGTCGAGAAGTCCGAACTGCCGTCAGGAGACGCACCACCACGACGTCGCTCCTTGCCCATCGAGTCCATCAGCTTTAATGCCACACAAAAAGAGGGAGATCAAATTTTACGTAGGGAGGAAATATAAGTCAGTCTATTTCGACACGAAAAGAGAGGAGATCAAATTTTGGGTAGGAGAAAATTAGGTCGGATTATTCTGAAACACAAAATTTGATCTTTGGGCTCCGAAAAAAAACTTTGCAACAAATAACGGAAGTGATGGCGGACACCAACACGTACAGTCGGCGGCTCCGTAGTCGCAGACACTCGGACTCGACGTCTTCAGAGGATGAAGAGGTGATTGAGCGTGTCACGAGGAGCAGCAGTCGTCGCTATGGAGTTTATACGCCAGAACCAGTGCAACGGACGCTTGAGTTGCGCTCGGAAGGCCTCGAAGAAGAAGACGACGAAAGCGACAGCGATTTCGAGGAGTTGGACGACTACGGAGAGACAGTTTACCGTAGTACCACTTATAGTCCTCCTCTCGTGGACGAAGAGGACATAGCTGAGCCTGAAGATGTCCACAACGACGTGGAGGAGGACGTTGAAGAGCAGGTGCACGAGGTGCGGCGCTCCGAGCTCAAGAGGCGAGCGGCAGGTGCTGCCGCCTACTTTAAAAGACCTGAGAGCACCAATGGAGTGTGGCAAAAGGTCACAGACTCAAAGGTGGTGAAGACGCTGCTTAAATATCTCAGAAGATTGTGGCGCTTTGTGTTGCGCAACTCATTCATGGCGGTGAATGTGCTTTGGCTGCTGGCGCCGCTTTGCTGCTTTGTGATTGCAATTACAGTGCCACAATACTTGACAACAGCGATTCAGTATGTGGACGTGTTGTCTTCTAAAGTGATTGGGGCACGTGGAAGTACTGATGCTGGTTTCGAGAAGGGAGCGATGCGCTCTGTCGTGCAGGAGATCGTGGACATGAAGCTGGTGGGAATGAACGAGGAGATCGGCTTGCTGCGTCAGACTGTGCAGTCTCAGGAGCGTGAGATTGAAGCTTTGAAGTTGCTGCATGATACGCTGCGTCATGCGCATGAGGAGGCCCAGCAGAAGTTCAGTCTTGCAGAACCCGATAGCGCTATCAATGTCCACATTGAGAAAATTGTTGCCAAGAACACTGAAGAGCTGGTACGTTTGGAAACGTTACTTCGATCACTTGCCTGGAATCTAATATTTAAGTTTTATGTTATGGTTTTGATACAGTGGGAGAAATTCGTGGATAGCACGTCACGACTTCAACAAGACCTGCGAGCTGCAACGAAGCAACAGTCAATGCTTTCTTCTGTGTTGAAGGAGCAGGAAGAGAAGATGGACGTAAGTTGGGTATTGCCTATTTCCTATATTGATCAGCGTATTTCATTAACCATTTGTTGTTGTGGCGTTTTTCTTGGTTTAGTCTGTGCAAAACATCGTGGAGAAGACAGCATCGGCCCCAACGCCGGATTCAGCAAGCGAGAATGCGCGCGCACACGAGATGAAGAAAGAGTTTACCGAGTGGCGTGAGTCGTTTGAGCGCGAGCTGCAGTCTGAGATGCAGCGCAAAGTGCAGGATATTGAGAGCCGCATGACTAAAGTGCTCCAAGAAGAGAAGGAAACACTTTCTTCCAGTGCTGATGCTCTCCGTAGCTTGGATGCCACTAATCCAGGAATCCTCCGCGTTATTGAGGTTGCGGTTCAGGCTGTGGAGATCAAGAAAACGGGACGTGTGGATCATGCAGCTCTCGCCAACGGCGCCTCGGTCATTCATTCGGAGCGGTACGCTGTTTACGACGAAATTTCCACTTTGAGGAATGGTTCTGTCCTAACGAGTTGCTCTTGGCTTTGTCATTTTAGCGATCTCCTCTATCAGGACAAGTCGACTCCGGTTCAGTTGCTAACCCAACTTGTAGGTTTAAGCGATCCTGACAATGACGGTAGATTTACGTCGCCATCCTACCGTCGGGCACCGTCCCCATTGGGACAGTTGCTGTCATCTGGAGAAAATCCGTGGTGGCTCTCGCGCCACAACGGTCGACCGGAAACCGCACTCTCGGTATGTTTCATTGAATGGCTCAATGGCTCTCATAGCCTTTGTTTCTCATTGCAATGACTGATTAATGATATGCCTTCACAGGAAACGATGGAAATGGGTAGTTGTTGGGGCATTGCCGGTTCGTCTGGCCGCCTCTCAGTGAAGTTTGAACAGCAAATTGTTGCCGATGCGATCACCATCGACCACATCCCCGCCCAAATTGCGTCCGACTTCAGTTCAGCGCCAAATGAATTCCGTATTTTGGTACGTGGCCGGAATCCTTCACGAAGATCAAGTTGCCTTGTTCTGTGTACTAAAGTGTTCACTGCTGTAGGGCATATCGGGTCATCCTCTGCGCGAAACCGTGGAGTTTATTCCGTTCGGAAACTTTTCCTATGCTAGCAATGGGCCGGCTAGCCAGACCTTTAAGCTTACCTCGCCGCTGGTAGGTGTTTCGCCTTTGAGCTGTAGCTTCTTTTGAGCTGCACGCTTTGTTACTGACTACGGTTTGCTAATGTGCGATGTGTGTGCGCAGAGTCAGCGGTCAGCTATCGATGGTATTACCCTGGAGGTGCTGTCCAACCACGGCCATCCCGAGTATACGTGCCTATATCGCTTCCGGGTACACGGCCAGCCTGCATGAGGCTAGTGGTGCAATAGGGATACGATACTCAGCAGTAGCAGGAGAGGATGACTCACCACAATTTATTCTATGAGAACAGATTGACTAGGCGTATTTTGATGCTACACGCAGTAGCGTCTGCTTTTCACCCATTCGAATGTGCAAGCATGATCGAAGCCACGGGGCCATTTGCTGGTCGTTAGCACGTAAGAACGCGCCGTCCTCCTGTTTTACACATACCAACGCCGACAATTGTAAGCAAGGGGTTGGATCCGTCAGCAGCATGACGATAGCCTACCTCGAATGTTGAAGAATGCTGCTTCAATCGGCTTGCCACCAGCTTGCCCACTTCAGAGCAGACTTTGTGCGTCAACGACGCTGGAAGAGTAAGCGGGACGGCAAAGTCCGCCCCGCTTGACTGCGACGCGGCCTGCGTGAAAATCTCGTTCAACTCGTCTGGTGTTGCGAGCATTATCTCCAACCAGTGCTCTGCGTTCGGAGCAAGATGTCCGTCATGCTGAAGTCTCAAGCTTTTCAGAGCCGGCGTGTCTGCTTGACTGCCAGTAGCAGACTGCAACAACTCCATCTTCTGCGAGAATGCCGGATCTGCTGGATTCGGCTGTTGCAGTGATACTGGTATCGGAAGGGTGACGACATCGTACGGATTGTTCAGCATAGTGAAGCCGTAATTGCGCAGCATGCGAAGGTTGTCATGGTTGCCATAGTTGATGAACAGTTGCTCGCCTGGTTCGTACGATTTTGTGGTGTGAACTGTGAATCCCTTCTGGGAGTCAAACTCTTGAACGCACTCATCACTACAACAAAAACACGGCCAAAATCAACACCACCGACAGCAAATACACAAACGAGCGCACTGTCCTAGTTTCGCACGTACCCGTTGTTGGCATGGTTAAACCAGTCGAAGAAAGGAATAAGCGTGAACGGTTGATTCGGACCGGACGTTGCGCGCGACATCAGAATGGAGATGGCCCAGAAGAATGCTTCTGAGCTCACGAACTGATTGTTTCTGCCAAAAAGATGCTGATACACTTGGGAATAGAACCGAGCTCTACAGCAATCACACACAAAGTTCAGCTTCCTGATCTCAACCATTTCACCATGTCACCTACCCATGTTGCACTGCGCGACGTGCCTCCTCACAGCCTTGCAGCTCATCAAATTGCTTGTCATTCCAATACAACGGCAAGTCCACAAACCGCGGTAGTGCATTCACGTATAACTCGTCCAGCGGCGGAGTGTCCATGCTCGCCATGGTCATCAACGTCGTGTCCGGGTCCTCTGAATGCGGGAAGTTCACCAGCATATGAACTCCAAGTACCATTGCACTGGGCACAAAGGGTGATCCCTCTCTTAGTGCCTTATTGGATGCCAGGAGCTGGTTTAGTTGGTTCAGGAACCCCGGCGCCTTCTGCTGTGCAGTCTCCAGCGCATACTCCGCGGAGAAAGGGTACCAAACGTCTTGTCCTGCCTGAAACACCAGCGTATCCTTTGGAATATGATCGCGCGCCACGATACCCACGCCCATGGCAGGGATTGATCGAGCTTCAACTGCGCTGGAGACCACGCACCCGCTCGTGCGGCGCACCACATCCGAGATGCGCTTCAAAGCGACCTCCATCATCGAAATCGCAGGGCGAAGTGACCCTCGTACCACGTCACAGATTGTGATGTGGTGCACGTGAAATATAAGTCATTGTCCGGATCTAAATGACGGATTCAATATCAATTGTAAGCAAATCGTTTAAATAAATTGTGACAGTTCTTCGGACAGTGACTTTGACACGCAATTCGTTGGTGGCCATTATTCTAGCGACGTCTTCTTGACGCATTGATACATTGATCATGGCGGAGCAGGCGTCAGCAGAGCAGGTCAAGTCCATGGAGGAGCTTGTGTCCTTCCTGTCACATCCGCGTCCGGAGCTACGAAAGTCGGCATCCAGTCTTCTCATCAACATGACGGCGTCGGACCAAGGCATGTTCCAGCTCCTGCAACTCAAGAAGTTCGACGTGGTGCAGGCACTTTGCCGTGTCGTGAGCGACATGCGCCCCATCGCAGAGGACGCCATCAAGGCACTTATTAACCTCACGGCAGCCAACCCGGCGGCCTGCGAGCGAGCGCTCAAGTACGACCTGCTGAACCGCGTCATGACCCAAGTGGAGGACGAAGAGTGGCGTCTCACTGATTTCTCTATGATGCTGCTGGCCAACGTGACCACGACACCAGAAGGTGCCAAGGCTCTGCTAGGTTACGATGAAAAGTCAACGGACGCTACGGTTGCTCTGCGTGAGAAGAAGATCCGCACTCTCACCAATTCGTTCCTGGAAGGAGAACCGGAACCTGATGGAGTGGACAGCTCCACGGGTGAACCCAAGTGGGACGACGAGTACCAATACGTAGCAAACATCTTGGCCAACATCAGTCAATTGGAGCAGGGACGTGACTTCCTACTTAAGATGCGTCAAAGCACGTCGCTGGCCGGAGCGCTCCTGCCACAACTCAAGTCTCCTAATGTCGTGCGTCGACGAGGTGTGACTGCTGCGTTGAAGAACTTGTGCTTCGACACGGACAACCACTTCTACCTGTACGATCAGCTGGATATCCCTACGCACATATTGGTTTTGCTGGCTGGTCCGGAAGAACTCGACGAGGACGATAAGATGGGCATGAACCCGGTCGTGTACAGTCAGGGTGACAAGAAGAAGCGCGAGCACGACCGACTGGTCCGTCTTGCTGCAGTGGACTGCCTGCTGCTGCTGTGCACGACGCGCAACGGCCGTAAGGAGCTCCGCCGCAAGAAAGTGTACCCGATCATTCGTGACGCTCACCTGGTGGAGTCCGATGAGGAGATTGGTGACCAGATCTACAAGCTCGTTGACTTCCTGATCCGTGACGAAGAGGGAGAGGAACCTGACTGGAACGAGGTTCGTGCAAAGTCGTTCGCCGCTGACCAGGAGACTAAGACGGGTGAGAACGGTGAGGTGGTGGTGCCGCCGACTCCTGCCGCTTCGGTTAAAGCTATTGAGGCTAAGAAGGAACCTGAGTCTGAAGCAAAGGTATCAAAACCGAAGGTAGTCGACAGGAAGCCTGTTACGGCGTCGTCGACTCTTCCTACGACTGGAGAAGACGAGGAAGTGTCGAACGATATTGCTGTTGGACTTGCTAATGAGATCTCGGCTTTGGACGTGAGCAGCGACGAAGAGGAAGACGAAGATGACCTCGGTGTGGACTAAGCTAAAGACGGCGATAGTTTCTGCTTTGCATTTCCAATGTCATAGATCTTCTCGCACATGTACCATCGTATTTCCAGTCTGCTCAAGGACTTTCATTTGCTTAGTAACATTGGTTGCCTACGTACTGTAGCCGTGGTCGTGAACATGTTGCGTATGAACAGCATAAAGTATATGGATACGACACGTTATTGCCTCTGTGCATGCTGGACGATTGCTTCGTGCCTCAAGGGTTTGGCGAAGTCACGCGCTCTTGTACAATCAGGTTCATAATTTGTCATCGGCGTGGGCGGAGCGCAGTGGCTTCACGGGCAAGAATACATAAAAGTACATGCTCCACGAGCATGTTCAAGCGCTCTTGCTAAACGCAAGAGGCTCTGCTGCTACTGCCATGAAGCGCTCCTTGCTGAACTTCCGTCGCGCAGCAGAGAGCTTGGCCATCTTGCCCATGCCTTTGCGAGTATTCCACAGTATCTCCTTCAACTCATCAATGCAGGAAGTCAGACTGTGTTCGCTGTACGACGAGTGGTACTCCAAAGTCGATGACTAGCATTAACATCACGAGTCACAGCGTCAGTTTCAGCAGCCACTCAACATGGGTACTTCAAACTTACCCAAGCAGGAACATCTCTCATCTGTGTCCGAGCAATGTGAACTGCCGATGCAGCGATCGTAGACGGAAGATACTTGATCAGCCTGTACTCCTGTAGGCTACGGTCAATGACGTAGTGCGCGAAGTGCTCGACGCGATCATCGCACGTGCGAGATGCCTTGACGAATCGCTTCATGAACTGATAGGCAGTTGGGAATGTAACCCGATAGCCAACAGCCGCTAGCATTTTCGCCTCCATCTGAAAAACTTCGTCACGCGTGTATGCGCTGTCTGTAATTTTCACAAAGTCTTCTGCTTCCGGCGGATAAATCTCTTCGTACTTGGCAGCAATGAACATTGCCGACACTCCCACCAGCTGAAGGCGCTGGCGCCCAACCGAGAGGCATTTTTCCAAGAAGCGGTCGATCAGGAGGACAGCAATGTGTAGAGTCTGTGGCAGTAGACCGTATTTGTAGTGGACGTCGACCAGCCAATCCACCAGAATTGCGCGCATCTTCGGGTTAATGTCCGACTGGCGGGTCATATAAGAACTCGTTTTGCGCTTCTTCTGTCAGAACGTCACACAAACAACAACATCAGAATTAAAATGACCTCACTATCCACAAAATTTATACACAACTTACCTCCACCTCCAGATGATACTTTGTGATGTCCTCGGCGTATTGCCAGCACGCGGTTGGGTCGCTCTTGTCTTCTGAATCAATGTCATGCTCATCCTCTTCTGGAGTAGGCGGGACGATATCAACCATTGGTGACGTCTTGTCCGTCGACCCCAGTGTGTTCACGAAAGGCGTCGTAGTGGGCAGCGGACGACTCATCCGGCTAATGATCGACGACGAGCTGCGGCTGCTAAGTGACGATGTGCTGCTGGTCATTGAACTAGCATGATGAGTGCTAAGGTTCACGTTGCTGAGGTTCCTCTTGCTGAGGTTGGCGGTGTTGAGTGTGCGACTGCCAATGTTGACGTTGCTGAGGCTGCGCTTGCTAGCAATGATCTTCTTCTTGGCCAGAGCTCCTGCATTAGAAACCGAGGAGCTCATGGAGCTCACAGTGGCCTTCTTAATCTGCAGTATTTAGTCACATCAAGACACGGTTACTAAATGCTCCCACAGCATCTCAAACTCCCTGTATCTCTCAACGTACGTTGATCCTGTTGGTCACATCGCCCAGACCTGAGCGTCGATTGGTCACATCTCCCAGAGCGGTTCTACGAGGGCCTCCGGTGGTCGTACTGCTCTCTGACTTCATGAATCGCGGACGCTTCTCTGCGTTTCCAGCGTCCTGTACGTCTCGCAGAATCTGGCGCTGCAGAGCACAAACCAGTACATAAATTTAAGTCCAAATAGTCCAGACAGCAGTGTCCATTGGCTCTAGAGTTGTCCACACCTTCCCGGGGCGAGAGGTGCCTAGATCTGCGGGTAATTCGTTCTCATTGTTGATGCGTGCGCTCCTTCGGGTGAACGACATGGCTGACGATGTGTGGCGGTCGTGGAGCTACGTCAGAGTTGGTGGAGTGGACACTAATGCGTGCTATAGACAGGATGAACGTGGATGTGGCGTCGAAGAGCGGTCGATGGTACTGTATGCAGAGGCAGCTCCAGTGGATCGGGGGCGCTCGCGTTGGTCGGTTTGAATATTGGGGGAAAAAAAGTCGGAAGGAGTGGAGGGACACGAATCACTTGGATTCACTATGACTTTTCGGGACGGATAGTAGCCAATCACAAGCCGCCCTTTTAAAATTTCAAACATATACCGGTATGTATTAAACTATTTGGGTACTGCTGCTGGAATTTCCTGCAACGAAAGTTAGTTGGCATGCCAATGATGCCAAAGGGTGGAGCAGAAAGAGACTGTTCAAAGGAAATTCAAATGAAAGCGCTTTGTCACGGTCGAATCTCCTGTCCGAATGGTGTCTTCAAAATGCGGTTCGGGTTTCTTGGCAACCGTTTAGTTTTGAAAATACGAACAGGTCGACTAATGTATTTCCTATCATAGGCAACCTATGTATACCTTCTTGTGAGACCACTTGGCCCTTTGATCAGAACTGCATGCTAGCACGTAGTCACGTTGCGTGGTTCGTAGCGCAGCAAAACTATGTTGAAGCAATATTCGGAGCTTATTAACTCAGAATGTACGAAAATAGCAATAAGCTTAAACGCTATTCCGCCACAGGCAGCTCGCCGTGTCTTCTTGGGCACTCGCGCCTCAACACGCTACGTTGTCGGTAGGGATCGCCACCTGTGCTGTGCTGCACCCTGGTGAATGCAAGTTGCCATCGTCATCGTCCTAACCTGGTGATGCGCTTTTTTCAGCCAATTATAGCGCTCGAATCAAAGGTTTTTGACCAGAAAAAGGTCAAAGCGTACAATGGCAACTTCAAGAGCCATCTGAGAAATCGCCAGGGGGGCGTCGGTTTCCGCTCGGGTGAGGCAACCCGACAGGCAATTTTCCGCTCGAGCCACCGCTCTGCTCACAACGTAATTTGCGTCCAAGTGCTCAAGTGGTTCTTCTCGTCATTGGATCCCTTCCCCTGCTGCCTTCCAGAAAGAAAAAAAAAAACTACCACTATGAGCACCAAAATCGCCCCCATGAAGAAAGTGGCGACGCTCGGCAAGCGCAAGAAATCCATCGATGGTACGTTGATATTCTGTTGCTTGTGTTGCTGCAAAGCTTGTTACTGACGCGCAACTGGCAGCCGACGACGTCAAGAGGATCGACAAGAAGGACGAGTTCGACCCCAACCAGTTCTACGTCTCGCTTACGTCACACGCTGAACAGTTCGGCGTCGAACCCATTCGCATCCGGGTACGGCCTATCCTCTTTTCAATATAATAGTAATGACACACTACTAACCTTACTGCGGCTCATGTTGTGCTGCTACTTAGTGGGGACAGAAGGAACCTGACGTACGTGGCCCAATTATCGGTACCAACCGTCACCACAAGTACCGTAACGCCATTGGTGCTCACGGTGGCTCGTACTGCATCTATCGCGGTCTGGCAGTGGCATCGGGTGCTATTGCTAAGAACTCGAAGCCTGACTTGAGTCAGACGACGCCAGCCGCCAAGATCGGTCCTCACCCGTCGTGGGCGGATCCAGAGAAGATCGTCACCATTGACCCTTTTGGTGCTTGCGTGGTGGAGGCCTTCCCAGAGCACTACCAGAAGGGATATGACATCCGCCCTACTATTGCCGTTACCAAGGCGCACATGGATTTCCCCGGAGATCCATGAGTCTGTGCGTCTTGGCAGACTTAAACCTGACGGAAAGATCCTCAAGAACTCGTCGCAACTTGTCATCACCAAGGCTGCAATTGATCCGGTGTGGTACCTCCCTGGAGTGGCCAAGCGCTTCAACACGACGGAGGCCAATCTGCGTCAGCAGATTTTCCAGGAGACCAATGGCATGTACCCGGAGCTCGTGACGAGAAACGACCTGAAGGTGTTCTTGCCACCTATTGGAGGGTAAGCGTGTTCTATTTGATAGAGAGGCGTTGATGTTTTGTACGGCAACTAACGGATATGTGTTGCTTTCTTCATGCAGCTTGACGATCTACATTTTCGGATCCCTTGAGGCCATTTCGGACCCCACGAAGAAGCTGGCGGTGCGTGTCCATGACGAATGCAATGGGTCGGACGTGTTTGGGTCGGATATTTGCACGTGCCGACCGTACCTTGCCCACGGTATTGAAGTTTGCGTACAAACGGCGCAGGAAGGAGGGTACGTGTCTGCGTCCTTCAGTATACTTGCCGAAGAGGTTTGTATATTGACTTGTGTGTGTTGCGCTGTTTGCTATCAGAGCCGGAATCATTGTGTATTTCCGCAAGGAAGGCCGCGCGCTTGGCGAAGTGACCAAGTACTTGGTGTACAACCTGCGCAAGCGCCAAGAGGGTGGTGACAGCGCAGAAGAATACTTCAACTGCACTCAGACTGTGGCTGGCATCCAAGACGTGCGCTTCCAGGCGTTGATGCCGGATGCGCTGCACTGGCTTGGCATCACGAAGATCGACAAGTTCGTGTCAATGAGTGACATGAAGTACGATGCCATCGTGAAATCGGTAAGTCCAGTAGTAATCAGTGAGCTTGGCACTATCGATCTGCTTACTAACCTTCGTTCGTGTTGCAGGGCATTGAAATTGTGGAGCGCATTCCGATTCCGGAGGAACTGGTGCCAAAAGACGCCCAAGTGGAGATCACTGCCAAGGTATTCGCCGGCTACAACGGTGGCAGCGTATACAAGGTAGACAAGGAGAAGCTCAAGCAGGTCAAGGGCCGTGACGACAACGCATACGAAGATCACGAATAAGCCATCGCCTTTTGGATCCAGTACCAAGGCAACATCCGATAGCAGACTACATGTAGCACAGGGAGGCAGGAATAGTTCACGGATATCCACTATGCCGTTACAGTAGCGAGCTTTGCTTTTTGCACAATCCATTCAGGATTCTGTACAGCTTCAACTTTGCTGCTTCGTTTGGTTGATACAAATCACAAATCATTTGCTCTAATTGTGTAACTGTGGTGTGGTCCGGACCAGAGTTTGATTTTCAAGATCCGCCCACATCATTAGGCGCTGAGAAGCAGAGGGAGCGATTGTACAGTGGAGAGCGCGGCGCCATGATCCAGTCCATGTTCATCATGACCACCACCGGGTGCGTGTCCACATGTCAATCTCCATTTTCCTCCATTGTCTGACACTTTGTACTGTAGTGAGGTGATCATCGAGAAGCACTGGCGCGGTCTCACGAGTCGCAACGTGTGCGACTTCTTCATGGAGGAGGTTAACAAATACCGGGAGCGTGAAGACGTGCCGCCCATCATCACCACCAGCAAATACTACCTGGTCAGTGTCTTCCGCGACGACTTGTTCGTGCTCGCAGTCGTCACCAATGAGGTCAGAACATTTAACACTTTGATCCCTCGTCTTCCTCAGTACTCAATATTTTGTGCATTTGTGTGTCCATAGATCTCTCCTCTCTTTGTGATTGAGTTTCTGCACCGCGTGCTCGCCGTCTTCCGTGACTACTTTGGCAACTTCGACGAGAACTCAATGAAGGACAATTTCTCAACGGTTTACCAACTACTCGAAGAGATGCTCGACAATGGCTACCCACTCACCACAGAGCCCAATGCTCTTAAAGCCATGGTGGCTCCACCCTCTACAGCCAATCGTATCGCTGCCATGGTGTCGGGCAAGTCCCGGGTGAGCAACACGCTGCCTGATGGTGCCGTCTCCAACATCCCATGGCGGAAGAGCGGCGTGAGATACACGCAGAATGAAATCTACTTCGACATCGTGGAGGAAATCGACGCTATCATCGACGTTTCTGGCCGCATGATCTCGTGCGAGGTCAACGGTGTCATCCATAGCAACAGTCGCCTCTCGGGTGTACCGGACCTTACGATGGTGTTCACGGATCCTTCGGTGATCGACGACTGCTCGTTCCATCCGTGTGTGCGGTACTCGAGATATGAACGTGAACGGGTGATCTCGTTCGTGCCACCAGATGGACAGTTCGAGCTCATGCAATATCGCGTGCAGGTTCAGGAGCTTGTACCGCCTGTGTACTGTCAGCCGCAGATCACGTACAAGGAGAAAGGTGGAGGCACTCTGGACCTGGTCATCGGTACGCGTGGCATGCCTACGCTGAACTCAAACGCCAAGAAGACCTTGCAGGTGGAAGATGTCACCGTGGAGGTGACGTTCCCCAAGAGCGTGCGTGCTGTGGATGTGAACACTGAGTATGGCACCTGCCTCTTTGACGAAGCGTCCAAGACTGTCAAGTGGAATGTGGGCAAACTAGGCAAGAAGGTGCTCAATCCGTCGCTGCGTGGCAACATCATTCTCCATCAGAGCGCTGCAGTACCGGATGAGAAGCCCGTTGTACTTCTCGGCTTCAAGGTGCCCATGTCTACCGTCTCCGGCCTAAACGTTGAAACATTGTTGATCACGAACGAAAAGTACAAGCCTTACAAGGGCGTGCGAACGATGACTAAGGCCGGTCGCTTCCAGATCCGGACGTAGAACGGCAGGTATCGTGGTGGGAGGTTGTGTAACGCAAAACGTTTTCTTTAGTTTGCCAATGAATAGATACTGTTGTCTTGCAAGGATCAAGTGCCGAGCATCAGGGGCCAGCAGCGTGATTGTTTTGGCTGGTATCGATGATCTCAAGCTCCAATGGTGTTTGGCAAACACCATTGGAGCTGCGGTACCAAACACTGATTCGAATGGCGCTGAGCCACAAGCTCAGCGCCACCCGGATTGAATCCACGTCAAACAGTGAGACGGGGGCTGTGCATTAGTTTCCACCGTGGCGTTGCCAGTCTTTTTCTGGTCTCTGGCTGAGCATGCTCGGTCGTTACGTGCTACTTGTCAGCAGCACGAGATCACTCGGAAAAGCGCACGATGGTACGCAGGACATCGAACTCGGGTGCTGTGTTGCAGGAAGATAGTGGTGGCGTCGAGGCAGCTATGGAGACGACGAATTCTGAGCACAACACGAGTCCTCGGTCCAAGTACTGCATCGATCTCGATCTCATGCCCATGGAGCGTAGTGAACTCAGCACTTCCAACTCGCCCAGTCGCTTTTTCTGCCGCTTCGACCCTGTCGCGAGGAAAGGAAGAGTGTTGATGCTGCTGTTCGACCGCCACGGGAACTCGACACTCCAAGAGATGAGTCGACTCGACGTGCTACGGATGACGCAGGAGGCTGCGAAACTTGAGAACGAGCCTCCTGCACAGGTGCCTCCCTTTCATAAGGCAGCAAACAGTCCGAGACGCCGACGACCGAATATGCAGGCTCATGCAGGTCTGGAAGGAGGTGCATCGGTCTGCGATGTTCAGGTACGAGTTCGCAAGAGCTTGCTACTCTAGATAATGTGGGCTAACTTTGCCTTTATCACTCAGCGCGTGCACGCCCGAGACATCCGCAGGATGGAAAATGCATTTTCCGCATCGAACGAGCCGTCTATCATACTTCGCAAGCAGGCGATTTTCTTTAGTGCTGGTAAGGACACTGAATAATGATGCAGTGATTTTCTGCTAGCAGCTAACTCATCAGTAACACATACATGTAGATCCTCTACGCGCGATCGTACTCCGTGACGCTTGCTTGGTGTACGTACCTGACGGTGCAGACAGTTTGATTTCAATGCTCAAGCAGGACTTCCATATCAATGCCCGGGACAATGCTGATGCTCCATTCGAGTTCAGGTACGCTGCTATAAGACGAAAGCTGCAATTTCAGCGCTAACTTAGTCGTTTACAGGGCATTGGAGGCGTTACTAGCCACACTTGCGCGATACTTCCGATCCGAGTACGATCAACTGTCTCCCGCTATTGTGGCTGACCTCGAGCACCTTGTTCAAGGTAATCTGGATACGCGCGAGCTCGAGAGACTTCGCGAATTTAAGAATACGATGAACGAATTTGAGTCCCAGGTTGATGGCGTGCGTCGTGTGCTGATGGAGTTGCTGGACAACGAGGAGGATCTTCGGCTCCTTTACCTGACCAAAATCTACGAAAACCCAGATCTCTTGTCCGATTTGTGGAGGTTTGACTCTGAAGAAGCCGAAGTATTGATCGAGAACTACCTTCAAGATATCTTTTCAACCCGCACAACTGCTGAGCTTTTGCAGCACCGTATTGCAAACACAGAGAGTCTCGTGACGCTGAAACTCGACTCAAAGCGAAACTATTTGCTACGAGTGCAGCTGATCTTCTCGCTCGTATCGATCAACATTTCCGTCGGCACACTGATCTCTGGTGTATTCGGGATGAACCTCACTTCGGGCTTGGCAGATGCCGCAGGCTGGTTCTTAGGCGTTGCCATCTTCTCGATTGTCTTCTTCATCGCGTCGACGTATGCGGGCATCGTCTTTTTCAAGCAGAAAGGTGTGATGCTAAAGTAAACAATGCACTCCATGAGATATCATTTTCGTCACATGTTGCAGTGACTATGAGCATAATTTGCCCCAAGAAGCTCCATTTGAGCAGTATAGGTTCACCAATGTGGGTTAAAAAATGATGGGACAGGCACTTGATCGTCTCATGTACCTGTCCCGTTGGTGCATCAAGTCTCTCATTCCTCATCATTCTACCAAAGCAGGAATGGCCCAGAAAGCTACCTACTTAGGTAGTGTGCAGAAAGAAGAAGGCGGTATTCACGCGTCAACCATATCTCTTAAGGAAGCCATGGCTTCAGCAAACTCCGAATACGACAGGAGCCCCACGTTGAGATACCACATCAATATTGATTTTTTGGAGCCTACCGGAAGTGAACTGAGTAGCTCCAGCTCTCCGAGTCATTTCTTCTGCCGGTTTGACCCCGTCACGAAGACGAACATGATACTGATGCTGCTTTTCGACAGCTACGGTAACTCGGCGCTCAACGAGATGAGTCGCCAGGACGTGTTGCATATGACACGGGAAGCTGCGCACGAAATCCCGTGTAAATCTGCAACCAGAATGTCTTCAATGGACACTGGGAATGCAACAGCCACATCAGTGTGTGATGTTCAGGTGAGAATTGATACGTGATCAGAGGATGCTGTTGAATGAACTAACTTGTTTCCAAGCCTGTGCATACCCGAGACATCCGCAGAATGGAAAATGCTTTCTCTGCATCCAACGAGCCGTCCATTGTCATTCGAAAGCAATCTATGTTCTTTAGTGCTGGTACGTGTCGTTGACCGTAGTTCTGGATTCAAATACTGACCTCTTTGTATCGACGTTTGTTTGAATATAACTAGATCCACTGCGCGCTATTGTGCTGCGAAGTGCGTGCTTAGTGTATGTGCCTGATGGAGCAGACAGCTTGTTATCTATGCTTAAGCACTATTTCCTGGTTAACATTCGCGATGACGGTGATTCTCCGTACGAATTCAGGTACGTAAAGAGAGATTACTCTAAATTGTTTGCATGTTTAACTCTACCTGTGTTGTATAGAGCATTGGAGGCGCTGTTAGCCACACTGGCCCGCTACTTTCGCGCGCAATACAACCAAATATCCCCGAATATTGTGGCGGATCTCGAGCATCTTGTGCGTGGTCATTTGGATGCACGAGAGATCGAGCGTCTGCGAGAGTTCAAGAACACAATGAACGAGTTTGAGTCACAAGTCGACGGAGTGCGCCGTGTGTTGATGGAGTTGCTAGACAACGAAGAAGATCTTCGACTGCTGTACCTTACCAAGTTGTATAACGACCCCGCTCTTCTCGGAGATCTCTACAGCTTTGACTCGGAGGAAGCTGAAGTGTTGATCGAAAATTATCTACAAGATATTTTCTCAACTCGTACGACGTCTGAGCTGCTGCAACACCGGATCACTAACACGGAGAGTCTCGTGATGCTCAAGCTCGATTCAAAGCGAAACTACTTGCTAAAAGTTCAGCTGATCTTCTCACTCGTGTCGATCAACATCGCCGTGGGTACTCTGGTCTCTGGTCTTTTCGGGATGAACTTGTACTCAGGTTTGGAGACCGCAGCCAACTGGTTTTGGGATGTTGTCATAGCCACTTTTATCTTCTTCATCATGTCAACGGGTGGTGGAATTATCTTTTTCAGGAAGAAGGGAGTCATGCTTAAATGAATAAAATGTTTTGCCAGCACTTTCACTGTAACAGTGCCCACAGTACTCAACTACATGTACATATAACTTCAACATCAAATCTTTCGTTGAAACCACCACAGCCACTCGCCAAAGAGACGACTAGTCCTGCAATCTCAACGAAGCGCTGATGTCGGAGCCGCTGGAAATCTCGGATATGCATGGTGAGAATGAGGACGCTTTGTCTCCGTCGCCACTGCTTGGTGGTCAGCAGTCGAGCGACTTTATCCACCCTGCCGCTGCTGCTACTGCGTATGGGACGTATCAACGCATGGTCGAAGTGCGTTCACCAGAAACCGTTGAGATCAGTGGCTCGAGTCTCGGTTCATTAAAAAAGTTCGGGTGTCAATTTGACCCTGGATCAAAGAGTGGTCGAGTGCTGGTGATGGTCTTCGATCGGAAGGGGAGACCGACGATGAAGGAAATGAGTCGCCATGAAGTGCTTCGAATGACGCAGGAAGCTGCAGAACCTAAGGAACAAGTTTCACCTGAAGAGAACTCGTCACCGGAATCGGGCAAGACTCCCCCAATGCGCAGACGCAGTAGCTCTACTGCTGCGAAGATTTGGCGACTCGGACAGCAAAACCGATCAGCTAGTCAACAAGATCTTCACGCACCTGTTGGTGTCCAGGTATCAATTTCATACCTTCCTTACCACGGCAGTGACACATTCATGATCTTTACATTCTGATGCCCATTTGCAGCGCGTTCACGCCCGTGATATCCGCAAGATGGAGAATGCCTTCTCCGTGACGAACGAGCCTCGTATTGTCATCCGCAAGCAGGCAATCCTGATCAGTGCTGGTACAAACGGGGGCTGGTATGGGTAAAAGGGATATCAAACCATCGCTAACATCTACTTTTATTGCTGGTAGATCCGTTGCGCGCGATTGTCTTGAGAGACGTGTGCTTGGTATATGTCCCCGATGGAGCAGATACCCTCTTGTCAGTCTTGAAAGCAAAGTTTACGGAGACTGCGCGTGAGGATGACGCTCCATTTGAGTTCAGGTAAAGCAGTCGGTCTAATGCTTTAGAATCCACAGGTTGACGTCGATTCTTCTGCTACCACAGAGCTTTGGAAGCGTTATTGGCGACACTATCGCGTTACTTCCAGTCGCAGTTCGAGCAACTTTCTCCTGTAGTTGTCGGAGCTCTAGACGGCCTCATGAAAGGCGGCTTGAATGCTCGAGAACTCGAGAAACTGCGGGAGTTCAAGAACACCATCAATGAGTTCGAGGCTCAAGTGGATGGCGTGCGTCGCTCTCTGATGGTGTTGCTGGATAATGAAGAGGATCTACGTCTGCTGTACCTCACTAAGCTGTACAACGAGCCCAATCTGTTGTCGGACCTGTGGAGTATCGACTCGGAGGAGATCGAAGTGTTGATTGAGAACTACCTTCAAGACATTTTCTCCACACGCACCAAGGCTGAGCTGATGCAACACCGCATCTCGAACACGGAGAGTCTCGTCATGATGCAACTCGACTCGATGCGAAACTATCTGCTCGGTGTCGACCTCATCTTCTCAATTGTGGTCATCAGTCTCTCGGTTGGTACGTTCATCGCCGGTGTCTTCGGTATGAACTTACATTCCGGCCTTGAGACAGCTGACGGTTGGTTCGTCGGCGTCGTCATCCTCACTGTCTTGATCTTCCTCGTCTTGACCATCACGGGCTTCCTCTACTTCAAAAGTAAGGGTGTGTTGTTACAGTAAAACAGCTAGCATTCTTACATGTATCCATGACACAAAAAATAGTCTTTTGGTCTCATTTACTCTCATCCTTCCTGCAGTTCATGATGCACGCGGCCTCCCGCAGCGGCAGCTCCAGCGGCGTCTCGCCTCCCGTCGCGACGTCTTCCGCCTTGACTTTCAGCGAATCAGATACCGATTTCGAGCGCGCACTCAACTCGTACGATGTCCCTGCAGTAGCTGAAGCACTACGTCGGTACTTGGCGTCTGAGGCTCAAGCAGGTCTCACCGCAGGCTCAGCAGCCAAGCGACAGTCGGCACAGCTACGTAGCGTCTTCTACGAGCGCTTCAACCAGCTCCTGGACCGCGTCTTCGGCAGTGACACAGTCTCCAAGCACAAGTTCGGCGGCTGGCTCGATTACAGTGCCGGACTGGGCGTGACGCCTGCTCCAGGCTCAGCCACTGCACTCGCAGCCAAGAAACGCACCGAACAGAGACGTGAACGTGTGGCGGCGGGCATCGCTACGGACGAAGATGACGTGGAGGAATTCCTAACCTCATTGACGACCAGTGGCCGTGCCATGGCTAAGCTGCTGGGCGGCGGTGTGCGTGCTGAGGACGGCTCAGTGTTCCAGTTTTTATTCCGAGTGCAGCATCCAGTGGAGTTTAAACTGGCATTGGATATGCTGCCAGAACAGAGCAAAATGACTATTGTCAGTGGTCGAGGGGCCAGTCTGTTGTTCACGCAGTTGCTGCATAAGCCATTGGCGAAGCAACGACTGGATCTACGTAGTCCAGAGTTATTGGTGTCTATTACGGAGTTGTATCTCTTCTACTTCCTGAGGCATCCGGCGTCGTCGTCACATCCGAGTGGATCGACGACGTCGACTACTTCTGGAACGTCGGGTTCGAGTTCGAGCTCCTCGACGACGTCTATGTCTGCAGCAGCCAAGACGCGGCAGTCCAGTTGGAGAATGTATGGGAAAGATGGAGTTATGGCACTGACGAGAGGCAACCCGTACAATGTGTTGCTATTGCAGTACTTACGAGCTTTCTTGCCGGACACCATCCACGGCGTCAAGAGCCGTTTCCATGGCAAACTACTGAAGGACTCGAACCTTTTCCTCCATATTCTGATTGAGTTCTGGCTGCGACAGAACCTTATTTCGTTCTCGGATGAACCTGTGGGGGCTTCGACTGCAGCTCCTGGTGTCTTTCGACCCCCTCCTCCGGGAAACATGTTGGTGAGCCCCTTTGCTTCGGTGTACACGTCGACAAGTTATATGGCACCGTCGGATGATATGCTGAGCTCGCTGCTGCTGACTATTATCTACTTGCTCTCGGACTCGTTTTTCCCTGCTCCGTTGGCGGAAGACTCGACGAACGGATCGCAAGGTGGCACTGGAGGCATGGTCGTGGGCAGTGGCGGTGTGTATCTGAGTCGTAACGTCACGATGCTGCGTCCTCCGTTGTACGCGTTCTTCCAGCTTGTGTTCTCCCGTGCTCCCATTGGATTGTCACCAACAGCCTTCTTGGCCATCACGGATGTTTGGCTCGCGTACATTCAACCGTGGCATTGTCGGTCCTGGATCGAATCCAAGGATCCAGCTGCAGCTACGACAGCGTCGGGGACAGCAACAGACCAAGACACTCTGCCAGGGTACACGTCCGCGTGGGAAAGTTATGTGCTGGCAAATTACCACTTTTACACAACGCTGCTTGGCGCATTTGTGGAGCGCGCGAAGGAATTGGACTTTTCCGCGGGCGATGAGCGCAACTTGCAGATCGTTGACCGTGTCATGCGTGTGTACAACTCGGAATTATTGGCACTCCTGCGTCGTGCATCGCATCACCTTGAGAAGTCCCAGCCGTTCGCGATGCCGTTTAGCTTCAACCGCTCTTCGAGCTCCACACGTACACGTAGTGGAAGCTTCAACTCTTCGTCCAAGTCTAAATCCACTGCGGGTGATGCACTCACGGCTACTCAAGCGCACGTACTAACGTTCTACTGCAAGTCTCTAGGCATCGAGTGCACCCCCGTCCCGCTGCACGATAGCTTTCACCGCGATGCCGAACGTCTCTTCGACAAGTTGTGGACAGCTGCAGTGACATCCGCCGCAACACCTTCAACGACATCGTCCGTGCACTCTCCTGCAGATCTGTACCAGAATGTGAGCGCCGTGTTCCGTACATCGAGCACCAAGACTGTTGACAAGGTGGCCGAGCAGGTCCAGCGCTTGAGTCGCATGTTGCGCCGTGTTTTCGAGATCTCAGATGCCTATGTGGCCTCAACGGCCCATTCGCGCTCGTCCTCTGCTGCTACGGGTGGTGGTCTGGAATCGTTTGCGCCGAGTCGTGACAAGAACCTACCGCACTTGCTCACTCGTGATGGCGTCTTCCAGCTTCAGCATGGAATGCGTTTGTGTTCACCAGACACGGCAGAGTACATTGGTGACCCGATGCTCAGTCCTATCTGCTCGTACGAGGTGGCGTGGCTTGTGCGGCTATCTTACAAGGTTTCGTCGTGGTTGAACACGCAGTTTGGATTTGTGAACCCGTATCAAGGCAAGCGGCTCGAGGACAATCTGGAAGTGGATCCTGTCAGTCCGTTCGTGCGCTTCCGCTTCAACTTCCGCTTCCTCGCCAGCAAGGTGAACCTCAGCTATCTTGCCGCATTCGTGCTGTTGCTGTACGTGCTTTACTTCTGGTGAAGAGGCAAGTTGGTCCAAAGCTTATAAATTGAACGAACGCTTTGCACTCTACGTATGCTGATGTTGTGAAGGTACCGCTGCATCCATGCCAACACAGTTAACCTCTTCATTTGTTGCGACGCTAGTCAAAATTACACACACTACATGCGCAGTTTGCCACTCGGGATCCCTGTATGTTTTGTTTACCTATAGTCACCCCTCAGTCGCTTTCGCTATCTCCATCACTGGAATCGCTGTCACCGGAAGAAAAGTCGGACGACGAAGACGAAGACGGCGAGAGGTACGAGTTCAGCAATGGTGGGGAGTGCGTGTAGCCGGAAGCAGCATCAGCCTTCGTCGCGGACGGAGTTTTCGTCTTCTTCCCTGGACTAGCAGCAGTCTTCGACTTGGCCTTGACGCTCGGTGACGATCGCACAGGTGGCTTACTGGCCTCAGGCGGAGGCGGAGACGGTGGGGGTGGTGCTGGAGCTTCAGCAGCAGATGGCGGAGGCGGCTGGGTATGCTTGTTCGCGGGGCGCGCATCGCTGTCCGACTCGCCCGAATCGGACGACGACGACGACGACGAATTACTGGAGCTGTCGTCAGAGCTGGAACTATCGCTAATGATCAGCCGGGGCTTCGGGCGCTTCTGCTGGGCAGCTTGCGGCGGCGGTGGAGGTGGCGGAGAAAGTGACGGGGCTCCATTTTGTGGTGGCGGGGGTTGGTTGTTTGCACTATTGTCGCCGCTCGAGTTTTCGTCCTCAGTAGGAGGATCCACTTTACCATCAGACTTCGAGGTTGATCCTCGAGGTGGCCGCCGACTCTTTCGAACAGGAGAAAACACCTCGTTGTCTTCAGAAGCTGAAGATTCGTCGCTGCTTGAAGTGGGCGCAGGTCGCTTCCTAGATGAACGGCTTCGCGTACTGCGACTGCTCCGCCTATTTGTCGGACTACTGGTGCGATTTGACCTTGTAGACCGCGTGCGAGTTTGCGGGTTTTTCGATGATTTGCACGTTGATCGCTTGCGACGTGAATCGCTATCGCTGTCTCCGTCAGAAGACGAGCCGCCATCGCTCGAGTTGCTGCTTTCTGAAGCACTGCTTTCCGTCCATGCCTTGTTGATACTGCTACGGGATTCAGCTTTGCTCACGTCGCTCAAGACATCGTCACTGTCGTCACCTCCATTTCCTTTGTCCTTCATACTATCCACACCCTTCTTCTCTGCAGCCATACACATGGAGCGCGACAGCTTTGATAGCGAACCGGCAAACTGCACTACCAGCGTGCCGGAAGCGTTAAATGTACGGCAATTTTGCCACACCAGTTCAACGTCCTTTTTAAATAATTCCCATTTCTAGCAAAGAGCAAAACAAACGATGTTAGCTAGTGTGATGAATAAACTGAGACGACTGCAGGCATTTGTCGTACCCGATAAAAGTTGGCTTCCACGCGGGACCGAATCGTACCAAGATCCATCGGATGGGTGATCACAGACAAGTAATTCGGACAACCATCAAGCTCTGGGTCCACAGGTCGAGAAAAAAGATCCTATACGTTTCGCACGAACTTGTTAGAAACCTATTGCTAAGCAGCAAAATATAATGCATCAGCCTCAAGTAAAAATACTAACCGCAGCTTCTTCCTTCAACAACCGGTTGACAAGTGCCAGACAAACGGTTGAAAGACGACGATCGTTGCCCTGAAAATGAGTCAACAGCCAAACATGACAAAGAACTTGTAAGCTACAAAGGCCAAAGTGTCCCACTCAGCATGCCTTGCTACGCACCTTCAATATTGACCAGTCGATCCAATTTCCAGCGGTAGGCACCGCTACACCATTGCTATCCAACTCTTCATCGTCGTCGTCGAGGTCCATATCATCATCTGAAGCCTGTTGCCGTCGACGTGCCCGCCACGCTCTGAATAACCAAAGCAGGTGAGTTCAATGTTAGTATCGACATAGGCGTCAGGAGGACAAGCACAGGACGCACCGGTCATGTTTTTGCTTGCCATCGACACCATCGGGTGTGGAATGTGATCTTCTTGACCGTAAGCCGCTGCGTCGGCTCTCGGTATCGACGTCAGAATACCCATCTTCGGCCTGCGTGCAAAAGTAAATATTAGTACTCTTCGATTCAGCTAAAACTTGAGACACCAGAGCACTTACATCAGAGTCGTCGACAGACTGGTGCTTCATCCTTCCGATCGCAATACGGGACGATTGCCGCCGCGGAAGAATATTCCACGCAAGCTCTTGTTGCTTGCGCCGTTGCTCGTCGAGTTTCTCCTGATCCTTCAAGATCAAGATAAGGCGGCCTCTCAGCCGGTCTTGCTCGAGAGATCCGCCCGACAGAGATTCGATTAGCGCCCGCAATTCATCGAGCGTCGAACTCACCACACGCCAGCCCTGGGGGGCTTCATCAAAACCCATCTGGAGATCTCCTTTTATCCTGGCCTCTTCGATGCCAAGACGCTCCCCTTGCCGTTCACGGTACAAATTCACAAGTTTCACAAACTCTTCGTGATGGTAATGGCTATGATGCCGCCTCCGGTGGTGTCCGTGGCTGCTGCTGTGATGGTGCGAAGATGACGAGGACTTGCGCTTCTTGTGCTTTTTCGAAGATGAAGATGACGATATTTTGCTGGAGCTGCTCTTGCTACTCGATGACTTTCGCTTGGAGGAGCCACTGTGGCTGCTTTTCTTTTTAGAAGATGAACTGGAGCGGCTTTTACTGGAGCTTTTCTTTGACTTCTTCGAAGATGACGACCCGCTGTGAGACTTCGACGATGAGCTGCGTTTCCTAGACGAAGATTCATCTGCACGAGGAGAGAAAGCTTCCCTAGGAGTAGATTTCCGTCGACGAGGCCAGCCGCGAGCATCATTCACAAGGCATTCAAAACACCGCCACTCGTCCGTCGGACGCTCGACCAACGGAGGATCTACATACCTCATATCGTAACACTTCTTGCAACTCTCGCAGGTGATGTCAAACGACTCTGGTGCAGCGGCTGGGTCTGTCGGTGATGTTGAAGCAGGGCCTGACGGCTCTGCTGCACTTGCCGCATCACCAGTCTGTTTTGCTTCAGTGCTGATGGTTTCTTCACTCTTTGATGTCACTTCGCCTACTTTTTCTCCTGTGCTCGATGAGCTCGGTTCCTTGACATCCACTTCTTCAGCCTTTGCTTTCTTCGTCGGGAAGCTTGTTTCTTTGACAATTGTTACCACAGAAGCAGCTTCAGACACTGATGAACTCGCTTCGTTGGTATCCGTAGTCACAAGCGCGTCTTGAGACGCTTGAGAGGCCGTTGTCTCACTGGTCTGGGTACTTTTGGGCTTCGTAGAATCATCCTTACTTGCTACAGTGTCCAATGCTGTAACACAGCTGGCGTTTTCAATGCTTGCTTTACGCTTTTTCCTTGGTGGTGGAGATGAAGCCGCATGGGGTTCTACCTTTTTATCGGTATTTGTTATTGGGAATTCAGCATCGCTGTCGCTGCTGTCGTCGTCGATAATTGTACGCTTTTTGGAGCCAACAACTGCCACTACAGATGGGTAATTGTGGTCACCTGCGTTGTCTTCATTAACTTCCACTGGCGATCCCTTGCATGGACCATTAGGAGAGCCATCCCTCTCGTTCGTGAGCTCACTTCTCCTGTCGCCCTGACTAGGTGAAGTCCTGGTACCTTCTTGCACTTTATCCGAGGGATCAGTCTGTGCAGCCGTGATGGAATCAACAGCCAGTTCTCCCGTTTTGCCCGAGCTTACACCACCCTGCTCCTGAATTGATCCATTTGACTGTTGAGCACCTGCAGAAGCATTCGCTTGACTAGACGGAGATACAGACGCACAAAGCATGCTGATGTCAACTCTCCGTCCAGTAGGTGTCTCGACAGCAGTTGAGGTCTCTTCTTTTACTGTTGACACGGTACCGTCCGTAGTAATTTGGGTGTCCATAGTCACTGAGGCCGAAAGCGTCTCCACCTTCTCAGTTTTCACTACATCGTCTGCCAACTGATCTTTGCCCGTTCTTCTTGACTCAGAAGAAATGCCATCGCTTTTCAACTTCGATTCAGAAGAGCTTTGCACTATCTGCTCCTCCTTCTTCACCTTCTTCTCCTTTTTGATTTCGTCAGTGAATGTCACCGATTTTACTGGCAACCGGAGAGGTGGAGCTGACGAGTTGTGGTCCGGGTCAAAATTAATAGATAAGCGGATTCGTTTGGCACTTGCGTACTCCACGAGATAAGACGGTTTTCTATGGCACGAAGAACATGAGGCACAATTTCACGGTTAGCTCGTGTTTGTGGCTGAAATGAGAAGTGTCAAGCCATCGCATACCGTTCTTCCAGCTGCCATTTTGGCTTATCTTCAGCATATATCCAACATCCATCATCGAAATACCAGTACGACACGCCCTTATCATCCGTTCCAATCTCCCCTGCTCTCTGTTTTATCAACCATACAACCCCTAGTGAGATCGGCGAAAACCAAACTTTCATCCCAAATTTCACCTTACCAATCGCTTAATAGCCTCGTTGTCGTTTTCTTTCTGCAACGTCGCGATGTGTTTGTGGATCTCAGCACACGTGTCGAGTTTCCAATGACACAAGGCATCCAGAATTTTCACCTACGATAAAAGATATTATCAGTACCAAATTCCCCCATAACACTCAAAAACTACCATACCCACCCTTTCAAACACCGTCAGGTCAGCATACGTCACGCCTCCACCCATTGGATTAGCTGTGAACTCTTTCCGCCAGTTGTCCTGCAGTTTCCGAGCCAAAGTCTTTTCCCAGTCTTGAACCCTGTGAATTCACGCGAAAACTCGTCAGCACGTCCGTAGACGCAACCATTGGCTGTGAAGCCTCGTCACCGTTTGGGACCAACATTCCACCCACATTTTTTCCATTTTAGCCGTCGGGTGTTCGCGCGCCAATTTGAAGTGCAATTCGGCCAGCAGTTCCACCTGAGGGACCACCAGAATGTCAACCACGTCGTTAGAACTGCCACCGCAAGACCGTTAGCACGTGCACCATATCCGCTAACTTACGTGGGTTCTATCACCGTTGGAAGCACCGAGAATGGCTTCTTGGAGCTCCTGGAATCGACATTAACAGGTATGACACATGGGGGTGAGCATTGGCGTCGAGGGGGTGAAAGTCCATGACCTGCATACAAATCCCAAGTCTAGAGGATATGAGCGTGTAGCGGAGACACTGAGGCGTCTGTGGACGTCTCCATGTCTCCCCCCGTGGCCTCTGAGGCTCAGGATCCGATGTACAAGCCTCCCCTGGGTCCTAAACCCGAGGGGTCCCTAACCGACGCCTTACCGTTCGAGAGAAGCTTGGGAGGCGCAATGGCTGGCGGAATGTGGCGCAGAAGGAGCAGATCTGCGCTAGTTCCACCACTTGGCCCAGCTCCGAGGCCGACGGGGCCGTTGCGGAGCTAGGGGCCGACGCCTCCGGGTCTTCGTCCGAGTAGCCACTGGACGAGCTGCTTGACATGGCGTGAGTATGTGGAGAGCGGTTCTGGCAAAAGTGAAGGGAGCCACCATCTGCCAACATCTGACTTTTCAGCCAATGGAACGAATGCAGAGATTATAATTGGATGAAAAACAGGCTAAAACCTTAAACTTTTTTGGTATAACTACTATACAGCATTAAACCTAATGTAAATTTTGGATATAATGGTGAAATTTGTGAAGATGCGAACGAGTACTCGCGATATTTACGCTGCATGGTTTGGGTGACGGATGCATGCATGGCAATGACAATAGATCTGTTCGTGTTTTGCATCATGACTAAGTTCAATCTGGACGCAGAAGCATCGGTGGCTCAACGCACTTAAACGTTGATGCCGTCGACGCTCTCCACTTCAAGCAGCTTGGCGTGCTCCTTGAGGATGGGAGCAATCTCCTCACCGATAAACTCCTCCACCTGCTGCGGGCAGCGGCCGATGAAGAGCGACGGGTCCAGCAGCGTGTCCATGTGGTCGTGCACCGCCTTAAACAATGGGTCGGCAGCAATGCGCTCCAGAAGGTCGTTGGCAGCACCCTCCACCTTGACGCGCTTTCCAGCCTCCATCGAGTGCGTACGGATGGCCTCGTGCAGCTCCTGACGGTCGCCACCGGCCTTCACACAGGCCATGAGGATGTTCTCCGTGGCCATAAACGGCAGCTCGGCCTTGATGTGCGCCTTGATCACGTTGGGCCACACCTGCAGGCCGTCCGACACATTGGTGATCAGGTTCAGGATAACGTCCGTGGCAAGGAAAGCTTCCGGCAGCACCATACGACTGTTTGACAGCAAACATTAAGCAATCGTCAGCAACCTACACTTCGACCAAAATGGTTAATCATGAAAGGCAACGTACCGGTTGGCCGAGTCATCGAGCGTGCGCTCGAACCACTGAGCAGCGTGCGTCTGCGCACCGTTGTCCGTCAGCGAAATCACGTAACGCGCCAGACTGCAGATACGCTCCGAGCGCATGGGGTTGCGCTTGTAGGCCATGGCCGAGGAACCGATCTGGTTCTTCTCGAACGGCTCCTCAATCTCCTTCATGTTGGCCAGGAGACGGATGTCACCGGCCATCTTATAGGCCGACTGGGCGATGCCCGACAGGATGGACAGCACAAAGTAGTCGATCTTACGGGTGTACGTCTGACCGGACACGGGGATGACCTTCTTGAAGCCCATCTTCTCCGCCACCAGCTCGTTCAGCTTCTTGACCTGTTGTCATAATTATTTAACAAACAGTAGACAGTCAGTCATCAACAACTTCAACACCGGACAAACACGTCAAAAACTTGCAACACGCACCTTCTCGTGGTCACCCTCGAACAGGTCGAGGAAACTGGCCTGGGTACCGGTCGTGCCTTTGACACCACGCATGGGGAGGCTGTCGATCTGCTCGCTAAGTTGCTGGAAGTCGAGCCACAAGTCCTGCAGCCAGAGCGAGGCACGCTTGCCGACAGTCACAAGCTGTGCCGGCTGGAAGTGCGTGAAACCCATAGTGGGCATGTCCTTGTACTCCAGAGCAAAGTCAGACAGCACCTTGATAGCCTTCACCATCTTACGCTGGATGAGCTGTAGACCCTGCTTGATCTGAATGATGTCGGCGTTGTCACCAACGTAGCAGCTAGTGGCGCCCAAGTGGATGATGGGCATAGCCACAGGTGCCTCCTTGCCGAACGCATGCACGTGAGCCATAACATCATGACGGAACTTCTTCTCCATCTCACCTGCGTACTCGTAGTCAATGTCCGTAAGGTGGGCGGCCATAGCATCCAGTTGCTCCTGCGTGATGGCCAGACCCAACTCCTTCTCGGATTGGGCCAATGCCAGCCACAACTGACGCCACGTTGAGAACTTGCGGTCCGGAGACCAGATCTCGCTCATCTCCTTGGTGGCATAGCGGCTCACCAGCGGGTGTTCGTAGCGGTTGTGCTCCGCCATTATTGTCGTGTAGGTTTGGATGAAGTTGCGTCTTTTACAAGTGGCTACTTCATGGCCACGAACATGGAGCAGCAGAGACCGTTGATCATACTGCCTTTTCATTGGACATTACGCGGTGATTACTCGTTTCTAATTGGCTAACACAAATAGCAGCGTGTTCCACTGTATACAATATCTATACATAATCAAGTATAGCTACTATACTACTATACATGCTAATCAATTACGGATCTAATGCGACTCTGCTGCGTGCCTCTATGGGTCTTGACCACCTTCCTCTGCGTCTTTGTGGCTGCGTTGTCGCCCGGTTTCAATGACCCCATGCCGTACTATACCTACCCACTGCTGGAGATCCTACACCCGCAGAACGACATGATGGTGGCAGCTACAGAGCTACAAGTGGAGATCGAAATACGTGGAGAGCTGCTCAGTGGAGGTTTACGTCGCTCCAGGGTCTGTATCCTCATGCAACCAGCCTATGTTCCTCCAGATGTGGTTCTAGACAATGGGGTAGGCGACGTGGACGAATCCTGCTTTGATCAGAGCTTGAACTACACCACATTCCACGTCGCAGGACTCGTACCTGGACTCTCCTACTCACTCACCGTCGGACTGGAGAATGGCGGTAACATGGTGGCTCTGTCCACAAGGACGTTCTCGGTCGGGTCCATTTTGTTGCCAGGGGTGGACGGTCGGTTGAGTGTCGCTGATGCGTTGGACACTGGTGCACAACTGCACAACAAGCAGGATCTAGTCACGGCCTCGAGGATTTATCGTTATGTTTTGGAGATTTTCCCTGATCATGCGCAAGCGCAACATTTATTGGGGTTGGCGTTGTATCAGGACGGAGAGCTACGGCAAGCGTTACCGTTGCTCTATCGAGCGGTGCAGTCGAACGAGAGTGAGGAGAATTTCCACAACTCGTTGGGGATCTGCCTCAAGTCACTTGGACGAGTGGATGAAGCGATTAAGCATTACAGCCGGGCGTTGGAGTTAAACCCGATGCAAATCCAGGCGTCAATTAATCTGGGAGATGCCATGCAGTCGAGAGGCAAGTGGGAGGAAGCGTTGAAGGAGTATAGCAAAGTGGCCAAGGCGCCGATGAGTTTGCTGGACAGTCAATTGGATCCGGAAAAGGCCGAAAATGTGGCGAAAGATGCAACGGGAAGATTGTGCGAGCTTATTCGCGTCACCGACGGTTGGTATCACGCTGACCGCTGTCTAAACGAAGCGCTGGAACGCTGGCCGGACGAGCCCGTATTTCACAATGACCGCGGTAATTTGCTCGCAAATGCTGGGCAGTTTGAGACTGCGCTGGATGAATATCAGCGATCATCGGATCTCGGAATGCTTGCTGGCACTGTAAGTTAGTCCGTTTTGGCATTCAAATCGTGAGACTAACCCACTTTTGCGCGCTCTGCTACAGCTAAATTTTGCCGATACGTTGGAGGCGCTCGGGGAAACGCAGAAAAGTATTGGTCTATATGAACAGGTGAGGTCTTGCATTTCATCACGGCAATGAGTTGTCTCTAACTCTTCATGTATTCTGGTAACAGGTTCTTGCCAATGAAATTTTCGACCGCTTCCACCCTCGTACGCGAATTATGGTGATGAAAGCGACAGTTCTGCCGCGTGTCCTCCCTTCAACACAGAAAGAGATAGACGAGTGCCGTGATCGTTTTGAACGAGAAATTGAGACGCTACTACACAATCGTAAGACTTTGAAGCTGGTTTGCAAGGGTATTGTTAACGGAATTTTCTATCGATTCATGTAACACCAGTTGATTCACTCGATACGACCGAGGTGGACCCTAATCGAGTGTCGCTATCTACCGCAATTACTTTGACGGCCCATAACCGAAACAATCGTGAGCTCAAGGCAGCTTTGGGCTACTTGTATTGGCAGCTACTGTATCAGCGGCAGATAATGCGCGAGAATTATGTGGCAAGTTACGGCATCGTTCCACTGCCATACACTCAGCGGAGCGAGGATATCAAGAGACCTGAGGTAGTTGTGTTTTTGTGTTATCGATAGTCTTCTTACACAAACCGTGCTGATATATTACTTTTGTGTGTGTAGGTCGGTCCACAGCGGTTGCGAGTTGGCTTTGTGTCGCGCTACATATTCAATTCGGCTGTGGGGCTTTACATGTCGGAGTTAATACCCAAGTTTAACCGAGACAAGTATGAAATCGTCATCTTTGCGATAGGACAAAGCAAGTCTATGAAAGTGGTGAAGGACATCGAGTCAATCACTGAGACGGTGAGGAGAACAGCGATTGTATCCGGGCAGTTTGATGCCGTGGTTAATCTTGCCTGTTGGTGGCGTACTACAGATTGTTGCTCTTCCGAAGGATGTGCGCGTTACTCGAGAAGAAATTCGCGCTTGGGATATGGATGTGCTTATCTTCCCAGAGGTGAGTTTGAACGTATCTTAGACTTACTACCTATAGTGAGGCTTAATCGTGTTGTGCTGTGATGAATAGCTCGGAATGGATAAAACGACGTATTTCGTGTCGCTTGCTCGTCTAGCTCGAGTTCAAGCGGTTTGGTGGGGCAATGCTGACACCTCCGGTGTGCCAACAATGGATTATTACCTCACCAGCGAACACGAGCACAGCAATGTCAACTCGCATTACTCCGAGGCAGTCTACCAGTTCAAGTAAGCAAACTGTGTCGTAATCAGCAGAACGTGTATGGTGTACTAACTGTTCCTCTTTTCGCCTTTGATCTCAATAGGGGAATGGGTATCTATCACAAGCTCCCAGCGTTACCAAAAAAGAAGATCAGTCGAAACCAAGTCCGCCGAACAATCGAAGAGCGCTTCGACATTTCATCAGACTTTCACTTCTATCTAGCAGTCGAGGTGCGTCCAAAATTGCATGCCTCATCGTATCTATGATTTTTTTCTCACTTTGTTTGTGCATGCTTTTTCGATCAGTCCATTATTCACATTCACCCTGATTTCGACACCGCTGTAGCGAAGATTTTTGAGAAAGACAAGAAGGCGCATATTTTCCTTTTGTCGACATCAAGTCGGAAGGTCTGGAAGAGCCAACTCCAAGCACGGATGGAGAGTGCAGGCGTCGACCCAAATCGTCTACATTTCCTTACAGACGTGGACCAAAAGCAAGAGTCGATGCTTATGCGAGCTGCCGATGCAGTTGTAACGAGTCTTCACCTCACGCGGCCACGTGCCTCGTTTCAAGCTTTTGCGGCTGGTGTTCCGGTAGTGACTTTCCCGAACGAGCTCTGGGCCTCGCGAATCACGTACGGATTTTATCAGCAAATGGGAATCAATGATCTCATTGCTACTTCGCTGGACGAGTACGTGGCATTAGCCGTCAAGCTGGCCACCGATGCTATCTTCCACAAAAAGATGGCACAGCTTATCAAGCGTAATCGGTTAAAACTATCTGAAGATGAAGAAGCAGTGCGAGAGTGGGAGAAATTCTTTGACTTTGCGGCGGATCAAATATTTCCTAGCGGTGAACTAGAACCATTTATCCCAAAATCCGAATCCGATTGGGGTCCTAGTGAACCGCTAAAAGGGATGGACATCGACATTGACTGGGGTCAGGTTAAAGGTCTTGAAGAATGGAGTCAAGCTCAACGAGCCGAGGGCTCGGACCCAGTAGTAGAAGAAGAAGACAATGAGTAAGAACATAACAAAATATTTTTTTTCACATGTTAGCACCTTTCTAGGAAGGCTTCCCACTGCGATACACCTGTGATTGGGTTGTAGTAGTACATGTTGCCGTTTTCATCCCAACTTTCGACCCATGCAGCCCTGATCTCTTTCTCTTCTCGCTGTTGCTGCCGCTTCAACCTCCGTGCTTCCGCTCGTTGTTGTTTCAACTCTTCCTGCTGTTGCTGTATTAAAGCATGTTCCCACAGGGTCCAACGCGACCGACTGTCGTGCTCCTCCGCTTGCATTGTTTTCCTCTCGCGCCATTCATTGTGCAACGCCTCCTTTGCTTTCTCAGCCTCACGATAGCGCATCTGCCTACCGAGTAGGTCTTCTAGTCGCATACCACTGGTTTCTCGTTCATTAAGGTGTTTTTCTTCATTCAGTAAGCGCATTCGAATGATGTGTTTCTGCTGCTGTTCGATAGCATTTTTCTGACGGTAACCACTTTTCGCACGTGTCTCCTGTTCCTCTTTTTCCTTAGCTTTCGCTTGTAAGATGCGTTCAACATAGTAAAGATCCTCACGACGCATTTTCTCCAACTCGCGTCCTTCACGTCGTTGATCTCCAAGCTGCAACAACCGTTGACGTTCTTGATTCACCAGTTTCTCTTTCTTTGTCGGCGTTCTCGCAACATTCGTCTCAGTTGTAGGTTTCAAAGTATCACCATCCGAGTCACGTTGCTCGAGTTGACGCATCTCCGCTTGCATACGCAGAAAATGTTGGTGTTTTTGTTGTTGTTTTGATACCTCGTTCTCTTCAGGAAAATTGTAGTCATTTGCTTGCATGAGCACGCATTCATCACGTTCACGACGACGTTGAGCTTCTCGCTGATACTGTTGCTCCAGAATCTGGCGTTGGCGCATTTCTTGCTGGTATTGACGTTCCCGCTCAAACGTCTCGAGTGTTGGCAGTGACTTAATCCATTCTGAAAAGGGTTGGTGCGGATCAGGGTGTTGTCGTCCAGAGCAAAGCACTTCCAGGCTACGCACTAAATGGCTGCGAAGATTTTCGACATCGACGCATAATTTTTGGACTGCGAGTCTTTGACGATTTCGCTCAAGTTCTGAGGCACGATGTTGAAGTAAACGTCGATTTTCCCATCGCGTTAACTCGGAATGGGCAGTCTCGGACGCAGCAGTAAGACGCTGTTGAATTGATAGTGGCTCACAATCCCTCCGTTTCTTGGGTTTTCTAGTAAAATCAGGTTTCTTGTTAATCGGGTTGAGAACTCTTCGTCCACCAGTAGATATGTGTTGTTTTGAAATGGTTTCTTCTCGCTTTGTGGACTCTTTTTCAGAAAATACCGACAATGCAGACGAAGCTATGTGTTTCAAAGTGATTCTCTGAGTAGCAATTTGTTGGAATGGTAACAGCTCTACGTGAGATGAATCGTTATCCGAAGAATTCAGCCAGAACAGCACATTCTCTAATTTGTGCTTCTTAGGTAACAAGGAGTCGTACGTCCGAAGAACTCGTCGGATGTAATCTCTTTCACGCAAAAGAGATCGGTACTCTGGTGATGGTCGTGGAAGATGGACACCAAGGGCGACGAGAGATCGGAGCGCAAGATGTATTCTCGAATTATCATCGAGTACCAAACTCCACAAGCCACGAATTTCGCGCTGCTCACGATGTTTAGCGACACTGTCGTAGCAGAGAGGGGCTAATTTGTGTTGACGTGCCCTGATTGATACAGGGTCTTCCTTTGCGAATTCAACACCATCTTCATTTAGTGGGAAAGCAAAAATTGACGGGAGTTTTCGACGCTTAAGATTCTTCTCTCTCGTGCCACGTATCTGCTGCTCAAATTCAGACTCTTCGTCTGTGGGTATTGCAATTCCACGTAATATACAGATCAAGGACCGGATTCCCATCGGGATGAAAAACGCATGCGTGTTCTCTTTCAACAAGCGAGTGCACAGAGGCTGGTAGCACCAGTCGAATGGGTCGATAGTTACCATGAGATCTTGCGGGTCAAAGGCTACTTCGTCTTGAGTGTTAAATGCTTCATCTGGTGTCAGATTTACCGAGTCAGAGTTCGGCATCTCACTCGGTGTGCACATTCTAATCAGGAAGTTGTACAGACCTTCCTTCACCACGTTTGGAGCTATCACTGGTTCTCGGCACATACGAAACAAAATACTCAGCAGTGCTAGATGGATTAAACGCTGTTCACACTTGCGGTCACAACATGCACCAAGTGGAGGTTGCATACCAGCGCACCCCGCCACAAATCGCTTGAAGCATCCAAGCACTCGTGCTGTACAAACAGTTTCCAGTTGAGACTTGTTTACCAAGTCAGGTTTATCAAAGCTAGCAGCAATTTCCAGCAAAGTGCACAGTGCTTCACGAAACAAATCCGAAAGTGGCGATGCACGATGGCAGGGCTCGGTCTCTTCTTGACTACCAGACGAAGGTTTTGTTGTCTTCCAGATTGAGTCGAGAGTTTGAATGGCTACGACCAATTTCGACTCACTGAAGACTGGTGCTAACTCCGCACAAGCGACTTCGGGAGATTGTGCTCGAAGTGGGGACTTTGTTCGATGTTGTCGCAATGGAGGTGGCATGGTAGTGTGATGCTGACGTCTAAGTAAAAAATTGAATGAGACTAAGATGAAAAAGAAACTATTTTCGTGTTAGCCTCACATGTAGCTGCATTTACGCTTCTTCCTCATCGTTCTCAGAAATGACGTTCATCTCAACTATCTCTTGTCCTCCGCGTGTACTTTTCCCCGTGAACTCTGTTCCAGTTTCATCTTTGGACTGCGACGATGAAATCGTCAAATGCGAGTGAGAATTGAACAGGATCGGACCGGCGATCTGCAAAAAAGTGCCCAGGAGATCCTCATCATCCGCTGAGAAAACACCGCTCGAATCCATCTTGTTGATGAGCTGAACGACAGCGATGACTTCACCCGATCCATTGCGAAGAGGCATAGCGAGTACACTGCGGGTCTGGTAGCCGTGTTTTTGATCGAAATCCTTGTTGAAGCGCGGGTCATCGTAGGCATTTGGGAGGTTGATCGCTTCGTTATTCATTGCTACTGAGCCTGCAATGCCCTGATTAAGCGGTACACGGATGTTCACTTCACCTTGTAGAGTCCAAAGCTCATTCTTCACACGGTCCACGATGTAGAGTGTACAACGATCTGAGTTAACGAACCTTTGAACACGCGTCGAAATGGTGAACATCAACGAGATGAAGCCCAGATCACTGTGCATATCCTGCACAATGTTTAGCACGTCTTTCACTCTTTCACGAGCAATGCAGGCGACAGCGTGGGTGTCGGCGTTGTGGAGTGCCACGCCTGCTTGAGCTGCCAAGATTGTCAGGATTTCTTCGTCTTCGTCAGAAAAACTTGCCTTCTTGTCGGCGGATATTTTGTTGAGAACCTGCATGACCCCGACCGTGTTGTTTGCGCCGTTGCGAACTGGTACGCACAACATCGATCGCGTTTGATATCCGTTACGTTGGTCATACTGCGAGTCAAAATTCGGGTCAGTGTACGCGTCCGAAATGTTCATCGCTTTGCTGGTAGCTGCCACGGTGCCAGCGATTCCCTACAAACCAGATCATGGTATCGTCAGAATATCTATCCGTTCCATGCGAATTTTATAAGACAAGAGTCTTACTTTTCCGTAAGGTACGCGGATATCGGTGGCTCCTTCGGATACTTTCAGCACCAGCATATCTGTTGATCGTTCCTGTAAAGAAAAAAGATGATAGTAACTTGAGAATTACCTCAACAAAGAAGAGAACGCTATAACGTTTCCTTACATAAATGAAGAGAGTCGCTCGCTCCGCATTTAAAACAGCACATGCTTGTTTGATGATCATCTTGGTTGCTGCAGTCATGCAGAACGGTGTGCATATTTAGTAGCAAGAAGGACTAGCTCAGTCTCAATTAAAATGATGTAGCTACCTTCCGTGGGATCCAGCTCCGAGCCGATTTTGCGACAAGCTTGAATAACCTGCTCCATCTTGGACAGTCGATGAACCAGCGCTGGGTCATTGCCTTGTTGAAGAACTGGTGCATTGGCAGCTGGAGGAGGAGGACTGGTAACACACCTCGTGTAAGTCTAATAAATCACTTTCAAGGTACATCATCGTATGAAAACGTACGCAAACTTCCGAGGTTTGACCAGAATCCGACCATTCTCGTCTGCTGATGCACTATTTTATCCAAAAATCGAGTGTCAGTCTTCATTCGTACAGCATCAATTGATTATTCTCATCCGTCAAACCTTGCTGCAGCGTAACATTGTTTGATATAGGCTAGTGTATGCTCAGATTGGAACTTCTCGCCACTTTTCCTCTAGAAATCAAATAGAAACCTATGAGAATAGAGTTTAAGTTATCAGTAAGAAGACACGATTGATACCTCGCCAATTTTTTCTTGTAGCAAGGCTTGAAGGAATGTGAGTGGGTCATCAGGTCGGGACAGAAGCGCTTCTGCCGTCATCCACTCAATAAGCGACCGGAAGCCCATGGAGTTGAGATAGGCTTCACCAGCCTCGGCTGTCTGCGGGTCCATGATCGTAGCGGTAAATCTCTACCTAAAGTCTCACATGGTCCAGATACTTGAGACGCGAAACGACGCGTCCTTTCATGCGCAACTGCCCAAGTTGAAGTGAACCACCTGTTTAGTTTACGAGCATCCCGATCAGAGGAAGGTGAGGCTTCATCATGGCGAGCACCGGTTCAAATGATGGTAAGTCTGGGCTGCAACGACTCTGGAGTTTCGGCTCTGATGATCAGCAGGACTTACGATGTCCGACGACAACTCAAGACACTGCAGTCGCTGCTACCGGTACTGAAGATGGTGAAGGAGATCCAGGGACGCCACCGTCGGTGATTCGACATCGTCGCGTAGACCCACGAGCGGATTTTCGTCTGAATCCATTCACACATTCGTTCTCGAGTGATGCAGTAACCGAGGCAATGTCAAGTCGAAGAATGGAACTGGATGATGCTATTGACGAGGCGGAGGAAGGGAGAAGACGTTCAAGTCCAAACCGTCATCGGCGTGTCAAGAGCTACACTGGGTTAGCAGATTGGCAGCATTTAGATTCGGGACCTACGTTTCGACCGCGCACATACACGAAATCGCTGGAGTATCTGGTGCAGCATTTGGCTCCATCAACGGTTTTTGGAGGAACTTTGCCATCGCCACGCTATACATCACCCACGGCAAAGACCAAGAACGCGATGCCTCGAATCTGGTCTCCTCGACATGGAAATGTTATACCAAGTGTCCCAACGGTGGACTACCACATGAAGTACGAGTTTGCGTTGATCTTGCACAATAAACCCACCACACCGCGCATTCTCGCCCGAAACGGATTGGATGCTGTGGGCAAGCGGCAAATGGAGGTGCTCAGTCGCTGTATCAACGCAGGATTTGAAGTTTCCGTGCTTTCAAGCACGTTGTATTCCCGTAAGTATCTGGTGCTGCTTTTGCGACCATCACCGTCGAGGTTGCAGACGGAGAAAAATAGGCTCGTACTTGAGCGTTGGCTACAGATCGGAGCTGTGGGCGAAGTACCATCCGAAATTGAAGAGCTTATCGCGTCAAGCAATATTGGTGATGTGGAATCACCAGCACAAGAGGATCCATACGAAGGTGGTAAGAAGGTGGACGTTCGTGACGAGAAGTTCACTCCTGCTGAGCGAATCCAGACCATTGCTCGTATAATTACTTCAACTGCCAACGTGGAAGAGCTGAATCCTCCAGGAGCAAACATCTCGTTTGAAGAGCTCAATCGCAACGAAACGATCATCATGTCTTGCTTCCCGCTACACAACCGACATGTAGATAGCATGCTCTTGGCCAAGTGTGGACAGTGGTGGTGGAAGTCCACGGAGATCACGAACGAGCTCCGTTACTACTACGGAGAACGTGTCGCCTTCTATTTCAGCTTCTTGTTTGTGTACACGAAATGCTTGCTGGTTCCTGCTCTCGTCGGGTGTGTAGTGTACATATCGTGCAGATGGGTGGGGGCTTTAGCATACATGAGGACCCTGTGCATTTTCGGGTTTTGCACGGTGACACTTTGGGGCGCCTCCTTCCTCAAGGCTTGGACAAGACAGAATAACCTTCTGAACGATGCCTGGAACCTGAGGTTGTTCAAGGAGGCTGATTACCCAAATGCAACATTTAAACCGCAAGGTTATCGCGATGTGGTGGACTCGCACGGCATTTTACTGTTCCGTGAGCCTTACTACAATCCGCTGTTACGCATTCCCGCGTACATGCATACATTTATGGTTTTTACACTGTTCATTGCTACGTACGTAGTGGGAACCGCGTTTTTCGTTCAATGGTACACTGCTGCCATGATGGCTCCCGTGTGCAGCAAGTGTCCTGACTGCGTTGCATTCCTTTCGTGCTTCAACACAGAGAGACCGATTCTGTTTACAGGGAGGTGGTGTTACATTTTCGCCCAAGGAATTTTGCTTGGTATTTCACTGGACATTGTCGTGTACTTGCTGAGTGTGAAGCTCATTCGGTTCTTCGTAACTCGTGAGAATCATGTGATGGAGGCGCATTTCCAACGGACAATGGTCAATCGGCTTTTCGCTATCAACTGGATTTCCTTTTTCCTTTGGTTCATGTTGATCGCGTTCGTGATAATACCTTTTGGTGCCGAGGTGGAAACGTGGTTGTCAGCGAATCTAAAATACACAAAGCTGACAGTACAGTGGCGAGGTGGCATTATTGATATGTCGACGGCTTTCGTTACGCCACTCCTCATCACTCAAGCGCTAAATCTGTTGATTGATACATCTTTGCCAATAATATTCCGACGGGAGACATTGAGGGCATCCAAGTTGGCGAAAAAAATCATGAAAGCCAATCCAGCAGAGACACTTCTTGCACTTTCGGAGTATCACTCATCGTTTGAGAACCTCCCGAGTGATCTCGCACAATCCCCTTCATCGCGACCGTTAGCATTCAGGACCAAAATCGAGGTAAGCAACGTCGACTATAAGATTATCAGATTTCTGTGATCCTAACTTGTGCAATTGTTCGACACTAGCTACAAATGATGACGCCGATTCGAATCCCATACCTTGAAGACGCACTGGGAGTATCAATACCTACACTGGAAGGCTTCGAAAACGAGAAATGTAAGCGTTTGCTTGAAGCTGCTTCATGTTGTTTTCAATTCGTAGTTAACATTTTTGTGTTTTCGGTTATTAGACTTCATGACAGCCGACGATGTGCTTGAAGAAAGTCAACTGCCGCTGTATAACGCATTCGTGAGTTATCGAGTCGTAAGGTAGGATAGGTATCGTATAACGCCGTATTAACGATATTGTGTGTACTCCTCAATCTGCAGCCGGACTACCTGCGCATGGCCATCCAATATGTACGTGGGATCTCATTCTCAGCTAATTCTCTTATATTCTCATTGCTAAATTTTATTGCTGCTCACACATCATTTTAGGGATACGTGGTGATGTTCTCGGTTGTTTGGCCGTTCTGCGCCATGGCAGCATTCGCCAACAATGTGATTCATATCCAGAATGCCTTCTACAAACTCGTATTGCTGCGCCGGCGACCTGTTCCACGAAAGTCGAACAGCATCGGCCAGTGGGAGAAAATGCTCTTCATCACGTTGTTCCTAGCCATCTTCGTGGTTGTGGGGCTAATTTGCTTGAGCACTGGTGAGCTCGAGTACTTCATCTCGGAATGTATAGCTCTCGAGCGATTCAATGGGAAGGACTTCAGGTATGTTTTCCATTTTTTTTGTAGGCTGTTTTGACCACACTCACTCGCTGACTTGCTCTGTTCAGTATGGGGCCCGAGTTTTCTTGCCTCAGCATTTCATCCCGCTTCATTGTCGCGTTGATATTGGAGCACGCTGCCTTCCTTATCGTTTACATGCTGATGGACTTTATTTCCGACACTCCTGCCAGTGTGCGTACATCATTTGAACGGAAGAAGGAGCTCATCCGACGAGCTATCTGTGGGCAAGGGCCAACAACAACGCCAAAATCTGATACCAAGGGTGTCCCCATCTACCATGGAGCGAAATCTTTTGAAACTGCGTAAGGCTGTCTGTCGAATCGAAGTAGCACGGCGTGACCGCACTTTGTATCGATTCATGGATACCATAAACACATATGAGGTCACTCGTGGAGTTTCCTACTTCCTATTTGTGACGTAAATACTTGATGAATAGCTATCAGAACTCGATGTGCTCAATGTGCTCCAGGGTGGAAGTCCTGTCGTCCATGATTTTGGATTTCCGCAGATCGTCAAGGACCTGGCGATAAACAATGAAAATACAAACACACGATTACAAACAACACAATAGGTTTAACCTGCGTTCACACAAACGTACCACAACTGAGCCCAGCAACGTTTTCCACCGACTTAAGGCCTTGGGAACGGGTGACCACGACCACTTGTTGTCCAGCAGTTCTTTCTTCCTCGAGTCCGTGATGGCGTTCCTCAGGTACACAGCAGTCGCGCACACCACGAAGATGTAGAAGAAGAACGATCCGAACGAAAAAGTCGCCTTCTCCACTCTCATCTGTCGGTTGTTGCTCTCGACCTGCCCATTCATCTGGATCGAAATGCTATCCACACTTAGACGATGGTAGTCGTAATTATCTTGCTGTAGCGTCTTCTGTGCAAAGAACGAGAGTCCCTCCATAGCGCCAGCCAATCCATCATTAGCATCTCTCTGCTCCACCACGTCTCCAGCCTCTATTAGTTTCTGCTCGTCCTGCTGCCAGGTCTCCGGCATTGGCCTTACTGCAATCTGCACCGGTAGTGTAATATTCATCTCCAGGAGCCGAGCCCTGGTCTCCATCACCTTCTGCTCCTGCTGCGCGTAGTACTGCATCACATCCTTCATGACCTGTTCGTGCTTCTGAATCTGCGTCTTCACCTGCTCATTAAAGTCCCTCTTGGCTGCATTCTGAAGCATTGCTGTCCTCGTGGAAGCCGCCACTTGCGCCTCCTGGGCGCTCTGCAAGAACCTGTCGGCCGACGTCTGGAGCCTCGCGGTGTCTCTTCCCAAGAGCTCCAGGGTCTTCTCCAGCCGTTCCAACTGCGATCCTGCCTGGGAATTGGTACTCCAGATGTGGTTAAACATGTTGGTGCCTGTGGAAAGCAACACGAGGGCAAATACGCCGCCCAGGATGACCCGCAACCAGTTAGAAAGCACGAAAGACGCGGCCTTCGCCTGCGTCTGAAGCTCGCTGGACGCATCTGTCGATGCTGCTGCTGATGATGATGCTGCTGCAAGTGGTCGACGTGGTGGTCGACGGTGCGCCGCTGTGTGCAGGGGCTCCGTGTCCTCGACAGACACGGTGGAGCGCATGCTGTCCGACAGTCCGAGTCGTGCCATGTTCGTACTGGACGGCGCGAAACTGGATTCAAATCAATTCCTTAGTGAACTCAAGTGTACTCAATAAGTACGATTTGTACTGCAGAGGGTGTAAGATGGCTACATCTTACCCACATCGGTCACTGCTGCTGTAGGTAGGCTGTTGCTTCTCCATGTATACGTTGAGTCGGATGGGCGAGTTTTCTGTCTGTATGGCTTTGACTGGGAAAATCTCCTTCGGTTTCTTCTGATCCTCGCACCAGAACGGATCTGCCAGTACCCACGAGTTGCTGGCGATGTCGTCGTTGATGGCAGTCCCTCGGTTAGTGGCGTCCTCCACAGTCTGCGCTAAGATGCGGAAGGTGTGCGGTTTATCGTTGCTATCTGTCTTCTCAACTGTATTTGACATTGAAGTTGCAACCAGTGCCACCATTCCAGCACGAAAAGCTTCCTCAAGTTGCACCAATGGCAACGGCTGGTTGTCCTCTGAGTCTGCAGCTTCGATTAAGTCTGCACTCCAGCCTGGTTCAATCACCAGCGTCTCTACAGTTCGTCCTTGTTTAGACAGGAGAATCACGCAGAGCTTCTCCAATTCTCCTTTCAACAGCCACGTGCGGCAGCCAGTCAACATAAAGTGGATGTACTCGCACAGCAGTGGATGACGACTCATGTGGATCGGCACGTCGTACAGCACCCGCTGCCCAAAGGCATCTACACAGCAAAAATTACACGAGTGTTATAGCTACTGTCCTAATAGGAAGCGGTAGGTACACGCTTCCCATTGATATAGCGCACGCACCTTTGGGGTACACATGCCACGCGAATCTGCACCAACAGCAACGTTCAGCTCGCAATTAATAATTTATATACACCGTCAAAGTTTAAAGGGAAAAAATGCATTGAACGCACAGAAATTCATGCGCAGCGGCCTCCAGGAACTCGAGCACGAGGTCCGTTAGCGTCTCCTTGGCGCTCATCTTGGGTCGATCCAGTATTACCCCACTTGAGTGACCTAAGTCACTATCACATTAGACAGTTGAAAATGTGGCGCAACTTGGCGTACGGGTCGCAGCAAGCGGCGGATGCTGCCCCCGCCGTGGTCCCCACCAAGGCGGTGAAGGAGACGGTGGTTTCTCAAGGTCCGTCGCTCTATAATCCGCGCTTCTCTCGTCCTTAATACAGCTGATAGTGGCGTAGTAGGGAGTCTGACTGACTCGTGACTTGTGTACAGTGGACGCGTCTTCCGTGCCAAAGAATGATGGCGCTAAGGTCTACAAGATCCTCGAGTATCTGCGCAAAGTTCCTATGCACAAGGCCGTCTCGGTGTCCGACATCTTCAAGCACACGGGCATCGTACGTAGCGTGGCAGCTGCTGTCTTGTTGACTACAGAGGTGGACTGAATGAGCTGCTGTTAGGACCTCACTATGGACGACCAAGTGGAGCAACGGCTCAAGAACAACCCAAAAGTTCGGGTGCAAGGAGATCAATACGCGTACCAGGTGAGAGGAGGAGAGGAAGGCCCTAGACTGATGACGCGCTCCAGACTGAGAGTTTTGTGGTATTTGTAGGCCAAATATGACATCAAGAACCAGATGCAGCTGCTCAAGATTCTTGATCGAGTGCGTTAATATGGCTGTGTATCTATTGTTGCTGGCTCCAAGCTTATGAGCACTTGCGTTCCGACTGCAGATTCCAGAAGGCATGCCCATTGAAGACTTGATCGATTGTTACGTTGGTGTAGAGGACGACTTGAAGGAGCTGACACGCACGGGAGAGATCATTTGTCTGAAAAATGCGGACAAGGGTGCAGAGGTGTATTATTCGCGTGGACCTACTTTCTTTGTGGATCTCTCTGGAGTTGCTACGGTCGAAGCTGGCAGCTACTTGGCCCACTCTAACCAAGACATTACCAGTGAAATCCGCCGTGGCGATGCATTTCGCGTTGGAGACAACTGGTTCCGCGTCTCTGCAGCAGTCAAGGTATGGATTAAGTATTCGAACTTCTAACCTTGTGAGGTTGCTGGCACGTACATACCTGTATCTAACATGTGCGCATTGTAGAGCTCGAGTACAACTCGCCCCGCACCGTTTGCAGGAATGGCGACAAAAAGTGTCTCCTCGACGCGTGACCCGAACGTGTCCAAGAAAATTAAGTGTGTTGTCGCAAGTGATGTCAAGCTTTCGTCATTTACGCACACTAACATTTGTTGATCACTGGTAACTGCTTTCCAGGTACATGTTTAAGTTCGACAAGGATCACCTCCCACTAGATGTTCCCTTCCCGGATGCAAAGAGGCGAAACGTTGCCAGCAGCGATCGATGGGATCTTTTGCCTAAGCGCGGCCCCAAGTTTCAGATGGTGAAGCACGGTACGATAATGCGCTCGACATTAAGATTGTTCACAATACGGAATTGCGTGTACCACAGAAGCTAACCGCGCGTTGTGCTTCATTTTCTACAGGCTGCACGAACGACATCCGTCAGTTGTGGCGTGACACTCTGCGGACGTGGCCATCGGATCGCGCTGAATTTGAGAAGAAACTGGTCCAAGCTGGTCTGACAACGCAGGCTAAGGTTGATGCCAGCCGTCGCCAGATGAAGCGCCGTCTTAAGGAGGACAAAAAGAAGAACCGTCCTCGCAAGCAGCGTGACATCAAGATCACTAATCACCATCTTATCGGTACGAAGCTCGGTGAGATTTTGGCGAAGGGTGGCCAGGAGCAGTTCACGCTTGGTGCTGTTAAATTTGAAAAGAAGTAGTTCTTTGTTGGCCACCAGTGGATAGTAGTCGGCTCAGCACATACACTCGAATCAATAAAGTCTGCATTTGCGCATCTTCTACTGCCGAAACAAAACTTATTCAGACGCCGTCAGCCTGCGCTCAAATCTGCAGCACCCCCTTCTGTCTGAAAAACAAAATGCCAATAGCTGTGATCACAATGAAGGCTACCACACAAGTGATCGCAACTCCCCAGAACCATCCCCAGGCTTCCTCAACGCCTGATGCCAGATTCATTCCGAACACTCCAGCAAGCAGTGTACCAACTGACAGACTGATTGTCATGAGTGAAAATACGAGGTCTACTCGGAGCAAGTAGTTTCGCATCGAGTCGAGCTTTAGCATCACCAAACTTTCCGTATTCGTAATGCGGTGCTGCATCAAGTCCGCCTTGGTACGCGTTGAGAAGATATCTTGCAGATAGTTTTCAATCAGCACTTCAGCTTCCTCGGAGTCGAAGCTGTACAGGTCCGTGAGAAGCGAGGGGTCTTCGTAGAGCTTCGTGAGGTATAGCAAACGGAGATCTTCTTCGTTGTCAAGTAACTCCATCAACACGCGGCGTACACCATCAACCTGCGACTCAAACTCGTTCATGGTGTTCTTGAACTCACGCAGAGTCTCCAGCTCGCGTGAGTGGAGATTTCCTTGTACTAGCCGATCTAACGCAGAGACCACAACTGGGGAGAGTTTCTCGTAGTCAGCTTGAAAGTACCGTGCAAGCGTCGCTAGAAGCGCTTCCAGTGCCCTGTACCATATTGCCATTATCAGTCCACAGTTTGCTCGTGTAACATGGACGGCAAGCCACACTTTTTGAAATGCACTAACCTGAACTCGTATGGATCCTCTGCGTTCTCTCGGGCAGTTTGGCTGAATTGCTCTTTGAGAATAGACAGAAGGCTGTCAGCTCCATCAGGCACGTACACAAGACACACGTCTCGCATTACAATTGCACGCAACGGGTCTGCAACTCACAGCAACAATCAGCATCACCAATCTATCCCGCGATAGCTGACTTCGTACCAGCACTGATGAGAATTGCCTGCTTTCGAATAATAATCGACGGCTCATTCGACACAGAGAACGCGTTCTCCATTCGTCGAATATCTCGTGCATGAACTCGCTACAATTGCAGCAAAAGCAATACATCATCAGTACACCGTCGCCAACTTGACACCATTCGTTAGAGCTAAAGTACCCACTTGAACGTCACAGACTGTGGCATAGTTTGGTCCATCAGGCCCTCCACCATCTCCGCGCGTCACGTTTATGCTGGCTCGCCGGCCCTTGGCGCCCAGGCTGCCCAGCCGACGCAGCGGCAGCCTAGCGATGTCCGCGGACTCACCGACCTCCTCGGGCTCCTCCTCCTTTGGCGCCGCCGCCTGCTGCGTCATCCGCAACACGTCCAGTCTGCTCATCTCCTTAAACTCTGAGTCTCCGTTGCGGTCGAACAGCAGCACCAGCACGTGCCCGTTCTTCGAGCCTGGGTCGAATTGACACGCGAACCGCTTGAGCGAGTTGGCGCCAGGTGAGCTGGCGCCGCTCAACTCTGTCGGGTCCGTCGTACGGAGGTCGATACGGTGGTAACTAGCGCCGGGGCTACGCGCGTCCGAAACGGGGGGCTCCATAGCGACGAAAGACGCCCGCGACGACGTCGACGAGCGCGCTGCGTCGGCCTCCATTTTCGAAGTTCGGTGGTACGACGAACAATGTGACAAAAAAAGCTCTTTGATACCAGTACATCACTACTGCATAGGAGAACTCATAGTTCATACCCTAGGTACATTGACTTCGGTATTATTTGTGCCTATTAGGACTACATGAAAACTCCAGAAATTAAGAGTATACTAGGATATGTATAGAAATGTAATTTCTTCTTGTGTATTTTATGTGTGCAATGGGCGTGTGAACTATGAGATATCTGCGAACAATGAGTTCTGTTATGCGGTAAATGTAATGTAGGACTTGTTTCGCGTTACCAAGTAGTCAACCTACACATCTTTCAACTCCTAAGCTAGAGGCTTCAGCAGATGAAACTTATCAGTACTTATGTTCTCTGAAATTTATTTCAGTCAGAGCTGAGGAGCGATCCGAGCGAGGTCTGATTTTCAGTGAAGTCATAACATGATAATATAGATCCGGATATCGAAAACAAATTTAACAGGGGAACGTACATATTTCAAGCAAAACATTACAGTGATTACTGTAGGAATTGATACCTGCTACGATTTGATTAAGTACGAAAATGTTGACTGTGTCGTCTCCCTCCCTGATAAGTCCCCGCATTAATGAATTGGATGTTGCGCGAAGTGAACATAAAAACTAATACCCGTACGGCTCGATACAATTCTGTTAGGTGCGTTATTCTAATGGGACCCGTACCGCCCTAGTTTTCGCAGCACCATGCAGATGCTGCGGCTGCGAAGCAGGCGCAGGAGATGCGTTGAAGTGGACTGACTTCGAAGATGTCGGCAAACATTAGCGGCTCTAATCCGAGCATGATCAACCAGGGTACATTCACTTCACTAAATTTTAGAGCTTCTTCGTGCACAGCACGACTTTCTACACACTGTACCGTATTGCCCAAAATATTTTGTGAATATCTTTCCTGGGTTACGTGACAGAATAAAAATAGCAACTTTTGGGAATAGGTAACAATGTCCTTCGAGTGTTAGAATCGAAGTCATGTCGGCGCAGGAGGTTCGTCCGCCAACAAATGGTACGAATGAGTCTTTAAGTCTTGAAGATACTTCCAACTACGAGTTATTATGCCTTTCTTATATTTTGCCACGTTAATCGGACTTCTAATTCGGAGAATGACCAAAGCTAAAACGGAGGTCGTCGGAGGATTACCTACGATTTGTAACCAGCAAGGATTGTGACAGCGCGTAAGGACGGCACACCCTCGCTGACATGATGTCATGCCAGCGGCAAGTTCGTTGCGCGGCGCAACTTGCGCCACTGCACTTGAGCTGGAAGCTGCCATTACCTAGAACTATTTGTGGGCGCGATTCCTTCACTGATATTATAGCTTTACGAATGTTTATATCACAGTAATATAACTGGAATACGCACGACATTTGCTTTGTTAGGCTTAATACACGATGCATGGTACAACATACATGGCCAGCAAGTCAGAATAGCTGATTCGGACTTCGCGAAAAAAACCCACTTTTTCGGGTGTCCTTTCGTCATGGCTTGTCAAAGAGAAATCATATTTTTTGTAGATCGAAAGCATCTTTTTTCTGGCGAAAAGGCCGAACGCCGGTCGTGGTCGTGGCATTCGGGCTTTCTCGCCTAAAAACGAAGCAATCGCCCGTCATTTCGCATACCCACATGCTCACAGCAAATCTGCACGGGCCTTCACAATCATAGCTTAACTCTTAGTACAAATCTCAGTTGCTACTCCGAAAGCGGCAAGAAAAACATAGTTTTTCAAGTCCGATCAGACAAAATATCGGAAAAGCATAATAACACTGGTTGTACATGGTACTAACGTGTAGAAGCCCAAACTCACCCCGCATCAAGTGCAGCTGCATTGTTAGCTACACACAATGAACGTGCTGTATAGCTAGCTTTACAGGAGAAAGAGGCCTTACATCGTGTCCACACCACAAAAAATCCCAACGACCCAACGTAACACAGCTCCTGTATTCTCCGAAAGCTCTCGGATTTATTGATTGGATGAAAAGTGCTGGATACACCGACGAGTTGGTCAGCGAATCCAAGATGGTTCTGTTCCTCACTACGTTTCAAAATCGACCCGTGCGAAAGCGTGGGAGGAAACGCAAGAATACACCAATACATCAGAACTGATGATGAAACGACAATTAGTTGCGATACCTCTGACAGTCCAGTCATCGGTCACTCTACCCTAGCTGCTTACGTAAATGCAATCATGGACTCGTGGAGACTCCAAAATAGTTTGGGATCTAGGCGAACGACGGCCAAGACCAGCGGCACGGACACGACGGTCAGAGCGAGCATGTGATCCCACGATACTGCTGTGAGGAAACGAGAAAAAACGACAGCTGTGAGATTCGAACTCACGCGGGTTGCCCCATTAACTTAGCAGGCTAACGCCTTAACCACTCGGCCAAGCTGTCATCCTACCGATTACAAAATACGCCATTTTCACACGCACCCTCATCTAACCGCAATTCATTCGCACGCAAAACAAATACGTATACCACGTACACACACACACACACACACCAACTTCCAGTCCCGATCCACGCTATGCCGTACTATACTTCACACAACACACATGACGTCAACAACATACCAAATCGGTGCCTTCCGACTCTCATCTTCCGACACCAAACCAGCCATCTCCTTCACCGAACTACTCGACCTCTACACGTCCAGATCGCACGATACGCTTGTCACCTACCTTAAACTGCGCAAGCGCGCGCACAAATGCGATTGTGCACAAAACGCTCGGGTGGGTGGGCACTGTATTTGCGATCCATGGTCTGATGATGCCATTCTGCTGGAATAAGTATTGACACTTGCGTATGTAGTTACAGTTCGTAGAGCGTATCAAACTTCTCTGAGCTTGTGGCTTTGCGTTGCAGAATAGGTGGGTAGCGTCATTCCGCCTGCTTCCGCTTCGACGCTATAGTCGAAAGCTGAAAAATGAGGCACGGCGCCGGATCATTGGACATCGCGCTGGGAGCGATAACGAAAGAGGGCGGGGATGTGGTAGGTGTAAGGCGCCGTCGCAAACAGGGAGCAGTACGTTAGTCAGCATAAGCTAGCGCAAGGCATCGTGTGTGGATCCAAGAGGCAGGAAAGCAAAAGAAGAGCCCCCAGGCGGGATCGAACCACCGACCTTTCGCTTACGAAGCGAGTGCTCTACCACTGAGCTATAGGGGCTTGCGTGCATCAACACTCAAACAAACCAACACAAACAAACAAAACACCACCAACACTAAACAAATCAAACCACGCATCAAGCACAAACGCTAACACGCACCACACTCATGCAATACGCATCGTCATACACGCACGAACCATCGCACCAATGATGGTGTGTGTATGGATCGACATATCTTCTTTCTTTGACGCTGTGGCAACGGCGCTTCAAATTCCCCACCACTTCTCACCAATGGAATGACAGGCCGTGAGGTGTTCGTGGTACTGCGTCGTCGCATGTCGAGGCAGGGTGCGGGTGGTGGGCAGTTGGAGTCAGAGAAGTTGTGGCAGTGGTATGGTTCTTGAGTTGTTGGGTGCGTTGCCTGGGTGTTGTTTGGTTGTTGTTTGGTTGTTTGTCTTTGTGGGTTTGATGTCGGGGGAATAGCTCAGTGGTAGAGCGCTGGATTCCAGTCCCAGCGGTCGGGGGTTCGATCCCCTCTTCCCTCATCCTTTGTGCTTTTGCGCACTCTTCCTCCCTCTTTTAATCGCGTATTAACCCCAATACTGCAGCAGCGAGGCAATTTAAACCACGGACGCGCCAGATTGACACACTGCTGATTGCTACGATCGCGACCGAGCAGCACCACTAACCCACTCAACCAAGAGCGCGATACTCTCAACAAAAAGTGCGATACTTCTCGATTTATGCGTGTCATCCTTGCGCAGGGGCCATGCTAATCTTCTCTGTATCGTTCCAATTTTTACGGATGACCACCGAAGTGGTTCCTACCCCGATACCGACCCGCGCACCTATAAGTGGCTGGCTTGGGCCTCACGTCCAGAACCACTTTTGTCAAAAAGGGGACGAACGCTAAGTCCAAGCTGGGCATCTGCCTGCCGCACCGTCCAGCAGCAAGCAGCGCTGCTCGGTTGCCGTGCAGAGCGAGCATGTGATCCCACGATACTGCTGTGAGGAAACGAGAAAAAACGACAGCTGTGAGATTCGAACTCACGCGGGTTGCCCCATTAACTTAGCAGGCTAACGCCTTAACCACTCGGCCAAGCTGTCATCCTACCGATTACAAAATACGCCATTTTCACACGCACCCTCATCTAACCGCAATTCATTCGCACGCAAAACAAATACGTATACCACGTACACACACACACACCAACTTCCAGTCCCGATCCACGCTATGCCGTACTATACTTCACACACACATGACGTCAACAACATACCAAATCGGTGCCTTCCGACTCTCATCTTCCGACACCAAACCAGCCATCTCCTTCACCGAACTACTCGACCTCTACACGTCCAGATCGCACGATACGCTTGTCACCTACCTTAAACTGCGCAAGCGCGCGCACAAATGCGATTGTGCACAAAACGCTCGGGTGGGTGGGCACTGTATTTGCGATCCATGGTCTGATGATGCCATTCTGCTGGAATAAGTATTGACACTTGCGTATGTAGTTACAGTTCGTAGAGCGTATCAAACTTCTCTGAGCTTGTGGCTTTGCGTTGCAGAATAGGTGGGTAGCGTCATTCCGCCTGCTTCCGCTTCGACGCTATAGTCGAAAGCTGAAAAATGAGGCACGGCGCCGGATCATTGGACATCGCGCTGGGAGCGATAACGAAAGAGGGGCGGGGATGTGGTAGGTGTAAGGCGCCGTCGCAAACAGGGAGCAGTACGTTAGTCAGCATAAGCTAGCGCAAGGCATCGTGTGTGGATCCAAGAGGCAGGAAAGCAAAAGAAGAGCCCCCAGGCGGGATCGAACCACCGACCTTTCGCTTACGAAGCGAGTGCTCTACCACTGAGCTATAGGGGCTTGCGTGCATCAACACTCAAACAAACCAACACAAACAAACAAAACACCACCAACACTAAACAAATCAAACCACGCATCAAGCACAAACGCATACACGCACCACACTCATGCAATACGGTTGTGGGTTTGATGTCGGGGGAATAGCTCAGTGGTAGAGCGCTGGATTCCAGTCCCAGCGGTCGGGGGTTCGATCCCCTCATCCTTTGTACTTTTGCGCACTCTTCCTTCCTCTTTTATCCGCGTACTGACCCGAACACTGCAGCAGCGAGGCAATTTAAACTGTGGTGAAGCGCGGAAGGCGAAATGGCGCGAGTGGGCGGGAGGCTCCGCGATCCTGATTGCAAGAAGAGCGCCAGTTCATCAGTTGTGATGCTGATTGTCGGCGTAGACGACTAGATGCTTCTTGCCTGCAGGAAGTAGCATCGTTCGAATGAAGTGCTGAAGCATCGTGTTGATTTGATCACTGCCTTTCCCGCTTGTAAATTCATCATACAGGTAGTTGGTCTGCGTCCCTTCGTTCTCGTAAAAGATCCCGAAGACGCTCACTGCCAATAAAGAGCAGAAGTACCACTGCGACGGCGTAGTGGTGGCCGATGGGATCGTCCGATTCTGTGAAAAATCCATTACTATCACCGCGACGTCGCTGCTAGACGCATCACCACCATGCACGGCAGCTTTATCTTTCTTGTATTCGCGTCTAAATGTTCACAGGTAATCAAAATGATATCAATATCCAAAGGTCCACCATAACGATGCCTATGTCCACGTACCTCATTCGACGCGCTGACTCCGTGTGCTTGCCCAGCTCTTCGGTTTGTTCAGTCGTGGCTCCGTGCCGCATGCGGTTCTGGTAAACTGTGCACAAGTCGCACATATTTGACTGTGCAGACCGGATCTTAATGTTCGGGTAGTGAATAGACAGCAACTTCCGGAACGTTGAACGTCCAGGCTCGTTAACGCGGAGCCCAAGACTCACAAACTTGTGCATCTCGTCGTACAGGGCATCCCAGGCCCATGTAGCCGGCAGTAGGGTGTAGTCTTCGCGACTGTAGTACTTGGTCACCTTGCCGTCCTTGGTTTTCTGCATGCGAACTCTCACAGGTACCACCTCGCCAATGTCGGCTGCAAACTGTGTGAACCACTTGACGAGCCAAACAGCGTCGATTTTGGAGGCGTTCTTGTTGAGCCTGTTGCCATGCTCCTTGGAGGCGATGTTACCGTCGCGTACACGGCGCTTGTAGCGCTGAATCGTTAGTGGCTGCACACCAAGACAGCGTGCGAACGACGTTCGACAGACATGGCCCACAAAAGGCAAGTAGTAGTGAAACTTCTCACGTACTCCAGTACCACGACGCCTCGCGGCTGTATCGGTTTGCATCAGCACGCCTACAAGCGTTAAGATGTAGGTTGTCTTCTCTGACTTGGTCATCTGGTCCAGCGAGCACGTCAACCACTCCAGCTCAGCGGCCTTTCCTTCAAGACAACGCCGCTCACACTCATCACCGGCGATCAAGTTCGTCACAGACTGCTGAAGATCAACGTCGACCAAATTGATACTTATGTCCTCCTCCTCAACGTCGACCAAATTGATACTTATGTCCTCCTCCTCAACGTCACTACCTGCGCTCTCACCAGTGAGCACTTCGTCTGCTGCAGCCTCTTCGTCGTCGCTCCAGTCCTCGTCGTCGCTGTCATCAGGTTCTTCACTGTCTTCCTCCTCTTCTTCCACTTCGTGCTCTTGGCTGGACGCCGGTTCCACCACGTTGGTATCCTGTGCGAGCTGGATGCTCGCCGCTTGGGAATACTCCGAAGTCTGACTGAGCGGCGCTATCGTGGACAGCACTGCGTCTACAGACGAAGGTGCACTAGCGGAAGGTTGCTCGGGAACGGGGCACTCCGTGGAGGCTGACAACGGAGAAGACTGCTGGCCGGTTGACATCGGTAACGGGATGCTAGTATCTTCTTGAAAAGCGAATGAATGAATGAGTGAGTTCGCTTCAGTGACCGTTTGATTTTTCAAAACACAAATTGGCCGATATCTCGAAACTTCATTTAGGTACGAATTTTGGTGACCCAACTTTGGACGCGATTATCTCTAAATGGCACATTAGTATCATTTTGTTTTGGGTGGTCTCATATCTTCTTTCTTTGACGCTGTGGCAACGACGCTTCAAATTCCCCACCACTTCACACCAACGGAATGACAGGCCGCGAGGTGTTCGTGGTACTGCGTCGTCGCATGTCGAGGCAGGGTGCGGGTGGTGGGCGGTAGGAGTCAGAGAAGTTGTGGCAGTGGTATGGTTCTTGAGTTGTTGGGTGCGTTGCCTGGGTGTTGTTTGGTTGTTGTTTGGTTGTTTGTCTTTGTGGGTTTGATGTCGGGGGAATAGCTCAGTGGTAGAGCGCTGGATTCCAGTCCCAGCGGTCGGGGGTTCGATCCCCTCATCCTTTGTGCTTTTGCGCACTCTTCCTTCCTCTTTTATCCGCGTACTGACCCGAACACTGCAGCAGCGAGGCAATTTAAACTGTGGTGAAGCGCGGAAGGCGAAATGGCGCGAGTGGGCGGGAGGCTCCGCGATCCTGATTGCAAGAAGAGCGCCAGTTCATCAGTTGTGATGCTGATTGTCGGCGTAGACGACTAGATGCTTCTTGCCTGCAGGAAGTAGCATCGTTCGAATGAAGTGCTGAAGCATCGTGTTGATTTGATCACTGCCTTTCCCGCTTGTAAATTCATCATACAGGTAGTTGGTCTGCGTCCCTTCGTTCTCGTAAAAGATCCCGAAGACGCTCACTGCCAATAAAGAGCAGAAGTACCACTGCGACGGCGTAGTGGTGGCCGATGGGATCGTCCGATTCTGTGAAAAATCCATTACTATCACCGCGACGTCGCTGCTAGACGCATCACCACCATGCACGGCAGCTTTATCTTTCTTGTATTCGCGTCTAAATGTTCACAGGTAATCAAAATGATATCAATATCCAAAGGTCCACCATAACGATGCCTATGTCCACGTACCTCATTCGACGCGCTGACTCCGTGTGCTTGCCCAGCTCTTCGGTTTGTTCAGTCGTGGCTCCGTGCCGCATGCGGTTCTGGTAAACTGTGCACAAGTCGCACATATTTGACTGTGCAGACCGGATCTTAATGTTCGGGTAGTGAATAGACAGCAACTTCCGGAACGTTGAACGTCCAGGCTCGTTAACGCGGAGCCCAAGACTCACAAACTTGTGCATCTCGTCGTACAGGGCATCCCAGGCCCATGTAGCCGGCAGTAGGGTGTAGTCTTCGCGACTGTAGTACTTGGTCACCTTGCCGTCCTTGGTTTTCTGCATGCGAACTCTCACAGGTACCACCTCGCCAATGTCGGCTGCAAACTGTGTGAACCACTTGACGAGCCAAACAGCGTCGATTTTGGAGGCGTTCTTGTTGAGCCTGTTGCCATGCTCCTTGGAGGCGATGTTACCGTCGCGTACACGGCGCTTGTAGCGCTGAATCGTTAGTGGCTGCACACCAAGACAGCGTGCGAACGACGTTCGACAGACATGGCCCACAAAGGCAAGTAGTAGTGAAACTTCTCACGTACTCCAGTACCACGACGCCTCGCGGCTGTATCGGTTTGCATCAGCACGCCTACAAGCGTTAAGATGTAGGTTGTCTTCTCTGACTTGGTCATCTGGTCCAGCGAGCACGTCAACCACTCCAGCTCAGCGGCCTTTCCTTCAAGACAACGCCGCTCACACTCATCACCGGCGATCAAGTTCGTCACAGACTGCTGAAGATCAACGTCGACCAAATTGATACTTATGTCCTCCTCCTCAACGTCACTACCTGCGCTCTCACCAGTGAGCACTTCGTCTGCTGCAGCCTCTTCGTCGTCGCTCAGTCCTCGTCGTCGCTGTCATCAGGTTCTTCACTGTCTTCCTCCTCTTCTTCCACTTCGTGCTCTTGGCTGGACGCCGGTTCCACCACGTTGGTATCCTGTGCGAGCTGGATGCTCGCCGCTTGGGAATACTCCGAAGTCTGACTGAGCGGCGCTATCGTGGACAGCACTGCGTCTACAGACGAAGGTGCACTAGCGGAAGGTTGCTCGGGAACGGGGCACTCCGTGGAGGCTGACAACGGAGAAGACTGCTGGCCGGTTGACATCGGTAACGGGATGCTAGTATCTTCTTGAAAAGCGAATGAATGAATGAGTGAGTTCGCTTCAGTGACCGTTTGATTTTTCAAAACACAAATTGGCCGATATCTCGAAACTTCATTTAGGTACGAATTTTGGTGACCCAACTTTGGACGCGATTATCTCTAAATGGCACATTAGTATCATTTTGTTTTGGGTGGTCTCATATCTTCTTTCTTTGACGCTGTGGCAACGACGCTTCAAATTCCCCACCACTTCACACCAACGGAATGACAGGCCGCGAGGTGTTCGTGGTACTGCGTCGTCGCATGTCGAGGCAGGGTGCGGGTGGTGGGCGGTAGGAGTCAGAGAAGTTGTGGCAGTGGTATGGTTCTTGAGTTGTTGGGTGCGTTGCCTGGGTGTTGTTTGGTTGTTGTTTGGTTGTTTGTCTTTGTGGGTTTGATGTCGGGGGAATAGCTCAGTGGTAGAGCGCTGGATTCCAGTCCCAGCGGTCGGGGGTTCGATCCCCTCATCCTTTGTGCTTTTGCGCACTCTTCCTTCCTCTTTTATCCGCGTACTGACCCGAACACTGCAGCAGCGAGGCAATTTAAACTGTGGTGAAGCGCGGAAGGCGAAATGGCGCGAGTGGGCGGGAGGCTCCGCGATCCTGATTGCAAGAAGAGCGCCAGTTCATCAGTTGTGATGCTGATTGTCGGCGTAGACGACTAGATGCTTCTTGCCTGCAGGAAGTAGCATCGTTCGAATGAAGTGCTGAAGCATCGTGTTGATTTGATCACTGCCTTCCCGCTTGTAAATTCATCATACAGGTAGTTGGTCTGCGTCCCTTCGTTCTCGTAAAGATCCCGAAGACGCTCACTGCCAATAAAGAGCAGAAGTACCACTGCGACGGCGTAGTGGTGGCCGATGGGATCGTCCGATTCTGTGAAAAATCCATTACTATCACCGCGACGTCGCTGCTAGACGCATCACCACCATGCACGGCAGCTTTATCTTTCTTGTATTCGCGTCTAAATGTTCACAGGTAATCAAAATGATATCAATATCCAAAGGTCCACCATAACGATGCCTATGTCCACGTACCTCATTCGACGCGCTGACTCCGTGTGCTTGCCCAGCTCTTCGGTTTGTTCAGTCGTGGCTCCGTGCCGCATGCGGTTCTGGTAAACTGTGCACAAGTCGCACATATTTGACTGTGCAGACCGGATCTTAATGTTCGGGTAGTGAATAGACAGCAACTTCCGGAACGTTGAACGTCCAGGCTCGTTAACGCGGAGCCCAAGACTCACAAACTTGTGCATCTCGTCGTACAGGGCATCCCAGGCCCATGTAGCCGGCAGTAGGGTGTAGTCTTCGCGACTGTAGTACTTGGTCACCTTGCCGTCCTTGGTTTTCTGCATGCGAACTCTCACAGGTACCACCTCGCCAATGTCGGCTGCAAACTGTGTGAACCACTTGACGAGCCAAACAGCGTCGATTTTGGAGGCGTTCTTGTTGAGCCTGTTGCCATGCTCCTTGGAGGCGATGTTACCGTCGCGTACACGGCGCTTGTAGCGCTGAATCGTTAGTGGCTGCACACCAAGACAGCGTGCGAACGACGTTCGACAGACATGGCCCACAAAGGCAAGTAGTAGTGAAACTTCTCACGTACTCCAGTACCACGACGCCTCGCGGCTGTATCGGTTTGCATCAGCACGCCTACAAGCGTTAAGATGTAGGTTGTCTTCTCTGACTTGGTCATCTGGTCCAGCGAGCACGTCAACCACTCCAGCTCAGCGGCCTTTCCTTCAAGACAACGCCGCTCACACTCATCACCGGCGATCAAGTTCGTCACAGACTGCTGAAGATCAACGTCGACCAAATTGATACTTATGTCCTCCTCCTCAACGTCACTACCTGCGCTCTCACCAGTGAGCACTTCGTCTGCTGCAGCCTCTTCGTCGTCGCTCAGTCCTCGTCGTCGCTGTCATCAGGTTCTTCACTGTCTTCCTCCTCTTCTTCCACTTCGTGCTCTTGGCTGGACGCCGGTTCCACCACGTTGGTATCCTGTGCGAGCTGGATGCTCGCCGCTTGGGAATACTCCGAAGTCTGACTGAGCGGCGCTATCGTGGACAGCACTGCGTCTACAGACGAAGGTGCACTAGCGGAAGGTTGCTCGGGAACGGGGCACTCCGTGGAGGCTGACAACGGAGAAGACTGCTGGCCGGTTGACATCGGTAACGGGATGCTAGTATCTTCTTGAAAAGCGAATGAATGAATGAGTGAGTTCGCTTCAGTGACCGTTTGATTTTTCAAAACACAAATTGGCCGATATCTCGAAACTTCATTTAGGTACGAATTTTGGTGACCCAACTTTGGACGCGATTATCTCTAAATGGCACATTAGTATCATTTTGTTTTGGGTGGTCTCATATCTTCTTTCTTTGACGCTGTGGCAACGACGCTTCAAATTCCCCACCACTTCACACCAACGGAATGACAGGCCGCGAGGTGTTCGTGGTACTGCGTCGTCGCATGTCGAGGCAGGGTGCGGGTGGTGGGCGGTAGGAGTCAGAGAAGTTGTGGCAGTGGTATGGTTCTTGAGTTGTTGGGTGCGTTGCCTGGGTGTTGTTTGGTTGTTGTTTGGTTGTTTGTCTTTGTGGGTTTGATGTCGGGGGGAATAGCTCAGTGGTAGAGCGCTGGATTCCAGTCCCAGCGGTCGGGGGTTCGATCCCCTCATCCTTTGTGCTTTTTGCGCACTCTTCCTTCCTCTTTTATCCGCGTACTGACCCGAACACTGCAGCAGCGAGGCAATTTAAACTGTGGTGAAGCGCGGAAGGCGAAATGGCGCGAGTGGGCGGGAGGCTCCGCGATCCTGATTGCAAGAAGAGCGCCAGTTCATCAGTTGTGATGCTGATTGTCGGCGTAGACGACTAGATGCTTCTTGCCTGCAGGAAGTAGCATCGTTCGAATGAAGTGCTGAAGCATCGTGTTGATTTGATCACTGCCTTCCCGCTTGTAAATTCATCATACAGGTAGTTGGTCTGCGTCCCTTCGTTCTCGTAAAGATCCCGAAGACGCTCACTGCCAATAAAGAGCAGAAGTACCACTGCGACGGCGTAGTGGTGGCCGATGGGATCGTCCGATTCTGTGAAAAATCCATTACTATCACCGCGACGTCGCTGCTAGACGCATCACCACCATGCACGGCAGCTTTATCTTTCTTGTATTCGCGTCTAAATGTTCACAGGTAATCAAAATGATATCAATATCCAAAGGTCCACCATAACGATGCCTATGTCCACGTACCTCATTCGACGCGCTGACTCCGTGTGCTTGCCCAGCTCTTCGGTTTGTTCAGTCGTGGCTCCGTGCCGCATGCGGTTCTGGTAAACTGTGCACAAGTCGCACATATTTGACTGTGCAGACCGGATCTTAATGTTCGGGTAGTGAATAGACAGCAACTTCCGGAACGTTGAACGTCCAGGCTCGTTAACGCGGAGCCCAAGACTCACAAACTTGTGCATCTCGTCGTACAGGGCATCCCAGGCCCATGTAGCCGGCAGTAGGGTGTAGTCTTCGCGACTGTAGTACTTGGTCACCTTGCCGTCCTTGGTTTTCTGCATGCGAACTCTCACAGGTACCACCTCGCCAATGTCGGCTGCAAACTGTGTGAACCACTTGACGAGCCAAACAGCGTCGATTTTGGAGGCGTTCTTGTTGAGCCTGTTGCCATGCTCCTTGGAGGCGATGTTACCGTCGCGTACACGGCGCTTGTAGCGCTGAATCGTTAGTGGCTGCACACCAAGACAGCGTGCGAACGACGTTCGACAGACATGGCCCACAAAGGCAAGTAGTAGTGAAACTTCTCACGTACTCCAGTACCACGACGCCTCGCGGCTGTATCGGTTTGCATCAGCACGCCTACAAGCGTTAAGATGTAGGTTGTCTTCTCTGACTTGGTCATCTGGTCCAGCGAGCACGTCAACCACTCCAGCTCAGCGGCCTTTCCTTCAAGACAACGCCGCTCACACTCATCACCGGCGATCAAGTTCGTCACAGACTGCTGAAGATCAACGTCGACCAAATTGATACTTATGTCCTCCTCCTCAACGTCACTACCTGCGCTCTCACCAGTGAGCACTTCGTCTGCTGCAGCCTCTTCGTCGTCGCTCCAGTCCTCGTCGTCGCTGTCATCAGGTTCTTCACTGTCTTCCTCCTCTTCTTCCACTTCGTGCTCTTGGCTGGACGCCGGTTCCACCACGTTGGTATCCTGTGCGAGCTGGATGCTCGCCGCTTGGGAATACTCCGAAGTCTGACTGAGCGGCGCTATCGTGGACAGCACTGCGTCTACAGACGAAGGTGCACTAGCGGAAGGTTGCTCGGGAACGGGGCACTCCGTGGAGGCTGACAACGGAGAAGACTGCTGGCCGGTTGACATCAGTAACGGGATGCTAGTATCTTCTTGAAAAGCGAATGAATGAATGAGTGAGTTCGCTTCAGTGACCGTTTGATTTTTCAAAACACAAATTGGCCGATATCTCGAAACTTCATTTAGGTACGAATTTTGGTGACCCAACTTTGGACGCGATTATCTCTAAATGGCACATTAGTATCATTTTGTTTTGGGTGGTCTCATATCTTCTTTCTTTGACGCTGTGGCAACGACGCTTCAAATTCCCCACCACTTCACACCAACGGAATGACAGGCCGCGAGGTGTTCGTGGTACTGCGTCGTCGCATGTCGAGGCAGGGTGCGGGTGGTGGGCGGTAGGAGTCAGAGAAGTTGTGGCAGTGGTATGGTTCTTGAGTTGTTGGGTGCGTTGCCTGGGTGTTGTTTGGTTGTTGTTTGGTTGTTTGTCTTTGTGGGTTTGATGTCGGGGGGAATAGCTCAGTGGTAGAGCGCTGGATTCCAGTCCCAGCGGTCGGGGGTTCGATCCCCTCATCCTTTGTGCTTTTGCGCACTCTTCCTTCCTCTTTTATCCGCGTACTGACCCGAACACTGCAGCAGCGAGGCAATTTAAACTGTGGTGAAGCGCGGAAGGCGAAATGGCGCGAGTGGGCGGGAGGCTCCGCGATCCTGATTGCAAGAAGAGCGCCAGTTCATCAGTTGTGATGCTGATTGTCGGCGTAGACGACTAGATGCTTCTTGCCTGCAGGAAGTAGCATCGTTCGAATGAAGTGCTGAAGCATCGTGTTGATTTGATCACTGCCTTTCCCGCTTGTAAATTCATCATACAGGTAGTTGGTCTGCGTCCCTTCGTTCTCGTAAAAAGATCCCGAAGACGCTCACTGCCAATAAAGAGCAGAAGTACCACTGCGACGGCGTAGTGGTGGCCGATGGGATCGTCCGATTCTGTGAAAAATCCATTACTATCACCGCGACGTCGCTGCTAGACGCATCACCACCATGCACGGCAGCTTTATCTTTCTTGTATTCGCGTCTAAATGTTCACAGGTAATCAAAATGATATCAATATCCAAAGGTCCACCATAACGATGCCTATGTCCACGTACCTCATTCGACGCGCTGACTCCGTGTGCTTGCCCAGCTCTTCGGTTTGTTCAGTCGTGGCTCCGTGCCGCATGCGGTTCTGGTAAACTGTGCACAAGTCGCACATATTTGACTGTGCAGACCGGATCTTAATGTTCGGGTAGTGAATAGACAGCAACTTCCGGAACGTTGAACGTCCAGGCTCGTTAACGCGGAGCCCAAGACTCACAAACTTGTGCATCTCGTCGTACAGGGCATCCCAGGCCCATGTAGCCGGCAGTAGGGTGTAGTCTTCGCGACTGTAGTACTTGGTCACCTTGCCGTCCTTGGTTTTCTGCATGCGAACTCTCACAGGTACCACCTCGCCAATGTCGGCTGCAAACTGTGTGAACCACTTGACGAGCCAAACAGCGTCGATTTTGGAGGCGTTCTTGTTGAGCCTGTTGCCATGCTCCTTGGAGGCGATGTTACCGTCGCGTACACGGCGCTTGTAGCGCTGAATCGTTAGTGGCTGCACACCAAGACAGCGTGCGAACGACGTTCGACAGACATGGCCCACAAAGGCAAGTAGTAGTGAAACTTCTCACGTACTCCAGTACCACGACGCCTCGCGGCTGTATCGGTTTGCATCAGCACGCCTACAAGCGTTAAGATGTAGGTTGTCTTCTCTGACTTGGTCATCTGGTCCAGCGAGCACGTCAACCACTCCAGCTCAGCGGCCTTTCCTTCAAGACAACGCCGCTCACACTCATCACCGGCGATCAAGTTCGTCACAGACTGCTGAAGATCAACGTCGACCAAATTGATACTTATGTCCTCCTCCTCAACGTCACTACCTGCGCTCTCACCAGTGAGCACTTCGTCTGCTGCAGCCTCTTCGTCGTCGCTCAGTCCTCGTCGTCGCTGTCATCAGGTTCTTCACTGTCTTCCTCCTCTTCTTCCACTTCGTGCTCTTGGCTGGACGCCGGTTCCACCACGTTGGTATCCTGTGCGAGCTGGATGCTCGCCGCTTGGGAATACTCCGAAGTCTGACTGAGCGGCGCTATCGTGGACAGCACTGCGTCTACAGACGAAGGTGCACTAGCGGAAGGTTGCTCGGGAACGGGCACTCCGTGGAGGCTGACAACGGAGAAGACTGCTGGCCGGTTGACATCGGTAACGGGATGCTAGTATCTTCTTGAAAAGCGAATGAATGAATGAGTGAGTTCGCTTCAGTGACCGTTTGATTTTTCAAAACACAAATTGGCCGATATCTCGAAACTTCATTTAGGTACGAATTTTGGTGACCCAACTTTGGACGCGATTATCTCTAAATGGCACATTAGTATCATTTTGTTTTGGGTGGTCTCATATCTTCTTTCTTTGACGCTGTGGCAACGACGCTTCAAATTCCCCACCACTTCACACCAACGGAATGACAGGCCGCGAGGTGTTCGTGGTACTGCGTCGTCGCATGTCGAGGCAGGGTGCGGGTGGTGGGCGGTAGGAGTCAGAGAAGTTGTGGCAGTGGTATGGTTCTTGAGTTGTTGGGTGCGTTGCCTGGGTGTTGTTTGGTTGTTGTTTGGTTGTTTGTCTTTGTGGGTTTGATGTCGGGGGGAATAGCTCAGTGGTAGAGCGCTGGATTCCAGTCCCAGCGGTCGGGGGTTCGATCCCCTCATCCTTTGTGCTTTTGCGCACTCTTCCTTCCTCTTTTTATCCGCGTACTGACCCGAACACTGCAGCAGCGAGGCAATTTAAACTGTGGTGAAGCGCGGAAGGCGAAATGGCGCGAGTGGGCGGGAGGCTCCGCGATCCTGATTGCAAGAAGAGCGCCAGTTCATCAGTTGTGATGCTGATTGTCGGCGTAGACGACTAGATGCTTCTTGCCTGCAGGAAGTAGCATCGTTCGAATGAAGTGCTGAAGCATCGTGTTGATTTGATCACTGCCTTTCCCGCTTGTAAATTCATCATACAGGTAGTTGGTCTGCGTCCCTTCGTTCTCGTAAAAGATCCCGAAGACGCTCACTGCCAATAAAGAGCAGAAGTACCACTGCGACGGCGTAGTGGTGGCCGATGGGATCGTCCGATTCTGTGAAAAATCCATTACTATCACCGCGACGTCGCTGCTAGACGCATCACCACCATGCACGGCAGCTTTATCTTTCTTGTATTCGCGTCTAAATGTTCACAGGTAATCAAAATGATATCAATATCCAAAGGTCCACCATAACGATGCCTATGTCCACGTACCTCATTCGACGCGCTGACTCCGTGTGCTTGCCCAGCTCTTCGGTTTGTTCAGTCGTGGCTCCGTGCCGCATGCGGTTCTGGTAAACTGTGCACAAGTCGCACATATTTGACTGTGCAGACCGGATCTTAATGTTCGGGTAGTGAATAGACAGCAACTTCCGGAACGTTGAACGTCCAGGCTCGTTAACGCGGAGCCCAAGACTCACAAACTTGTGCATCTCGTCGTACAGGGCATCCCAGGCCCATGTAGCCGGCAGTAGGGTGTAGTCTTCGCGACTGTAGTACTTGGTCACCTTGCCGTCCTTGGTTTTCTGCATGCGAACTCTCACAGGTACCACCTCGCCAATGTCGGCTGCAAACTGTGTGAACCACTTGACGAGCCAAACAGCGTCGATTTTGGAGGCGTTCTTGTTGAGCCTGTTGCCATGCTCCTTGGAGGCGATGTTACCGTCGCGTACACGGCGCTTGTAGCGCTGAATCGTTAGTGGCTGCACACCAAGACAGCGTGCGAACGACGTTCGACAGACATGGCCCACAAAAGGCAAGTAGTAGTGAAACTTCTCACGTACTCCAGTACCACGACGCCTCGCGGCTGTATCGGTTTGCATCAGCACGCCTACAAGCGTTAAGATGTAGGTTGTCTTCTCTGACTTGGTCATCTGGTCCAGCGAGCACGTCAACCACTCCAGCTCAGCGGCCTTTCCTTCAAGACAACGCCGCTCACACTCATCACCGGCGATCAAGTTCGTCACAGACTGCTGAAGATCAACGTCGACCAAATTGATACTTATGTCCTCCTCCTCAACGTCACTACCTGCGCTCTCACCAGTGAGCACTTCGTCTGCTGCAGCCTCTTCGTCGTCGCTCAGTCCTCGTCGTCGCTGTCATCAGGTTCTTCACTGTCTTCCTCCTCTTCTTCCACTTCGTGCTCTTGGCTGGACGCCGGTTCCACCACGTTGGTATCCTGTGCGAGCTGGATGCTCGCCGCTTGGGAATACTCCGAAGTCTGACTGAGCGGCGCTATCGTGGACAGCACTGCGTCTACAGACGAAGGTGCACTAGCGGAAGGTTGCTCGGGAACGGGCACTCCGTGGAGGCTGACAACGGAGAAGACTGCTGGCCGGTTGACATCGGTAACGGGATGCTAGTATCTTCTTGAAAAGCGAATGAATGAATGAGTGAGTTCGCTTCAGTGACCGTTTGATTTTTCAAAACACAAATTGGCCGATATCTCGAAACTTCATTTAGGTACGAATTTTGGTGACCCAACTTTGGACGCGATTATCTCTAAATGGCACATTAGTATCATTTTGTTTTGGGTGGTCTCATATCTTCTTTCTTTGACGCTGTGGCAACGACGCTTCAAATTCCCCACCACTTCACACCAACGGAATGACAGGCCGCGAGGTGTTCGTGGTACTGCGTCGTCGCATGTCGAGGCAGGGTGCGGGTGGTGGGCGGTAGGAGTCAGAGAAGTTGTGGCAGTGGTATGGTTCTTGAGTTGTTGGGTGCGTTGCCTGGGTGTTGTTTGGTTGTTGTTTGGTTGTTTGTCTTTGTGGGTTTGATGTCGGGGGAATAGCTCAGTGGTAGAGCGCTGGATTCCAGTCCCAGCGGTCGGGGGTTCGATCCCTCATCCTTTGTGCTTTGCGCACTCTTCCTTCCTCTTTATCCGCGTACTGACCCGAACACTGCAGCAGCGAGGCAATTTAAACTGTGGTGAAGCGCGGAAGGCGAAATGGCGCGAGTGGGCGGGAGGCTCCGCGATCCTGATTGCAAGAAGAGCGCCAGTTCATCAGTTGTGATGCTGATTGTCGGCGTAGACGACTAGATGCTTCTTGCCTGCAGGAAGTAGCATCGTTCGAATGAAGTGCTGAAGCATCGTGTTGATTTGATCACTGCCTTCCCGCTTGTAAATTCATCATACAGGTAGTTGGTCTGCGTCCCTTCGTTCTCGTAAAAGATCCCGAAGACGCTCACTGCCAATAAAGAGCAGAAGTACCACTGCGACGGCGTAGTGGTGGCCGATGGGATCGTCCGATTCTGTGAAAAATCCATTACTATCACCGCGACGTCGCTGCTAGACGCATCACCACCATGCACGGCAGCTTTATCTTTCTTGTATTCGCGTCTAAATGTTCACAGGTAATCAAAATGATATCAATATCCAAAGGTCCACCATAACGATGCCTATGTCCACGTACCTCATTCGACGCGCTGACTCCGTGTGCTTGCCCAGCTCTTCGGTTTGTTCAGTCGTGGCTCCGTGCCGCATGCGGTTCTGGTAAACTGTGCACAAGTCGCACATATTTGACTGTGCAGACCGGATCTTAATGTTCGGGTAGTGAATAGACAGCAACTTCCGGAACGTTGAACGTCCAGGCTCGTTAACGCGGAGCCCAAGACTCACAAACTTGTGCATCTCGTCGTACAGGGCATCCCAGGCCCATGTAGCCGGCAGTAGGGTGTAGTCTTCGCGACTGTAGTACTTGGTCACCTTGCCGTCCTTGGTTTTCTGCATGCGAACTCTCACAGGTACCACCTCGCCAATGTCGGCTGCAAACTGTGTGAACCACTTGACGAGCCAAACAGCGTCGATTTTGGAGGCGTTCTTGTTGAGCCTGTTGCCATGCTCCTTGGAGGCGATGTTACCGTCGCGTACACGGCGCTTGTAGCGCTGAATCGTTAGTGGCTGCACACCAAGACAGCGTGCGAACGACGTTCGACAGACATGGCCCACAAAAGGCAAGTAGTAGTGAAACTTCTCACGTACTCCAGTACCACGACGCCTCGCGGCTGTATCGGTTTGCATCAGCACGCCTACAAGCGTTAAGATGTAGGTTGTCTTCTCTGACTTGGTCATCTGGTCCAGCGAGCACGTCAACCACTCCAGCTCAGCGGCCTTTCCTTCAAGACAACGCCGCTCACACTCATCACCGGCGATCAAGTTCGTCACAGACTGCTGAAGATCAACGTCGACCAAATTGATACTTATGTCCTCCTCCTCAACGTCACTACCTGCGCTCTCACCAGTGAGCACTTCGTCTGCTGCAGCCTCTTCGTCGTCGCTCCAGTCCTCGTCGTCGCTGTCATCAGGTTCTTCACTGTCTTCCTCCTCTTCTTCCACTTCGTGCTCTTGGCTGGACGCCGGTTCCACCACGTTGGTATCCTGTGCGAGCTGGATGCTCGCCGCTTGGGAATACTCCGAAGTCTGACTGAGCGGCGCTATCGTGGACAGCACTGCGTCTACAGACGAAGGTGCACTAGCGGAAGGTTGCTCGGGAACGGGGCACTCCGTGGAGGCTGACAACGGAGAAGACTGCTGGCCGGTTGACATCGGTAACGGGATGCTAGTATCTTCTTGAAAAGCGAATGAATGAATGAGTGAGTTCGCTTCAGTGACCGTTTGATTTTTCAAAACACAAATTGGCCGATATCTCGAAACTTCATTTAGGTACGAATTTTGGTGACCCAACTTTGGACGCGATTATCTCTAAATGGCACATTAGTATCATTTTGTTTTGGGTGGTCTCATATCTTCTTTCTTTGACGCTGTGGCAACGACGCTTCAAATTCCCCACCACTTCACACCAACGGAATGACAGGCCGCGAGGTGTTCGTGGTACTGCGTCGTCGCATGTCGAGGCAGGGTGCGGGTGGTGGGCGGTAGGAGTCAGAGAAGTTGTGGCAGTGGTATGGTTCTTGAGTTGTTGGGTGCGTTGCCTGGGTGTTGTTTGGTTGTTGTTTGGTTGTTTGTCTTTGTGGGTTTGATGTCGGGGGAATAGCTCAGTGGTAGAGCGCTGGATTCCAGTCCCAGCGGTCGGGGGTTCGATCCCCTCATCCTTTGTGCTTTTGCGCACTCTTCCTTCCTCTTTTATCCGCGTACTGACCCGAACACTGCAGCAGCGAGGCAATTTAAACTGTGGTGAAGCGCGGAAGGCGAAATGGCGCGAGTGGGCGGGAGGCTCCGCGATCCTGATTGCAAGAAGAGCGCCAGTTCATCAGTTGTGATGCTGATTGTCGGCGTAGACGACTAGATGCTTCTTGCCTGCAGGAAGTAGCATCGTTCGAATGAAGTGCTGAAGCATCGTGTTGATTTGATCACTGCCTTTCCCGCTTGTAAATTCATCATACAGGTAGTTGGTCTGCGTCCCTTCGTTCTCGTAAAAGATCCCGAAGACGCTCACTGCCAATAAAGAGCAGAAGTACCACTGCGACGGCGTAGTGGTGGCCGATGGGATCGTCCGATTCTGTGAAAAATCCATTACTATCACCGCGACGTCGCTGCTAGACGCATCACCACCATGCACGGCAGCTTTATCTTTCTTGTATTCGCGTCTAAATGTTCACAGGTAATCAAAATGATATCAATATCCAAAGGTCCACCATAACGATGCCTATGTCCACGTACCTCATTCGACGCGCTGACTCCGTGTGCTTGCCCAGCTCTTCGGTTTGTTCAGTCGTGGCTCCGTGCCGCATGCGGTTCTGGTAAACTGTGCACAAGTCGCACATATTTGACTGTGCAGACCGGATCTTAATGTTCGGGTAGTGAATAGACAGCAACTTCCGGAACGTTGAACGTCCAGGCTCGTTAACGCGGAGCCCAAGACTCACAAACTTGTGCATCTCGTCGTACAGGGCATCCCAGGCCCATGTAGCCGGCAGTAGGGTGTAGTCTTCGCGACTGTAGTACTTGGTCACCTTGCCGTCCTTGGTTTTCTGCATGCGAACTCTCACAGGTACCACCTCGCCAATGTCGGCTGCAAACTGTGTGAACCACTTGACGAGCCAAACAGCGTCGATTTTGGAGGCGTTCTTGTTGAGCCTGTTGCCATGCTCCTTGGAGGCGATGTTACCGTCGCGTACACGGCGCTTGTAGCGCTGAATCGTTAGTGGCTGCACACCAAGACAGCGTGCGAACGACGTTCGACAGACATGGCCCACAAAAGGCAAGTAGTAGTGAAACTTCTCACGTACTCCAGTACCACGACGCCTCGCGGCTGTATCGGTTTGCATCAGCACGCCTACAAGCGTTAAGATGTAGGTTGTCTTCTCTGACTTGGTCATCTGGTCCAGCGAGCACGTCAACCACTCCAGCTCAGCGGCCTTTCCTTCAAGACAACGCCGCTCACACTCATCACCGGCGATCAAGTTCGTCACAGACTGCTGAAGATCAACGTCGACCAAATTGATACTTATGTCCTCCTCCTCAACGTCACTACCTGCGCTCTCACCAGTGAGCACTTCGTCTGCTGCAGCCTCTTCGTCGTCGCTCCAGTCCTCGTCGTCGCTGTCATCAGGTTCTTCACTGTCTTCCTCCTCTTCTTCCACTTCGTGCTCTTGGCTGGACGCCGGTTCCACCACGTTGGTATCCTGTGCGAGCTGGATGCTCGCCGCTTGGGAATACTCCGAAGTCTGACTGAGCGGCGCTATCGTGGACAGCACTGCGCCTACAGACGAAGGTGCACTAGCGGAAGGTTGCTCGGGAACGGGCACTCCGTGGAGGCTGACAACGGAGAAGACTGCTGGCCGGTTGACATCGGTAACGGGATGCTAGTATCTTCTTGAAAAGCGAATGAATGAATGAGTGAGTTCGCTTCAGTGACCGTTTGATTTTTCAAAACACAAATTGGCCGATATCTCGAAACTTCATTTAGGTACGAATTTTGGTGACCCAACTTTGGACGCGATTATCTCTAAATGGCACATTAGTATCATTTTGTTTTGGGTGGTCTCATATCTTCTTTCTTTGACGCTGTGGCAACGACGCTTCAAATTCCCCACCACTTCACACCAACGGAATGACAGGCCGCGAGGTGTTCGTGGTACTGCGTCGTCGCATGTCGAGGCAGGGTGCGGGTGGTGGGCGGTAGGAGTCAGAGAAGTTGTGGCAGTGGTATGGTTCTTGAGTTGTTGGGTGCGTTGCCTGGGTGTTGTTTGGTTGTTGTTTGGTTGTTTGTCTTTGTGGGTTTGATGTCGGGGAATAGCTCAGTGGTAGAGCGCTGGATTCCAGTCCCAGCGGTCGGGGTTCGATCCCTCATCCTTTGTGCTTTTGCGCACTCTTCCTTCCTCTTTATCCGCGTACTGACCCGAACACTGCAGCAGCGAGGCAATTTAAACTGTGGTGAAGCGCGGAAGGCGAAATGGCGCGAGTGGGCGGGAGGCTCCGCGATCCTGATTGCAAGAAGAGCGCCAGTTCATCAGTTGTGATGCTGATTGTCGGCGTAGACGACTAGATGCTTCTTGCCTGCAGGAAGTAGCATCGTTCGAATGAAGTGCTGAAGCATCGTGTTGATTTGATCACTGCCTTCCCGCTTGTAAATTCATCATACAGGTAGTTGGTCTGCGTCCCTTCGTTCTCGTAAAAGATCCCGAAGACGCTCACTGCCAATAAAGAGCAGAAGTACCACTGCGACGGCGTAGTGGTGGCCGATGGGATCGTCCGATTCTGTGAAAAATCCATTACTATCACCGCGACGTCGCTGCTAGACGCATCACCACCATGCACGGCAGCTTTATCTTTCTTGTATTCGCGTCTAAATGTTCACAGGTAATCAAAATGATATCAATATCCAAAGGTCCACCATAACGATGCCTATGTCCACGTACCTCATTCGACGCGCTGACTCCGTGTGCTTGCCCAGCTCTTCGGTTTGTTCAGTCGTGGCTCCGTGCCGCATGCGGTTCTGGTAAACTGTGCACAAGTCGCACATATTTGACTGTGCAGACCGGATCTTAATGTTCGGGTAGTGAATAGACAGCAACTTCCGGAACGTTGAACGTCCAGGCTCGTTAACGCGGAGCCCAAGACTCACAAACTTGTGCATCTCGTCGTACAGGGCATCCCAGGCCCATGTAGCCGGCAGTAGGGTGTAGTCTTCGCGACTGTAGTACTTGGTCACCTTGCCGTCCTTGGTTTTCTGCATGCGAACTCTCACAGGTACCACCTCGCCAATGTCGGCTGCAAACTGTGTGAACCACTTGACGAGCCAAACAGCGTCGATTTTGAGGCGTTCTTGTTGAGCCTGTTGCCATGCTCCTTGGAGGCGATGTTACCGTCGCGTACACGGCGCTTGTAGCGCTGAATCGTTAGTGGCTGCACACCAAGACAGCGTGCGAACGACGTTCGACAGACATGGCCCACAAAAGGCAAGTAGTAGTGAAACTTCTCACGTACTCCAGTACCACGACGCCTCGCGGCTGTATCGGTTTGCATCAGCACGCCTACAAGCGTTAAGATGTAGGTTGTCTTCTCTGACTTGGTCATCTGGTCCAGCGAGCACGTCAACCACTCCAGCTCAGCGGCCTTTCCTTCAAGACAACGCCGCTCACACTCATCACCGGCGATCAAGTTCGTCACAGACTGCTGAAGATCAACGTCGACCAAATTGATACTTATGTCCTCCTCCTCAACGTCACTACCTGCGCTCTCACCAGTGAGCACTTCGTCTGCTGCAGCCTCTTCGTCGTCGCTCCAGTCCTCGTCGTCGCTGTCATCAGGTTCTTCACTGTCTTCCTCCTCTTCTTCCACTTCGTGCTCTTGGCTGGACGCCGGTTCCACCACGTTGGTATCCTGTGCGAGCTGGATGCTCGCCGCTTGGGAATACTCCGAAGTCTGACTGAGCGGCGCTATCGTGGACAGCACTGCGCCTACAGACGAAGGTGCACTAGCGGAAGGTTGCTCGGGAACGGGCACTCCGTGGAGGCTGACAACGGAGAAGACTGCTGGCCGGTTGACATCGGTAACGGGATGCTAGTATCTTCTTGAAAAGCGAATGAATGAATGAGTGAGTTCGCTTCAGTGACCGTTTGATTTTTCAAAACACAAATTGGCCGATATCTCGAAACTTCATTTAGGTACGAATTTTGGTGACCCAACTTTGGACGCGATTATCTCTAAATGGCACATTAGTATCATTTTGTTTTGGGTGGTCTCATATCTTCTTTCTTTGACGCTGTGGCAACGACGCTTCAAATTCCCCACCACTTCACACCAACGGAATGACAGGCCGCGAGGTGTTCGTGGTACTGCGTCGTCGCATGTCGAGGCAGGGTGCGGGTGGTGGGCGGTAGGAGTCAGAGAAGTTGTGGCAGTGGTATGGTTCTTGAGTTGTTGGGTGCGTTGCCTGGGTGTTGTTTGGTTGTTGTTTGGTTGTTTGTCTTTGTGGGTTTGATGTCGGGGAATAGCTCAGTGGTAGAGCGCTGGATTCCAGTCCCAGCGGTCGGGGTTCGATCCCTCATCCTTTGTGCTTTGCGCACTCTTCCTTCCTCTTTATCCGCGTACTGACCCGAACACTGCAGCAGCGAGGCAATTTAAACTGTGGTGAAGCGCGGAAGGCGAAATGGCGCGAGTGGGCGGGAGGCTCCGCGATCCTGATTGCAAGAAGAGCGCCAGTTCATCAGTTGTGATGCTGATTGTCGGCGTAGACGACTAGATGCTTCTTGCCTGCAGGAAGTAGCATCGTTCGAATGAAGTGCTGAAGCATCGTGTTGATTTGATCACTGCCTTCCCGCTTGTAAATTCATCATACAGGTAGTTGGTCTGCGTCCCTTCGTTCTCGTAAAAGATCCCGAAGACGCTCACTGCCAATAAAGAGCAGAAGTACCACTGCGACGGCGTAGTGGTGGCCGATGGGATCGTCCGATTCTGTGAAAAATCCATTACTATCACCGCGACGTCGCTGCTAGACGCATCACCACCATGCACGGCAGCTTTATCTTTCTTGTATTCGCGTCTAAATGTTCACAGGTAATCAAAATGATATCAATATCCAAAGGTCCACCATAACGATGCCTATGTCCACGTACCTCATTCGACGCGCTGACTCCGTGTGCTTGCCCAGCTCTTCGGTTTGTTCAGTCGTGGCTCCGTGCCGCATGCGGTTCTGGTAAACTGTGCACAAGTCGCACATATTTGACTGTGCAGACCGGATCTTAATGTTCGGGTAGTGAATAGACAGCAACTTCCGGAACGTTGAACGTCCAGGCTCGTTAACGCGGAGCCCAAGACTCACAAACTTGTGCATCTCGTCGTACAGGGCATCCCAGGCCCATGTAGCCGGCAGTAGGGTGTAGTCTTCGCGACTGTAGTACTTGGTCACCTTGCCGTCCTTGGTTTTCTGCATGCGAACTCTCACAGGTACCACCTCGCCAATGTCGGCTGCAAACTGTGTGAACCACTTGACGAGCCAAACAGCGTCGATTTTGGAGGCGTTCTTGTTGAGCCTGTTGCCATGCTCCTTGGAGGCGATGTTACCGTCGCGTACACGGCGCTTGTAGCGCTGAATCGTTAGTGGCTGCACACCAAGACAGCGTGCGAACGACGTTCGACAGACATGGCCCACAAAAGGCAAGTAGTAGTGAAACTTCTCACGTACTCCAGTACCACGACGCCTCGCGGCTGTATCGGTTTGCATCAGCACGCCTACAAGCGTTAAGATGTAGGTTGTCTTCTCTGACTTGGTCATCTGGTCCAGCGAGCACGTCAACCACTCCAGCTCAGCGGCCTTTCCTTCAAGACAACGCCGCTCACACTCATCACCGGCGATCAAGTTCGTCACAGACTGCTGAAGATCAACGTCGACCAAATTGATACTTATGTCCTCCTCCTCAACGTCACTACCTGCGCTCTCACCAGTGAGCACTTCGTCTGCTGCAGCCTCTTCGTCGTCGCTCCAGTCCTCGTCGTCGCTGTCATCAGGTTCTTCACTGTCTTCCTCCTCTTCTTCCACTTCGTGCTCTTGGCTGGACGCCGGTTCCACCACGTTGGTATCCTGTGCGAGCTGGATGCTCGCCGCTTGGGAATACTCCGAAGTCTGACTGAGCGGCGCTATCGTGGACAGCACTGCGTCTACAGACGAAGGTGCACTAGCGGAAGGTTGCTCGGGAACGGGCACTCCGTGGAGGCTGACAACGGAGAAGACTGCTGGCCGGTTGACATCGGTAACGGGATGCTAGTATCTTCTTGAAAAGCGAATGAATGAATGAGTGAGTTCGCTTCAGTGACCGTTTGATTTTTCAAAACACAAATTGGCCGATATCTCGAAACTTCATTTAGGTACGAATTTTGGTGACCCAACTTTGGACGCGATTATCTCTAAATGGCACATTAGTATCATTTTGTTTTGGGTGGTCTCATATCTTCTTTCTTTGACGCTGTGGCAACGACGCTTCAAATTCCCCACCACTTCACACCAACGGAATGACAGGCCGCGAGGTGTTCGTGGTACTGCGTCGTCGCATGTCGAGGCAGGGTGCGGGTGGTGGGCGGTAGGAGTCAGAGAAGTTGTGGCAGTGGTATGGTTCTTGAGTTGTTGGGTGCGTTGCCTGGGTGTTGTTTGGTTGTTGTTTGGTTGTTTGTCTTTGTGGGTTTGATGTCGGGGGAATAGCTCAGTGGTAGAGCGCTGGATTCCAGTCCCAGCGGTCGGGGTTCGATCCCTCATCCTTTGTGCTTTGCGCACTCTTCCTTCCTCTTTATCCGCGTACTGACCCGAACACTGCAGCAGCGAGGCAATTTAAACTGTGGTGAAGCGCGGAAGGCGAAATGGCGCGAGTGGGCGGGAGGCTCCGCGATCCTGATTGCAAGAAGAGCGCCAGTTCATCAGTTGTGATGCTGATTGTCGGCGTAGACGACTAGATGCTTCTTGCCTGCAGGAAGTAGCATCGTTCGAATGAAGTGCTGAAGCATCGTGTTGATTTGATCACTGCCTTCCCGCTTGTAAATTCATCATACAGGTAGTTGGTCTGCGTCCCTTCGTTCTCGTAAAAGATCCCGAAGACGCTCACTGCCAATAAAGAGCAGAAGTACCACTGCGACGGCGTAGTGGTGGCCGATGGGATCGTCCGATTCTGTGAAAAATCCATTACTATCACCGCGACGTCGCTGCTAGACGCATCACCACCATGCACGGCAGCTTTATCTTTCTTGTATTCGCGTCTAAATGTTCACAGGTAATCAAAATGATATCAATATCCAAAGGTCCACCATAACGATGCCTATGTCCACGTACCTCATTCGACGCGCTGACTCCGTGTGCTTGCCCAGCTCTTCGGTTTGTTCAGTCGTGGCTCCGTGCCGCATGCGGTTCTGGTAAACTGTGCACAAGTCGCACATATTTGACTGTGCAGACCGGATCTTAATGTTCGGGTAGTGAATAGACAGCAACTTCCGGAACGTTGAACGTCCAGGCTCGTTAACGCGGAGCCCAAGACTCACAAACTTGTGCATCTCGTCGTACAGGGCATCCCAGGCCCATGTAGCCGGCAGTAGGGTGTAGTCTTCGCGACTGTAGTACTTGGTCACCTTGCCGTCCTTGGTTTTCTGCATGCGAACTCTCACAGGTACCACCTCGCCAATGTCGGCTGCAAACTGTGTGAACCACTTGACGAGCCAAACAGCGTCGATTTTGAGGCGTTCTTGTTGAGCCTGTTGCCATGCTCCTTGGAGGCGATGTTACCGTCGCGTACACGGCGCTTGTAGCGCTGAATCGTTAGTGGCTGCACACCAAGACAGCGTGCGAACGACGTTCGACAGACATGGCCCACAAAAGGCAAGTAGTAGTGAAACTTCTCACGTACTCCAGTACCACGACGCCTCGCGGCTGTATCGGTTTGCATCAGCACGCCTACAAGCGTTAAGATGTAGGTTGTCTTCTCTGACTTGGTCATCTGGTCCAGCGAGCACGTCAACCACTCCAGCTCAGCGGCCTTTCCTTCAAGACAACGCCGCTCACACTCATCACCGGCGATCAAGTTCGTCACAGACTGCTGAAGATCAACGTCGACCAAATTGATACTTATGTCCTCCTCCTCAACGTCACTACCTGCGCTCTCACCAGTGAGCACTTCGTCTGCTGCAGCCTCTTCGTCGTCGCTCCAGTCCTCGTCGTCGCTGTCATCAGGTTCTTCACTGTCTTCCTCCTCTTCTTCCACTTCGTGCTCTTGGCTGGACGCCGGTTCCACCACGTTGGTATCCTGTGCGAGCTGGATGCTCGCCGCTTGGGAATACTCCGAAGTCTGACTGAGCGGCGCTATCGTGGACAGCACTGCGTCTACAGACGAAGGTGCACTAGCGGAAGGTTGCTCGGGAACGGGCACTCCGTGGAGGCTGACAACGGAGAAGACTGCTGGCCGGTTGACATCGGTAACGGGATGCTAGTATCTTCTTGAAAAGCGAATGAATGAATGAGTGAGTTCGCTTCAGTGACCGTTTGATTTTTCAAAACACAAATTGGCCGATATCTCGAAACTTCATTTAGGTACGAATTTTGGTGACCCAACTTTGGACGCGATTATCTCTAAATGGCACATTAGTATCATTTTGTTTTGGGTGGTCTCATATCTTCTTTCTTTGACGCTGTGGCAACGACGCTTCAAATTCCCCACCACTTCACACCAACGGAATGACAGGCCGCGAGGTGTTCGTGGTACTGCGTCGTCGCATGTCGAGGCAGGGTGCGGGTGGTGGGCGGTAGGAGTCAGAGAAGTTGTGGCAGTGGTATGGTTCTTGAGTTGTTGGGTGCGTTGCCTGGGTGTTGTTTGGTTGTTGTTTGGTTGTTTGTCTTTGTGGGTTTGATGTCGGGGGAATAGCTCAGTGGTAGAGCGCTGGATTCCAGTCCCAGCGGTCGGGGGTTCGATCCCCTCTTCCCTCATCCTTTGTGCTTTTGCGCACTCTTCCTCCCTCTTTTATTCGCGTATTAACCCCAATACTGCAGCAGCGAGGCAATTTAAACCACGGACGCGCCAGACTGACACACTGCTGATTGCTACGATCGCGACCGAACAGCACCACTAACCCACTCAACCAAGAGCGCGATACTCTCAACAAAAAGTGCGATACTTCTCGATTTATGCGTGTCATCCTTGCGCAGGGGCCATGCTAATCTTCTCTGTATCGTTCCAATTTTTACGGATGACCACCGAAGTGGTTCCTACCCCGATACCGACCCGCGCACCTATAAGTGGCTGGCTTGGGCCTCACGTCCAGAACCACTTCTGTGAAAAAGGGGACGAACGCTAAGTCCAAGCTGGGCATCTGCCTGCCGCACCGTCCAGCAGCAAGCAGCGCTGCTCGGTTGCCGTGCAGAGCGAGCATGTGATCCCACGATACTGCTGTGAGGAAACGAGAAAAAACGACAGCTGTGAGATTCGAACTCACGCGGGTTGCCCCATTAACTTAGCAGGCTAACGCCTTAACCACTCGGCCAAGCTGTCATCCTACCGATTACAAAATACGCCATTTTCACACGCACCCTCATCTAACCGCAATTCATTCGCACGCAAAACAAATACGTATACCACGTACACACACACACACCAACTTCCAGTCCCGATCCACGCTATGCCGTACTATACTTCACACAACACACATGACGTCAACAACATACCAAATCGGTGCCTTCCGACTCTCATCTTCCGACACCAAACCAGCCATCTCCTTCACCGAACTACTCGACCTCTACACGTCCAGATCGCACGATACGCTTGTCACCTACCTTAAACTGCGCAAGCGCGCGCACAAATGCGATTGTGCACAAAACGCTCGGGTGGGTGGGCACTGTATTTGCGATCCATGGTCTGATGATGCCATTCTGCTGGAATAAGTATTGACACTTGCGTATGTAGTTACAGTTCGTAGAGCGTATCAAACTTCTCTGAGCTTGTGGCTTTGCGTTGCAGAATAGGTGGGTAGCATCATTCCGCCTGCTTCCGCTTCGACGCTATAGTCGAAAGCTGAAAAATGAGGCACGGCGCCGGATCATTGGACATCGCGCTGGGAGCGATAACGAAAGAGGGGCGGGGATGTGGTAGGTGTAAGGCGCCGTCGCAAACAGGGAGCAGTACGTTAGTCAGCATAAGCTAGCGCAAGGCATCGTGTGTGGATCCAAGAGGCAGGAAAGCAAAAGAAGAGCCCCCAGGCGGGATCGAACCACCGACCTTTCGCTTACGAAGCGAGTGCTCTACCACTGAGCTATAGGGGCACTTCTCAATCTGCCGGCTAACCCACAAGTCGACTCTTCAGGAGATCCCATCCCCCTCCAGCTCCAAGCTTCCTATTCCGGCCGTCGTCCCTTCTCTGTCATGGAGAATCCAGCTGCCGCCCCGTCTCGTTACCCAGACGCCTCGACCGCCCCTGTCGCTCCGGCTTTGGGATCTGCGATCGCTCCTGACCACCCGTCGGGCCAAGTGATCGCCTCCCCTCGCACGGATCCTGCCGACGCTCCTGTCGACGGTTCACGTGCTGTTCTCTCCGACGACACTGAAGACCCCGCGCCTCATGCCGTGGTGACTTCCCCGTCGTCAATGCTCATGCCGCCTCCGCCGTCGTCGTCTGCTCTTCCTGTCCCGCCTTTTGCCATCGTGCCGGCGGTGGACCTGACGGGAACCAGCGCAGGCGAGCAACGCGACCCGACCGCTCCGCTGCCCTCGTCTCCTGACGGTTCCAGTGATGAAGACGACGAGATGCCCCCTCCGCCTCCTGCCGGTGTCGAGCCTGACGTCGACGAGGCGATGCCGTTGCGGGTGATGGCGCCGCTGCCGTTAACGCTGACGAAGATGCGGACAAAGGTGTTGATGCTGAAGATCCACGTCCGACAATGGCGATGTTGCTCCGTCAGCAAGAAGCTATCCGTCGCGACAACGCCGAAGTTGATGCTGCTCGTCGCCGCGTGGAGACTCCCAAGCCTCTCGCTGTCGACATCGAAGCGATCGAGCGCCAGTACGCTGCCGGCGGCGACTGGTCAGACATCGCTTCTAGTATCCACCAGTCTCGCCCGTACGAGCTTCCCCCTGCCAAGTACGACATGGTGATCGAGACGGGCAAGACGTTCGCAAAGACGCCGCTGACCAAGGTCATGGCCGCGCTCGTGGGGGCGAGTTACCGCAACCGCGCGCTTGACCGTCTCTACGAGCAGAAGAGAGTCGGTCAGGTGTCGAAGATGCCAGGTGGTCACCTGCGTCTCAAGCTCAAGGACCGCGAGGCGTGTATGAAACTCGAGCGCACGACGGTCAGCATCCTTGGCGGTGTGTACCCGTTCAAGCCGTTCGACGTCCTCGCGAGCAAGTTCTTCCTGGACGTCTCGAACGTCGACTCGGACACGGACCTCATGCTGCGTCGTCTTTACCTACTTGGGTGCGAACCAGTGTATGACACGTTCCGTGACGTGAACCTGGCGACGGGTCTCACTTCGGCGACGTGGCGCGTGTACTTCCGGTCGAGAGAGTGTCCGCCTCCGCTGGTGGTGAACGGCGGCGTGCGACCAGCTCGTGTTCAACAACAAGTTGTACCCGGCGCACGGCAAGGACGCGCCGTTCGCGTCGGAGCGTCTCCCGTTCGGCTTCCGCTCGCACCACAGCATCGACTTGAAGTCGCCTGACTCGTCGAATGCTGGATTTGCTCGATCAGCCCCAAGGCAGGCTGTGAAGCCTGCTGCCAAGACGAAGCCATCGAAGACCCAGTCGAAGGCACCTCCCGCTCCACCGAAGACGTACGCGCAAGCTGCTCGAGCCGGACCAGTCTTCTCCTCGCTCGGCAACGCGCTCGAGGACGAAGAGACGAAAGAGGATGGCCAGCTCCCGCTCGGAGCTCAGCATGGCCAGCAACTTGCGGCCACTCAACTCGCAAAGAGAGTCATCGACATTGACGACGTGCTCTCGCTCTCGACGTTCACTGGGTCCAGCGGTCGTCTCTCGCCGCCAGCGAGTCCGAAGGCTCCACCTAAGCCTGTGCTGATGCTGACGAATGGTTCGGACGGCTTCACCACTGTCGCGAACAAGAAGAAGCGCTCGCGTGGAGGTATCGACTTCAGCAACATGCTGACGAAGCAGTTGCCGAAGCCACTGGATGGAGTCGCGACCGCGAAGCGCTCCAGACGATGGAAGTCACGTTCGAGTCGATCGACGCGACCGTGGACAAGAAGTACGGCATCCGTCACTACGTGCGTCCGGTCGACGTGAAGCGTCCGGAGGCGCTCAAGTTGTCCACCGAGTCTGCGTTCTTCGTCGAGAAGCACCACACGAAGATCCGCAAGGCGTCGAAGCCGTCGCCTGTCGTCGAGGTGACCGAGTCGATGATCAGCGATGAGAATACGGCGCTGCTGAACACACTCGACGACCGCCTCGAGGATGCGGACAAAAAGGTCGATGGCATCTCCAAGATTCTCGGGAACGCGACGAATCCGGACCACATCCTGAAGAAGGCGATCGAGTCTCCGCTCGCGTTCAACAGCGCGCTGTCGCTCAAGATGGCAACCAGCGGCAACGAGATCGAGGAACTTGTGCAGCTGCACATGATCAACCGAGTCCTGAGCGCGAATAAGCCGGACGAGGATGTGACGTTCGTGGCGAAGTGGAAGAAGCTCATGGGGACATCGGTTCCGTCTAAGCGCCAAGACATCTTCGTCGCGTGCGGCAAATGGTGGCAGGTGACGCCGAAGATCTTTGAGCTGACGCGTTTCACCAAGGCGCTGAGCGCATTCGAGCTATCGCTCATGTCGATCGCGCCGACGCTGTTTGCGAACGACCACTGGATCCAGTACGTCACGGGTCATCCGGTCGAGTGGATCCCCGCCCACCATGCTCGCCTGCTGCACCCGAACACGCTACTGAGTCTCCTGCGGTCGGAACTTGGCGAGCTGTGCATGGCGCATTGGCGTGAGATCAATGGCAGGGTCACCTGCTCGACGAGCTCGAAGAACTGCGGCAACTTGAAGGTCACTACCCAGCGGACGAGTCGGTTCTTCAGCTCCAAGTCGCGGACGACGGCTCGGTGACGCCAGTGGCGGGCGGCGTAGCCACTCGCTGCTAAGGTGGCCCCGACGTCGCAATCGACTTGGAACAACGCCAGCGTGTTGACCGTGAACACGAACGGCGTCAAGAAGAACGGGCACCTCCTGATCGACAACCTGCTATCGAAGTACGAGATGTCGTGCGTCCAAGAGACCAAATTCGCGGACCGCTCGCATCTCGCAAGCTTCAAGTTTCACCTCGAGTCCGCCTTCGAGCACAAGCTGTTCCTGAGCGACGTGAACACGCTCCTGGATCGGCCGACGCGCGGCCGGAGCAACGGAGTGCTGACAGTGCTCCGCTCCGACTTCCCAGGCTTCGACTCGGCAGTGGAGCTCACCCGCATGACCGTCCCTGGCCGGTACCTCGTCGTGCGTGTGACGGTCGAGCTTGCTCCCGTCTACATCCACAACGTGTACGCACCAGTGGATAAACAAGAAAAACAAGCGTTCTTTTCCAGCTTAGCAACGGAGGAGTTCGAAGACGACGCGACGCACTTGGTGCTTGGCGACCTCAACACTCCACTAGACCCAAGCCTGGACTGTTCGACGACGGATCTGCGCTACGACCCAAGTCGTTCGTGCTGCCTCGAGTGGTTGGCCCGCCTTGGAGTCGTCGACGCCTGGCGGATCCACCACGATGAAGCACGCGTGTTCACGGGACCGATGCCTCGCAAGAACCGCCTCGACTACATCCTCGTCTCGGACGCGTTCTGCAACAGCTTCTACGGCGACGCCAAGTACTTTCTGCCGCCACATGCTGGAGACCACCTGGCACACAGCGTGACGTTCAAGTCGGGGTCCCAGCTGCACGGTCGAGGGTACTGGAAGTTCCCGCGCTATTTGCTCGAGTACCCGCTAGTGGTGTCGGCGATCCGGCGCGAGGCTGAAGACATCCTGTCGAAGCTCCGCACCGCGACGAATCCAGGGAAGACGTAGGAGCGGTGGAAGTCAGAGATCAAGACACAGCTGCAGGATCTGCAGAAGAAGCTCCACACACAAGACGCCCAAGCTGTCGAAGATGCTCGTGTCGCGCTGGATCACGCTGCGCGGCACCGAGTTGCTGCCGACGACGCCAACCGTAAGGTGTACGAGGAAGCCATGCGCGACTACAAGGAGACGGTGACCCGGTCGAGCCAGTATCATCAAGACACTGCGTTCGATTTCCAAGCCGCGAACTCCGAGAAGTCGACGAAGCACTTCTTCCGACCGCTAGACACAAGCTTGCGGCGGGTCTCGATCGAGGAGGTCTTGATACCAGATGGAAGTGTCTCGACGAACCCGCACGAGATCAGCCTTCGCTTCCTCGAGCACTGGGGGTCTGAGATGGGAGACCCAGACAGTCCAACAGGAACAGCTCCCCCGCCGGACAACACGGTGCAGCGCAAGCTTCTCGACTCCGTCGTCCGCGTCCTGTCGGAGCTCGACAGGCAGGCTCTTGACAAGGACGTGACCGCCCTCGACTTGACGGAAGCCATCAAGCACATGAAGGCGACGTCATCTCCAGGCATGGATGGCTTGACAGCGGGATTTTACCAAGTCGCGCCGGACGTGTTCGGACAGTGCCTCGCGCTGGTCTTCAACGATCGACTGGAGCGAGGCAAACTGCTTGCGTCGCAGCGCAAGTCGGCGGTGGTGCTGCTGCACAAGAAGGGTTCGCGTACTGATCCAGGCAACTACCGACCGATCGCGCTCATCCCAGTCGACGTGAAGGTACTGTCGAAGGCGCTGACGTATCGGCTGCAGTCTGCCATCCCGAAGCTGATCCACCCGGACCAGAAAGGCTTTGTCCGTAGCCGCTCGATCCATCACCACGTGCGTTTCCTGGCTGACCTCCAGGACCTTGTCACAAGTCGAGCCGAAGAGGCGTACGCGCTGTTCTTGGACTTCCAGAAGGCGTTCGATCGAGTCAACTGGGACTACATGTTCCGGTTGCTCGAGCGTATGGGGATCGGCGAAGGCTTCACCCGCTGGGTCAAGCTGCTGTACACGGATCCGCAGGCTTACCTGCTGATCAACGGGGAAATCCAGCTGGCGCTGCATCCAACTCGCGGAGTGAAGCAAGGCGATCCGCTGTCCGCGCTGCTCTTCATCCTGACGATCGAGCCGCTCGGGAACATGCTGCGGTCACACGAGGAGTACGGTGTGTGTCTGAACGACGACCACACTGCGACAAGCATCTTCTTCGCGGACGACTCGACGCTGCTCGGCAGCTCCATCACGAACCTGCAGGCGCAGCTTGGGATTGTGGAGGAGTACTGCCAAGGCTCAGGCGCGAAGCTGAACCTGTCGAAGTCAGTGCCGCTGGCGCTGAACCGGAGTCAAGACTATCCGCAGATACCCGGTGTCCAAGTCCTCGGACGCTCGGGGTCGGTCAAGTATCTCGGCATTCCGTTCAGCCAGTCGCCCGTCGACGATCGCATCCTTGAGTCACTCGACCAGCGCTTCTACGACGGCTTCAAGGCGTGGTATCGTCGCGCTCGGACGCTTCGTGGATGCCTCTTGGTTGCGCAAACCATGGTGCTGTCGCGCTTGTGGCACTACACGCAACACGTCTCGGTTCCGTCGGCTGTCATCAGGAGATGGCAGTCGATGCTGAACCGATTCGTGCTGAGTCGCAAGCACGACCGAGACGCGACACACATCCAGCTGATCCCGAGCGAGTTCCTCTATCTTCGACGCGCAGACGGTGGTCTTGGTGTTCCGAGTCTCGACGCACAGCTCAAGCGGCAGCGTCTCGTGCTCCTGATGCAGTTCGTAGCACAGGCTCGCGCGCCTGCCGGACGCTGGTGGACGACTGCGAGCACAGAGTTACTGCGGTCGATCCTTCCTCGGTACAGCGAATGCCACGCGCTCAACTTGCTCACGATATCCCCGCAGCGTCACGGCGAGATGATCAAGTGGAGACACACGTCGACGTGGTGGAAACGACTTGGACGTGGTGGCACCGGACAAGCTGGGAGAAGATGTGGCGCGACTTGCCCTCTGACGAGCGCGTCGAGTATGCGCTTTGCCAGCCGATCTGGTTTCACTCGGACGCCGATCTTCACTACGAACAGCGAATGCGCGGTGGCACAACTTCTGAGCGTCGGCGCTGCATAGGCATGGTGCCAGAGCCGCAACGAAGCTTCCGTCTGCACGTCTCACGCGTCTTCGGTCTTCGGTCGCTTGCTGACTTCCTGCGCGTTGGGGGCGCGTGGCCAACGCAAGTCGACTTCGTGGATCGACACATCGACTTCACGCTGGTGGACATCACGCCAGGTCAGCAAGCCAAATGGCTGCGCGCGCTGTATGGCAAGGCGACGCAGATCGTGGATTGGCTTGAAGCACGTGGTGTTGTTCTTTCGACGCCTGACGGAGGTAGCCCGAGGTTGGTACCGTACGTTGGAGTCTTGAGCAATGATAAGCTATGCTTGTTCCCTGCGATCCCACGCTCGGCGATCCTGCGCATCGTGTGGACGCCGAAGCCACCGAGGAAGCCGCACCCGATGAAGGTCCACTGGGATCGCATCGACGACGACCGCATCAAGGCGCATGTGAAGCTTGGAAAGCGTCTGCGCAAGGTGCTGCTCCCAATCTTCGAGGACCTTCAGTTCCGACTGACGTTCCGTCTGCTGCCGGTCCGGTCGCGATTCTGGTTCCTGGAACACGCGAACCCCGGCATCCGCAAGTGCGTGCGCGATGACTGTAACGCGATCGAGTCCGAGCAGCATCTGTTCTTCGACTGCACGCTCACGTCGGGGTTGTGGAGACATGTGCTCGGCATCGCGAGGAAGCTCTTCAAACACAAGCTGACGTGGCTCGACATCGCGCTGGCGCGGAAACTGCGTGTGCGCGACGAGTGGACGGATCACGAGGCAATCGTAGCCGACGTGTGGCATGTCCTCCGCTCGGTGACGCTTCATTTCGTATGGTCGGATCGCAATCGGTGTTTGTTCGACAGAAGACAGCCGACACCGACGCTCGCTGCGCTCAAGTGATCCTGATGACGTTTACTGCGCACATCCGGTACTTCCAGCGGCGCCTGTATTCAGTCGACCAGCAGAACCTGCTACGTGACGTACTCCAGCGGCTGGACACGCAGTCCGGTTTTGGTGATTTTGTTGAACGCCATCCTGGTATTACCAGTGTTCGTACAACTACCTAACCGAATACCGGTGAACAACATACCAAATCGGTGCCTTCCGACTGCTTCTTGCCTGCAGGAAGTAGCATCGTTCGAATGAAGTGCTGAAGCATCGTGTTGATTTGATCACTGCCTTCCCGCTTGTAAATTCATCATACAGGTAGTTGGTCTGCGTCCCTTCGTTCTCGTAAAAGATCCCGAAGACGCTCACTGCCAATAAAGAGCAGAAGTACCACTGCGACGGCGTAGTGGTGGCCGATGGGATCGTCCGATTCTGTGAAAAATCCATTACTATCACCGCGACGTCGCTGCTAGACGCATCACCACCATGCACGGCAGCTTTATCTTTCTTGTATTCGCGTCTAAATGTTCACAGGTAATCAAAATGATATCAATATCCAAAGGTCCACCATAACGATGCCTATGTCCACGTACCTCATTCGACGCGCTGACTCCGTGTGCTTGCCCAGCTCTTCGGTTTGTTCAGTCGTGGCTCCGTGCCGCATGCGGTTCTGGTAAACTGTGCACAAGTCGCACATATTTGACTGTGCAGACCGGATCTTAATGTTCGGGTAGTGAATAGACAGCAACTTCCGGAACGTTGAACGTCCAGGCTCGTTAACGCGGAGCCCAAGACTCACAAACTTGTGCATCTCGTCGTACAGGGCATCCCAGGCCCATGTAGCCGGCAGTAGGGTGTAGTCTTCGCGACTGTAGTACTTGGTCACCTTGCCGTCCTTGGTTTTCTGCATGCGAACTCTCACAGGTACCACCTCGCCAATGTCGGCTGCAAACTGTGTGAACCACTTGACGAGCCAAACAGCGTCGATTTTGGAGGCGTTCTTGTTGAGCCTGTTGCCATGCTCCTTGGAGGCGATGTTACCGTCGCGTACACGGCGCTTGTAGCGCTGAATCGTTAGTGGCTGCACACCAAGACAGCGTGCGAACGACGTTCGACAGACATGGCCCACAAAAGGCAAGTAGTAGTGAAACTTCTCACGTACTCCAGTACCACGACGCCTCGCGGCTGTATCGGTTTGCATCAGCACGCCTACAAGCGTTAAGATGTAGGTTGTCTTCTCTGACTTGGTCATCTGGTCCAGCGAGCACGTCAACCACTCCAGCTCAGCGGCCTTTCCTTCAAGACAACGCCGCTCACACTCATCACCGGCGATCAAGTTCGTCACAGACTGCTGAAGATCAACGTCGACCAAATTGATACTTATGTCCTCCTCCTCAACGTCACTACCTGCGCTCTCACCAGTGAGCACTTCGTCTGCTGCAGCCTCTTCGTCGTCGCTCCAGTCCTCGTCGTCGCTGTCATCAGGTTCTTCACTGTCTTCCTCCTCTTCTTCCACTTCGTGCTCTTGGCTGGACGCCGGTTCCACCACGTTGGTATCCTGTGCGAGCTGGATGCTCGCCGCTTGGGAATACCCGAAGTCTGACTGAGCGGCGCTATCGTGGACAGCACTGCGCCTACAGACGAAGGTGCACTAGCGGAAGGTTGCTCGGGAACGGGCACTCCGTGGAGGCTGACAACGGAGAAGACTGCTGGCCGGTTGACATCGGTAACGGGATGCTAGTATCTTCTTGAAAAGCGAATGAATGAATGAGTGAGTTCGCTTCAGTGACCGTTTGATTTTTCAAAACACAAATTGGCCGATATCTCGAAACTTCATTTAGGTACGAATTTTGGTGACCCAACTTTGGACGCGATTATCTCTAAATGGCACATTAGTATCATTTTGTTTTGGGTGGTCTCATATCTTCTTTCTTTGACGCTGTGGCAACGACGCTTCAAATTCCCCACCACTTCACACCAACGGAATGACAGGCCGCGAGGTGTTCGTGGTACTGCGTCGTCGCATGTCGAGGCAGGGTGCGGGTGGTGGGCGGTAGGAGTCAGAGAAGTTGTGGCAGTGGTATGGTTCTTGAGTTGTTGGGTGCGTTGCCTGGGTGTTGTTTGGTTGTTGTTTGGTTGTTTGTCTTTGTGGGTTTGATGTCGGGGGGAATAGCTCAGTGGTAGAGCGCTGGATTCCAGTCCCAGCGGTCGGGGGTTCGATCCCCTCATCCTTTGTGCTTTTGCGCACTCTTCCTTCCTCTTTTTATCCGCGTACTGACCCGAACACTGCAGCAGCGAGGCAATTTAAACTGTGGTGAAGCGCGGAAGGCGAAATGGCGCGAGTGGGCGGGAGGCTCCGCGATCCTGATTGCAAGAAGAGCGCCAGTTCATCAGTTGTGATGCTGATTGTCGGCGTAGACGACTAGATGCTTCTTGCCTGCAGGAAGTAGCATCGTTCGAATGAAGTGCTGAAGCATCGTGTTGATTTGATCACTGCCTTTCCCGCTTGTAAATTCATCATACAGGTAGTTGGTCTGCGTCCCTTCGTTCTCGTAAAAGATCCCGAAGACGCTCACTGCCAATAAAGAGCAGAAGTACCACTGCGACGGCGTAGTGGTGGCCGATGGGATCGTCCGATTCTGTGAAAAATCCATTACTATCACCGCGACGTCGCTGCTAGACGCATCACCACCATGCACGGCAGCTTTATCTTTCTTGTATTCGCGTCTAAATGTTCACAGGTAATCAAAATGATATCAATATCCAAAGGTCCACCATAACGATGCCTATGTCCACGTACCTCATTCGACGCGCTGACTCCGTGTGCTTGCCCAGCTCTTCGGTTTGTTCAGTCGTGGCTCCGTGCCGCATGCGGTTCTGGTAAACTGTGCACAAGTCGCACATATTTGACTGTGCAGACCGGATCTTAATGTTCGGGTAGTGAATAGACAGCAACTTCCGGAACGTTGAACGTCCAGGCTCGTTAACGCGGAGCCCAAGACTCACAAACTTGTGCATCTCGTCGTACAGGGCATCCCAGGCCCATGTAGCCGGCAGTAGGGTGTAGTCTTCGCGACTGTAGTACTTGGTCACCTTGCCGTCCTTGGTTTTCTGCATGCGAACTCTCACAGGTACCACCTCGCCAATGTCGGCTGCAAACTGTGTGAACCACTTGACGAGCCAAACAGCGTCGATTTTGGAGGCGTTCTTGTTGAGCCTGTTGCCATGCTCCTTGGAGGCGATGTTACCGTCGCGTACACGGCGCTTGTAGCGCTGAATCGTTAGTGGCTGCACACCAAGACAGCGTGCGAACGACGTTCGACAGACATGGCCCACAAAGGCAAGTAGTAGTGAAACTTCTCACGTACTCCAGTACCACGACGCCTCGCGGCTGTATCGGTTTGCATCAGCACGCCTACAAGCGTTAAGATGTAGGTTGTCTTCTCTGACTTGGTCATCTGGTCCAGCGAGCACGTCAACCACTCCAGCTCAGCGGCCTTTCCTTCAAGACAACGCCGCTCACACTCATCACCGGCGATCAAGTTCGTCACAGACTGCTGAAGATCAACGTCGACCAAATTGATACTTATGTCCTCCTCCTCAACGTCACTACCTGCGCTCTCACCAGTGAGCACTTCGTCTGCTGCAGCCTCTTCGTCGTCGCTCCAGTCCTCGTCGTCGCTGTCATCAGGTTCTTCACTGTCTTCCTCCTCTTCTTCCACTTCGTGCTCTTGGCTGGACGCCGGTTCCACCACGTTGGTATCCTGTGCGAGCTGGATGCTCGCCGCTTGGGAATACTCCGAAGTCTGACTGAGCGGCGCTATCGTGGACAGCACTGCGTCTACAGACGAAGGTGCACTAGCGGAAGGTTGCTCGGGAACGGGCACTCCGTGGAGGCTGACAACGGAGAAGACTGCTGGCCGGTTGACATCGGTAACGGGATGCTAGTATCTTCTTGAAAAGCGAATGAATGAATGAGTGAGTTCGCTTCAGTGACCGTTTGATTTTTCAAAACACAAATTGGCCGATATCTCGAAACTTCATTTAGGTACGAATTTTGGTGACCCAACTTTGGACGCGATTATCTCTAAATGGCACATTAGTATCATTTTGTTTTGGGTGGTCTCATATCTTCTTTCTTTGACGCTGTGGCAACGACGCTTCAAATTCCCCACCACTTCACACCAACGGAATGACAGGCCGCGAGGTGTTCGTGGTACTGCGTCGTCGCATGTCGAGGCAGGGTGCGGGTGGTGGGCGGTAGGAGTCAGAGAAGTTGTGGCAGTGGTATGGTTCTTGAGTTGTTGGGTGCGTTGCCTGGGTGTTGTTTGGTTGTTGTTTGGTTGTTTGTCTTTGTGGGTTTGATGTCGGGGGAATAGCTCAGTGGTAGAGCGCTGGATTCCAGTCCCAGCGGTCGGGGGTTCGATCCCCTCATCCTTTGTGCTTTTGCGCACTCTTCCTTCCTCTTTTATCCGCGTACTGACCCGAACACTGCAGCAGCGAGGCAATTTAAACTGTGGTGAAGCGCGGAAGGCGAAATGGCGCGAGTGGGCGGGAGGCTCCGCGATCCTGATTGCAAGAAGAGCGCCAGTTCATCAGTTGTGATGCTGATTGTCGGCGTAGACGACTAGATGCTTCTTGCCTGCAGGAAGTAGCATCGTTCGAATGAAGTGCTGAAGCATCGTGTTGATTTGATCACTGCCTTTCCCGCTTGTAAATTCATCATACAGGTAGTTGGTCTGCGTCCCTTCGTTCTCGTAAAAGATCCCGAAGACGCTCACTGCCAATAAAGAGCAGAAGTACCACTGCGACGGCGTAGTGGTGGCCGATGGGATCGTCCGATTCTGTGAAAAATCCATTACTATCACCGCGACGTCGCTGCTAGACGCATCACCACCATGCACGGCAGCTTTATCTTTCTTGTATTCGCGTCTAAATGTTCACAGGTAATCAAAATGATATCAATATCCAAAGGTCCACCATAACGATGCCTATGTCCACGTACCTCATTCGACGCGCTGACTCCGTGTGCTTGCCCAGCTCTTCGGTTTGTTCAGTCGTGGCTCCGTGCCGCATGCGGTTCTGGTAAACTGTGCACAAGTCGCACATATTTGACTGTGCAGACCGGATCTTAATGTTCGGGTAGTGAATAGACAGCAACTTCCGGAACGTTGAACGTCCAGGCTCGTTAACGCGGAGCCCAAGACTCACAAACTTGTGCATCTCGTCGTACAGGGCATCCCAGGCCCATGTAGCCGGCAGTAGGGTGTAGTCTTCGCGACTGTAGTACTTGGTCACCTTGCCGTCCTTGGTTTTCTGCATGCGAACTCTCACAGGTACCACCTCGCCAATGTCGGCTGCAAACTGTGTGAACCACTTGACGAGCCAAACAGCGTCGATTTTGGAGGCGTTCTTGTTGAGCCTGTTGCCATGCTCCTTGGAGGCGATGTTACCGTCGCGTACACGGCGCTTGTAGCGCTGAATCGTTAGTGGCTGCACACCAAGACAGCGTGCGAACGACGTTCGACAGACATGGCCCACAAAAGGCAAGTAGTAGTGAAACTTCTCACGTACTCCAGTACCACGACGCCTCGCGGCTGTATCGGTTTGCATCAGCACGCCTACAAGCGTTAAGATGTAGGTTGTCTTCTCTGACTTGGTCATCTGGTCCAGCGAGCACGTCAACCACTCCAGCTCAGCGGCCTTTCCTTCAAGACAACGCCGCTCACACTCATCACCGGCGATCAAGTTCGTCACAGACTGCTGAAGATCAACGTCGACCAAATTGATACTTATGTCCTCCTCCTCAACGTCACTACCTGCGCTCTCACCAGTGAGCACTTCGTCTGCTGCAGCCTCTTCGTCGTCGCTCCAGTCCTCGTCGTCGCTGTCATCAGGTTCTTCACTGTCTTCCTCCTCTTCTTCCACTTCGTGCTCTTGGCTGGACGCCGGTTCCACCACGTTGGTATCCTGTGCGAGCTGGATGCTCGCCGCTTGGGAATACTCCGAAGTCTGACTGAGCGGCGCTATCGTGGACAGCACTGCGCCTACAGACGAAGGTGCACTAGCGGAAGGTTGCTCGGGAACGGGCACTCCGTGGAGGCTGACAACGGAGAAGACTGCTGGCCGGTTGACATCGGTAACGGGATGCTAGTATCTTCTTGAAAAGCGAATGAATGAATGAGTGAGTTCGCTTCAGTGACCGTTTGATTTTTCAAAACACAAATTGGCCGATATCTCGAAACTTCATTTAGGTACGAATTTTGGTGACCCAACTTTGGACGCGATTATCTCTAAATGGCACATTAGTATCATTTTGTTTTGGGTGGTCTCATATCTTCTTTCTTTGACGCTGTGGCAACGACGCTTCAAATTCCCCACCACTTCACACCAACGGAATGACAGGCCGCGAGGTGTTCGTGGTACTGCGTCGTCGCATGTCGAGGCAGGGTGCGGGTGGTGGGCGGTAGGAGTCAGAGAAGTTGTGGCAGTGGTATGGTTCTTGAGTTGTTGGGTGCGTTGCCTGGGTGTTGTTTGGTTGTTGTTTGGTTGTTTGTCTTTGTGGGTTTGATGTCGGGGGAATAGCTCAGTGGTAGAGCGCTGGATTCCAGTCCCAGCGGTCGGGGGTTCGATCCCCTCATCCTTTGTGCTTTTGCGCACTCTTCCTTCCTCTTTTATCCGCGTACTGACCCGAACACTGCAGCAGCGAGGCAATTTAAACTGTGGTGAAGCGCGGAAGGCGAAATGGCGCGAGTGGGCGGGAGGCTCCGCGATCCTGATTGCAAGAAGAGCGCCAGTTCATCAGTTGTGATGCTGATTGTCGGCGTAGACGACTAGATGCTTCTTGCCTGCAGGAAGTAGCATCGTTCGAATGAAGTGCTGAAGCATCGTGTTGATTTGATCACTGCCTTTCCCGCTTGTAAATTCATCATACAGGTAGTTGGTCTGCGTCCCTTCGTTCTCGTAAAAGATCCCGAAGACGCTCACTGCCAATAAAGAGCAGAAGTACCACTGCGACGGCGTAGTGGTGGCCGATGGGATCGTCCGATTCTGTGAAAAATCCATTACTATCACCGCGACGTCGCTGCTAGACGCATCACCACCATGCACGGCAGCTTTATCTTTCTTGTATTCGCGTCTAAATGTTCACAGGTAATCAAAATGATATCAATATCCAAAGGTCCACCATAACGATGCCTATGTCCACGTACCTCATTCGACGCGCTGACTCCGTGTGCTTGCCCAGCTCTTCGGTTTGTTCAGTCGTGGCTCCGTGCCGCATGCGGTTCTGGTAAACTGTGCACAAGTCGCACATATTTGACTGTGCAGACCGGATCTTAATGTTCGGGTAGTGAATAGACAGCAACTTCCGGAACGTTGAACGTCCAGGCTCGTTAACGCGGAGCCCAAGACTCACAAACTTGTGCATCTCGTCGTACAGGGCATCCCAGGCCCATGTAGCCGGCAGTAGGGTGTAGTCTTCGCGACTGTAGTACTTGGTCACCTTGCCGTCCTTGGTTTTCTGCATGCGAACTCTCACAGGTACCACCTCGCCAATGTCGGCTGCAAACTGTGTGAACCACTTGACGAGCCAAACAGCGTCGATTTTGGAGGCGTTCTTGTTGAGCCTGTTGCCATGCTCCTTGGAGGCGATGTTACCGTCGCGTACACGGCGCTTGTAGCGCTGAATCGTTAGTGGCTGCACACCAAGACAGCGTGCGAACGACGTTCGACAGACATGGCCCACAAAGGCAAGTAGTAGTGAAACTTCTCACGTACTCCAGTACCACGACGCCTCGCGGCTGTATCGGTTTGCATCAGCACGCCTACAAGCGTTAAGATGTAGGTTGTCTTCTCTGACTTGGTCATCTGGTCCAGCGAGCACGTCAACCACTCCAGCTCAGCGGCCTTTCCTTCAAGACAACGCCGCTCACACTCATCACCGGCGATCAAGTTCGTCACAGACTGCTGAAGATCAACGTCGACCAAATTGATACTTATGTCCTCCTCCTCAACGTCACTACCTGCGCTCTCACCAGTGAGCACTTCGTCTGCTGCAGCCTCTTCGTCGTCGCTCCAGTCCTCGTCGTCGCTGTCATCAGGTTCTTCACTGTCTTCCTCCTCTTCTTCCACTTCGTGCTCTTGGCTGGACGCCGGTTCCACCACGTTGGTATCCTGTGCGAGCTGGATGCTCGCCGCTTGGGAATACTCCGAAGTCTGACTGAGCGGCGCTATCGTGGACAGCACTGCGCCTACAGACGAAGGTGCACTAGCGGAAGGTTGCTCGGGAACGGGGCACTCCGTGGAGGCTGACAACGGAGAAGACTGCTGGCCGGTTGACATCGGTAACGGGATGCTAGTATCTTCTTGAAAAGCGAATGAATGAATGAGTGAGTTCGCTTCAGTGACCGTTTGATTTTTCAAAACACAAATTGGCCGATATCTCGAAACTTCATTTAGGTACGAATTTTGGTGACCCAACTTTGGACGCGATTATCTCTAAATGGCACATTAGTATCATTTTGTTTTGGGTGGTCTCATATCTTCTTTCTTTGACGCTGTGGCAACGACGCTTCAAATTCCCCACCACTTCACACCAACGGAATGACAGGCCGCGAGGTGTTCGTGGTACTGCGTCGTCGCATGTCGAGGCAGGGTGCGGGTGGTGGGCGGTAGGAGTCAGAGAAGTTGTGGCAGTGGTATGGTTCTTGAGTTGTTGGGTGCGTTGCCTGGGTGTTGTTTGGTTGTTGTTTGGTTGTTTGTCTTTGTGGGTTTGATGTCGGGGGAATAGCTCAGTGGTAGAGCGCTGGATTCCAGTCCCAGCGGTCGGGGTTCGATCCCTCATCCTTTGTGCTTTGCGCACTCTTCCTTCCTCTTTATCCGCGTACTGACCCGAACACTGCAGCAGCGAGGCAATTTAAACTGTGGTGAAGCGCGGAAGGCGAAATGGCGCGAGTGGGCGGGAGGCTCCGCGATCCTGATTGCAAGAAGAGCGCCAGTTCATCAGTTGTGATGCTGATTGTCGGCGTAGACGACTAGATGCTTCTTGCCTGCAGGAAGTAGCATCGTTCGAATGAAGTGCTGAAGCATCGTGTTGATTTGATCACTGCCTTTCCCGCTTGTAAATTCATCATACAGGTAGTTGGTCTGCGTCCCTTCGTTCTCGTAAAGATCCCGAAGACGCTCACTGCCAATAAAGAGCAGAAGTACCACTGCGACGGCGTAGTGGTGGCCGATGGGATCGTCCGATTCTGTGAAAAATCCATTACTATCACCGCGACGTCGCTGCTAGACGCATCACCACCATGCACGGCAGCTTTATCTTTCTTGTATTCGCGTCTAAATGTTCACAGGTAATCAAAATGATATCAATATCCAAAGGTCCACCATAACGATGCCTATGTCCACGTACCTCATTCGACGCGCTGACTCCGTGTGCTTGCCCAGCTCTTCGGTTTGTTCAGTCGTGGCTCCGTGCCGCATGCGGTTCTGGTAAACTGTGCACAAGTCGCACATATTTGACTGTGCAGACCGGATCTTAATGTTCGGGTAGTGAATAGACAGCAACTTCCGGAACGTTGAACGTCCAGGCTCGTTAACGCGGAGCCCAAGACTCACAAACTTGTGCATCTCGTCGTACAGGGCATCCCAGGCCCATGTAGCCGGCAGTAGGGTGTAGTCTTCGCGACTGTAGTACTTGGTCACCTTGCCGTCCTTGGTTTTCTGCATGCGAACTCTCACAGGTACCACCTCGCCAATGTCGGCTGCAAACTGTGTGAACCACTTGACGAGCCAAACAGCGTCGATTTTGGAGGCGTTCTTGTTGAGCCTGTTGCCATGCTCCTTGGAGGCGATGTTACCGTCGCGTACACGGCGCTTGTAGCGCTGAATCGTTAGTGGCTGCACACCAAGACAGCGTGCGAACGACGTTCGACAGACATGGCCCACAAAGGCAAGTAGTAGTGAAACTTCTCACGTACTCCAGTACCACGACGCCTCGCGGCTGTATCGGTTTGCATCAGCACGCCTACAAGCGTTAAGATGTAGGTTGTCTTCTCTGACTTGGTCATCTGGTCCAGCGAGCACGTCAACCACTCCAGCTCAGCGGCCTTTCCTTCAAGACAACGCCGCTCACACTCATCACCGGCGATCAAGTTCGTCACAGACTGCTGAAGATCAACGTCGACCAAATTGATACTTATGTCCTCCTCCTCAACGTCACTACCTGCGCTCTCACCAGTGAGCACTTCGTCTGCTGCAGCCTCTTCGTCGTCGCTCCAGTCCTCGTCGTCGCTGTCATCAGGTTCTTCACTGTCTTCCTCCTCTTCTTCCACTTCGTGCTCTTGGCTGGACGCCGGTTCCACCACGTTGGTATCCTGTGCGAGCTGGATGCTCGCCGCTTGGGAATACTCCGAAGTCTGACTGAGCGGCGCTATCGTGGACAGCACTGCGTCTACAGACGAAGGTGCACTAGCGGAAGGTTGCTCGGGAACGGGGCACTCCGTGGAGGCTGACAACGGAGAAGACTGCTGGCCGGTTGACATCGGTAACGGGATGCTAGTATCTTCTTGAAAAGCGAATGAATGAATGAGTGAGTTCGCTTCAGTGACCGTTTGATTTTTCAAAACACAAATTGGCCGATATCTCGAAACTTCATTTAGGTACGAATTTTGGTGACCCAACTTTGGACGCGATTATCTCTAAATGGCACATTAGTATCATTTTGTTTTGGGTGGTCTCATATCTTCTTTCTTTGACGCTGTGGCAACGACGCTTCAAATTCCCACCACTTCACACCAACGGAATGACAGGCCGCGAGGTGTTCGTGGTACTGCGTCGTCGCATGTCGAGGCAGGGTGCGGGTGGTGGGCGGTAGGAGTCAGAGAAGTTGTGGCAGTGGTATGGTTCTTGAGTTGTTGGGTGCGTTGCCTGGGTGTTGTTTGGTTGTTGTTTGGTTGTTTGTCTTTGTGGGTTTGATGTCGGGGGAATAGCTCAGTGGTAGAGCGCTGGATTCCAGTCCCAGCGGTCGGGGGTTCGATCCCCTCATCCTTTGTGCTTTTGCGCACTCTTCCTCCCTCTTTTAATCGCGTATTAACCCCAATACTGCAGCAGCGAGGCAATTTAAACCACGGACGCGCCAGATTGACACACTGCTGATTGCTACGATCGCGACCGAGCAGCACCACTAACCCACTCAACCAAGAGCGCGATACTCTCAACAAAAAGTGCGATACTTCTCGATTTATGCGTGTCATCCTTGCGCAGGGGCCATGCTAATCTTCTCTGTATCGTTCCAATTTTTACGGATGACCACCGAAGTGGTTCCTACCCCGATACCGACCCGCGCACCTATAAGTGGCTGGCTTGGGCCTCACGTCCAGAACCACTTCTGTGAAAAAGGGGACGAACGCTAAGTCCAAGCTGGGCATCTGCCTGCCGCACCGTCCAGCAGCAAGCAGCGCTGCTCGGTTGCCGTGCAGAGCGAGCATGTGATCCCACGATACTGCTGTGAGGAAACGAGAAAAAACGACAGCTGTGAGATTCGAACTCACGCGGGTTGCCCCATTAACTTAGCAGGCTAACGCCTTAACCACTCGGCCAAGCTGTCATCCTACCGATTACAAAATACGCCATTTTCACACGCACCCTCATCTAACCGCAATTCATTCGCACGCAAAACAAATACGTATACCACGTACACACACACACCAACTTCCAGTCCCGATCCACGCTATGCCGTACTATACTTCACACAACACACATGACGTCAACAACATACCAAATCGGTGCCTTCCGACTCTCATCTTCCGACACCAAACCAGCCATCTCCTTCACCGAACTACTCGACCTCTACACGTCCAGATCGCACGATACGCTTGTCACCTACCTTAAACTGCGCAAGCGCGCGCACAAATGCGATTGTGCACAAAACGCTCGGGTGGGTGGGCACTGTATTTGCGATCCATGGTCTGATGATGCCATTCTGCTGGAATAAGTATTGACACTTGCGTATGTAGTTACAGTTCGTAGAGCGTATCAAACTTCTCTGAGCTTGTGGCTTTGCGTTGCAGAATAGGTGGGTAGCATCATTCCGCCTGCTTCCGCTTCGACGCTATAGTCGAAAGCTGAAAAATGAGGCACGGCGCCGGATCATTGGACATCGCGCTGGGAGCGATAACGAAAGAGGGGCGGGGTAGGTGTAAGGCGCCGTCGCAAACAGGGAGCAGTACGTTAGTCAGCATAAGCTAGCGCAAGGCATCGTGTGTGGATCCAAGAGGCAGGAAAGCAAAAGAAGAGCCCCCAGGCGGGATCGAACCACCGACCTTTCGCTTACGAAGCGAGTGCTCTACCACTGAGCTATAGGGGCACTTCTCAATCTGCCGGCTAACCCACAAGTCGACTCTTCAGGAGATCCCATCCCCCTCCAGCTCCAAGCTTCCTATTCCGGCCGTCGTCCCTTCTCTGTCATGGAGAATCCAGCTGCCGCCCCGTCTCGTTACCCAGACGCCTCGACCGCCCCTGTCGCTCCGGCTTTGGGATCTGCGATCGCTCCTGACCACCCGTCGGGCCAAGTGATCGCCTCCCCTCGCACGGATCCTGCCGACGCTCCTGTCGACGGTTCACGTGCTGTTCTCTCCGACGACACTGAAGACCCCGCGCCTCATGCCGTGGTGACTTCCCCGTCGTCAATGCTCATGCCGCCTCCGCCGTCGTCGTCTGCTCTTCCTGTCCCGCCTTTTGCCATCGTGCCGGCGGTGGACCTGACGGGAACCAGCGCAGGCGAGCAACGCGACCCGACCGCTCCGCTGCCCTCGTCTCCTGACGGTTCCAGTGATGAAGACGACGAGATGCCCCCTCCGCCTCCTGCCGGTGTCGAGCCTGACGTCGACGAGGCGATGCCGTTGCGGGTGATGGCGCCGCTGCCGTTAACGCTGACGAAGATGCGGACAAAGGTGTTGATGCTGAAGATCCACGTCCGACAATGGCGATGTTGCTCCGTCAGCAAGAAGCTATCCGTCGCGACAACGCCGAAGTTGATGCTGCTCGTCGCCGCGTGGAGACTCCCAAGCCTCTCGCTGTCGACATCGAAGCGATCGAGCGCCAGTACGCTGCCGGCGGCGACTGGTCAGACATCGCTTCTAGTATCCACCAGTCTCGCCCGTACGAGCTTCCCCCTGCCAAGTACGACATGGTGATCGAGACGGGCAAGACGTTCGCAAAGACGCCGCTGACCAAGGTCATGGCCGCGCTCGTGGGGGCGAGTTACCGCAACCGCGCGCTTGACCGTCTCTACGAGCAGAAGAGAGTCGGTCAGGTGTCGAAGATGCCAGGTGGTCACCTGCGTCTCAAGCTCAAGGACCGCGAGGCGTGTATGAAACTCGAGCGCACGACGGTCAGCATCCTTGGCGGTGTGTACCCGTTCAAGCCGTTCGACGTCCTCGCGAGCAAGTTCTTCCTGGACGTCTCGAACGTCGACTCGGACACGGACCTCATGCTGCGTCGTCTTTACCTACTTGGGTGCGAACCAGTGTATGACACGTTCCGTGACGTGAACCTGGCGACGGGTCTCACTTCGGCGACGTGGCGCGTGTACTTCCGGTCGAGAGAGTGTCCGCCTCCGCTGGTGGTGAACGGCTTGGCGTGCGACCAGCTCGTGTTCAACAACAAGTTGTACCCGGCGCACGGCAAGGACGCGCCGTTCGCGTCGGAGCGTCTCCCGTTCGGCTTCCGCTCGCACCACAGCATCGACTTGAAGTCGCCTGACTCGTCGAATGCTGGATTTGCTCGATCAGCCCCAAGGCAGGCTGTGAAGCCTGCTGCCAAGACGAAGCCATCGAAGACCCAGTCGAAGGCACCTCCCGCTCCACCGAAGACGTACGCGCAAGCTGCTCGAGCCGGACCAGTCTTCTCCTCGCTCGGCAACGCGCTCGAGGACGAAGAGACGAAAGAGGATGGCCAGCTCCCGCTCGGAGCTCAGCATGGCCAGCAACTTGCGGCCACTCAACTCGCAAAGAGAGTCATCGACATTGACGACGTGCTCTCGCTCTCGACGTTCACTGGGTCCAGCGGTCGTCTCTCGCCGCCAGCGAGTCCGAAGGCTCCACCTAAGCCTGTGCTGATGCTGACGAATGGTTCGGACGGCTTCACCACCGTCGCGAACAAGAAGAAGCGCTCGCGTGGAGGTATCGACTTCAGCAACATGCTGACGAAGCAGTTGCCGAAGCCACTGGATGGAGTCGCGACCGCGAAGCGCTCCAGACGATGGAAGTCACGTTCGAGTCGATCGACGCGACCGTGGACAAGAAGTACGGCATCCGTCACTACGTGCGTCCGGTCGACGTGAAGCGTCCGGAGGCGCTCAAGTTGTCCACCGAGTCTGCGTTCTTCGTCGAGAAGCACCACACGAAGATCCGCAAGGCGTCGAAGCCGTCGCCTGTCGTCGAGGTGACCGAGTCGATGATCAGCGATGAGAATACGGCGCTGCTGAACACACTCGACGACCGCCTCGAGGATGCGGACAAAAAGGTCGATGGCATCTCCAAGATTCTCGGGAACGCGACGAATCCGGACCACATCCTGAAGAAGGCGATCGAGTCTCCGCTCGCGTTCAACAGCGCGCTGTCGCTCAAGATGGCAACCAGCGGCAACGAGATCGAGGAACTTGTGCAGCTGCACATGATCAACCGAGTCCTGAGCGCGAATAAGCCGGACGAGGATGTGACGTTCGTGGCGAAGTGGAAGAAGCTCATGGGGACATCGGTTCCGTCTAAGCGCCAAGACATCTTCGTCGCGTGCGGCAAATGGTGGCAGGTGACGCCGAAGATCTTTGAGCTGACGCGTTTCACCAAGGCGCTGAGCGCATTCGAGCTATCGCTCATGTCGATCGCGCCGACGCTGTTTGCGAACGACCACTGGATCCAGTACGTCACGGGTCATCCGGTCGAGTGGATCCCCGCCCACCATGCTCGCCTGCTGCACCCGAACACGCTACTGAGTCTCCTGCGGTCGGAACTTGGCGAGCTGTGCATGGCGCATTGGCGTGAGATCCAATGGCAGGGTCACCTGCTCGACGAGCTCGAAGAACTGCGGCAACTTGAAGGTCACTACCCAGCGGACGAGTCGGTTCTTCAGCTCCAAGTCGCGGACGACGGCTCGGTGACGCCAGTGGCGGGCGGCGTAGCCACTCGCTGCTAAGGTGGCCCCGACGTCGCAATCGACTTGGAACAACGCCAGCGTGTTGACCGTGAACACGAACGGCGTCAAGAAGAACGGGCACCTCCTGATCGACAACCTGCTATCGAAGTACGAGATGTCGTGCGTCCAAGAGACCAAATTCGCGGACCGCTCGCATCTCGCAAGCTTCAAGTTTCACCTCGAGTCCGCCTTCGAGCACAAGCTGTTCCTGAGCGACGTGAACACGCTCCTGGATCGGCCGACGCGCGGCCGGAGCAACGGAGTGCTGACAGTGCTCCGCTCCGACTTCCCAGGCTTCGACTCGGCAGTGGAGCTCACCCGCATGACCGTCCCTGGCCGGTACCTCGTCGTGCGTGTGACGGTCGAGCTTGCTCCCGTCTACATCCACAACGTGTACGCACCAGTGGATAAACAAGAAAAACAAGCGTTCTTTCCAGCTTAGCAACGGAGGAGTTCGAAGACGACGCGACGCACTTGGTGCTTGGCGACCTCAACACTCCACTAGACCCAAGCCTGGACTGTTCGACGACGGATCTGCGCTACGACCCAAGTCGTTCGTGCTGCCTCGAGTGGTTGGCCCGCCTTGGAGTCGTCGACGCCTGGCGGATCCACCACGATGAAGCACGCGTGTTCACGGGACCGATGCCTCGCAAGAACCGCCTCGACTACATCCTCGTCTCGGACGCGTTCTGCAACAGCTTCTACGGCGACGCCAAGTACTTTCTGCCGCCACATGCTGGAGACCACCTGGCACACAGCGTGACGTTCAAGTCGGGGTCCCAGCTGCACGGTCGAGGGTACTGGAAGTTCCCGCGCTATTTGCTCGAGTACCCGCTAGTGGTGTCGGCGATCCGGCGCGAGGCTGAAGACATCCTGTCGAAGCTCCGCACCGCGACGAATCCAGGGAAGACGTAGGAGCGGTGGAAGTCAGAGATCAAGACACAGCTGCAGGATCTGCAGAAGAAGCTCCACACACAAGACGCCCAAGCTGTCGAAGATGCTCGTGTCGCGCTGGATCACGCCGCTGCGCGGCACCGAGTTGCTGCCGACGACGCCAACCGTAAGGTGTACGAGGAAGCCATGCGCGACTACAAGGAGACGGTGACCCGGTCGAGCCAGTATCATCAAGACACTGCGTTCGATTTCCAAGCCGCGAACTCCGAGAAGTCGACGAAGCACTTCTTCCGACCGCTAGACACAAGCTTGCGGCGGGTCTCGATCGAGGAGGTCTTGATACCAGATGGAAGTGTCTCGACGAACCCGCACGAGATCAGCCTTCGCTTCCTCGAGCACTGGGGGTCTGAGATGGGAGACCCAGACAGTCCAACAGGAACAGCTCCCCCGCCGGACAACACGGTGCAGCGCAAGCTTCTCGACTCCGTCGTCCGCGTCCTGTCGGAGCTCGACAGGCAGGCTCTTGACAAGGACGTGACCGCCCTCGACTTGACGGAAGCCATCAAGCACATGAAGGCGACGTCATCTCCAGGCATGGATGGCTTGACAGCGGGATTTTACCAAGTCGCGCCGGACGTGTTCGGACAGTGCCTCGCGCTGGTCTTCAACGATCGACTGGAGCGAGGCAAACTGCTTGCGTCGCAGCGCAAGTCGGCGGTGGTGCTGCTGCACAAGAAGGGTTCGCGTACTGATCCAGGCAACTACCGACCGATCGCGCTCATCCCAGTCGACGTGAAGGTACTGTCGAAGGCGCTGACGTATCGGCTGCAGTCTGCCATCCCGAAGCTGATCCACCCGGACCAGAAAGGCTTTGTCCGTAGCCGCTCGATCCATCACCACGTGCGTTTCCTGGCTGACCTCCAGGACCTTGTCACAAGTCGAGCCGAAGAGGCGTACGCGCTGTTCTTGGACTTCCAGAAGGCGTTCGATCGAGTCAACTGGGACTACATGTTCCGGTTGCTCGAGCGTATGGGGATCGGCGAAGGCTTCACCCGCTGGGTCAAGCTGCTGTACACGGATCCGCAGGCTTACCTGCTGATCAACGGGGAAATCCAGCTGGCGCTGCATCCAACTCGCGGAGTGAAGCAAGGCGATCCGCTGTCCGCGCTGCTCTTCATCCTGACGATCGAGCCGCTCGGGAACATGCTGCGGTCACACGAGGAGTACGGTGTGTGTCTGAACGACGACCACACTGCGACAAGCATCTTCTTCGCGGACGACTCGACGCTGCTCGGCAGCTCCATCACGAACCTGCAGGCGCAGCTTGGGATTGTGGAGGAGTACTGCCAAGGCTCAGGCGCGAAGCTGAACCTGTCGAAGTCAGTGCCGCTGGCGCTGAACCGGAGTCAAGACTATCCGCAGATACCCGGTGTCCAAGTCCTCGGACGCTCGGGGTCGGTCAAGTATCTCGGCATTCCGTTCAGCCAGTCGCCCGTCGACGATCGCATCCTTGAGTCACTCGACCAGCGCTTCTACGACGGCTTCAAGGCGTGGTATCGTCGCGCTCGGACGCTTCGTGGATGCCTCTTGGTTGCGCAAACCATGGTGCTGTCGCGCTTGTGGCACTACACGCAACACGTCTCGGTTCCGTCGGCTGTCATCAGGAGATGGCAGTCGATGCTGAACCGATTCGTGCTGAGTCGCAAGCACGACCGAGACGCGACACACATCCAGCTGATCCCGAGCGAGTTCCTCTATCTTCGACGCGCAGACGGTGGTCTTGGTGTTCCGAGTCTCGACGCACAGCTCAAGCGGCAGCGTCTCGTGCTCCTGATGCAGTTCGTAGCACAGGCTCGCGCGCCTGCCGGACGCTGGTGGACGACTGCGAGCACAGAGTTACTGCGGTCGATCCTTCCTCGGTACAGCGAATGCCACGCGCTCAACTTGCTCACGATATCCCCGCAGCGTCACGGCGAGATGATCAAGTGGAGACACACGTCGACGTGGTGGAAACGACTTGGACGTGGTGGCACCGGACAAGCTGGGAGAAGATGTGGCGCGACTTGCCCTCTGACGAGCGCGTCGAGTATGCGCTTTGCCAGCCGATCTGGTTTCACTCGGACGCCGATCTTCACTACGAACAGCGAATGCGCGGTGGCACAACTTCTGAGCGTCGGCGCTGCATAGGCATGGTGCCAGAGCCGCAACGAAGCTTCCGTCTGCACGTCTCACGCGTCTTCGGTCTTCGGTCGCTTGCTGACTTCCTGCGCGTTGGGGGCGCGTGGCCAACGCAAGTCGACTTCGTGGATCGACACATCGACTTCACGCTGGTGGACATCACGCCAGGTCAGCAAGCCAAATGGCTGCGCGCGCTGTATGGCAAGGCGACGCAGATCGTGGATTGGCTTGAAGCACGTGGTGTTGTTCTTTCGACGCCTGACGGAGGTAGCCCGAGGTTGGTACCGTACGTTGGAGTCTTGAGCAATGATAAGCTATGCTTGTTCCCTGCGATCCCACGCTCGGCGATCCTGCGCATCGTGTGGACGCCGAAGCCACCGAGGAAGCCGCACCCGATGAAGGTCCACTGGGATCGCATCGACGACGACCGCATCAAGGCGCATGTGAAGCTTGGAAAGCGTCTGCGCAAGGTGCTGCTCCCAATCTTCGAGGACCTTCAGTTCCGACTGACGTTCCGTCTGCTGCCGGTCCGGTCGCGATTCTGGTTCCTGGAACACGCGAACCCCGGCATCCGCAAGTGCGTGCGCGATGACTGTAACGCGATCGAGTCCGAGCAGCATCTGTTCTTCGACTGCACGCTCACGTCGGGGTTGTGGAGACATGTGCTCGGCATCGCGAGGAAGCTCTTCAAACACAAGCTGACGTGGCTCGACATCGCGCTGGCGCGGAAACTGCGTGTGCGCGACGAGTGGACGGATCACGAGGCAATCGTAGCCGACGTGTGGCATGTCCTCCGCTCGGTGACGCTTCATTTCGTATGGTCGGATCGCAATCGGTGTTTGTTCGACAGAAGACAGCCGACACCGACGCTCGCTGCGCTCCAAGTGATCCTGATGACGTTTACTGCGCACATCCGGTACTTCCAGCGGCGCCTGTATTCAGTCGACCAGCAGAACCTGCTACGTGACGTACTCCAGCGGCTGGACACGCAGTCCGGTTTTGGTGATTTTGTTGAACGCCATCCTGGTATTACCAGTGTTCGTACAACTACCTAACCGAATACCGGTGAACAACATACCAAATCGGTGCCTTCCGACTGCTTCTTGCCTGCAGGAAGTAGCATCGTTCGAATGAAGTGCTGAAGCATCGTGTTGATTTGATCACTGCCTTTCCCGCTTGTAAATTCATCATACAGGTAGTTGGTCTGCGTCCCTTCGTTCTCGTAAAAGATCCCGAAGACGCTCACTGCCAATAAAGAGCAGAAGTACCACTGCGACGGCGTAGTGGTGGCCGATGGGATCGTCCGATTCTGTGAAAAATCCATTACTATCACCGCGACGTCGCTGCTAGACGCATCACCACCATGCACGGCAGCTTTATCTTTCTTGTATTCGCGTCTAAATGTTCACAGGTAATCAAAATGATATCAATATCCAAAGGTCCACCATAACGATGCCTATGTCCACGTACCTCATTCGACGCGCTGACTCCGTGTGCTTGCCCAGCTCTTCGGTTTGTTCAGTCGTGGCTCCGTGCCGCATGCGGTTCTGGTAAACTGTGCACAAGTCGCACATATTTGACTGTGCAGACCGGATCTTAATGTTCGGGTAGTGAATAGACAGCAACTTCCGGAACGTTGAACGTCCAGGCTCGTTAACGCGGAGCCCAAGACTCACAAACTTGTGCATCTCGTCGTACAGGGCATCCCAGGCCCATGTAGCCGGCAGTAGGGTGTAGTCTTCGCGACTGTAGTACTTGGTCACCTTGCCGTCCTTGGTTTTCTGCATGCGAACTCTCACAGGTACCACCTCGCCAATGTCGGCTGGATTTTGTAATCGGTAGGATGACAGCTTGGCCGAGTGGTTAAGGCGTTAGTCTGCTAAGTTAATGGGGCAACCCGCGTGAGTTCGAATCTCACAGCTGTCGTTTTTTCTCGTTTCCTCACAGCAGTATCGTGGGACCACATACTCGCTCTGCACGGCAACCGAGCAGCGCTGCTTGCTGCTGGACGGTGCGGCAGGCAGATGCCCAGCTTGGACTTAGCGTTCGTCCCCTTTTTGACAAAAGTGGTTCTGGACGTGAGGCCCAAGCCAGCCACTTATAGGTGCGCGGGTCGGTATCGGGGTAGGAACCACTTCGGTGGTCATCCGTAAAAATTGGAACGATACAGAGAAGATTAGCATGGCCCCTGCGCAAGGATGACACGCATAAATCGAGAAGTATCGCACTTTTTGTTGAGAGTATCGCGCTCTTGGTTGAGTGGGTTAGTGGTGCTGCTCGGTCGCGATCGTAGCAATCAGCAGTGTGTCAGTCTGGCGCGTCCGTGGTTTAAATTGCCTCGCTGCTGCAGTATTGGGGTTAATACGCGAATAAAAGAGGGAGGAAGAGTGCGCAAAAGCACAAAGGATGAGGGAAGAGGGGATCGAACCCCCGACCGCTGGGACTGGAATCCAGCGCTCTACCACTGAGCTATTCCCCCGACATCAAATTCACAAAGACAAACAACCAAACAACAACCAAACAACACCCAGGCAACGCACCCAACAACTCAAGAACCATACCACTGCCACAACTTCTCTGACTCCAACTGCCCACCACCCGCACCCTGCCTCGACATGCGACGACGCAGTACCACGAACACCTCACGGCCTGTCATTCCATTAGTGAGAAGTGGTGGGGAATTTGAAGCGCCGTTGCCACAGCGTCAAAGAAAGAAGATATGTCGATCCATACACACACCATCATTGGTGCGATGGTTCGTGCGTGTATGACGATGCGTATTGCATGAGTGTGGTGCGTGTTAGCGTTTGTGCTTGATGCGTGGTTTGATTTGTTTAGTGTTGGTGGTGTTTTGTTTGTTTGTGTTGGTTTGTTTGAGTGTTGATGCACGCAAGCCCCTATAGCTCAGTGGTAGAGCACTCGCTTCGTAAGCGAAAGGTCGGTGGTTCGATCCCGCCTGGGGGCTCTTCTTTTGCTTTCCTGCCTCTTGGATCCACACACGATGCCTTGCGCTAGCTTATGCTGACTAACGTACTGCTCCCTGTTTGCGACGGCGCCTTACACCTACCACATCCCCGCCCCTCTTTCGTTATCGCTCCCAGCGTGATGTCCAATGATCCGGCGCCGTGCCTCATTTTTCAGCTTTCGACTATAGCGTCGAAGCGGAAGCAGGCGGAATGACGCTACCCACCTATTCTGCAACGCAAAGCCACAAGCTCAGAGAAGTTTGATACGCTCTACGAACTGTAACTACATACGCAAGTGTCAATACTTATTCCAGCAGAATGGCATCATCAGACCATGGATCGCAAATACAGTGCCCACCCACCCGAGCGTTTTGTGCACAATCGCATTTGTGCGCGCGCTTGCGCAGTTTAAGGTAGGTGACAAGCGTATCGTGCGATCTGGACGTGTAGAGGTCGAGTAGTTCGGTGAAGGAGATGGCTGGTTTGGTGTCGGAAGATGAGAGTCGGAAGGCACCGATTTGGTATGTTGTTGACGTCATGTGTGTTGTGTGAAGTATAGTACGGCATAGCGTGGATCGGGACTGGAAGTTGGTGTGTGTGTGTGTACGTGGTATACGTATTTGTTTTGCGTGCGAATGAATTGCGGTTAGATGAGGGTGCGTGTGAAAATGGCGTATTTTGTAATCGGTAGGATGACAGCTTGGCCGAGTGGTTAAGGCGTTAGCCTGCTAAGTTAATGGGGCAACCCGCGTGAGTTCGAATCTCACAGCTGTCGTTTTTTCTCGTTTCCTCACAGCAGTATCGTGGGATCACATGCTCGCTCTGCACGGCAACCGAGCAGCGCTGCTTGCTGCTGGACGGTGCGGCAGGCAGATGCCCAGCTTGGACTTAGCGTTCGTCCCCTTTTTGACAAAAGTGGTTCTGGACGTGAGGCCCAAGCCAGCCACTTATAGGTGCGCGGGTCGGTATCGGGGTAGGAACCACTTCGGTGGTCATCCGTAAAATTGGAACGATACAGAGAAGATTAGCATGGCCCCTGCGCAAGGATGACACGCATAAATCGAGAAGTATCGCACTTTTTGTTGAGAGTATCGCGCTCTTGGTTGAGTGGGTTAGTGGTGCTGTTCGGTCGCGATCGTAGCAATCAGCAGTGTGTCAGTCTGGCGCGTCCGTGGTTTAAATTGCCTCGCTGCTGCAGTATTGGGGTTAATACGCGAATAAAAGAGGGAGGAAGAGTGCGCAAAAGCACAAAGGATGAGGGAAGAGGGGATCGAACCCCCGACCGCTGGGACTGGAATCCAGCGCTCTACCACTGAGCTATTCCCCCGACATCAAATTCACAAAGACAAACAACCAAACAACAACCAAACAACACCCAGGCAACGCACCCAACAACTCAAGAACCATACCACTGCCACAACTTCTCTGACTCCAACTGCCCACCACCCGCACCCTGCCTCGACATGCGACGACGCAGTACCACGAACACCTCACGGCCTGTCATTCCATTGGTGAGAAGTGGTGGGGAATTTGAAGCGCCGTTGCCACAGCGTCAAAGAAAGAAGATATGTCGATCCATACACACACCATCATTGGTGCGATGGTTCGTGCGTGTATGACGATGCGTATTGCATGAGTGTGGTGCGTGTTAGCGTTTGTGCTTGATGCGTGGTTTGATTTGTTTAGTGTTGGTGGTGTTTTGTTTGTTTGTGTTGGTTTGTTTGAGTGTTGATGCACGCAAGCCCCTATAGCTCAGTGGTAGAGCACTCGCTTCGTAAGCGAAAGGTCGGTGGTTCGATCCCGCCTGGGGGCTCTTCTTTTGCTTTCCTGCCTCTTGGATCCACACACGATGCCTTGCGCTAGCTTATGCTGACTAACGTACTGCTCCCTGTTTGCGACGGCGCCTTACACCTACCACATCCCCGCCCCTCTTTCGTTATCGCTCCCAGCGTGATGTCCAATGATCCGGCGCCGTGCCTCATTTTTCAGCTTTCGACTATAGCGTCGAAGCGGAAGCAGGCGGAATGACGCTACCCACCTATTCTGCAACGCAAAGCCACAAGCTCAGAGAAGTTTGATACGCTCTACGAACTGTAACTACATACGCAAGTGTCAATACTTATTCCAGCAGAATGGCATCATCAGACCATGGATCGCAAATACAGTGCCCACCCACCCGAGCGTTTTGTGCACAATCGCATTTGTGCGCGCGCTTGCGCAGTTTAAGGTAGGTGACAAGCGTATCGTGCGATCTGGACGTGTAGAGGTCGAGTAGTTCGGTGAAGGAGATGGCTGGTTTGGTGTCGGAAGATGAGAGTCGGAAGGCACCGATTTGGTATGTTGTTGACGTCATGTGTGTTGTGTGAAGTATAGTACGGCATAGCGTGGATCGGGACTGGAAGTTGGTGTGTGTGTGTGTACGTGGTATACGTATTTGTTTTGCGTGCGAATGAATTGCGGTTAGATGAGGGTGCGTGTGAAAATGGCGTATTTTGTAATCGGTAGGATGACAGCTTGGCCGAGTGGTTAAGGCGTTAGCCTGCTAAGTTAATGGGGCAACCCGCGTGAGTTCGAATCTCACAGCTGTCGTTTTTTTCTCGTTTCCTCACAGCAGTATCGTGGGATCACATGCTCGCTCTGCACGGCAACCGAGCAGCGCTGCTTGCTGCTGGACGGTGCGGCAGGCAGATGCCCAGCTTGGACTTAGCGTTCGTCCCTTTTGACAAAAGTGGTTCTGGACGTGAGGCCCAAGCCAGCCACTTATAGGTGCGCGGGTCGGTATCGGGGTAGGAACCACTTCGGTGGTCATCCGTAAAATTGGAACGATACAGAGAAGATTAGCATGGCCCTGCGCAAGGATGACACGCATAAATCGAGAAGTATCGCACTTTTGTTGAGAGTATCGCGCCTTTGGTTGAGTGGGTTAGTGGTGCTGTTCGGTCGCGATCGTAGCAATCAGCAGTGTGTCAGTCTGGCGCGTCCGTGGTTTAAATTGCCTCGCTGCTGCAGTATTGGGGTTAATACGCGAATAAAAGAGGGAGGAAGAGTGCGCAAAAGCACAAAGGATGAGGGAAGGGGATCGAACCCCGACCGCTGGGACTGGAATCCAGCGCTCTACCACTGAGCTATTCCCCGACATCAAATTCACAAAGACAAACAACCAAACAACAACCAAACAACACCCAGGCAACGCACCCAACAACTCAAGAACCATACCACTGCCACAACTTCTCTGACTCCAACTGCCCACCACCCGCACCCTGCCTCGACATGCGACGACGCAGTACCACGAACACCTCACGGCCTGTCATTCCATTGGTGAGAAGTGGTGGGGAATTTGAGCGCCTGCCACAGCGTCAAAGAAAGAAGATATGTCGATCCATACACACACCATCATTGGTGCGATGGTTCGTGCGTGTATGACGATGCGTATTGCATGAGTGTGGTGCGTGTTAGCGTTTGTGCTTGATGCGTGGTTTGATTTGTTTAGTGTTGGTGGTGTTTTGTTTGTTTGTGTTGGTTTGTTTGAGTGTTGATGCACGCAAGCCCCTATAGCTCAGTGGTAGAGCACCTCGCTTCGTAAGCGAAAGGTCGGTGGTTCTGATCCCGCCTGGGGCTCTTCTTTGCTTTCCTGCCTCTTGATCCACACACGATGCCTTGCGCTAGCTTATGCTGACTAACGTACTGCTCCCTGTTTGCGACGGCGCCTTACACCTACCACATCCCCGCCCTCTTTCGTTATCGCTCCCAGCGCGATGTCCAATGATCCGGCGCCGTGCCTCATTTTTCAGCTTTCGACTATAGCGTCGAAGCGGAAGCAGGCGGAATGACGCTACCCACCTATTCTGCAACGCAAAGCCACAAGCTCAGAGAAGTTTGATACGCTCTACGAACTGTAACTACATACGCAAGTGTCAATACTTATTCCAGCAGAATGGCATCATCAGACCATGGATCGCAAATACAGTGCCCACCCACCCGAGCGTTTTGTGCACAATCGCATTTGTGCGCGCGCTTGCGCAGTTTAAGGTAGGTGACAAGCGTATCGTGCGATCTGGACGTGTAGAGGTCGAGTAGTTCGGTGAAGGAGATGGCTGGTTTGGTGTCGGAAGATGAGAGTCGGAAGGCACCGATTTGGTATGTTGTTGACGTCATGTGTGTTGTGTGAAGTATAGTACGGCATAGCGTGGATCGGGACTGGAAGTTGGTGTGTGTGTGTGTACGTGGTATACGTATTTGTTTTGCGTGCGAATGAATTGCGGTTAGATGAGGGTGCGTGTGAAAATGGCGTATTTTGTAATCGGTAGGATGACAGCTTGGCCGAGTGGTTAAGGCGTTAGCCTGCTAAGTTAATGGGGCAACCCGCGTGAGTTCGAATCTCACAGCTGTCGTTTTTTCTCGTTTCCTCACAGCAGTATCGTGGGATCACATGCTCGCTCTGCACGGCAACCGAGCAGCGCTGCTTGCTGGACGGTGCGGCAGGCAGATGCCCAGCTTGACTTAGCGTTCGTCCCCTTTTGACAAAAGTGGTTCTGGACGTGAGGCCCAAGCCAGCCACTTATAGGTGCGCGGGTCGGTATCGGGGTAGGAACCACTTCGGTGGTCATCCGTAAAAATTGGAACGATACAGAGAAGATTAGCATGGCCCCTGCGCAAGGATGACACGCATAAATCGAGAAGTATCGCACTTTTGTTGAGAGTATCGCGCTCTGGTTGAGTGGGTTAGTGGTGCTGTTCGGTCGCGATCGTAGCAATCAGCAGTGTGTCAGTCTGGCGCGTCCGTGGTTTAAATTGCCCTGCTGCTGCAGTATTGGGGTTAATACGCGAATAAAAGAGGGAGGAAGAGTGCGCAAAAGCACAAAGGATGAGGGAAGAGGGGATCGAACCCCGACCGCTGGGACTGGAATCCAGCGCTCTACCACTGAGCTATTCCCCGACATCATTCACAAAGACAAACAACCAAACAACAACCAAACAACACCCAGGCAACGCACCCAACAACTCAAGAACCATACCACTGCCACAACTTCTCTGACTCCAACTGCCCACCACCCGCACCCTGCCTCGACATGCGACGACGCAGTACCACGAACACCTCACGGCCTGTCATTCCATTGGTGAGAAGTGGTGGGAATTTGCAGCGCTGCTGCCACAGCGTCAAAGAAAGAAGATATGTCGATCCATACACACACCATCATTGGTGCGATGGTTCGTGCGTGTATGACGATGCGTATTGCATGAGTGTGGTGCGTGTTAGCGTTTGTGCTTGATGCGTGGTTTGATTTGTTTAGTGTTGGTGGTGTTTTGTTTGTTTGTGTTGGTTTGTTTGAGTGTTGATGCACGCAAGCCCCTATAGCTCAGTGGTAGAGCACTCGCTTCGTAAGCGAAAGGTCGGTGGTCTGATCCCGCCTGGGGCTCTTTCTTTGCTTTCCTGCCTCTTGATCCACACACGATGCCTTGCGCTAGCTTATGCTGACTAACGTACTGCTCCCTGTTTGCGACGGCGCCTTACACCTACCACATCCCCGCCCCTCTTTCGTTATCGCTCCCAGCGCGATGTCCAATGATCCGGCGCCGTGCCTCATTTTTCAGCTTCGACTATAGCGTCGAAGCGGAAGCAGGCGGAATGACGCTACCCACCTATTCTGCAACGCAAAGCCACAAGCTCAGAGAAGTTTGATACGCTCTACGAACTGTAACTACATACGCAAGTGTCAATACTTATTCCAGCAGAATGGCATCATCAGACCATGGATCGCAAATACAGTGCCCACCCACCTGAGCGTTTTGTGCACAATCGTTTGTGCGCGCGCTTGCGCAGTTTAAGGTAGGTGACAAGCGTATCGTGCGATCTGGACGTGTAGAGGTCGAGTAGTTCGGTGAAGGAGATGGCTGGTTTGGTGTCGGAAGATGAGAGTCGGAAGGCACCGATTTGGTATGTTGTTGACGTCATGTGTGTTGTGTGAAGTATAGTACGGCATAGCGTGGATCGGGACTGGAAGTTGTGTGTGTGTGTGTGTACGTGGTATACGTATTTGTTTTGCGTGCGAATGAATTGCGGTTAGATGAGGGTGCGTGAAAATGGCGTATTTTGTAATCGGTAGGATGACAGCTTGGCCGAGTGGTTAAGGCGTTAGCCTGCTAAGTTAATGGGGCAACCCGCGTGAGTTCGAATCTCACAGCTGTCGTTTTTCTCGTTTCTCACAGCAGTATCGTGGGATCACATGCTCGCTCTGGCAACCGAGCAGCGCTGCTTGCTGCTGGACGGTGCGGCAGGCAGATGCCCAGCTTGACTTAGCGTTCGTCCCCTTTGACAAAAGTGGTTCTGGACGTGAGGCCCAAGCCAGCCACTTATAGGTGCGCGGGTCGGTATCGGGGTAGGAACCACTTCGGTGGTCATCCGTAAAAATTGGAACGATACAGAGAAGATTAGCATGGCCCCTGCGCAAGGATGACACGCATAAATCGAGAAGTATCGCACTTTTGTTGAGAGTATCGCGCCTTGGTTGAGTGGGTTAGTGGTGCTGCTCGGTCGCGATCGTAGCAATCAGCAGTGTGTCAGTCTGGCGCGTCCGTGGTTTAAATTGCCTCGCTGCTGCAGTATTGGGGTTAATACGCGAATAAAAGAGGGAGGAAGAGTGCGCAAAAGCACAAAGGATGAGGGAAGAGGGGATCGAACCCCCGACCGCTGGGACTGGAATCCAGCGCTCTACCACTGAGCTATTCCCCCGACATCAAATTCACAAAGACAAACAACCAAACAACAACCAAACAACACCCAGGCAACGCACCCAACAACTCAAGAACCATACCACTGCCACAACTTCTCTGACTCCAACTGCCCACCACCCGCACCCTGCCTCGACATGCGACGACGCAGTACCACGAACACCTCACGGCCTGTCATTCCATTGGTGAGAAGTGGTGGGAATTTGCGCGCTGCTACAGCGTCAAAGAAAGAAGATATGTCGATCCATACACACACCATCATTGGTGCGATGGTTCGTGCGTGTATGACGATGCGTATTGCATGAGTGTGGTGCGTGTTAGCGTTTGTGCTTGATGCGTGGTTTGATTTGTTTAGTGTTGGTGGTGTTTTGTTTGTTTGTGTTGGTTTGTTTGAGTGTTGATGCACGCAAGCCCCTATAGCTCAGTGGTAGAGCACTCGCTTCGTAAGCGAAAGGTCGGTGGTCGATCCCGCCTGGGGCTCTTCTTTGCTTTCCTGCCTCTTGATCCACACACGATGCCTTGCGCTAGCTTATGCTGACTAACGTACTGCTCCCTGTTTGCGACGGCGCCTTACACCTACCACATCCCCGCCCTCTTTCGTTATCGCTCCCAGCGCGATGTCCAATGATCCGGCGCCGTGCCTCATTTTTCAGCTTTCGACTATAGCGTCGAAGCGGAAGCAGGCGGAATGACGCTACCCACCTATTCTGCAACGCAAAGCCACAAGCTCAGAGAAGTTTGATACGCTCTACGAACTGTAACTACATACGCAAGTGTCAATACTTATTCCAGCAGAATGGCATCATCAGACCATGGATCGCAAATACAGTGCCCACCCACCTGAGCGTTTTGTGCACAATCGCATTTGTGCGCGCGCTTGCGCAGTTTAAGGTAGGTGACAAGCGTATCGTGCGATCTGGACGTGTAGAGGTCGAGTAGTTCGGTGAAGGAGATGGCTGGTTTGGTGTCGGAAGATGAGAGTCGGAAGGCACCGATTTGGTATGTTGTTGACGTCATGTGTGTTGTGTGAAGTATAGTACGGCATAGCGTGGATCGGGACTGGAAGTTGTGTGTGTGTGTACGTGGTATACGTATTTGTTTTGCGTGCGAATGAATTGCGGTTAGATGAGGGTGCGTGTGAAAATGGCGTATTTTGTAATCGGTAGGATGACAGCTTGGCCGAGTGGTTAAGGCGTTAGCCTGGTTAATGGGGCAACCCGCGTGAGTTCGAATCTCACAGCTGTCGTTTTTCTCGTTTCCTCACAGCAGTATCGTGGGATCACATACTCGCTCTGCACGGCAACCGAGCAGCGCTGCTTGCTGCTGGACGGTGCGGCAGGCAGATGCCCAGCTTGACTTAGCGTTCGTCCCCTTTTGACAAAAGTGGTTCTGGATGTGAGGCCCAAGCCAGCCACTTATAGGTGCGCGGGTCGGTATCGGGGTAGGAACCACTTCGGTGGTCATCCGTAAAAATTGGAACGATACAGAGAAGATTAGCATGGCCCCTGCGCAAGGATGACACGCATAAATCGAGAAGTATCGCACTTTTGTTGAGAGTATCGCGCCTTGGTTGAGTGGGTTAGTGGTGCTGTTCGGTCGCGATCGTAGCAATCAGCAGTGTGTCAGTCTGGCGCGTCCGTGGTTTAAATTGCCTGCTGCTGCAGTATTGGGGTTAATACGCGAATAAAAGAGGGAGGAAGAGTGCGCAAAAGCACAAAGGATGAGGGAAGAGGGATCGAACCCCGACCGGGACTGGAATCCAGCGCTCTACCACTGAGCTATTCCCCGACATCAAATTCACAAAGACAAACAACCAAACAACAACCAAACAACACCCAGGCAACGCACCCAACAACTCAAGAACCATACCACTGCCACAACTTCTCTGACTCCAACTGCCCACCACCCGCACCCTGCCTCGACATGCGACGACGCAGTACCACGAACACCTCACGGCCTGTCATTCCATTGGTGAGAAGTGGTGGGAATTTGCAGCGCCTGCACAGCGTCAAAGAAAGAAGATATGTCGATCCATACACACACCATCATTGGTGCGATGGTTCGTGCGTGTATGACGATGCGTATTGCATGAGTGTGGTGCGTGTTAGCGTTTGTGCTTGATGCGTGGTTTGATTTGTTTAGTGTTGGTGGTGTTTTGTTTGTTTGTGTTGGTTTGTTTGAGTGTTGATGCACGCAAGCCCCTATAGCTCAGTGGTAGAGCACTCGCTTCGTAAGCGAAAGGTCGGTGGTCTGATCCCGCCTGGGGCTCTTCTTTGCTTTCCTGCCTCTTGATCCACACACGATGCCTTGCGCTAGCTTATGCTGACTAACGTACTGCTCCCTGTTTGCGACGGCGCCTTACACCTACCACATCCCCGCCCCTCTTCGTTATCGCCCCAGCGCGATGTCCAATGATCCGGCGCCGTGCCTCATTTTTCAGCTTTCGACTATAGCGTCGAAGCGGAAGCAGGCGGAATGACGCTACCCACCTATTCTGCAACGCAAAGCCACAAGCTCAGAGAAGTTTGATACGCTCTACGAACTGTAACTACATACGCAAGTGTCAATACTTATTCCAGCAGAATGGCATCATCAGACCATGGATCGCAAATACAGTGCCCACCCACCTGAGCGTTTTGTGCACAATCGCATTTGTGCGCGCGCTTGCGCAGTTTAAGGTAGGTGACAAGCGTATCGTGCGATCTGGACGTAGAGGTCGAGTAGTTCGGTGAAGGAGATGGCTGGTTTGGTGTCGGAAGATGAGAGTCGGAAGGCACCGATTTGGTATGTTGTTGACGTCATGTGTGTTGTGTGAAGTATAGTACGGCATAGCGTGGATCGGGACTGGAAGTTGGTGTGTGTGTGTACGTGGTATACGTATTTGTTTTGCGCTGCGAATGAATTGCGGTTAGATGAGGGTGCGTGTGAAATGGCGTATTTTGTAATCGGTAGGATGACAGCTTGGCCGAGTGGTTAAGGCGTTAGCCTGCTAAGTTAATGGGGCAACCCGCGTGAGTTCGAATCTCACAGCTGTCGTTTTTCTCGTTTCCTCACAGCAGTATCGTGGGACCACACTGCTCTGCACGGCAACCGAGCAGCGCTGCTTGCTGCTGGACGGTGCGGCAGGCAGATGCCCAGCTTGGACTTAGCGTTCGTCCCCTTTGACAAAAGTGGTTCTGGATGTGAGGCCCAAGCCAGCCACTTATAGGTGCGCGGGTCGGTATCGGGGTAGGAACCACTTCGGTGGTCATCCGTAAAAATTGGAACGATACAGAGAAGATTAGCATGGCCCCTGCGCAAGGATGACACGCATAAATCGAGAAGTATCGCACTTTTGTTGAGAGTATCGCGCCTCTGGTTGAGTGGGTTAGTGGTGCTGTTCGGTCGCGATCGTAGCAATCAGCAGTGTGTCAGTCTGGCGCGTCCGTGGTTTAAATTGCCCGCTGCTGCAGTATTGGGGTTAATACGCGAATAAAAGAGGGAGGAAGAGTGCGCAAAAGCACAAAGGATGAGGGAAGAGGGGATCGAACCCCCGACCGCTGGGACTGGAATCCAGCGCTCTACCACTGAGCTATTCCCCCGACATCAAATTCACAAAGACAAACAACCAAACAACAACCAAACAACACCCAGGCAACGCACCCAACAACTCAAGAACCATACCACTGCCACAACTCTCTGACTCCAACTGCCCACCACCCGCACCCTGCCTCGACATGCGACGACGCAGTACCACGAACACCTCACGGCCTGTCATTCCATTGGTGAGAAGTGGTGGGAATTTGAAGCGCCGTTGCCACAGCGTCAAAGAAAGAAGATATGTCGATCCATACACACACCATCATTGGTGCGATGGTTCGTGCGTGTATGACGATGCGTATTGCATGAGTGTGGTGCGTGTTAGCGTTTGTGCTTGATGCGTGGTTTGATTTGTTTAGTGTTGGTGGTGTTTTGTTTGTTTGTGTTGGTTTGTTTGAGTGTTGATGCACGCAAGCCCCTATAGCTCAGTGGTAGAGCACTCGCTTCGTAAGCGAAAGGTCGGTGGGTCTGATCCCGCCCTGGGGCTCTTCTTTGCTTTCCCGCCCTTGGATCCACACACGATGCCTTGCGCTAGCTTATGCTGACTAACGTACTGCTCCCCGTTTGCGACGGCGCCTTACACCTACCACATCCCCGCCCCTCTTTCGTTATCGCTCCCAGCGCGATGTCCAATGATCCGGCGCCGTGCCTCATTTTTCAGCTTTCGGCTATAGCGTCGAAGCGGAAGCCCTCTTCCCTCATCCTTAGTGCTTTTGCGCACTCTTCCTCCCCCTTTTATTCGCGTACTAACCCCAATACTGCAGCAGCGAGGCAATTTAAACCACGGACGCGCCAGACTGACACACTGCTGATTGCTACGATCGCGACCGAGCAGCACCACTAACCCACTCAACCAAGAGCGCGATACTCAACAAAAAGTGCGATACTTCTCGATTTATGCGTGTCATCCTTGCGCAGGGGCCATGCTAATCTCTGTATCGTTCCAATTTTTACGGATGACCACCGAAGTGGTTCCTACCCCGATACCGACCCGCGCACCTATAGTGGCTGGTTTGGGCCTCACGTCCAGAACCACTTTTTGTCAAAAGGGGACGAACGCTAAGTCCAAGGTGTGGCATCTGCCTGCCGCACCGTCCAGCAGCAAGCAGCGCTGCTCGGTTGCCGTGCAGAGCGAGTATGTGATCCCACGATACTGCTGTGAGGAAACGAGAAAACGACAGCTGAGATTCGAACTCACGCGGGTTGCCCCATTAACTTAAGCAGGCTAACGCCTTAACCACTCGGCCAAGCTGTCATCCTACCGATTACAAAATACGCCATTTTCACACGCACCCTCATCTAACCGCAATTCATTCGCACGCAAAACAAATACGTATACCACGTACACACACACACACCAACTTCCAGTCCTGATCCACGCTATGCCGTACTATACTTCACACAACACACATGACGTCAACAACATACCAAATCGGTGCCTTCCGACTCTCATCTTCCGACACCAAACCAGCCATCTCCTTCACCGAACTACTCGACCTCTACACGTCCAGATCGCACGATACGCTTGTCACCTTAAACTGCGCAAGCGCGCGCACAAATGCGATTGTGCACAAAACGCTCGGGTGGGTGGGCACTGTATTTGCGATCCATGGTCTGATGATGCCATTCTGCTGGAATAAGTATTGACACTTGCGTGTAGTTACAGTTCGTAGAGCGTATCAAACTTCTCTGAGCTTGTGGCTTTGCGTTGCAGAATAGGTGGGTAGCGTCATTCCGCCTGCTTCCGCTTCGACGCTATAGTCGAAAGCTGAAAATGAGGCACGGCGCCGGATCATTGGACATCGCGCTGGGAGCGATAACGAAAGAGGGCGGGATGTGGTAGGTGCAGGCGCCGTCGCAAACAGGAGCAGTACGTTAGTCAGCATAAGCTAGCGCAAGGCATCGTGTGTGGATCCAAGAGGCAGGAAAGCAAAGAAGAGCCCCAGGCGGGATCGAACCACCGACCTTTCGCTTACGAAGCGAGTGCTCTACCACTGAGCTATAGGGGCTTGCGCATCAACACTCAAACAAACCAACACAAACAAACAAAACACCACCAACACTAAACAAATCAAACCACGCATCAAGCACAAACGCTAACACGCACCACACTCATGCAATACGCATCGTCATACACGCACGAACCATCGCACCAATGATGGTGTGTGTATGGATCGACATATCTTCTTTGACGCTGTGGCAACGGCGTTAATTCCCCACCACTTCTCACCAATGGAATGACAGGCCGTGAGGTGTTCGTGGTACTGCGTCGTCGCATGTCGAGGCAGGGTGCGGGTGGTGGGCAGTTGGAGTCAGAGAAGTTGTGGCAGTGGTATGGTTCTTGAGTTGTTGGGTGCGTTGCCTGGGTGTTGTTTGGTTGTTGTTTGGTTGTTTGTCTTTGTGAATTTGATGTCGGGGAATAGCTCAGTGGTAGAGCGCTGGATTCCAGTCCCAGCGGTCGGGGTTCGATCCCTCTTCCCTCATCCTTTGTGCTTTTGCGCACTCTTCCTCCCTCTTTATTCGCGTATTAACCCCAATACTGCAGCAGCGAGGCAATTTAAACCACGGACGCGCCAGACTGACACACTGCTGATTGCTACGATCGCGACCGAGCAGCACCACTAACCCACTCAACCAAGAGCGCGATACTCTCAACAAAAGTGCGATACTCTCGATTTATGCGTGTCATCCTTGCGCAGGGGCCATGCTAATCTTCTCTGTATCGTTCCACTTTTACGGATGACCACCGAAGTGGTTCCTACCCCGATACCGACCCGCGCACCTATAAGTGGCTGGTTTGGGCCTCACGTCCAGAACCACTTTTGTCAAAAAGGGGACGAACGCTAAGTCCAAGCTGGGCATCTGCCTGCCGCACCGTCCAGCAGCAAGCAGCGCTGCTCGGTTGCCGTGCAGAGCGAGTATGTGATCCCACGATACCGCTGTGAGGAAACGAGAAAAACGACAGCTGTGAGTTCGAACTCACGCGGGTTGCCCCATTAACTTAGCAGGCTAACGCCTTAACCACTCGGCCAAGCTGTCATCCTACCGATTACAAAATACGCCATTTTCACACGCACCCTCATCTAACCGCAATTCATTCGCACGCAAAACAAATACGTATACCACGTACACACACACACACCAACTTCCAGTCCCGATCCACGCTATGCCGTACTATACTTCACACAACACACATGACGTCAACAACATACCAAATCGGTGCCTTCCGACTCTCATCTTCCGACACCAAACCAGCCATCTCCTTCACCGAACTACTCGACCTTACACGTCCAGATCGCACGATACGCTTGTCACCTACCTTAAACTGCGCAAGCGCGCGCACAAATGCGATTGTGCACAAAACGCTCGGGTGGGTGGGCACTGTATTTGCGATCCATGGTCTGATGATGCCATTCTGCTGGAATAAGTATTGACACTTGCGTATGTAGTTACAGTTCGTAGAGCGTATCAAACTCTCTGAGCTTGTGGCTTTGCGTTGCAGAATAGGTGGGTAGCGTCATTCCGCCTGCTTCCGCTTCGACGCTATAGTCGAAAGCTGAAAATGAGGCACGGCGCCGGATCATTGGACATCGCGCTGGGAGCGATAACGAAAGAGGGCGGGATGTGGTAGGTGTAGGCGCCGTCGCAAACAGGGAGCAGTACGTTAGTCAGCATAAGCTAGCGCAAGGCATCGTGTGTGGATCCAAGAGGCAGGAAAGCAAAAGAAGAGCCCCCAGGCGGGATCGAACCACCGACCTTTCGCTTACGAAGCGAGTGCTCTACCACTGAGCTATAGGGGCTTGCGTGCATCAACACTCAAACAAACCAACACAAACAAACAAAACACCACCAACACTAAACAAATCAAACCACGCATCAAGCACAAACGCTAACACGCACCACACTCATGCAATACGCATCGTCATACACGCACGAACCATCGCACCAATGATGGTGTGTGTATGGATCGACATATCTTCTTTCTTTGACGCTGTGGCAACGGCGCTTCAAATTCCCCACCACTTCTCACCAATGGAATGACAGGCCGTGAGGTGTTCGTGGTACTGCGTCGTCGCATGTCGAGGCAGGGTGCGGGTGGTGGGCAGTTGGAGTCAGAGAAGTTGTGGCAGTGGTATGGTTCTTGAGTTGTTGGGTGCGTTGCCTGGGTGTTGTTTGGTTGTTGTTTGTTGTTTGTCTTTTGAATTTGATGTCGGGGAATAGCTCAGTGGTAGAGCGCTGGATTCCAGTCCCAGCGGTCGGGGGTTCGATCCCTCTTCCCTCATCCTTTGTGCTTTGCGCACTCTTCCTCCCTCTTTATTCGCGTATTAACCCCAATACTGCAGCAGCGAGGCAATTTAAACCACGGACGCGCCAGACTGACACACTGCTGATTGCTACGATCGCGACCGAGCAGCACCACTAACCCACTCAACCAAGAGCGCGATACTCAACAAAAGTGCGATACTTCTCGATTTATGCGTGTCATCCTTGCGCAGGGGCCATGCTAATCTTCTGTATCGTTCCAATTTTACGGATGACCACCGAAGTGGTTCCTACCCCGATACCGACCCGCGCACCTATAAGTGGCTGGTTTGGGCCTCACGTCCAGAACCACTTTTGTCAAAAGGGGACGAACGCTAAGTCCAAGCTGGGCATCTGCCTGCCGCACCGTCCAGCAGCAAGCAGCGCTGCTCGGTTGCCGTGCAGAGCGAGTATGTGATCCCACGATACTGCTGTGAGGAAACGAGAAAAAACGACAGCTGTGAGATTCGAACTCACGCGGGTTGCCCCATTAACTTAGCAGGCTAACGCCTTAACCACTCGGCCAAGCTGTCATCCTACCGATTACAAAATACGCCATTTTCACACGCACCCTCATCTAACCGCAATTCATTCGCACGCAAAACAAATACGTATACCACGTACACACACACACACCAACTTCCAGTCCCGATCCACGCTATGCCGTACTATACTTCACACAACACACATGACGTCAACAACATACCAAATCGGTGCCTTCCGACTCTCATCTTCCGACACCAAACCAGCCATCTCCTTCACCGAACTACTCGACCTCTACACGTCCAGATCGCACGATACGCTTGTCACCTACCTTAAACTGCGCAAGCGCGCGCACAAATGCGATTGTGCACAAAACGCTCGGGTGGGTGGGCACTGTATTTGCGATCCATGGTCTGATGATGCCATTCTGCTGGAATAAGTATTGACACTTGCGTATGTAGTTACAGTTCGTAGAGCGTATCAAACTTCTCTGAGCTTGTGGCTTTGCGTTGCAGAATAGGTGGGTAGCGTCATTCCGCCTGCTTCCGCTTCGACGCTATAGTCGAAAGCTGAAAAATGAGGCACGGCGCCGGATCATTGGACATCGCGCTGGGAGCGATAACGAAAGAGGGGCGGGGATGTGGTAGGTGTAAGGCGCCGTCGCAAACAGGGAGCAGTACGTTAGTCAGCATAAGCTAGCGCAAGGCATCGTGTGTGGATCCAAGAGGCAGGAAAGCAAAAGAAGAGCCCCCCAGGCGGGATCGAACCACCGACCTTTCGCTTACGAAGCGAGTGCTCTACCACTGAGCTATAGGGGCTTGCGTGCATCAACACTCAAACAAACCAACACAAACAAACAAAACACCACCAACACTAAACAAATCAAACCACGCATCAAGCACAAACGCTAACACGCACCACACTCATGCAATACGCATCGTCATACACGCACGAACCATCGCACCAATGATGGTGTGTGTATGGATCGACATATCTTCTTTCTTTGACGCTGTGGCAACGGCGCTTCAAATTCCCCACCACTTCTCACCAATGGAATGACAGGCCGTGAGGTGTTCGTGGTACTGCGTCGTCGCATGTCGAGGCAGGGTGCGGGTGGTGGGCAGTTGGAGTCAGAGAAGTTGTGGCAGTGGTATGGTTCTTGAGTTGTTGGGTGCGTTGCCTGGGTGTTGTTTGGTTGTTGTTTGGTTGTTTGTCTTGTGAATTTGATGTCGGGGAATAGCTCAGTGGTAGAGCGCTGGATTCCAGTCCCAGCGGTCGGGGTTCGATCCCTCCCTCATCCTTTGTGCTTTTGCGCACTCTTCCTCCCTCTTTATTCGCGTATTAACCCCAATACTGCAGCAGCGAGGCAATTTAAACCACGGACGCGCCAGACTGACACACTGCTGATTGCTACGATCGCGACCGAGCAGCACCACTAACCCACTCAACCAAGAGCGCGATACTCTCAACAAAAGTGCGATACTTCTCGATTTATGCGTGTCATCCTTGCGCAGGGGCCATGCTAATCTCTCTGTATCGTTCCAATTTTTACGGATGACCACCGAAGTGGTTCCTACCCCGATACCGACCCGCGCACCTATAAGTGGCTGGCTTGGGCCTCACGTCCAGAACCACTTTTGTCAAAAAGGGGACGAACGCTAAGTCCAAGCTGGGCATCTGCCTGCCGCACCGTCCAGCAGCAAGCAGCGCTGCTCGGTTGCCGTGCAGAGCGAGTATGTGATCCCACGATACTGCTGTGAGGAAACGAGAAAAAACGACAGCTGTGAGATTCGAACTCACGCGGGTTGCCCCATTAACTTAGCAGGCTAACGCCTTAACCACTCGGCCAAGCTGTCATCCTACCGATTACAAAATACGCCATTTTCACACGCACCCTCATCTAACCGCAATTCATTCGCACGCAAAACAAATACGTATACCACGTACACACACACACACCAACTTCCAGTCCCGATCCACGCTATGCCGTACTATACTTCACACAACACACATGACGTCAACAACATACCAAATCGGTGCCTTCCGACTCTCATCTTCCGACACCAAACCAGCCATCTCCTTCACCGAACTACTCGACCTCTACACGTCCAGATCGCACGATACGCTTGTCACCTACCTTAAACTGCGCAAGCGCGCGCACAAATGCGATTGTGCACAAAACGCTCGGGTGGGTGGGCACTGTATTTGCGATCCATGGTCTGATGATGCCATTCTGCTGGAATAAGTATTGACACTTGCGTATGTAGTTACAGTTCGTAGAGCGTATCAAACTTCTCTGAGCTTGTGGCTTTGCGTTGCAGAATAGGTGGGTAGCGTCATTCCGCCTGCTTCCGCTTCGACGCTATAGTCGAAAGCTGAAAAATGAGGCACGGCGCCGGATCATTGGACATCGCGCTGGGAGCGATAACGAAAGAGGGGCGGGGATGTGGTAGGTGTAAGGCGCCGTCGCAAACAGGGAGCAGTACGTTAGTCAGCATAAGCTAGCGCAAGGCATCGTGTGTGGATCCAAGAGGCAGGAAAGCAAAAGAAGAGCCCCCAGGCGGGATCGAACCACCGACCTTTCGCTTACGAAGCGAGTGCTCTACCACTGAGCTATAGGGGCTTGCGTGCATCAACACTCAAACAAACCAACACAAACAAACAAAACACCACCAACACTAAACAAATCAAACCACGCATCAAGCACAAACGCTAACACGCACCACACTCATGCAATACGCATCGTCATACACGCACGAACCATCGCACCAATGATGGTGTGTGTATGGATCGACATATCTTCTTTCTTTGACGCTGTGGCAACGGCGCTTCAAATTCCCCACCACTTCTCACCAATGGAATGACAGGCCGTGAGGTGTTCGTGGTACTGCGTCGTCGCATGTCGAGGCAGGGTGCGGGTGGTGGGCAGTTGGAGTCAGAGAAGTTGTGGCAGTGGTATGGTTCTTGAGTTGTTGGGTGCGTTGCCTGGGTGTTGTTTGGTTGTTGTTTGGTTGTTTGTCTTTGTGAATTTGATGTCGGGGGAATAGCTCAGTGGTAGAGCGCTGGATTCCAGTCCCAGCGGTCGGGGGTTCGATCCCCTCTTCCCTCATCCTTTGTGCTTTTGCGCACTCTTCCTCCCTCTTTTATTCGCGTATTAACCCCAATACTGCAGCAGCGAGGCAATTTAAACCACGGACGCGCCAGACTGACACACTGCTGATTGCTACGATCGCGACCGAGCAGCACCACTAACCCACTCAACCAAGAGCGCGATACTCTCAACAAAAAGTGCGATACTTCTCGATTTATGCGTGTCATCCTTGCGCAGGGGCCATGCTAATCTTCTCTGTATCGTTCCAATTTTACGGATGACCACCGAAGTGGTTCCTACCCCGATACCGACCCGCGCACCTATAAGTGGCTGGCTTGGGCCTCACGTCCAGAACCACTTTTGTCAAAAAGGGGACGAACGCTAAGTCCAAGCTGGGCATCTGCCTGCCGCACCGTCCAGCAGCAAGCAGCGCTGCTCGGTTGCCGTGCAGAGCGAGTATGTGATCCCACGATACTGCTGTGAGGAAACGAGAAAAAACGACAGCTGTGAGATTCGAACTCACGCGGGTTGCCCCATTAACTTAGCAGGCTAACGCCTTAACCACTCGGCCAAGCTGTCATCCTACCGATTACAAAATACGCCATTTTCACACGCACCCTCATCTAACCGCAATTCATTCGCACGCAAAACAAATACGTATACCACGTACACACACACACACCAACTTCCAGTCCCGATCCACGCTATGCCGTACTATACTTCACACAACACACATGACGTCAACAACATACCAAATCGGTGCCTTCCGACTCTCATCTTCCGACACCAAACCAGCCATCTCCTTCACCGAACTACTCGACCTCTACACGTCCAGATCGCACGATACGCTTGTCACCTACCTTAAACTGCGCAAGCGCGCGCACAAATGCGATTGTGCACAAAACGCTCGGGTGGGTGGGCACTGTATTTGCGATCCATGGTCTGATGATGCCATTCTGCTGGAATAAGTATTGACACTTGCGTATGTAGTTACAGTTCGTAGAGCGTATCAAACTTCTCTGAGCTTGTGGCTTTGCGTTGCAGAATAGGTGGGTAGCGTCATTCCGCCTGCTTCCGCTTCGACGCTATAGTCGAAAGCTGAAAAATGAGGCACGGCGCCGGATCATTGGACATCGCGCTGGGAGCGATAACGAAAGAGGGCGGGGATGTGGTAGGTGTAAGGCGCCGTCGCAAACAGGGAGCAGTACGTTAGTCAGCATAAGCTAGCGCAAGGCATCGTGTGTGGATCCAAGAGGCAGGAAAGCAAAGAAGAGCCCCAGGCGGGATCGAACCACCGACCTTTCGCTTACGAAGCGAGTGCTCTACCACTGAGCTATAGGGCTTGCGTGCATCAACACTCAAACAAACCAACACAAACAAACAAAACACCACCAACACTAAACAAATCAAACCACGCATCAAGCACAAACGCTAACACGCACCACACTCATGCAATACGCATCGTCATACACGCACGAACCATCGCACCAATGATGGTGTGTGTATGGATCGACATATCTTCTTTCTTTGACGCTGTGGCAACGGCGCTTCAAATTCCCCACCACTTCTCACCAATGGAATGACAGGCCGTGAGGTGTTCGTGGTACTGCGTCGTCGCATGTCGAGGCAGGGTGCGGGTGGTGGGCAGTTGGAGTCAGAGAAGTTGTGGCAGTGGTATGGTTCTTGAGTTGTTGGGTGCGTTGCCTGGGTGTTGTTTGGTTGTTGTTTGGTTGTTTGTCTTTGTGAATTTGATGTCGGGGGAATAGCTCAGTGGTAGAGCGCTGGATTCCAGTCCCAGCGGTCGGGGGTTCGATCCCCTCTTCCCTCATCCTTTGTGCTTTTGCGCACTCTTCCTCCCTCTTTTATTCGCGTATTAACCCCAATACTGCAGCAGCGAGGCAATTTAAACCACGGACGCGCCAGACTGACACACTGCTGATTGCTACGATCGCGACCGAGCAGCACCACTAACCCACTCAACCAAGAGCGCGATACTCTCAACAAAAAGTGCGATACTTCTCGATTTATGCGTGTCATCCTTGCGCAGGGGCCATGCTAATCTTCTCTGTATCGTTCCAATTTTTACGGATGACCACCGAAGTGGTTCCTACCCCGATACCGACCCGCGCACCTATAAGTGGCTGGCTTGGGCCTCACGTCCAGAACCACTTTTGTCAAAAAGGGGACGAACGCTAAGTCCAAGCTGGGCATCTGCCTGCCGCACCGTCCAGCAGCAAGCAGCGCTGCTCGGTTGCCGTGCAGAGCGAGTATGTGATCCCACGATACTGCTGTGAGGAAACGAGAAAAAACGACAGCTGTGAGATTCGAACTCACGCGGGTTGCCCCATTAACTTAGCAGGCTAACGCCTTAACCACTCGGCCAAGCTGTCATCCTACCGATTACAAAATACGCCATTTTCACACGCACCCTCATCTAACCGCAATTCATTCGCACGCAAAACAAATACGTATACCACGTACACACACACACACCAACTTCCAGTCCCGATCCACGCTATGCCGTACTATACTTCACACAACACACATGACGTCAACAACATACCAAATCGGTGCCTTCCGACTCTCATCTTCCGACACCAAACCAGCCATCTCCTTCACCGAACTACTCGACCTCTACACGTCCAGATCGCACGATACGCTTGTCACCTACCTTAAACTGCGCAAGCGCGCGCACAAATGCGATTGTGCACAAAACGCTCGGGTGGGTGGGCACTGTATTTGCGATCCATGGTCTGATGATGCCATTCTGCTGGAATAAGTATTGACACTTGCGTATGTAGTTACAGTTCGTAGAGCGTATCAAACTTCTCTGAGCTTGTGGCTTTGCGTTGCAGAATAGGTGGGTAGCGTCATTCCGCCTGCTTCCGCTTCGACGCTATAGTCGAAAGCTGAAAATGAGGCACGGCGCCGGATCATTGGACATCGCGCTGGGAGCGATAACGAAAGAGGGGCGGGGATGTGGTAGGTGTAAGGCGCCGTCGCAAACAGGGAGCAGTACGTTAGTCAGCATAAGCTAGCGCAAGGCATCGTGTGTGGATCCAAGAGGCAGGAAAGCAAAAGAAGAGCCCCCAGGCGGGATCGAACCACCGACCTTTCGCTTACGAAGCGAGTGCTCTACCACTGAGCTATAGGGGCTTGCGTGCATCAACACTCAAACAAACCAACACAAACAAACAAAACACCACCAACACTAAACAAATCAAACCACGCATCAAGCACAAACGCTAACACGCACCACACTCATGCAATACGCATCGTCATACACGCACGAACCATCGCACCAATGATGGTGTGTGTATGGATCGACATATCTTCTTTCTTTGACGCTGTGGCAACGGCGCTTCAAATTCCCCACCACTTCTCACCAATGGAATGACAGGCCGTGAGGTGTTCGTGGTACTGCGTCGTCGCATGTCGAGGCAGGGTGCGGGTGGTGGGCAGTTGGAGTCAGAGAAGTTGTGGCAGTGGTATGGTTCTTGAGTTGTTGGGTGCGTTGCCTGGGTGTTGTTTGGTTGTTGTTTGGTTGTTTGTCTTTGTGAATTTGATGTCGGGGGGAATAGCTCAGTGGTAGAGCGCTGGATTCCAGTCCCAGCGGTCGGGGGTTCGATCCCCTCTTCCCTCATCCTTTGTGCTTTTGCGCACTCTTCCTCCCTCTTTTATTCGCGTATTAACCCCAATACTGCAGCAGCGAGGCAATTTAAACCACGGACGCGCCAGACTGACACACTGCTGATTGCTACGATCGCGACCGAGCAGCACCACTAACCCACTCAACCAAGAGCGCGATACTCTCAACAAAAAGTGCGATACTTCTCGATTTATGCGTGTCATCCTTGCGCAGGGGCCATGCTAATCTTCTCTGTATCGTTCCAATTTTTACGGATGACCACCGAAGTGGTTCCTACCCCGATACCGACCCGCGCACCTATAAGTGGCTGGCTTGGGCCTCACGTCCAGAACCACTTTTGTCAAAAAGGGGACGAACGCTAAGTCCAAGCTGGGCATCTGCCTGCCGCACCGTCCAGCAGCAAGCAGCGCTGCTCGGTTGCCGTGCAGAGCGAGTATGTGATCCCACGATACTGCTGTGAGGAAACGAGAAAAAAACGACAGCTGTGAGATTCGAACTCACGCGGGTTGCCCCATTAACTTAGCAGGCTAACGCCTTAACCACTCGGCCAAGCTGTCATCCTACCGATTACAAAATACGCCATTTTCACACGCACCCTCATCTAACCGCAATTCATTCGCACGCAAAACAAATACGTATACCACGTACACACACACACACCAACTTCCAGTCCCGATCCACGCTATGCCGTACTATACTTCACACAACACACATGACGTCAACAACATACCAAATCGGTGCCTTCCGACTCTCATCTTCCGACACCAAACCAGCCATCTCCTTCACCGAACTACTCGACCTCTACACGTCCAGATCGCACGATACGCTTGTCACCTACCTTAAACTGCGCAAGCGCGCGCACAAATGCGATTGTGCACAAAACGCTCGGGTGGGTGGGCACTGTATTTGCGATCCATGGTCTGATGATGCCATTCTGCTGGAATAAGTATTGACACTTGCGTATGTAGTTACAGTTCGTAGAGCGTATCAAACTTCTCTGAGCTTGTGGCTTTGCGTTGCAGAATAGGTGGGTAGCGTCATTCCGCCTGCTTCCGCTTCGACGCTATAGTCGAAAGCTGAAAAATGAGGCACGGCGCCGGATCATTGGACATCGCGCTGGGAGCGATAACGAAGAGGGGCGGGGATGTGGTAGGTGTAAGGCGCCGTCGCAAACAGGGAGCAGTACGTTAGTCAGCATAAGCTAGCGCAAGGCATCGTGTGTGGATCCAAGAGGCAGGAAAGCAAAAGAAGAGCCCCCAGGCGGGATCGAACCACCGACCTTTCGCTTACGAAGCGAGTGCTCTACCACTGAGCTATAGGGGCTTGCGTGCATCAACACTCAAACAAACCAACACAAACAAACAAAACACCACCAACACTAAACAAATCAAACCACGCATCAAGCACAAACGCTAACACGCACCACACTCATGCAATACGCATCGTCATACACGCACGAACCATCGCACCAATGATGGTGTGTGTATGGATCGACATATCTTCTTTCTTTGACGCTGTGGCAACGGCGCTTCAAATTCCCACCACTTCTCACCAATGGAATGACAGGCCGTGAGGTGTTCGTGGTACTGCGTCGTCGCATGTCGAGGCAGGGTGCGGGTGGTGGGCAGTTGGAGTCAGAGAAGTTGTGGCAGTGGTATGGTTCTTGAGTTGTTGGGTGCGTTGCCTGGGTGTTGTTTGGTTGTTGTTTGGTTGTTTGTCTTTGTGAATTTGATGTCGGGGGAATAGCTCAGTGGTAGAGCGCTGGATTCCAGTCCCAGCGGTCGGGGGTTCGATCCCCTCTTCCCTCATCCTTTGTGCTTTTGCGCACTCTTCCTCCCTCTTTTATTCGCGTATTAACCCCAATACTGCAGCAGCGAGGCAATTTAAACCACGGACGCGCCAGACTGACACACTGCTGATTGCTACGATCGCGACCGAGCAGCACCACTAACCCACTCAACCAAGAGCGCGATACTCTCAACAAAAAGTGCGATACTTCTCGATTTATGCGTGTCATCCTTGCGCAGGGGCCATGCTAATCTTCTCTGTATCGTTCCAATTTTACGGATGACCACCGAAGTGGTTCCTACCCCGATACCGACCCGCGCACCTATAAGTGGCTGGCTTGGGCCTCACGTCCAGAACCACTTTTGTCAAAAAGGGGACGAACGCTAAGTCCAAGCTGGGCATCTGCCTGCCGCACCGTCCAGCAGCAAGCAGCGCTGCTCGGTTGCCGTGCAGAGCGAGTATGTGATCCCACGATACTGCTGTGAGGAAACGAGAAAAAACGACAGCTGTGAGATTCGAACTCACGCGGGTTGCCCCATTAACTTAGCAGGCTAACGCCTTAACCACTCGGCCAAGCTGTCATCCTACCGATTACAAAATACGCCATTTTCACACGCACCCTCATCTAACCGCAATTCATTCGCACGCAAAACAAATACGTATACCACGTACACACACACACACCAACTTCCAGTCCCGATCCACGCTATGCCGTACTATACTTCACACAACACACATGACGTCAACAACATACCAAATCGGTGCCTTCCGACTCTCATCTTCCGACACCAAACCAGCCATCTCCTTCACCGAACTACTCGACCTCTACACGTCCAGATCGCACGATACGCTTGTCACCTACCTTAAACTGCGCAAGCGCGCGCACAAATGCGATTGTGCACAAAACGCTCGGGTGGGTGGGCACTGTATTTGCGATCCATGGTCTGATGATGCCATTCTGCTGGAATAAGTATTGACACTTGCGTATGTAGTTACAGTTCGTAGAGCGTATCAAACTTCTCTGAGCTTGTGGCTTTGCGTTGCAGAATAGGTGGGTAGCGTCATTCCGCCTGCTTCCGCTTCGACGCTATAGTCGAAAGCTGAAAAATGAGGCACGGCGCCGGATCATTGGACATCGCGCTGGGAGCGATAACGAAAGAGGGGCGGGGATGTGGTAGGTGTAAGGCGCCGTCGCAAACAGGGAGCAGTACGTTAGTCAGCATAAGCTAGCGCAAGGCATCGTGTGTGGATCCAAGAGGCAGGAAAGCAAAAGAAGAGCCCCCAGGCGGGATCGAACCACCGACCTTTCGCTTACGAAGCGAGTGCTCTACCACTGAGCTATAGGGGCTTGCGTGCATCAACACTCAAACAAACCAACACAAACAAACAAAACACCACCAACACTAAACAAATCAAACCACGCATCAAGCACAAACGCTAACACGCACCACACTCATGCAATACGCATCGTCATACACGCACGAACCATCGCACCAATGATGGTGTGTGTATGGATCGACATATCTTCTTTCTTTGACGCTGTGGCAACGGCGCTTCAAATTCCCACCACTTCTCACCAATGGAATGACAGGCCGTGAGGTGTTCGTGGTACTGCGTCGTCGCATGTCGAGGCAGGGTGCGGGTGGTGGGCAGTTGGAGTCAGAGAAGTTGTGGCAGTGGTATGGTTCTTGAGTTGTTGGGTGCGTTGCCTGGGTGTTGTTTGGTTGTTGTTTGGTTGTTTGTCTTTGTGAATTTGATGTCGGGGGAATAGCTCAGTGGTAGAGCGCTGGATTCCAGTCCCAGCGGTCGGGGGTTCGATCCCCTCTTCCCTCATCCTTTGTGCTTTTGCGCACTCTTCCTCCCTCTTTTATTCGCGTATTAACCCCAATACTGCAGCAGCGAGGCAATTTAAACCACGGACGCGCCAGACTGACACACTGCTGATTGCTACGATCGCGACCGAGCAGCACCACTAACCCACTCAACCAAGAGCGCGATACTCTCAACAAAAGTGCGATACTTCTCGATTTATGCGTGTCATCCTTGCGCAGGGCCATGCTAATCTTCTCTGTATCGTTCCAATTTTACGGATGACCACCGAAGTGGTTCCTACCCCGATACCGACCCGCGCACCTATAAGTGGCTGGCTTGGGCCTCACATCCAGAACCACTTTTGTCAAAGGGGACGAACGCTAAGTCCAAGCTGGGCATCTGCCTGCCGCACCGTCCAGCAGCAAGCAGCGCTGCTCGGTTGCCGTGCAGAGCGAGTATGTGATCCCACGATACTGCTGTGAGGAAACGAGAAAAAACGACAGCTGTGAGATTCGAACTCACGCGGGTTGCCCCATTAACTTAGCAGGCTAACGCCTTAACCACTCGGCCAAGCTGTCATCCTACCGATTACAAAATACGCCATTTTCACACGCACCCTCATCTAACCGCAATTCATTCGCACGCAAAACAAATACGTATACCACGTACACACACACACACCAACTTCCAGTCCCGATCCACGCTATGCCGTACTATACTTCACACAACACACATGACGTCAACAACATACCAAATCGGTGCCTTCCGACTCTCATCTTCCGACACCAAACCAGCCATCTCCTTCACCGAACTACTCGACCTCTACACGTCCAGATCGCACGATACGCTTGTCACCTACCTTAAACTGCGCAAGCGCGCGCACAAATGCGATTGTGCACAAAACGCTCGGGTGGGTGGGCACTGTATTTGCGATCCATGGTCTGATGATGCCATTCTGCTGGAATAAGTATTGACACTTGCGTATGTAGTTACAGTTCGTAGAGCGTATCAAACTTCTCTGAGCTTGTGGCTTTGCGTTGCAGAATAGGTGGGTAGCGTCATTCCGCCTGCTTCCGCTTCGACGCTATAGTCGAAAGCTGAAAAATGAGGCACGGCGCCGGATCATTGGACATCGCGCTGGGAGCGATAACGAAAGAGGGGCGGGGATGTGGTAGGTGTAAGGCGCCGTCGCAAACAGGGAGCAGTACGTTAGTCAGCATAAGCTAGCGCAAGGCATCGTGTGTGGATCAAGAGGCAGGAAAGCAAAGAAGAGCCCCAGGCGGGATCGAACCACCGACCTTTCGCTTACGAAGCGAGTGCTCTACCACTGAGCTATAGGGGCTTGCGTGCATCAACACTCAAACAAACCAACACAAACAAACAAAACACCACCAACACTAAACAAATCAAACCACGCATCAAGCACAAACGCTAACACGCACCACACTCATGCAATACGCATCGTCATACACGCACGAACCATCGCACCAATGATGGTGTGTGTATGGATCGACATATCTTCTTTCTTTGACGCTGTGGCAACGGCGCTTCAAATTCCCACCACTTCTCACCAATGGAATGACAGGCCGTGAGGTGTTCGTGGTACTGCGTCGTCGCATGTCGAGGCAGGGTGCGGGTGGTGGGCAGTTGGAGTCAGAGAAGTTGTGGCAGTGGTATGGTTCTTGAGTTGTTGGGTGCGTTGCCTGGGTGTTGTTTGGTTGTTGTTTGGTTGTTTGTCTTTGTGAATTTGATGTCGGGGGAATAGCTCAGTGGTAGAGCGCTGGATTCCAGTCCCAGCGGTCGGGGGTTCGATCCCCTCTTCCCTCATCCTTTGTGCTTTTGCGCACTCTTCCTCCCTCTTTTATTCGCGTATTAACCCCAATACTGCAGCAGCGAGGCAATTTAAACCACGGACGCGCCAGACTGACACACTGCTGATTGCTACGATCGCGACCGAGCAGCACCACTAACCCACTCAACCAAGAGCGCGATACTCTCAACAAAAAGTGCGATACTTCTCGATTTATGCGTGTCATCCTTGCGCAGGGGCCATGCTAATCTTCTCTGTATCGTTCCAATTTTACGGATGACCACCGAAGTGGTTCCTACCCCGATACCGACCCGCGCACCTATAAGTGGCTGGCTTGGGCCTCACATCCAGAACCACTTTTGTCAAAAAGGGGACGAACGCTAAGTCCAAGCTGGGCATCTGCCTGCCGCACCGTCCAGCAGCAAGCAGCGCTGCTCGGTTGCCGTGCAGAGCGAGCATGTGATCCCACGATACTGCTGTGAGGAAACGAGAAAAAACGACAGCTGTGAGATTCGAACTCACGCGGGTTGCCCCATTAACTTAGCAGGCTAACGCCTTAACCACTCGGCCAAGCTGTCATCCTACCGATTACAAAATACGCCATTTTCACACGCACCCTCATCTAACCGCAATTCATTCGCACGCAAAACAAATACGTATACCACGTACACACACACACACCAACTTCCAGTCCCGATCCACGCTATGCCGTACTATACTTCACACAACACACATGACGTCAACAACATACCAAATCGGTGCCTTCCGACTCTCATCTTCCGACACCAAACCAGCCATCTCCTTCACCGAACTACTCGACCTCTACACGTCCAGATCGCACGATACGCTTGTCACCTACCTTAAACTGCGCAAGCGCGCGCACAAATGCGATTGTGCACAAAACGCTCGGGTGGGTGGGCACTGTATTTGCGATCCATGGTCTGATGATGCCATTCTGCTGGAATAAGTATTGACACTTGCGTATGTAGTTACAGTTCGTAGAGCGTATCAAACTTCTCTGAGCTTGTGGCTTTGCGTTGCAGAATAGGTGGGTAGCGTCATTCCGCCTGCTTCCGCTTCGACGCTATAGTCGAAAGCTGAAAAATGAGGCACGGCGCCGGATCATTGGACATCGCGCTGGGAGCGATAACGAAAGAGGGGCGGGGATGTGGTAGGTGTAAGGCGCCGTCGCAAACAGGGAGCAGTACGTTAGTCAGCATAAGCTAGCGCAAGGCATCGTGTGTGGATCCAAGAGGCAGGAAAGCAAAAGAAGAGCCCCCAGGCGGGATCGAACCACCGACCTTTCGCTTACGAAGCGAGTGCTCTACCACTGAGCTATAGGGGCTTGCGTGCATCAACACTCAAACAAACCAACACAAACAAACAAAACACCACCAACACTAAACAAATCAAACCACGCATCAAGCACAAACGCTAACACGCACCACACTCATGCAATACGCATCGTCATACACGCACGAACCATCGCACCAATGATGGTGTGTGTATGGATCGACATATCTTCTTTCTTTGACGCTGTGGCAACGGCGCTTCAAATTCCCACCACTTCTCACCAATGGAATGACAGGCCGTGAGGTGTTCGTGGTACTGCGTCGTCGCATGTCGAGGCAGGGTGCGGGTGGTGGGCAGTTGGAGTCAGAGAAGTTGTGGCAGTGGTATGGTTCTTGAGTTGTTGGGTGCGTTGCCTGGGTGTTGTTTGGTTGTTGTTTGGTTGTTTGTCTTTGTGAATTTGATGTCGGGGGGAATAGCTCAGTGGTAGAGCGCTGGATTCCAGTCCCAGCGGTCGGGGGTTCGATCCCCTCTTCCCTCATCCTTTGTGCTTTTGCGCACTCTTCCTCCCTCTTTTATTCGCGTATTAACCCCAATACTGCAGCAGCGAGGCAATTTAAACCACGGACGCGCCAGACTGACACACTGCTGATTGCTACGATCGCGACCGAGCAGCACCACTAACCCACTCAACCAAGAGCGCGATACTCTCAACAAAAAGTGCGATACTTCTCGATTTATGCGTGTCATCCTTGCGCAGGGGCCATGCTAATCTTCTCTGTATCGTTCCAATTTTTACGGATGACCACCGAAGTGGTTCCTACCCCGATACCGACCCGCGCACCTATAAGTGGCTGGCTTGGGCCTCACATCCAGAACCACTTTTGTCAAAAAGGGGACGAACGCTAAGTCCAAGCTGGGCATCTGCCTGCCGCACCGTCCAGCAGCAAGCAGCGCTGCTCGGTTGCCGTGCAGAGCGAGCATGTGATCCCACGATACTGCTGTGAGGAAACGAGAAAAAAACGACAGCTGTGAGATTCGAACTCACGCGGGTTGCCCCATTAACTTAGCAGGCTAACGCCTTAACCACTCGGCCAAGCTGTCATCCTACCGATTACAAAATACGCCATTTTCACACGCACCCTCATCTAACCGCAATTCATTCGCACGCAAAACAAATACGTATACCACGTACACACACACACACCAACTTCCAGTCCCGATCCACGCTATGCCGTACTATACTTCACACAACACACATGACGTCAACAACATACCAAATCGGTGCCTTCCGACTCTCATCTTCCGACACCAAACCAGCCATCTCCTTCACCGAACTACTCGACCTCTACACGTCCAGATCGCACGATACGCTTGTCACCTACCTTAAACTGCGCAAGCGCGCGCACAAATGCGATTGTGCACAAAACGCTCGGGTGGGTGGGCACTGTATTTGCGATCCATGGTCTGATGATGCCATTCTGCTGGAATAAGTATTGACACTTGCGTATGTAGTTACAGTTCGTAGAGCGTATCAAACTTCTCTGAGCTTGTGGCTTTGCGTTGCAGAATAGGTGGGTAGCGTCATTCCGCCTGCTTCCGCTTCGACGCTATAGTCGAAAGCTGAAAAATGAGGCACGGCGCCGGATCATTGGACATCGCGCTGGGAGCGATAACGAAAGAGGGGCGGGGATGTGGTAGGTGTAAGGCGCCGTCGCAAACAGGGAGCAGTACGTTAGTCAGCATAAGCTAGCGCAAGGCATCGTGTGTGGATCCAAGAGGCAGGAAAGCAAAAGAAGAGCCCCCAGGCGGGATCGAACCACCGACCTTTCGCTTACGAAGCGAGTGCTCTACCACTGAGCTATAGGGGCTTGCGTGCATCAACACTCAAACAAACCAACACAAACAAACAAAACACCACCAACACTAAACAAATCAAACCACGCATCAAGCACAAACGCTAACACGCACCACACTCATGCAATACGCATCGTCATACACGCACGAACCATCGCACCAATGATGGTGTGTGTATGGATCGACATATCTTCTTTCTTTGACGCTGTGGCAACGGCGCTTCAAATTCCCACCACTTCTCACCAATGGAATGACAGGCCGTGAGGTGTTCGTGGTACTGCGTCGTCGCATGTCGAGGCAGGGTGCGGGTGGTGGGCAGTTGGAGTCAGAGAAGTTGTGGCAGTGGTATGGTTCTTGAGTTGTTGGGTGCGTTGCCTGGGTGTTGTTTGGTTGTTGTTTGGTTGTTTGTCTTTGTGAATTTGATGTCGGGGGAATAGCTCAGTGGTAGAGCGCTGGATTCCAGTCCCAGCGGTCGGGGGTTCGATCCCCTCTTCCCTCATCCTTTGTGCTTTTGCGCACTCTTCCTCCCTCTTTTATTCGCGTATTAACCCCAATACTGCAGCAGCGAGGCAATTTAAACCACGGACGCGCCAGACTGACACACTGCTGATTGCTACGATCGCGACCGAGCAGCACCACTAACCCACTCAACCAAGAGCGCGATACTCTCAACAAAAAGTGCGATACTTCTCGATTTATGCGTGTCATCCTTGCGCAGGGGCCATGCTAATCTTCTCTGTATCGTTCCAATTTTTACGGATGACCACCGAAGTGGTTCCTACCCCGATACCGACCCGCGCACCTATAAGTGGCTGGCTTGGGCCTCACATCCAGAACCACTTTTGTCAAAAAGGGGACGAACGCTAAGTCCAAGCTGGGCATCTGCCTGCCGCACCGTCCAGCAGCAAGCAGCGCTGCTCGGTTGCCGTGCAGAGCGAGCATGTGATCCCACGATACTGCTGTGAGGAAACGAGAAAAAACGACAGCTGTGAGATTCGAACTCACGCGGGTTGCCCCATTAACTTAGCAGGCTAACGCCTTAACCACTCGGCCAAGCTGTCATCCTACCGATTACAAAATACGCCATTTTCACACGCACCCTCATCTAACCGCAATTCATTCGCACGCAAAACAAATACGTATACCACGTACACACACACACACCAACTTCCAGTCCCGATCCACGCTATGCCGTACTATACTTCACACAACACACATGACGTCAACAACATACCAAATCGGTGCCTTCCGACTCTCATCTTCCGACACCAAACCAGCCATCTCCTTCACCGAACTACTCGACCTCTACACGTCCAGATCGCACGATACGCTTGTCACCTACCTTAAACTGCGCAAGCGCGCGCACAAATGCGATTGTGCACAAAACGCTCGGGTGGGTGGGCACTGTATTTGCGATCCATGGTCTGATGATGCCATTCTGCTGGAATAAGTATTGACACTTGCGTATGTAGTTACAGTTCGTAGAGCGTATCAAACTTCTCTGAGCTTGTGGCTTTGCGTTGCAGAATAGGTGGGTAGCGTCATTCCGCCTGCTTCCGCTTCGACGCTATAGTCGAAAGCTGAAAAATGAGGCACGGCGCCGGATCATTGGACATCGCGCTGGGAGCGATAACGAAAGAGGGGCGGGGATGTGGTAGGTGTAAGGCGCCGTCGCAAACAGGGAGCAGTACGTTAGTCAGCATAAGCTAGCGCAAGGCATCGTGTGTGGATCCAAGAGGCAGGAAAGCAAAAGAAGAGCCCCCAGGCGGGATCGAACCACCGACCTTTCGCTTACGAAGCGAGTGCTCTACCACTGAGCTATAGGGGCTTGCGTGCATCAACACTCAAACAAACCAACACAAACAAACAAAACACCACCAACACTAAACAAATCAAACCACGCATCAAGCACAAACGCTAACACGCACCACACTCATGCAATACGCATCGTCATACACGCACGAACCATCGCACCAATGATGGTGTGTGTATGGATCGACATATCTTCTTTCTTTGACGCTGTGGCAACGGCGCTTCAAATTCCCACCACTTCTCACCAATGGAATGACAGGCCGTGAGGTGTTCGTGGTACTGCGTCGTCGCATGTCGAGGCAGGGTGCGGGTGGTGGGCAGTTGGAGTCAGAGAAGTTGTGGCAGTGGTATGGTTCTTGAGTTGTTGGGTGCGTTGCCTGGGTGTTGTTTGGTTGTTGTTTGGTTGTTTGTCTTTGTGAATTTGATGTCGGGGGAATAGCTCAGTGGTAGAGCGCTGGATTCCAGTCCCAGCGGTCGGGGGTTCGATCCCCTCTTCCCTCATCCTTTGTGCTTTTGCGCACTCTTCCTCCCTCTTTTATTCGCGTATTAACCCCAATACTGCAGCAGCGAGGCAATTTAAACCACGGACGCGCCAGACTGACACACTGCTGATTGCTACGATCGCGACCGAGCAGCACCACTAACCCACTCAACCAAGAGCGCGATACTCTCAACAAAAAGTGCGATACTTCTCGATTTATGCGTGTCATCCTTGCGCAGGGGCCATGCTAATCTTCTCTGTATCGTTCCAATTTTACGGATGACCACCGAAGTGGTTCCTACCCCGATACCGACCCGCGCACCTATAAGTGGCTGGCTTGGGCCTCACATCCAGAACCACTTTTGTCAAAAAGGGGACGAACGCTAAGTCCAAGCTGGGCATCTGCCTGCCGCACCGTCCAGCAGCAAGCAGCGCTGCTCGGTTGCCGTGCAGAGCGAGCATGTGATCCCACGATACTGCTGTGAGGAAACGAGAAAAAACGACAGCTGTGAGATTCGAACTCACGCGGGTTGCCCCATTAACTTAGCAGGCTAACGCCTTAACCACTCGGCCAAGCTGTCATCCTACCGATTACAAAATACGCCATTTTCACACGCACCCTCATCTAACCGCAATTCATTCGCACGCAAAACAAATACGTATACCACGTACACACACACACACCAACTTCCAGTCCCGATCCACGCTATGCCGTACTATACTTCACACAACACACATGACGTCAACAACATACCAAATCGGTGCCTTCCGACTCTCATCTTCCGACACCAAACCAGCCATCTCCTTCACCGAACTACTCGACCTCTACACGTCCAGATCGCACGATACGCTTGTCACCTACCTTAAACTGCGCAAGCGCGCGCACAAATGCGATTGTGCACAAAACGCTCGGGTGGGTGGGCACTGTATTTGCGATCCATGGTCTGATGATGCCATTCTGCTGGAATAAGTATTGACACTTGCGTATGTAGTTACAGTTCGTAGAGCGTATCAAACTTCTCTGAGCTTGTGGCTTTGCGTTGCAGAATAGGTGGGTAGCGTCATTCCGCCTGCTTCCGCTTCGACGCTATAGTCGAAAGCTGAAAAATGAGGCACGGCGCCGGATCATTGGACATCGCGCTGGGAGCGATAACGAAAGAGGGCGGGGATGTGGTAGGTGTAAGGCGCCGTCGCAAACAGGGAGCAGTACGTTAGTCAGCATAAGCTAGCGCAAGGCATCGTGTGTGGATCCAAGAGGCAGGAAAGCAAAAGAAGAGCCCCCAGGCGGGATCGAACCACCGACCTTTCGCTTACGAAGCGAGTGCTCTACCACTGAGCTATAGGGGCTTGCGTGCATCAACACTCAAACAAACCAACACAAACAAACAAAACACCACCAACACTAAACAAATCAAACCACGCATCAAGCACAAACGCTAACACGCACCACACTCATGCAATACGCATCGTCATACACGCACGAACCATCGCACCAATGATGGTGTGTGTATGGATCGACATATCTTCTTTCTTTGACGCTGTGGCAACGGCGCTTCAAATTCCCCACCACTTCTCACCAATGGAATGACAGGCCGTGAGGTGTTCGTGGTACTGCGTCGTCGCATGTCGAGGCAGGGTGCGGGTGGTGGGCAGTTGGAGTCAGAGAAGTTGTGGCAGTGGTATGGTTCTTGAGTTGTTGGGTGCGTTGCCTGGGTGTTGTTTGGTTGTTGTTTGGTTGTTTGTCTTTGTGAATTTGATGTCGGGGGAATAGCTCAGTGGTAGAGCGCTGGATTCCAGTCCCAGCGGTCGGGGGTTCGATCCCCTCTTCCCTCATCCTTTGTGCTTTTGCGCACTCTTCCTCCCTCTTTTATTCGCGTATTAACCCCAATACTGCAGCAGCGAGGCAATTTAAACCACGGACGCGCCAGACTGACACACTGCTGATTGCTACGATCGCGACCGAGCAGCACCACTAACCCACTCAACCAAGAGCGCGATACTCTCAACAAAAAGTGCGATACTTCTCGATTTATGCGTGTCATCCTTGCGCAGGGGCCATGCTAATCTTCTCTGTATCGTTCCAATTTTTACGGATGACCACCGAAGTGGTTCCTACCCCGATACCGACCCGCGCACCTATAAGTGGCTGGCTTGGGCCTCACATCCAGAACCACTTTTGTCAAAGGGGACGAACGCTAAGTCCAAGCTGGGCATCTGCCTGCCGCACCGTCCAGCAGCAAGCAGCGCTGCTCGGTTGCCGTGCAGAGCGAGCATGTGATCCCACGATACTGCTGTGAGGAAACGAGAAAAAACGACAGCTGTGAGATTCGAACTCACGCGGGTTGCCCCATTAACTTAGCAGGCTAACGCCTTAACCACTCGGCCAAGCTGTCATCCTACCGATTACAAAATACGCCATTTTCACACGCACCCTCATCTAACCGCAATTCATTCGCACGCAAAACAAATACGTATACCACGTACACACACACACACCAACTTCCAGTCCCGATCCACGCTATGCCGTACTATACTTCACACAACACACATGACGTCAACAACATACCAAATCGGTGCCTTCCGACTCTCATCTTCCGACACCAAACCAGCCATCTCCTTCACCGAACTACTCGACCTCTACACGTCCAGATCGCACGATACGCTTGTCACCTACCTTAAACTGCGCAAGCGCGCGCACAAATGCGATTGTGCACAAAACGCTCGGGTGGGTGGGCACTGTATTTGCGATCCATGGTCTGATGATGCCATTCTGCTGGAATAAGTATTGACACTTGCGTATGTAGTTACAGTTCGTAGAGCGTATCAAACTTCTCTGAGCTTGTGGCTTTGCGTTGCAGAATAGGTGGGTAGCGTCATTCCGCCTGCTTCCGCTTCGACGCTATAGTCGAAAGCTGAAAAATGAGGCACGGCGCCGGATCATTGGACATCGCGCTGGGAGCGATAACGAAAGAGGGGCGGGGATGTGGTAGGTGTAAGGCGCCGTCGCAAACAGGGAGCAGTACGTTAGTCAGCATAAGCTAGCGCAAGGCATCGTGTGTGGATCCAAGAGGCAGGAAAGCAAAAGAAGAGCCCCCAGGCGGGATCGAACCACCGACCTTTCGCTTACGAAGCGAGTGCTCTACCACTGAGCTATAGGGGCTTGCGTGCATCAACACTCAAACAAACCAACACAAACAAACAAAACACCACCAACACTAAACAAATCAAACCACGCATCAAGCACAAACGCTAACACGCACCACACTCATGCAATACGCATCGTCATACACGCACGAACCATCGCACCAATGATGGTGTGTGTATGGATCGACATATCTTCTTTCTTTGACGCTGTGGCAACGGCGCTTCAAATTCCCACCACTTCTCACCAATGGAATGACAGGCCGTGAGGTGTTCGTGGTACTGCGTCGTCGCATGTCGAGGCAGGGTGCGGGTGGTGGGCAGTTGGAGTCAGAGAAGTTGTGGCAGTGGTATGGTTCTTGAGTTGTTGGGTGCGTTGCCTGGGTGTTGTTTGGTTGTTGTTTGGTTGTTTGTCTTTGTGAATTTGATGTCGGGGGAATAGCTCAGTGGTAGAGCGCTGGATTCCAGTCCCAGCGGTCGGGGGTTCGATCCCCTCTTCCCTCATCCTTTGTGCTTTTGCGCACTCTTCCTCCCTCTTTTATTCGCGTATTAACCCCAATACTGCAGCAGCGAGGCAATTTAAACCACGGACGCGCCAGACTGACACACTGCTGATTGCTACGATCGCGACCGAACAGCACCACTAACCCACTCAACCAAGAGCGCGATACTCTCAACAAAAAGTGCGATACTTCTCGATTTATGCGTGTCATCCTTGCGCAGGGCCATGCTAATCTTCTCTGTATCGTTCCAATTTTTACGGATGACCACCGAAGTGGTTCCTACCCCGATACCGACCCGCGCACCTATAAGTGGCTGGCTTGGGCCTCACATCCAGAACCACTTTTGTCAAAAAGGGGACGAACGCTAAGTCCAAGCTGGGCATCTGCCTGCCGCACCGTCCAGCAGCAAGCAGCGCTGCTCGGTTGCCGTGCAGAGCGAGCATGTGATCCCACGATACTGCTGTGAGGAAACGAGAAAAAACGACAGCTGTGAGATTCGAACTCACGCGGGTTGCCCCATTAACTTAGCAGGCTAACGCCTTAACCACTCGGCCAAGCTGTCATCCTACCGATTACAAAATACGCCATTTTCACACGCACCCTCATCTAACCGCAATTCATTCGCACGCAAAACAAATACGTATACCACGTACACACACACACACCAACTTCCAGTCCCGATCCACGCTATGCCGTACTATACTTCACACAACACACATGACGTCAACAACATACCAAATCGGTGCCTTCCGACTCTCATCTTCCGACACCAAACCAGCCATCTCCTTCACCGAACTACTCGACCTCTACACGTCCAGATCGCACGATACGCTTGTCACCTACCTTAAACTGCGCAAGCGCGCGCACAAATGCGATTGTGCACAAAACGCTCGGGTGGGTGGGCACTGTATTTGCGATCCATGGTCTGATGATGCCATTCTGCTGGAATAAGTATTGACACTTGCGTATGTAGTTACAGTTCGTAGAGCGTATCAAACTTCTCTGAGCTTGTGGCTTTGCGTTGCAGAATAGGTGGGTAGCGTCATTCCGCCTGCTTCCGCTTCGACGCTATAGTCGAAAGCTGAAAAATGAGGCACGGCGCCGGATCATTGGACATCGCGCTGGGAGCGATAACGAAAGAGGGGCGGGGATGTGGTAGGTGTAAGGCGCCGTCGCAAACAGGGAGCAGTACGTTAGTCAGCATAAGCTAGCGCAAGGCATCGTGTGTGGATCCAAGAGGCAGGAAAGCAAAAGAAGAGCCCCCAGGCGGGATCGAACCACCGACCTTTCGCTTACGAAGCGAGTGCTCTACCACTGAGCTATAGGGGCTTGCGTGCATCAACACTCAAACAAACCAACACAAACAAACAAAACACCACCAACACTAAACAAATCAAACCACGCATCAAGCACAAACGCTAACACGCACCACACTCATGCAATACGCATCGTCATACACGCACGAACCATCGCACCAATGATGGTGTGTGTATGGATCGACATATCTTCTTTCTTTGACGCTGTGGCAACGGCGCTTCAAATTCCCCACCACTTCTCACCAATGGAATGACAGGCCGTGAGGTGTTCGTGGTACTGCGTCGTCGCATGTCGAGGCAGGGTGCGGGTGGTGGGCAGTTGGAGTCAGAGAAGTTGTGGCAGTGGTATGGTTCTTGAGTTGTTGGGTGCGTTGCCTGGGTGTTGTTTGGTTGTTGTTTGGTTGTTTGTCTTTGTGAATTTGATGTCGGGGGAATAGCTCAGTGGTAGAGCGCTGGATTCCAGTCCCAGCGGTCGGGGGTTCGATCCCCTCTTCCCTCATCCTTTGTGCTTTTGCGCACTCTTCCTCCCTCTTTTATTCGCGTATTAACCCCAATACTGCAGCAGCGAGGCAATTTAAACCACGGACGCGCCAGACTGACACACTGCTGATTGCTACGATCGCGACCGAACAGCACCACTAACCCACTCAACCAAGAGCGCGATACTCTCAACAAAAAGTGCGATACTTCTCGATTTATGCGTGTCATCCTTGCGCAGGGGCCATGCTAATCTTCTCTGTATCGTTCCAATTTTACGGATGACCACCGAAGTGGTTCCTACCCCGATACCGACCCGCGCACCTATAAGTGGCTGGCTTGGGCCTCACATCCAGAACCACTTTTGTCAAAAAGGGGACGAACGCTAAGTCCAAGCTGGGCATCTGCCTGCCGCACCGTCCAGCAGCAAGCAGCGCTGCTCGGTTGCCGTGCAGAGCGAGCATGTGATCCCACGATACTGCTGTGAGGAAACGAGAAAAAACGACAGCTGTGAGATTCGAACTCACGCGGGTTGCCCCATTAACTTAGCAGGCTAACGCCTTAACCACTCGGCCAAGCTGTCATCCTACCGATTACAAAATACGCCATTTTCACACGCACCCTCATCTAACCGCAATTCATTCGCACGCAAAACAAATACGTATACCACGTACACACACACACACCAACTTCCAGTCCCGATCCACGCTATGCCGTACTATACTTCACACAACACACATGACGTCAACAACATACCAAATCGGTGCCTTCCGACTCTCATCTTCCGACACCAAACCAGCCATCTCCTTCACCGAACTACTCGACCTCTACACGTCCAGATCGCACGATACGCTTGTCACCTACCTTAAACTGCGCAAGCGCGCGCACAAATGCGATTGTGCACAAAACGCTCGGGTGGGTGGGCACTGTATTTGCGATCCATGGTCTGATGATGCCATTCTGCTGGAATAAGTATTGACACTTGCGTATGTAGTTACAGTTCGTAGAGCGTATCAAACTTCTCTGAGCTTGTGGCTTTGCGTTGCAGAATAGGTGGGTAGCGTCATTCCGCCTGCTTCCGCTTCGACGCTATAGTCGAAAGCTGAAAAATGAGGCACGGCGCCGGATCATTGGACATCGCGCTGGGAGCGATAACGAAAGAGGGCGGGGATGTGGTAGGTGTAAGGCGCCGTCGCAAACAGGGAGCAGTACGTTAGTCAGCATAAGCTAGCGCAAGGCATCGTGTGTGGATCCAAGAGGCAGGAAAGCAAAAGAAGAGCCCCCAGGCGGGATCGAACCACCGACCTTTCGCTTACGAAGCGAGTGCTCTACCACTGAGCTATAGGGGCTTGCGTGCATCAACACTCAAACAAACCAACACAAACAAACAAAACACCACCAACACTAAACAAATCAAACCACGCATCAAGCACAAACGCTAACACGCACCACACTCATGCAATACGCATCGTCATACACGCACGAACCATCGCACCAATGATGGTGTGTGTATGGATCGACATATCTTCTTTCTTTGACGCTGTGGCAACGGCGCTTCAAATTCCCCCACCACTTCTCACTAATGGAATGACAGGCCGTGAGGTGTTCGTGGTACTGCGTCGTCGCATGTCGAGGCAGGGTGCGGGTGGTGGGCAGTTGGAGTCAGAGAAGTTGTGGCAGTGGTATGGTTCTTGAGTTGTTGGGTGCGTTGCCTGGGTGTTGTTTGGTTGTTGTTTGGTTGTTTGTCTTTGTGAATTTGATGTCGGGGGAATAGCTCAGTGGTAGAGCGCTGGATTCCAGTCCCAGCGGTCGGGGGTTCGATCCCCTCTTCCCTCATCCTTTGTGCTTTTGCGCACTCTTCCTCCCTCTTTTATTCGCGTATTAACCCCAATACTGCAGCAGCGAGGCAATTTAAACCACGGACGCGCCAGACTGACACACTGCTGATTGCTACGATCGCGACCGAACAGCACCACTAACCCACTCAACCAAGAGCGCGATACTCTCAACAAAAAGTGCGATACTTCTCGATTTATGCGTGTCATCCTTGCGCAGGGGCCATGCTAATCTTCTCTGTATCGTTCCAATTTTTACGGATGACCACCGAAGTGGTTCCTACCCCGATACCGACCCGCGCACCTATAAGTGGCTGGCTTGGGCCTCACATCCAGAACCACTTTTGTCAAAAAAGGGGACGAACGCTAAGTCCAAGCTGGGCATCTGCCTGCCGCACCGTCCAGCAGCAAGCAGCGCTGCTCGGTTGCCGTGCAGAGCGAGCATGTGATCCCACGATACTGCTGTGAGGAAACGAGAAAAAACGACAGCTGTGAGATTCGAACTCACGCGGGTTGCCCCATTAACTTAGCAGGCTAACGCCTTAACCACTCGGCCAAGCTGTCATCCTACCGATTACAAAATACGCCATTTTCACACGCACCCTCATCTAACCGCAATTCATTCGCACGCAAAACAAATACGTATACCACGTACACACACACACACCAACTTCCAGTCCCGATCCACGCTATGCCGTACTATACTTCACACAACACACATGACGTCAACAACATACCAAATCGGTGCCTTCCGACTCTCATCTTCCGACACCAAACCAGCCATCTCCTTCACCGAACTACTCGACCTCTACACGTCCAGATCGCACGATACGCTTGTCACCTACCTTAAACTGCGCAAGCGCGCGCACAAATGCGATTGTGCACAAAACGCTCGGGTGGGTGGGCACTGTATTTGCGATCCATGGTCTGATGATGCCATTCTGCTGGAATAAGTATTGACACTTGCGTATGTAGTTACAGTTCGTAGAGCGTATCAAACTTCTCTGAGCTTGTGGCTTTGCGTTGCAGAATAGGTGGGTAGCGTCATTCCGCCTGCTTCCGCTTCGACGCTATAGTCGAAAGCTGAAAAATGAGGCACGGCGCCGGATCATTGGACATCGCGCTGGGAGCGATAACGAAAGAGGGGCGGGGATGTGGTAGGTGTAAGGCGCCGTCGCAAACAGGGAGCAGTACGTTAGTCAGCATAAGCTAGCGCAAGGCATCGTGTGTGGATCCAAGAGGCAGGAAAGCAAAGAAGAGCCCCCAGGCGGGATCGAACCACCGACCTTTCGCTTACGAAGCGAGTGCTCTACCACTGAGCTATAGGGGCTTGCGTGCATCAACACTCAAACAAACCAACACAAACAAACAAAACACCACCAACACTAAACAAATCAAACCACGCATCAAGCACAAACGCTAACACGCACCACACTCATGCAATACGCATCGTCATACACGCACGAACCATCGCACCAATGATGGTGTGTGTATGGATCGACATATCTTCTTTCTTTGACGCTGTGGCAACGGCGCTTCAAATTCCCACCACTTCTCACCAATGGAATGACAGGCCGTGAGGTGTTCGTGGTACTGCGTCGTCGCATGTCGAGGCAGGGTGCGGGTGGTGGGCAGTTGGAGTCAGAGAAGTTGTGGCAGTGGTATGGTTCTTGAGTTGTTGGGTGCGTTGCCTGGGTGTTGTTTGGTTGTTGTTTGGTTGTTTGTCTTTGTGAATTTGATGTCGGGGAATAGCTCAGTGGTAGAGCGCTGGATTCCAGTCCCAGCGGTCGGGGTTCGATCTTCCCTCATCCTTTGTGCTTTTGCGCACTCTTCCTCCCTCTTTTATTCGCGTATTAACCCCAATACTGCAGCAGCGAGGCAATTTAAACCACGGACGCGCCAGACTGACACACTGCTGATTGCTACGATCGCGACCGAACAGCACCACTAACCCACTCAACCAAGAGCGCGATACTCTCAACAAAAGTGCGATACTTCTCGATTTATGCGTGTCATCCTTGCGCAGGGCCATGCTAATCTTCTCTGTATCGTTCCAATTTTACGGATGACCACCGAAGTGGTTCCTACCCCGATACCGACCCGCGCACCTATAAGTGGCTGGCTTGGGCCTCACATCCAGAACCACTTTTGTCAAAGGGGACGAACGCTAAGTCCAAGCTGGGCATCTGCCTGCCGCACCGTCCAGCAGCAAGCAGCGCTGCTCGGTTGCCGTGCAGAGCGAGCATGTGATCCCACGATACTGCTGTGAGGAAACGAGAAAAAACGACAGCTGTGAGATTCGAACTCACGCGGGTTGCCCCATTAACTTAGCAGGCTAACGCCTTAACCACTCGGCCAAGCTGTCATCCTACCGATTACAAAATACGCCATTTTCACACGCACCCTCATCTAACCGCAATTCATTCGCACGCAAAACAAATACGTATACCACGTACACACACACACACCAACTTCCAGTCCCGATCCACGCTATGCCGTACTATACTTCACACAACACACATGACGTCAACAACATACCAAATCGGTGCCTTCCGACTCTCATCTTCCGACACCAAACCAGCCATCTCCTTCACCGAACTACTCGACCTCTACACGTCCAGATCGCACGATACGCTTGTCACCTACCTTAAACTGCGCAAGCGCGCGCACAAATGCGATTGTGCACAAAACGCTCGGGTGGGTGGGCACTGTATTTGCGATCCATGGTCTGATGATGCCATTCTGCTGGAATAAGTATTGACACTTGCGTATGTAGTTACAGTTCGTAGAGCGTATCAAACTTCTCTGAGCTTGTGGCTTTGCGTTGCAGAATAGGTGGGTAGCGTCATTCCGCCTGCTTCCGCTTCGACGCTATAGTCGAAAGCTGAAAAATGAGGCACGGCGCCGGATCATTGGACATCGCGCTGGGAGCGATAACGAAAGGGGCGGGGATGTGGTAGGTGTAAGGCGCCGTCGCAAACAGGGAGCAGTACGTTAGTCAGCATAAGCTAGCGCAAGGCATCGTGTGTGGATCCAAGAGGCAGGAAAGCAAAAGAAGAGCCCCCAGGCGGGATCGAACCACCGACCTTTCGCTTACGAAGCGAGTGCTCTACCACTGAGCTATAGGGGCTTGCGTGCATCAACACTCAAACAAACCAACACAAACAAACAAAACACCACCAACACTAAACAAATCAAACCACGCATCAAGCACAAACGCTAACACGCACCACACTCATGCAATACGCATCGTCATACACGCACGAACCATCGCACCAATGATGGTGTGTGTATGGATCGACATATCTTCTTTCTTTGACGCTGTGGCAACGGCGCTTCAAATTCCCACCACTTCTCACTAATGGAATGACAGGCCGTGAGGTGTTCGTGGTACTGCGTCGTCGCATGTCGAGGCAGGGTGCGGGTGGTGGGCAGTTGGAGTCAGAGAAGTTGTGGCAGTGGTATGGTTCTTGAGTTGTTGGGTGCGTTGCCTGGGTGTTGTTTGGTTGTTGTTTGGTTGTTTGTCTTTGTGAATTTGATGTCGGGGAATAGCTCAGTGGTAGAGCGCTGGATTCCAGTCCCAGCGGTCGGGGTTCGATCCCTCCTCATCCTTTGTGCTTTTGCGCACTCTTCCTCCCTCTTTTATTCGCGTATTAACCCCAATACTGCAGCAGCGAGGCAATTTAAACCACGGACGCGCCAGACTGACACACTGCTGATTGCTACGATCGCGACCGAACAGCACCACTAACCCACTCAACCAAGAGCGCGATACTCTCAACAAAAGTGCGATACTTCTCGATTTATGCGTGTCATCCTTGCGCAGGGGCCATGCTAATCTTCTCTGTATCGTTCCAATTTTACGGATGACCACCGAAGTGGTTCCTACCCCGATACCGACCCGCGCACCTATAAGTGGCTGGCTTGGGCCTCACATCCAGAACCACTTTTGTCAAAAAGGGGACGAACGCTAAGTCCAAGCTGGGCATCTGCCTGCCGCACCGTCCAGCAGCAAGCAGCGCTGCTCGGTTGCCGTGCAGAGCGAGCATGTGATCCCACGATACTGCTGTGAGGAAACGAGAAAAAACGACAGCTGTGAGATTCGAACTCACGCGGGTTGCCCCATTAACTTAGCAGGCTAACGCCTTAACCACTCGGCCAAGCTGTCATCCTACCGATTACAAAATACGCCATTTTCACACGCACCCTCATCTAACCGCAATTCATTCGCACGCAAAACAAATACGTATACCACGTACACACACACACACCAACTTCCAGTCCCGATCCACGCTATGCCGTACTATACTTCACACAACACACATGACGTCAACAACATACCAAATCGGTGCCTTCCGACTCTCATCTTCCGACACCAAACCAGCCATCTCCTTCACCGAACTACTCGACCTCTACACGTCCAGATCGCACGATACGCTTGTCACCTACCTTAAACTGCGCAAGCGCGCGCACAAATGCGATTGTGCACAAAACGCTCGGGTGGGTGGGCACTGTATTTGCGATCCATGGTCTGATGATGCCATTCTGCTGGAATAAGTATTGACACTTGCGTATGTAGTTACAGTTCGTAGAGCGTATCAAACTTCTCTGAGCTTGTGGCTTTGCGTTGCAGAATAGGTGGGTAGCGTCATTCCGCCTGCTTCCGCTTCGACGCTATAGTCGAAAGCTGAAAAATGAGGCACGGCGCCGGATCATTGGACATCGCGCTGGGAGCGATAACGAAAGAGGGGCGGGGATGTGGTAGGTGTAAGGCGCCGTCGCAAACAGGGAGCAGTACGTTAGTCAGCATAAGCTAGCGCAAGGCATCGTGTGTGGATCCAAGAGGCAGGAAAGCAAAGAAGAGCCCCCAGGCGGGATCGAACCACCGACCTTTCGCTTACGAAGCGAGTGCTCTACCACTGAGCTATAGGGCTTGCGTGCATCAACACTCAAACAAACCAACACAAACAAACAAAACACCACCAACACTAAACAAATCAAACCACGCATCAAGCACAAACGCTAACACGCACCACACTCATGCAATACGCATCGTCATACACGCACGAACCATCGCACCAATGATGGTGTGTGTATGGATCGACATATCTTCTTTCTTTGACGCTGTGGCAACGGCGCTTCAAATTCCCCACCACTTCTCACCAATGGAATGACAGGCCGTGAGGTGTTCGTGGTACTGCGTCGTCGCATGTCGAGGCAGGGTGCGGGTGGTGGGCAGTTGGAGTCAGAGAAGTTGTGGCAGTGGTATGGTTCTTGAGTTGTTGGGTGCGTTGCCTGGGTGTTGTTTGGTTGTTGTTTGGTTGTTTGTCTTTGTGAATTTGATGTCGGGGGAATAGCTCAGTGGTAGAGCGCTGGATTCCAGTCCCAGCGGTCGGGGGTTCGATCCCCTCTTCCCTCATCCTTTGTGCTTTTGCGCACTCTTCCTCCCTCTTTTATTCGCGTATTAACCCCAATACTGCAGCAGCGAGGCAATTTAAACCACGGACGCGCCAGACTGACACACTGCTGATTGCTACGATCGCGACCGAACAGCACCACTAACCCACTCAACCAAGAGCGCGATACTCTCAACAAAAAGTGCGATACTTCTCGATTTATGCGTGTCATCCTTGCGCAGGGCCATGCTAATCTTCTCTGTATCGTTCCAATTTTACGGATGACCACCGAAGTGGTTCCTACCCCGATACCGACCCGCGCACCTATAAGTGGCTGGCTTGGGCCTCACATCCAGAACCACTTTTGTCAAAAAGGGGACGAACGCTAAGTCCAAGCTGGGCATCTGCCTGCCGCACCGTCCAGCAGCAAGCAGCGCTGCTCGGTTGCCGTGCAGAGCGAGCATGTGATCCCACGATACTGCTGTGAGGAAACGAGAAAAAACGACAGCTGTGAGATTCGAACTCACGCGGGTTGCCCCATTAACTTAGCAGGCTAACGCCTTAACCACTCGGCCAAGCTGTCATCCTACCGATTACAAAATACGCCATTTTCACACGCACCCTCATCTAACCGCAATTCATTCGCACGCAAAACAAATACGTATACCACGTACACACACACACACCAACTTCCAGTCCCGATCCACGCTATGCCGTACTATACTTCACACAACACACATGACGTCAACAACATACCAAATCGGTGCCTTCCGACTCTCATCTTCCGACACCAAACCAGCCATCTCCTTCACCGAACTACTCGACCTCTACACGTCCAGATCGCACGATACGCTTGTCACCTACCTTAAACTGCGCAAGCGCGCGCACAAATGCGATTGTGCACAAAACGCTCGGGTGGGTGGGCACTGTATTTGCGATCCATGGTCTGATGATGCCATTCTGCTGGAATAAGTATTGACACTTGCGTATGTAGTTACAGTTCGTAGAGCGTATCAAACTTCTCTGAGCTTGTGGCTTTGCGTTGCAGAATAGGTGGGTAGCGTCATTCCGCCTGCTTCCGCTTCGACGCTATAGTCGAAAGCTGAAAAATGAGGCACGGCGCCGGATCATTGGACATCGCGCTGGGAGCGATAACGAAAGAGGGGCGGGGATGTGGTAGGTGTAAGGCGCCGTCGCAAACAGGGAGCAGTACGTTAGTCAGCATAAGCTAGCGCAAGGCATCGTGTGTGGATCCAAGAGGCAGGAAAGCAAAAGAAGAGCCCCCAGGCGGGATCGAACCACCGACCTTTCGCTTACGAAGCGAGTGCTCTACCACTGAGCTATAGGGGCTTGCGTGCATCAACACTCAAACAAACCAACACAAACAAACAAAACACCACCAACACTAAACAAATCAAACCACGCATCAAGCACAAACGCTAACACGCACCACACTCATGCAATACGCATCGTCATACACGCACGAACCATCGCACCAATGATGGTGTGTGTATGGATCGACATATCTTCTTTCTTTGACGCTGTGGCAACGGCGCTTCAAATTCCCACCACTTCTCACTAATGGAATGACAGGCCGTGAGGTGTTCGTGGTACTGCGTCGTCGCATGTCGAGGCAGGGTGCGGGTGGTGGGCAGTTGGAGTCAGAGAAGTTGTGGCAGTGGTATGGTTCTTGAGTTGTTGGGTGCGTTGCCTGGGTGTTGTTTGGTTGTTGTTTGGTTGTTTGTCTTTGTGAATTTGATGTCGGGGGAATAGCTCAGTGGTAGAGCGCTGGATTCCAGTCCCAGCGGTCGGGGTTCGATCCCTCTTCCCTCATCCTTTGTGCTTTTGCGCACTCTTCCTCCCTCTTTATTCGCGTATTAACCCCAATACTGCAGCAGCGAGGCAATTTAAACCACGGACGCGCCAGACTGACACACTGCTGATTGCTACGATCGCGACCGAACAGCACCACTAACCCACTCAACCAAGAGCGCGATACTCTCAACAAAAGTGCGATACTTCTCGATTTATGCGTGTCATCCTTGCGCAGGGGCCATGCTAATCTTCTCTGTATCGTTCCAATTTTACGGATGACCACCGAAGTGGTTCCTACCCCGATACCGACCCGCGCACCTATAAGTGGCTGGCTTGGGCCTCACATCCAGAACCACTTTTGTCAAAAAGGGGACGAACGCTAAGTCCAAGCTGGGCATCTGCCTGCCGCACCGTCCAGCAGCAAGCAGCGCTGCTCGGTTGCCGTGCAGAGCGAGCATGTGATCCCACGATACTGCTGTGAGGAAACGAGAAAAAACGACAGCTGTGAGATTCGAACTCACGCGGGTTGCCCCATTAACTTAGCAGGCTAACGCCTTAACCACTCGGCCAAGCTGTCATCCTACCGATTACAAAATACGCCATTTTCACACGCACCCTCATCTAACCGCAATTCATTCGCACGCAAAACAAATACGTATACCACGTACACACACACACACCAACTTCCAGTCCCGATCCACGCTATGCCGTACTATACTTCACACAACACACATGACGTCAACAACATACCAAATCGGTGCCTTCCGACTCTCATCTTCCGACACCAAACCAGCCATCTCCTTCACCGAACTACTCGACCTCTACACGTCCAGATCGCACGATACGCTTGTCACCTACCTTAAACTGCGCAAGCGCGCGCACAAATGCGATTGTGCACAAAACGCTCGGGTGGGTGGGCACTGTATTTGCGATCCATGGTCTGATGATGCCATTCTGCTGGAATAAGTATTGACACTTGCGTATGTAGTTACAGTTCGTAGAGCGTATCAAACTTCTCTGAGCTTGTGGCTTTGCGTTGCAGAATAGGTGGGTAGCGTCATTCCGCCTGCTTCCGCTTCGACGCTATAGTCGAAAGCTGAAAAATGAGGCACGGCGCCGGATCATTGGACATCGCGCTGGGAGCGATAACGAAAGAGGGGCGGGGATGTGGTAGGTGTAAGGCGCCGTCGCAAACAGGGAGCAGTACGTTAGTCAGCATAAGCTAGCGCAAGGCATCGTGTGTGGATCCAAGAGGCAGGAAAGCAAAAGAAGAGCCCCCAGGCGGGATCGAACCACCGACCTTTCGCTTACGAAGCGAGTGCTCTACCACTGAGCTATAGGGGCACTTCTCAATCTGCCGGCTAACCCACAAGTCGACTCTTCAGGAGATCCCATCCCCCTCCAGCTCCAAGCTTCCTATTCCGGCCGTCGTCCCTTCTCTGTCATGGAGAATCCAGCTGCCGCCCCGTCTCGTTACCCAGACGCCTCGACCGCCCCTGTCGCTCCGGCTTTGGGATCTGCGATCGCTCCTGACCACCCGTCGGGCCAAGTGATCGCCTCCCCTCGCACGGATCCTGCCGACGCTCCTGTCGACGGTTCACGTGCTGTTCTCTCCGACGACACTGAAGACCCCGCGCCTCATGCCGTGGTGACTTCCCCGTCGTCAATGCTCATGCCGCCTCCGCCGTCGTCGTCTGCTCTTCCTGTCCCGCCTTTGCCATCGTGCCGGCGGTGGACCTGACGGGAACCAGCGCAGGCGAGCAACGCGACCCGACCGCTCCGCTGCCCTCGTCTCCTGACGGTTCCAGTGATGAAGACGACGAGATGCCCCCTCCGCCTCCTGCCGGTGTCGAGCCTGACGTCGACGAGGCGATGCCGTTGCGGGTGATGGCGCCGCTGCCGTTAACGCTGACGAAGATGCGGACAAAGGTGTTGATGCTGAAGATCCACGTCCGACAATGGCGATGTTGCTCCGTCAGCAAGAAGCTATCCGTCGCGACAACGCCGAAGTTGATGCTGCTCGTCGCCGCGTGGAGACTCCCAAGCCTCTCGCTGTCGACATCGAAGCGATCGAGCGCCAGTACGCTGCCGGCGGCGACTGGTCAGACATCGCTTCTAGTATCCACCAGTCTCGCCCGTACGAGCTTCCCCGCCAAGTACGACATGGTGATCGAGACGGGCAAGACGTTCGCAAAGACGCCGCTGACCAAGGTCATGGCCGCGCTCGTGGGGGCGAGTTACCGCAACCGCGCGCTTGACCGTCTCTACGAGCAGAAGAGAGTCGGTCAGGTGTCGAAGATGCCAGGTGGTCACCTGCGTCTCAAGCTCAAGGACCGCGAGGCGTGTATGAAACTCGAGCGCACGACGGTCAGCATCCTTGGCGGTGTGTACCCGTTCAAGCCGTTCGACGTCCTCGCGAGCAAGTTCTTCCTGGACGTCTCGAACGTCGACTCGGACACGGACCTCATGCTGCGTCGTCTTTACCTACTTGGGTGCGAACCAGTGTATGACACGTTCCGTGACGTGAACCTGGCGACGGGTCTCACTTCGGCGACGTGGCGCGTGTACTTCCGGTCGAGAGGTGTCCGCCTCCGCTGGTGGTGAACGGCTTGGCGTGCGACCAGCTCGTGTTCAACAACAAGTTGTACCCGGCGCACGGCAAGGACGCGCCGTTCGCGTCGGAGCGTCTCCCGTTCGGCTTCCGCTCGCACCACAGCATCGACTTGAAGTCGCCTGACTCGTCGAATGCTGGATTTGCTCGATCAGCCCCAAGGCAGGCTGTGAAGCCTGCTGCCAAGACGAAGCCATCGAAGACCCAGTCGAAGGCACCTCCCGCTCCACCGAAGACGTACGCGCAAGCTGCTCGAGCCGGACCAGTCTTCTCCTCGCTCGGCAACGCGCTCGAGGACGAAGAGACGAAAGAGGATGGCCAGCTCCCGCTCGGAGCTCAGCATGGCCAGCAACTTGCGGCCACTCAACTCGCAAAGAGAGTCATCGACATTGACGACGTGCTCTCGCTCTCGACGTTCACTGGGTCCAGCGGTCGTCTCTCGCCGCCAGCGAGTCCGAAGGCTCCACCTAAGCCTGTGCTGATGCTGACGAATGGTTCGGACGGCTTCACCACTGTCGCGAACAAGAAGAAGCGCTCGCGTGGAGGTATCGACTTCAGCAACATGCTGACGAAGCAGTTGCCGAAGCCACTGGATGGAGTCGCGACCGCGAAGCGCTCCAGACGATGGAAGTCACGTTCGAGTCGATCGACGCGACCGTGGACAAGAAGTACGGCATCCGTCACTACGTGCGTCCGGTCGACGTGAAGCGTCCGGAGGCGCTCAAGTTGTCCACCGAGTCTGCGTTCTTCGTCGAGAAGCACCACACGAAGATCCGCAAGGCGTCGAAGCCGTCGCCTGTCGTCGAGGTGACCGAGTCGATGATCAGCGATGAGAATACGGCGCTGCTGAACACACTCGACGACCGCCTCGAGGATGCGGACAAAAAGGTCGATGGCATCTCCAAGATTCTCGGGAACGCGACGAATCCGGACCACATCCTGAAGAAGGCGATCGAGTATCCGCTCGCGTTCAACAGCGCGCTGTCGCTCAAGATGGCAACCAGCGGCAACGAGATCGAGGAACTTGTGCAGCTGCACATGATCAACCGAGTCCTGAGCGCGAATAAGCCGGACGAGGATGTGACGTTCGTGGCGAAGTGGAAGAAGCTCATGGGGACATCGGTTCCGTCTAAGCGCCAAGACATCTTCGTCGCGTGCGGCAAATGGTGGCAGGTGACGCCGAAGATCTTTGAGCTGACGCGTTTCACCAAGGCGCTGAGCGCATTCGAGCTATCGCTCATGTCGATCGCGCCGACGCTGTTTGCGAACGACCACTGGATCCAGTACGTCACGGGTCATCCGGTCGAGTGGATCCCCGCCCACCATGCTCGCCTGCTGCACCCGAACACGCTACTGAGTCTCCTGCGGTCGGAACTTGGCGAGCTGTGCATGGCGCATTGGCGTGAGATCCAATGGCAGGGTCACCTGCTCGACGAGCTCGAAGAACTGCGGCAACTTGAAGGTCACTACCCAGCGGACGAGTCGGTTCTTCAGCTCCAAGTCGCGGACGACGGCTCGGTGACGCCAGTGGCGGGCGGCGTAGCCACTCGCTGCTAAGGTGGCCCCGACGTTGCAATCGACTTGGAACAACGCCAGCGTGTTGACCGTGAACACGAACGGCGTCAAGAAGAACGGGCACCTCCTGATCGACAACCTGCTATCGAAGTACGAGATGTCGTGCGTCCAAGAGACCAAATTCGCGGACCGCTCGCATCTCGCAAGCTTCAAGTTTCACCTCGAGTCCGCCTTCGAGCACAAGCTGTTCCTGAGCGACGTGAACACGCTCCTGGATCGGCCGACGCGCGGCCGGAGCAACGGAGTGCTGACAGTGCTCCGCTCCGACTTCCCAGGCTTCGACTCGGCAGTGGAGCTCACCCGCATGACCGTCCCTGGCCGGTACCTCGTCGTGCGTGTGACGGTCGAGCTTGCTCCCGTCTACATCCACAACGTGTACGCACCAGTGGATAAACAAGAAAAACAAGCGTTCTTTTCCAGCTTAGCAACGGAGGAGTTCGAAGACGACGCGACGCACTTGGTGCTTGGCGACCTCAACACTCCACTAGACCCAAGCCTGGACTGTTCGACGACGGATCTGCGCTACGACCCAAGTCGTTCGTGCTGCCTCGAGTGGTTGGCCCGCCTTGGAGTCGTCGACGCCTGGCGGATCCACCACGATGAAGCACGCGTGTTCACGGGACCGATGCCTCGCAAGAACCGCCTCGACTACATCCTCGTCTCGGACGCGTTCTGCAACAGCTTCTACGGCGACGCCAAGTACTTTCTGCCGCCACATGCTGGAGACCACCTGGCACACAGCGTGACGTTCAAGTCGGGGTCCCAGCTGCACGGTCGAGGGTACTGGAAGTTCCCGCGCTATTTGCTCGAGTACCCGCTAGTGGTGTCGGCGATCCGGCGCGAGGCTGAAGACATCCTGTCGAAGCTCCGCACCGCGACGAATCCAGGGAAGACGTAGGAGCGGTGGAAGTCAGAGATCAAGACACAGCTGCAGGATCTGCAGAAGAAGCTCCACACACAAGACGCCCAAGCTGTCGAAGATGCTCGTGTCGCGCTGGATCACGCCGCTGCGCGGCACCGAGTTGCTGCCGACGACGCCAACCGTAAGGTGTACGAGGAAGCCATGCGCGACTACAAGGAGACGGTGACCCGGTCGAGCCAGTATCATCAAGACACTGCGTTCGATTTCCAAGCCGCGAACTCCGAGAAGTCGACGAAGCACTTCTTCCGACCGCTAGACACAAGCTTGCGGCGGGTCTCGATCGAGGAGGTCTTGATACCAGATGGAAGTGTCTCGACGAACCCGCACGAGATCAGCCTTCGCTTCCTCGAGCACTGGGGGTCTGAGATGGGAGACCCAGACAGTCCAACAGGAACAGCTCCCCCGCCGGACAACACGGTGCAGCGCAAGCTTCTCGACTCCGTCGTCCGCGTCCTGTCGGAGCTCGACAGGCAGGCTCTTGACAAGGACGTGACCGCCCTCGACTTGACGGAAGCCATCAAGCACATGAAGGCGACGTCATCTCCAGGCATGGATGGCTTGACAGCGGGATTCTACCAAGTCGCGCCGGACGTGTTCGGACGGTGCCTCGCGCTGGTCTTCAACGATCGACTGGAGCGAGGCAAACTGCTTGCGTCGCAGCGCAAGTCGGCGGTGGTGCTGCTGCACAAGAAGGGTTCGCGTACTGATCCAGGCAACTACCGACCGATCGCGCTCATCCCAGTCGACGTGAAGGTACTGTCGAAGGCGCTGACGTATCGGCTGCAGTCTGCCATCCCGAAGCTGATCCACCCGGACCAGAAAGGCTTTGTCCGTAGCCGCTCGATCCATCACCACGTGCTTTTCCTGGCTGACCTCCAGGACCTTGTCACAAGTCGAGCCGAAGAGGCGTACGCGCTGTTCTTGGACTTCCAGAAGGCGTTCGATCGAGTCAACTGGGACTACATGTTCCGGTTGCTCGAGCGTATGGGGATCGGCGAAGGCTTCACCCGCTGGGTCAAGCTGCTGTACACGGATCCGCAGGCTTACCTGCTGATCAACGGGGAAATCCAGCTGGCGCTGCATCCAACTCGCGGAGTGAAGCAAGGCGATCCGCTGTCCGCGCTGCTCTTCATCCTGACGATTGAGCCGCTCGGGAACATGCTGCGGTCACACGAGGAGTACGGTGTGTGTCTGAACGACGACCACACTGCGACAAGCATCTTCTTCGCGGACGACTCGACGCTGCTCGGCAGCTCCATCACGAACCTGCAGGCGCAGCTTGGGATTGTGGAGGAGTACTGCCAAGGCTCAGGCGCGAAGCTGAACCTGTCGAAGTCAGTGCCGCTGGCGCTGAACCGGAGTCAAGACTATCCGCAGATGCCCGGTGTCCAAGTCCTCGGACGCTCGGGGTCGGTCAAGTATCTCGGCATTCCGTTCAGCCAGTCGCCCGTCGACGATCGCATCCTTGAGTCACTCGACCAGCGCTTCTACGACGGCTTCAAGGCGTGGTATCGTCGCGCTCGGACGCTTCGTGGACGCCTCTTGGTTGCGCAAACCATGGTGCTGTCGCGCTTGTGGCACTACACGCAACACGTCTCGGTTCCGTCGGCTGTCATCAGGAGATGGCAGTCGATGCTGAACCGATTCGTGCTGAGTCGCAAGCACGACCGAGACGCGACACACATCCAGCTGATCCCGAGCGAGTTCCTCTATCTTCGACGCGCAGACGGTGGTCTTGGTGTTCCGAGTCTCGACGCACAGCTCAAGCGGCAGCGTCTCGTGCTCCTGATGCAGTTCGTAGCACAGGCTCGCGCGCCTGCCGGACGCTGGTGGACGACTGCGAGCACAGAGTTACTGCGGTCGATCCTTCCTCGGTACAGCGAATGCCACGCGCTCAACTTGCTCACGATATCCCCGCAGCGTCACGGCGAGATGATCAAGTGGAGACACACGTCGACGTGGTGGAAACGACTTGGACGTGGTGGCACCGGACAAGCTGGGAGAAGATGTGGCGCGACTTGCCCTCTGACGAGCGCGTCGAGTATGCGCTTTGCCAGCCGATCTGGTTTCACTCGGACGCCGATCTTCACTACGAACAGCGAATGCGCGGTGGCACAACTTCTGAGCGTCGGCGCTGCATAGGCATGGTGCCAGAGCCGCAACGAAGCTTCCGTCTGCACGTCTCACGCGTCTTCGGTCTTCGGTCGCTTGCTGACTTCCTGCGCGTTGGGGGCGCGTGGCCAACGCAAGTCGACTTCGTGGATCGACACATCGACTTCACGCTGGTGGACATCACGCCAGGTCAGCAAGCCAAATGGCTGCGCGCGCTGTATGGCAAGGCGACGCAGATCGTGGATTGGCTTGAAGCACGTGGTGTTGTTCTTTCGACGCCTGACGGAGGTAGCCCGAGGTTGGTACCGTACGTTGGAGTCTTGAGCAATGATAAGCTATGCTTGTTCCCTGCGATCCCACGCTTGGCGATCCTGCGCATCGTGTGGACGCCGAAGCCACCGAGGAAGCCGCACCCGATGAAGGTCCACTGGGATCGCATCGACGACGACCGCATCAAGGCGCATGTGAAGCTTGGAAAGCGTCTGCGCAAGGTGCTGCTCCCAATCTTCGAGGACCTTCAGTTCCGACTGACGTTCCGTCTGCTGCCGGTCCGGTCGCGATTCTGGTTCCTGGAACACGCGAACCCCGGCATCCGCAAGTGCGTGCGCGATGACTGTAACGCGATCGAGTCCGAGCAGCATCTGTTCTTCGACTGCACGCTCGCGTCGGGGTTGTGGAGACATGTGCTCGGCATCGCGAGGAAGCTCTTCAAACACAAGCTGACGTGGCTCGACATCGCGCTGGCGCGGAAACTGCGTGTGCGTGACGAGTGGACGGATCACGAGGCAATCGTAGCCGACGTGTGGCATGTCCTCCGCTCGGTGACGCTTCATTTCGTATGGTCGGATCGCAATCGGTGTTTGTTCGACAGAAGACAGCCGACACCGACGCTCGCTGCGCTCCAAGTGATCCTGATGACGTTTACTGCGCACATCCGGTACTTCCAGCGGCGCCTGTATTCAGTCGACCAGCAGAACCTGCTACGTGACGTACTCCAGCGGCTGGACACGCAGTCCGGTTTTGGTGATTTTGTTGAACGCCATCCTGGTATCACCAGTGTTCGTACAACTGCCTAACCGAATACCGGTGGAGGTGTACCGGTCACCACTGTCGATATGCAGTTTGACAGTTTGCGATCCCCAGTCTCCGTGCAAAGCAGTTCATTTTCAAAATTTCCAGCTCCAGCTCAAGCAACTCAAGCGACTCAAGCAACTCAAGATGGCCCCGCAGTAGGTCCCCGCACCAAAGCGATCTAATTCTCTCGTCGCCAGCTCGAGGTCGGGCTCCCCTCTGCGGACTGTAATGTCTCCGGCTGCACCTGAAAAGGGGACGGGGGGCATGAGCCCGGAGGGAGGTTCGGCCGACAGCTCAGGCGACGAAGAGGACGATGTAGATGCTGCGGTCGAAGACCACGCCCACCCGAGAACAGGCGAGGGTGACGGCCTCGCAGCGACCGATCTCTCCGATCTCCTGCCGGAGGAGGCGAATACCAACGCTGAGCCCGACGACAGCGACCGAGCAAGCACCAGCGACCTTCCAAGTGCCAGTGAGGACGACAGCGAGAGCGACGACTCCAGCGTCAGCGAAGACGACGCCAACGGCGGTGTCGACCATACCGAGCACGAAGAGGACGAACGTGAGGAGGAGAGCAAACGCGGAGAGAGCAACGACGAGGTCTCTGACCTGGGGATTGTGACCCCTCCTCCACTGACCACGGCCCAGCCAACATCGACGACTGAGGCGGGGACCCTGAAAACTGCGACCGGGTACCGTCTTCGAAAGCGAACTGCTGAACAGCTCGAGGCTCTGCGTCCAGTCAAGCGAACTCGGAAGTCTCGCATGGGGGACGTTGAAGGCGAGATCGACACCATCGACAATCGGCGAACGACCGCCACAGGACTCGAGTACCGCGTAACGTGGATCGACGGCTCCGACCCTGTGTGGCTGCCGAGAGACCAGCTCATCGAAGACGGCAACCTCAACCTGATCGAGACGCTCGACGCGTACTACCTTCGACACCCGAACCGAGAAGTCAGCTACCAAGCGTACATCAGCAGGAACGCGCGAGCTTACGCGGCGATCGCGGACAACGTCGACAACTCGTGCCTGCCCCACGCCATCCAAATTGCACTCGAGCTGCTGGGGTATCAGCAAGAGAGTGATCGGCTTCCGGATATCTGGGCGAAGTACCTGCAAGACGCGGTCACGGCCAAGGTTCCGCTCAACGAAGGGTTCCACAAGACCAGTGAGATCGTTCGCTACTGCGTGAAAGGCGTGCCAGAGTGCGGCGTCGAGATCAGCATCAAGACCCTCCGAGTCAACCTCTTCGACGGTAAGGGCGCCGGCCCCTCGGCGATCGCCAGGCGCGTTCTTCCCAATGAGAACGGTGTCCGCGTGCTCAAGCCCGGTGTGTACATCGTCGGCGCATACAAGCGCAACATGAGGGCGCACTGCTTCGCGATGCAAGTGACCAAGGACGAGGACATCATCGTGCGCGAGGAAGGCGTGGACTCTGGCATCGGCGACCAGACGTGGTTGCGCATGATCAAGTTCATCCGCAAGGTGGAAGTGAAGCAAGAAGATTGACTATGATGAGTGATCCTACCTCTGTATACCTGGAGCCGTTGTGCCAGCGTCTCCTGGGGTACATTGTACCCGCGAGACAAGACAGAAGGGACTCCGCCATTCGGACTAAGCATACTCGCGGTGGATCTTTCTCACCCTTTCCAAGTTTGTTCGGCTAGGGTTATATAACCCATATCGGCCATTCTACGTTATGGAGGAGTGATCAGGAACCGGGTGCTGCGCCTCGCGGGGATCGAACCCACGACTCGCCGCTTGGGAAACGGCTGCTCTACCATTTGAGCAAACGAAGCATGTTGACACGTAGGCGGACCGACTCCAACCTGACACGATGGGCACGGACACGACTTCAAGCAACATCGCACACCGGAATCAAGCAGTATTCAAGCATTCAAGCGATTTTCAAGCAACATTCAAGAAACAAACAAGATACAAAGTGAGAAAAAGTGTACACTAGTATTTATATCAGTGACGTGAGTCATTACCCGGTAGATTGAGAAGCCACTCAGTCTGTTGTAATAGACAAACTTTCAACTGAGCTATAGGGGCTTGCGTGCATCAACACTCAAACAAACCAACACAAACAAACAAAACACCACCAACACTAAACAAATCAAACCACGCATCAAGCACAAACGCTAACACGCACCACACTCATGCAATACGCATCGTCATACACGCACGAACCATCGCACCAATGATGGTGTGTGTATGGATCGACATATCTTCTTTCTTTGACGCTGTGGCAACGGCGCTTCAAATTCCCCACCACTTCTCACCAATGGAATGACAGGCCGTGAGGTGTTCGTGGTACTGCGTCGTCGCATGTCGAGGCAGGGTGCGGGTGGTGGGCAGTTGGAGTCAGAGAAGTTGTGGCAGTGGTATGGTTCTTGAGTTGTTGGGTGCGTTGCCTGGGTGTTGTTTGGTTGTTGTTTGGTTGTTGTTTGGTTGTTTGTCTTTGTGGGTTTGATGTCGGGGGAATAGCTCAGTGGTAGAGCGCTGGATTCCAGTCCCAGCGGTCGGGGGTTCGATCCCCTCTTCCCTCATCCTTAGTGCTTTTGCGCACTCTTCCTTCCTCTTTTATTCGCGTACTGACCCCAACACTGCAGCAGCGAGGCAATTTAAACTGTGGTGAAGCGCGGAAGGCGAAATGGCGCGAGTGGGCGGGAGGCTCGCTCGCGATCCTGATTGCAAGAAGAGCGCCAGTTCATCAGTTGTGATGCTGATTGTCGGCGTAGACGACTAGATGCTTCTTGCCTGCAGGAAGTAGCATCGTTCGAATGAAGTGCTGAAGCATCGTGTTGATTTGATCACTGCCTTTCCCGCTTGTAAATTCATCATACAGGTAGTTGGTCTGCGTCCCTTCGTTCTCGTAAAAGATCCCGAAGACGCTCACTGCCAATAAAGAGCAGAAGTACCACTGCGACGGCGTAGTGGTGGCCGATGGGATCGTCCGATTCTGTGAAAAATCCATTACTATCACCGCGACGTCGCTGCTAGACGCATCACCACCATGCACGGCAGCTTTATCTTTCTTGTATTCGCGTCTAAATGTTCACAGGTAATCAAAATGATATCAATATCCAAAGGTCCACCATAACGATGCCTATGTCCACGTACCTCATTCGACGCGCTGACTCCGTGTGCTTGCCCAGCTCTTCGGTTTGTTCAGTCGTGGCTCCGTGCCGCATGCGGTTCCGGTAAACTGTGCACAAGTCGCACACATTTGACTGTGCAGACCGGATCTTAATGTTCGGGCAGTGAATAGACAGCAACTTCCGGAACGTTGAACGTCCAGGCTCGTTAACGCGGAGCCCAAGACTCACAAACTTGTGCATCTCGTCGTACAGGGCATCCCAGGCCCATGTAGCCGACAGTAGGGTGTAGTCTTCGCGACTGTAGTACTTGGTCACCTTGCCGTCCTTGGTTTTCTGCATGCGAACTCTCACAGGTACCACCTCGCCAATGTCGGCTGCAAACTGTGTGAACCACTTGACGAGCCAAACAGCGTCGATTTTGGAGGCGTTCTTGTTGAGCCTGTTGCCATGCTCCTTGGAGGCGATGTTACCGTCGCGTACACGGCGCTTGTAGCGCTGAATCGTTAGTGGCTGCACACCAAGACAGCGTGCGAACGACGTTCGACAGACATGGCCCACAAAAGGCAAGTAGTAGTGAAACTTCTCACGTACTCCAGTACCACGACGCCTCGCGGCTGTATCGGTTTGCATCAGCACGCCTACAAGCGTTAAGATGTAGGTTGTCTTCTCTGACTTGGTCATCTGGTCCAGCGAGCACGTCAACCACTCCAGCTCAGCGGCCTTTCCTTCAAGACAACGCCGCTCACACTCATCACCGGCGATCAAGTTCGTCACAGACTGCTGAAGATCAACGTCGACCAAATTGATACTTATGTCCTCCTCCTCAACGTCACTACCTGCGCTCTCACCAGTGAGCACTTCGTCTGCTGCAGCCTCTTCGTCGTCGCTCCAGTCCTCGTCGTCGCTGTCATCAGGTTCTTCACTGTCTTCCTCCTCTTCTTCCACTTCGTGCTCTTGGCTGGACGCCGGTTCCACCACGTTGGTATCCTGTGCGAGCTGGATGCTCGCCGCTTGGGAATACTCCGAAGTCTAACAGAGCGGTGCTACCGTGAACAGCACTGTGACGCGAGGTGACTTCAAGTTTTTATGCTGACGTCGTACTTCTGTATCCCGACGTACAAGTTCTCCACAGGAGTGTTCTTGTTCTTCGGTTTGTGTGCGACATCCTCTCTCTAGTAAACCACTAACCGCCCTGTCTGTAACTGTGTCCCAGTGCATTACATGGTCTTTCTCATGTCCTGAACCCCTCTATTACCACCTTTACATTCCTTTCCGCATAAAGTAGAACACCGGTGTCCGATGCTTTTCTAATCTATTACGAAGCGTCCCACTACCTTTTCGACTGTGAAAGTAGGGACAGTCTATGCATCGTACCTACTCGAATTATCGCGCGACATCGAACTTAAGCGCGAACCAAGTGCGACATTGACTGCAATCGGTAACCCGATCAGACCGAGTTTGGCGCTTCCCATTGGACGAAAGGCATATGTTTCTGTAAGGGTACGGAACACACGGATTGGCTGAAAACGGCACGACCTGCTCAGCTGCGAGTCAGAAATCGCAAATAGCGATGCAAAACGTGCCTTATGTACTACAAATCGGGCACGGTAGCCGAGGCGCTTTTACAATTCAATAGTAGGCTCTATTAGACGCACCCCCGCAGACCTGATTGGCTAAAACTTGGTCGAGCTGCTTCAACGCCAGCACCCTCTCGACGCGCGTGGCTCCCAGTGTTTAGAGTGTGCGCTCTACACTTTATAGTGCTCAGTTGTACAGATGCGGTGCATGGGCACTTATTCCGGGTGTAGCTAACAGTCGTCTTTCTAGGACAAACTCTAGGACAAAACTAATTTCACTTGATTTTAGTATTCCACAAGCAACGTCAGGCTAAGAAGTAAGAAGGACTACTCAACTGGAATGGTCTGCACCTTACACTGACTCAAGAACAAGTTGTTCGGCAGCAAACTGCACTTGGGCAGGGCACGTAAGCGTTTGATGGGGCTCGCTTCTACACAAGACGACGGTGTGTGTGTCGTATCCGCAGGTTTACTCGCACAAGATTACGCGCACAAGATTACGCGCACAAGCAACTCTGGCGCGTGCTTGACGTTGCTGAAGCGCAACTGCAAATCCAAGCTTGTTTCGTCGACACTTAAGGTCGACAGTCTCCCTTGTGTGCGTTGAAGGCACCGCATGTCAAGTAGCTAGCCGCTAACTACTCAATCTACTTTCGTAGTTCACAATTTACTTTGGCCTACTCAAGTGCCTCATCGCCTCACGCGAGAGGTACGACATTTTGAAATTTCAAACCTCCTTCGTCTGGTTTCCAGACTCCACCATGACCGACCGACTCAAGCCTGACCCCGTCAGCTTGACCTACGACGTCGCGATCGGCGCGGACGACGATGATGAGGATCCCGTGAAGATCACCATCAAGACGTTCAGCTCTGGAGACACTGTTGAATGGCTGACGTGGCTCAAGTCTTTCGAGCGCCCTGTTCGCCTTAAGAACTGGGGACAAGATGATACTACCTTGTTCCTCAATGCTCGAATCGTTGTACGCTACGTGGCCCTCGACATCTTCGATGCTGCATGCGTCGAGGGCGCCACGCCCCAAAACTTCGACTACGTGATGATGAAAGGGGCGCGAGAGTATCTCATTTATATGATCCGTAACCAGCGCAAGACGCGCGACGTCACTGTGACTGAACAACTTGCCGCCATGCGCTAACTCTCGACGCTAGTCACGACACTACCTGAGAATGACCCCCCTATCTCGGAAAAGTCGATGATGTACCACTTCAAGAAATCGATTGGCAGACCAAGTACGAGGAAAGCGGCCGCGAAGCTGTCACCCTGACAGAGATCGCTCGCTACTTCACGAGACTGGAATTACACGCTGAACGCAAGGACTCGCGTGCGCCACCGCGGAAGGAAAACCCGCGGCCCTCGAATCCACCAAAGCCGCAGCGTGCCAAGGATCAGAAGGCGACGCCCAAGCAGGGCAAGCCTGCCGGTGGAAAATGGTGCAGTCACCACCGTACCAACACTCACTCTGACGAGGAATGTCACTACCAGCAGAAGAAACGCGCCGCGGAGTTCAACTACTGCGAGCTACCTGATGGTGACTTCAACGAAGTCAATGCAGTGAGTGCGACTCCTCAGACCAAGTCTGAATGCGACACGAAGCGCAAGAGTAAGACTATTGTCGGTTTGAGAGGAACAAGTGAGAGAGGTCTCTTCAGTGCCCTGGTTGACACCGGCGCCAACAAGACCCTTGTCGACGCCGCAGTGCTCGATCGTGAGCAGTTGAAGCAAGTGATCGGTCAGAAAAGCTCCTTTCGACTGCCCAAAGGCACCATGCACTCACGTGGGACGCTGGCTGTGAAGGTGCAGCTTACTGAGTTCGGAGAGAGCCGCAAAATACAGTGGAACCGCACTGTTGCTGACCAACTGCCGTACGGCATGATCATTGGTCGCGACCTGATTGCTCATCTCGGCCTGATACCCGACTTCAAGGTGGACGAGATGGGATTCGCGTGCCTATGCGCACGACGAATCCTCAGGACCTGGACGACCACATTCAAGCATTATCGGATAACGCTCCTTCGAACCCTGTCACCGCCATCGAGCAAGCAGAAGCGCGCCAGCTCGAGATCCTGGATGTGGACTACAAGAAGGAGCCCCTGGACGAGCAAATCCCAGAAAACCTGAGCGCTGACGAGCAGGCAGGACTCCTGAAGTTGCTGGAGAAGTTCGAGTCGAAGCTGCTAAGTGGGACCGTTGGGTCTTGGAAGGGTGCCGTACGGCATACCGACTGTGTTGAACCTGGTTCCGTACCATGCAAAGCCACACCCTACCGCTCACAGTCTGCTTGGCACGACGAAACCAGAAATCGATCGCTTGGAGTCGCTCAAGATGATCACGCGTGACGAGAAGAGCTCTTGGGCTTCACCTACGTTCATTATTCCGAAAGCCAACCGAAACGTTCTTCTACTGGGCGACTCTCGCCGTCTCAAAAACCAAGTGGTCCGCCATTCGTGGCCACAGCCCATGATCAACGAAATATTCCGCAACATTCCTCGCTTTGTCTTTGTGACAGTCTTGGATTTGAATATGGACTACTACGCGATCCGCGTCACGGATCGGTCCTCGCTACTTACTGCGTTCATTTTACTGTTCGGGAAGTATCGCTGGCTTCGCTTGCTGATGGGAATTTCAACCACTCCAGACCGCTTTCAAGCTCGCATTGATCGGTTGCTCGGAGACCTCCCATTTGTTCGCTGTTATTTGGATGATGTCCTTATCATCACGGAAACGAACTTTGCTGAGCATCTGGAGCAGGTGGAAGTCGTGCTGCGCCGTCTCGAAGACGCTGGCCTCACGATCAACGTCAAGAAGCGCAAATTTGCAGCCAAAGAATCTAACTACCTCTGCTATCGGATCACCACGGAAGGTATTGCGCCGCAGTCTGAAAACGTGGCGGCAATTCAACGTCTGAGTCCTCAGTCAAACAAGAATGAACTTCGTCGCTTCATCGGGCTCGTGAATTATTATCGTGACGTGTGGCTGCAGCGTGCGCACCTCATGTCCCCGCTGACTCGTCTCACGTCCAAGTTAGTCCCATGGGCCTGGACTGCTGAACATCAAGCTGTTTTCGACAAGCTGAAGGTCTCAATCCAACGCTCAACACTGCTTCACTACCCTGATTACAGCCAGCCATTCGAGATTTTCACGGATGCTTCAAGCTATCAGCTTGGTGGGATTGTGTCGCAGGCAGGTAAACCGCTGGCCTTTTACAGCCGCAAACTCATATCAGCTCAGCAAAACTACACCGTGATGGAACAAGAGCTGCTGAGTATTGTGGAGACCCTCAATATATTCCGTACCATGCTCTTTGGTCAACGGATCACGGTGTATACTGATTACAAGAATTTGCCTTGTGCCAACTTCCCTTCTAGTAGAGGCATGTGCTGGCGGCTCATCATCTAGGAGTTTGGTCCCACGATCACTTACATCAAGGGAGCCGATAACACGGCAGCGGACGCCCTCTCGCGTCTACCACAAGCGACGGAAGACGATAATGATAGTCAAGAGCTCAACGTGCTAACCGAGCTGCTCTATCCGCTGAGCTACAGTCAAATTGCTCAAGCACAACTGGAAGCGCCCTGCAAGCCGCGGCAACACAGCATCCGCAAAGGTTCCAGACGAATATGCTTGGTGCACACCCAGTACCGCTGTCAAAGGCGGGACAGATTATTATCCCTGCTCAACTTCGAGATGCGGTGCTAGACTTCTATCAATCTAGTCTTCTCCACCCCGGTATGAACCGCATGTTTCTGACGATGATCAACTCTGTGTACTGGCCAGGGATGCGACGCTCAGCGGAGAACTATGTCCGTGTATGTGCCACCTGTCAAAAGTGGAAACGCTCTCCGAAGAAGTACGTACACTTGCCCTAGAAGTAGCATGGACGAGAGCGTTGGGCGGATATCGCTGTGGATGATATTGGCCCTTACTCTTACTCTGATGCCCCCAACCTGCCGAAGCTGTACGTGCTGACGATGATCGAGCTAACGACCAATTGGATTGAGATCGCCCCAGTCACAGATGCAGGAGCTAAGGCAGCCGCGCTTGCTCTGGATGAGTATGGGTTTTGCAGGTACCCGCGCCCGCTGAGGGTGATTCACGACCAAGGAAAAAAGTTCGTGGGAAAAGAATTTCAGGAAATGCTGGAATCCTACGGAGTGCAGTCAAAGTGGAAAATCCCCAGGCAGACGCCGTCCTCGAGCGTGTACACCAAGTTGTTGGCGACATGATTCGCACTATCCGACTTGACCAGCAGCTGTGGACTGAAGTCCTTCCAAGTGTCGCTTTTGTTATCCGTGCTACTGTGCACACTACGCTCAAGGCTTCTCCTGCTCAATTGGTCTTTCAGCGCGAGATGATATCCGACACTATTTTCACGACTAACTGGGCTGTGATCTACTCATAGACAGCTCCAGACCCGCTGGGAAACGAACGAGGGAACCGGGCTCGCCTCGAGAACGACTACTAAACTGGTGACAAAGCCTTGGTTGTCAAGTCGATCAGAAACCTCCCGAAGCTCGCCCAACCAACGGAAGGCCCATACGAGATTCCTGCTGTCCACACCAACGGAACACTAACCATCAAAAGTGGTCGCTATGAAGAAACGACCAACAAACGTCGTGTGATGCCGTTCTTCAACGCCGATCAAGCTTAGCGGGACGAGGATGCCATATCCCGCAGGTTTACTCGCACAAGTTTACGCGCACTAGCAACTCTGGCGCATGCTTGACGTTGCTGAGGCGCAACTGCAAATTCAAGTTTGTTTCGTCGACACCCAAGGTCGACAGTCTGCCTTGTGTGCGTTGAAGGCACAGCATGTCAAGTAGCTAGCCGCTAACTACTCAATCTACTGTAGCAGTTTACAATTTACTTTGGCCTACACAAGTGCCTCATCACCTCACGCGAGAGGTACGGCAGTGTGCGCTTCGATCGCAGCGCGACTCTGGCTGCCGCTGCCTACGTGACGGACGAAGTTGAGGACGTGCTCTGCGGCAGCAAGTACAATGCGAACCGCTCCGGACACTCTGAAGTACCTCACAACCGAGCCAATCTGAAACTCAAACATGACGTCTGCCCTTAACACGATACGCCAATACGCCGTCGAACGTCAGCAACAGCTTTTCACAGGACAACGTCCGCCGGGCAACTTCAAGGAGCACGTCAAGGCCATCAGTGAAGACGTCAAGAACGAGTTGCACGCGACTTACAGCGACGTGATCAAATAGGGTCACGCTGCTCATGGGGGCTATCGCGCAGCTGACTGCGATGCAGACGCATGTATGACCTCACCGTAGCGCGGCCTGTCAGCCGTCGTCAGCCTAACCAGTCGTGCAGCCTGTTGGCGCTTCACTTTGCGCGAGATGTGCAACCGGTGTTGCAACCACGCAACACAGGAGCATACATTATAACAATTGGAAACAGGAACAAGTCGTCCATGTACCAGTATGTAGACGTGGAAGCCAACCTCGAAACTTTCAATTTGTTTGAGTCGCGAACACAGAAACTCACAAACTGCATTTTCAGTAAGCCTGCAAAAATGCGAGATCTGTTTTCGAGCTCAAGAAAACTCCATTCCAGCTAAGTGTAGCAAATCGCGAACTCGACCTGAAAATTTAAACACGTTATAAAAATCAGTATAGCCCGCCGCAGCGCAGCGGAGGCGGGCATGCCCTCACTAGCAGGGGCGGAGCTAGGCCTATTGGGGGGGGCACCGGTCCCCCTTCAAATTTGGCCAAATCCTCAATTTTGACCGATTTTGGTCTATTTTTGACCAAAATTGCATCTTTTTCCTCCAAACCACACCCCTGGTCCCCTAAGGGACCCGTTGGACCCCGTCGTAATTGCTCCCTGCTCACTACAGAAACGGCTTCCACTTCGGATATCCATACTCGAATCTAGTTACACGGGTATTGAAATACAAAGGATTCAGAGTAAGGTGTGTGAATGTCGGTGGAGCCAGGTTTCAACCTTGTGGCAAGAACTCCAAACTCGTTAAAACTGATAAGATCGGTTTGGAGGGGATACAAAAAGTTAGTGGTATCAGAAGTGCGAGTCATTTCTGTACTGGGACCAACCACGGCCATAGCGCCCGCGTAGCGGGCGCCCAGAGCGCTAGTTTGGAGCACTATGGGACAATGAGGTCTATTGGGTCCGACAGCACCAATCAGGCGCCACTGATTTTTCGAACCCAACACCAAGTCTCCGAAAAAGGGAAGAACACGCGCAGATACAGGTAAGACGAAGAATAGCCATTCCCTACGGCTACATTTGTGTTGGCAGCATCAGCCTGTTAGACAAGTAAAAAGGCTTTAAAAACCCTTTTACTTGTTTAAGAAAGACCGTGCTAGACTGCAGCCTGCTCAACTATAGCTCCTGGCTGCTCTATTGATGGTGAGGGATAAGAGAGCGATGCTGCTCACACAACACTTCTTCCGCATTCGCCCGGGCGATGACTCCACTTGGCAGTTCTTATAATCTGTCACATAGCGGCAACGTTGCTAGTCCCACACGCCGACTAAAACCAGCTCCGGACAACCGTCGCTGTAACAACGCTGAGGTGCTATTGACACCAGGCGGTTGTTCCTGCGCCACCAGTATTTCTGTTGGTCCATCATCAAGTTAATCTGAAGCACGTACTGATACCATTGCGCTGCAACGCAATTTCTAGTCTCTTCATCCAAGCTCACTCCCACCACTGACTTGGTACGCATACATGTATTGCAATGCCTCATACACTGTACTAACGTTAGGACAATGCCGCCACCAAAATGGGTATGTTGAAGTGCTCAGTCGTCCTCGACAATTTTTTTGGGTGGCTTCGAAAAAAAATGGACATCCGCTGCCCTTATACAATTCGAGCCAATAAAAAACCCCAGTGTCGCAAGCTTTTACCGCCTTTGGTTGTAGGTGTAAAACACCCTACCTTGTGGCAGGTGTGCGTTGCTAGGAGTTGGCTCGTTTTCCATTTGCATCGAGCATGAACCACCTGCACTGAGAATGGGTGACTCATTGAAATTGCCTCAATGCGACCCAATCTTGGAAAATGAATCACAGGCTGATCCTTCCAGAAAACCTTCCTGGAAACTTCTTACCGCATGCACAAAAAATACATAATGGTCTCGACAATGACAGCAGCTGAATCCACGCGCTTGGTAGCGACCTGGGGCGCCACAGCCTGGTGCTGCCACGCTGTTGCCGCCCCAGAACTCATTGCTGTGCTTGAGGCGCCGCTCCACTTCTTCGCGTCTTGCCACACGTTGCTACTCGTGCGTCATAGGTATCCGTCGAACTTCTTGCAGGGCGAGGTCTCCTTTTGGCTTTGCCAAAATGGGCATCTTCTTCTCCAGCATCTCAAATCGTTCTTCACGAACGCTGCCACCAACAAGTTCACCAATCTTTGGCACCAGGAGGTCCATGCCTGCCACCGTTTCGCGGTTCTGCTCGTCGGGCGTATTCTTGCGCATGTAAAATGCCTTGATGTCCGCAGGGTAGTCCGTCACGAAGACCGGTCCACCAACGTATTTTTCAGCAAGGAACCGCTCGTGCTCCGTCTGCAAGTCCATTCCCCACTCTGGCTTCGTCTCAAAGCTCACCTTGCCCTTGCCCTCCGACATCGCTTTTTGGAGAACCTCGATAGCCTCCGTATACGTCAAGCGGGCAAAGTCCTTCTCGACCACACGCTCTAGTCGATCAGCAATTTGCTTGTCATAGTTCTTGTTAAAAAACGCTATATCCTCGGCACAAGTATCCAGAGCATGGGCCACAGAGCGCTGGACAGCACCCTGGGCCGATGTAACGCACTCCTCAAGCCCGGCAAAGGCCATCTCAGGCTCGACCATCCAGAACTCTGCTAAATGGCGCGTGGTATTGCTGTTCTCGGCACGGAACGTCGGACCGAAGGTGTACACCTTACTCAACGCGCAGGCGTACATTTCGGCATGCAGTTGACCAGACACGGTCAAATAAGTCGGAGTGCCAAAGAACTCCTCGTCCTTTCCATCTGCATGGTCAAGAAAGAATCACGCAGTAACCTTTAGCAACACGACATATATCATCAGCAACAGCAGAATCAACGGCACTAACCGATCTTGGCGATGCGGAACATCTCGCTGGCTCCTTCGCAGTCGTTCGAGGTCAGGATAGGACTGTGCAGGTGCATGAAGTCATTCTCCTGGAAGTACAAGTGGAGTCCTTGGCTGCAAACATCACCCATCACCAACAAAACATCAGCATCATTCGTCGTCAACTACTTTATCCAACCACCTATTATCTTACCCGAGAGCGTTGCGCACGCGGGTGACGGCCCCGAACGTGTTGGTGCGCGCTCGTAAGTGCAAATTCTCGCGCAGGAACTCGAGCGAGTGGTACTTCTTCTGAAGCGGGTACGTCTGCGTGTCGCACTTGCCGAGCACCTCGAGCATACTCGGGTGCAGCTCTAGCCGCTTCTGCTTGCCACCGGGCACCTCACGCAGCTCCCCTTCCACGAAGACGCTGGAGCCGACCGTGATATCGCTGAGCCTCGCTCCCAACGTATCAGCCGCAGTCCCCTCCGATCCCTCGGCAGGCAGCGTGATTTGCAGCTCACCTAGGCATGAGCCGTCGTTGACGTTCACGAAGCTCACGGACTTGTGTTTGCGCACAGACTTGACCCAGCCGCCCACGGCCACGCGCGCGCCGCTGCCTTGCTCCCGCGCGTTACGGATGGTGGAGCGGCGGGACAGGATCTTGGTGGACACAGCACGCTGCAGCTGGCGCGCTGGAGTCGTCCAGGAGCTGCGCCACGTCGACTGCGCGGCGCCAAGACCATGTCTACCCAGCAGCATCATGCTTTCAATTACATGTACAGTGAACACACAGTTTAGGCACCTACAGTATAGTAGCATTTTGGGTTGAAGAGCTCGTATTCTGTATTAATAGTACGGGGCAAAGCCACCTGATATTGCCGACTAGCCGAGCACCGCCGCCACGCGGCGGTGGGTTTTGTGTTTGTCCCAGTTGTGTGGGCCGGCCCGCCTCCGCTTCGCTCCGGCGGGCTTGAGCGAACCATAAATAAAAGAAGAAAAGGCTACACAATAGATAATCTTACATACGAAAAAGTCTGTTCCTAACGGGGATCAAACACTTGGTCTCCAGAACGAAGAGTCGGCGATCGACGACTGCACCAGCAATCTTACACATTACTGAACTGAAACTAAAATTATAGCGCAGCATAAAATGAGCAAGTTTGACAAAAGGCAACAGCTAGCCTCGACGTCCCACTTGGAGGGTTGCGCCACAAACAGACTGAGCCAACATGCAGTGTTGTATCGTACTTAATCAAATTTGGTAATTAATCTGTTAAAAATCTGAAACTGGATCGGGGCCGAAAATTATAGGGGGCAGGGGGGACAGGGGGGGGGAAGCTGCTGAAAATCGTCCAAAATCAGGCGAAATCGCTTGAAATTTCTCCAAAATCGGGTCGGGTCATGCCCCCCCATTTCGCCCCTAAACTCGATAGCTTTCACCATCCATCTTTGTTTTTTTTTACGAGAGTTTTACGTTCTGTGTGTGAAAGATTGCTTCCTCGAGTTCTTCTCGCGTCCGCTTCCGCCGGCCTGGCGCCATGATGAGCCAGTGAGTGAGTGAGTGAGTGACTCAAAACGTTGCGAAAAGTGCCTCTGGCGGGAATCGAACCCGCGACCTGCCGCTTATCAACCGAAGACTACACCGACTGAGCTGAATGTATCAGTAATCCTTGAACCTGCGAACACGAAAGAGAATCGTGACGCGCTAGACAATACGTCCAAGAAACACTGCACCTAGCAGCAGTCGTCCATAGAGTCGATGGTTGGGGGTGCGTCCTACCCGGGCCTGATTGCTCCCTTTGAGGTTAACGCCGATCACTTTTCCCACAGTCAACAGGCCTTGCAGCCCGGAGCGGTTTTAGTTGCAAAAGGTGCAGTCGGTTACCTAGGGTTGGGCCGCCCGGGTAGTCCTGTGGTTGACGGGACATGTCCTTTTCCGCATTCAGTAGAATGGGTAGGCCGCTATTACCGTGTGACTATTGTCACGGGGGTCGCTCGGCATGTATATAGCGGCCGCATCACCGGTTGGTAATAGGGGTCGTGGTCAATAGACGGGGTCAAGTGTGTGCTACTCGCGCAGAGTGGGCGGTGGGCCGAAGCCCCTTAGCACACGACCCCCTTGGCAGGAATAAACCCGCAAGATCCCTGGGTTTCGAAAATCCCATAGGAACCGTTAGGAATATCCCCACCCGCCTTAAACTCCCCCCCAAATTGCCCCGGGAGCTCGGACAATCGATGTGGTTGTTGAAATGTCAAACTAACGTGCATACATGCCGCGTACCTTGTCTGATGCTTCCCCCCTGCGTATCTTGCTTCTGTGCGTGCGTCAACTTTGGAAATGGCGCCAAAAACGTTTTACATAATTGGTAAGACCACATAATTATGTGGTTCACACCAACTAAAGTGCCCCTATGAAGTATCACCAAGAAGTACCAACGGCGACGGTTGCGGCCGTGGCTCACACGAGGCGGTGGCGGCGGCACTGGGCCCATGGTGTCGGACACCAGGGAGGCGCTAAGCGCCCGCGGGTCCACTGGTGGCAGCGGCGGTGGCGTTTTGTGCCATTACGCCCGGGCGTTCGGGCCACTGGCGCCCGCTCTGTCAGTGCCCCGTGCGAAGGCGTCGTAGGCCAGGAATGCCTCGCAGCAGGCACGCCTCCGGAGCTGCAGCCCGAGGCCGCTCACCACAATTGGCGGCGGCACCACGCGGGCACCGCACGTAGTACAGTCGAAGGAGTTTATTTGGCAGGTGGAACAGTTTTACTAATTTAATATAAGCCAAACGAATTTTTCATCGTTTGGGCCAATCACAGCCGCCTTCGCTACGCTCGGCAGCATTTATTGGGCAAAATAAAATGGCTACATTTTCATCACACTTATTCGTCACGGACTGACTGACTGACTGACGAACACCCTGCTCGAGTCGATAGTTTAGGATATTGCAGATCCTGACTGGTTCTAAATGGGTTGAAAACAACCATACAAATATCAAGTCATTTGTCGATCGACAATCGTCGACCGATTTCGTACTTATACGAGAAAATTGTGATCTCGAGTGACTTTACCCGTTGGGCCGATTGGCTGACGATTTTTGGCTCTGTCGGTTCAACCAACCGGCCCCGGAAACTTCGAGTAGAACGACAATATATCCGAGTTAGACGGGGCATGTTATGATAGGTTAGGTCCCGATATATGTTTCGCTTTGTTTCAATAATTTATAACATTAGGGATACCAGGTGATAAGTTATTAGGTGGCTCTCTAAGACGCCACGCACTGTACGCCACATACAAAAAAAATATGGCCGGCGGCGTTACAGCATGTTTTTTTAGTAGGGTTAGGTACGTAAAACGTCGATACATTTCATGTGTCGTTGAAAGCATGGACGATCATGGAAATATATGACGAATATATTACCGGTGCCGTAATATATATATGAGGTCTATGTTTGCTACAGGTTTCGATACATGGAAAAACATGTTCACTGAACGAGCTGAAATTAGGAAGACTGATTGAAATGAGTGGCTGTCAGAAGAGGTCGAATTCATGTATTTCATGTGCCGAAACTACGTCCTGGAATGAAAAGAACGAACTGAGGTATCTTCAAAACATGGAAAACATGGGCAAACCTATTTGGGAGCGTGTTTATCGAAAAGATGAGAAAACATGTAAATATGAATGGAAAAAACATGTATTGATTCACTTGGCAAAAGCCAACAACTCCTTAGTGCTCGTTGCTCTCGCCGGAGTTGCTGTAGTCCACCACCATTCGCATGATATCCCAGCAACGACGTAGTAGACCATCCTCAGTGTAGTAGTTGCCCACTTCCTTGTAGACTCGGCACCAACAGAGCAAGCAGACAAACAAGCCGCAAATGTCACTGTCCTTTTGGATTGGACTGCGAAATGATCTGGTATGGACACGGGAGACTTTTCGTGACCAACACCTCTGCCAGAGCTTCAGGTAGGTTGCGGTTTGCACGTTTGACCATGCTGTCCTAGCTGTAAATCGATTTTCTCGTCTTGTCAACCACTATGCACGTCCGATGGTTTGCATTGATGTTCATGGGCATGAACACCACGTCATCCGGAGACCCCGACATCAAGCTTAACGTCAATCAAGGCACCCGTTTACTTTGTCCTTCTCAGGCGCCGGCGTCCGCAGTGCCGGCAGGAAGATAGTGGTGTTGTTTTTGTACATTGAGGCCAGTGACATAGTGAAAGCGTGAATCCAATTGTCGTGTTCCCAGCATCTAGCCCGCGCACAGTACATGTGTACGCACTCCAAATCAAATCCATCACCGAAACCCGAAAGCCGCTCGCTAGGCCATGTGTTCATCAGTCTATGGGCTAGTGCAGCTGTCTCTTCCTCATGAAACTGTCCACTTTGCTCATTGGCCAGGAATAGCATTGCGTACCTTGGTTGCAAGCCGTTGTCATGCTCCACACGTGCTGCATCACCATGAGTTGACGCGGTGTGAACTCTCCCACGCCGTCAATCTCTACAACCCAACACGCCTCGCTTGCATCTAAAAGCGTAGACAGATCCACAGTATCTACAAAGGGCGCTGCACATTCCATCATATCCAGTGCAGTCGACACAACCGACTGTTGCAGTTTGTAGGACACACACGAGACGTTCGGAACACGTTTCGCAATTTCCATCTTCTCATTCTTGTGACCCCGAAAGCACACCTCAAAGGTGTTCGAAAAGGACGCCAGCTCTTTCAAACGCGGCTTGCGACTTTCAGGAACTCCTCCACATACACAATATCGTCTCTACGTAATGCATGCCTCAGCTTTGACCCATTGTTGTACTCCTTCCTTTACTGACTGCGCGTTGTTCTTTCAGCGCCTCTATCCTTACGAGGACGGCCCACACGCTTAGCTCGGGGATTAAATGACAGTCCAATCTGGCCCCACTTTGCTCGTCAACCTGCACACTGCTGCTCTTTTCTTTAAATTCTTGGGCGTTCGGTAGGGCAGCAGCCACTTGAGCTGCATGCAACTCACTGTCAGATTAACCATCGGGCTCGTTTGGCTACCTAGAGTCTGATACTTCGATTTCACGCCGTCTGAGATTTCCCCACCAGTCCTCCAATCCCTCGAGAGCAGCTCGGAACATAGCGTCAGGTAGATCAGAAATCTCAGTTGTAATGCAACTGAATACATCTTGCGCACTCTTGACTTAGTCCCGCTCCGTCATTTGTTTCTTGCGCTTCACCTCATCGCTTCCAGTACTTACCCGGATAGGAACGTCGACATACAGCAGGTTCTCTTCTAAAGTGCCGACACGCAGCCGCCTAACGTGGGCAACCATATTCGAAATATGGACGGAAACACATCCAAATATGTCAAAACATGGACACAACATGTGCTCGTACATGTTAGCTCAACGAAACATGGACGCAAGCATGGATAAAATGACAAACATGGATCGTCCCTGGATGGTATTGACGCGTACGGAATGGTGAAGAGCCCGGCGACATGCTTGCGGTACAGCATTGCATGTCTGCAGGGGAGATGCATGGTCGAAGCAAACTCGAACCACGTGGTGCGTTCGGCCGTGTCGACGTAACGTTACAAACTGGTCTTCATCTTCAACAGCGTAGCTGCTAAACGAGTCCGGATGCATGGCAAACGATGCTCTGGCAAGTACATGCCCGCAAGCCAGTCACTCGTCATTCCAAGAAACCGGTTCATATCCTAGTCGTAGTTGATGTTCCGCTGGGTTTTAGACATAACCACGCTACACATGCACTCATCTTCATGCCGGTTTTGATATCTTATCACAGTTTCCAAACCTTGCTTCATCGTCATGGAGCTGTCCAGGTCAGCTTTTAGCTTGCCAAAGAAGTTCTCCAGACGGTTGTTCTTGTGGTTTCGAAAGTGCGGGAGCTTCGTCCGGTATAGAGTCACCCACATCTCTTTGCAGACCATCCAGTTTGTGTCGAAATATGTCCACAATGCATCACGATTGCCACGACACGCGAGTACCGTGAATTCGTCGGCATGTTGCTGTAGTTCGACTTCTGTTTTTGAGTACACCACGTTCGCCACACAAAACTCAATTTGTTTCAGCACGTCGCTTGCGTAAGTTCTGTCTTTTTGTCGTTACGGATGACCCCGCGAAGCCATTTGATCACGTGAAAATGACGCAGCAAAATGCGAACATCAAGAAACATGTTTTCAAAACTTCGATCTCGTTGAGGCACTTGACCACCATGATGACCTTTGTCTCTTCCCAGGGGTACACTTGCTGGAAGTGCTCCATTATCTTCACCACGTGCCAATCAACTTTGCGCTTAATAACGGAGTGCTGGATGGCATGCCCAGTCCCGAACTGATCCATGATCATGAGCGTGCAAAGCTAGTAGTTGAATCTACATGTAGAACAACATACACAAACGTGGGGTGTGAGAGGAATCATGGCCAAAAAATAGTTGAACATGAGCAAACATGGACAAACATGTTGTGTACCTGTTTGTCTTGAGGGTACAGTCGATCAGCAAGAACTCTGGAAAGCGCGTGTACAGCTGCCGCATGTGCTTCGTACCGACCGACACCACTGCAGTGTGTCCTCGAATGTTCTCGTCAACCGAGGCCACGTCTCCTGCTGAGGCCATGTTGAAGTCGACCAATAATTCGGCAACTTGATCTTCGTCCGTCAAGGAATTGCCCACAACATACCAACGCAATTAGAAACAGTGCGATACATTAGATATAAAGTCGTTAAAACCCACCTGACTTCTTTATCTTGGCTATCAGGTTGTAGACATCCTGCATCTGCACATGGTGCGGAGATTTCTCGCGAATATAAATGTAATCACTACTGGGTTTGCTTCCGCTCGCAACCAAAAGCTCCACATCGCTCATAATGGGGGAATTGTCAGGCAACCGGCGAACCGATGAATACGCGTCGTACTCGAGCCTTTGCATGGAATGATTGTGGCAGTAAAACGGATGTTGCACTTTAACACACCACTTTCGCACGTTCTCGACGTCAATTGAGCCACGAAACGCATCTTGCAGCCGGTAGAATTTACGCCGTGCAGTCGCAGTAGGCCCTTCGAACGAATGCGCGTTTTCCAACCATGCGTGCATATGTACACCCGCTTGAATGGATTCAACTTTTCAGAAACAAGAGGTTTTTCAGACTCTGGCTTATCTGCATACTTCTTCATCTTGCGGATCCGGCCATTTCTGACCCGAACATAGAGCGTCTCTGCAATTGCCGGGACAAGCAAGTCCTCTGCCTCCAGGTCTTGTGATAGCGTTTTAGTTCTGGAACGAAATACAGCTCTTCATCGCGGACCGTCAGCGTACGTTTGCGTGGATTCGAATTACTTGATGTTGTGGTACTCTCGCTGCTTTCATCCTCACTTTCACTGGACGAACTGTCATTGCTCTCCGCAACTGATCCTTCATCTTTCTCGGACTTCTTCTCACCATGTCCACCAGCTTCGCGGTCCGCCTCAAACTTAGTGCGAGGCGTTGCCTTTGCTCTTGGCATTTCCACAACGCGTCCGATGACTCTTCACGCTGGGATCGAGACTTCTCCTCGGCCGTTCGCATCAGTTCAGCGAAGTATCGCCAAGATCCCTTAGGTTGAACGAACCCCCAGAGAGCGTTGTCGATCATGCGCTGGTAGTTTGCGGCCGTGTTGAAGGGTCAAGACGTGAAGTAATCCGTTGAACGACACAAGTAGTCGACGCGAGGCGGGTGAGCGCCTTTGGATCGCTAGTCAGGTGTGTAGCAACGTGGCCCGTCGGGGTCCGAAATTAAGCAGCCTTCTAGACAAATAGTCCGAAAGGCAATAACCTTCTGGAGTCCCGAGGTGGTCCGTTCTCCGAAAGAAACACTGAGTGATCCGACGGAGTTGGCGTGTGACCTTGTGTATCCTCTTAGGCTTCGTTTACCTTTGGCGAAACGCGACTACACCTATTGAGTTGTTTGTATACACAAATGAATCCGGATGCAGAGCAGGAACGTTACTTCTAAAATTTCGGAATGACAGTATGACAGAAAGCCTTCCGGTATACGCTCGCTATTACCACCGTTGTCGTTTTGTTTTGTTTTCTTATCGTCATGTCACACTCGTCCCAAACCTCAATATGGCAGCAACTCGATCAGCCTTTAAGCTTACTGGCGTAGGGCCCACAGAACTGCTGCATCCTTCACGAGGGCTGTATTCGGTTTAGCTACACGCGGGGAGGGCTCGGTAAAACCAACCCATTCCATGCTTTGCTACCATCACTGTCAGGCAAAAGGTTATTATCCGTGAGCTCTGATCACTGCATCCGTGGTTTCACCATGTAGTAAGATAGCTGAGAGTACGAAATGTTGCATAATTATACACATGTGTATAACGAGACGAATACTATAAAGCCGTAACGAACCTCGGTGTCTTTGTAGGGAACGATTCCTCGGTTTTCGTCTCCTGGTGTGTAGTACGCTCGATCTGGACCAGAACACCTCTCATATCGCGCTTGAAGTCCAACAGGGGTTGGTTGTAGCCCCTCTACAAATCTTTCCAACAAGCCTATATGTATTTGCACCCATTCGAACAGGGCACATTAGTAAATAGGTGTATAAATAGACCTGCTGTTGTCACAGCTTGCTTGGGCATGTCTTCAAAGGCACTGAGGAACATTCCAAACGCCGATTCCGCATAGAAGCGTACCTGTGCACTTCGGAGTCAGGGAAGCCTGAAGATTGGGATGGAGAAATTCGAGACGAGTCTGCGTGCTGCACTAAGATCCCCAGGGTTCAACCGTGTTCAACTCCACGGCAGTAAAATCTTCGTAAGTTTCGCGCGCCAGAAATGGTGGCACCCTGGAAGATCCTGGACGTGGAACTTTCGCTTGAGATCCCGACCGAGCAGCAGGGGCGGAATCCTTACCTAATCGAATTCTGACGTTGCGACCGAGGGTCCGGCCGCTGATGCTTATGTTTGCGAGTATCAAATTTCGATTCGGACTCCTCGCGAGGACGCTTGGTACGCTTTGGCTTCGTGGGCTCAGGCTTGCCGTCATCATCACCGATATCGTGACCTTTGTCGAGCGTGTCGTCAGGATCCTCGTGCTTGTCGTCACCACCGGTGCTGGATTTCGAGCTGGAGTCACTGTTGTCACCATCGTCTTCCCCCTCGCCATCCTGGTCGTAGTAAAGATCCTCGTCAGGACTGTCGATTTCGGAGTCTTCGTCAGGATATTCAGTGTCATGATCATATAGTCCACCCCAGGCTGGTGGCTGTTCCTCTCGCCAAATAGCGATGCAGACGTTTATCCGCCATCCCGTAGTACGACTCAGGCACGAATTCTGCCCAGGGTGTGGAATCCAACTGACGCCAGTACATCATACTGACCAGTATTTGAACCAGTTGCGGCTGTCTGAAATGTCTATGTGCCGCGCAGCGCTCAAGGAGCCAATTCAAGGCGCCCTCTTATCTGATTCCAGCCAGCATAGTCTGGCGAAGGTCAGGACAGACGTCTTTCCGGACAACATGCCCAGGCAACATCTTGTGAGCTGTGTACTTGGAGATAGAGAGAGGTCTTCTCGCCAGCCCGGCGCACCCAGCCTTATCCTGGAGAGTGCTGCTTTGGACGACGCTGAACCTTAACGCTCTTGGTCTTTTTGGTGGACTTGTTGTTCTTGGGAGACTTGGATCGCGGACGAGTTGTGGCTTTGGTCTTGCCGGAGTTGGATCCAGAGTGGTGTGACGTCTGACTAGAAGCGAAAGTACTAGTGAGATCCAGAGCTTCGAGACGCTTGTAACTTGGAGAGTCAGGTTCAGGAGTACGCTCATTTGATTCAGGATACTTGGGTGTGGCCGCTCTTCTCGCGTCCATGGCCGTGACGTCGATGACTGTGTCCCAACCTTTTGGCGGCGCCTTATTCTTGACGAACAAAGCCAGAAGAGCATGGAGGCGATCCCAGTTCCTAGACTCTTCAGCGTGCTCTTTCAGGAAGTCCATGAGTTTCCGTGGATCGAACGTGTTGACTTCCAGACGAGACTGAAGAAGACGTGAGTGCGCTTCAGCGTCCTTGGCGCGACAATTCAAACTTGCCCTATCGGTCTCCAGAGCGCCGATTTTGTCCTGGTATCGGGTTTTGAGCTCTTGGAGCTTCGATTGGTATCCATTTGGACTTCCTCCGCTTTGTTCAAGCTATTTTTACACTTCTTCTTACCAGCGTGAACATGCAAAAATCCACTCACGCTGAGAGGCAGTTGCATTCAGGATGGCACGAGACTCTCCAGCCTCAACTTGCTCCCCGAGACGCCGGTAGTCGTCTAACATGCGGTGCAGGTCTAGAATTTGCGTTTGGCGAGTTTCTTGCCAGGCAAATTCTGCACAATGCTAGCGATATCACGACAAAAACGGATAGAACTCAGAGTTGCGTCCACATCGCCAGGAGGTAGTGGATACTTACGTGCCAGAAGAACCTCTTTGCGATCGTCTTCGCCATACAAAGCCTCCAACTCGTCGAGATCCCGAGGTGTGAAAGTGTCGAGCCCCAGGAGTGACGCCGTGCCACCGAATCCATTGACAGAATACGGCTCTTTGCGAAAGTCCGCTATAGTGCCAGATACTTCGACCAGGCATGCATGCCCTTCAGACTTGTGCGTGGGGATTTCCTGTCAAATAGGTGCGTCAGCAGTGAAGGTGCTTGACCTCAAAAAAAGACCTTCTCAGCCAGACGCTTGCCTTGGATGAGCGCCTCGACGTCGTCATGCGTGACAACATGCGTCACCTCGAAGTACGAGACCACTGCCTGCGCGTCTGCCTTGCGCTGGGTAGTCCTTGGGGAGTCGGCGCTGATGCTCTTGCCGCTGCTGCTAGGCTCCACCGCGCCGTCCGGGCCGCTGGTTGCGCGCTGCACACCTTGCTCGCCAGAAGAAGAGTTCGAAGTCAGATCGACGGCCAAAGAGTTGCCTGGAGACGCTTGGTTGCTACCGCTGCCGTATCCTGCCGGAGGAACGGTGAGCGCGGGCGCCGAAGAGGAAGATGTGGCGTTGGTGCTGGTTGCACTGGGCACCGAGGTCGTCACGCTCCTGGCGTCCGGCATGGTCATGAGCTGGAAAGTTGGTGTGACCGCGCATCGGGTGGTTGCTGTGCCTTTCGCTGATGGAGAAAATTATAGGAAGATGGGATGTGACTGCTGGAGCGACAGGGAGAGGAATGACGTTGAATCCTGGGAGACGACTGGGTATAACGGCTACGTCTCGCTCAACTGTGGAGCTTGTTGCTCGCCTGGCCATGATACGTCAGTTCGGAGTAATTTTCTTTCTGACAGATCTTGACCCCACACACACGCCAAGTGCTGATGCCATTGACCCGGTGGCTGTGCAAGAGGAACGACATCGAAGAATCGCCAAGGCGCAAGATGAAGATCTGAAGTGGTCCAACTAGAAAACTCCCCTGCGCGGAGAAGTTAGTAAGATGAGCTATAATGAAGCTCGAGATGCCTGGAAGTTGGCCGACAAATTCGTCCTATCAGACGACGACATCCTCTGTTATTTGAGTTCGAGTCGTCGGGAAGACGAAGACAACCAGCCAGCGACGAGGCTACATGTCGTAGTTCCCACGACGATGATCCTAGAGGTCCTGCAGAACTGTCACGATTCATTGGAAGGTGGACACCAAGGTGTTGTGAGAACCCACCTACGCGTCAAATCGGGCTACTACTGGCTCGGACTCTATGCAAATGTTGAAAAGCATTTGAAGTCCTGTTTGGACTGCAGCTCAAGCAAGAGCTTACCTCAGCTGAAGGGATATTCACCAGATAACGTGCTTGCCGAACAACCGTTTCAGATTGTATCGATGGACTTCGTGATACCTCTGCCGAAATTTCGTCGAGGCAACACAGCGTTACTGATTTTCCAGTGCTCGTTCGCAGGCTATGTAATAGCCAAAGCCATGTCGGATACGTCTGCACTGAAGGTTGCTCAAGCTTTTGATGAGTGCGTGTACCAACGCTTTGGGGCACCGTCACTCATCAGGCATGACAAAGACCCACGCTTCATGAGCGAAGTATTCCAGACTTTCGCTGAAATGATACAGAGTAGGTCTAGAGCGACCCTCAGTTATCGTCTCCAAGCAAACGGACAGCAAGAATGGTCGGTCAAAGCAGTGATGCTGTCGGTGAGAGTGTACGCCGAGGCCGCTACAACAAGACTGGGACGAAATTGCAGAGCGACTAGTCTTTGCAATTAATACTTCGCAAGACACGACGAGAAAGGAGATGCTGTTCTACTTAGTTCATGGGTGGGACGCGCACAACGCTTCGCGCTATGTCATCCTCACTTCGACGTGGAGTCGGAAGGTGGTCCGAAGCTGTAGAGTGGCGACGTGAATTCAACTGGCAACACGAAATAGCTCTGACGATGGGTAAGGAATACCAGGCAATTCAGAAAGATCGGCGTGCTCGCGAACACAACGAAGCACTGAGCCTCAAGGAACAGGCGGCGATATCCCGAACGACTAGTGATGCCAAGCAGGACGACGACAACTCAGAGACTGACAAACAGCCGAAGTCACTGTTTCAACCTGGAAGTCGAGTATAGCTGTATATGGAGCGTGTCACACTAGGCCTGGAGAAGAAACTAGCCCATCGGTGGCACGGACGGTTCCGGGTGAAGAAGAAAGTCGAAGAGTCCGCATGCGAGTTGGAGTTGCCTGACAAAAGTGGTTATTGCTTCTATCCAGTGGTACATGTGTCGCGCCTGAAGGCGGTGAATGAATTTGGTGACCGACCGAAGACTCGGCTAGCCCGTGATGTGACGGAAGACACAAGGATTGATTTCGGCGAGGAGTTGCTTCCTGAAGATAGCTGGGAGCCTGATCAACTTGCCGGTGAATATGAAGTTGAAATAATTCGTAATGCCCGAACACCTATGTCGACGAGTACTGAACGTGCCGTCAGTGAATTCGAAGTGAAGTGGGTTGGTTATGATGAAACCACATGGGAACCAGATTCAAACCTGTTCTGCGGAGGCTTGCTGTATGATTACTTGCGTAACAAGAGGAGTGAACAGCGCCTGCAGATGTTCCAAGTCGCTGACGAGGACTAAGTTGAAATCATCATGAAATTGAACTGAATGTGAGGCAGCACAGCTCACATTTACAGACGAAGAATGCTACTGCAACCAAATTATTGCATGTTACCTGGGTATTACGCAAACTCGCGAACGTGATCTGACTGAAATGAAGTTAAATATACGGAAACCACTCCAAGCTGCCACTCGAAACACTTCAATATTTCTGGAAAACGGGTGGAGCATGATGATGATGACCAACCACTAAGCCGACGGCAATCCAGAAGCTACCTTGATACCGGCATCAGCGAGAGCTGCAGCGACAAGAATCTGCAGTAAGATCGCAGGATCGTCGCTGTTCTCGTCCAGCTCGAGGGGATCAGAATCGAAGTCCAAAGTGACTTGGGGTGAAGCAGATTCACCAGCAGGAGTCTGCGGACCCCCTGCACCAGCGGTGACCGGAGATCCGTCGACATCGCCCTGAAATTCAGCATCCCAGTCCTTGTCGACCTTCTCGGAAGTCAACGACGAATCCACAACGATGGCCCGGCCGACAGACTCACGGGTGTAACCCTCTGGGACGAACAGTGGCTAGGAAGAAGGTCGTGTTGTACGAGTGCTCGGTAGGAACACCCATCCAACAAGTGCGCCATGGTTCCTCACGATCCCGCTCTTGCATCTCTGAGCACCAGTCAGTCGACTTGGGGAGCCACAAGATGAGCTCCATCGCGTACTCGGACATCGACTGATTGAAGAGGATCTCTATGTCCAAACGAGCCCTCAGTGGAGTAGCAGTTGAACACCATGGCCGCATCTTGTACGGAACGTGCTGCCGGAGGTTATCTGCGCGATTCGAACGCTGGATGCAGTAACCGTCCCAAGCCTTCTCGATTTTCTCCATGGCCTGGCGAACGAGAGCTCTCTTTTTCAGGGACCAGGAAGTCCTTGCGTCCAGATTCTCGTACAGCTTCCGGATCATAAGTTCCATGTGCTTGGGTGGGATCCAGTGCTCCCGTTCCCACATTGCGAAACCCAACGAGGCCTCAGACTCGTCGCCATGACCACGGCACCGTCGCCAGTCACCGCGGAGCCGGTCCGAGATTGACGCACGCTGAGATATCTTTGAGTCAAAGTCAAAGTCAGTGTCGTCGAAGAGACAGACGTGTGCGAGAAAACGCTGACGATACAGCTGATAGGGATGTGACGCTGACTGAAAGTCACCATACGCCCGGATCATCAATCGGTCACTTGGAACTAAAGCCTCCGCGTGCACGGCCGGTGGAAGACGCGAAATCAAAATCCTGGACAACATTTGAGTGTTCCTGGCAGACCGAAGGCTGGCGTGATGAACTTCGTCAACCGGTGAGTGACTCGCTTGAAGATGCCAGCGAAAATCGGATTCTCAGCGTCCCGGAGTAGCCACTTGCTTGGAGAAGGAGCACGACTTCTTGACAGCTTGCGATTCGCGCTTCTCAGCTCCAGTGTCAGGCGAAGAGGGCGGCAACTCCTCGGTAGCTCCTTCCTCCTCCTCTTCGTCCAGACTTGACGTCTCAGGCATCAACTTAGCCAATTTCACTTCTTCATCGTTATCATCAGCGTCCTCGTCCTCCGCAGCTGAAAACTCTGAACGGGAACTGGGATCTGACGACGAGTCGTCAATCTTAACCACAGATTTGTCAGAAGACGATCGGTGGGGCGGTGGTGAGAAGTTGGGCTCGCGCCGAGACTTAGCCGCTGGATTCTGCGCAGTCAGAGGTACTAGAGTACGATCCTCAAGCCCGTGGGTCTTCATTGGCAGCGGATTCCTGCTTCAGCAACAGAGAAGCCTTGAAGTCTGACTGCATAGCTGACTTGCGCCGCGGAGTTGCGCGAGAACTGGATGGCGTTGAAGGAGAACTTGAGGCAGGGGACTCTGTGCGTCTACGTGGAGTAGCAGGTGGAGCCGGAGACTCCGCAGTAGCTCCTGACTTCTTTGAAGACTTACTTGGCTTGGGGACCGATCGCAGCGGGAAGAAGATGTGCAGCAGGAAGAGTATGAGTCAGAATCAATGGGCGAACAAAGACAGATCAATGAGGCGCAGCTTACCTTCCACAACGAGGACTAGAGTCTCTGGATCCATCTCGTCCATCGGGATGCGCGACCGAATGATCTTGTTAGCAGCCTCCAAGCGCTGGTTCCGGACGAGCAGGTCCTTGACTTGGCGGTGGGTATTGGAGTTTGTGGAGTTCTCGCTTGAATCACGTTGGAGTAACAATTGATGCAGTTTCCTGCATTGTGTCGTATACGCAACTACCGAGGCCTTGAGCGTTTACTTCTCGAACACAAGCAGCTCGGTTAGGTAGTCGTTTTGTTCACTGGCAAACTTGAGCTCATTCTCGAAACGCTTGGAGTCTTCGGTGTGCGCATCCATTGTAACCTGCAGTACCTTGACTTGACCAACGAGTTTGATTTCGCGCGCATGTGCAGCGCTGCACTTCTTCAACTCAGCAGTCGAATGCTTGAGCAGCGACTCAGAGTTCTCACGGAGGCAGGTCTTCTTGTATAGCCCGTGGTCAGCCGCAGCGCGAGCTGAATCCGCAGAATGAGCCTGGGCCCGAACAACACCGAGGTCCAGCGAAGCAGGGTCAGTGATCTCCGGCTCTCGGTGCGTAGCCGCGGCGAGAACACCTTCCAGAGACGTAGTTCGCGGTGAACACGGCGATCGCCGCAAATGGCTGGGTCCAACTGGCCAGCTGACCGAGAGCAGCAAGCTTGGGGTTCCAGTGCAGCGATGACCCGGGCAGCAGAAGAATCAGCGTACTTAGTCATCTTGGTTTCAAGCATGGGTGCCGACATGGAGTGCTTGATCGCTGGTGCGTTCAACGTGACGAACGAGTGGGAGCGCTACTCGGACGACAGAAAGGTGATGCTGGGACCGCTCTCTCCGGATGAAGCGACAGCATCCAAGACCTGTGTAACAAGAAGTAGCAGTCAGAAGCTTGTCAGGCTAGCGCAGCTCGCTTGACAAGCGCTTACCGTGTGCGGAATGGGAGTCGCATGAGTTGTCGTCGAATCAACGGTCAAATGAGAAGGACGCGGCATCAGGGATGGCGACGATGCAGAAGCTGGAGAAACAGTCGAGACGACGGAGGAAGCTGCTGGTGAGGTCTGTCGAGCCGCGAGAAGCCGTGCGAAGTCAGTGTAACGTCTACAGCTAACCACAGACATCAATGAGTGCATACCGGAGTGCTGGAAGACGTCGGGGCTTGTTCCATGCTAGCGTTCGCCGCAGCGATAGCTTCTTCTAGTGGAGAAGGCTTACGCGCCATGAAGGTTACACCGCGACACTCACCAAGTCGAGACTCGGGTCGTGCTGGGGGCAATTGCGATATCGGAGATCGCTGTTGCGAGTTGCCGCTATCCCTGAGCTAACGAGCGCAGGGGTGGTGTTGGCGCGGCAAAGATAATTCGGCGAAGCCACCGTTAACATGGCGCCAAATAGTGTGGGGTACACCAATTCGCATTCAGCCGCCAAGCCGATCAGTGACGAGCACCCGCTGGCAGTGGTGTGTGACACACTGGAATACCGCTGAAACACCCGAACCTAACGAGAGTTCAAGTCGACGATGACGGGTCGAGATCCGAACTTACGGTTGAGATCCGAACCTAAGACGAGATCCGCACCTAGTGAGTGGTCGCCCCGCCGAGGAGGCCGACCTCTCGTTCATAACGGTCGCATTTATACTTGATATTTGTATAGGAAAATGGCAACTACAGGGCAAGATTTAACGCCCTTTTTGGGCTAACAACAGAACAGAATTTCCGACGAAGTGCTTTACTGGCCTCGGTAAGTCCGAGGTGTCTGGCTGCTTCTGGGCGTGCGGAATGCCTGTCGGTGGACGCGGGTTGTAGTAGCTTGTGTTCATCCTCGGTCAGGCCAAGAGATAGATTGTGTGGTTTGGTTGAGTTGTATTTGGCGGTAGTCAGCTATCGCCTGGATTGGGGAACGCTCATTGAGACTCCTATATTATCATACCGTCGGGGCCTGACTCCGACACCCTCGTGTATGGCTGAAAAGGCATAGTACACTTCCTTCGGAGGTACAACGAGGTCTGAAGAGCGTGGTTGGAGCGTCTTAGCTTTGCTCGTGGCTAAGGACGCTAGTACTACCAGGTTGGCCTACTGACAATCCACAGCGCACAGGATAAACAGCCAGCCTGGCGCTAGGGAATGGATCTGGGCTTTCAGATACCGATCTCACTTCTCGCTGAATCTTTGCGGGTGAAGCGTACGTTGTGGGTGGGAGTGTGACAGAAGCGAAAACAGCTCGTTTTCCTACACGACATAGGCCACACCACGTACTTCGATGATACATGTAGGTCGTTGAGAGCTTCCAGAGCTCGTTTTGTGTATAACACGCAAGTTCCTTTGCCGATTCCCCACAACTTGATAGTTCTTCCCAGTGAGACGCCATTTCCGTAATTTCCAAGTCGGTCTCAAGCGACCGCAAGCTGCAGTGTGACATCTGATTGCGGGTGAACGCTGTTGTTGTGAAACACTGGATGTCCTTCGATCTCGGAGAGCACAAACTGAAACGAAGCTTTTGACATGCGCGCGAGCTGGCGGAAGCTGTCGTCAGGTAATTTCAGGAAGTAGTCCTTCGCAAAATCGCGGCTTTTGTCGTAGAGCTGGCGTGGGGAGAGGTAGCGGTTGCCCTCTACAAGCATCAGCACGTCGGTGATATCGTCCATCGGTGTACCCATCCACCCCTTCATCCATGTCTAAAAAAGAATCCACTGACAGCTTCTTATCCATGTCAAACAGGCTACCGAGCAATTGGAAGTCTTCGTAGTCTTCCTCGTAAAGGGCCTCAGCCGCCATGCCGCCTATGAGGTCGGGTATGAGCTGACGGCGGTGGGAGACGCGTGGCATGGTTATCAAACGCCCAGTGTTGAAGTTGCAGAGTGATTGTCAACTATCAAATGACCACTTGTTCTGTGTCTGACCAGGGCGATATTTTTAGAGATGACTCGCCATTTTGTCGGCGCTAGAGTGGTGGTATTTCTCGTATCATTTCTTAATATTGACCCCCTCCCCAATAGATTGTTACCTATTCCCAAAGTTGGTATTTTTAATTGGTCACGAAACCCATACAGGCCAATGTATAACCATACCAAAATTTGTCTGACCGCCGACCTCTCCGACGTGTACCGGTATCTTGGTACATTTATCTTTGGGATAGGCACTTTATGTATATCTGGTGTACTTGTGTAAACATTGTGTACTAGAGTTTAGGGGAAACGAAAATGCGATGGGATCGAAAGAGAGCCCGTTTGAGCCAAGTGTATAGGCGGCAGGAAATCGCCTAGAACGGCCTGTGGGCTGAGAAAAACGGAATTTCTAATTACATGCAAATTTGGCCCAAGAACCATTGCTCTCGAGCTGGTAAATTCATGAGTGAGGCACAAACTTTGGGGTAGTCCGGATAATGAGACATCTGTCCGGATAATAGGACGATGCCGGTAGGCAGTCATCGCTGGGCATGCTTATTGGCTACTTAGTTACCAATCAAAACTTGACATTTGTCAGTGCGCAGACACGCGCCCAACTAGTGGCTAGCAGCCACACTCGCAGCTTAACCGCCGCCGACGAGCAGCCTTTCGCCTCAGTCTTCTTTTTTTATACGCTACTGCGCAGATCTCCAACTCGGCCTCACAGGCAGTACAGGTCCCACTGCCCGTACACACGGCAGGAAGCCAGCGCTGGCGCTCCTCGCCGCTTCCCTTCCCCCCATACGACATCGAAGCTCAGTGGATAGAGCGCAGGACTTAGCCCTGAGGTTGCTGGTTCGACTCCAGCCGTTGTCACTGCTTGCATTGAGATGCTTACACGTATTGTGGTTTGGCTTGCTAACCAACTACCTCTAGCACGTCTTGTGGGTATCCAAGAGCAGGATACTTGATGGCAGCGGTCTGTAGCAGACGTTGATGGCGCTCGACCTTGGCGTTCAGGGCTCCAGAGCGGTGAAGGGTGCACGGGTTCTTGAGAACGACTCCCGACCTCCGCGACGTGATCTTGCGCTCGGTCAGGAGCGCCAGCACCGCCGTTTCCGCTTGCTTGCCCAAGTCCAAGACTCGATCGCGATAGTCCGATGCTGTCGCGTCCAGCTCGAACCCGTCGTCCAAGAACAGCTTCATGAAGGCCACGAGCAGCTTGGCGTCGGACTTCTGCTGCTTCGAGATTGGTGCTTGCCACGTCCGCGGCTCTTGCGCGTACAACGCGAACCACGTCGCGCGTAGGTGAGTTGCCAGAGATCTGCGCTGCTTCTTCTTCGGCTTGCTAACCTCTTCGTCTGCTTTATCGGGCTTGTGTCTTTTGTTTGCAGCTTGTACAGGATCGTTTTTTAGCTTGGTCTCGAAGAAGTCCATCCGCGCATCCTGGCGCTGGATGTGCTCGATAAAGAGGTTAATGACAGCGGCCTGGTGACGGATAATCTTCTGTTCTTCGGTTTGTTCGGTTGGTTTGCTTGCTTGCTTGGGTGTCGCGCTTGTGCTTGTCTCGCATGCAGCCATTGCAGTCGTCAAGTGGGCCGACCAAGCAAGGAGATCAGCGGGCGAACAGTTGCAGTGCATATCGCAAGCTTCCAAGCGCTTGACCGTTGGAGCCTCCTTGTTCAACTCCTCCAAAAGCGGATAGTGCCGAAACACGCACGCGGTGAGCACATCAAGGACGGGCTGATTAACGTTGTGTCTTGTAGCTTCGAGATCTCGACAGGTGGAAAACAGAAGCCGCTGGACTGCTTCGATCTTCGTGCGCGTCTGTGAATCGAAGACCTTCAGTGTCTAAAGCGCCACCTTGGCTTCTGCGTTGTGACCGCTGAGTATCTTGCTGATCTTGTGGTCTTCTGAGCTTGTGTTGAAGATACTAATAAAGCCGCCACCATCCCTCTTCAGGCAGAATTTGCCTAGTGTCTTACCCATTTTAAGCAATCGAGCCTCAAGTGAAGCTCGATGTAGGGGAACGGTTCGAGTAGCCATAGTTTAGCTTGCCGATAGTATTGCATCGAAGTGTTTCGAGCCAGCAGCTTTCCTTTCTTGTCCTCGGTAAATGCAAGATACATACCAAACTTATTCATCACAGACACAAAACACTTGCCTGTTTCATCACACTCAATGCAATCACGCACATATTCATCACTCACCCCTTCGGCCTTTAGAGACTTCATAAAGGTTGCTATAGCAGTAGCTTTAACGCGCTTCGTATTTCCGGGCTCCAATTCTTCTAAGCCCATGGCTTTTGTCGGAAACAATGAAAACATGCAAGTGATACGTGTTTACTTGCTAAATGAATGGCGATACAACTATTTTGCAAATTTATCTGACCCGATACGTCGGAATGGCTGGTTAACATGACATACCATGCCCTCTGCATTTTTATTGGCTGTTAAAAACTTTTTATACAATACGATTGGATATTAATGTACAGAATGAATTTGATTGGCTCTTATGCATTATACGATTCTCAAATATGGTCGGATAGCTTACCATATTCATCCATATGAGGAGAAGATATCCACAAAATAATACCAGGTATTGTACTTTGCAGTCATTTTGCCGAGCTAATTCTGGCGATTAAGCAAAGCACGATTTAAAGTAAAAACAACGAATTTTAGTAATATTAAGTTAGCATATATTAGTAATCTCCCTATGATGGCAAATGGTAACTTACCACTGGTAAGCCGCGAGTTATCTTGCTAGAGCATGGATTGGCGGGTAGCCACTCGCCATTCTGGTGTCTTTGCGATTAGTTTCGCCTTTAACGATTTGGGCTGGATTTGCTTTACCGGAGCGCCTATACTATAGGCTATAGTGGAGCAGCTAACCCGTCGGTAAAATTACACGTAAGCTTACGCTAATTTCCGATTGGCATGTCGCAAACGGGAATTATGTCTTCGAAGATAAGTACCATATTCCCTATGTTGTATGACAGTACAATGTTCCGAAAATTACCCTAGCCCCATGAATTCTGCTGCCTGGGATGTTCCGAAAAAAGAAATTGCCTGTTGTCATCCCCTAACTTGACCCCAAGCGTCTAGTGTAGTAGGGACCACATTCGTATACACGCACGTAGCGAAAAGTATTCACTTACGTGCTACACGTGCGCGATAGCCCGCACGGCAACCTGCAGGTCTGCGTGTTCTCAGTAACAGTAGTCTTGTCACAAGACTCTTGTGCGCTTGTAACCTCGCGCTGTTCGCAGTTGAGTCGCACTGATGTAGGTCCCTGTGATTCTCCTTCGTCAGCGTATCTTGTTGAACAGCCAGCCAAAACTACCGGCGTAATTCATTATTGACATTTTTCTTGCTGTACTACTGCCTTGATTCGTGATTGGCCGAAAACCTTTGATGACATGTAACATGAAGCGTCATACAACATAGCGAATACGGTACTTACCATTTTGCAATTTCCCCATAAAAAAATCACAATCTGAAACAGTAGCAATGCAGGTGATGGAAGCGATGCACAGCGAGGTGCACGTCGCCGCCGCCGACGGTGCTGAGCCCCAGAACCTCGCCGCCGCCGACGGTGCTGAGCCCCAGAACCTCGCCTCCACCTACGGCCTGCTAGCTCTAGCGACCGTCGTTTTTGACATCGACTCGGGGCAGAAGCTGGACGCGCTGTATCCTCCCACCTGCGGACTCTCGGAGGTGGCCAACACGAGTCTGGCGCATCTATCGCTGCCCCACTGCAACAACCAGGATGAGGGCGACACGCAGTTCATTGTGCGCTTTCGAGATGGCACAGATGAGTCCGTAACAGCCTCTTGATGCTTGATGCCTCCCAGCTTTCCCGGCTAACTAGGGACTGTGTTGCTACAGCCCCGAGCTCCTGTTCGGCTTCGTGCTGTTCCGCCAGCAGAAAGACGAGTCACGCACCCGCGGGTACTTTCAGAAGGCGCTGGTGCTGGTGAGCACGAAGCCCTACGTGGATCTGTATGATCGCGTGCTGCGAGTGGTGGGCCCGCTCTTCTTCAAAGTCGGCCCGCACGTCTTGGCTGCAGTCTACAACAACATTAAGTCGTGGTATGCTAAGATGATATGGAAGCTTGAGGTGAGCAATTGGTGCTAACTTATATGGCGTGTTCTAACCTGCAGGCCTGAGCTTGTGCATGATACCCCTGTCGTGCTGCCACTTGCTGGCACGTACATCTCGTGTATCATCCCGAAGCTGCTCAATTACGAGCAACTGGATACAACGTACGAGTCCGACGCAGACTCACCTCTGCACTCGCATTTTATTGTCGAGGGAGACGACGATGCCATAGATGTGCCGGATTTCTATGATGTAGATGAAGACGATGAGGAGGAGGAGGACACAGAGGAGACTGTGCTGGTGAAAGGTGGCAATTTCGTGGTGTCACGGAGACAACACCCACCATCACCGTCTTTTGGAGATCTTCTGCTCTCAAAGCGGACACACCAGTCGACTCCATTTGAGGTACGTTTGATTTGCTTACATTTTTCCAGTTGTCTGAAGTCTAAGCTTTTACTATTTACTTTACAGAACATTGGACTGTATTCCAGTTTTGTGGGGCTTGAAGAATCGCTGTGGCTTCTGTGGCAGCTCGCCATCACTGGCGAGAGCTTTCTTATCTTATCCCCTCACGCCAGAACATGCAGTCAAGCTGTGCTCGCATTTACCAGGTTTGCCTTACTCGTATCACATCATAGAGAATCCATACTTTCTAATGCCCAAGCTCTTGTTACCAGTTTAATTGCCCCACTACGGTTCCAAGGTGACTGCCGACCATACTTTACTGTCTATGAGGCCGACTTTGACGTAAGCTCTTCATTAAACTTCACGGCTTGCCTGCCATCGGTAAACTGACGACCTACGTTGATGATTCGATGAGTAGACGCTCGCAAGCAGACAAAATAATGGCGTTAGCAACACGAAAGATGTGATCATTATCGGGACCACAAACCCGTTCTTTATGAAGGTACTTTAACTTGAATGTTGAGCTGTGTGTTGTTATGATGAGCTAACCTTGTATTCTGTGTAGTCACTGAGCCACTGGCCAAATGCTCTGATTTTTCCATTTCTAGAACCTCCGAAACCTAAATCACAGCAAGGAAAAGGTCGAAGAAGGGCATCGTTTAGTCACTTCTACATGTACTATTTCTTGCGTCTGACCAGCGGATTCATTGCAAAATGCAGGTGCAACTGAAGTTGAACATGCCGAGATGGAGGAAACGGGGACTATTTGCCTCCGCATTCAGAAGAACGTGGAGCTAGATGATTTCGAAAACAGTCATCGCCCCATGGTTAGTGATGGAAGTATGTTTGCCTTCTCTGTATGGTTCGATTCACTGACGGTCAGCTTGATGCATTTCTGCAAATTCAGTTTTTGAGGCGTTGTCCCCGCTGCATGACCCCAGACGTCACTGTTCTTCGCCAGCTTGTTTCTCCTCCGGAGATTCACATCACTCAAACTACCAGTCACGAAGAAGAACCATACGTCACAATCAACAATGCAGTTCTTCGAAAGGTATGGCAAGATCATCTTACTGTCTACTACTATAGGTACCTAATCAAATTATTTGATGATACAGCACTTCCGAAAGCTCACGAAGGACTTCTTACACCCGTTTGAGCAGTACTTTGGTATTTGGAAAGCAAGCGGGAGAAGATCAAACTTGTACATGAGTGCTGAGGACTACATGAAACCTTTCACTTTGCCGGGGTTACTATCAAGTATCAAGCCACGGAAGCTTCCTCCTTCAATCAAGCAGGCCAAGTGGAAGGCTCTATACACGGCGTTCGTGAGGGGTCCTCACTTCGAGCCGTGGTTCAATTACCGTCGGCAGTGCTGCATTCATGACTTCGCGAATACACTCCGCACGCTCCGAGACAGTGTTGATGCCGACTTACTGTTGAGTTCGCCCTTCGGAGACAATTTATCGCAGGAGCAGTACGTGAAATTGAAGAAGGAGATGGAAGTCGCACTAGCACTCGAGAAAGCTCGAGGCGAAGTGGACAAGCAGCAAATCCGGACCATCAAGAAGCACATGAAGGCAGTCAAGGAGAAGCTATGCTCCTTCAAGCAAAGTGAATAGATGGCATCTAAACGCCCTCAAAGAGTGTCAATTAACGCTTCTTCTTCTGTCGCCTAGTTGACAGCATCAGGTTGTTGGGATGGATGGGCCTTCTGGAACGCCGGCACAGCTTGCAGTCCGGCGGAGATGCGAACAATTGTCGGGTACTTGGCCATGTCCACGCCGACGCGGTTGGCATTGTACACTTGTGGCTGCAGATACAAATCCGCGAATGTGACCTCTTCCCCGAAGCAGTAGGTGCCTGCCGTCTTGACGAGTTCTCGCTCCAGCGCTTCAAAGCCTCGTTCGATCCAGATCTTGCTCCAGGCCTGTTTCTTGGCAAGTCGCTGCTCCTCCGGGACGTCCTCCGTTGCCTTGATCTGCACCGTCAAGTTCTGGATCGGCTGGATGTCGCAGCCAATGATAGCGCACAGATTGCGCACCTGGGCGCGGGCGAACGGGTCGCTGGGTAACAGTGGCTTCTCCGCGTGAGTCTCTTCCAGGAACTCAAGGATGGCATTGGACTGCGGCAGTGCGCGTCCGTCCACCACGAGCGTCGGCAGGCGCTGGTTCGGGTTGAGCTCCGTGTAGTCGTCCTTGAAGTGCTCTCCACCGCCGCTCAGCAGGTGCACGGCGCGATACTCGTACGGGATTCCCTTCCACTCCAGCGAAATCCGAACACGCCATGAGCAACTACTCCGCCAGTACGAGTACAACACATAGGTTCCAATCTCCCCCATTGTTGCTACAGGAGGCAAAAAGCAAAGTGAGACCTTTAGCAACTGCAACTTGATGGCGTCTTTTGTAATTTATGAGACGCAGCGGAATTTGATGTGCGTCACATTCTCATATTATCCGGATCCGGATACAAAAGTATCCGCGTGTTCACGATTGCTCCACAAAAAGGTAGAGACTTCAGTTTGAGACCAGACCAAATGGCCTCGTCTCCCAAGGACCACGAGGTGATCGACGTAGACAGCGGCCCAGCGCTCTTCGAAGGTCGCGGACGACGCGCACTGACGCTGGATGGAGCAGATGACCAGGGCCACTACGATGACGGCAACGATACGCTCTCCTCTTCCCGCAGTGAAGAAGATGATGAGGGCCAAGATGGTGATGACGCACAGGAGACAGAGGGCGAGGAACACGCGTATCGTCGTGGACGTCAGGCCATCCCCATGGAATCTCCAGGTGACGATCTACACGGTGACCATCTGATGCTGGACGAGGACGAGGAGGACGGAGAACGGGCCAGACGCATGGCTGGTATTGGCGTCCAGCGACTGCGGAGACTACGAGGAAGAAGAGGCTTCTTCCATTCAGACGCAGACGCCCGCAGCTTCAGATACAGGTCCAGTGGGGGAATTCTACAGAGATTTACACTCAGAAAACGCAAAAGAGAGGACCACGACGTGTTCTGGACGGCTATTGGAGTACTCACGTTGCTGAGCTTCGTGTTGATGTGTTGCATTACGATTTACTTGACACAAACGGACTTCTTCGAGTCCCATCAGAATGATCTATTTGGAACGACTGTGGATAACAGGTTTACGGTGGTGGCGGAAGACGACGCACAGATTTTTTTGAAGAGCGGTGCGGAGGGTGAGGTGGAGGAGCTTTAGAGGCGGTGACTGATCGTATTTTTGTGCGGTGATGTGTAGGGTACTCGAATTCCGTGTACTCGGAAGGAATGATTGCCTTTGATAATGGAGAGCTGAAAATTGGACGACGTGCGCTGGAGTCGGAGGACCAGCAGACATTTTATGGCGTGACTTTCTTCTACAACGGCACGTCGACGTTCACGAACAGGTTGGAATGTAAGTATGACAGGTGTTTGACGGTGTTTAAGTATCGTTGCGGTGACTGACGCTGTTGAATGCTTTATTTTTTCTTCTGTTGTGAACAGCTCCGATGATCGAAGCGGATTATTTAAGTGCCAGGAAAGGAGTTGTATTTGATGACGGCACGGTGATGACCACAGCTGCTAACAGTTCAGGGGGAGTGAAGGAGCAGGGTGACTTGAATCTCGTGTCAAAGGCTGGAGCTGTCGTCACGAGCGCTGGTGGCAAGTCGCTGCTTTTTGTTGATCCGGCCGGAACGGTGACTGTGGCCAACACAAACTCAGATGAACCTACATCTACTGGTATTACACTGGATGGTACACGCGGACGCATCAGCATTAGTGGTGGGCTGGTGCTAAAACATGATGGTAACTCGTCAAGTTTGTCGACATCCGAGGCTCTTCATCTGGATACGAGCACAGTTTTTGTGGGTACTTCTACGAGCGGAAAAGTACGTATTTCGGTGCTTGGTGCCTCTGACGGTGACAGTGACGGAGATGATGGTGCACGAGCGTTAGAATCAGCGGAGGAAAGCGAGAGTGTGACACTGGAAGTGGCTGGCCAAACGTCTTCTACGCACAAGGAAGGTGGAGACATCCGCATCGTGGGTGGTGACGGGCTGAATTTTGGTGGTGACGTGACGTTGACCGGAGGTCTAGCAACCGAATCGGAATCGGAGTACGGATCGATCACAATCAACGCTGGACTACACCAGACAGCCTCCTCGCTCACAGAGATTGGCAGCCACAGTTCGACACACGGGGTCAACATTCACGGACTTGTGTCCTTCAACCAACATTCTGGTGGTGTAAATGATACTACACAGGTTAAGGTGGGGGGCGGCCGATTCAACGTATCAGCACAACGGATCAGTCTAGATAACCGAGCTACGAGCTTATCAGAACTTCACCTTAACTCAAACGACGTCCGTGTGGGTGCATCCTCACCGTCAGTTCAAGTGGGCAAGGCCGGCTTGTCGACGGTTAAAGTGCTGGGTGTCACTGCCGCGCTTGATGCAACGAAGAGTGTTGCAATTGGTGGAAGCGCTTCGTCAATTCTCGTGGGTGATGTCGAGACATCGGGGCAGGTGACTAAGATGGCATCATCGGCGATTGATTTGGATGCCTCTCATTCGGTCGCGATTAATACCCTTAATCGTGAAGCCATCACCACCATTTCGGGTCTTGTACATTTCAACGGTAGCTCCACTACAAGCTCCTTGCTGTCTATTACAGACGTTGCTGTCAGAGCGAACCCTCCACGATTTCGCGTAGGCGCCAAGGGAAAGACGAATATCGCATCTATTGAGGCGAACCACGTCACCATTGGTGGGCCTGGTGCGAATGCTACCGCGCTCCCGCCTAGTGACAGCAAGCTCGAACTTTTCAGTTCCAGCATCACTGTCGGCACTGAAGGTTGGTTCGTGTCTCCGTTATTGGTTTTGTTTGAAATGCTGGTGCCTCACACATGCGTTCTACGAATTTCGTTTCTGTAGTATCTGAAGTTTCATTAACGGGAAAGTCTGTTGCCCTTGATGCAATGGAGACACTAACGATCGGAGAACAAGCGGACGAGATTACTGTTGGAAGTGAGGACGTGGACAAAGTCGATGTTCAGGGTACAGCAGTGTCAGTTGCCGGTACGTGTTGTATGAACATCATTGTCAAACTTTGGATGCAATTTTAATGCTAATGGATGTGTATTTTACGAGCAGGTACAACCACGATCGGTGGCGCGTCTCTCGCTGTACACTCGAGCAAAATTGAAATTGGCGGAAAGTCTACGAGCGATATCACGATCGGTGCGTCAGAAGCGGATGTTGACATTGGTTCCCAAGCAAAGGTTGTATATATTGGTGTGGACAGCCCGGCTGTAAATATTGGCTCCGACGCCAGCGTGATTAACCTCTCTGGTAGTGTCACGATCAATGGAAAAACGTTAGATAGCCGCCGACTAGCTGGGCAAAATGACGTATGGAGTGAGGCCAAGAGAAACCGTTTTGGCTACCTCAATGCAGATCGTGTTGTTATAGCAGTCACACAAACCGAGCCGTTGACGACATTCGCGCTTCGTTGGGACAACGGGTTTTCGTCCGAGCCCCAGGAGTATCACGTTGATATTAGCAAAAATCGCATTCTTTCGGCTGCGTCCGCCACGGGGAGCGATAGCGACTTTGAAAGAAGACATCTCCAAATCTCACTGCACATTTCTAGCGTTGTGCTTGCCGTGCAAAGTGAAGATACAGCTGCCCGACCAAGCAAGATTCGGTACGTGTTGTTGATTTCAGTTGAGTTTCCTTAGGTATTTTGCTCACCATCAGTGTTTCAATGATCTGTTGATAGGTGTCGCGTCTATCTCCACCAAGCAGAACAACCCGACGCTGTCGCCATGGAAGTTAGTGCTTTAGTCGAGCACTGTTCTGGTACAACATGCGAGGGTGGAATCTTTTTGGGGCTGCAAGGGCAGCGAATCGTGCCTTACAGTCCCAGTGACTCTTTTTCCACGCAGTGCACAATCGCCTCTACTGCAGCTGGAGAGCTGTTGCTTCGGGGTGCCCAGTATTCGTTCGCGGAGCAGTAGCCCCAACGTGAAGTACAATAGAGAAGTTTATACCTACTGTCGTCCAAGTAGCTGCAGGATCTCCAGTGTTTTCTCCTGAATACCTTCATGTCCGGGAAAACATGCGTGCGCTGCCTCAGCCACTTCTCGTACGCCTTCACGACGCGCAAAAGCCTGTAGACGTTCGGTACCAGAAAGCAAGTTGACCAGAGCCCAGCTCCCGTAATACTGGACGTGTTCGTCTGCTGGACAGTTGAGCATCGCAGCAATGATAGCGCCAAGTCCGCCTCGCATAGCAATGCTGTCACACATCAAGTCTAACTCATGACGAGAACATCAGAACTTGTAAGAACAACAATCAAGACAAAAGCATAATTACCTGATCCTGCCAGAGTTAACAAAGCCCAGCAGCTACGCTTTTGGACGCTGCAGTGCTCAGGAAATGTCTGCATGGCCTGCAGAACTGCATCAATTCCACCAGCATCTAGGATACGCTTGCGGTTGGTTTCTACCGTACAGTAAGAGACGTCAGTGATAACCAAAAAGTGGAGCAAGTACTACGTAGTAGAATAGTAGTCTTACCACAGTTGTGTGCCAGGTTTGTCAGCAGAACGCAGCTTGCTTCTTGCATCTTGGCCTCGGACTGGAAATTCTTCATTGCTGCTACCACAGGGTCCACACCACCTTCTGCTACGACGATAAGACGGTTCCGGTCATGGTTGAACACAACCACACTTAAGCACCTGCAACAGTCTAGCTGGAGCACGAGGCTACTTTTTTGCTGGTACATAACAGCGAGCACAGACTTGATCACGAGACATTCCGGTAGATCATCTTTCAAGCTTTCGTCAGACTTAAGCAACGATGTCAGTTGCTTGAGAGCTTCAAGTAATTGCTGTTGATCGGGGCCTTCGACCCTAGAGTCCTCATTGCCTCCGCTAGCAAGAACTTGGACCAGCTTCATAATCGGGATGTTCTTGACGCTATTGCGCACTCCAAGACCACCGACACTCGCATCATCCCAACTGCGGTGGCGCCGGTGTCGCCGCTGCTTCATATCGCTAGAAAATGATGATGAACCCGCTCGACCAGCACGCTCTTCACACTCTTTGCAATATCCCGATACTCCCACGAGATATCGAGGAGCATCGCATTGAGGTGTCAAGCACTGGCGTAGTTTGCGTGCTTTCTCTGATGGAGCCAACATGACACAAACAATTGTTAGTCTGGAAATGCTTTCGTTTCGATAAGGGTCAATTACCTTCATCAGCTCTCTTCTTGGCTTGACGCTCCAATTCCTCCTCGAAATCGACGATTCTGGACTTCAAAGCTTCGATCTCGATATTGGCATTCTCAAGCTGTTCATGGAACCCAGCGATTACCCGTTTGTGCTCTTTTATCTGATGCCTTAACGCGAGGAGATCATTTTGAGTATCGGCTTGTTGAGACAACAATGTCTCTTTCTCACCATTGAGTTCACTCCAGTCAGCTTGGTGTCGAGCGATATCTGCCTGCAACGATACCTGGCCGTCAAGAGCTTCTCGGAGTTGACGAGCCAGCTCTTCAATCTCCTTGTCTTTCAGCTCAAGCACGTATGAAAGTGATGCTTTAGGGGCACGTTTGCCTGTAGGGCTCTGCTGTAGCTCACTCGAGTACTTGCACCACTCTTCCTGCATTTGAAGGAGTTGGCGGCTGGTGCCTTCAGCCTGTCTTTCAGCTCTCTTCCGGATACGCTGCTCTTCTTCCCAGCGGTGAATAGCTTGTGTTAACCGACCCTCAAGATCTTCCAGTGTCTCCTTCTCTCCACCCACTTTACGAGCAATCGCCGCACACTCTGCTTCCATGTCTTGCTTTTCAGTTGCAAGCTTACGTTTGTCTTCTTTCAGCTTGAGAATTTCAAATAGAAGACCTTGTTTCTCTTCTGCGTCACCGATCTTCGCAAGTTGCAACGTCTCCACTTTTCTATGCTCTTCATCCAAGGAAGTCTCAAAAGCCTTTAACTGCTCTGCCTGCTCTTGGGCTTTTGCCACAAGACGCTTGATTTCCTCATCACTTTCACGTTTGCTCTGCTCACTACTTTGTAGTAGTGCCTGCAATCGCTGACTTTCCTCCGATACTAGCACCTTCTCTTTCTGGGCTTGTTCCAGCTGAAGAACGAGTATGGAGAAATTATTCTGTTCGTCGAGCAGCTCTTGCTCTACGGCAGCAAGACGCTTCAAATCGATTTCACCTCGGCGATCCCGTTCCCGCACTTTTATCTCAACTTGTTCGGTTTCCCTCCTTATGAAATACCGATCGGCATACAGGAAACAGGAAAATGAAGACGACGACAGCCGCAGCTCTTCTACATGTAGTGCTCGTTGCTGCTCGTTTGCAACTAACATGTTCAATAAATCTTGTGCAGTCACACGTACAGGCTTTTTTCGCCGACCTTCAATCGCGATAACACCACCTAGCGATAGCGTCATTTGCAACACACCATAGAAATCCGGGTCAATTTGCTTAGCGCACGACATGCGGTTGAACAATTCGATCGTGGGCTTTTCACCCGTGCACATCTCCAGCAAGAGGACACCAAAGGCAAAAAGGTCCTGCGTTATCGTCGTGAACTCCGCATCACTTGGAATATTAGTGCTAGGCGTAGGTTGCGTTCCGGGTTGGGATGAGCAATGAGAGCCTTGGGTACTTGATCGAGGTGGGGACAACGAACCAGGTGAAGAAGCAGAAAAGCACCCAGTGGAAGTGTTTGACACCAGACGAGGTTCAGATGCCATTTCATAGATAGTTTTTAGTGCTGGACTCGATAGTTGAGACGGAGCTTTCCCAGACCGTAAGACCAATTCCAGCCCAAAGCGACGTAACTTGATACCGTTGGATCCGTCCAACATGACCTTTTTGCTGGTCAAGCATACTCCTAGACTCTGTTGTTTTCGGTGTAGAAATGAAAGTGCTTGAAGAATCTTGATTGCAATGAAAGCGATCTCCCGACGCGATAGCGAAATATTGTCACGATGCAGTACGTCATACAGGCTTATCGGTAGGTATTCCATGACGATACATTCATTGGGAGGTGGTGCATCACTTTGACCTTCATCCGATGGCGTGACGACTCCAAGAAACCGTACGATATTCGGGTGATGGTACGGTGCGACGAATTGCTGTAGAACGTCAAGAGCAACCGTCCAAAGCTCCAGCTTCAGAGGAGATGAGCGACAGGAGAAGAGCACCACATGCGCACCGCCACAGGTACCTTTGTAAGCCCTCCAATGGGGTGTCTGAGTAATCACGCTCTCTTTGTCCTCATCAAGGGCTACCTCCCAGCGTTCAATGGCCAAACCGCTCCACGGCGCTAGAAATTCCATGACGACTAGCTGAGTAAACTCCTCAAGTGCTTGTATTTTTATCTTCGCAGCAGCTCATGTCTCGTCTACCCACGCTTATCCAGCAGTGTCCGACATCGCCTGGAGCTTGTTTCAGCAGCAATTTGGAGTTGTGATGCAAGTCGCGACACTAAATCGCGGGCTTCTTGGTAGTTGGTGATAACACCACTCACGGTTGCAATACTGGTCTGAAGACTTGCCTCTTCACTCTGCATCCTCTCCTCTTCAGCAACGAGTTTGTCCATATAATACGCTGATGTCGCAGATGCTGAAGTAGCTTGAGTGTGTAAGTATCCATCTTCTCTTGAACACTCTCCTTTTCCACAACCTTCTCAGAAGGTCTCAATTGGTCCTGTGAGTCCTCCCCTGGTCGAGTGATACGAGTTTCACCAGTGTCACCCGTTTGAAGGCAGAACGTAACTCGGTCTGCTAACTTGGGTTTTCGACGAGTACCTTCGCTCTCTTCTTCATCCCCCTCGTCTCCATCCAGCACCAATGACCGTTTGGTACGCTTGTGGTCGCGCTTTTCAAGAGCTAGAGGAGCAATTCCACCACTTTCCAGGTGAAATGGACGCTTGGATCGTTTGTGCGGAGACGGCGTAGGAATCGCAGGACTTGTGGTGGTTGACCCACTTCTCTGGCGGAAAGGACTGCCACTTAACGACTTCATACGGTCCTTCCGCCCATTGAACTCTTCAAGCGCTCGTCGAACAGTGCTAACAGGCTCCTTGAGTCCAAACGTTCTCACCTTTTCCACAGGCAAGGCACTCAAATCGCCGATTGTTCTGATCTTGTAGAAAGAGAAGAATGGCCGAAACCCCAATGGGAAATGCTTATAGAGCAATGTAATCCCTTCAGTGCATCCGACAAGATCCGGGTAAATGCACTGTGAAGCGCTAAGAATTTGACGCTGTGTGCGCCCAGCAGCTAGCTTCGGAGAAGCTGATTGTGACCCAACGGAAGGTACGGTCGCTTTCGCTTCAAAAGGCTTGGTACCCGGTTGATCCAAGGCTCCTGTTTTCTGCGGAGGTGTTGGCGCAGATTTGGCATCAGCCTTCTCTTCGGTCTTCCTTCCAGGTTTTGGCGTCTCATTTATCGATGAAGCTGGGGTGGGTTCAACAGGACTTGCACTTGGTATAGTAGAAATCTCTCCACTCAGCAGGCACGGCGATGAGGTGCTGATATCCAATGACGCTGACACATACTCGGGACCTAACACCACCACAACACCGGTACCCTTTTCTTCAGCATCAGAAACATCACTTGGAGTCGCAGAACTAGCAGTGCTGGCCGTCGCAGAAACGACCACTCCAGGATTCCCACGAGATTGACGCAAATCCAGCAACAGCGATGCATTCTGCTGACTTTCGTAGGTGTGCTCCTTCATACTCTTGGAAACATTTACAAGCTCGTCCAACATACTCCTTTTTCCATTTGTTCCATAGTCGTAAGCGATAAGCTCGTGAGCTGAACGGATGGATTCCTCGCCGAAACGAATCACGGCGTCCAGTCCACGGGTCTGCTGTTGAGCGCCGACTTTTATACTCTCCAGAAGTTTTTCCACAACAATATCCAGAGATGTCAGTGTGGATTGCTTTCCATCGCCACGGTCATTATTCATGTCATCAACAAATACCGCGTACTCGAACAGCAGATTCATCACAAGGTACGGTAGCGCATTGTCTTTGGCCAAGAAGTCAACATAAAGATCTCCAGCTTCGTTGCCATGCCACTTCTCCAACACGGCAGCACACTGAACGTACATATCCTTGAGGTATTCCATGCGCTGGGTGATATGCTCAAAGAGCTTGTTTTTTGGGTGAATCAGCACTGCTTGTAAATCTCGTGGAGACGCGACACCAGAAACAAGTGGAACTAGCAATTGCAGTTGCCATTCCAATCCAAAGCCCACGGACGCAACCACAACCCCAACAATTTGGCCTTCAACATTCGGTCCAGCTTGGTCGGTTGGTGCTGGCACATTGGTTATTTCAGCTGAAACGGACCTAGAAGTTAGTATTCCAAACGAAAAATCAATAGACATCCGCACGAGACGCAAACCAAAGTTTGACGTAGCTCCATCACGCCTGCTGTCTGAGTGAATACGCTGGCACATCCCTTTCCAAATAGCCATCACTAGTTCATTCGCTCGTCCTTTGCTGCGGTCAACGCGACTTTCGTCAAAAATCTTGATCAGGTTTTGAACAGCACCAAAAATATCCTCTAATAAAAATGCAATGCCAATCAACTCGGGAGTGATGCGAACATTGTCGCGATTCTCATCTTTCATTGGGCTCAGCTTTCCAGTCTCCGGGACCGTACTTAGAGCTGGCTGCTTTGAAGCGACAGATCCATCGACGGAGGATCCTCCCATTACGGTGCTACTGCTACTTTCACTGCGGGAGGGACTGTTTTTGCTTTTATCAGATTCGCACAACTCGGGTTCCCATATCTGCTTGGCAAAGGTGACAAATTGCTCCAGCTCGACAGATGCATCATCCTTCACATGCAACCTCTTCGTCATCAGAGTGAGCAGAGGAGTGACCACTAACTCTCCAAACCAAAACTTCCACTCAGGCACATTTTGCTGTTGTCCAGCTTCCACCGCCTGCTGCTGCGCTTTGCAGTGCTCATTAAAATCTTGCACGGCAACATTTACGATCTTTCACCACGAAACAAAGGCTGCATCCACAACATTTAGCAGCATTTCCTGCTTCAAGCACACCTTACTCGGCCACGCTAGCAAACCCACCACAGCCTTATTGAACAACCAGTTCTGACACTCATGAAAAATATCCGCAATCCCGCCCCACGCCTGCATAGCCATCAGTCGAACCGCTGCATCTTCGTCTTCCATACACTTTTCCGGAACGTACAGCACCTTATTCAACATCCCTAAATCACTCGAGAACCTCGACTTCAGCAGTACCAGCGTCAACTTCCACAGATAAACAGCATCTTTCTGCCGGTCACGTTCCATGTGCAGCTTCATGACCGGCAATAAATACTTCTCAGCACAATGCTGCACCATCGTGAGCGACTCCTTTGACCACTTGTTCAGATGTTTACTCGCTTCTTCCAGCACCAGCCTTGCTTGTGTCCTCGTGGACGCTTCACTACTTGCTAGTCGACTTGCAATAGGTCTCACATAGATACTCAGCACTGCACCGTCGACTCCCAATTGTTCCGGATACTTGACCAGCAGCAAGTGCAGCCCTTTGAGTGCTTGCACCTCAATAGCTCGAGACTTGAACGGATTCACCACCGCCTGCACCAGTCCTTCCACTGTCCGTGGCAAAAGATTGTGTCTCTCAGCTGGGAAGTTCTGCACTGTGAGGCACCAGAGACACAATTTGTATGTACTCTGGTCTTGCGAGGAGAAAAGGAGACGCACCAATTCCGCTAGGAAGAAGCTCATGTGTTCGTCCGAGAAGGAGGCGGCCAGACTGCGATGGTGGATTAAGTACGACAGACAGCGTAGTGCTGCGTGCAGCACGTCGCTTAGTGCCTGGAGCTCCAGGTCCAAACGCATCTCGTTCAGTAGCGATGACACATGCGTTTGCAGCTCCATAACGGAGGCTTCCGAGTCTTCCAGACGCAGCAACTCCTCAAGCTGCAAGTAAACATCTAGACGCGTCTCTTGTCCGCGAGATAACGGAAAATCTCGTGTCGTGAGAGCCGCCAGCGCCCGCGACAACTGCGTCTCCGCCGCCTCCATTGCGCAGGCAGTACAGCACTTCATGTGGGCCACACCAAGTGGGTACTTTTAACTCTAATATGGGTGGACCACACACTCGTTTTGGGCGATTTGCGGCCATTATAATACCAAGTGATGGCGGACAAAGGCGACAAGAAGCCGTGGGATGGCGCGCTGGATGTTGTGTCCAAGCAGCTGGACGAGGCGTCCAAGAGCGTGCGCGATGCGGCCGCGGGACCCGTGAACCAGGTGCGTGACGTGGTGCTGAACGAGGTGGACCACGCCAAGGAGCTCACGAGCTCGGCGCGTCACGCACTGAAGGAGACGTCGCAGCAGGCGTGGGAGACCGCCAAGACGTTCATCGCACCTGTGACGGACGTTTTCAAGCGCGCGGACGGCGACGAGGGCACGCAACTGCGCAAACACCTGGGAGCGGCCCGTGAGAGCCTCAATGCGCGGCTCTACGTGGCGCAGCTGCAGCTTGAGGAGTCCAAGAAGATCGCGGACGACCAGCTGGTGCCTGTTAAGGGCGCGTTGGCTGTCGCTCAGCAGCGTATGCGTAGTATACTACTGAGGATAGTATATTACTGCTAGTATTAATATTGTTGTTGTTATACAGAGCTGGTGAAGGCGAACGAGTTCCGACGCGAGCATCCGGAGGTGGCGGCGGCTGGTCTGGCTGTTGTGGTGGGCGTGCCGTCGCTCTTGTTCCGTACGTGATTGGCTGGATGTTTGATATTGAAGAGAAAATGACTGACTGGGTGGGTTTTTATTCTTACCAGGCGGCAAGTGGTCGGCGGCACGGAACTCTGTGCTGGCGGTGGGCGCTGGTGCTGCGGCATGCTACGGTTCGGACAAGTGGGCGGAGAAGAAGCGGAAGTAGAGAAAAGACTGACTGCTAAAGGGTTGAGGAGGAAATGGAGTGCATCACATCATATCACATTGCGCCATGGCGAGAATCGAGACAGGAACTGGAAGTTGTAAGGAGATCAAGAAGGGCACACTCTTGAACCTCGACGAGAAACTTTGTTACGTGCTTGTTGTGTTTGTTGATTGCATTGCAGGGAGCCAAGGTTAAGAAGGGTGAGTCAGGATTAGTACTTTTGCTTGTTCACCAGGTTGATTATTTTTGACCTTGAAACTGTTTTTTTTAGGATGACCTCATCCATGAGGCACAAGGTACGTTGTTTATTCTTAATGAGAGCCTGACTACTAGGAAAACTGGCAAGTGGCTTCTACAAAATGGCCGATCTGTCGACGAGGGACTTAATGCCGCAGTGGCAATACGATCACAGCCAAGACCGCAATAATGTCCATGACGAAACAACGATACAATGGCGTGGTGTACATCGTGTGGCAAAACAGATACGTCAGTGGGAGGAGCACCACCTGGATAACGACTTCGAGGCCGTGGACTTTGAAACGCGAGCTGCCGCACTCGAAGCTCACTTTCTTGGGGTGCATCAATGCGGAACCATTTTGCCCGAAAGAGAAACGCCCCGAGCTGCTACCGGTAGGGCCATGCCAAGAGTTCGTCCGCAGTCAGCATCTCTTTCTCGGCGAGTAGCTGAAAACAATGATGCAGGTGCCACGAATACTGAGAAGCGTGGGCGACAGCGGCCGCAGTCTGCAAAATATCGGTCGGAGAGCGGTGATCGAGTCGTGTGGAATGCTCCCGCTGAGCCTAAAGCTTCTAAATGGAGAGAGATGTTGGCTTGCGCCCCAGATTTCAAGCAACCCACGTTACGGAAGTTAGAGCTGGAGACATATCAGCTGTTGTACAGAACTCTCCAACAGTGCCAAGAACGTGAGGTGCAGCCCTCAGCTCGGAGACGAAAGAGGGGGAAGAATGCAAACAATACGAACAAGTCTAACAGCCCCAACAAGGAGCTTGCTTGTGGAAGTGGTCTCCATTTAGCGCGAAGTCGAAAGAAGCGTCAGCAGGAACACGATCGAGAAATGATGCTGGGCAAGACTCGACAACCTTCACGTAGAATTGAGCGAGAAAAAGCTAAGTCTGAAAACGATAACCAGCATGCTATTCAAGACAAAACGCGAAAATGCGGCAAGTTACTGAGGAAAAAGACATCGCAGAAGCATTTTCAGGAATGCCAACCTGCTCATCAAGCCTCCAAGCAGAACAAACAGTCACCAGAGCAATGTTTTCAGCGTCCTACCAGTGCAAATCGAGCAAGAGGTCCATGGGTACCGGCGGGGCCGTCAAGCTCTTTGGCTGTTCGAGGCATACCTTCTGCAACCAGTGAAGCAACACAAGACAAACGCATCGTCCAAATGTTAGCGGCATTCCAGCGTCACGCAAATGCACACTTGCGTGTATCCAAGAATGTGCAGAAGCAGTTGAAGAAAGCTCAGCAATCTGCGAAAACCGCCCGAGCAGGTGAATCACGAAAGATGGAACAAGCGACCAAGTGCTTCCCCGAAAGCAAGGACCCTATAAAACCTTCACATCCAGCGTCGGCATCCCGGGTTGTAACCTGTACTTCAGACGAAGCAAAGGAATCTGACTTGGAAATTGATCGAGGTAACCAAGAAAATGATCGAGATCAAGCTGCCGAGCTACGAGAACCCACCGAGCTACCGCCACCATTTTATGGGTGTGATTCAGTGTCCGGTGAGTTGCCTACAACATTAAAATTTGTGATCCCTCCTCTCAAACTGCCACCGAATTTGTGGAAGTACCAGCTGGCCGATGATTTTCGAAGTGGAATGTCAGAGCTATCCCAACTGAGTGCCCGTGATCTCTCAAGTAATGTTCTACAAGTTGATGATGCTGTTACGCCCTCGAAAGCAGTCACACTTGACGAAAGTACTAAAGATTTAGATACTTTCTCTGAATGGAAGTCCAATTTGGAGCACGTGGATGGCAAGGTGGAAATCACACCCGTGGTTCCAATTCATGAGTGTAGGAGAACTACAGTTGAAGATGAGTACCTGGCAGAAGGCCTTGTGGAGCAAACATGCACGGGGCTGTCAACTGGGGATGCAGAATCCCCAATAGGTGAATTGCAGCAGGAATCCCAGACAGCGCAAGCCGTTCCTGGTGAAGATTGCGATCGTATAAAAAGTGAACTATCCGAAAATGTTGAAGCCGATGGCTCAAACAATACGACTGAGCATGGGATGGAAGGTGGCGGAAGTGCCTCAACTTCGAATGAGGTCAGTATTCGACTGGAGGCCTCGATGAGCCCAACAAAAGAGATTGGTTCTTTGTTGCCTGGGGGAGTGGACGCAACGAGGCTCAACCATGAAGAAAGTAAAATATTCACAGGTGGTGCATTGTCAGATTGGAATCCCCCTGTAGTTGGGAAGACTGTGGAGACTGATGAAAACGATAATGATATCAGCAACTCGGAAGAACAATTGAGTGTGGAGCAAGACAATAGTGGAGATGACGATGGCAGAACTGGATCGGGTTGTATGGATATAGATGGCAATCAGAAAGCTGCCTTTGGATCCAGTAGTATCGTGAGTGAGGCTTTTCTTCGGCCGAATGCAGATGATGCCGTGAAATCATCCGAAGAGGTTGACAGCGTGGGTTGTGAACGAAGCGGATACTTGCTTGATGAACCGGCAATTACTGTGCTTGAAGTGGATGCAAATTTCTTGCCAGTGTCACCCGCTGCACCAGAGGGTCATCAAATGTATACTCATTTCGTTGTTCCAGAGTCTTCTGAGGTGGCCTCAGGCGATGACGCTGGAGATGCCGATTTCACTCATTCCTGTTCTGATCAACCCCTGGAAAACAAAGTAGAGTTTGGTCCTGCTACCAAATTTGACGTCAATATGGTGTTGGACTTAGGTCGGCACGACTCCGCCTCTACCGAGAAGTCGCCTGTATCACCGCCAATTATCTTCGAGTCTGACGTACAGAATCTAGATTGTGGGGGAGTTGTCAGTGGCTCTAGTGTTGTTAAGGAAGCGAACGAAATGGGGGAACGCTCAATCGGCGAGAACACTGGGACTTTCGAGAGTTGGGTTTGCGATGCCGATGTGATTCACCCGATAAACACCGAACACTATCCGACGTCAGATAACAGTGGTAAGTGGCGACAAGTGGAGCATGAAGATGCCATACCATCCAACTCGCAACTTGTAGAACCTAAGATGGAGACAATGACCATCGAGGCTACGATTCCGTCTGGAACAAGTATTGTTTCACCACCTATCGTAGGCGACAAAAAAACACTTAAGCTTGAGACGAAAGCTAGTTCTCCTGCTCGCTCACCGAAGAATCACACCGCAGTAAGCGATGTTAAGACCACCTCGCTGCCAGTGCACAGCTTCTCGCCAGAAGTCCACAACAGTAATTGTGATCAAGCAGAAGAAGATCCTTTACGGCTGCACCAGCAAGAAGTGACCCGATCGTTTTTGAAGCGTGTATCGTCACGTAAGATGGTCGAGTCAGAATCGACATCCACTCAACCGCAGTCACGTGAAGAGGAAGTCGAGCAGGGCGATCAGTTCGGACCAACAGAGCCGGTGACTGCAGAGGTTCCTGCTGTCGTCATGGGTGTCGAGACTCAACTGGAGCAAATTACCAAATGTGTAAAGGAGCGTGAAAGCATTGACGGGGACTCTGTCTCGCCCCTGGAAGGCGAATGCTCTCAAGCATTGAACGGCTGCGAGTCGGCCATAGAAAAGTATCCTCGAGTAACCGAGACATCCGCTGCTACGTCGGACCTTGCTACTACATCACCCACCGAAAAGGTTGACACGAGTTTCACCTGTGTTGATGGTGCTTCAACTTCCACGTTAGCGGTGACAGACACCGAAGCAAATTCGGAGAAGATCGGCCAAAGACCCTGGCAAGAGGAGCTCAATGCACCTAATACTTTAGCTAACAGCGATCAAGAGATTTTGGTGCAGGAACTATCGGCGCATGGCAGTTCCGACGCGACAAAAGTTGCTGACCAGGACTCTGCGCAGTCGTTGGTGGAGCACCGCAACGCGGTTCGCAAGATCCAAGCCCAGTACCGATGTTTTGTGCGTCGTCGGATCATTTTCGACCAACTTCGGTTCATAGTGGCGAAGAAGCGGCGACAGACACGGAGGAAGACTCGCCAAAAGGTAAAAAAGGTGAAGGCTGTAGACACGGTCGAGAATGAGAGTCCAGCGGTAGTGGTGGATGCGAACAGCATGGATAACCTACCGGAAGAGATCCAGCAAGTTGCGCCGACATCACTGAGTAGTGTGATAGGCGTGGAAATAGCATCAGAGACTCCTTTGAGCGAGGCACCAGAACCATCGGTAGAAGACGCGAAGCTTGGGACCCGACAAGACTCGTGCGAGTATGCGTTCGACCTCTTTGATGACTCAACGGAAGCGAATGGAGAAGTGATACAAGAGGTGTCTACTCCAGCAGTAGAGGACGGCGAGGACGACCTGTCAATGTCAATAGCGGCGACGCTCGATATTGATAAGACAAGCTCGGAAAAACTAGACAACCAGCAGCAGGAAGACCCCATTCTACCTGCAAAGGATGGAGATATCGCCTACGCTACTGTCAGCATTGAGCCGCTTCAAGAAAAGGAAGTTGTTTTGAAGGATATGCTTCTGCCAGGCGCAGCGATTGACGTTGAACCGAGTTATGAAAGACCGGCAGACCCAGCCGCTGTAGGCGGTCTTGTCACCTCCATGACACTCGCGGAGCTTGCATTCTCCGAAGATGTTAAGGAGGAGTCATCAAATACCGGTACTGTGGACACTGTTCATGTTGAAGATGCCCCAAAAGTTGCAGCACTGCAACCACATTGGGAGCGCTATGTGGACAGCTCGACTAGCAAGTCGTTCTATTACAACCCCGTCACGAACGAGACGCAGTGGACAGCCCCAGTAGACCACGCTGCCATAAATTCATCACACGCTTCAACAGACACTGCAAGCGGGCAGTCCGCACCCACACAGGAGGCGACGGGCACATGGCAGGAGTTCTTGGACGAGGCTAGCGGCCAGCTGTATTACTACAACACCAAGACCGGCGAGTGTTCGTGGGAGCCACCCACCGCCGATTGTCCTGGAGTCGTGGAGTCGCTGCAATCCGCCTCAACAGCTGAGAGCGCGGCAATTGGCGTGAGCCCGTGGCTCATGTACATTGACCCGGCGAGTCTAGCACCATACTACGTGAACGTGGAGACTATGGCCACGAGCTGGGAGAAGCCCGACAACTTTGTCGTTGCAGACGCTGCCGGTACCAGTGAAGATACCTATATCATCGCAGTTGATGACCATGCAGCGTTAGAGATTTGATAACTACAATACATGTACCGGTAGTGGAGACCTTCGTGATTGTCGTGACGACGAAAGTATGTGTCCTCGCACGTTGATGTCTTATTTGTTCAGCTGTCGGTCACGTGCTAGCCAAGTGCTTGGCGGTAAGCGAGCACAAATGCCTGGAAGTCCTGGTTTTGGATAGCCGCCAGAGCCAGAAGAGCTGTTGGCAATCTTGGGCACATGGCTGCCAATTGTGTTGGCTCAGTGGCGCGCCGGAATCGACCGCCGCCTGCCGGGCGTGAATGTTCCTGAGAGAAAGGTGTAAGCGCATTGTGCGGTTGTGCTCTCCGACCACGGCGCGACTATGGACCGAGTGCGGTTGGTAACGTGCCACCTGCCTTTTGGGCCTAGCGAAAGCGCCACAACGCGTGGATAGATGGCGGCGTGCCGCGCCTTCATCAGCTGGGGCAAAGAGTGGCAATATGACTCAGTGACAAGCTGCGAGCAGTATGGGCCCGCAAGAGTGGGCAGAACACGTCTAGCAAGCCGCGAAATAAGAAAGCACATTGTAATATTGCGCGTCACCCGCGGTGCCCTTGGCGTCTGCAGCATTGCGGCAGCGACTGCTGTAGCTATGGATAAGCCTTCATGAGTTTGTAGCGTAATGAACGGCGCTGGACTGCGGGTGATACGCACCCAGCACAAGCGCAAAAACTTTCAATTCGTCGCCCGAGTGATGGCTAGCAAGTTGCCTGGCGCCTTCTGCGATCTTGATGCGCGATTGCACTTTGCAGTCGCTGCATTGTGCCTCGACATCGGACCTTCGGGACAATTTCTGCACCGACAAATTGTGGCACCAATGACAAGCATTGTCAATCGTCTTCCGTCCTCGCAGTCGTTCCTGCCTGGGCCTATCGTCCCGATATGCATGGCACGGGGACGCCGAGCGACTTGCGTGGAGCTACATGTACACACGCTGGTGGTGTATGAAGTTCATCGGACTCACTGCAACTTGCCGATCTCGGCACCGCTCGCGAGTTCCACGCAGCGTGTAGCGCTCTATAGTGAAAGCATTGTCCACCATGGTGTCGCCCGCTCGTGGGGATACATGCACATTAGATCTGGCAAACTCCACACTGATACATGTACCGGTAATGGTCATCACGCAACACCTTGCTGATGAAAGCGAGTAGCACAGCACTGCAAAAGCCCGTAACTGGGATACTGTAGCCGAAACCATGCCAGCATGGCAGTCCGCGTTGCAGCCAGTTTGGGTTTCTGTAACAGTAAATTTCGGCTCAGATCCCATGCCAAAACTTTTCATAGAGTTCATGCTTGGTCAAAACTTACACAACTTGGGCGGATGGGGCAAAAGTGCAGCAGAACCAGCTGGGCTCTGCTTGTGGTGTAGAGTAGAGGCTGCCCACAGAGACCAGTGCGCTTCCGACTCTCCTCTCCTGTGCTGACCAGGTCCCTAGGGCAAGTCATTTCCAGATTGCTCGGCCTTTTGCTCATTGCTGTGTGCGGAAACTGACTCGACCCGATCAAAGGAATTTGACAGTTGGTGCCGCCGGACAAATAGTAGATAGTCCCAATACACAGGAAAGCAGCCCGACCGACAGACTTTTCCACCGAGAAACTTACGTAACAGGATGAAGGTCGTCTCCGCATTCGCAGCGGCGGCTCTCGCGCTGCTCGGAGCAGTGCAGGCCGTCGACATCGACAACGGCTTCACGCAGGACGGCTCCACCACCTACTGCATGGGCGTGACCGGTAGCGTGGGCACGCTCAACTTCGACACAATCGAGGCCAGCAACGTCGGCCGATGCCCCGTAGGTGTCACACTTACGCTCACAGCCTCGGAATTCCACGTGAGTGACCTTGTCACCGTCAAGTGGGCGGCTAAGACCAACGCGGGTCTGTCCAACGCCATCTTCCCCAACGCTATTGACGCGACCACGGGCCTTCCGGGCGCCGTGACCACGTCATCGCTCTTTGCTTGCACTTCTGGAACCAACTGCGCCACTAACGTGCGTGGAACTCTCACGGGTGCCGACGGAACGAGCACTGGAGCCTTCGCCACGGACGGCACGAAAGCTCTGGAGACCAACACCTTCAACCTCGCCACAGCCGGCGACTACATCATTGTGGGTATCGTGGCCCTTCCCGGTGACAGCTCGCTCAGCCTCGCAGCGGACGAGTACATCGTCTTCAAGAAGATCAGCGTCGTGTCCGCTGACACCGTCATCTCGTCCTCGTCGATGTCCACAACAGGTAGCGTAGGAACTTCTGATTCAAGTGGCTCAAACTCGACCACTTGGTCGACCACTGCTCCACCCGTAACAACTGCACCGCCGCTAACCGAAGCGCCTTCGTCTTCCACAGGTTCTTCGAACGCAGGCTCTTCGGGCAGCGGTGTGAACTCAACGACGAGCACACCAGGCAGCACCTCTGACGACAAGTCTGGCAGTAAAGCGGAGCAGAAATCCAAGTCCAACTCGAGCAATTACGAGTCGAACGTCGTGTCGGACTCTTCGACCGAGACTACCACGACCACGGCGCCGACGACTTCGGATGACACGACGGCCCAGCAGGACACGGGATCATCGGACGCGACCAAGTCAGCTTCGACCTCTTCTGGCAGTGACAACTTCCTCGGCACAAACGGCGTGATCATCATGGCCGCGGTAGTAGGTTGCTGCATCGTTGGTGTCGTGGGCATCGCCTTCGTGATGCGCCGCCGCAAGGAGCAGCGAATGAACGCTAACAAGGCCTTCGACCTGCACTCGCCCTCGCTGGCTAGCGACATGGACGACAGCGCGCTCAACGGCCACAAGATCGATCTGACATACGTTGCCAACATTTCGGCTCGCAACAACGACAAGGCTGCGGAAAACATTATGAGCGAGGAATCGTCGGTGGCCATTATGGCCTCGGCAGAGCGCGGATCGGAGCTCAACTCGAGCAATGGTAGCTCGTTGCACTCGCTTCCCAAGAGCAGTCTGGACACGGACGAGTACTCGGACAAGGTGAGCTACGGTGCCGCTGGCGCCACCGCACACTCGAACGAGGCTGAGATTGACGCCTACCGCATGAGCAACATGTCGGATCTGTCGTCGATTGCTGGCGGCGCTCAGAGCGAAGCCTCCATGTCCAACTTTGGTGACTCGGTTGTGTCGGCAAGACAGAACAATTACCTGCAGCCTGGTGACTGGCACGACTCGGAGTCATCTCGTATGGACTCCCGTCTGGACTCGATGGAGCAGGCTGAGTTGAAGGCCCGCGGATTCGGCAGCATTGGTGGATTCAGCACGGTCAGTGGATTCTCGGAGGACGGCACGTCGCGTATCACGGGCTTGAGTGATCACGACTCGAACCGCGACATCGGCTTCTCCATGTCGTCGCGCCCTACGGTCGAGTCGCGCTTCACCGAGGACTACAATGTTACGGAAGACCATGCTACGGTCGAGTCGCGCTTCACTGAGGACTACCGTGCTACGGAGGAGTCTCGTGTGACAGAGGACTCGCGTGCGACGGGCTTCTCGGAGGCCATGGATCAGTCTCGCCTTCAGAGTGAGGTTTCGGTAGACTCGTACGGTTTCCGGGCATCCCGTTCTAGTGCCGACTCGTACAGCTCCGGCATGTCACCCTACAGCCGCGAGAGCTCGCGTATCAGTGGTTTCAGCGTTGGCTCGAGCGTGGACGACAGATCAAGCAACGCTAGCGGGTACTAGACGAAGTTTTCGGTAGTTTTGGCGTGTGGGTTTCCAGTGCTAGGAGAGGGATGCAGTACTGAGGGTCAACGATCGAGTGAGTTTTGTGGTTTTACTCTCGAGTCTCCAGTCCTCGCCCATGTTGTTAATAATCTATGTTGATTTGATAGCGATGCAGTAGTTCAAACCTTGCCCACGTACGCGTTGAATAGATTTTTGACACTTGAACACCCACGTTTACACTCATGTGCACCAGATGAATACAGTATGAAAAGCTGGCTATCACACCTTTGGATTAGCCAGAACCACCGTCTGCTTCACAATTGCTTAGATAAGCTTGTGCTCCTTGGCCAGCTTAGTGAGGTTCTCGATTGTCGAGGGCTCGCACTCCACCAGCGGGGCGCGCACAGCGGCGGTGCTCTTGCCCATGAGCTGCAGAACCTTCTTGATAGGCTGCGGGTTGGCCTCGCTGAAGAGCGACTTGACCAGGAAGATCTGTTCGCATCAATACGAGCACAACATATTAGCATCAAGCTACCAAGACATCGTAAAGGTATCAAAGTCAAACGTACGTTCTCCAGAGCAGCCTTGCGAGCAGCGGCGTAGTCGCCCTTGAGCATCGGCTCCGTGACGGCCAGCACCTTCTTGGGGGCTGTTTGCACGCAACAACAAACACACATGATGAGTTAGTGGCCCACAATCCACAGAAGCACTGTAAAAGCCAACGGCATCGCCACTCACAAGCGTTAGAGAGCACACTGATGACACCGGTTGCGCCCATAGCCATAAGCGGCAGGGTCAGATTGTCATCGCCCGAGAGGATGGTGATGTCGCACAAGGCAGCGATCTCCATGGCCTGGTCCAGCGAGCCCGTGGACTCCTTGATGGCCACAATGTTGGGCAGCTTGTAGAGCTCCGCAATCGTCTGCGGCGACAGGTTGACGTTGGTTCGGCCAGGAATGTTGTACACCACCACGGGGAGGCCCACCTCGGCCACAGCCTTGAAGTGGGCGTACAAACCCTTCTGAGTGGGCTTGTTGTAGTACGGGCACACCACCAGGCAGGCGTCGGCGCCGTGCTCCTTGGCCGCGCGCGTGAGGCGCAGGGCCTCAGCCGTGCTGTTGGAGCCCGTGCCAGCGATGACCGGCACACGGCCAGCAGCCGTGGCCACCACCTCACTGATCACGCGGTCGTGCTCCTCGTGGGAGACCGTGGGGCATTCACCCGTCGTGCCCATCTGTTGCGTTCATTACCAGCAGCATTAGCGTCCATTAGCGCCAGTCAACAATAATGGGAATGCGTAAACTACGTACCGGCACGAGGCCGTTGATGCCCTCCTGGATCTGCCACTCCACGAGCTCACGCAGCTTGGCGTAGTCCACGGCACTGCCGTCCTCCGTGAAGGGCGTCACGAGCGCGGTGAAGGTTCCCTGCAACTTGAGAGTCATGGTTGCCTTGACTGTCTATTGAATTGTGTGGAGGCACTGACGTCGGCGCTGGAGATCTGCGCGGGTTGCCCGCCAGCCAAGGAAGTGACTATTGTCACAATATAAGGGACGGATGACATTTATATTCTAGGCCGCTAACCGAGACTATTTCAAGATCCAATCGTTTTCACCCCTTCCGTGTCAGTTTGTGTAGAAAATGTAGAATAAATACAAATGGCAAGTAAGTTCATGTTGTGGTAGTAGGGACTGGAGTTGACAAACCCGTTTTCTTCTCAACACGCTGATTACGGGAAGCAGCGCAGGCGCTGGCATGAGTTGCTGCTTCAAGGAGCAGCACTCGCAGGTGGCTACAGTGAAAGGAAAGCCGGCGTCATGAATGAATCTCCGCTAGAAAGCCGGAGGCGGCAGTACACGTACGATCACAGCCGCACGATGGTTGAACACTGCCGAACACGGCACATGAGGCCTCACTCGAGCGAATCTTCAATAAGATATGTCACTGTAGTGAGGTACCTACCGTTACATTTTGGAGGCATTTTAAATTTTTGAAATGGCGCGCGAATCGCAGACGTAAAAATTTTCCATACAAATATTAAGTATAGAGGAGTGATGGTCCGATCGCACCCCGACCCCTACAAATTGGTGTGCGCGCTCGATCAGCACCGCATACAGAAACCAAGTGTAGCGCACGACGAACGCGACAGGCAGGCAGCAGACGCCGTCGCCCATGACGAGAGCCGTCGCGCAGGATGCGGCGCCCTTCGGCCGCAAGCGCAAGGCGGACGACTTCGAGTGGGAGACGTCCAAGGAGAACGTGATGCCGCTCAAGCGTGGTCGCAACGTGCAAGACCTGAACAAGGCTCTGCGCGCGCACGACTCGTTCCAGACTAAGCTACGACTAGAGGACGAGGTGAAGGCCAAGGAGGACGCCATCGCGGCCTATGATGGAGACGACCCGCTTGCTGGCTGGCTCGATTACGTGCGCTGGCTCGAGGTCAAGATGCCCGAGGACACACGCAAGAAGTTCACAGTGCTGGAGAAGTGCACGCGTGAGCTCAAGGACAACCCTCGATACAGGAACGACATGCGCTACATCCGACTATGGATCCAATATGTGAGTATTGCAGGCAGTGTGTGTTGTACAGTAGAGCTACGATGTTGACGTTGCTATGTTCCGTAGGCGGACTTGGTGTCCAACCCAAAGGACATCTTCAAGTACCTGTACCAGAACAAGATCGGTGAGCGTGTCTCGCTCTTCTACATTGGCTGGGCCTACGTACTGGAGACGATGGCCAACTACCCACAAGCACACAAAATATATTTAAAAGCCAGCCAGAAGTACGTGCCTTGCTTTGCTTGAGCTGCTGAACTGGGTGCCATGGGATATTGACGATGCTGTGCTCCAACAGGAATGCAGAGCCACAGGACCTTCTAGAACGGAAGTACAAGGAGTTTCAGAGACGCATGAGTCGGCAGTGGCTGAGAATGACCGAGGAAACTGGAGTCAGCGATATGGATGAGGTAACGCACCGCCGTGCCCTCGAAAGTTTGTCGGCGTATGCAACGTTGGAACTAAACGATGCACAGCGTCAGCAGCTTCACCAGCACCAGGCTTCTGCTCGGGCACAACGTGTCCAGAAAGCGAATGCGCACAAACCGGTATTTACTATCTACGAGGACCATGTAGAACACTCTGTCGATCCGTTTGGTGGTAACGGTGGTTGGAAAAAACTTGGCACCATGCAGCAACAGGACAAGGAAAATGAACTGGCTCCGAGTGCATGGAATCCACCTGGAGCTCGCGCACCGGCCGGAGCTGGAATTGGTCGACAACCTGACCGTCGACAGCCGCCTGGGGTGAGTGGCCGCCCAGACGCCAGCCCTCTACAGGTTTTTGTGGACGATGAGTTTTCTGTGCCTGAGAGCGAACCTAAGCGCCGAACACCTCTGACACATCGTTCTCAAACGCTGCGACAGCGAATGGAGGGAGTGGCTACAGAAGAGGAAATGCTTGCACAGGAACCGCTGAAGAATTTCACGGCTAGCGATAAGAAGGCGCATATGCACAAGCAGGTAACGAAAGGCAGATTGGAAAAGCCCTGCTATGATGTTGAGCAGACCATGTCCAAGACGGGCGAAACAATTTCCTTCGAAGAAATCCGAGCGCGGGCGTATCAGCAGGGTGTGGACAGACGTCGCAAGCTTGGTCACCGGGCTCTTCAGAATGTGACTCGGGATGTCGACTCTGCATCCAATGTAGCAGCTTCCTTGTCCACAGCTACCTCGTCCACAGCTTTCGCGTCCACACCTACCTCGTCCACCGGTACCTCGTCAGCGACAACTTTGATAGCTTCTAACAGAGTCAAGCTTTCAGAGCGAAAACCGACAACGACGCCTTCAACTTCCCATGAAGTGAAGCTCCCAGAGCAGAAACCAGCACCATTGGTCACGGCTGTAACAACTGCGCCAAGTAAACCGTTGCTTGTGCACAACGATGAGCGGGAAGACATGACCATCAACACTCGTGTCGCGCTGGAGGACATCAACAACATGTTTTGCAGTCCACCGCGGCAACCAAAGCCGAGTGCTTGGGAAGCGAAAGAAGATGACCCCGTCGAACGGAAGCTTCACTTCAGTGTATTTGACGACTCAGTCGACAGCGTGGCAGTGAACGCGCAGGATCAATCGGCGCGACAAGACCCGAACGAGTCTATTCCGAAGCAAACATTTCAAGTGTTCAGCGATGATGCCCCTGATCCGTCTCGGCCAGGAAGGCAGCAGTCATTCCAGGTTTTCAACGACGACGCCCCCGCTGAATCTTCGGCTGGAAGAAAGCAGGTGTTCCAGGTTTACAGTGATAATGGCCCCGAAGACCCTCGACCAGGAAGGGACCAAGCATTTCAGATTTTCAACGATGATGGCCCCGAAGAGCCTCAAACTGGAAGGAAGACTTGGAGTCAAAAGAGGAAGCCTCTAGGTGCCCGAAATGACCTAGTGCGCAGTGTTCGTCTAACGAACAAAGACGTTCTCATGCAAGTTCAAAAGACTGCCGATGCGAAGGACTCAACGAAAAGGTAAAGGAGATCCATGGCCTGTTCTCCTTATTTCGATTTATTATTTCAGGTAAAACCTGTCATTGTTCGACCCCGCTTATCGAACAGCGTATATCTTAGCTGCTGGATTCAAGGCATTGCCAAGAACGTAGCACGAGAGGAACCGTCGAGGTACTACTTATCTGTTCGGCTCTTCTAATTCAATCTCGTGTGATTACCATCAGAATACACAACTTGCGATGCTAGCCACCTATGTTTTGCTCATGACTAACCAATTGACTCCAAGAAATACTATGCAGCCAACGGCTGCAAGCATTTCTTTGAAAGACCATCTCGGCACGAATGTACCTGCATCGGCTCTCAAGTTGGACCCGTATACATTTGAAAATCGCCAAGCACTGATTCTTGATCAGCGAGTTGACTGGTATCTGTGTTCAAGACCTGACGCCGTCAAGCTCCATTCGCAGAAGCTGCCGCGGGTCCCGTGCAACAATCCGGCCAAGCGGAAGTTGCGGAAGCCGATTGTGTTTAAGGCTAGCTCGACTCTAACTCTTCAGCTGGTCGGAGTGCTAGGTTCAGGCTCTTTCGCGTATGTCTTCTCAGCCAACGTTGTCGACACGACTAGCAACACCACTCGCATCAAGGCTATCAAGGTAAGTGTTTTTCAGGTGAGGTGGGATCGCTGCGACTAACTGTTTTGTTTGCTTAGATTGAAAAGGACCGCCAGAACCTAGCGTGGGAGTTCTACATAACAAACAAGATCAAGAAAAAACTGAGAATCGAGAACGGTCTACCGGATACAAAAATTCCTGTACCAACGATTAGCGGGCTCCATTTGTTCCCGGTGCGTGAACGTGCTGACATGAGGGAAAATGGCATCCGTGAAGTAGCTAATCTAACATTTGTTTTGCACTAATTCTCGATAGAATGGAGCTTTGCTTATCATGGAAAAGGGCCAAGTTGGCACACTTTACGACATCCTGAACTGCTACAAGCAGGTTGTCTTCCCCGCAGAGTTGTGCGCTTGCAAAAACTTACCGCTGTGGACAACTTTGTTCTTTGCAGTCGGGCATCAAGTTTCCGGAAGTGCTAACAGTTTACTATGGTATCAAGATGCTGCGTTGTATCGAGCTGCTTCATGGTGTCAAGGTTCTCCACGGTGATATCAAACCAGACAATTGGCTGATGATACCTGGTAATCCTGCATCGGAGCTGTCACTGGGCATCCAAGAACCTCATAGCGACAAGGATTTTCAGGCTGGCGACCTTTATCTGATCGACTATGGGAGATCTATCGACCTCAGCATGTACCCGGAGGGGACAGTTTTCAGAGGCAATTGCCACGCGAAAGGCTTTCAGTGCGTCGAAATGCTCACGCGACGCCCTTGGACTCATCAGATCGACACGTTTGCCTTTTGTGGGACGATGCATTGCATGCTCTTTGGGGAGTATATGGAGGTTAAGCCCCGCCGAGCTACCGAGGCAGAGACGCACTGGGGAATCGCCAGACCATTCAAGCGCTACTGGCAAGTCGACATGTGGGAAGACTTTTTCCATGAGTTGCTGAACGTAAGCAGTTGTATGGACCAACCCTCATTGCCCAAACTTCGGAAGCACTTGGAAAACTACTTCATGTCCGATGCAAGCCGTCAACAAGTACGCTGCAGCGGCTGCGCAGCCACCATTGTTGAACGAACCCTGTACTAACCATTTTTCCCTGACGTTTGGACTTTCGCCAACAGGAACTGTTCAAGCAGTTGATTCGACAAGACAGACTTCTTAGGACGTCAACCGTTTAGGTTGAGTCCACTTCATGTAGTACTAACGTTAAGTTCAAGGTTACGGCGATCAGATTCATGTTTTACCTTACAAGTAAAGCTTCAAATCAAGCGAGGTCAACTCAGCCCAACTATTTGCGCCTGCTACTTACATGCGCAAGCGTCTCACAGGTTTGTTAGTATAGCACCGATTCTATACAGCCAGCTCCACAAAAAAAAATCCCGCTGTACTTCCACCCGAGATGCAGCGCGACTCGAACCACAAAAGCAAATCTGCCCGTTGCGCATTTTATCCCTCAACAACAGGCACAAACAAGAACACACAAGAGTAGTTACCCGTGATCAGTAAGCAAAGTTAATCCTGTGTATTCCTACGGGTTCGTGCCTCTGCGCTGTTGTTGTCGCGGCTGCGGCTTCTGTCATGTCTCCAAACGGCGGGGCGTACCTGGTGCTTTCGTTCCATTCGACTTGATCACTGAGCTTAAGGCACTCAGCAGTTAGTTCGTTACTGCGGAGGATTACCGTATGGCGGATACTGATATTGATCCGCCCCATTAGCTCCAGGTGGACCAGCAGTGGCACCAGCACCACCCGCAGGAGGACCATAGTGTCCGTAAGCCTGGTAATCAGCGCCCTGGCCGCTCTGATCCCACGACCCGTAATACGAATTGTACCCACCATTCCATCCTTGCTGTCCCCAGTCTTGGCCCTGCGCTTGATAATCATACCCACCAGTTGGAGCAACCGGAGGCGGGAATGCCGTCGCAGGAGTAGAGCCCATCGCAACCGTACCCGGTGCTTGCATACCAGGTGCACCTGCAGTACCTGGCGCCCCAACAGACTGCTGCATCATCCAAGGCTGCGTTGTCGCGCTTGAAGACGTCTTCGTTGGCTGCAACCATGGGGCTGAAGCAGCAGACGTCGCTTGTGGGGTAGCTGCCTGTTCCTTAGTAGCCGTCGAAATGATAGGTGCTTCGCCAAGCTGTTCCATGAACTGCTGATATTCTTTGTCGATGACAGCGTTCTCCTCAGCTGACTTCTTCTGAGTACAATCGCGTGTCGGGTGACTAGAATCACCACAAATCGCACACTTGACGTTAACAGCCTTGAAGGTGCCTGAAAGACAAAATCAAATGAGCGGATACGTTAGCACAATAAATATGTCGTGTGCACAGCCACAAAAGCATAGCAAAAAAATGGTACGTACGGTGAGCATCTCGGTTGGGGCACTCCCATTGTCGATGACCTTTTTCGCCACAAATATGACAGTAGTCGTCGTCGCGGAGTGTACCGTTGATAAGAGCCAACTCGCGCAGCTGCTTCTGTTTGTGAGAATTCTTCGTATCGTCCACCGGCACGAGCAGACTCTGGACTTCCTTTGCTGCCCTATCGATATCCTCCTCGCGATCACCTGTGATAAGCACGTGTAGATCATCGTTCTCATCGGCGTTCACCTTCTTGCCCTTACTGCCTTCCTTCACGGATCCCTTGCCACGGATCGCGATCTTGCAGTTCGTTTCTCGCTCCATGCGCTTCTGTGTGTTGCCACGCGGGCCAATAATCAGGCCGATAAAGTTGTAGGACGGGAATTCTCGGATAGGAATGTAAATCCTGCGGTTCAGTTTCTGACGCGTATAGTCGGCAGGCGGTCGGAACAGCGGATTGACCTTCACCAGTTGATCAATCGTCTCGCGCCGACGTTTCTCCAGCGCGGCCTTCATACGCACTTCGCGAGTGTTCGTACGTTTCCCGTTCGAATCGTATTGCGGCGGGGGCGACGGTGATCTATTCGGATCTTTCTCAATCAGCGCTGCGTCCGTCACCACCGTCTTCAACTTCTGGTTGATAATTTCCAGTTGTGAGCGCAGCATGACCGTCTGCTGCTGCTTCTGATTGAGCAGTCCTGTCATCGTCGAGGACGCACTGTTCGCTGGAGCCCACCGCGACTTTTTCCTCTTCTTGTCGCCATTGTCGTCGGCTGTAGGCTCCACAGGGTCTCCCCATCGACTTTTGCGGCGCTTCTTCGGCTGTTCTTCTGCCGCTTCAGGTGCATCTCTCTTCTCACTTGTAGAAGCTCCTCCCTTCTCCTTGTCAGCTGTATCTTTCTTCTTCTCTAACGGCTCGACGTCTTCTCCATGCTCAGTGAACTTGATGTACAATTTGAGCACCTCCCGGTACGGCTCCCACGTCTTGAGCTCCTGCCAGAAGAGCGGGAATGCGCCATACTTTGCCTATGACAGTGAGATATTAACATTAGCAGCTGGAAAATATCGTGGTTATTGTCAATATTCGCACCTCAAGCTGTGGCCGCTGCCTGAACCACTGCTTCAAGGGGTGATGGTAGCTCTTCATCATGGCCTCCTTCTCCCGCTGCTCCTCGTAGTGGTACTCGTCCTTGGGTTTCTCCTCCGGCTGTTTGGAATGGTCCCCGCCCACCGTCGCCATGAAGGCCGCGAAGCCGCCCACATCCTCGTCCGCCATTGTAAATGCTACTGAGCCGTTGCTCCCCTCTGGTTGTTATAGTCGGTGGCAGCAATACACAACTATGCACGAACTAATTGTATCTTAAGTCAACATTTTGTGTCATCAGTCTATCTTTTTTACGAGCATTTTTCAGTTATAGAGCACAAGTACGATTTGGTGACAGAAATACAACTCGTACCACCGACAAACGTATCTGTCGTTAAAAGCACTGGTGCTCCCGCTTTGACCCCCAATTCATCACCGCACTCATGGCGGAGCAAGAGGACGTGCTGCGGTCGCTGCTGGACGCGGCCGTGCTGCGACCCTCCCACTTGGTCTTCATCCAATCCTACCAGCATGAGGTGCTCGACAAGTGTAAAGCCGGCGAGTTGCCGCTCAAACGCGTAGCCAGCCAAGTGCTGGCCGAGGCTTATCGCTCCCAATACCGCAGCTCCGAAGCGCATCTACGCGCGCTGCTGGTCGAGGCCAGCGCGCAGCTGCCCACCTTCCCGGAGATCTTCAGCCGTGTACTACGCGCCAAGACGCCGGCACTCGTCGCGTCCTTTGCAGGCGCGCGTGTCATCGTGCTGCGACTCTCGTGCGCCGTGCTGGACGCGGCGCTGAGCGCCGAGACTAAGGCGGACCCTGCCTGGCTCAATGAGCTGCTGGCGGCACAGAGCCACCTGCTGGAGGCCACTATCAACGACAAGGAGCGCAGCCAGAAGCAGGCGCGCAAGGCGTCGCTCAATCTGCTTAAGAAACACGGCCAGACGCTGCTGCAGCTCTACGTGGACATGATGGAGACGGCTGCGCCCGAGGAGCAGCACTATCAACTGTGGCTGGTGCTGAGCTCAAGTAACTTACTGAACAGGGACACACAGGAGCTACTGTGGAAGAAATACGTCTTTTGGGCCTTTGAGAGCAAGAAGCGCACGTTCGCGCCGCTGTTGAAGAGTGACGCGAGGTTTAAGAGCTTGAGTTATGAACAGTTCGAGGAGATCATCATGCCGTCTATGGCCAAGATGCTCAAGAAGGCGCCCGACACGGTGATTGAAGCTGTGGGCGCGCTGGTGCATGCCGCGCCCCTGGACTTTGGACGATACTTAAGTGATGTCTTCCAGTCGGTGCTGATTGCCAAACTCCGTGCGCCTAAGGACGATGTACGCGCTCTTGCTGTGGCGTTGAGTTGCGCGCTCGCCCGCTCGTTCCGTCAGAGCGAACACATGCAGCAATTCGTGACTGTTATGAGCGCTCTGCTGGACGGCAAGCACGGCCTCCTCGCGCAGTTTTATCAGCGTGAAGTCGCTTTTGCAGTGCTGAATGACGCTGCTGATGCCGCGACAGCTCAGTTGGATGCGTCAGAAGTGCAGGATATTGCGCCGGTTGCTGTCGCGTCTCTGCTTAAGGCTGTGGGCAAGGAGGCACACGAACAGACCCGTCACCTCGGACTGCTGGCACTGGGCAAGTGGCTTGCGCTTGCAGGAACGGACGAACTTGACGCTGCCACCGTAGCTAGTTTGAAGACAGGATTCAAGAACAAGCCTGAGCCGGTTGTGGCTGGATACCTTCGCGCTCTGGCGGTGCTTTGCCGCTCTAGAGCCACTGCAGTCGTGCCTTTTGCCGATGAAGTCGTTGCTGTGATTAAGGACTCGAACAAGAAGCCCAATGTGGTGCACCTCGACGGTGTGCTGGCTGTTGCTGTTGCCGGTGCGATTGCGTCTGCCAGTAGCGATATGGACGCCCGTATGGCTCAGGAAGGAGTTGCTGACCTGCTGCTGAGTTCTACGTCCTTCGTTGGACACAGCGTTCGTACGGTGTTGAGCACTTTGGCGAACACCTCTCGACAGATCGCTGTGCCGGAGTCCCCAGAGGTTTCGGCCCTGGCTGGGCTTTCTTGCGCTCTCATGTGGGTCTTGGCATCGCAGCAGGCAGATGCTAGCGAGGCGTACTTCCTGTTGGTGGAGCTGCTGTGCTCGTCAAGCCTCCCTGTGCGCCAGAGTGCTGAGCGTGCCGTGGAGACGCTGTACCTGTCGTCTTTGGAGCACTGCGCTGGACTGGTAGCTGCGTTCGAGAAGAAAATCGACGCCCTCTCTTCTGAAGAGGAGGCCAGCATTCCGTCTGCAAGTGTGCTTCGTCGTGCGCTGCGCGTGCTTGTTCCGGCGGCTATCAGTGAAGCCGACGGCATGAAGGTACAGGTTTTCCCCTCTGTTATTTTCCTTGCGCACCATTCCTTCCTCGTTGTAGGCAAGAAGGCGGAGGCATTTTCGCGCGAGTGGCAGTCCGTTCGTCGGCGTTTCTTGTCTGCCATCACCGCTCCTGCCGAGGGTGAGGACGACGATGAAAAGCCTCCAAGTGATGCTGGTCTTGTGGACAACTTCATCGAAGAGCATGAGGAGGTGAAGACGGCGGTTGTTGAGCTGCTCGCGAATGCTTCCACTGGAAAGCTGTACTCTACGAGCCCTCTGCAGCGGTTGGCTGCTCAGCGGACGCTGGCAACCCTGCTCGACTTCGCTGGTAACGGTGAAGGCGAGGATCTTGCGCTGCACGACGTGATCGAGGAGCTATTGGCTAAACGTCTTGACGATGAAGAAATTGACGCGCTTAGCGAGGAAGATATCGCTATATGTCAGACCCCCTTCGATGAGTTGTACGAGGCTAAGAAGGAAGGCGAGGAGGAAGGAGCCACCACCCGCAACAAGCGTGGTGGCCATCACGGCAACGAGGACGAGCGGTGGGAACAGGAACTGCGAGAGGAACTCGAGCGCAAGAAGCAGGCTGAGCAGGGTGCTCAGAAGAAGGTGTACACAGCCGAGCAGAAGGCACTGCTGGAGCAGCAACAGGAACTGCGCCGGAAAGTTCAAGAGACGCACCGCGTGGTGTCTGCCGTGCTTGAAGTTATTAACATGCTGGCAGTCACTCGTCCAGATGAGCTGCACCCAGCGCTGCCGTATTTGCTTCGCTCTGTGCGCGTGCTATTCATGTGCCCACTATTCGAGTCCGAGGCCTCCAGTGCTCTGCTGGCCTTGGCTAAGGCCATCAGCCCGGAGCTGCTTCGCTCTAATTATCAAGATGTCGCTAGTGCCTTGCGCATCGCTTTCGCGGTGGACCACCTCACCTCTGACAAGGCTAAGGCTGCTCATTTTGCTGAAACGGAGGCGCTGTTCTTGCGTCTGCTGGCAGAATTCATGGAGTACGTGTTCGGCTTCCAGTTCGAGACCGAAACAGACTTTGACGCGGATGCCCCATGCAACCTGATCCCTCCGCCGACGCTGCACCTAGTCTTCCCTGTGCTGCGCGACCTACTTCGCTTTGCACCGGACCTGCGTCGTTGGGCCCTGCCTCTTTTTGCGGTTCATGCACGCATGATTCCGGACGAGGAGGAGGAAGAAGTTGGTGACGTGGCGGCCCAGAGGCTGCTGCGTCGCGATATGCTTCAGCTAACTTTGCTATTGCTGTCTCAGCAAGCAACGGGCAGTGCGCTGCCTATTACCAATTCGGACCTGGCTCCGGGCAAGCTGCTAACTTCTCTGTGCTTGGGATCTGAACTCACCGCGAATGAGTGGTCTCCTTTGCTTGGTGATGATGGTCTGCTCTCTGAGGAGGCGAGTGCCCGAGGCGAGGTTCTGACTGCTCTGCTCAATGTCGTGCAAAGCGATGAAGGTGGCGAGGAGTTCCGTGGCGCAAAGCCTATCTCGCTCTTCATTAGTCGTTTGTACTGCTGTTGCTTCGACTCGGAGGAAAAGAACCGTACTCTTGCCAAGCAGGTATGGGATGCCACGGGTGCGACGGTGACGGCGCTCTTCGCGGGCCCGCTGCTCGTGTTGCTGAATCACACTCACGCTAGTGTGCGTGAAAGCGCATCTCTTGCTCTTGCTGACGGTATGCGCCAGTTCCCAAAGTCCGTGACGCCCCTGCTGAACAATCTTAAGGCACAGTTCTTGAGCAGTCAGCCGAAGCCCATGGAGCGCAAGGACGAGTTTGGCATTCCTACTGTTCGCCGCCCTGGTGCGCAGGCTGCTGAACTGGACGAGGACGTTCGTACAATGTGTCCTCGTCTCGGTGTTGCTCTGTGCTTGGAGAAGGCTGCGGTGGTTGCTGGCCCCGAGGCGATGTCCAGCGCTAACACCATGGCGTTGCTGACGTTCGTTATGGAGCACGGTCTGGGAGATCCTAACTCCAAGGTGCGTGCGCAGATGCGCAAAACTGGTGTGCAGGCCGTGGCTTCGCTGGGTGGCGGCGTGAACACGGCGCCGCTGCTGGAGATGTTTGAACGCTTCCTCGAGACCACTGCTCCACCATCCGCTGCTGCAGTTAAGAGCAGCGCCGGAAAGAAGCCTAAGGTTGGAACTCACCTTGCTGCGCAGGAGGAGGCGATGCTCGAGCAGAGTAAGCAGGCGCTGTCTATCTACGATCACCAACGTGAAGGCGTGGTGGTGTGCTTGGGTTCTCTGGCCAAGCACATGGCGCCGACGGACCCTAAGGTGTCTTCCATCGTGGACTCGCTTATTGAAGCCCTCGACATTCCGTCTGAGTCGGTGCAGCGCTCAGTCGCTACGTGCCTGTCGCCGCTTATGGGTGCGGTCAAGGACCGCAGCACGAGCATCCTGGACGACCTGCTGAAGCGCGTGACTGAAGGCGAGACTTTTGGTGAGCGCATGGGTGCAGCTTACGGTGTTTCGGCTGTGGTCAAGGGGCTTGGTATCTCTGCCCTCAAGATCCACAACATTATTCCGCGTCTTGAGGAGTCCATGAAGACGGGTGGCGCTAACGCCCGTCAAGGCGCTATGCTTGTGTTCGAATGCTTAAGCCAACGCCTCGGACTGCTGTTCGAACCTTACATCATTGTAATCCTGCCGGTTATGCTGAAGTGCTCGGCCGATGCTAGCCCGCAAGTGCGTGAAGCTGCAAGTCACACTGCTAAGGGTATCATGGCAAACTTGTCGGCGCACGGGGTGAAGCTGGTGCTTCCGTCGCTTCTGGGTGCCTTGGAAGAAAGCGCGTGGCGTACGCAGCAGTCCGGTATTCAGATCCTGGGTTCGATGGCGTACTGTGCCCCGCGACAGCTAGGCTCGTGTCTTCCTCAGGTGGTGCCCAAGCTGATGGCGGCTCTGACTGATTCGCACCCGAAGGTGCGTGAGGCTGGTAAGAGCGCGCTGCGTGACGTGGGTTCTGTTGTGCGCAACCCGGAAATCGCTACCATCTCCAAGGTGCTGCTTGATGCTCTTGAGGACCCTAACCGGCACACAGCTGAAGCTCTTCAGCAGCTACAGTCGACGTCTTTCCAGCACTCCATCGACGCACCCTCGCTAGCCCTTGTCATGCCTATTATCACGCGTGGTTTAAAGGACCGCGCTGGTGATGCCAAGAAGAAGGCTGCTCTTATTGTGGGTAGTATGTGCTCCATGATCAACGACGCCAAGGACCTCGTGCCTTACATGGAGACGGTGCTGCCCAGTCTGAAGACCCAGCTCATGGACCCTATTCCGGAGGTGCGTGCGGTGGCTGCTAAGGCTCTGGGCAAGCTGGTCAAGGGTCTTGGCGAGCGTCACTTTGCTGACATGCTGACGTGGCTCCTTGAGGCCATGAAGGACGATGAGGTTGGTCCTGTGGAGCGCTCGGGTGCTGCGCAAGGTCTGTGTGAAGTCGTGGTTGCCCTTGGCATTGAGCGTGTGGAGCGTGTCATGCGTGATGACATCCTACCGTTGGCTCGCCATCCGAAGTACTCGGTGCGTGAGGGTGTGCTGTGGGTCATGGCTTTCTTGCCGCCGGCCCTTGGCAAACAGTTTTCCATGTTCCTTCGCGAAGCGCTGCCTATCGTGGTGGCGGGTCTTAGCGACGAAGCCGAGTCGGTGCGTGATGTTGCCATGCACTCGGGTCACGTTGTGGTGAACGCGCACGCACTGTCGCACACGCGCGACCTGTTGCCGAGTCTGGAGGCTGGTCTGTTCGATGATAGCTGGCGTATCCGCCAGAGTTCGGTCATGCTGCTGGGTGATCTTATGTACCGTATCAGCGGCACCCGTGCTGTTGCTGTTGTTAGCGAAGACAATGACGATGACGACGAGACGTCTGGCAGTGCTGCTGGTGACCGTGCTATCATCAAGCTACTGGGTATTCAGCGCCGCAACGCTATCTTGGCGTCGCTGTACATGATTCGTTCGGATACTTCGGCTGTGGTGCGCCAGAGCGCTCTGCAGGTCTGGAAGAGTGTTGTCGCTAACACGCCCAAGACTCTGCGCCAGATTCTGGAGGCACTCATGAACGCCATCGTGTCGGCGCTTTCGGGTGACAACATGGAAAAGCAAACCATGGCTGGTCGTACTCTTGGTGAAATTGTGCGCAAGCTGGGTGAGCATGTGCTTCCTGAGGTGGTGCCCATTCTGCGTGCTGGTTTGTCGCCCTCGCTTCCTACTGGGCGTCGACAGGGTGCTTGCATCGGTCTGGCAGAGGTCATCGAATGTTGCACGAAGAAGCAGATCGAGGACTACGTGGACACGCTCGTTGATGCCGTCCTGGACGGTGTTTGCGATGAACTGGCAGAGGTTCGTGCCTCGGCTGCGCAGGCTTTCGATGTGCTTCACAAGGGAATTGGATACCGCGCTATTGACGAGACTGTTCCAATGGTTCTGGAGCGTATCCACTCCTCTCCGTCGGCTGAGGAGCAGGAACGTGCGCTTCTTGGACTGCAGGAGATTTTGCGTGTGAAGTCGCGTGAAGTGCTTCCGTATCTGATCCCGCGTCTGTTGGTTATCCCAGTGACTGCGTCGGCAGCTCGTGCTGTGTCGCGCGTTGCTCAGGCTACGGGTGCTGTTATCCACTTCCAAGTGGAGCGGATCTTCGCTACGTTTTTCGCGCAGTATGTTGAGCTCTTGGATGATGGCAGTGCGGATGCTTCCAAGACTGAACTTGCCGAGGAAATCAAGCGTTCATTGCGCGATGTGGTTCTTGGCGTGGAAGCTCCAGGCGTGCACTGGCTGGCCATCGAGCTTTGCAAATACTGCGAAAGTGAGAACGTGCTGGACCGTGCTTTTGCGTTCGAGCTTGTGGGTGAGTTCTGCTCGAACGCGACGGTGCCGTATGATGACCAGGCGCCACTGTTCCTCAAGCAGATTGTGCTGCACCTGAACGACCAAAACGACGCGGTGGTTCGTGCGGCCTCGGCAGCCCTCAAGGACATGAATGTTACGACGAAGCCGGAGCAGTTTTCTCAGCACTTGGACTTCATTCGCCAGTCCATCAATTCGATGGTCAGTGATGCGCGCCACCGCAAGGGTGGTGTGGGTGACGGCGAGTATCTGCTGCCGGGTCTCTGCATTCCGAAGGGTCTGGAGCCGTTCTTGCCTAGCTACCAGTGGGCTTTGATGAATGGATCGCCGGAGCTGCGCCAGAGCGCCGCCGCTGGTCTCGGTGAGCTTGTGGAGCTGAGCAGCGCTCGTGCGCTCCGTCCGTACCTGATCAAGCTCACGGGTCCGCTCATTCGTATCGCTGGTGACCGTTTTCCTGGACACGTTAAGGCTGCTATCCTGCAGACTCTGGAGATCATTTTGACGAAGGGTGGTGTGGCACTCAAGCCATTCCTGCCCCAGCTGCAGACAACGTTCGTCAAAGCTCTCAACGACACTGCCGTAGATGTGCGTGCTCGTGGTGCCTCGGCGTTGAGCCTGCTTGTTACGTTGAGCCCGCGTGTGGAGCCTCTACTTGCCGAGCTTACGGAGCGCCTGCGCACGACGACTGGCGGTGTGCGTGAAGCTAACCTCGAGGCTGTTGCCTCTGTGGTGGATCGTGTGGGCGACAAGCTGTCGGCTGCTGGCCGCAGCACTCTGGAGAGCGCATTAGAGGAGATGCTCGAGTCGAGTGAAGATGCCCTGCGTGACGGTGCTAGCAAGTGCCTGGCTTCCTGCGTGGCTTCTACCGCGAATAACGGCGATTTGGAGGCGGCACAGAAGCAGCTACTCGACTACAGTTTGGCAGATGTGTCCGCTGACGACCTGCAGGAGCTGCCGTGGCAACGCCGCCAGAGTGCTGCCGTGTTCACGGAGCTGGTGCTACACAAGCAGTCGGCTCTGCTAACTGTGGACGTCTCTGCTCCGTTGACTACTACGCTTATTGCGTTGGCGCAAGATGAGCAAACTGCCGTGCGCAACCATGCGCTCAAGGCTATCGGTGCCGTGGTGAAGCGCCAGGAGCAGGTGGAGAGTGTTGCCGTCCTGGTGCCTGTGCTGGTGGAGGGTGTAACGCACAAGAACAAGGACGTGATCCGTGGCGCGTTGCGCGTGGTAAAGATCGCTGCTAAGCGCTCGCCGGAGCAGACGCGCGAGCACCTGACGACGCTGGTGCCTGCTGTCTTCCAGCTTATCAAGAGTAACAACATGGCCGTGAAGCTGCCTGCTGAGCGGACACTGCTCTACCTGCTCGAGGTACATTCACGACCAGAGACGCAGGCGGAGTACCTGCGCAGTGGTGCTGCCGACGCCAAGATCATTGGCGAGTACGCTCGTCGTGTGTTGAGCAAGCTCAAGGCCGACAGCGGCGACGAAAGCGACTAAGATGTTAACAACTACATGTAGAACCTGGTCACTGGTGTACTAAATATGCTGAGCTTAGACTATTACCCCATGTAGTTTGTGGTCTCGTGGATAATCGTACGTCCATTTGATCGATAAATATTTTGTCTAGCAATGGGAAGCAGAGTGCTCTGGTTCTGCTAGCATCCCATCAGAGCGGGAACTTCTTCACCTGAAGGCGGGGTGGTAGAAATACACCACCGATGCTGTATGATGCACCGAGATGACTTGCTCAACGATTCAGTGGAACAGCCGCGGCCTCGAGATCATGTGCAGGTGTACAAGTTGTGGTAGCAGCAGTCGCAGCAGACGTACGTCGACGACCACGACGAGGTGGTAGATGATCACCGTATGAGCGCGAACCTAAAGCTTGTTGCTCGTTTGGTACAGCACAGATTCCTGGCTGCAAACCAAAAGACAAACAACCAAAACAAAATAGTGAGAAAAAGGTGAACAACAGGGATGGGATAGCTCAACGACGTACCCAACGCCAGCGTATGACCATTGAGATCGCCACCGCGTACGCGATAACAGTAGCCGCCACTGTGATACTGAAACAATCCCCATTGTCGAACCGTAGGTAGTACCTCTGCCACAGAAGAAACGATGATGAGCTCAAGACCCCTGCAGCAAATAACAACAACACATCCTGTCAGTAAAGTGCTTTCTTTCAACCAAATACTAACAGCATACACGTCTGTACCAGTGGCGAACAGCAAAAACCCGGGCATCATCCCAATCCAGAAGACCATCTCTCTCGACGGGTTGCCCAGTTGCAGATACACTGACAATAGTGTACTCAATAGAGCACAACTGAGCCCCACGGCCAGTATCCACGTCATCAGGGTAGGTATCAGCTGTCCACTATGCTTATGACACAGCACCGCTCCGTCCTGCATATTCACGACTGTTGTGGTGCGATTCGTCCCCGGACTAGTGAAAGTCGTTTACAAAATGGTCAGTCAATGTAGTTTTAACTACATATGATAATAATAATAAAATGCACGTACATGTTCATTTTGAATGAGTCGTCAGCGCAGAATTGCTGCCACGACTTGGAGTCGGTGGACCCTTCGCCTACGATGTAGACGCTCTTGAGCGACGCATGGACGTCCGGGTCTTCCCCAAACTGCAGCCAGTGACGCCGGAGAAGAGAGAAGAAGAGCAACGTACAGACGGCCATGCACAGCAGGATCTGGTTGGCGTTCGGCAGGCCGAACTGCCGGTGGTGGCGACGCCGCATCCTGCCTCGAAAGCTCTGGACGAATATTGAGCGAGGTCTCAATTGTGCTGTGGCGTTAATGGATATGAGTAATGGTAATACACCTAACCGCATTCATAATTAAAGGGGTAAAGTAAGGAGAATTAGATTATACTTGGAATTTGTAATGTGGACATGTCACATAGAAGACTAAAATACCGCCTAATTCTGAGTATCCGGACCAATACGAAAAAAGTGTCCTCCAAAGTCCACAAACTGTCCTTCAACGCTACTTGCCTATGACCTGTTGATAGGTATCTTAGTCGTAACGAACTATTCGACGCGACTGAACTCCGTGGTGTTGGTGCTTGGACGGTAGAACACGAACGAGTAGTCTGCGTGGAATGGCCCAGGGTGGAAAACGCCGACGGATGAGTAGCCGAGCTGGTATTGCTCGGTCGAGTCACCGAGGATCAGCACGTCCGGGACAGGGAAGAGCTGCAGCGAGGAGTCAAAGTCCCAGTTGATCGGGTTCGCCATCAGCGGCAGTGGACACAAGTGCGCTTGATCGATGAGCGTCTTGGCCAACTGAAAAAGAAAACAAGTACGTCAAACACATCAGCAACGTCAACTACCAACGAAGTCCACTTTCAGTCACGCAAACACCAAACCGTACATGCTTGGAGATATCTGTCTGAGAGACAGAGTGAACAGCTTCACCGTCTTCGTCGATGGCTTCTTCTTCTTGCTCACTCGGCATCGGCGGCAGAATGGCATGCCGCTGCATCTTTTGCTGGAGGTCATCACGGGGTCATCACGGAATATCACAATATCCTGTGCGTAGTAGCGGATTCGGCACGGGTTGGTGCTACAATTCACATTCGGCACCTTGCGGATGAGCTCGCGAGTGCAAAGATCGGGGAGCTATTCACAAAATATGCACAGCACAAGCGTTAACTTCCCTGCTCCAATTTCAAACGCGCAGTCAAAATTTATGCTTCTTACCGGGTGGCGAGGAAATGCACGCGACGAACCCGGGTCGTTAGGTCCTGGCACCAGGATGAAGCGCGAGTTTTCGGCGATACCAGGGTACTTGAGAATTAGATTTCCGAGTTCCTCCAAGTACTCACGTAGATCTTGCAGCGAGTTGGACCCGGCACCTCCACCGATAGACGTCGACATGAAATCGCCCATGAGGATGAAAAGTGTGGGCTGTACGCTCTCAAGGCCCTGAAAAAGCTCATCCAGCTTACTCATGACCTGGGGATCGTCCAGATGGACGTCAGACAGCACAATAAATGTGGCATGGTGGTCGCTAGCTTCTAACTCTCGGATCTGTTCCCGTTGCTGCGCTGATACCTCCACACCTAGCGGGTCAATGCCACCCAAGACTTCCAAAGACGCTTCCTTTGTCTCTGGAGGTGGGAAGCCCATTGACTAAGCACCAGCAACGTGATAAAAAAAAATTAGCAACAAGATCAGCGCAACTCGTAACATTTTCCGCAGCAATAATCCTTTCCTGAACATGAAGCACATCGTCGATCACTTCACCTTCCACCAACACAACGCAGTTGATTGTAAAGAGACCATCTGTGTAAGCTGCGTTCGTAAGGTCGACAACGATCCGCGACGTGAAGTCTTCCAGGTAAAACCTTTTGCGCTCATCTTGACCGAGCAAGCCAATCACCCGTCGTACTCCATTCACACCCAACAGCGACTCAATCCGCGACAACTACACAGCACAATAGTCGATTCAGCATTGACTTGTCCGAGGAAACAGTAACAATCCAACACATCTCTTACCTCCATGTACTCAGTGGTGTTCGCCACAGCAGCCGAGGGAGGTGCAAACAGTCGATTTCTCTTGACACGGAGATCCACCGACATGAACCTATTTCTCAGCAGTTGAATTCTTGACTCTGGTCCAGCATGGAGTCGGCGGTGGGCGTCTGCCTTCAGTTCGTACGAGTTGTTGTGCATGTTAAAGTGAAGCCTCGGCGTATCGAAGGCCCCAAACACTTGGATCTGCTCATAGTCGTTCTCAGCTGACACGGCCAACAGTGTATCCAATGCACTCTCCAGAGCTTCCAGCGTCACCACCGACGACGTCACTGTTCCAACAATACAAAGATTTAGTCGTCTGCAGTGGATTTAAAAATGATTTTGAAAGTGTTTTAGGATGTAAACGCACTCTTGCTCCGGTCGATGTTGTTCTTGATGGCGTAGATGACATCTTCCAGCTGTAGTGACGACTCACTACCAGTGGAAGAAGAAATATTGAGTATTTCATCAGAAATCCGATCGATGGAGTAGTCGCCTTTAAATAAATTTGAAGCGGCTACTGCGCATTTGGCGGTGCAAATTAGATGAACAGGAGTGCAAGACTCATACGCACCTGGTGAGCTCTTCGGTGAGACGGCGCAGCGCGTCGGCGTGGAGCGACAGTCCCTGCAACTTGCACGCGCGCAAAACTCGCTTGGACGCCATGAATTTCCCGCGTTTTTGAACCAAAGACTAAAAACAGAGCCATATGTATCCATGTACCGACGAATAGGTACATACAGAAACATAAAGATGGCTACATTTCATGTGACATGTTGTAGTTGCAGTGCAATTGTATTATCCACGGATGCAGTCTATACGGTCGGACGGGGTTGCATGTAGAAGATGCCTCTTATCCGGATCGTCAAAACTTGGAAGATCAGCACGATGGGCCACCGGCTAGTAGGTCTGGTTGCCACCCTGGCCAAGTCCCAGCACGTAGCTCATGCCCTGTGCGTCACGCACGGCGGACGAGTCTCCCATCGCTGCAGACACGCGCGAAAAGGTGTTCCAGCACTGGGCGCTTTGTGGCCTCGCACTCAGCCTAGAGAAGAAGCGTCAATTTGACAAAAGTTAGATCATTTTTACAGGCAAATATCGTCGAAGCAGATAAATCTGTACCGTTCGTTGAGGAGAAGTTTTGCAAGCTTTAAGTCGTCGCACTTGCTAGCACTGTACGCCATAATAAAAAGTTAATGAAACTATTGCCTTTCAAACTCAATAGCAAAGCTGGTCGTACCATTCGATAAGGAGTTGCTCCACCACATCCTGGTCTACATCGGTTCCGCCAAGAAGCCCAAGCTTTCCACGCACCGGCAGTAATACTTCAGTTGCATCTTTGAATCGTGCCTGTATGTAAAAAAAGTGTTGATAGATAGCAAAAAGAGTTAGAGCAATGTACCCTACTTATGGCAGATGAGAGAACACCGTCACGAACTTCGGAATACGCTTGGAACCCTTGGCAAACACTTTTGTACACCTCTTCTAGTTCACCTGTAGTGATCACACAAAATTAGTTTAAAGGGTTTTCATGCCTTCGGTTTTCCGCATTCGGTAAGAGCAGTTGAAATTTACCTGGAATAGGAGGATAGCTGAACTGGAATGGCATAAGCCCAAGCTTAGCCTCTAAAACGCCAGTGTCAACTGCAGGATCCCCAGTCAGCAACTCTACTGGAGGTGTAGCACCGGATGGCACACATGCCAAAATGCTCTTCTCAAATACAATTAAGTTGTTAGGTAAACGTCTACCGTTTCAACAGGTTCAAACACTTACGTATCGAAGTACTCGCGCAAGAGGGTGAAGGCGTACTTTTGATACCTCACCTGCATCTGTGCTTGAAGACGGCAGAACAGCGGCCCAGTTCTGGAGGAGGTGCTGACCTAATTCTGTCGAATCCTGGCCTGCAAAACGCAGTCTCCAGTAGAGCTGTGTGGCGTCGCAAAGTGTGGGCACTGCATGTGGAGCACCGTCGGGCTGGTAGGGGAAAATATTAACCTCCAGCATCTTGTTGATGCGGTCATAATGGCCCAAATCCAGCATATAGAGTGCCCACTGGAAGTACAAGTGGCGTTCCAGTGGTCCACCATTATCGAAACCTGCCTTGAATTGGTTTGCGTAGCTCGCTCCGTGATTGGCGTTGCCTCGTGCTTCCAAAACGTGCAGCATGGTGTGTACTTTAATTCCACACAAAACAACATCAACACATTAGTGACTTAAGCATATCACTCGCCACTACTTTCGCCACGTACAAGCCCAGCGATCGTTGCCATTCATTGACAGCGTTTTCTCCGCCAGAGCTTCAGCAGCATCCAGTCGTCCCGCAGCCTGCAGCCCATATGCCTGCATACCCAGCAAGTGGCTGTATCCAGCGTCGTTAGGCGACCAAGACGGCAGTCGACGCGTCACCGTCGCCAACATGTTCTTGTAGTCACTGCAATACACACCCAACGTCAATCACCACTCCACCCCGTCACATTATCAACCTCCAATCTCACCCTAGGAAAAGGTAAATATCATAGCAACAGCGCAGCGCCAGCAGGTCTGTATGGTCGTGCAACAAGATCGTCTCATACACTGCAGCGGCTTCATGATGACGACCGTGCACCATCGCGTCTAGTGCGAACACGTGCATCTTCTCGCTTGTAGTCGTCTCTCCTGTCATTGCAATACACACTTTCAGTTCAATTGCAGCATTTCTAAATCTCTTCATCTTCTCACCTTCTTTGGCGATTTTAGTCGCCACTTGGAGTCTGGCAGCAGTGTCGAGTGCGTCTTGATGCATGAGTGGAGCGAGGCATTGACTGGTGCCTACCAGCACGTGGCCCATGAGGAACGGCGCGTCGTCTGCCAGCACCTGCTGCAGCATGAACTTTGGGTGCGAGTTCATGCTCACGTACTACGAGTTATCGGTTAGAGACGTTAGAAATGCCATTGAGCATGACAGGATTGACGTACGTCTAGCAGTGCCATGTCGTAGGCTTGTTGCTTACTCGTGCTGCGGCTCAGTGACGTGTTGCGCGCGCCCTCAAACTCGCCGATGCCGAAGATCGAGCCCAGCAGCGACATGGAGCGCGTCGAGCGCCCGCCCAGCAGCGGCGCAGCTCCACGGCGGAGCATGGTCTCAATTAGGAGATATTGTGCGGTCGTCAACGACGGTAATTCCACCAATCCTCGTCGAGGATTCCTAGATGTGATACCGATATCACTGTTTGGAGGTATGAGAAAAGTGTTTTGCAGACGTAACGCTCACGCTTAGGTCTCCAACCTCAGGAACACTTCTTGATGACATGTATATTGTAGCGGACGATCTCAGCGGTTTGCAACAATGTCCTGCACTGGTAGTAAGTCTAAGGACTAAAAATGAGTTCGATCAGAAAGAAAGCATTAAGTCGCCACGTTCAATGCTAGTATGAGCATGTAAATGTTATAAAAGTACTGACAAGGTATCAAGGGCCTTTGACCAAGGAGATTAGGATTACGTTGAAATTGTCAAAAACCTCTCAATATTGATAATTGGTTCATGTAATGTAGTACTCTTGGTGTGAGGAGAGATCTCTTTGCCTTCAAAGCACTTCCTGAAATCCGAGTCGCAAACGATATCAGAAGTTCTGGTATCGTTTGCGAATCGGAAATGCTTTGAAAAGTTGCGAACTCGACTCTGCACCCTCTATCGAGCTCTTCAAGTCCGATGACGAACACAATAAAACTCTGTACATGTACATGTAGTACAGTACTGTACATGATGTACTGTACCGTATTGAAGCGACATGCATTTCCACTTACTGTACATGATGTACTGTACCGTATTGAAGCGATAACGAAGGTTTCCTTCACCCTTGCATTTCCTTTATTTTTTATTTAATGACTGCATTTGTGGTTTTCAACACACTACGAACACGACATTTTTGCACAACTATCGACGCTTGCTTTCGCGTCGCTCACTAACACCGAAAGTGTCTTAAACACTTGGAACGGAGATCACATCATGTGCATGTTGGACCAGTTCTGCATGCTCGAATCGCCGTTCTGGGCTTCGCTGGTGGGCGCAGCTTGCGCAGCATTTGCCTCCGACGACATGTTCTCCAAGAGATCGTCCCACGGAGCGGCCTGGCCGGTGCCACTGGCGTGAAAAGAATCACCGGGTCGTGGATAGGTCGCTGGCGCGAATCCACCCCTCTGCTCGTGATCATGGACGGCAAGGCCAGGGATCATCTGCTGTTGCTGCTGTTGATGCTGCAGAACGTTGGCATACCCCATACCTGACTTCTCCGCCTTGGCATCCGAGTACGGAGAGAAACTTGACGGACGCACGAACGGCTCGGGCTGATACTGCTGCGGTTGGTGCTGCTGGCTGTAATCAAAGGAGCTGGTTGATGACGCTGGCGGAGAGAGTCGTCCGAATTGTGGGTACTGAGATTGGTCCATCGGCGGAGGCTGCAACCCGAAGCGGTTCACGTCCACATTCGCCTCAGGTGTGCGCATCTTCTTCGCCGGGCGCGGTGGCTCGGTCTGCTGTAGCAGTGCTGGAATAGACGGTCCAGTTTCCTGCCGGTTTTGCGACGAGGACGAATACACTGACGTCGCACCCGTGCTCCACGACGCTGAAACAGCGCTCCCGTCTGCCGGTGTTGACGCCATAATGGGCGGCATGGGCGTCACGCTGGCCGTGTTGGCTGGGGACGGGTGGTGATGCCACGAGAGCAACTCGTCAAACTGTCCGTTGCGAAGTAGCTGCATCGCACGCTTACGTTTCTTGGCATCGGAGACGTCTAGCCCCATCACAGGCTGGCCGATAAGGACTGCAAACTTCAGAAAGTTGCTCACCCAGAACTGCTCAACTGCGAGACGGAGGTTATGAGTCTCAACTAACGCACCCTCGCCCGTGTTGTTTTCCCGTCTGAACTGATCCACAAGTTCCTGTCGGAAAATCTGTTCCAAACGAGAAAGCTCGCGCTGTCTCCGCGCGTGGTCCATTTGGTCGAACTGCATCGCATTCTCGCCCTTGCCGGGCTTAGTCACTCTAAACGTCCGCTTACCGAGTGCATTCTTCTGGAACTTCTTGGACAACCGCATCGTGGAGCAATTGAGCATCTTGGCAAGCACCAGTCGGATTGGTGTGCCGTGCGCAAGCGGTAATGCTTGTCGGTCGAACTCGCGGAGAATGCCGTCGATGAACTTCTCCTCTGGGCGAGTCCATTTCCCGCTACGTGGCTCGGGTCGGACCATCATGTTGATGGTCGGGGAAATGGCTACCTGGTCGAGTGGCACCGCGCACGCCGGACAGGCGTCCAGAGGCCACACGTGAACGCAGCGCGAGTGAAAGATGTGATTACAGTTAGGAGCTACGAGAACAGGGTCGAGGTACTGACAGACATCGCACACGCGTTCCATGAGCATGGGAGGCTCCACACGGGGCTCCGTAGTGGCCTGAATCCGGTAGTCGGAATGCTGCTGGTAGGCCGTAATGGGCTTGTGTTCGAGCGGAGACTCGGCGTACGGGAACTGGGAGATGGCGACGGGCGTACGGCTAGGCTGATAGCACGTCTGCTGCGGCGTGTACTGCTGTGGCAGCGTCGACGTGTGGTAGTAGGCCGGAGCCTCGATCGTGGGGCGCATGCTAGGGACCGAAGGGCGGTCGCCCACGGCGCCACTAGTGGGCTGCTGAGTATACTGATTGCTGTATTCGTAGTTGTGTTCGGGTTGATGGTGCCCACCGCTTGGCTGCATTCTTGAATTCTTGAAGACTGGCTCAAAGACTGGTGCTCGGGTTTCACAAATCATAAACGCCGGGGGGACGGAGGAACTTGGTGCGGCACTTTTTAGGCTAGCGTAGGCAGTTGCAGTGGTTGGATACGCTACCGGCAGTCAAGCGGAGACAATGGCCCGCCACCGAGTTTCGTTGCTCTAGTAGTAAGCAGTAATGGATGAATTCGAGAGTGAGGCTCAAGTGGGCACGTCGCTGCCGTGAAAAGGGAGGAGCGGTGGCTGGCTGGTTCAATTCGGCAGTGGCAGTATCAGGCGATACAGTAGACACCACACACAGCACAAGGCACAAGAAGGTCCAGGATTAACCCCTCGTTTTTGTCGTGTCTTGCCTTCCTTTCCCTTTCTGGCGTTGGCTCTCGGCAGTGGAGTTTCCTGTGCTCGCGGGGTTAAGGAGAAGCCGCACAATCGCGTTCGCCGTCGAGTGCGATTTGCTGATGCCGCGCGGTTGTATTGTGCGACGACGGCGCTCGCAAAACGTGAATGGGGCAAAGTCTCGTTGTTGGCAACATCGTTGCTGTTGTGACCCCGGTGCTGGCCCGTTCCACTACGCACGGCTGTTTGTCGACTCGCAAAGTGGCTGTCCTTGAGGAAGCTCGCGTGTGTGGGTCACGTCGCATTGAGTCAAGGCTGCAAGTCGCGAGTGGGACTGCAAGAGCCCGGCCCACATTGATCGAAGTCGGTGGATGCCACGCCGGACGAGCCGGTGCCATTGGCACCTGCGCGAAGGCCCCGCGGTGCATCTCGATGCTGCCTCCAGTGCATCGAAAGCAGAGCTTGCAGCCCCGATGTCTGGCTGACTGCAACCAACTGGGTTGCAGACGGTCGGACGGCCGATCCTCGATCGAGTGGGACGGAAAGGGCCGGCGGTTCATTGAGAGCAAGCGCAGGATAGGACCTTGGCCCCGGCAACGCACGTACTCCCGGCTTTCGTGCCGCTTTCACAGGAGCCTCGACGTCGAGTTTGACTAACGTTAGCAAGGCGTCACATGGGGGACAGCCGCGTGCCTCAAAGACAGGCTTTTCTGAAAGATGATAACGCCAAGGTCAGGGGCGCCGCCCGGGGCTGAAGCAGGAGGATGCTGCTGTAGTGTATATCGCTGGAGCAGCTCTCGTTTCAAGTTCCTGGGGGGCTTTACATGTACATGTACTAAAAAGCGAGGAGCAAGTTGCAGTCTATCCAAGCAAAGTGTACATCTAGGAGAGGGATGCTCTACCCTACCTCATAGCTCCCACCATCGCCACGTAATCCAAGGCGAAGCGGTACACATCGCTGATGGGTACAGCGCCACGGTCGCCGCTGCGCCTAACAAGCTTCGTTCGTGGCCGACAGCAGCAGGCACTTGCATTGGTTTTCCTGCAAGGCGAGGCACGCGCTCTATGTGTTTTTTAGAGCAATGCCGCCACGCCACTTTCGCGGAGGCTGCTTTCGGTGTGCAGCGGCTTACACGGCGAACGAATCCCATTGCTGTAATAGACGGTGCAGTCTCGATGAGAATTTCGTTTGTGTCCACCCGGCACTGGATAACATCCATCGTATGTATACGCGGAACCCAGATCCCCCCGGTTCTGTCAATGCACCACAAAGGCCCTGCTGCTCGGCCGCCTATGAGCCACACACGCGCTGCATGGTCTCCCCAGCTGGCTGGCGCTAGACGAAGCGGTCTCCGTCGCCACAGGCAACGAATTAACTGCACAGACTAGCGAATTACTGTAGCCCAACGTAATTCGGCTTTATTCACGGCTGCAGCATCGCTTTCAACTGCGGACTCGAGCGCCACGCAGCTGCTAGATCCTTCGGGCCATAGACTGGGGCGGGGTCACTGTTGATCTTCAATTATGAGAACGAATACGTGTCACCGTGAGTATGAACATGTTCAATCAATTTGCTTGAACTCGAGGGTTAACCCCCGAAATGACGTTCAAATTGTCCGAGTAGCCGAAGCTGTTCGCTCTATGTCAAAACGGTGGCCGCTTGCGTTATCCGATCGCTATGAGCAGCAGTAGGGGAGGCGCAGCCCACATGGCGGCCAAGTCTTGTGAACACTTGATTGTTCCTCAAACCAAACCTTTGAGCCACAAATCCCCCGCTTCCAGCTCAACAGCTTCTCCACCCCGCTCTGAAGCTTTGTCGTCACCATCGCGAGGCAAATACAACTTCGCGCCGTAACGCCGCCAGTGATTGCAGTCTCATAGGCCTCATACTTGAGTCAGTACACGTTGCCCACCGCCTCCAGTGCTGCGCACGCAAACGCTAAGTACTATGGCAACTCCTCTTTCGGTGTCGCAATTCGGTGTGAAAGCTGACGGCGACGACGACGGTGGACAGACGGGGAAGTCAAGTAGAGCAAGCGTCTCCTTTACCCGCGCTTCATCGGAAACCCTCTGGCGCCCTCTATGGCAGCTGCGCCTGCGCGGCAAGTTACATCGTGGCTTGCCTTCGACAGCGTTCCGCGCAACGCGTATCTGTATACGGCGGGCTGGCGTATGTGCCCTGCAACGGACGGAGTCCACAGTGTCTGCGTCGAGATTAATTGATCTTTTTGCACCGAAAATGCATGGTTGGCAGCGCTTGTAGCGGTAGCAATATATATATATATATATTAATGATTTAATATAATCTATAAATGAAAATGAGTGTTGATTGGAAGACGATCTTTAGCTTCAACATCAACGACCATAAGTGGGAAACGATTTTGGGATTGAACGTATTCATCACGAGTGACACGACGAAGTCTGTCACTCTGTAGATTTGAGACCGTAGCAGACTGCTAAGCACACGGCTGGAATTAATTTTCCGGAGACGAAGCCGGAAAAACGGTTTATCGGCTTCGTCGAGGGGGCCCTTCAAAGTTTGAACTGGATTTACCGTTATTCCTGGTTCCTTCAAATATTATTATTGTGCGTTCTACTCAAATTTTCCAGGTGTGGTTCTTTGAACCAACCACGCAGCCAATCACACACGCCATAGAAGTCGCTGATAAGTACGAACCGTATTTAGAAGGATACGGCGTGGAACCTGAAGTGACAGAGCGAATAGCGTGGGCCCAGATGGTTCATGACTGCTTTTCCTCATCAAGTACTAGCGCATTTGCTGCTGACAATGAAGGTGAGACAAAAGAATCTAACTGATTACGGCAACGTACATTGTATTTGAGAGTATTAATCTACCTGCATAGTTGATCTGGTAGATCTGATCATCTCGCGAGATTCTCGCATCAGGCAGTACACAATAGTCACGAACGCTGCTGTTCTTTTGACTTTGTTTTGAGTGACTTCTCCAAGTCACTTGCGCGTTTGGCGGCGCGCAATGCAGTGCCGTTAATTACGTCTGCTCGCACTTGATCAAGCCTTGATAAGTTGACAGCTACTTTGGGTGCTTGCTTGCGAGCACGATTGGATCTGGGATTTATCTTTCGAGCTTGAATTCCTCCGCGTGAAGCCTTGGCTTGTGCCGTGCGTCGTGGTGGCGAATGATTATCGGTGCTCTGCAGCGTATCACAACCATGGTGACACGCTGCGGAAGCCTTGGTTGAGCCTTTTAGGTCTTGGAGCTTTCTCGCGAATACCAGTGGCATCGGGTTCCGGGCTGGGGGCTGTCTGGGGCTGTCCGTCCGGCCTCGTGCTGGCCGGATATGGTTCGGCCTTGGACTCGTCAGCTGTCTGGAGCGTACGCTCGGTCTTGGACTGGGGTGGATCCTCGTGAGGCTCCTCCTCCTCAGCAAGATCGACCGTAATATGGCGTAGGACAGAGGAAGTCTCCACCACCTCGTCTGATGGGTGCGACCTGGGAGGAAGAGGCGCCATATTGCCGAGGAATTCCTCCCGCGTAGCGAGATCGTGGCAGTCCGGGATGGAATCTCCCTGCGCATGCAAGTGACGCCCGACGTACTGCCGTTGTCGTGGCACCCGTGTTGCCAAGAGTCTAGTCTCGAGTACATTGCACCTTGTAGCTGTGCGGCGGGGATTTAGGCATTTCCAGCAAGTCTGAGTGGTGATGCTCTGGAAGTGGTGTAGCATTAACGATTTGTCAGCCGGCACCAGTTCGGTGACTCCCTGGAGGGGGAGAGGGCACGTCCGAACGTCAAATATCACCGTCCAAAACTTATTGCCCGCCGTGGCCAGTCCCATCGCCCCTGGATGGCGCACGTCCAGAACATCGATTTGCGTGATCTCTTCGAACACTCGCATAATGTGCATCGCGCTGTGCCCTTCCGTTCCCAGTACACTGAGGACATAGTAGCGGGCTATTTGCGGCGGCGTACTGATGACAGGCACCGGTTCGTCTTCCAAGTTAAGATGGAGCTTCTGCCCTCGCAGCCACAGTGTGGCCCCAGCCCAGGCTAGCGCTGCGCGCTTAGAGAGGAACACAAAAGAGAGAGTATGCACCCCATCGAAAGTGATCCGCTGCGCCTCTCAGATTAGCTGTCTCATACGTGTTTTGCCTTCAGCGTCGGTGGCATTGCCAGTAACCTGTTCCCGTAGGATGGACCGCCGGGATATGTGCCGGCCGAGTCGGATCCTCGCCGAGACATCAGCGATCAGTGTGCCTTCTACGCGATTGCGGCGGAACTCCAGCAGTGCCGAACGTTTGATCCCCGTAGCTGTGCTGGCGAGGAAGGTGGGATGCGCCGGTGGCTCCAAATCCCGGTGGGCGTAGGTTTGCATAGCAGCCACTTCGTCGGTCGTCATGTCCCTCAACATTGAATCCGCATGAAGCGGCTAGGATGCCGTGGAGAGATCGTAGAGCCGACGAACACCAGCAGCGACTCTGCTTAGCAAATGGCAGTGCGTTGGCTGCAAACTTGACGATCTCATTCCATGCGTCTCCGTGGCATGGAATGTGCAGCAACGTGGCGAGTCTCGAGAACAATTCAGTGGTGTTAGCCACAGTGGAAAGCTGTCTTACGACACGCACCTCTTCCTGTCGGATCCTCCCAATGGACGCCGCTTCAAGAGGTGAAGCTGAATTGGTCACTGCATTGGCGTAGTTGGCCAGTTCAGCTTGCGAAAAAGTCTCGAGATATTTGAGCTTTGTGTACAGCAGTACCAGGTCACGTGCACTGTAGCATGGAGAGCTGCGGTTGAGCTCCGGAAGACACAGAAGTCGGTCCTGTAGCTGTGCACTGAGAGTGACAACGTCCGAAGGGTTTTGCAGGTTCCAGAGCCGTGTTGGATCCCGTAAAGGGACCAAAAGAGGCAGCAGCTCTGGACGCGTCGATTCAACGTGGTCTCGAAGCTCTGCGGCCAATCGCTCGAGCTCCTCGGGGCTCAAACGCTGGTAGGTCTTGGATTTGGCATCTGTAGACGAAAAGGTCAGCGATTTGGAACTGTCGGTAGATGGAGGCGACGCCACGCGCGGTGAGTGCGTCTTGGTCCTGGACATTTGCGTCGCTAGAGTTGAGAGCTTTTTGTTGTTCAGCATGATGAAGTAATTACTGTAGTTCTGATTGATGTCTTGAGGCCTTGGACGCAAGTGAAGGAGTGACTGGTAGAAGATCGTGGGCGCCGCTTCGATTTGATGTTATACATGTACACTGGCGCTAACTATTGCATGCGTCCTGCAATTTATCTGCAAACAGGCGTGCAAAACTGGAGTTTAATTTTTGTTGTAGTCGCGCTAAAGATTTATGACCATTATCTATCAAGATGTGAAACGAACAAAGGCTGGCTGGACTGCCAAGGTATCAACTGGCAATGCCTACCTACCATCTCGAATCGATAATGGGCATCGAGAGTCTCCACCTTGTTCTCAATTCCTTAGTCACTACGTGTACATCTATCTCCCCATTCGAGTCTCTTTGATACCGCCGTTGCAGGGTTTCCCTCCATCACCGGAAGCTACTCTTTGACAGAAACGGGCGGCGGTAAATAATTGGTCAGCACTGGTTAAAGTCGAGGGCAATGCCTAGCCGCCTCGGTCTGCGACGCTGCGTCGTCATAGCGGTTGTGCTGTGGAGTTTGCTGGCAAGTACATGTACTCCAACGGACCACTGACGGATCTGTCGGCGACATTCAGGGGAGGTTGAATTGAAGAATCGATCCCAGAAGTGGAACGAATGACCATGAAATTAGTTCGTGTCACACGGATCGTGTGTACGGAACTTCGACTGGAAGGCGAGTCCCGTAGATGAAGCCCAAAGACGGGCAGATACGAAGGTTGCGTGCACTGAGGTGGCGGTCCCACAACTAAATACTACATAAAAAAACTCTTGACCATAGATATTCGTCGATAACGTTATCGTTATCGGTGAAAAACTGATCTGCTTGTAGAGCTACACATGAACTACAAATCTCGCGCATCCCCACCCCCACCCCCCTGTTTCCACTACACCGTTCACCCTAATTAGTCGTGCCATGACTAATTACCATGTACGCCTGACAGCCCGACTTCGCGTGTTTTGGAAATCGATTTTTGTGGAAGTAGCAAAGCCATACTAAAAACAAAATACATAGCGCAGATCCGCTCGTCGGAATCCGCCCTTTTTGTTTAGTTTCAGGCAGAAATGAATGTTTTTATCAAAAGCTGTGGAATGATCATTTACGGTGCACGACTATTTAGGTCACACGACTATTTAGGTTCAACGGTGTACATGTATTTCGACTCTTCGCCGGATTGTTTTTTTTTTTTGCCGTTTGGCAGGTGCTACCTGTTCACCTTCATCCAAGTCTCTCTTCTTCGTAATAGTTCCGACTTCGACGAACAGAATAAGCTTGCCGGCACCAGTTTTCTTCTCATGAACGCCCGCATCATTTACTAGCATAAGCTCTTGGAACTCTTGCACCCCTCCGTTTTTCGAAATTCGGTAAAAATCAGCGTGCTGCAAATTGACTTGCTTCAAATACTCGGAAGCCGACACCGGCTTAAAAGATGCCATCGACGCAACACCTGACTGAACATTGGTTGCGGCAGCTTGCTTGCCGGTGGCCGCGTTTGCTCCAACATCCGATTGCGCTAGGTTCTTTTTAGACCCCCTTTGTTTGGTTGCCGACGGCAGAGCGGGCGTCGACTTCTTGTTGTCAGACGTAAAGTAGTGGTTCTGGAGTACTTGGACCATCACCAAATGGATGGGTGTCTCCTCCGGCACACGCTTTAAAATTTGTTTCATAGTATCCAAATCCAAGGTGCCCCGATCCTTGCACTCGCCGGAAAGTAACATTCCACCATCTTTCTCGTTAGAAGGAACTGTGAAATGTATTGTGGGGCCCAATGTCGTATTGGGGTCCAACGTCATAGTGGTGGCAAAACCAGGAAGTGACGGAACCACCACACCACGGAATATCAACCCCGGACGATGGAACGTCCCTCGAATTGGTACTTAAGTCCATGAGATCGCGCGCTGTACCATTTGTGGCACTGGCCACGACGATAATATGAAAGGATCGAAAAACGTTCCTCATCATTCGAGCTTGTTTCGTTTGCTCGTCCTTTTCGTCACCTTTCCGATCGCCGACGCGAGTAAATTCGTCAAGAAAGACGACGAAAGAGGGTTTGTTCGCTTTCTCACGGTGCTCAAGCACACTTTCCACATCTCGTGGCTTCCAAACCAGAAACTACGTCCAGACCACGAAGCGCTGGGATGATGAAGCTATAGTCCAGAAGACTTGACGTGTGGATGAAATCACTAACAGAGCCTTTCTTATCTCCCAACAACTTCTCCGCATCTTTCAGAATGCATGCTTTGAACGCTGCTGCTCGCTTTTCGAAGGCACCATCAGACACAGTTTGGTACCGGTCCTTCTGACTGGTGCATAGCATGTAGAAGAGGTCACACTTTTCGGTGGCCTGGAGGTTGAATGCCATCTGCGTCTTGCCAGTACCCGACGAGTTCTCCAGCACAATGAATGGCATCGTGACGTCACCATAGGCCTTCGAGTCCTCTTGTATCGTCTTGATTATTTCAACCAGGTTGTTCACTTCCGTAGAGCCTTTAAGATTCTGAGCCACTCCCTCGTACAGTTCCACCTCGGCGGCCACCTCGGCAGATTCACCCGTCATTCGGATAGATGACGTCGTGGAAAGCTTCACCAGCACGTTCACAGGGCCATTTCCTGTTGCTTTGACAATTCTATCGTCGAAACGAATTTCCTTGTTCGACAAGCCAACGTCGCGTAGCTCTGCTTGATCATTATCAAGATGTTGCGTGCCAGCGGTGTTACCCACACCGTTCTTCGCGTCGTTCACCGTCACCCATATACCCCCAACCTTCGCTAGGAAGAGCTGCAGCTTACTCGCAGGTCCCTCGAGTTCTTGGTCTGCCTTGATCGCAACCTTCAAATCATCCACCGATTTGGCATCATTTACTCGCACCGAGAATACACTCCCCACCACCCCAACTATCGCGCAGTAGAGCTTCACAACCGCCATCTTCTGCTGAGCCGGCAAATTTTGGAATGAAGAATATTGGAGAGATTTTACCGAGATACTTGATTTTGACAAGAGATTGAGGTGTCCGAAACGATGGCAGACGATCTGTCCGCTGCTATCCATCAGGTATTAAATTTTCAATCGCATCGAGAAAAGTGAAGTGAGTAACCCGTGAAAGAGAGAAATAGCTAACTGATAACGAATGCCGTTACGAATGCTCCAAGCATAACTACACTTCCAGTACTGCAGGCTTTAATCAATCGTAAAGGTGTGAAATCCCAACGAATTTATCAATATACTTTTCCGCTTCCACTTCAGTATGGAATAAAAGCTCGCTTCAACGTGCTGTGTTCAATTTTTGTGCAATTAGTCCCAACCAGTCCATTTTAGTCCCAACTAGTCCTCTAATCGCCATCCATTTCGCTCCAGTCACTCACGTTCACACCTTGTATCAACGTCTGCGATGGCTCCACGCTCTTCCTCGCGTCGCAGCACCATGTTGCGCTTCCAAGGTTGCGCACACTTCCGTCAGCGTCTTGTGTGTGCCACTCTCAGTGGCCGTCCACTTATCATCGAAGATATCCGCTCAGAGGACGAGAATCCAGGTCTGGCACCTTTCGAGGCGAGTCTATTGCGTCTATTGGACCGTGTGACGAGCGGCAGCCACTTGGAGATCAACGAGACAGGCACCAAGCTCAAATACCAGCCAGGACTCGTGCTAGGAGGCCGCGTAGCTCACGACTGCGGCACTGGACGCGCCATTGGCTGGTTCCTGGAAGTTCTGGCAGCTCTCGCACCTTTCGCTAAGCTGCCACTACACGCGACGCTGGACGGCGTCACGAATGACCATGTGGACACTTCGGTGGACAGTTTCAAGGCCACGACGTTGCCACTATTGAGACACTTTGGACTGGACGAGGGACTTGACCTTGTCGTTAAGAAACGTGGTGCTCCTCCTCTTGGAGGTGGACAAGTTGTCTTCCGTTGTCCGCTAGTGAGAGAACTCAAGGCTGTCCACTTGGTGGACGAAGGGTTCATTAAGAGAGTGCGTGGCGTGGCCTACAGTACACGCGTGAGTCCACAGACGTCCAACCGCATCGTGGAGACCAGTCGTGGACTTTTCAACAAGTTGCTACCTGATGTCTACATCTACTCGGACCATTACAAAGGCGCCGAGTCTGGACAGTCCCCAGGTTTCGCTCTGAGTTTAGTGGCTGAGACGACCACCGGGATCTTCTTGGGAGCGGAGGCTGCAGCGGAACCTGGTGTTCTGCCTGAAGATGTGGCTACCAGAGCTTCACACGCTCTGTGTGACGAGATTCAGAAGGGAGGATGCGTGGACTCGACCAACCAAGCACTCGTGCTGCTGCTGATGGCACTTGGACCTGAAGATGTCGCCAAGGTGCGATTTGGCAAGTTGACACCTTACAGTATCGAGTGTCTGCGCCACTTGCGCGACTTCTTCGGCATCACGTTCAAAATCAAACCCGATCCGGAGACCAAGACTGTGCTGCTGTCGTGTCTGGGTGTCGGCTTCAAAAACTTGGCCAAGAAGGTCACCTAAGCTGCGGACAGCCAAGGTGACAGCTTACAAGTTCGATTCCTTATAGAAAGAATGCATTTTTGGATATGTAGTTTGTGTGTTGGTGGGTCTTATCTTGCTTGATGTTGTAGGTTTTCACTCATTTACGACGCATCTTGGACGCCTTGACGGCCTCGCCACCAGCAGCTCCCATCTTCATGGCAGGTTTCGGGACTGGTGTAGCACCACCTCGTACTGACGGGTGGATTGCAGTCAAGTTCGAAGGTAGCTGGTCACGGACGCGACCTGGTTCTCGGAGCTTTTGTCGAGCAGCAATCAGCCACTTCCGGGCGAGTGCAGTGGATGCAGCGTTGAGCTTCACCGGTTGACGAGTCCACTCGAAGCGATGCTGCATGGTTTCCTCATCGTCATCGCTCACCTCCAGTTGCTGACGGCGCTTTCCACTCTTACCGAAGACACGGTCTTGAGCTTTGCGATACCATTTCTGGAGAAGAGCGTAGGACGCAGCGTTCAACGGTTGAGCACCCCAACCTTCGTCTCCACCCAAGCCATCGTCTCCACGGCCTCCGATCCCACGTAGATCACCAAGTTGCCCAGTAGTCTTCAGGTGAACGATGCAGTTGAGGCAGAGTGTTTTGAACTTCTGGTGCTTTGCGAAGAATTCTTTCCAAGCTACAGCGTCGAACTCTTCTGCAAGCGTCTGACTCTCGAACTTGTCACCAAGCACTTCAATCGGAATGGACATCTCGACCTGAAGCTGCCGTCGTGAGAGGCACATTTCACACTCGCTCTTCCGAGCCTGCTGGATTAACGGCTGAACGACCGTCTTCAAGCGTAAGATTCGTCGAGCTCGAGCCAGCCAGAAGCGGATAATGCTGCGTGAAGGAGCAGACAATGTCACCGGACCAAACCGTGGACGCCCATCATCATCTTCTTCGTCGTCGTCTGAGACTTGTGGATTTAAACTGTCGAGGATCTTTGCGAATTGAGCCAACAAGTATGGTCTCGCACGACGCAACGTGCGTGGAGTAAGGATCGACGGTAACTGGCTGACTAGCCATGAGCGGTTGTAGTTGAGGAACTTGTTGCGGAACGTGTCGGACGTGATGCGTTGGTTCATGAGGTACGCTTCGTGTGAAGCTCCTTTGATCTTCTCAAGCTCGTCCCATCGAGGCACACCGAACTCATCATCCTCATCTGGAGGTGCAAGCCAAGCCGTGTTCTCGTGCTTGATCTTCCAGATCTCAAACCGTACGGCCAGAAACATCACCAACGCTCGAACGAAAACCGAAACTGCTAGCACGAAAGCAAGCAACAACGGCATGGCTGGGTCACCGAAGAGATTGTAGCTTGCTCTTGCCATGATCTCAATACCCACGACGAAAAACACAATTCCAGTGGTGTGAACGGTGCACATCATGAAAAATTGTGACGAGAAGCACATTTGGTCCAGCGTACGGAGTCCTTCATCGATACACTCATCCAGATTCGGCTCGAGTCCTTTCCAGCGTTGTTCTCGCTGCAAAAAGCGGTAACGGCAGTACACAAGGTAATCGTACAGCTTCCAGCCTTGGAAAATCTCGACCACGTTAAGCACAAAGACTTCCGTCACAAGCTGAAAAAGCAGAATGATAAGAGAGTACCAAAGGTAGATCTCCATGTCCTTCTCACGAATGTTGTACAAGATCGGAAGCATGACTTCCTCTCGAAAAAACATCATGATGAGAATCAATATAGGCTGGTAAAACAGCGCCAAACGCTCCGTCGAGGCCATGGCATAGAAGTCGATAATGGGCTCCACGGTCTCAGCCTCACCACCCTCTTCAGATTTTCCCTCTTCTTCCTTACCTTTCTCCTTTTCCTTCTTGTTCGCTTCGGTATCTGCTACAGCAGCAGCTGTAGACCGAGTGAAGCTCCTGAATAGTAGCAGTATCCCATGTCCAACAACCTTCATTTTGGTCCAAATGTACTCAGCAATTTCTTTAAGAAATTCAACGATAGCCTCAATGGTTGTATCGACGTACACGCGCATCAATATCATCATACCAAAGTCCAGCGTACCACCCAGTACAAAGTCTCTAAAGTCTGTAGCGCCGAAAGTCATGATTCCACCGATAAGATTGAGCGCTGATACAAGTGGCGCCGCTAAAAGTGCCTCCCTCAACTGGGATTCAATCCAATGTTCCATGATAGCATTGACCATTTCTTGACATACGATCACGTAGAACATGTAGTTTCCAAAAGAACTCCAGAACGAGAACTCGAGCATAAGCACGAGGAACAGACCGAGCATGATAGACGCAAAGATCATGTTTGCTCGCTTCCATTGAGTAGGCCACCAGATACTTCGCTCCTGAGCCTCACGATCATTTTGTTCAGCCATCACCTCAGAGATAGCAATAGGCTTTGGAAGGAAGATGTGAGTCCCCAGTACAATCAGATAGAAACCAAAGAAGAGGAAGCACACACCAACGCGTCCTCTTCGCGTTTCTGCTACGGTATCAGGATCAACTTTAGTTTCGAGATATTGCGACACGATGTTGTCCATCAACCAGTACCCACTTGACGTGAAGAACTGGTCACCCTTTAGTAGTGCGTAAAAGCTGAAGACCACCGAGAAAATCGGTAAAGAAGCCATTGCCACACCGACACAAGGCGGTGGTGCGATCAAAGCAAACACCGGCCAGAATCGGAATCGTGGTGGTGACTGCAAAAACGCTGTAATACGCACCACGATCCAGAACACCAGACCACCGACAGTCATCATACCACCTAAAACGAAGAAAAGTCCGACAAACACTTGCTTCTCGAACGCGAACTGAATGATGAGTTGGAAGTAGTCGAGTGGGTGCAGATTGACACTGAATGTGTACTCCGTATTTGATGAGTTTCGATCGTAGTTGTCGAACACGAGATTCGCCGTAATAATACGCTTGACGTGTGCATCTACCTGGTAATATGACACATCGAGTGTGACCGACCGAGGGAAGCACAAAGTTGAGCAATCTCCTTCCAGTGATTGAGCACCCGAGTTGTCGACTGTGACGGGAATGAAGTAATCCGTACCGGATTGATCCAGAATTTCATCATAATACTGTCCACCACGCAAGTAGTCTGCTAATGTGGCTGGCTCACGCAGAATATAGTACAGAACAGTACCAGCAGACTGCTCAAACCAACGTGGAGTCACATCAGCCGTTGGTAGGTCCTCTTCGTAATTACACTCAATATCCATCATGCAAATGTCGGCTGTAGGTTCTTGAGCCACATCCAACGGACCAACGCAGCGAATATCATCCTGGTTTGGTAGTGGTGGGAACTCCCGTCGCCACCAAGTACGTCCGTAACTTCCAGTCTCCGATGTCATCGCTGGTAGTTGACATTGGTCGCTTTCAAACAGATCGAAGAGCGGCATGTACGAATCGTACTCCATACAATTCGATAAGAATGGCACATACGATATCAGCATTTTATCAAACTTGAACAGATACTGCGAGCCGGTAGCATCCGTTGGATCCAAGTACATTTCTTGGAAGGTTTCACGGTATTTTTCAACCATTTCGTGAGTTAGCGCCGCTGACCCATAGGGCATCAACCAGTACGACGTATCTGTGACCACATCCTCGTAAGGATCAGCCACGAGAGGTACTTCTGTCGCTGTATTGCTAACGTTGTGTGACAGAAGAACACGTCCACGCTCATAAGCTTCATACTTAGGAGGAAGGTTCAGTGGCGGCGACGTGTAGTCTCCATCACCTCCGAAGTAAGCAACGAGGAATGTGTAGTCTCGAGGTACAAGTTCTGCTTCGTACGAAATGGAACGCGATAAAGGTCGCGTATCTGCTGTCACTCCTTGTGTTACGTTGCTTCGTGTCGGGGTTTTGAGCTTCACGGTTGTCGAGTTAACGAAGAAAGGTGCGACAGAAGCGTACAATCCGTACATGACGTGAATTTCCACTTTGAAAGTCACGTCTTCCAGAGCAAGTAAGGTGATATTCAGCAGATCATTCTTGTCAACTGCCGTCGAAAGGAACCAACGTGGAAGCTCAACCGGTAGGTGACATGGAGACGTCTCAATGTCAGAGCCACTAGGAAGAATAACCCCTCGGGAATCACAAGTTTGATCTTCACACGTGCTGTTTCTCACGAAAATCGCAATTTTGTAGTGTTCATCGTACACAAGGTCTTGAGGTAGATGACGGAAATCAAAAGTTAGTTTGGCTTTACCAAGCCCAGTGAGGGCAAACCACGCCTTATCATCGTTTCGGAATCCTTCCTCGTCTTCCACTCGCTTGAGGCATGTCGCCATGAGCTGTTTCATGTTCAGTGCTGCAGCTTCATTGGTCGACACAACGCGAAACGTGCCGGTCGTGGTGGAAAAGTGAACACCATAGTTGGAGACACTCACCTGTATAATTTGCGAGAATGAAGTCCCTGTCGCTGCCGTGGCATTGCCAATATATGGCGGAGCTCGGCATGTCACCCTTGTGCTGCTTACAAAAAATGCCGGTGCTATTTCAGAGTACGAAGCTTGCGGGAGCTGGTATTTGCACACCAGGCGCCCAGTATTTTGGAAATTGCGACCGATAACAGTGAGCAATACTCCACCAGCCGTACCCATTGTCGGTGGACATACGCGGATAGTATCAATCGTATCATTCTTCCAGAATGGCACGGAAGCAGACTCATTCACAGGATAAACCACATTCACAACCTCCACTTCTCCCGTGCGACTGGTCTCCACTGTTGAGTCAAAACTCACCTGATGACCTTGGAAATCGTAGCTGAATTGTGGGTAGTACCGCTTGTCCGGCAGTTTATCGCAAATCGGTACTGCTCGAATACTGCAGTCAACTAATTCATCTTCGCTTGAACTAGACCACGTGCCACTGGGGCAGTTAATGTAGATACTGCTACTGTTTGCTGTACCAAAAGGACAGAAATTACCGTCTGGGCATTGGCTCTTGTTCTTCTCGATTGTTTTCGTGCCGCGGACACAAATGTTGCCTTTTTCGCACACGTCAGTGTATTGTTCACTAATCGGAGTTGCAGATGAACAGTAGTAGCCAGCAGGACACAAGTGATCGAACTGAGTTCGCCGGTTTGTTCCTTCACCACATACATATCCGGCAGCACAGGGTAAGCTTGACGCCATTGTGAACATGCCCGAACTACCACACACCCGTCCAGCAGGACAGATTTCGCAGTATGAAATATCTGTTAATCCCGTATGAGGAGACCAAGTACCTTCCGGACAAGCTGGACATGTGATACTATCCGCCAGAGATCGATAAAATCCCTTAGGACATAGTGATGGAATGTAAGTACCGTATCCGGGACAGCTATGACCTGCAGGGCAGATCTCACACTCGACAGTAGCATTTAGAGGCGTGTAAGTTCCAGGAAAGCACATCGTCGAAGCTACAGATCCAGTTGTGCCTGCAAAACTTCCCACTTGAGCTGGGATCGGTGCACTTGAACCTGGAGGACAATAGTGACCGGCGTAACAAACACCAGTGCCTGAAAGTGTTGGAGTTGCTTCTTCACAATAGGTGCCTTCGGTACAAATCTGCGGGGCTACAGCACCGTCGGGTTGACTCGGAATCCAATCAATTGTAGTGTTATGAGCCACACCTCCAAGACAATAAGTACCTTTCGGACAAGGCATCGGTCGGAACGGGTTCACATCGGATGGGTCTAAAGTCCTAGTGCCTTCTTCACAGATGTAACCGGCAGGGCAGAGCAGTACTGGACCAGCAAGACCAGTTGAAATACACACAAAACCAGCGGGACACAATACAGGCGCCAGCATACTCGACTGAGGACACACATTACCAGTAGGACATAGTGTACAATTCGACTGCTTCGGGTAAGGATTGTACGTTCCGGGATAACAATCTCTAGGTCGAAGGTTCCCAATTCCAGGACAATACTGACCAGCAGGGCAGACAATAGCATCGACGTCGTTAGGACAATAATGACCCGTCGGGCATGGACCTTGGCCTTCTGGCGTGGATGATCCTCGTGGACAGAAGAAACCAGGATAACATTTCTGAGGTGTACTGTAATTATTCGCCTGTAGTTGCTGGAGCGCAACACCACGTCGACAAAAAGTTCCAATCGGACATGAATACGGTCGCTCAGCTAGAAGATCGGTGCTGTTTTCCACACATAGTCGAGAATCGCAGTTACTTAAACTCGGTGGATGTTCGATACGACGACTTCCAATTGCAGGAGCAACACGAGGAATTAAAGCCCATGCACGAGAAGTCTCCACAAATATTGCAAGTTGTGTTTCATTGTCAATTGAGTACTCCGAATTTGTGGTAAAGTCACGAATATCTGCAGTTTTAGTGCCCTTGCGGCAATAATGACCCGAAGGACACGCCTTCACCGGCGTACGCATTCCGTGTTCATCACACACCATTCCAGCACGACACAGTACAGGTTGTGGCATACCATGATCCGGGCAGAAAAATCCAACTGGACAAGGTAAACACGTCACTTGGTTTTGTCTAGATTGGAACGTCCCGGGAACACAAAGTGAAAAATTCGTACTACCATGCGCTTCACAAATTGTTCCATTGGGACAAGCGTGAATGTTTCCGTTCGTACAGTATTGTGAACTTGGGCACTTTTGCAGGTAAGTGTACTTCAGACCACTATTCGTGAAATCCACTTGGTTGCTTGTCAACTCCACTGGTACAGTACCATTTGTGCTTCGTAAGTCGACAAGTTGTCGGGGTGCAATACAAGTAGCTACGGATTCCGATAGATATGTCGCGGGGCTAAGGATTTCGCCAAAACGACAAGCCAATAGCGTGTGGTTCACGAAATTTCTACCTTGGAAAAATATCGTAGTTCCTCCCTCTTTCAAACCTATTGTTGGAAATAATCGCGACACCGACATATCCCTGACGTACAAATACGTCGCTGAGCTACCGGATGCATCTATTCCGTTATTTGTAACCCGAACAGTAACTCGTCCAGGGGTATCCCTAGGCACCGCGCATGAAATCATACTTGGGTTTATAAATGTAGCGGGAATCCTCGCCGAGCGGAAGATACAAGCAAGATCGACCGAGTTGATGAAACCCGCTCCTCGAATGGTCATGACGGTGTTAGCGTCAACGCTTGGCCCCAAGTTCGGAATCAGCTCGTATATCACAATACCCTCAACATAGTCAAAGAATATGCTCGGCGTTGTGAAGTCAAGCCCATTGATACTCACTTGGACCGGTTGTTTGCCTTGCTTGCTCACTGTAGGCGTAACACATTTGACTACATTTGACGCAAGCACCTCTCCGACAGAAATGATGCCACCAATACGACAAGACACGACGTCATGATAACTAATCTCGAGATTGTACCATCGAACTAATAGTTGCGTACCCCCAGCGATACTTCCAAATTTTGGAGTGACAGACACTAAATCTGCCGCTGTGGTGTAAGTGAAAAATACTGGGTTGGGTGTGAAAGAGATATTGTTGTTCATCACAGCAACACGTACAACGGTCGTCATATCACGTTGAGGTGGCGAAATACACACCACTTCTGTGGAGGATACAAATTTCACCACTTGAACTGCTTCGAGGTCTCCGAATTTACATCGCGCCTGAGACCTCTTTCGAAAGTGCATTCCATAGAATGTCACTGCAGTTCCACCGGTTTGAGGTCCATGTGTGGGCGTAATATATTCCACAAATGCATCCGTATACACAGTAATGCTAATGGGGCTATTTGAAAATACCCGACCATCATTTGAAATCTGGAAAGTGTATCGGTTAGGCTGAAGCCGAGGTGTTGTGCACACAACTTGTTCAGTAGAATGATATCTTCCTCCAACGACAGTTGAACCAAATCGACAAGCAAGTTCCAAAGAGTTCGAGAAATTTAGACCACGTACAGTAATCAGTGTTCCTCCGATGATTGGTGCATCAGTCGGATCAATTGACAAGATTGTCGGAATAGGGAGTAAGCTGTCGTCATCTTTCATCAAGGGCATTCTGCGCTTTGTAACTTGTTCTGGGCTTAAATAAGTAAACAATATTTTTTGAGACGGAATTTCAGCACCGTGGTCCCATAGTTTAACGACAACGTCACCGTAACTTGTCTGACTTGGCGATTCGCACCGGAGAATGTTTGGGCTGATTACAAACGCTGACGTAAATACCTCGCCAAAGCGACAATGCGATACGAGATTAAGTCGAGAACCCACGAAGGTTACCAGTTCGCCACCCTCCATATAGCCGACAAGAGGATCAACTGAAGCTATCAGTGGAGGTTCTACAAGCTGAATGATCCCAAAACTCTGGGACTTGATCGTCCCGTCATTGGAAATGTACAGATTGTAATATCCCGGTGAGAGTGTTGGAGTTGAACAGTGAACTCTGGAGGAGGATTCGTAAATTCCAAGAACCGCTACTTCGTCGAAGAAGCAGCTTAGATTGGCGCTATTTCGAATATTTTCGGTAGTGACTGTAATCTTGCTGCCTTCAACTGAAGGCAGACGTACTGGAGATACAGACTTCACCTCTTCCGCTGCAATATACGTGAAAAATACGGGGTTTGTAGAGTAATCCAAATTGTTGTCAGCTACAACGACTTGAAGTCGTTGTGGGCTCATCTGAGCTGAACTTGTACACTTCATCTGAGTGGCCGATATCACCTCGGACTCAATCGCCTGGGTAGATCCGAAGAAGCAAGTTGACTCGTTCACTTCGAAGTTTTCTCCTTGGAGCAAAACTGTTGTTCCACCCAGTTGCGTTCCGATATTTGGAGATAGTTGATAAACGGAAGGAGGGAATTGAAACGTAAATATCTGTTTAGCGCCAATGTTTAAGCAATCTTGGCCATTCATGCTGACTTGCAACAACGCAGACTTTGCCCCATTGTAAGGTGTGGAACACTCAATCAGCGATGAGTTGATAAATGTTGCTGGAACTTGAGTATCATCAAAGCAGCAGGAAAGTTGAGGTGTGAACATGAAGTTCCACCCAGTGATTTTAACCGTGGTACCACCACGATACGTGCCCTTCATGGGGTACACCTTCTCAATGGTGATAGGGTGGTGTAACTCCATAACCAGTGATTGATTTGAGACTGCGACGCCGTATGATCTGACGCTCACTTGGACAGAACCTACGTGATTCACACGTGGAGAAATGCAGTTCAGTCGGGTGTTGCTTGTGAATTCTGCTTCAACACAAGTGGAATTGAGTCCAGACGTATTAAAGCAGCACTGTAATTCTGCATCTCGTCTGAAGTTATCGCCGAATAATACAAGACTGCATCCCCCACTATTATCACACAACCACGGCTCCAAAGCATTTACGACAACATCTTCGTAGAACAAAGACTCCAGATTCTGTAGTCGAGGCACCGAGATCCCATTCACAATTAGTGAAATCGACGCCCTCCCAGAATGAGTGACAGAAGGAGCCGCACAACTTATTACTGCTGAAGATTCAAAATCTGCCACGGTCGCACCAATGGCCTCGTCATTGTGCAAGAAATGGCACATTATTGTTGTGGTGTTCAAGAAGGAACCGCCATTAACGCGAATCCAATAACCTCCTCGCAAGGGTCCAGCACTTGGTGTTAGCGTATACACTGATGGTAGTCGAATATACGTGAAATTTGATGTAGCCAACACGAAGTCCCGTCCGTTTAGCGAAACTGCGAGGCTCGTATTTCCTTCTGGATGAGAAGGAGCCTCACATGATATCACGGAATCATTCCAAAACGTTGCGAGTGTCTGAATGTTACCGAAGCGACATTCCAATCCAGTCGAATAGCGAAAGTGACGTCCGTGTAGGAATATCATGGTACCTCCATCGATATCACCGAAAGTTGGCGCAACATTTTCAATTGTGACGTCGAGAACGTACTCAAATTGCATCTTGAGTGTGATAAAATCCTGACCATTTAAAGCTAAGAGAATCGGAACGCGCTTTGAACCAGCTCTAGCTGCTGAGAGCTTAGCCGGGGAAGGCGGAGTCACACACTCAATTACTGTGTCGTTTACGAGCCACCCGTGTGTGCAGTGATATCTATCTCCGAAGCAACACTGCGTTAGCTTTGAAGAGTACAAGTTGAGACCTGAAATTTGAACCAAAGTTCCACCAGAAGCAGGACCGGAGACAGGAGTCACCTGACGGATCCGAGGGGCCAGCATGTACGTATAGAGCACACCATTTTGCGTGAAGTCGACGCCATCATTTAGAGATACCTCCACTGACACCGCCTCGGCAAAGCGACTGGAAGGAGCAACACACGCCAGCTCCGAGTCAGACTGCACGTAAGCTTGGACGATGGTATCACCAAATCGACACAATGAAGCACCAGAAAAGAACCCCGTACCGGCGACAGTGACCATAGTTGATCCATCCATTGAACCTCTTGTAGGAGAAATCTTGAAAACTTGTGGGATTTCTCGGTAGCTGAAAGTCTGATGCGTTGATACAAAATCACGACCGTTGACAGAGAGATAGAGGACCACTTCACCCCTGTTAAACACAAACGGCGGGCTGATACAAATCAATTCCTCGTCACTCACAACTGCTGCACTGACAGGCTCCACACTCTCACCGAATCGACACCAGTATCTGTAGGCAGTATCGAAATGCTTTCCACTTATAAAAACCGTAGTGCCACCTTCAGTTCTTCCTGTCGACGGGTAGATTTGTGAGATATCGAACTGTGTTCGGAAATGAATCGTTGCTTTACGGCTTGCATAGACAAAGTCAGCACCATTATTTGTCACGCCAATTTGAATGTCGCCAACCGACGTATTCGTCGGAGGAGAGACACATTTGATATGCGTGGAGGTAATCCAGATCGCATGGATAATTGTTCTTGTTGCTGTAGAATTGTTCAGATTCCCACTAAAATCGCATCCAAGCAGTGGTGAATGCACAAAGCCACGTCCGTAGACATCAAAGAGTGTTTCCGACTTTTCTAGTGCCTCTGTCGGCGACACCATCAAGACTACTGGTTCTTTCGTATACGTGAAAGCATTCGACAGATTCCCAGCTAATCGACGAGTCAGCGACCAAATACCAAGGTCAATTTTCCCAATATCAAAGACTTTGGGGCTAGTACAGATAACCTCGGTCGTTGAAAGCACTACTGCGTACTGAGCACTGTCGTAGCCTCCGAAGTTACAGATAATTGTTTCGTTCATGAAAAATGCACCACCACAGACGTGTACAGCAGTACCTCCTGTCACTGCACCATTGATTGGAGAGATGTGCTTAATCTTGAAGTCCTGGAAGAACTCGAACCGCTGCGATGCAGATACAAAGTCGACCCCATTGAAGGAGATTTCAAGCGATACACGCCTTGGCGTAGACGACATAGGAATTCGGCAACGTACTTGCGTATGGCTCATGAAGGTACCTATAGACCCTAGAGAGCCAAATCGACAATCGATACGGCGAAACGGTACGAAGTTCTTCCCAGTAACAATGGCGTAGTCAACGACGTCTTCACTTGGAGCAGACGACATGTACACACCTCTTGATTTTGGGCTGAAGTCGAAGATTTGCAGTGTTTTCAGTACGTCCACTTCAACAGTGTTTACTGAGTACTCGATACCAGCATTGAGCAGTCTCACGACAAGAGGTTCCGCTCTTAGTAATCGTGCTGGAGGCACCAGACATGATACTTTTGTCCATGAGATAAAATTTCCCATCGTAGTTACATTCAAGGCGTCGAAAGCGCACTGCCAGTCACGAGACGGAAACACATCCAGACATTCAAGCTCGATCCGATTAGTTTTCGTAGGAATTATTGCATCTGGAACAACTCCAGTCAGCACTATGGGCTGAAAAATGGTGAAACTAAAACCAGTCTCGAAATATTTCTCGCCACTTATGCTTAAACCAATCGGTAGCATTCTGGCATTCTCCTGTTGGTTCGTTGAATTGATTCTGAGCGTGCAAGTAAGTTCACTACTTGACACAAACGTTGCTGGAATGTTATCGCTCTTACCAAAGCGGCACGTCGATATCATCTCTGGGACGAATCCGGTGCTAATCAACCTGATTGAATGATCCTTATTGTACATCCCACCCGACGGCTCGATATTTTGAATTAGTGGTGTGTTGACATATGAGAATATCACACTTGAATTGTCCGTCAGGGATGTAGAAACTTTCCCTAACGATACGGAAAACGGTACTTCGTTTGCTCCTTTGAACATGGGAGGACTAACGCAAGTCACATAGGTAGCATTTACGTACGTTGCTAGTACAACAAGCTCTCCAAACCGACACCGAAGCTCGCGATGATTAATAAATCCTTTTCCACGAACATGCACCCGGGTTCCACCACGACTGAGACCAACCAGTGGAGCGGCATGAGTGATTTCCATTGCACCAACAAATATGAAGTTGAACTCTGTCAGAGCATGAGATGCTCCGGTCCCATCCAGTATCACAACCGCCAAAGCTACAGCTCCAGATGAATGCGCTGGCGTCTCGCATTCTGCGTACCTTTGTGATATCAGTTTAGCAGTTGTCTGAATACTGCCAGCGAATACGCAGTACAGTTGAACCAAAGGATCCAAGTTCCTGCCTTCAATCCGAATGACTTCCTTGCCGCTGAATGAACCAAACAGAGGAGCCACACTAACTATTCGTGTCAGTGGTGACAACTTGACGTGCTTCCCCGTGTTTATAAAAGTCTGGTTGTTCACAGACAACCAGAGGTCGCATCCTGACGAACAATCATCGGAATTCGATCCTGCTTCAAACACTTGGCATGTACTATTCAGAATTTCTCCAGGGCTCGCAGTAACAACACGATTTGCCTCCATGTCATCGTCAAATTTGTCAAGTCGCATAAACTGAGGAGATGAAATGTTTGGGAAGTTCCCGCAAAGTTGAATGCGTTGGAAACCTTTACCAATATCTGGAATGACTTCTATGTACGTAATTTGCGGTGCTAGTGTATACACCAGCTCGAATATTTCGGAAGTGTATTCAGTGGAGTCACTTACCACCGACACGTTAACCATAGAACCACTAGACAAAGAGAGCGCTGGAGGGACAGTGCACGTTATTTTACTGTGCCATAGTGCTGCATCGCTCCATATTGTTCCGAACAAGCAACGAAGCGAAGACGTGAAGAACAAATTCAGGCCCGTAAACTCCACCACTGCGCCGCCATAGACGCTATCAACTTCAGGGGTCATACTTAGCAGTGTCGGCTTAGCCTTGATTGTCAATGAGAGCCCAGTAGGTAAGACAGCGTCTCCATTGAGACTAACGCTGACTGATTCCAATCCAGGTTTGAGTTGTGGAAGAGCACAGCGAATCTCAACGCCACTTACAAAGACCAACACATAATGAAGTTTTGGAGAACCGTAGCTGCAAAATGCAGCACCAGAATCAAGAAATCCGGCGCCAGATATCGTCACGTATCCGCTGGTATGTTCGCTTACAATAGATGGAGTGAGAGAAATAAAGTCCGGCTTTGCTGCATAGTGAAATGCGTAGGGCAACAGCAACACATCATCCGTGCTGAAGAATAATCCAATTTCTACAGTCAAAAGATCACTTGCTGGCGGCGAAATGCACTCCATTTCATCGTCGCTGATGAATGTCACTGGAGCAATTCCGGTCTCACCAAAGAAGCAAAACAGATCGGAACTTGTCTGGATCAAAGAACTAGAGAAATTTGCTTTGAGTATGACGCTTGTTCCACCGCCAACATGTCCATATAGCGGCTTCATAGAACGAATACTAGGAATTTGAAACACATCAAACCAAAGTGGATCCACCACTTCCCATTCCTCGCCTTCTGAGCGGACACTGAAATTGTTACGTCCGGGCTTCATGAACTGAGGAGAAATACACTGGAGCTTTTCGTTAGAGACAAACGTTGCGTATACTGCCGTATTCCCGAAAACGCACTCGATACTGTGAGAAAATAGCATTCTTACTCCATGCACCACAACCGCCGCGCCACCACGAATCCATCCAGACGCAGGCTCGATAAAACGTATCGTAGGCTTAGGTTCGTACAAACGAGGCAGAACCGCATTGGCAGTTGTCTCCTGAAGAGAACGTTTCGAATTTGGTACAATCGGGTTGATAGACTCGACCACGTTGCTGTTGGAAATGTACGTGAACATGAAATACTCTTCCAGGACATTATTATCTCCAATCGAAAAGTGTATAGCAACTGTCATAGCACGAGAAGCTGGAGTCCGGCAGCGAATCAATGTCGCGTTCACGAACGTCGCGGTCAAGATTTCACTCTGAACGCGACACTTCATGTCGAGATCACCAGAAAAACCCTGGCCAACGATGTCCACAATGGTAGAACCACTTGTGCTGCCATTTTCCGGGTGTATGGAGTAGATTACGATTTCAGGTTTGTACTCAAAAGGGGTAGTCATTTCTGGATACAAAAGCGAGGTCGTTGGTAAAAGCTGAAACTTCCCAGTCATGGGCATGTGGCTGGGTGCTTCACATTCCACTTTAGTGTCCGAAACGAACGTTGCATCCGATGAAACCCAATCTAGATCATGATCACCGCGAAAGCCACATCGCAAGCGCATCCAGCGTTGGAAACCCTTTCCGAAGACTGTCAGCACCATCTTTCGAGTTGAAAGTGCAAAAGGAGGATCTACTCTTTCCACTTGGATTGGTAAGTGAGCATTAAACAAATTATTCATAGAATGATAGTCGCGTCCATTTGGTGAGAACAGCAACGAGTAAGACCCAGGCTTCAATCGCGGCACATTACAGCTCAAGGAATCTGGTCTGGAATCATCAATAGTACCGTAAAACTCAGTTTTCATTCCCACAAACTTACAGCTGCGATTCTCGTAGCTTCTCCACGAATTGTTCAAGGCAATGCTGGTAGGATACCCTCCAATTACAGAGCCAAAGTCTGGACTTAGTTGTGCTGTGTCGGAAATGCTACGGACAAATGTGAAGGGGGATTGGTGTAAGATCTGCGTACTTCCTTCGAATGTTTCAACGACTACTATCAACTGAACTTCATCAGCGAGCCAGCTCGGACGAGTTCGACATCTTACGTGATATGACGAAATGAAAGAAGCCTGGATTCGCATTGAAGATGAACCAAAGATACAGTAAATGAGGTCATCTCGGCCAAAGTTTGCTCCAAAGAAGTCAACGTTAAAAGTGCCTCCTGTTGGAACAATTTTGGGCTTGAAGTTCTCAACGCTAAGTGGGTTCGCATACTCAATTGGGAAAATACCCACCTGTTCTGAACCGGCGCCACACGTTATTTCAAGCGTGTAGTTCCCTGGTATTTTTAATGGAAGTGTACACTTCATCGAAGTTTCTGACCTGACAATGCCCGGAATACGAACCAGTCCCATATTACAATTCAGTTCCATTGAAGAGTGAAATCGAAAACCAGACACGGATATCACGCGGCTGTGTCCTGGACGTAACACTGTTGTCGTTGGCCCAAATACCGAGCTAGGACATCCCGTATTTCTGGTTATATCTTGACGTAGCAGCACTTCTCCATGAAGGGCTAGAGTCACCAGATTCGGACGGCTTTGTTGAATTTGTGGATCTGAAACACACTCCATTCCACTATATGTCACGTTTCGAACAACACCTGACAAGAGTTTGCTGTCGAATAGACAATCATACTCATCAAATAACGAGATATTTGAACCTCCAATCTTAGCACTCCATCGTCCGTCCTGTAACTGCTTAATCGATTGGATATACAGTCCACTGGGCAAATCATAAAATTCCACTTCCACCGTATTGCCACTTGATTCGATACCATTCAAGCTAACTGCAAGCGATATTGTAGCTGCTGTGAGTACCGTAGGAGTAATACACTTAACTACGGACTCGTTTACACTTATCGCCGCGGTCTTAATATCACCAAATACGCATTTCATACTCGAGAAAGATCGTAGATTCGTTCCCCACACCACAATAGTAACACCCCCTACTGCAGCGGAGCGGTTTGGCTGTGCTTCAAACAGCATCGGTGTTGCGAACGCTACAATATCCAGTGCTTTCTCGGACCAGGAAAACTCATCTTGACTCAGCCTGAGCGACATTATCCCGGGGCGCATTAGCGGCGTTGTGCATCGTATTTGAGAGGTTGATACAACCAAGGCCTCAACTACTGTACTACCAAACAAACATCGAAGAGATTTCGCTCCAGGAATGATGTTTAAAGCCGATATAATAGCCTCCACTCCACCTCTTTCATCAAACTGACGTGGCGATATATCCATAGGCTGAATCGCTGGAATTACACGAATGCATTGGTGGGTTACAATTTGTCGGAGATTGCTGTTTGTTAACGTAAGTATCAACTCGAACCTTCCAGTGAAACTTGCGTCAAAACTGCACCACGCATGATCTCGATCAAAATGTAAGCGAGAAAGAGGTTGATTCGAGAATTGGCAGCCGTCTAACTCCGTCAGGTTTAGCCCTGATCCCATCAACGAAACATTTGTAAATTCTGACTTCTGCGATATCGTTGAAGGCACAATATCTGTCACGACGGGTCCTGATCCATACGTAAATTCAACATTCGCATCTTCTTCGACGTACGCGAGCGTATTGAACACTCGAGCGCTTATTAACACAATCTCACCCGACATCATGGGTGGCGCAGCGCACTCAATGATCGACATATTGACTAGCTGAGCAGCTACAATTTCCTCCCCAAATACGCACTCAATGCCTTCGTAGTTGCCAAATACGCCAGTCAAAGTCACGATTGTACCACCCAAGAATGATCCTTGATGAGGAGAAATAGCAACAATTGACATCCTTGGTAGCACTTCATACGCAGCTGACGATTCAGAGAAGTCAACGCCGTTGTTCGAAACCCGAACTTGTTTAGTTCCCAGTCGTGTGAAGGGCACCACGCACTCGACTTCTGATGGAGATAGAAAATCTGTTGCTGGGGCCTTGACGTCGTCAAAAATGCACGTTAAAGTTGACGAATCAATGAAATTCTCGCCAGTCACCAGTATTTTTTTCTCAATGGGCTTGGTTTGAATTCCGCGAAAAGGATCAATTTGAAATACCTGCTCACGAGGGACAGCTTTAAACCGCACAAAGTTGTTTCCAATTCGGCTGCCATCACCAATCACGAGCTCCAAAGTGTGTTGTCCAACTGTCATCGGTGGTGTTGTGCACCATACAGTTCCTTGCATGACTGCATTGGGGACTACAGTAGTTGCTCCATCGAACAGGCACTTGACATCAAGTTCTGGTAGAATATTCATCCGATCAACTGCTATAAGTGTGCCACCGTCCGCAGGACCAAAAGCTGGGGTCACCTTGACGATGGAAACGGGAGGAATGAGCTTGAACGGCAGTACTAACGACTTCATCCCACCGAATGAAAGCCAGAAATCTTCCGTTTTCGTACTGTTTGATGCTATCATAGCTGGAGTTGAGCAAGTGACCGTACTGCTCGATACCACAGCAGCTTTCGCAACGCTCATTTCCCCGAAATGACAAAGTGGTTGAATCGTGTCTGGAAAGCCTGAACCTTCTATAGTCAGAAGTGTTCCTCCAACTGTTGTACTGAAAGAGGGTGTGACCCGAGTTACGAGTACTGGGCTGCGAACGACTATCTCCAAGCTGTTAGTCGACACTTGGACGCCATATTGAGTCAGAGAAACCTGGCACGATCCAACAGGAAGAAGAACACTGGACAACTCGCATTCAGCGATAGTATCTGTCGAGAGCGTAACTGCACCGATATAGACAGTCTTACCACCGCTGTTTGTACACTTGAATTCGCACTTCGTATTTTCTGACGCGAACACAAATGTACCTTGAAGCTCGAATACCATATTCTCCGTGGGTGCTGATACTTCTGGGAATATCTTTGAGATCACAGAGGGTTCAAGTAACTCGACGTAGACTCTAGCAATCGTTGTAGCTGAGATGTTGCTTAATGTCACGATTCCCAGCTCCACTACTGTTGAGTATATTCGCTTTGGAATGATGGGGACAGGACACGTGACACTTGTACTAGTTATTGCAAGAACGGGTAAGGAGGATTTTGTGAGATCTCCGAAACGACAACCAAGCGTGAAATCGGAATCGAAGTTTGCTCCAACCACTTCGATAGATTTCGGCTGCTTGGTACCAACCACAATGACCGGAGGGGTGAGCGTATCAATTCTTGCTGCTCCGTGAAACTCGAATACGACTCCAGCTGGAATACGTCCTATCACATCCGATTTAATCATGATCGGAACAAATCCTGAAAAATGAGGCGGGGTCTGGCATATCACATTCGATTCATTCATAGCCACAAGTGGTACACAGGTACTGTCAAAGCAGCAGGACATATCTGAAGAGAAATGGTGACCATCAAATACGATTGTGGTGCCTCCTACAGAAGGCCCTCGGGTAGGACTAGCCGCCACGAGAACTGGCATGTCAAGTAATTCGATTGAACCATTTGCAAACACGGTATTCACTCCATTTTGAGCAATTCCAATTTGATAGTTCCCTTGTAAAGCAGAATAAGGTATGATGCACACGGTTTCATACGGGGATTTCCATGCAGCGCGAAAAACACTTGCAGGACCATTCGAGCGGCTTGGATGCAATACGCAGTTGACTTCATTTCTGAACACGAAAGGTCCTCCTTTAATTAAAATACTCGTACCTGTGCCAACAACAGCACGCCTCGGCTCCACCGAAGAAATCAATATGTCAGGGACGTAGCGATACAGAAGCGTGTTGCTCCGTGCCAAACTGGATTTTGCTTGAAGCGAAACTGGAAGTTCCCTTGAGTTATCCAAAGTCCACGTGGGTGTTTCGCAACTCGCCCACGATTGATTTATGATCTTTGCATTGGTACGGTATTGCCAATCTTCCCATCCGAAAATGCACTCGAAAGGTTCATCCACGAAATTGTCTCCGAACAGTAAGATATTAGTCTTCTCTCGGACTGATCCGCATATTGGAGATAATTCAGTAATGTGAGGTGCGTTTGCAGATTGCATCAGAACCAAAGCATCTACTGAAAACAGTATACCATCATTTGAAACTGATACATTCAGTCCTTGCCCATGAGTATAAGACAGATACGTAGAGCAGAAAATTGTGTTTAGTTCCATCATGCGGGCAGCGACCACATCAGCTCCAATCCGACACACTAAGGTTGCGTCGTTGGTAAAGTGAGATCCCCCGATTATTAAGTTTAGTTTTGAGTCTCCATTGTATCGCGCTAATACGCTCGCAATCTCGGGAACAACAACATACTCGAACTGGAGTACCTTATTGTTGTTTGCTACCCGCTCAGTGGCGTTCTGCCCCGTACCGACAAGATCAAAGCTCACCAGCTGATTCGTGAGGGAAGTTGAGATATGAGGTGGAGTGACGCACAATAACCGGTTCTCAAACGCCGAGAACGGAGCAACTAAAAGGTTTCCAAACCGACACCGTAAGTTGGACGCGTGCAAAAAATTCTCTCCCTGCACCGAGACAATATCACCACCACGAATGCTTCCTTTCACTGGGGATATTTTCCATAATTTAGGAGGATTAACAACAACAAACCAAGAATTTTGCTTGGTAACTGCATCCCCATTCTCCTCCTTCAGTGAGATAGACATCAAACCTGTTACATTCATACTCGGTACGTCCACCACCCAAGGGCCTTCCAATTGTGTTTGATACACACGTGAGCACCACAACTCATTAAAGCAGCATTTCCAGTTTAAAATATTGGCATCGTATCCCTCCATCTCAAGCTGTACAACACTCCCATCTTGCGTTGATCCAATATTTGGCTGCAATCTCCACCAAGGTTTCCCGTCAATACCACTGCTTTTGACTTTAATATCTTCGCTTTCACTGATTTTCCCACTGTTTGGCGACCACACACTAACTTGGGTGAGTTCACTGCCCATGTTCCATGGTGGAACTGCACAATTCATCAAAGTTGAGTTCACAACTTGAGCTGGTGTTACCATTGACTTGTCAAAAGACTCAAACTTGCAAAGCAGATCCAACCCAGTGTCAAAATTGAACCCATTCAACGCTAGCGATGACTGAGAGTCCAAATCGCCATAAGGCACAAACGGAGGTACTGTTCGCACTTCAGGAAGACGAAGCAGGGTGACGTTGAATCCGGTCTCGATTACGTCTTGCCCATAGAATGTAAGGAAAACTTGTGCATCGGCTGGAGTAGCTACGGCATCTTCCAATTTCTCGTCTGGCGCCGAGCAAGTCATTAGCACTTCGGAGTGCCACTGAGCGGATAAGTGAAAGTCGCGGTAGTCAGTGCGCAAAATGCATTTTAACTCTTCCGTGCTCACGAAATCGTTACCATACACGGAAAGAGTAAAATTCGGTGATAGTAAGGCCCGCTGCGGGAGGACGTTGGTTATAAGGGGTTCAGGAATGAACCGGAAAGCTACCTCTGTGGAGTTAACCAGACCTTCAGAAGTTGTTCCCAGTACGATTTTCAAAGCTCTGGATCCCGGTTCCATAGGAGGAGTAACGCATTGTATCACTGATGCAGTTAATACCGTTCCAGACGAGCAAAGGTGCTGGCCATAGCAGCATCGAATCTCTTCCCCATTTTGTACATCAATCGGATCATGCATAAAAACCGTGACTAAAGTCCCACCAGCTAAGCTCGCGCTGCTAGGTTGAGCACGTTCAATCATAGGTGTGTTATGACAGGAGACAAGGAGAGTTCCATCTGCAACGAACCCGTCATATCCAGAAACAGTGACTTCAAGTGCTGAAGTGTTCGCGAGAAAAGGTGGCCGGCATGTGACTTCGGTATCACTTACATATGATGCCGGTTCTGGTGTCCGATCGAAGAAGCACACCATTCGCGAGTCATTTGAAAAGCCAGTACCAGCAATATGCAGTAGCTCCATGCCACCACAAGAGAATAGCTTGGGTACTACAGAATGAACTGTGAAGTTAGAGGCGATTCCAATTGGTAACGCCGTACTCCACTCTTGGCCATTCAGGCTGATGGCAATCGTTGCATTCTGGGACTCACGAAGCTGATTCGGGGAGATAGGGCATAACATTTCACGTGGTGAAATCCAGACACCCGCCTCTATCGATGAGTTCACTCGACATTGCCAAGATGAAGATGGCGGCAGATGCTCTCCAAAAACGCAAACAACTCCATTGAAATTCCTCGGAATCGTCAACAGAGATAAAACGGTTATCTGAATGTCTTGCGCGTATCGGAACTTTCGTTGCATATCAATTCGAAAATTGTCGTTGATGTCTGAGAAGGTCAAACTTGCAAACCCTTGCTCGTTTGTGGCTGTAGGTGTGACACACGACACGTGGGTAGAATTCTGCCACTCCGCTGCTACAACTATTTCACCGTTGAAGGTGCACGTAAACTCCGTTAGCTCACTGAAGTCGTCACCTTCAAGCAGGATCTTAGTTCCACCCTTGGCAGATCCTACCTGTGGCCAGAATGAATATACCGCCGGTTGTCGTACAAACCAAAATACTTGCTCGTCAGTACTCTCCGACGAAAAAAAGTCAACTTCGTTAGCAGTGATAGCTATTGGGACTTCCATCGTGAAACTGGAAACTGGCGACAAGCATTCGACAACTGATCCGTTAGGCGTACTGTAGGCTTGACCGGCAGTCATTATTCCTCCAAACGCACACAAGTATTGTGTTAATAGAAAGCCTGCTGTCTCCAACTCCACTCGAACCAGGTTATTTACTCCAATAATCCCAACAGTAGGTGAAATTGATTTCACTTCCAAATTCGGTATCAAGTATAACTCCATTTGATCAACCACAGTAAAGTTGTCAACAGAAAGGGAGAAAAATAAAGTAGCTGGTACTGCGAACATATTTGCTGGGATGCTGCACTCTGCTGATGAAGGGGAAACAACACTGGCAGATGTAATAGACAGAGAGGAGACATTTCCACTTCGGAAGCTGCACGCAACACTTGCATCAGAGGACAGGCTTTCCATCTCAATCCCAATCGTCGAATTTGTGAACACTATCCCATTCGATGGAAAGATTGAAACTGCATCTGAGTACGAGTAAAATTCGACCATCAGCGCGTTTTCAGACATGACAACGTTGTCGTCATTTACCAACCGCAGCGACACGAAAGCTTCTGCGTGAGGTGGAGATACACAAGATATCGTTTGGTCGGGAGCAATGTCAGCCGGAACAATAATCGAGCCAAACAAACAACTTAGACTTTCGACGACGGGATGGGATGTGGTGACACGCACGTTGACCCCACCTCCACTGCTAATACGGGATGGCATGACGTTCTCCATTATAATTGCAGTAATGAATGTAAACGATTGCGTGTCATGGATTGAGTGCACTCGAATTTTACTGGTCAAAATTTCCACAGGTACCGTCAACGGTTTATATGTTGCTGGACTGAGGCATGTGACGGCTGAATCGTTCAATATGGTGGCTGGCACAATATTTCCTCCAATGTTGCAATTTATTGCCGAGTACCCCACCACAGTTAGCAAAACTTTACTATCTGTAAGAATCGTCACTTCCGTTCCTCCACTGACCAACCCCAGAGCAGGTACCACAGCCTGTATTTGAATTGGCTCCATTACCACATATTCAAACACAGCCAAGATAGTTTTTCGCGAAAGCATACTCTCCACTTGCACAACTTGGTGAGAAAATGACTCATTTGCCAAGACAAACGGAACAGCACATTCGCCTAAAGTGGGCGATCGCACTTTCAACCAAGTCCATCCTGCGCCGACAAAATTACACCGTAGATTGTGGAAATCCATCATCCCACGACCTTCAATGGTAATGGGAGGGTTTCCTACCCGAAGCAGTGTGAGTGAGTCCACCGATATAATCGACGGAAGTGGAGCATAACGAAGCATATACGGAGACTTGGGTGATGCAGCCCGCTGGTTGCTCATCTCACTGAACGATACAAGAAGTCCAATCCAAGCACCAAGATTTGGAAGAACAGGAACACGACATCGTACAAGGGAAGGACTCAAAAAGATCGCCGAACCAGTAGTACTTGCCGCACCGTTGCTGAAATGGCACGATAGTGAACTTAGGTTCTGATAGTGAGACCCGGTCACCGTCAGTATGTCACCGCTCCCCGTAATAAACGCTGGGTTTGCACTTGATACAGTGGGTGGAGCTGAACGAAAAAGAGGCGATTGGTTAGATTTGCTTGTTGTAACGAAGTATCATGACATACTCGATAAAGCTTACCGTAAATGCTGAAGTCTTCGGGTGCTTGATACAAGGCCCCTTCCAAAACTACTGCAACACTCACATTCAATAGCTCGGATGTACCAATATCCATAGCAGGAGACAGACAATCGATTGAGCGAGAGGATTTGAACGATGCTGCTGTGACGATGGTCCCGTCGAAAATGCAGTTGGCCTGCGTATCTACAAAAAAATTGGACCCAGTAACTGCAATTGTGTCACCTCCACTCGAGCTTCCGTATGGCGGGTTGAAGTCATAAACTTCCGGCGAATCTATGATACCAAACGTAATTAGCACACCTTACCGATTCATTGCAACGCCCCAAGTTTCACTTACCTCGATAGTTGAACAATAGTGAGTGCGAAAAGTCTTGGCCGTTGGTGGTTAACCGCAAATCCACGTCCGTCGTATCTTTGCTTACCATTGGCGCCTGGCAAGCAACTGTGGAACTTGACAAGTATCGTGCCGCAGATATTTGCTTTCCGAAAGCGCACTGCAAAACTGTACCTTTAGGGAAACCTTCCCCCTGAACCAGAACTGTAGTCCCGCCAGACCTAGGCCCCCCTGTCGGTGATGCAGAAATTACCGTCCAGCTCTCCTTGTACGCATATGGTAGAGGATTCGAGTAAAAGTCGTTCCCGTTGGTCACCATGAGAAACACTCGTTTGGGAAGGTCAGTGCTCGCTGGAGGCGACACACAAGTCAAAAGTGTATCGGATTTTACAGCGGCTGGTACGAGTGCACTCCTGCCAAATCGACACCTAAGCACTTCGTCGGGCCATCTCCGGAATCCATTTCCGGTCACTGATACTGTTGTGCCTCCTTCATTTCTCCCGCGATATGGCGAAACATTCGCGATGGACCAAAGCTCCGTTGAGCTGTTGGTGTGCAGGTTTAGCTGAATCGTTGAATCTTCCACGGTAGAGAACTCCGGAGTAGCGCTTAACCGGATGAAAATGACTTCGTACCCGTAAAATGAAGGGGCTCGAATGAAAATGATCGACTGAAGAATGTCACTAATGGCTGCTACGGAGCCTCTGAGATGAATCGAGCTGGACAACTTGTCGCCAGTTGGAAGCTTCGTTACACCTGCCGGAAACGCGCTGGTCGGTAATGAGAGTTGAATTTCTCCGACAGGCGTCATTGTCAACATTTGGACATACACGACCTCGTTGCCCGTCGTTTCTCCTAGAAGCTTGACAGCATATCCACGAATTGTAATTGTAAACAGCTCTAAGGGTACGACCAGGGTTGGATCGTCTAAGCTCTGGACCTCAATCGTAATGGTCTTGAAAGCATCGCTAACTGTACCATCGATGTAGTTAAAGTCTCGTACTCGTATCCCCAGTCTTTCCACGTGCTGCTTCGAGTTGAAGTTTTTGTCGGGACGGTATTTAATCTCAAACAATGCCGAATTGATTGCACGTAGATCACCACGAAAACGAAGCAGCTGATCTGAGACTCCATCTCCCTCCAGAATTTCGATGCCGCTGGTGGAACCCAGACTGATCACGCCACTCAACACAAATAATTGCATCTCAAAAGTTGAGTTGCTGTGAGCAAAGGCAGGATCAACATCATAAACTCGGACGCCAAATATGCAGATTTGTTGGTCTTCAAGCAAGAACTGGGTACTCGGGACAATTAGCTGCGGTGGATCGTTGACAGACGCGATGCGTATCAAAACAGAAAATTCATCCGTGGTAGCAGCCGTGAATCCGGTGACACCTTGATCAACGACCTTTATACGGAGCTCATCATCACCGTACCAGTTCAGGTAACTTCGATACCACACGCGGGCTAAAAACGCGTTGACGCTACTGAGTGTCCCGCTGAAAAGCAAGTATTCGTTGCTATCTCCACTACCTGAACCAAACGTGATTCCTGGCATCGGATCAAGCGACAGCACACCATTTTTCACTGACATCGTGACAGTCACCTCATAGTCGAGCGCCATTTCACTGTCCGTATCGCTGATAGAAATGCCCACGATTTCTAGGGTGTTGTCTTCCTCTCCGGAAACGATAGTAGGAGCGTCAATCTTTGGATCGTTGTTCCAAGCGTTCACACTGATAAATATGGACGCATACGAGGAGGATTGGTCCGTGATAAATGATACAGCGCGCCATTGGCTTCCATCAACATTTTTCCACTGCAGTCGGGCTGTATGGCTACCCCCTGCTAGTGGCAGCACCATGCTAGCCCTTGCATTCTTGATTCCACGAACACTTCCGTCAACCAGAGACGACATATGCCTGTAGGCAATTCCATCAATAACTAATCGAGTTTGTACACGATCCCACGAGTCTTCTGTCCAGCTGCTGAACTGTGGGTTATCACTCTGCGAGAGCGGCAAATTGTAGCTCAGCGAGACTTGAGTTGCCTTGGGCAGCGTGAACTGAAGCACAGTCTCTCCAACGTCGGACCACTTGCCCACGGATGTCGGCTTAAATTGTTCCAAGTGATACACAGACATTGAGTCCATGCTCCATTCGCCCACCGCCGCCAGCAGTCGCCCCATAGCGAATCCATCCAACGCATTAGGAGACGAATACCACGGACGACTCGAGCCTAGCAGTGATTTCCAGTACAGTACTGCGCTGTATTCTCCTGGCAGCAGATCCATGATAATGCTGCCCTGCAGCTGTACTGTAGACTTTTTGGACCCTTCCACAATGCCGTAGGACCCTGTCTCTCGGTAGCGGAGTCCATTTATCTCTAGCACGGTCTCAATTTCATCGTACGCTGCCGTATCTGTTCCCAGTCATTCACAGCGCACAGTCAGCAACCACGACATAGCATCATGATCCCAAAGGCAGAGATGAGAACGAACCACGAGAGTATTGAACCAGTTCGGGGCGTACAGGCAACTGGTAGAAGAATCGTATCGTCGCCGGTTCTGACAGACGAAAGTTCACAGCCATCCCGGACACGACTTCCCACTTATTTACAGATAAAAGAGAGACGGCGGTGATAGGTTGTGTGTACCAGATGAAGCGGTGCTGCGCCGACACCGTCAGACTCCGTCCACCTGCAAACCCGTCCAGAATGTCACTAGCCACTGCCCACTTGAGTACGTGTGTACCGCGTTTCCGCCACTGCAGCTTGACGTCGTGCTGTCCGCGTGGAATTTCGAGTACTAAGTACCCACTTGCTACAACAACTAACGGTTCTCGATCGTCCACTGTCGTCGCCGATTGGCGGTAAGGAGTACCGTCCACTGCCACGCGGAAGGACAGTTCACTCACTTGTGCTACCTGGACACCTTCAGGCTGCACGTCTGTGATGTGTGAGACCGACACGTCGTACGAGATCATCACCACCGCCTCATTTAGCAGCTCCAGAGCGACGCGAGTATCTGGGACGTCCACCCACGTGTCGGTGGGGGACTCCAGAACCGCTGGTGTGAGTGGACTGGTACACCACATGAGCTTGGGTGACGCGCTCTGGGCGGCGATGACGGTGATGGTCCATGACAGCCACACGGCTAATAGGACAGGGAGGCAGCACCATCCATTGCTGCTGCTGGTCTTGGACATCATATCTTGACACGTCGTCCGTCTTTAGTGCTGAAAAGCCGCGAATCTTTATTTTCAACCACTTGCGGTTTCGACAATTGATAAGTCGACCGGATGGCAAGTACATGCAAGTTTAAGGCGTCCAACTGCGCTTGGCTCGACTAAATCCACCATCCAACGACGAACTTGTTCTTTGCTTTCTTGACGTTTTGACGCCATGTTGGAGAGTACAAATAAACTGACGAATGCACCGTGACGAGCTCTGCAACAAGAGCATCGTATCCTTGGCAAGGTCGCCTAGTGCTTAGCCCTTAATGCATTGCGGGCCTCCTCCAGCCAGAAGAGAAGGAAGGTCGCCACTGGAATTGGACATAGGGGATATTTAGCATGCCACTGGATAGAAAATAGATAATATGTGGTCCACGTCACCATCTTGCTAATTCGTCTAAAGCCGTATCTTTCAGCTTAAAAACATCTAATTCGTGCATACAGAATAAGGCGAAAATCTCTCTACGGTCCAAAAACAAACGTACCTGGCGGCGCGTCGTTGGGTGGAAGCCAAGGAAGGAGCTTCGGACAAAAGGATCACGGGCAGTGCGGACGAAGCAGACGCAGACCCTCAGCGCTAGTAGCAGCGACAGAACCTCACCATGACCACGTCAGACGGTGAGTGCCTCCCCTGCAGTCTCCACCTTCCTTGCGTTACTCTAACTCGGGGGTTACATTCACTCTGCAGACGAAATGTTCGGGGCGGGGTCCCCTACAGTCTCCGACTCCGACTCAGACGCTGTGAAGGAAGAGAAAGGCAGCAGCAAGAAGCGCAAGCTCAGTGGCGGCTCTGGCAGTAAGAGCAAGAGCAAACAGGCCAAGCGATCCGCCACCGACGACGATGACGACAAGGTGCGGTAATTCCCTTTCAGTTGGAATACCCCTCACTAACGATATTTTTTATTCTTACTGGGAGTAGAAGTCCAAGTTTATTGACGACATGGCGTCCGAGAGTGATGATGGAGGAGACAGAGACTCGGACGATGACGACGACGATGACGACGAAGGCGAGGACCGCAACGAGTACGAGAACGATGGCTTTGTTGTGGACGATGAGGGCTCCGACGAGGAAGAGACCGGTAAGCTCTCCCCCTAGAAGGGAATATATAATGACTACTGAGAGAGACTCACCCTCCTTGCTTCGAAAATCGCCAGCTCGCCACCGCCGTCGCCGCCGCAAGAAAGAGAAAAAGCTCAAGCGTCTTAAACAGAAGGTGGAGGAGATCGACGACGAAGATCTCATGCTCGTGCGGGAGAACATGGGCATGGACACAAACCCGACCCGCAGCGACAGCGAAGACGAGGACATGGGACGCTCCTCCCGCAAGGTGAAGAGTGAGGACGACTCTGGACTTATGTCACGCGAGCTGAGCTACCGCATGTTTGGCGACTCGGACGAAGAGGAGGAGGACTCGGCTCCGCAACGCGCCAACAATTACCTCGGCAACGATGAGTACGAAAGTGACGACATTGATGAATTCATCGTGGATGACGACGAGGAAGGACGCGAGGGGCCGCGTCGCCGCAGGAAACAGGAACCGATTCCGGCGTCCATGCAGGGACCGTCGGTGTATCAGATGGGAGAAGCCGAGGAGCTTTTCGGAGACATGGATGGATTTTTGGAGGCTACAAGTGGCAAGATCCCGGAGGGAACGCCTGCGAAATCGAAGAAGGCTATCCTCCTGGAGAAGTTCGAGCCTAGTGTGCTGAAGGAGCACATGATGACCTCAGACGTTATTGCTGTGCGCGACAATGATCTGCCGGAGCGATACCAGTACGTTTACAAAAATCGCGAGTTCCCAGATGCAGAGGACCGCGCCGAGGAATCTGAGTGGATCAGTGACTTCATTATCAAAAACCTTGAGCGCAGAGGCCTGCGTAACTCTGCCGCGTCGCGCGGTGAGATTGTGTCGGCGATTGACACCGTCTTGCGCTTCTACCATGACGAGAAGCTTGAGCCCGCGTTTGTCCAGCGTTACTGCAAGGAGTACTGGAAAGTGGTGGGCCTGCACACAGAAAACCTGTACGAGATTATGGATCTCGATATCAAGTGGGATAAGTTGGAGCGCAAACGGAGGTCCTTCCAGAGCGGTATTCAGCGAGTGGTCGACTCCTCTAATGCTAAGGAGTCGGCTTTTGTGCGCAAGTGCTACGAGCAGCTATTTAGCACGCCTGATGAAAAGATATACAAGGATCTGTCAGAGTTCTTTGCTCTGGATGCACAGGAATCGAGCGGTCAGGATAAGGAAGGCTCAGACCACAAGTACCGCCGCCCTGTGCGCCGCACATTCTATCAGATATGCACTAAAGCAGGATTGCGCCCAGTGTCCCTGGCATTTACAATGAATGCATCCGCGCTCGGTGGCATCGTGGCCGGCGTTGACCACGAAGACGCAATTCGTGACGTTCCGACCCCAGAAGAAAGCCCTGGTGTTCTGGCTCAGAAGTACACGACGAAGGAGTTCCCGACTGTGGACGACGTTATGAAGGGTGTCCGCCACATTGCCGCCAGCAAGATTGCAGCCGAGCCCAACATCCGAAAATGCATCCGTGACCTGTATCGCCAGAACGCTGTTTTGAACACAGAGGCAACTGCCAAAGGACGCGAAGAAATCGACGAGTTCCACTACTGTCACGGTCTCCAGTACATCGAGAAAATGCCGGTCCTCGAGGTATTTGAGGCTGGCGATTTGTGGCTTAAGATCGCTCGAGCCGAAAAGGAAGGACTGTTGAAGATTACTATCATTAATGAGAAGGCCCAAGACCTGATGGACCCGCTGGAGCCGATCTATCTGTCGTCAAGCAACGACTCGGATGAGGAGTGGCAGAGCCAACGTCACCTTGTTCTTCAGGAAGCGATCAACAACTTTATGATCTTGTCGTTTGAAAACGAGCTGAAGCGTGATCTCACAGTGGCCTCTCGCGACGTGGTTGTGAAAATGTGTGGAAACGCGCTACGAGAACGGCTGTCTGTCCGTCCGTACGAGCCGGCCGACGGCGTGGATCCGTTTATTGTTTCCATCTGGGTTGAGAGCACTATGGATTCGATTGCTCATATCGTGGCTCTGGATGTGAACGGAGAAATGGTAGACAAGACGGAGGGGTACTGCAAGCGAGATGTGAATAGCATCCAGAAGCTATCTGCTACGCTGTTGAAGTTCCTGACGGAACACTCACAAACACACGTCGTCGTCATTAATGTTTCGGCTGGTATGAAGTGTATGGACATGGGTGGCGTGGTTGATGAGGTTCGTCGCTTGTTGGGTCGCGATGATGCTTCGCGCTTTGGAAACGCAGATGGCCATGACTTTCTGGACATTGTTTTCCTGAAGGATGATGTGCCTAACATGTTTAGCCGCTCCAAACGTGCGGATCAGGAATTCCCAGAGGAATCTGAATACGTGCGTGCTGCAGTTGCTCTCGGACGCTACCTTAGGAATCCCGCGTCGGAACTCTGTGCGATGTGGGGAAATGTAGCATTGAACGAACCAAGTCGCGGCCGCGAATTGCTGTTTCTAAATGTTCACATGATGCAGCACTCACTCGTGAAGGACCTGCTTCTGAAGGAATACGACCGCGTATTTGTTCAAGTGGTTAACAAGTACGGTGTTGACATCAACCTACTGGCGAACCACAAGCACACCTCGTATCAGCTGCAGTTTATTTGTGGTTTGGGTCCGGTGAAGGCAGCATCAGTACTGGATAAGGTTCGCGCGAAGAATTACGTTGAGCGACGTCAGGAGCTGCTGTCGAAGGGTTTCGTTGGTAAGATTGTGTATCGCAACTATGCTGGTTTCATCCGCATTCGTGAGCGTGATGCGCTCCGTGAAGCCCCATTAAACCCGTTGGATGACACGCGTATCCACCCGGAAAGCTACTATATGGCCGTGAAGATATGTGGTGATGCCAACAACAACTCGACCATTGACATGTACGACCCAAATCACTACTCGTACGCAGTGGAAGACACGATGTACCAGTCAGCATCTGCGATTCGAAGCCGAAATGCTCCTCCTAACACGCGTCTTGGCGATGCAGAGATTCAAGATGTGCTGTCCGAGCTGGATCTGTCTGCATACGCTGGTCGGCTAGAGCTTCAAAAGAAGGGTCCGAAGCTGCTGACGCTTGAGTACATTAAGCGGGAACTGCGATACCCTTACTTTGATAAGCGTGCAAAGTACCAGGTTCCCAAGGACGAAGACCTCTTCTTCTTGCTCAATGGTGAGACGCGGGAGACGCTGCGCGTCGGAATGATCGTGCCTGCTACGCTGTTGCACATGTCTGGCGACGAATTTGTTCGCGTTCGTTTGCAGAGCGGAATGCGTTCGAGTTTGCACCGCGAGCGACTGCCGGACTATTTGATCGACGTGCGCCCTCAGGGCTTCCCTAAGGGTATCACGGTTAACGCGAAAATTCTGGCGATTCAGTCGGATCGTGAGGGGCGCTACGAGCTGCAGCTTGGTTGCAACCGCCGCTCGCTGATTGATATGTCAATGTGTTTTTATCCGGAGCGGTTCACGCGATACACGAACGGGAAGTTAGTTGAAAGCGATAGTATGGAGCGCATTGACCGACTGGTGAACGAACCCCCTGTCGAGGAAGACAAGACAACGTTTACACAGGCTACTCGAGTTCCAGGCGCTCACCCGTCAAGGCGTAAAAAGCGGCAGATTGCACATCCCTTGTTCCGCAACATCAACTGCCACACCGCGATGCAGTATCTGCGAGAGCAACCTGTTGGAGAAGTGGTTATTCGTCCCAGTACTCTGGGTACCGACCACCTCACGCTGACGTGGAAGATGCTGGATGGCGTGTACCGTCACTTCGATATCCAAGAAAAAGACAAACCTTCGGAAGCCCGCATTGGTCAGACACTGATTATCAAGGAAGAGGAGTACGAGAACATCGACGAGCTGATTGCTCGCTTTGTGGATCCTATGAACAGCTTGGTGGACGATGTGGTGCGCTACAAGTACTACAAGAATGCTACGAAGGAGAGCGTCGAGGAGGACCTCATCAAGCAGAAGAAGGAACACCCGTCGCGCATTCCGTACGCCCTTCACGTGTATAGCAAATTCCCAGGCTGCTTCTCAATCACGTATATTGCTCGTGAAACACCCCGAAGTTGCCACATGGAGGTCAAGTCGGGAGGCTACCGGTTCTTCGGCCGAATTGAGTCTTCTATCTTGCCGACGCTGTCGCAGGCGCTGCAGTTTTTCAAGATGAAGGCTCTTGTCGCTCCAGCACCGAATCAATCCCGCCCCTCTTCGTACCACCGCAATGACAGCAGCAGTGGACCGTTTGCTCAGCGTTCGAACGCGCCTTACTCGGGTAGCGGTGGTCGTCCTCGCCAGAGTTCGCGTTGGGATGATCGTCGTGGTGCCAGTGGCGGTGGTGATGCTGGAGGTCGTCGCTGGTAAACGCTGCAGGATTCTCTTGGAGTCGCGCAAGTCCTTTCAAGATAGCAAACAGTAGCGGACAAAGGACGTCACGCAACCGCTAAGCAGGAAACCCGACATAAAGAAATCGCACCAAGCAGATCGCTTCACAGTGACAGCATGAAGCAAGCCAATATTCAGAAAAATAAAATAAAAAACTCTGTATAGCGGCAGGTCTTGCCTTGCTTGTTCGCATCGATGCCACCAAAGATTCATGTGCATACGTAGAGTTGAGGTAAGTCCCAGGTCAAGCTTGATACAGTCTCGCCAACGGTGATGACGGCATTTTCCGCTCTCCCTCTACATGTAGCCTACATGTAGTATAATATAAGACAGTACATGTAGACTCTTAGGCCCGCTAGAATCTAGCCGATGCTGCTCGTGCTTTGTCTCAGATAGGCCACGAAAGAATGATCCCGTGCTGAGACCTGCCAGGTAACACTGCCAGGGTATTTATTACTTCAGAAGTAGGTACCCCGTGCATGTCCAGTGGTTGCATTCGCTTTGATGAAAGCGAAAAGCTTCGTATTATAGTGAAAGCTCAGCGAGTAATCTGTATTTTAGATGCTGAAGCAAGGATACATGTAATACATGTACGATACCTTGTTGCAGTCTTCTCGATAGACGATGGAGGACGACAGACCAAATCTCAATCTGGAATTCCCGACAGCAAAAAACGCGATCCTTATCGCGAAATTAATCCCGGACGCACATAAATGTTGTCAATGTAGGTGTTGCTGTTGTCCAAGAATTGAGGTACAGATGGGCTTGATCATAACTCAATTTGCTGAAGTCTAAGCACACCTCCGTCGTTTCTCCAGCCGAATCGAGATGAAGTTCGCTACCGGTCTCGTCCTCGCGGCTATTACCGTTAACACCGTCCACGCTGGCAACCCGTCCATGCAGATTGAGATCCCCAGTGAATCTGTATCCGACTCCGCTTCATCTTCCGGTGAATCGGGCGGCTTTGGTGGTTGCAATTTCGGATGCCTTGCCGTCATGCGTCCTGTGACTGACGAGAACGGAGTCACCTACTCGAACGAGTGTGTGATGCGTGTGGCCAAGTGCAGGAAGGGCAAGGGCAACAAGAAGGAGGAAAATGTGTTGGAGGAGTACAAACGTCTGTATGGCAAGTCTTTCGGCGCTTCTCGTGATGAAGATGCTGGAGACGATTCCGCCAGCGAGGAGAGCGGCAGTTCCTCTGATGCGGTCAACATCGTGCAGGGCACCAAGTCGGCGTCTAGTGACTCCGGTGAGGAAGAATCTGCGTCTGGAGATGGCAAACCCAAGTCGTACTGCCCCAACATTTTGTGCCCAGCCGTGTATCAGCCAGTGACCGACGAGAACGGTGTGATGTACTCGAACAAGTGCGCTATGGAGGCTGCCAAGTGCGAGGGTCCGAGGGAAAACGTCTTGGATGAGTACAAGCGTATTTACGGCAAGGAATTTGGTGCCCCGCGTAGTGGAGATGAGTCCGCGAGCGAAGAGGACGATTCGGCTAGCGACGAGAGTGAACCGACTAAGATGGTGAAGGGCACCAAGGGCTCTGGCAAGGCGGAAAAGTCAAAGAAGGCGACGAAGACGTCCTCTGACAGTGACAGTGGCATTGGTAGCCTGTACGAGGACGGCTCTGGGGGTGTTATTGATGATGGCACCTCGCCTACGAGCAAGAAGTGCGCGGACGCCTGTCCTGACGTTATGATGCCTGTTTGCGGCTCTGACGGCGTCAAGTACGCAAACCCGTGTGAATTGAAGCTCGCTGCGTGTCAGAACCCGGACCAAAACATCGTCGAGGATGATTCCGCTTGTACCAGTTCGAAGGTGGCGTCGGGCCAAGAGACGATTGTTGCCAACTCACGCAAGATCGGCACCGCGCAAATTATTGGGTAAGTTTTCAAGTTTTGGCTACGCGGTATAGCGTTGTGGCTTTTTAATCAATTCTAGACTTTTTGAATGTTCTCAATTGGTGATTCCCCACTTGTTTTGCTTTGCGGCTCAATATAACAAGTGCGCTAGCCTACCACAGTTTTCATAAACTACTACTACTAGGTCTCACGTGCTGGTGAAGGATCATTTCTTAAAATAAAAATGGTTTCAACACAATGTTAACCTTAATAAACAAGGCCGAACGGCCGTACTGTAAAGCGCTGCCCGTGAACTTATGTTATTGTAGCGCTGCCGCATTCTTGAGGATTGAAACTGTACGTGTGCAGCACGTAGTCTTAGCTCGAAGAACCTGCGAATCTGGATGGTACCGTCCATGGGGGCGATGCTACAGAAACGGTTTGGACCATACTCCGAGGCAATGGTCAAGCGATTTCTTGTTGCAGGACCCTCCAAGCCCGCCAGGATGGAGAGCAACAAAGTTGCCAGTTTGGTGGAGGCAAATATTGCGCGCGTGGAATCGAGTGCGTTGGCCCAGCCGACCATCTCCAGAATTCAAATTCTTAATATGCTCTATACTGCCCCAACGTCATGTGTCCCGCCGCATACTCCCCCGTCTGGGATGAGAACGGTGTGAAGTACTCGAATGAGTGCGCCATGAAAGCTGCTAAGTGCGAAGGAAAGAGGAAAAATGTCGACATCTTGGAAGAGTGCAAACGCCTCTATGGTAAGTCATTTGGAGCTTCGCGTGACGAAGATGCCAGCTTCGAAGACGATTCTGCCAGCGAAAATTCGTCAGCAACTGAGTTGATCAAAGGCACCCAGTCCTTCCGAGGTTAACGACGCACAGTTGAGCTACTAATAGATGTTGACAAAGTTGGCGTAATCGATTCAATTGACAGCTAGAATTTTCATTTTGGTGACAGCCTCGAGGCATTGCGAACAATGCCCCTACTTGAATACACTGTCCACTTACTTTGTGTAGGCGATGGAGGCAGTAATTCACACAAAATAATAATAAAAAATAAACCTCTAAGCAGCTGGTTTTTCACATTTCTTCGTCTGGCTAGAATGTTGAAAACCAATATTATTACGCACCAGCCCCAACACAATAGGTATTCTCCAAGATCGTGACCAAAATGCCATGATGATGACGCTGGCTGAGAAATGCAAGAGTAAGACTCTCGTTGACAAGAACTCAAAAACCTCTGCTTCATTTCTCAATTAGCCGAGAACCAGCTCAAGCCAATCGTCTCTCAACTAAATTCGCGATGAAGTTTTTTCCTCAGCGTCGTACTAGCGGCGTTTGCCGCAACCAACGTCAATGCTGACAACTCTCTCATCAGTGGCTCATCGGCGTCAAACGGCCTCGATCCGGAATGCCCCAAAATTGTCTGTGCCGCCATCATGAGCTGGGAAGAGTGTGCCAGCAATCTACCCGAGAAATGTAGACCCAAAAACAAAGACCTTAGCGCTTGGGAAGAGCACGCCCTGCTATATGGTACGACTTCGACTGAGTCGTCCAGCAAAGAGAGCGCGACAACAGCTCAGCAAGATGAGTGTTCGGACATCTGCCCCGACGTTTTCTCGCCTGTGTGCGGCTCCAACGGTCTCAAGTACGCGAACCCGTGCAGGCTAAAGGCTGCTGCTTGCAAGAACCCTGCGCTCAACATCGTCGAGGCTGACGATGAGGTGTGTGACAAGGTGAAGTAGACGATTAGTAAAGAAGTCGAGCAAAACGTCGAAACTCCCCTGATAGATGTCGTAAAAAACATCTCGCGTGGTACTTAAAAGTGTCCAGAATAAACTTCATCCATGGACACGATTCGCATTGTCAAGTGATGGAATCCCGACTCAACACACGAAAGTGAGCATACCGGTACATTGACGTGTGAACGAACTTCGGACATAATTAAAATTACCGGTAAAAAAAAACCAATTTATGCTACAGTAGTACTTCGAAGTATTCACAGAATAAGGTAAAGTGTATCCATTATCCAAGAATGAGCATGGACGTAGTGTTCTTGGCCCCCAAGAGTGCGATTATGGTGATGAACCTGGGGATTCCCACGGTCAGCTACTCCTAGGAGCACGTTTTTTTATATTTATTGTAGGGATGTCAACCTCTCTTATGATCATTTGTCTTTTGATCTTCTTTTTTAAACTTTCTTTTTTATTAAAATAAAAAAGAGAGTTGGCCTCAATGATTGTTTTCCTTCTCATAATGTCTTAGAAACCGTTTGTCCGCTGATAAAGTTCAGAGATAATGCACATCAAGACAAACGGAAAGCAGGTGGGCAGTACGACCAGCATGGAAGGAGTGCGTGAAGTTGAAGACTTACTTGAAGTTGATGAAAATGGTAAGAACTAGCGAAGCAGCGGTGTCTACAGCAGCTGTACTTCTGATGGCCGCGACAATGAGATGGAAATGTGAAGACGAAGGTGACAAGAGCAATAATGGAGATGACGACTGCGCTGATGATTTAGACAACGAGAGTGAAGACAATTTTCTTTAGCCTTTACTGGTACGTGCATGAATCGCACATTCATATTCACGACATTTGTTAATCACCAAAATTCTTCTTTTATCTTCTTTTACTAAAAAGAAATTTCATTTTTTATCGACTTTCTTATAACATCACTGATTTATTGTCAATATTTGACCAATATCATATTGTATTGAAAGAAGACCCATAATAAATAATGTTATTGAAAACCTCAATTATTATTATTATTGATATTGCAATATTGTTTTCTGACCTCTGAGAAATCATTACTTCTAATGATTTCTCAATAACCGCGGCCAAGTGATGATGTAGTTCTAGTGTGAGGATGCAGGATCGCGGCAAGGATGGGCTCGGGCCATTACTCAATTCGACGAGCCAAGCACACTCCTATTCGATTGAATCATGAAGCCCACCATCGGTATCATGACCGTAGTCGTTGCCATTTCATGCGTTCACGACGTCAACTCGCTCAATATTTTACCCGTTACGGACTTCGGCAGTCCGTCGGTGCCACGCGCTTTGGATTCGTTTTGTCCTCAAATTTGTCCCGCCGTAATGAGTCCCGTGTTTGATGAGAACGGCGTCATGTACAGCAACAGATGCAAAATGCAGGCGGCCAAATGCAAGCAGAGGAAGAACGACGGCATCACCTCACCTGCTCCAACGAAGGCACCTAGCAACCTCGACTCGTTTTGTCCTGAAGTGTGCCCCGCCGTGATGAAGCCTGTGCTCGACGAGAACGGAGTCATGTACACGAACGAGTGCAAGATGCAAGCGGCAAAGTGCAAGAAGAAAAATCACGCTAAAGTCGAAACTGATGAGAGTGGCAGCAACACTGACGACTCTGCCAGCGACGAGGAAGCAAGTGACGAGGATGACTCCGACGGTGTCACTCAAGATGGCAGCTCGTCTCCCAGCATGAAGTGCAAGGGCGCTTGTCTGACATCAAGCTGCTAGTCTGCGGCTCTGATGACGTCAAGTATGCGAATCCGTGTCAACTCGAGCTCGCCAGGTGCAAGAACCCGGAGCTGAACATCGTCGAGGATGATGACGCTGCCTGTTTCAGCGCTAAGAAGACGACTACGCAGGACGAGAAGACTGGTCAAGTTGGACAAAAAGCCGACGATCCTGGCGTACAATATGCCCGAGTGAGTTGCTACAACCTAAACACTTTCATACTGCAGAAGTATCTGAGTGTCTACAGAGTAAAACTCGGCTTGAATGTACTCATTTCCCACTCTTGTGTTGCTATGTTCATCAGTACATCAGTACAGCGAATGTACGTTGAAGTGCTTCAATCGGTAAATGTTCGGTTTCAAATATCACTTCAAACTATAAATGTTTGGTTGCAAATATTCCCATTTCGACACACAACTCGTACACAACTTCATTTCTCGCCAATAATGGCGTCCTCCGGTGGAATGAGCAACGCCGATTTCGCGCGCATGTTCCGCAAGGAAGCGCGTGAGGAGGCCGTCAACCAAGATACAGACACACATCAGGACGCTTCATCTACCAATCCCACCAGTCACGAGTTGGATCCGATGCAGGCAGCAGCCAGGAGACAGCGTCAAGAGATGGACCCGACGGACTCAAGTCAAGACACAGAGGAGGCTCCACGAGGCTCTGGACTCGGATTCAGGTTGGGAATTGGATTCACATCAGGTTCAGGGTCTGGAGCAGGGCTTGGAACCGACAGGACGGACACAGCAGCCTCCAAACCTGTCAAAACCAAGACTTATGGCTGGGAGAAGCACACGACGGGCTTTGGCACTAAAATGCTGGCCAAAATGGGCTTCAAGGGTCGTCTAGGCAAGAAGGAGGACGGTGTTTCGGCCACCATTGAGGTCAAGAAGCGTCCAGCACAAATGGGTATGGGCTATGGAGACTTTGTGGAGGCTAGTAACCTTAAACAGAACCGGAAGCTGCAGAAAGAACTGAAAGGAGAAAGTGTGGACGACGAGGAAGTAGCTGGAGTTGTGCAGGAGGACGACACTTTATGGAGGAAGAGGAAGGTGGTGGCGGTGGGTCGTAAGAGACACAAGCGAGCAGCAGAGTTGACGCAGGAAGCTCACGACATGAAGAAGCACAAGAGAAGTGACGTGGTGTTGGATATGAGAGGACCTTCTGTGCGTGTACTGTCCGATGTGACGGCGGCGTATGATGTAGACGCGCATCGTGTCGAAGCTGCCAAGTCGAAGTTAGGCGACGAGCTAATTTATAATGTGCGGATGGTGGTGAACCTCGCTCAAGGCAAAATTTACGACTTGACTCAGAAAATTGACACCAACCAGGAAAATGTTGTTGCGATGAAGAAGGAGGCGAAGTTGATCAAGGCACAGCTGAATGTGGATGATGTGCGACTGCAACACATGCAGTCTTTGGTGGAACAGATGAAAGCACTGGATGAGCTGCGTGAGAATGCTCTGGAGATGCAGTCGGTGGAGCCTATCTTGACGCATTTGTGTGCAGTTCGTCGCAGCTTCCCGCTGGAATTTGACGCTCACAAGCTTCAGCAGCTCGTGCCGTCAATTTGTATGCCTCCGCTTCGAGCCTTGCTGATGGAATCGGATCTGCTTGACCAAAAGTCTAGTGACGGTGTCCTGCATCAATTCCGAATGATTCAGATGTTCTTGACGGAGCTGCCCAGCAATAGAGCTGCAAAGGATGCAAACCAATCAGCTAGTGTGCTTCCTGTCATCCGTGAAAAAACTATGGCGGAGAGTGACGACCTTCACAATTTCATTCTGGAAGAAACGTTGTGGCCCGCAATGGTGCAATGCGTGAACGTGGATTGGAAAGCAAAGATCGCTCCAACTGACTGTGTTGATGTATTCCTGAAATTCAGACCCCACCTTTCAAGTGAATTTGAGGAGGCATTTTTGGATCAGTTGGTGCTTTCTCGACTGAAGAAAGAGTGTCATCGCTGGGATCCTCGTTTAGACACAATACCCATTCATAAGTGGTTGCTTCCTTGGCTACCTTACGTGGGTCGTGCGATGAAGTCCCTCTATCCGGACATTCAGTTGGCTATTGCAGGTGCTTTGAATCAGTGGCACCCGTCGGACTTATCGGTACTTGCCGTTTTGTCCCCGTGGAGAGAGCTCTGGGGCGAGCGCGAGTACGGCAAGTTCACCCATCGGCATATCGTCCGAAAACTAATCCGTTGTTTGCACCGCGAGTTTGAGATTAACCCAGAAAACCAATCGTTGGAAGCCCTGGCCTGGGTGCTGGCGTGGAAAGATTATCTTCCTGACCGCCAGTTTATTGCTCTCTTGGAAGGCGAGTTCTTCCCGAAGTGGCTCAAGGTGTTACGCAAATGGGTCAGTGGCTCGCCAAATCTGGCCGAGCTTGAGAAATGGTATTGCGGGTGGAAGCTGCTTTTCGAAAAGAACAAGCTAGCAACAAACGAGAGGTTGCTGGTTCATTTCCACGGAGCTCTTGTGCTTCTTCAGGTTGCGTCGGAGTCAGTCGGCGTGACACCTGAAAACAAACCACCAGTGCCGGAGCTAAACGGAAGCGCTGCAACGAACTACCAAGATGCATTGGCGTTGGCACGAGATGACGAGGTAAAGGAGCCACCGGTTCGAGAGGAGAAAGCGTCGCCGCGGGGCGTATCATCTCGCAGCGTCAGCTTGAAGGATGTCATCGAAAACATGGCAATCAATCACAACTTGACTTTCATGCCGAAGGGCTTCCATGATGGACAGCAGGTCTACACGTTCGGGAAACGCCAGATTATCATAGAGCAGGGCGTGGTGTTTAAGGAGGAGTCCAAGGGTGCTTTCAAGCCCGTGGACCTTGAACAGCTTCTGTAGAAAACTACTGCAAGTAAATTCGTGAACCAAATACAAACATGGTAGTCAGACACACTGCTCTTTCACATCTGCAGAAAATATCAACAACAAGGATGCCACATACTTCAAGTAGCAAACACTGCTAGGCTCAATCAAATTGGTGGGAAAGAACAAGGCAGTTGAACAGACTGGCTGCGTCATGCAACCAAGTCTGTCCTCCCGCTCTCGCGATCGTATTCTATGGATATGGAAACTAATTTCCTCCTGACTCACACCCGAGCGCAACGTGCACGATCTGCCTTGCACCCGCTCTCCCAGTCGGGGAGAACACGCGCACAGACGCCCACGCACACACTTGGCAAGCGTCAACAAGTACACTGTACCTGTTGTCTTGAGCCAGCTACCTGAACACTCCCGATAAATAAATGCCAGCATGCCACACAAAGCACTCCTAACATGCAGGAAAGACGACGCGCACAACACCCTGCACACATCGTTTGGCCAGCGGACTTGGATCACTCGGCCCACTCACTGATGTGATTGCAGAAGGCAACCAGCACAAGCAAGCAGGAGCGGCAGCAAATTCGCGGCCAGTAACAGTAGCCTACAGGTCTGCTACAGCGCTTGGTCACACGCACCTCAATTTCACCGTCCACTCGCTTCCGTGTTCGCAGTAGGCAAACAGCAAAAGACGAGCAGGGGCAAAACTGAAGCCGACGTCAACCAAGGTTTAGTTCGCCTGCAGGTCCATAATCACCTTCTGAGTCCACGCCGCCAACTGCTGCGCCTGCGGGTTTTGCGCGTTGTTAGCGCATTCGCTCACGAGCTGAACCACAAACTGCTGGTGGAATAGCGTCTCCACAACCTTGCCCATCGACTGGCCCATGTCACTTTACAATTGCAACAACCAAAGATGTAACATGTCAGCAAACCACCCCATTCAGACATGAAATAAATATGCAATATAGATGTTCACGTACCCAATCAAGCCCACCGCACCAGTCGTAACCGCGTCCGATCGCGTCGCAAGATCGTTCGCCAGCGTAGCCAGGAAAGCTCCAATCTGAGGGGCGCACTCCATCAGTATAGAGGCCTTGTTGGCAGCGCCAAGGCCCTGGAAAATACCCGTCAGCGCCTCAAGGACGCTCTCACGGAGCTGGTTCATGTACTCCACCACTTCTTCGTCGTCCGTCGCAATAGATCCGCACGCACCAGCCGCTTGCAGAATCATCTGCAGCGAAGACACCGCGTAGCGCTCGTACTCGCCTTCAATGGCCAGCGCAATATCACCGAAGCACGACAGCACAGGCGGCTTCACCGAACGGTTAAGCATCGGGTTCTTCAGAATCTCGATCAGGGCAGCCACAATTTCATCGCACAGCGGCAGTATCTTGCCCTCCAGCGCACGACAAAGGTCGCCGACGACGCCCACCGCAACGCTGCAAACCATGTACTCTTCGCTATTCTTTAGGCCCATCAGGACCACCGGGCCGAAGTACTGCATGTACACCTCGAACTTGGCACCAACAACGTTGGCCAGGGCACCTGCAGCCATAAAGGCTTCCTCAGCAGCGGCAGCATTACGGGTAGAAAACACCTGCAGCAGTGCCTGCATGATCCGGTCCGCCAGCGGCTCAATGTCAATGTTCAGCTTCTGGATGGCAGCAATCAGGACGCCGCACAGTAGCGCCTGGAGGCCAGCCTGGTCGTCCTGGAGGCTGTCGGGGTTCTCGATGAGAATCTTGATGCTCTGCTCCAGGCGCTCCAGCACAACAGGGAGGCGCAGCATGATGTGCTCATTCACTTCATCGGCACCAGCCTGCACCAGCACGTTCAGGGCCTCGTACGCTGATCCGCGCAGGTTGCTCTCCGTAGCATTCGGGCGGTTGCTGGTCTCAAGCAGCTTGTCGAACAGCGTGTTGAAGTACGGGGTCAGCATGTGCGCAGCCGCCTCCGACTCCTCGAAGGCCTTCACAATGTTGTGAATGGCGTAGCAAACGTTGTGCGACACACGCGGCTCCTGGTCCAGACCCTCAAGCAGTAGCTGCATAAGGCCAGGCAGCATTTCGCCGCTGATGCATCCGTAATGAAGCTCGCAGATACGACCAAGCGTCCAAGCAGTCGTGTCGCGCACCAGGATGTTGTCGAACTTCATGCAGCCCATCAGGAATCCTAGCGCCTGGCGCACCAGCGGGGCGATCTTAGCGGAGTCGGGGCCGTCCAGAATAGATCCAAAAGCCATAATTGCGGCCTCCTTCGGACGCCACTCGTTACTCTCGATGTTCTGCGTGATAAATCCCATAGTAAGGTCCACACAGGCGTCGCCGACCACCTGGGCCACCAGGGCCAGACACGTAGCGGCAGCCATGGACAAGTTCCACGAGTCCTCGTCCTGGTCGTCCTCCTGCTTCTTCAGCGTCTCAGTCAGCAGCGGGATGAGCGTGTTCAGCACAGTCTGCACGTAGTAGTTGCACGGGATGTAGTCGGAGCGTCCCTCGAGCTCAGCGTAGTTCATCTCCTCAATCAGATCAAGCTCCACGTCGCACATGGACGACCAGAACTCGAGCGACTGCAGGCCCACCTCGTCCTGGTCACTGGTGATAGCGTTGAACGTCAACTTGCACAGTGTCTCCATGTACTCAGCAAGGTACTCGTAGTACATAGTAGCAATAGCAGCAATGCACTCGTAGGCCACCACGCGGGTGCGTAGGTCCGGAGACTGCGTGGCTTCACAGATCTTCTGCATAAGATGGTCACGTTCCTGTTTACGCTTGAAGTTCTCGTTAACGAACTCCAAACTGTTGCGTAGAGCTGTAACAGCTGCAAGACGGATAGCCGGCGGACGGTCAGCACGGATGCCGTCCACAATGGCCGTGAGGATGCGATTGGTGTCCTGTTCATCAATAGCACCTTCCTCCAGCTCGTCACAGAGGTAACCGAGACACTCGAGTGTGGCGTGGATGCAGCCCTCGCTGCCACTGGTAACGTTCTGCAGTAAAGACTCCAGCAGTGTCGGCCACTCCTTGGCAGGCAGCTCAATGCTACCGATCTTGGCCACTAGTTGGGCGCTTGTATGACGCGCCACAGGGTCATTAGACTGCAGCACACCGAGAGAGCCGTCCTTGATCTGCGCGCGCAGGGTCGGGTCCATGGCCATCCAGGCGTTGATCTTCTGCTGCTGTAGGGCGTCGTCCTTGGCGTCCAGCACGTTCTTAAGGTACAGACCGGCGGCCTGGCGACCTACTACGGCGAATTCCTCTGAGGCCAGAGCCTGCACGAGCGTCACCATGAACTGGCCCATCTGCTGCTGCAGTGCATTGTTCAGGAACTCCTCGGCCTGCTTACGCAGTTGCACGTCTACGAAATAAACAAGATACTGTTAGTAAAATGTACCTATTAAGTCGTTAAAAGGCTCTTTTAAGAGACGTACCGGGGCTCTGAGTGTTGAGGAGGGCGGCCGAGATGTCCATGTTTAATCTAGAGATGTGGGGGATGGAGAGGGGCGCAACCGCGGACAAGAGGGAGATGCAGGGGATGCACACGCGCTAGAAGCGGGTGAAGAATACGACGGAGGGGGCGGAACGGGGAATGGTGGGGAAGAGGCGGCGGTTTTGGGCGCTGGGCGTCCTTCTGCGATTGGCTGGCCTATTTGTGGTAAACGGGTTGGGTTTGCTGGAATCTGTCCTTACAGAATTATAGATATAGGTTGAAAACGGGCCGGGTTTAATTTATTTGTGGTGAGAAATATTACAACCCCCGAATGATTTCTGACCTATCATGAACAGGAGAGAAACTTATTTGTGGAATGGGTGCTGCCACTTTGAAATGATGATGCGGTAGTTTCTGTGGTAAGTTACCACTGGTAACGGACGGCAGGCATGTTGCATGTAAGCTTTTCATTGAAAGCAGGTTATCAAGTAACTTCCAAACGGAAAAACGCTGACGTGGGTTTGTACCACGAACAGGTTATAGATACCTTGGCTTCTTGCTTAAGTTGAAGTCTTACAGCCACGGCATCCATCCTTGAAACGTGCGTCCAAGCAAATCCGGCGCAGTAGCTATAGCCAGCAGCTCCTGAGCCTGTTCTAACGAGCCCAATGCAGCCACCTCGTTCACGCCTTCCTCAGTAGTGCTCGCCGCATCAACCAACGCATGGAACTTGCTAATGTGCTGCTTCAGATGGGGGTTCTGTGACAGTTCCTCCTTCAGCAGCAGTGCAGGTGACACACCCTCCAGCTTCCTACGTGCAATGGCAATCTTGACATCAGGCAGCCACGCGGTGGTTGCATTGCCTCCAGCTGGTGATGCGGTTAACTTCTTGCTCGATCGGGACACGCGAGTTCGAGAAGGCTCCTCCACATCCTCCATCTCCACGTCGTTATCTTGCAAAGTGGACTGGTCGTCGCCTCCTCCAGCTTCAAATAGAGCCTTCTGGTGTGTTGTGGTAGACTGCTGCCAATCCAGTAGCGGCTCGTGCAGGAAGACGTTCATCACGCTTTCGACCACTTGTCGCTTTGAGCGCAACGCGTCGAATACTGCCTGCATTTCCTGCGCGAGGAGGTTTGAGCCATCGTAAGGCTGGAATACAAAGTCCATTTGTCTTGTGTACCGAAAAGGGATCAACTCGGGGACAGGAAGAACACTTGCTCCAGCGCCAAAACTCACACCAAAATCGATTCCAATAACACGCCCACTGGCGAGATCGAAAAGGAAATTGTCCAGGTGACGATCTCCAATACCAAGTACGTAAGAGCAGGCACTAAATACAGCCAGCGACTTCAGGAAGTGGTCTCGAACTAGCAGGAACGCCTCAAAGTTTGAGCCCCGTCCGAGCAGTTGACGTCGCAACAAATCTGCTGGGATCATTGCTTGGACTTTCGCGAACCGCTCTACCACGTCTTTCGAGCGAGGAGCAACCACCTTCGCGCTAAAGCTCCCGCCCCGCTGTTTCAGGAGAAATGATTCGTAAGTCTTTGCAGCCGTCGTGTTGAACAGTTCCAGCTTCTGTCTCTTGTTGCTCTTGAGATCGGTGCAGCGCTCGTCGATCTGCAGCTGCGCTTCGATCACTCCTTTCAGAGTTGAGGTACCACCAACCCACTCAAGTATACCGATTTCCTGGGTCATTGGGATCACATCGTAGGTAGTGAGAGAAAGTCTCTGATCACGACACTGGAAATCTGCCTCGAGAATTCGGTTCATCACACCGAAGAGCTGCTCAATTCTCTGGTCAAGTCGCAAGTCTTCACCTCCCTTCACAAGGAACGTGTAGTCCTTCTCATCACTGCAATGCACCGTCAGTCTTTTTGGCAACTGCTTAGAGGCTAGCACCCCGAGCATTGAGTCGAAGCTCAAGATCCGAATATGCGTAGATGAATCTGGTGGACCCCAATCTGCAACACGCGAAATATACGAATGTAGCGTGTGAGACATATATCGAGCTGCCAAAACCAATATCCATGTATACATGTAGATAGGCAACTTACATGATGTGTACTGCCCCGGGAGTTCTAACGAGTAGCTCGAATGGTCAAATTCCTCGAGCCACTCCGCAAAGTCTCCGAGATGTGCCTTCATGTCCTTGGTGATGCCATATCTTCCAGGTGTAACACCGAAGTGATTCATGATCCACTCGCGGGCTGAGTTTATCGTTTTCGCAGTCAGTTTTGAGCCATCCTTGCCCATTATTTTTTCCACGTCCCGTTTAGCTTTTCGGCTCCAGTCGCGGTTGTAGCGACCGATCTGGGCACCGAGTAGTGGGCGATCCGGCGAGAAACAGTCCTTCCACAGAAGCCCCACCTTGTGGCGTGCGTCTGGCATTCGATTGTCATCTATAAGCTTTGCGATCTCTCTTAGTCCCTCTTTCAGGCGGAGCTCTGGGTGGTGAATTCTGCCCAAGTCAAAGAAGCACTCGTTAACAAATGCCTACATTCAACTCATGATTTAAATGCAAAGGCGTACAATCTCAAGGTGGTGACGAATTTCTCCATCACCGGGTTCGCCAGCAGCACCTCTAGACGATGCAAGTCCACCTTAAATTTGTCCAACGAAGATCTGCACGTAACCATGAAATCATAGAACAGCGCAACTGGGTACTTTTCGGCCATCTACATAAAATAAAAACGGATTGTTAACCCTTTTAAAAAAGTGAATGATACAGTTAACATACTCAATAACAAACCTTTTCCAGGATCGCAACGATCGTTTTTCCGATAGGTCCATTTAGCAATGCCATGAGCTGGGCCGACCACTGAAGGCATGTCCACAGCGGGACGTTTTTCAGAACAAACTGTTCAAACTCGGCCACAATATCCGGATAAGGCGAAATCACATCGCATATCTGGGGGAAGTAGTGGGCGCATTCGCGATCTCCGGCAGCCATTCCTCCCAGGACATTCTCAGCCAACAATTTTGCCAATGCTTTACGATCGGTAAGTTTGACTAGCTTCTCCATTTTCCGCTTGAAAAGCAGATCGTTCAGAAACTCGATGAAGGTTACCCTGCATCTTACAAATGCAGTAGATGCACCATCCTCCACCAATTTGCTCGAAACAGTGTCAATGCGCTGACACGAAACCTTGAACATGTCAAGTGAACGTGAGAAGTATTCTTCTTTCAGGCTGTCGTCGACGTCATTGAAAGCATAAAACGCAGCGGCACTCGCAAAAGTCTTTGCCTCCAAATAGCCCATCGACACTTGATCGCTTGCACCTGCTGTCTCCATCATGTTCATAATCTCTACATTATCGAACATTTTTGTGGCTGTCTCGTAGTATCTCGTGATAAGTTTAATCGAGGTTGAGTTGAGGACACCCCTGTCCGATTGATGCTCTTGGCGATCGACCAACTTAAGCACATGCGATACGAATACCTCCACCATCTGCACACTTAGTTTGGGAAGTTGGTGAGCGTTGCACAGCTCGCGGTAGTTCTTCAGCATCTTAGAAGCCAAAGCTAAGATATTGCAAGATACTGCCGCGTTTGCATACTGCAACATAGCGTTGCTCTTGATTCCTAGAACAGCCAAACGCATTTCATCCGAAAGCACACCTTGATCCTGTGCATAGTTCAGCAGAAAGCCGGCAACGGTGTTCTGTACCATGGTGTGTTGGGACCAAAGAGCCATGCCATCCTCACCTGTTGATGGAGGCAATCTTCTCCAGGCGTCCATGAAACCTGTAAAATCTGATTGATCCTTCTTGCACACATCTGAGTAATCACGTCCGAACCGGAATAGCAGTTCGTCAATCTCCACTATTGACGACAGTGACTGTAACAACTCCATGCGGGAGGTCGATGCCATGGGACTAGTCTGTCTCCAGATTTTCAAAAAATTACTGTAAAACGTTTCCACACAGACGCGCGCTTGATTTTTGTCACCCGACGACAGGTTAGTCAAGCACATTTCAACTGGGAATCTCGACTGAAGAAGCTCCTGTTTTGCCGAGTCACGCATTGCGCCTTCAATAAAGGTCTGAAGACTTGCCAGAATGCTGCCCGTTTGTTTGGCCTCTGACAGTCCCAAATACGAACGCAAGTAATGGCCGACACCTTGCTCCAGATACGGCGGGCGCTGCTTCCACAGAAAGTCACTGTCCTTCTCAAGCGCATCAGTAATCTCATTTTTCATCGCGTCCCAATTGTTTAGCGTCTCTAAGCAGCTAAACCGCTGCCAATAACATCGCGTAGCATCGGTCTCAGTGGCGAAAGCATTACTTTCATCAAGGATGTCCATTCTCAGTATACTTCCAGCCTTCTTGTATGACGCGATAGCAAGTGGGAGGTCTCCGGATAGCTGCGCCTGGAGTGCTAGCTTCGATTCATTGGTTGTGCTGCATGTCAGTGACAACGCTATCAAAAAGTTCCGTTTGTGCTCTGTGCTCAACAACTTGTGTAGCAGATCCCAAGAAGTTGACACCCATTCGTTCGCGTCCGTTGCCTTGCGTTGGATGTCGTAAATCAACCGTTCTTCTAGAGCCAGCTCACTGAGATGATACTTTCCGCTGGATAAGCCAGCTTCTCCTATCGTCTTTGGTTGAACTGGAAGCATTTGACAATGCCGCGAGTTGCTGACAATACTAGCGAAGTAAGCTGATACAATACAGCCAACGTATACGGTAGATGTTTTGGAGAGTGTCAACGTCTCCTCTAGCCTTTCCGCTAGCACATCGGTATTTCCAGACTTTTCGAATTGTGGAGTTGCCACAATCGATGAGAATAATGCGCCGAACATCAAGCTTGATGTCTCGGCGTGGATCTCGCACAGGGCCATCAAGGGACCCACAACATCTTGCTGTGTAATCTGAATGTCAGGAAACTCGCCTACACGATACGTTCTTTTCATCGACACTTGTCCCTGTCGTTGCTTTCGTTCTCGAGTTCTCTGAGCCTCTTCATTTTTCTTTAGTAGAGCATATTGGTCTTGGAAAAAACGTTTTGACGCTTTCTTGTCGTAACTCGATGGACCTTTCACCGTATCTGCAGTACCACGTCGTTTAGAAAAACGTTTTCGCCCAGGATGCTGCTGTATAGCATTTGTTTCTCCAAATGTTCGGTTGTAGCTTGATGTTGATTCAACGGATGCTGTATTACACAAAACAGGAGCCGTTATCAAACACCAGATTATTATATGAAGGCAAGGAAACTCATGCTTACCTGGTGTCGACGGAAACAACTGGGACTGCATCGTGCTGGCTATAGATCCATCAGTTTGTGACGAAAAACTGTCCGTAAGACTACTACATGTAGACTGTCGTGTCAACTCGGAACGTGCACTGAAAATATCAGCTTCCACGGAAAACAGCGGCATCATTGACTGCGTTTTTGCCTCCCAACTCGCGTCAATATGTGTTTCAGCATATTCTCCGCTGCCCAATGCGCTTGGAAACAACGACCGTTCAAACTCATTGCTCTCCTTGGACATTCCAATAAGTAAATTAGTAGCGTAAAGCACCCACTTCTCATCAAACTCTGAGGAGTACAAAGGGCCGAAGATCGAAAGAAGTCGATCACAGCACGAATTCGCCATGGCTGCAGACGTATTCCAGTATTCAAACGCTTCCTTTTTGCGCTGGTCATCTGAATCGCATAATCCATGGAGCAGAGAAGCTCGTACTCTAACCTTCGTCTTTTCTGATAAATCCTTGTCATATAGCGTTTTTGCTACACTGAACAGTAGTCCACGGCATTCCGAAAGCTCGTGCCCTTCATAGAACTTGAGCATTCCAAAGCCTCCCTCGGAAGTATTTGCTACCAGGCGATCCATCTCCGACAATGCCATATGATCCAAAAGACGTGAGATAGCTCGAAGAGTACTGAGTTGTACACAAGCATGCCGGTGGGCAACGAAACGACCCAGAACAGACTGCACATGGGTGAATATGTCTTTCACGACGTTATCATTTCCAGCTGCATTGCCCAGGGAATCAGCTGCTAGCAAAGCCCACGCATCCACTGAAACAGCCTTCGGCAGAACAAAAGATAGACGCTGTAGCATAAGTGAATCGATAATTTCTGGCTGATGCATCGAAGCATTACGGAGTAGTGCCAGAAAACGCCCAAAGTCCTCTTCGTTATACGAACCAATGATCAGATTTCTCAGCTTGCACATGAACTCTTCGTCCTGCGAATGACCTCTAATCTGCAAGTATAATCCACCGACTTCAGCTGCGAGCGTGTACAAGGAAGTCGTCTTGCTCGCCATCACCAGCAAGATTCCATCTTCGACTGTTTGGGCCGCCTCCTCAACTGCTAAATCACTTCCTAGTCCAACGCTAAACATTGCACTGACAATTTGGAGGGCAGTAAATTGCTTTGCAGATTTCATCTTTGCATCTTCGTCGTCAGAGTTCAGGTAGGTGATCAGTAAATTCGCATCGATGCTTGCAGAATCCTTCCAAAACACTACCAGCTCGGTTACGAACAGCACATTACTGTTCCGAACCACATTATTCCGCTCCGGGCAAAGCTTAATCAGCTCATTGACAAATCGGCTGGCGGTGTCGTTAAGAAACGACACGTCCACATCTTTCCAAAGATTCAGCACAAGATTGCAGCAGTCACGGAACATATAGCTAAACTCAGGAGTTTTTTGCGCCGCATTTGCGTCAAGAACTGCTTCCAACACTGCACGCAGCCATGACGACGAGTACATCGTAAAAACGTCCGGGACATTCAGCACCACCTTCGCCAAGAACAATCGCACGTTCAAGGTCGTTGACGGCTCGGCGATTACGTCAAAGATCTTTTTCATCCAACCAGGCATTGCTTTTTCGCTCCAACTAGAACCAAAATCAGTTTTCATCTGCATCAGAACGCGTAAGAGTGGGATCATGCACGGGTGCTGATTGAACTCATCTAGTTCGATCCCAACACTTTGATAAGTAGTGCCCGCTTGGTCGATGTCTAAAGGAGCACTCATTGTGGAAGCTGTGAACGTATCAGCATCCATACTTAAGCGGCTCGCAGTGAAAAATTGAAGTGCAGCTGATTTGTTTCGCTTGGATCTCGGGTCTGTCATAGCATTTGTGTCAAGTCTTGTTTGAAGAGAAATCGCTGACAAGCTTGACAAGGGTATAGTTGCAAATGTATCTGTCTCGGCACGCAGCTCGTACTCACGCGAGAGGTCCATAACATTGCCCCAGAGTGCTGGCTGGAACAAGATTTGATCAAAGAATTTTTCCAGCTTTTGTGTCCGAGAAACGGCGGTGAGTAGACAATTGTAAGCTGCGCAGCACGCCAAGCGGATGAGATCGTCAACATCTCCATACGTCTTGGTCACCACCTTACTTGCACACTTGCACACGAGCATCGTAAACTCCCGGCCCTTGCCATTCTTGTGTCCTAGAAAAGCTGAATTGATATCACTTCGAATAACCTCGGGGTCGACCAGGCGATACAAAATCTCGACCAACGAAAATGCCACAAACACACCAATTCGACTTCCTCCAGAGGTGACCTCTGCCGCCGTCGAAATTAGGGTCGCTAGTAAACTAATAATAGTTGATTTCTTGGTAAGGCTTTCCATCAAATAGAACTGCTGCAGTGTTTCCCCAGTCTGGCACTCAATTAAGGGCGTAAAGACTTCCTCCAAAAGCGTTTTACGAACAGCAATATCCAGTGTGGGATCCAGCAACACATCCAACAGCTCCGCCAACTGATTCCGTACCCTTTCGCTGCTTCTTGAATCCCCAGGCTGCACACCACTGCCAAGCAATATCGAGAATCTTGCGAGCATCTGCTTGATTTCAGTACGAAAAAGGTGTTTGTCTGCTTCCTTGAGACTTGGGTAGATGATTTTAAGGTATGCTATCGAATTGCTTTGCTCGATAACACCCAAAAGTTCTGTGAATAACAACCGGAATACATCAAATTCCTTCGAACCACGCGTGACATCAACCGAAACAATAGGAAACTCATCAAAAACAAACCTAATCATAGCGTCCAGCGTTATATGCGAGGCATGCTGCTCATTAGCAACCAGAAGCGAAGTAGGCCCCAGCAAAGCCAGCATCCGCAAAATATCAGCTTTCACTAAATAGCTGCACCCACGCTGCTTGAGCAAGCCAATGATGGCGTTTTGAATATCGGGAATAGGTCCTATGCACAGAGCACCGACCAAATTTTCAGAACAGTGTTGGCTCAACTCCAAAAAGCCCCGAAGAACTTGCAAGAGTGACAGAGCCCGCTGTGTGTCAGCTTTCACTACCTCCAGATTGTTTACAAACTGCTTGATGTTTGCAACAAGAGTTTTAGTAAACGCATCCCACTCGGACGATCTGGTCGGGTAGACTTTGAAGCTAGCTACTTGGCCAAGAACATCAACCAACACGGTGACGACGAAGTCATTTTCCAAAGACAGCGAAACCAACTCGCTAGCGCACCTCTTCCAAACCGCAAGTGTAGGTATGAAGTGAATCACGTCGCTGTAAACTGGTCCATAGACCTGTCGATCAGCAGGATTCACAAATATGTCTGTAATTCTCCAGCCACAAGCAGCCGCAGCTTTCAATGCTGCAACAGTTACAAGACGATCGTGAGGAGAGCCGTGCCCATACTCGACCGTTTTGTTTGCTACTAGGGCGAATATTTCCGCGTATTTGTCTGCCACAGGAAAGCTGATGATTCCAGCACTTAGAATCTGCGAAGCAAAGTATAAAGAGTTAGTTCCATTGCTGTTTGTGTTGGAACAACAGTACGCACCTTGCTCTCGAAGAAGGTCAGCAATTCAATAATCCTTGAATACTTCATGAAAGATTCGATGCTGTTCACATCAGCGAGGCACGGGGGCAGATTCGGGAGCAATCCGTCAATAGTCTCCTGTACTTGACAAGCCCAGTCCTGGCTGCGCACGATTACACCAGTACAGAAATTCTCAATTTCGTCAAATAAGCTTGCATCGTGTGCCCGCGTATCAGGTCGATGCAGTAGTGCCTGAAGAAGCTTCTTAGCCACAGTAGCCCGGAACGACTGTTTATCCAGATCTGCAACATCGCGAAGCACCACGTTGCCATTGTTCATGAATGCCTTGATGCAACTGCATAACGAAACTAACACAGATAGATACGCTCCAATCCAATGCGACCGCTTCGATGGGTCCTCCCAAGGTCCCTCATACCTTAAGAAGGTCCCAATTGCCCAGGAAAGTGTCTGCTGGCAACTGCGTTCTGTTGGGTCAGTCGCGTCAGCAGTATGCTTTCGCTTCATGCTTTCTTGCCGAGTATCCAGCGAGCTGAGCTCAAAAATGCCCCCCGCGTTGTCGCCAAGTATTTCTACACACCAAACGTAGCTCTCAACAGACGCAGACAGCTGCTCCATCCACTCAACCGTGATATTTGTTTGAGCTAATGAGCTCATCGGTACCAGCACAGCAGTAATCGATTCACTTCCGTGCTCTGATGCATAGTGCTGGATCCATTCGAGACTCGACTTAGTAATCAGCGCGCTAAAAGACATGAAGAGTCGTCGGCACAGACGACGAAACAAGATCTCGCGCGCCCCAGTCTGCTGAAATAACCACACCGTACTTTGCTGTAGAATCGTGTCGTCATCAGTCTTGCGTGCGGTTGAACCTCCTTTTAAAAAGAGCTGAGGGAAGCGGCAGATTCCGCGTTCAATCTTCATCACAGCTTTCGAAATCAAATCTCGCGATATATCAACGCCACCGATCTCGTTTAGAACATCGTTATCACACAAGCGCAAAGCGAAGAGAAGGTTCTTCAGGCACGGCAAAGCGAACTTCGTCAAAACTACGCTGTCCTCTTCGTTTAGAGATCGAAGGAAGTAGCTAATAGAGGCTGCGGCTCCGCTACGCTGAACCGCCCCAGGGTGCCGGCACAGGGAGAAAATTCTCTCGAAAATGCCGTCGACCTTCATCCTTGCCGTAGAAGTTTCAAGCGCGAGTGAGAGAAGTGTTGCAATGCATCGAGCAGACATTGTGCGAACAGCAGTCTCTGGATCCGACAGACTTCGTGTGAGCTCGTCCAACATGCTTGCATACTCAAACGGAAACGTGTCACTGCTTGTAGCCAGCCAACGAAGCAGCTGGAAGAGTAGTGGCTCGAAAAGGGACCGGCAAATCTTCTCAGGGTCTGTAGCTAACCGCACAACCCGTGCGAATACTCCACACCATATATCATAAAACTCAGTTTTCTTTCCAGATGTATGTGGATGTGTCGATGTCTTCCCGCACAGATAGCATACCAAGGCATGATAGCCTTCACTTGCGTTAGCTTTGACACGTCGAACAGAACTACTTGATGCCAAATTTCCGAGATGCGATAGTATTGGATCCATCGCCAGCGATAGTGATACCTCGCTGAGTTGAAGCTCAAACCGAAAGAAAGGAGAGGAAATACTTCCCATGACACCATTAGCATTGACCACGGAAGGAGGCTCGCTGATTAACAGTGATATTTTGCCACCGCATTTCCCCAGAAGTCGGAGTATGCGACGCTGCAGCTGGGCGAGGTCGGTTGCTTGGTTAGAATCCATTTTCACCATATTTTTTCCAATCGTCTTCGCCAAAGATGAGTTTCCATCGCTGAGCCCTTCTTGGTCGAGATATGCCGAAAGAAGAGGCATGACTTGAGAAATCACGTCTTCCACTTCGTTTGGACACTGTCTTTGCCAACGTTCCAATGCCGTGATAGCAACGATGGCGGCAGGAAGAAAGGATCTGCCAAGGTCCAAAATTGACCTTAGAATACCAACCATGCCATGAATGGCTCCCAATTCTGTTGGCGTTGTCAACACAAACTCAGAGCACGTCAAAAGTAACTCATCCTGGTAAAAACGTGCTTGAGCACAAACACGTTCGACGAAATTCGTAAAATTAACGCGGAAACGAGAATGTCGATCCGTGTCATACCCGTTGAAGCTCGGCGATCCGTCGAAGTATTTCAGATCATCCATTGCTGTAGCCACTACTGTTCCAATTCGGTAAAAGCTTGAAACCAGTGGTAGCTTGGAAGCGGAAGAAAAAATCTGCTGCATGATCAAGGGAATCTGTTTCAGCATGAACATGGTACATTGCGTCAGTAGTTTGCCCAACCCGAATTTACATAGCAGACGAACGTACCCATGGACTCAAATGGGATCTCGGCACTTTACCGAGGACCCTCTCAACAAATTCTGTCAGGTTCAGCATGATTGAGTGATCGCGAGGTACGGTAGGCTGTAGTTCAAATGTATGTAAATAACAGCCAGCAATCGTAGGTTAGATATACTTTAGTGTGACTTACCAAGTAACCGGTCGCATTCTTTCCATTGTTTGTTGTCTGTAGATCAAACTGATACGAGAGATTGAGCTGGTTGACGATACCAAGAACATGTTTGACAGTGGAGTCAAACAGAATTGCTTGAAGGGTTCTCGCGACATTAATTGGCTCCTTCATCTCAATATCGCCACTGTCTGCCGAGATAGGCCCCACAATGGTTTCTGTGCGACACCGAAGTAAGGCTAACCAAAAGCCTTCGTAATCGTATAAAAGGTTTGTCACCAGCTCTCCTGTGTCTGGATGGTAGATAACCTGTCATGAATAGATCAGTGTCAAATGTTGCACCATGAATTACTGTAAATATTCGCAATCGAGTACTTACCGCTTGGTCCGGATCGGTGACGTTTGAAATGCTCAGCATCAGCGTGTGAAGCACAAAGCGATCAATGAGGGGGTCTATCACTGTCCAATTCGATAAAGCAGCAAACACTGCGACAACCGACTTGTACACCACCACCTTTGACTTCCAAAGACACTGGGGATAAGCTGCCATCAGATGGCACAATATGTCTCCTAAAAACTTTACATAGCCTTCATCAAGTGGAACTTCGTGACGCTTCAAACAAAACAAACGCATCAACACCATGTCAATCAATACACACGCAGAGATTGGTCATCATCACCCTGACAAAAACTTACTTCTTGCACAAACCGTCCGATGCATTGTGCATACTGAGAAAAGAGGGGCCATCTCCACGCAGTCGCTTTCGTGTCCAATGCCAATAGGGACTCGCCAAGTGTTTTTAGCTTTTCTTCGATCTTGCCGTAGCCTTTCGCCCCCAGATAAACGTAGATCGATGAAGCAAGCCATCCTAGGCTTTGCACTGCGAATGCCATTAACGATGTGCCAGCGGCAGAATCGCTCACAGTCGGCAGAACCTCCTTCAAAATTTTGTTCAAGCACTTCTTTCGCGTGCCATCCTTTGATCCCGCCAAGTACGCATTTAATGCCTGGAAGATTGCATTCGAGCACACAAATGCGTGTTCTTTGACCTATGAAAATATGCAGAATATATCGTGTTGTCAGAGAAACTTCTAGCTAAAACTTCGAGCAAAAATAAATAAATGCGACGTACCGTTTTGTTTTCGCTCAAACAGCAAAACTTCATGTACGAAAACCATGCTTGCCCGTTCGGACCGATTTCTTGCTGAAACATCATTGCGTGTTTTGCCAGCAAGGTTTCCGACGAGTTCGTCACCTGATAACGCGACAGATTGCCGCTGACTGTCGTTGCAAACACCGTCAGCAAGTATCTGCAACAAGTAAGCACAAGTATTAGCCACTCAACAAAAAGTCCTTCATCTACATCAAACTCACGAGTAAATCTTCTTGCGCAGGGCTTCGTCCCGTTTGTATCTCTCTGCATCACACTCCAACAACCTCGCCAATGCAAATAGCAGTCCATTAACCAACATCATCTCGGGCGAATTGCTCGAGAACTGCTTCTCCAACTCATTTTCGATCCAGCTCAACAACGTAGACACGTTCTCCTCCACCTCTAGTGGAAACTTCTCCACCAAGTAGCCAATCACTTCTAGCATCTGTCCTTTGGCTGTTTGTGTGGCCTTCGAGAACTTAATGTCATAGAACAGCTTCTCCACATAAACTCGTGGCCCAATATCTTCACTAGTCACTCGATTGTCCGCGTACTTAAGCACGTTCATAACCACGGTAAGTGCGTGGCCCTTGACGCGGTTAAACGGGTCAGCGCGCGCTGTCTGTTGGCAGGCCTTGTACACGTCCACCAAGTGTTGCTTAGTGAGCGCTCTGTGGCCCCCGTAAGCCTTCAGGAAGGCCGCCAGTAGCTCCAGCACGCCGCCTCTAGCTGATGAAACCTCTCGCTTGCGTGCGTCGTCCGCGAAGTCAGCGCTGGTGCTCAGGAAACGCAGTAAACTGGGCGGCTCCGCGCTCTGGAACAGGAGGATGGTGCACTGCTGCGCCGAGGCCCGTGAACGCGCCATGGCGTCCGTCACCTCCGTATGCAGGTGGCCCAGCGTCTCATCCACGCTGTCCACCGCGTGCGCGTGCGCCAGGAAGACCGCCAGCTCTTCGAGTCGCTCGCCCACCTTGGTCGTCATGCTTCAACTGGCGCGGAATGGATCGGAGAGTGTATGTTTTGGGGTTGATGGAATGAAAGTGGGGCAGTTTACTTCGGACACAAGATTTATTACATGCTTTAACCAAGTGAAGGTTTAATGGGACAGTTTGGGCTTCAATTTGCTCGGAAATACTCTTCGGACAGCATCGAGTTGTCACTTCATAAAGGTCAGCGTTGGCGAGTGGATCTCGAACTCGTCGGTGGTAGGGATGTATGTGGCTGTAGGTTCGAGTCCACGGATATTGGGGCCGTGGCCAAGCTCCGTCTGGGCGTAGCACCCGAACATGCATCATACAGTTCGTACCGGCAGTCTGGCGTGATGCCCATCGGCTCGAAAAGCGCTCCAAGGCGTGTTGAGCGCAGGTTCGGCACATCCGACACCGCTGTCAAGTAAATGCCGCAGAGATTCCTTGTCCAAAAAGAATCAGTAGGACCCCAACATCGAGCGGCGTGCATGTACATTCATGCGGTTGGCGACTGCATCCATGGGTTTGTGCTTTGACCTGCCTAGCCCAGGCTCCACCTACTCACCTAAGACTAAGATGTAGGATAGTGATTGGCGGAGCACTTCAACTTGTAGTTTGGGTCAGCACATTGTGCTGCTCATGTCAGCGCTGATGCTATCACTGATACTGTAGTCTGTAGCCTATCATAATCGGATTGGCAAGGTACATGTACATGTACGACCGAGGGACTGACCATTCCAGCGCACCTGACTCAGGTGTGAAGAGGTTTGACTTGACTGACTGCCTTCGTTCGCGACAGACGGCTACATGTAGCTAAGGTATCACGCGTCGTGATTTGATCCCCGGCACGCGCTCACTTCCGACGGCGAAGTGCACATACCGACGATTTGCACCACCCCGGCGGGTAGACGAGTGAGTCCAGACCCGCTGCATTTAACCTTGACTGCTTCGTGAAATTCACGATGAATGACCACCACCACCAGATTCGAGCTCGCAAGGATCGGTTCGGCAACCGCAGCCAATGGATCCAAACTGCTGAGCAGACTCATCTAGCAAGGACCGGGCCGCCTTCTTTACCAGCCCCGCTCACTGGCCGCCGGCACGTGTCGGCGATGCATGTCAATGGCTCAGAAGCGGCGCGGCCGAGAGCCGGCGACGTCAGAGCGGAACTCGCAGTGATTTCAGCGCCAGAAAAGATACTCTCGCGCCGACGAGGTGAAGCCATGTTGAGGCTGGCGACTCGCAGTGCGAGTGAAGGCAGAGGCACCTGCACCAGCACCTGCCATCGCGTTATCGCGTTCAGTCGAGGCGCGTGCCGCTGGATTTGCAGCATTAATCTGCTGGCGGACCGCGACGCGGTGCCACCTGGTGTCGTCGTCGTAAGCGTGGCGGCCACGTGCCTTGCAGCAGCGGCGCTTCAAGGCCGACTGGCGCCACCGATCCCGAGCCCAATCTTGGGCCCCACACCGTCGGAATCCGGGGTTATGCATGGTCGCTCGGCCAGCGTGTGGCCGCAGCCGTTGCGTCACCAAATGGTGGTACTCTTCGGTGACGCAGAAACCGCCGTCGGAGCGATCTGATTGGGGCACGGGCGCGTGCCTTGGACGGATAGGTGCGACCTTTCGGTCTCATTGGTCGACGGCCTACAGCAACTTAGTGAGGCTTTGAGACCTAATGTGATGAATATTCGCCTATCACATACTATCACCATAATTCAAGACCTGTGAAACTACATATCTATTTACGGGCCGTTCGAAAAAGCGCATAGCCGATCCTGAGGCAACTCCTCGTCGCCGATCGCCGTCACGGCGCGTGGCGGCGGCCAGTCGCCAGCAGCAGGCAAGATAGGATACACATAACTAAGCTTTACCTTCGGGCGTCACACTCATCGGAGCTGGCCGTGTCTACCGTATCTTCATTTCGCAAGTGTCAAAGTGCTGACCACGTCACACTCGATTGCGCAACATAAGCGACGTCGGTCTCTCCCACCTCAGGTCACTTGCGCTTTCGCTGCCTCCACCACAAGGCACAACAGGCACCACCCGCACGGCCAAGCCATTTATCATTAGAGCCATGGCACCCAAGAAAAAATCATCAGGCGAGCCGTCGGAGCTCACGCCGTTAGTCTACGACGCTCCGTCACCTGACGACCACGGAGACGGCGGTGGCCTCTCCCCACCACATTCGCCTCTGCACGCCGCTCCAGCTTGGCAGTTCTGGCGCACTACGTCGCCTCCGCATCGCTTCTACCTGCTGATTCTCATGAGTTGCATCCCATTCGGTGGCCACTTTGTCAAGAACAGTATGTCGTCATTGGAGCAGTTGATGCTGGACGACGAGGACTTCCCCATCTCCAACACGATGTATGGCGCATTGTTGTCAGCTGTGTCGGTTCCCAGTATGTTCCTGCCATTGCTAGGTGGCCGCCTTATGGACAAGAGTGGACATCGCAGTATCCGCTTCTTCCTGGCTTGGATCTGTGTGGGTCAAGCTATCTTCGCTTTGGGTATGGAGCTCAAACTCTACTGGCTCGCACTCTTCGGTCGTGTCTTCTTCGGTGTGGGTGAAGGCAGCGTCGTGGTCGGTGCACGTGTCTTCATTGCCTCATGGTTCAGGAACAGAGAACTCACTTTCGCTATGGGTGTGAGTGTGGCTGTAACGAACATCTCCAAGATGCTGGCTAAGGCTACAGTCGCCCCTATTGCACTTTACTTCGGCGGATATGTACAAGCTCTATGGTACGGCGTGGCTGTCTGTGTGGCTTCAGCTTTGGTCGGTGTCTTGGTGTGTCACTACACGTTGAACCTCAAGCGTATCGTCAAAAGTCGTGTGATCAGTGAGGAGGCACTGGACCCCAGTCTCCACTGGCTATCGGACTATGCCGACAAGAAGCGCCGCAAACATCGCTGGCGCAAGTCGAATACACAGGCGAAGCAGATTTCGTGTGAGAACGTGCAGAACTTCTCACGGATGTTCTGGGTCATTGCCATGCTGCACGTCAACTTCATCAACGTTTTCCATTTGTTCCAGAATGTCAGTGCCAGCTACCTCTTCCAGCGGTACGACTACTCGATCGTCAAGGCTGGTGTTGTGAGCAGCATCTCGCATTTGTTCGTGGTGTTTGCGCCGTTCATTGGTCTTGCTATCGACCAGTTCGGTGGACGTATCCTGCTTATCATCCTCTCCGCCATTTTGTCTGTCTTGGCTTATGTGTTCATGATCTTCACGGAGATCAACCCCCTGGTGTCCATGTTGCTGATCTCCATCTGCCTGTCGTTCACACCGACGGTCCTGATGGCCGCGATCCCCAACTCGGTGAGCCGCAAGAGCTTCGGTACGGCTTTCGGTATTGTGGAGATCACTGATGCTATCGGAGCCACGTTCGGCAATCTGCTGGTGGGATACTTGCGCGATGAGACGGGCAGCTACCGCGCTGTCATGATGATGCTACTGGGCATGGCAGTTCTGGTGCTGTTCCTTGCTCTGTTCCTGATCTTCGAGGACAGTCGCCACGATTGGGTGCTTAGCGCTCCTAGTGGTCGTTCGCGTGCTCTGTCTGTTGACGATGAAGACCCGATGAACAACCCTGCAGTGCTTGAGGCTCGTTACAGTGCTAACGGAGAGTCTCCTCCCGCGGACCGTGCTGCTGCGTAGCGCCAGTCTTTGCTGTAACATGTATTTAGTTCAGAAGAACACCGGAAAAATCAAAGGAATATGAAACCTGCTACTTTTGCTACATGTACGGGATGTTGGTCATGGCGAGCAGCAGTTTGTGGCGCAGTGTCTGTGCGGAGGAATATGCTGGCAGGTGAAGACGACTCGAGTGCGAACTAATGGGTACGACGACAGGGTAGCAGGAGTCTGGATGATCTCGTCCGTCAGCTAACGCCTCTGCAATTTCGAGCACAAAACTTGCTGAATTGTCGGCGTCCGGTATCACTTCAACTAGATTGATGCCATTTCGTCGTTCCGGGTTCACGAATTGCTCCAGCATACGCCGCTCGACGGATGTGAAGGCTCGAACAACCTTCCAAAACACGTCATGATGGCTTTGGCGAGGAACAATGTACGTGGCGTGGCGTTCCAGTCTGTCGACATAGCTGACATCCAAGTCTGAAAGACGTTCTTGGAGACTTGGATTACTTCCACTTAAGAGTGCAACACATCGGCTTGGGATAATGGAGAACAATCCGTCACGGATGGCACGAATTGCAGTCTCTCGAACCCCACCATGGTCTGTATCGGCGGGGATAATCAGCTCTTCCCAGAATGATTTCGAGAGAAATTGCAATGGCAGAAGCAGCTTGCTACGCCATGCGATTCCGAGAGTTTGTCCAACGCAGAAATACCAGAGCAGCAACTCGGAGCTTTGTACTGGAGAATGTGCTAGTGCAGACGGCGAAAACAACTCGATGTTGATATCAAGTTGAAGTGATTCGTCTTCTGTACGACTTGAACCGGGTGCAAATAGCGGAAAACAAGGTGACTGGATCTCTCGAACGACATTTTCGAAGATATTTAAGTACTTTGCCGTCTGCTTGGACGTTGGTTGCTGTTGTTGTTGATCTTCATCGTCCTCATCTTGTTGCTGCTGACCATTTTCAAGGTCAGCACCTTCAGATAATTCGGTCGATGGCTTCTCAACATGAATTTTAAATGTTTGGGATATCGGAATCGCTTCGAATGGTTGCGAGGATTCGCGTCTCCACTGCCGAGCATCTTGAGCAGTTAATTGCTTCGCCAACTGCACAAACACTGACGATTTAGCGGACAATGGCAGATGAAAAGTCCTCTTTGTCTTCAGTAACGCAGAGCTATACTCCCAAAACGGAACTGCTCGGACTCCTGGGTAGCTTATCTTGATCACCGGAAGATCCGTATCCACGTTAATGTCTTCGTTGTCACTAGGTTCTTGTAGACTGTCAAGAGTTCGACTCGTCGTCTTGGTCCTGTGAAGCTCTTCCACGATGAGTTGTTCCTTCTGTGACGAGAACAGAAGTCGCGTAGCTAGCGTAGAAATTCGAGTGAAAGCTGACGGATCCTCAAGTGTCCAATGCGGCGAGTTCAGCAAAGCTGCGACGGGAGATACCTGGTGACACTCCGTGTTGCACCCGGTCGGCGCTTGTTTAGCTGAAGGTTGATTCGTGAAGCAATCGGGACTTTCAGACGTTCGCAATGATGTAGCAAATATGTTTCTTGGTAACGTGAGGCGAACCACCTTGTGCAGACACCGGTTTACATACAGCAGCAGTCCAATGCGAGCCATTGTCTGGTTCGATTCGTACTCCGCAGTAACGCCGTGAACCTCATAATTTTTCTCCAAGAGCAAAGCCGTTGTGATGTCTGGAAATGAAAGCAAGAGAGGGCTGCTGGAAGCTTGTGACGATGAAATCGCGTCTACCTCGGCAATTAGTTTTGCATCTGCTTCTGCTGCACTGATGCCATTCTCACTCCATCGTACTTGGGCGTCAACAAATGACTTGAAAGAAAACTCGGTGGTGTTAGCGGGTGAGTTTCGTTGCTCGACAACAGAATCTGATTCAATGATAGCGTTGTCCTGTTCGAGTTTGTACTTGTGGTGACGATGAACAGGATATTCATCAGGTGAATTCAACATATCGCGACAAGTACTTAGGCTCCAAGAACCGAGCTGAGGAGTACATATCCCGAAAAGAACTGAGCTTCCTCCTTCGTCAACTTCGTACCATAATTCATGTCGATACTCACCAAGCACAGTGCATTGTCCCTTCGATGTAAACACTGAGTCTCCGCTTCCTAAGCCGTATTTATCCGTGGCAGCCTTACTCTGATCGATGGCGATTACTTGACCAAGCGAGATTTCACGGAATAGCATCTCCCCGCACCTCCAACGCTCAAACTCCTCGAAGGCCTTTTCAAAAAGCTTTGCGAGGCTTATGTCTTCACTTGTCAAGTGACTTTGATACGCCAATACATCCCTCATCGCCTCGATAAGCTCAAAAGTCGATGAATTCTGAGGATGACCTTCCTTCGTAGAGAACATGGTCCTAGCGGGTGGAGGGATCAGTGTAACTTTGTCGTCTTTGTTGTACATCGAGAATGCTGGATACCATTTACAGTTCCCATCACTACCGCCACCAGAACGACTTACTCCTGCACGTATATTGGAGGCTGCGATTCCAAAATATTCACCGTTGCGACTGAAAGCGAGTGTTTTAGCGTTGCAATCCAAGGTGACCTGGATAATATCACCTTGCTTGAAGATTTCCCCGTACGTGTGCAATTTTGCTTTGTTGTGCCAGACAGCTTTGTTAGCAAGGAATCCGTAGCCATACGCGTCACTGCCAATGTAGTTTTCCATACTCGCGTCTGCTGTACACACTCCAATGAAGATGTTCTTCGAAACACAAGTGTCAAGACGCACCTGCCACGTATGGACCCCTTCCTCAAACGCGACGGAAGCACGGATAGAGTGCCATTTCTTGTTGACTGTGTTCTTTGCAGTCAAATTTCGACTGAAAACCGTTAAATTCTTCCCCATACTTTCTCTGTCGAGCTCAAACACAGGCTCAAGCGGTGTTTGCACGATAACTTCTGCCCCTTGACAGAAATCACTGGAAAGCGCATCAGTGGCTCCAGCAGTTTTGTCGCTCAGAGGTTGGTTAGGAACGAGTCGAATACGGTACTGCGTATCGTGCAGTAAATTTCGGATAGTATAGGTTCCTTTCGATGGCAACGCTTTTGGTGCGTTAGTGTCGGCTGATACACAAGCAGGAAGCTGTGGGCCACATCGTGTAACATGAAGGAACACAATTGCTGAGTCGATCTCAGTTGTGGGCTCTGTGGTGGCCTCGTCAGGTAAGTTGTCAGAACTTGTTGACGGTAAAATTGTAGGAGAATCTTGATCCCATGTTATCGTCACGTGCGATGATGAAAAATTGTTTACACGAAGACTCCCACGTTGGTTCTCTGAACACTGTCGCTCTCCTAGCTCAGAGTCACGAGCAATCGAAGCTGACGAGCGCACCAGGAGGGCAAACAATGTACTCGTCACGTCTGAGAAGAAAACTCTGTTGTACAGTTCACGTCGACGTCGTAGAGTAAACAACTCTGTCAGATTCGCCAGTTGAGCAGAAGAACAGAACTCCGACGAAGTATCTCCTTTCATCACAAACAGAATTCTTGTGATCAATTTAAAAGCAACATATTTCCAGGCTTTGGTTGTGCTTGACGGACTGGAAGCGATAGTCACCAATTTCTCTACGAAAACTGTACTAGAAAAAACCGGAATAGCAAAGTCAGAAAGTCGAGTCTCCGCTGTAACATCAGACGAAGATGCTCCTGATACTTGATCCTCCACGAATCCAATCACGAGTCCAGACACCCACGCAAACCACGCGGCGGCTGCCTGAATCGCCATTGACTCTCCCTTGACACTTTGTTTACCGTATACCGTTGTCAGCCCACGGTCACATTGGCTCAGCATTTCTTGACTAAAGGACTTGAGCACTGGAGAACGTTCAGACGTACTCGCAGCTGAATTTTGAGCTTCATATTTGAGTAGCGCCGCAAGAGCTTGTTGAAGTCGTAGAGATCTTTTTGAGTAAACACTTTCAGATAGATAACCTAATTCAAATGCTGCATCCATCGTATCAAGCCCAATTGCAATCCTTAAGAATCGATGTAGATGAGAGGCAGAATCTTCACTTGAAACAAGTCGTCGAGCCATTCTGTAAGTCTCTTCTAGTCTTTCTCCCTTTGATGCAAGAAGCAAGAGTGACGTGAAGGTTTGACGTGCGTAGGCAACAAACACTGTTGTGTCAACCGCAATTCTGAGCGGGAGAAGATCATCAACTTCACGCTTGCTGTCGAGAGCTTTTTTGCTTTCTGATAACTGTAGTCCAGTTTGTCGTTGCCTGTAAGAACTCGACTGAAAGGCCTCACTGCATACATCATCACCTTGCTGATCGTCTTTATCTGCCTCAATAAAAGCATTCATCGCAATGGACGTGGTGTTTGGCAGTGAAGAACTCGGTGGGTGAAAAGCGGCAATATTCGAGAGTTGGTTGTCGTGGAGATCACCAATTTGCGTAATTTCGCTACCATCCAACCTTTCAAGAGGGTTCAAAGCTCCAGCCACAGCGAGCGCACTAGCTTCAGCCGCCAAGTTATCGGAAGAATCGCTAACAACTTGATTAGGTAATTGCATCCGGTTGCTCCATAGTGCAGCATGTTGATCAGGGAACACACTGCCATCAGTACTTGAGGTGGGAGGCAGTCGCGATGCTCCATCTAGCCCGACTTTCTCCATTTGCTCTAATATCCAAGCAACAGCACCCGTTTCATCCATTGGTAAGCGTGCTTCAGAAGCGCATCGAGTCGCCCATTCCAGTGGAAATCCAAGACCTGTTAGGCCTTCAATCAAATCTCGACGACGCTGCCCGTTTTCTTCATCATTTGGGTCTGAAATGTGTGTTTCACGTCCATCGCGAGAGCTCAACTCAATATATCTCCTAAACACGGACAAATTTTCTGAGCCTTCCAGTGCGATTTCACCATCATCTGTATCGTTACCATTGCTACTCCAGTCTTCGGCATTTGCTTTGCTCTCGTCTTTATCTGGGCTGTCAACGTTTGATGTATCATCAGCATTCGACGTGAGGCGAGTTTGACGCGCCACCATAATAGGCCGCAAACGTGCCTGGTCTTCATTGTCGAGAACTGGCAAGTGTTTGAAGCCACCGAACTGAAGCCCTTCCTCACTAGAAGACGCAGCAGTAAGCGTTCCGAAGTTAAATTCTGCCGACTGATTCACATTCAATGAAGCTGCAGGACACATCCAAGAGCTGGCAGTGATAGGGATACCTGAAAAGGCAACACCTAAAAACTTACCATTGAGAAAGTAACTTATCTCCATGCGGTCAGTATCCAGCAACACTCCAACCACATCGTCAGCTTTCCACTGCTCGCCGTAGTCGTATGAGTTTACGTTCCATTTCTTGCATCGAAATCCGTCAAAAGCCCAACTATTGGTATGATCACCTACACCCTGACCTTGCAGAGGATCAGCAGCGAAGTCCCCATCCACATAACCAATTTGCATGAGTCCGTCCGTGAGAACAACCACTTCAAAGAACCACACACCGCTGTTCGCACAAATATTAGCTTGAGCCAATCTCACGGTGGGAAAATGTTCCAGAGCTTTGACCTTTAGATCATACAGTTCAACGTCACCTCCAACGACCTCCAGGGTAAGCTTTCCATCGGTATCGCTGCTTTGTTGCCACCAAGGAATTAATGAGACTGAGGGAGGTCGAGTAGCCATTTCTTCCCATAATCGCCATTGTAAACTCTCCAGGTCAGCTATCGATATTACCAAAGGTACCGCTCGGCAATGTTTTTCTCCTCGTAACACTTCTTTAGTGAAAATACGCAGTCGTCGAAGTTTCATCGCAATTTTTGCGTCAGGACCCAACATTGACGTGACATACTCCTTTGTGGATGAGGACGCAACCTGGAGTAAATCATCACACGCAGCTGTGTTGTCAAGTAAAAAAGCGTGCCATGGATTGCTCGTCTCAGTGTAATTTTCTCGGATTAGTGCAGTCATCAAAACTCGGAGCACCCGGGCGTGTTGGTGAACCATAGCACTAATACGCTGATCAACAGCATTTGCAGCTACAACATCGTGACAATTGTCAAGAAGATCCTTCCTGGCCTGGAGACATAACGTCTGCCGTGTTTCTCCTCTCAACATTCCAACAATCAGACTTTGAACCTTCTTGACTTGGTCGACACTGCTATGATCAACATAAAGCACGGAATCGAAAGGTCCATTGCTCGCTTGAATTGCAGAAGGCAGAATGGTTGCATCTTGTACAGAAGCGCGATGACAATTCACAACTTCCTCTGAATATCCAGCGAGTATGATTACCACAGCAGTCAGATCATCAAGTTCTTGGGTGATTATCTCCTCTGATTGAATAATTTCTTTCAATCGTCCAGCATTTTGGAAAATAGCATTGGGGATTTCGACGAATTGATCCATTCGACTTTTCCATGAAGGCGAGTTAAGTAACTTTTGGAAAAGATGAACAGCAGCGGCGAAACGCAGTGAAAACTTCGCTTTTACATCGATAGATGCTTCGTCGGATGAATTGTCACCTCGATATTTTCCATGAAGTATGCCAAGTTGCTGCATTGTCCGGTACACCGCTTCGTTTTGTCTCCGTGTCGTTGAAGTAGTAGGGAGACGACTTCGATCGTTAAATGTAGCAAAAAGCTCTTCAACATTTGACGACTTCATCTGACGTGAACCAAAAAGTGTTCGGCCTAGAGCTTGAACGTCAACTTCTGGGAGAGAAGAAGCTCGCGGTAGGACATCCTGGAGAAGATAACAGAGGTACACTTGAGCGATATCTTGGTCACGACACGTACTTTGCAGCATGCGAGAAAGGAGTGTAACCCAACGATCAGAAGACGTCAGTAAAACCTCGCGCGAAGATCCTTCACCAGTACCAACCAGTTGACATAGCAGTCGTAGTACTTTAACACAATGACTTTCTGCTATGTGTTGTTGCTTCAAACGGAAGAGAACGGGACCATTGATCTGCATCCGAATAATCATCTCCTCAGTAAGAGATTCATTTGCTATAATGACATCATCCAAAACTGCAGCGAATCCGTGGATCGGCTTTTTCGGTAAGACTGATAGTCGCAATGCTTCGACGTTATTGGGCTCCTTTACAGCATTAATTAAAGTCTCCATGTCAACGTTGCCGCCTGTAGTAATCTGAGTCCATGAAGTCGCATTCTGGAGAAATTCCAAGCTCAAAATCTTACAACGATCAACAGATTGTTGACCAGTGTTTAATGTTGAGCGCCTGGAACCCACAAATACCTGAAGATACCCTGGTCCCTCTTTGTCAAAACCCAAAACAACTTGTACCCATTTTCCACGCGGAAGGTGTTCATCAACAAGGACCGAATACCAGCCCTCATTTCCATCTCCATCACATCTCATGGAGAGTCCTATTGATACATGATCGGGATACGCTTCACGGGTAAAAACAACCAAAGAATTATTTGTGCTTCCATCGCTAGTTTCAGGCGTGGGGCTGGTATCTTTGCCCGAACTAAACTCAATCAGACACACGGAGGTCTCCTTTGACTTCGACAATTCGTTGTCTCTAAAACTTTCTTTGGTAGCCATTGCACCTGTGTGTTCGACGTAAATCCAAAATGACACCGTAAAACTGGTAATGCTGTAAGACACGTCACCGGTATCGTGGCATTTGGGTATTCCGATGTCATGTATACTTGAATGGGAGATTTGAACAGGACGACCAAAGAGAAAGATTCGAGAGCAATACTGCTGTACAAACCTCTCTTTGTTTTCGATGTGCTCGTCAACCCTTCGCAACAGCATGTCATACTCTCGTGAGGAGATATCCAAGGTATCCAAGCGGTTTTTAGTCCCTTTCAGCATCAAAAAGAGTCCGTCTGTCATCTGCTCAATGATCTCATCAATACTCGATATGACCATCTTTTTTGGCAGTGTTAAGCGTCTGCGTGGGGACATTGATATGCTCCGTGGGGTCAAAGGCTCTCGTTCATGTAAACTTGATCCAGCCGAACGGAGCAGCAGATTTGGTTTGTGTTCTGCGAAATATTTTGATGTGCTGAGTTGCATAACGATGGCACAGAAGGCTTCCCAAGCCAATACGCTAATAATCTGGGCAGGCGTCTGGTCAAACAAGAGAGATTTGATAGGACCCACCTTTGTTGACAGCCTTGAGTCGTTTTGTGACATATTGCCCTCTTCATTATCAACTGTCATCAGTTGTGTAACAGCGTTGATATCACCATGTGTATCAAGCACGTTGGCTTCATCAAGCAGCAATTCCACCAGTGTGCTCATGATTCCAGACTTTGCTATCAAATCTACTACGCTCAAAACCCCTCGTCTTGAGGTACTGAGTGGCACTGTCCACGCCATTAGCGCCTTCTTTTTCAGCCCGAAAGACGCGTCTTCACTCGAGATAATCCGTGCCAAACGAACAAAAAGATTTTCCACAGCTTTACCAATGGGTTTGTCATTTTCCTGACTCCAAACAACTGGACTTGTGCTCACTCGACTCGTTCTGCATACAACAGCCACAAATTCACCCAACAAACATCTTTTCGCTGACGAAGTGGTCAGTTTCCTCAGTAGGTCATGTAAGATACAAATTCCAGTTCGAAGGATAGCTTCATCGACTTGCTTCATACCAAGAGAGCGCTGAGCAACATCCACATCTACAGGCTTTGTCAAAAATTCAAGTACTTCAGATGTAGTTGACAACGCCGACCCAGTCGCACTGCAGTCTTCCTTACAGCCAACAAGTTCATCTTCAACTTCAAATACACCCAAGCGCTCCCATTCCAAAATCTTTCGGATCAAAAGTGCGTTTGTTGTACCATACGCGTCTTCTTGGGGTCGGCCTTCACCATGTTGGCTATCATCTATCATCATTCTGGACATCGTTGACGGATAAAATAATTCGCAGGTTAGTTTCCCACAAAGTACTGCACACGCGTCTCCAAGGTCAATAAACCAGTTGCGTTCCTGAGATGTAAAGCCGGGCTGATGTGAAGGTTCAGTGTTGTCATCGTGCGTTTGGTTCCCGGCATCAGTTGCAGTGTGCATTTTCCAGCTTACTTCATCTAGCATTTTGAGCATAACGTGAAGGTTCGGTAAAATGCGCTCTACGAGTAGTAAATTGTCGGGAGTTCGTGCTACCGACACTTTGACAGCATTCTCCTCATTTGACCTCGGTAGTAGCAATACCGACAAGCACTCAATCGCACTGGGCAACAGTGTATGGAACAAACTTCCGTTCAAACGCCACGTGATAATCTCTTCATGCTGGCGACTTCCTATGTGAAGCTTTTTCAGCACTACCAGCGATTCAACCATCAGTGCGTCCACATAGTCGAGAAGAGAATCCATCATCTGCTGGTTTGCATTTCTTTGAATGTGTGGGTTTCCATTCGTGCGGCCGTCTCTGGTCGTAGATCGATGAGCGATGCTGAAATAGTGCATTTGCAGCACGTGAAGCAGTCGAAGGAAGCAATCGGGTTCGTTCGTAACGTCCGCGAATGCCTCGTTGTCCAGATGCTTGATCGCTTCCACACTACTACGTTTTAGTAGCACAATCATAAGGGTTTTGATGTCGAACATATCCTTCCCAGTGGCGCTCTCGTGACCAAGTAGCTCATGTTGGGAACTCAATAATCCGCGAGAAGGCAAACATCGGAATATCTCCGTCATAATTGAATCCTGCGACAGTAGAAATTGAGCATAAGTCTGAACACTAACGAAAGTTACAACAAAATCTGCGTACCTTGCATAGCTGATCCGATAGAATGATCGTTCTCATCGAAGGAGTGCTGACCTTGCAATCATTAAAAATCTCCCATAGTAAGCTGCAGCGTGAGGTTTTAGTCGGGTAAAACATGCCGAATCCCATCTGACACGAGCAACACGTAATTCATGAAGCAGCACATACCGTAAAAAACGAACATAATGCTTACCTTCAGTGCACATGCAGCTTCGTGGCTGATAGCACTCCCAAGAGCAGCTAAGTTTTGAGCATCACTCTGTTGATTGTCAAAAAGACGGATGACATCCTCCTCTTTCAGACCGGCTAGACTGTTCAGAAGCTCATGAATGTGGCCAAACAAGTCGGAGCGCTCGCTTTGAGCAGGTGAATGGGATACATCCAACGCCTTCTTCAGATTCAGTTGCAGGATCCTTAAGCAGGAGAGAGAAAGACCCATTCGCTCTTGGAATCCAAGGCAAAGCCCAATTGCAACATCCAGCTCGCCTTTCGCAGAGGGCAGAGCCTTTCCTTTTGTATCCGCTGTTGATGTAGTCCATCGTAGAAGCAGAAGCAACGCTTGCAAAGACTCGTAGCTCGTGTCAACTGCAAACGGATGCAACACAGATTTTTGCGCTTTTGAATGAGCTTCCGTCGTTGGATCCTGTCGCTTTCCCGTATCGTCCTCGGATTTGTCCGAAAGATAGTCTGATGCAAGGCGATCCACATAGCCAGCAATGAACAAAGCGGCGCTAGTTGCTGAGTATGGAGTGTTTAAAGTCGTAGAAGACTTTGTTGTGGGGCTTCCTGTTGGGGCCATCTCTCCTGCAGCGACGTCCAAGACCCAGTTTGCGCCAAATTGCGTTTCCAGACTGTCGTGGCGTTTCTTGTGCTGGCTGGTCCGATGTCGAAAGCGACACACGTTAGCAGTTCCGTGACTTGGCACATGTCCACTTTCTCTGGTCCCCACTCGCTGTGGTGTTTTCTGGATAAAGGCTAGTTCGTTCTCACCTTCATGCTCATATTGTGCATCACTATCTCGAACCAAAACTAAATTGTATTTGTCACCAACCGCTAAGGCCACAGGTTTTAATCCGCATTCGGCAAAGATCTCAATCTTCGTAGGTCGTTTTCGTGTTTGACTATCACCGTGCCCCAGACGACCGCTATCACCTTGCCCACAAGTCCACAACTCATGGTCATGAGTCAAGAAGACAGTGTGTTCGCATCCAGCTTTTGCATCTTTGACTCGTTTACCATCATCCATACTGCGCACAAGCGTGGGAATATCAAAGCTTTCTTCATCACCATGACCAAGTTTGCCATTTGTACCAGATCCCCATGTGTACACTTTACCAGTAGCCGACACTGCAAGTGAATGATCCCATCCACAAGCTACTTTGACAATTTCCTCCCTGGCATCATCCAAAACCTGCACTAGAGTGGGTTTAAGTCTACGATCACAGTCACCATGCCCAAGGACAGGTGGAATACCAGCACGACGACTGTCCTTATATCCGCAGCCGCACGAATATACACGCCCAGAGACTGAGCAAAATAGTGTGTGTTCCCAACCGCCGGCAGCGTAAGTGACACATTCTTCTTCTTCCCCGTCTTCGTTGCCACGAAAACTCTCAATCTCCTGAATAGTCAACTGATCATTTGTGTGCCCATGACCACATTGGCCCTGATTGTTCTTTCCCCACGCGTAAGCTTTTCCATCCCAGGAAATGCCAAGTGAATGTGATGCACCACAGAAAATGTGCCGAAAGCGTACTGGCGTACTCGTACCAACTGATTCACTTGTTCCTTCTGCCTCCTTCCCTGGGGGAGAGGTAGGAATGGCTACCTTACTTGGACTCGAACGATCGTTGGTATCACCAAGACCCAAACGCCCGTTAGACCCATTTCCCCAAGCAAAAAGCTCTCCCGACTCCATGAGGGCCAGCGTATGTCCAAGACCACAGGCAAGGTCGCGGACTCGTCCTTTCAAGCTCAAGAACTCAATGGTTCGCGGCATGTACTCTTTCGTAGAGGATCCGTGACCAAGTCGGTATTTATCACCATTACCCCAAGCCATTGCGTCACCTTTTGCCGTTATAGCAATACTGTGCGTCGAAAGAGAGTCAATTTTACGGAACAAGACGTCCCTGGTTGCTCCAATCATTGTCGGCACCATCTTGTTCTCGGTGCAGTTTCCTTCCTGGCAGCTTACATGCACGCATTGACCGTGACCGAGTTTTCCATGATCCCCCTTGCCAAAGCTCATGAGGTACCCGCATGGCTGAACTTCCTCACCGAACGCAACCTGTGGCCGCTCAGCCAAAGTAGCTGCAAGTTCACGAAAGAGCGGTAAAAGAGGTTCAAACTTTGCCCCGTTAAGCTCGTTAGCATTCTCCAGCAGCAACTTCACCCCTTTCAGCAAGTAGCCCAGTCTTCCCCACTTCAAACTCAGCGCCACATACGCTACGATCACCGTAGCTCGGTCACTAACAGATAGACACACCCTTTCAACCGCTCCACACGAGCTGTCACTCTTCAATCCCAGAAGCTCTTCAAATAACTGCAACAACTGATAAAACACGCTCCAAACATTTCCGCCATCCTCCAACTCCACCTGAACATCATCCGTCAATCCTGGTGACAACACACACGAAGGCATCGTCGTCAAGATGATCGGCAGCTTGCTCGCGATCTGCACCGACAGTCGACAATTTGCTGTCAGTTTCGTCGGATCTAGCAATGATTGACACGTCCGGAAGAACATCTTAAGCACCACTTGCGTCGGCATCGGGAGCTCTTTGAACTGCACAGGAGAGTTCGAATCTGTGGTCTCCAGACGCTTCGAAGCCTCATTTGAGGGTGAAGTGATGGACAGATCCGTCTCATTCTCCGCATATAACTTATCCAGGATGTCTCGTAACACAATAAATTTCTTGGTTAATTGTGGCGTCGGTCCTTTGGTGTCCAGCGCCTTCGCACGCTGCACAATACGCCAATGTTCCAAATGTTGACGCTCCTCGTCCGAGAGCTCAGATGTGGAACTACAGTCGGTACCATCAGATTCGCCCACTGATTTAGTCACCGAATTTTGTTCCAATTGCCGTCGCTGTTCCTGCAGCTCCTCATACCGATCGTTCACATACGCGCCGTCTTGAAGTAGTAGCGCCTCCATTTTCAACTATAAATCTTTTTTTGCTGAAAGGTCTCTATTGGACTAAATCACAAATGACAAATGAGACTATAATGTTTTGTGCATTTGGTCCTAATTGTGATTTGGTCCGTCATTTCTGTACCTAGCTACGATACCTCGATAAGTATGGCGGGGGAACTGCTCTTCTCGGGACAGCTACTGGCTGTGACAACCAATGAGACCAATGCTGCCCACGTACAGATCAAGAAGGAAGCCATCTCCTTCCTACAGCGACTGGCTGAACCTATGCTGGTTGTGAGTTTCCATGGCGCCAAAGGAAGCGGCAAGACGGCGTTGGTGCGGAGTCTACTAGGGTTCGAGGACGAAAACCTGGTCACAAAGTAAAGATCATATCATACCATATCATATGACTATTTTTGGTAGTTATGACGAAGTTATGATATTTCTTTGATCATTTTACTGCAGTGGTGCGTGGCTGTACGTTAAACGTGCCAACTTCCCCAATGCAAAGTACTTGGCAATTCTGGACCGTCCGGGATTCGGAAATGACAAGGTGAGGTGATATGATATGTATAATTATTTTATATGATCGTTAATTGTTATGTTTTTTTATTTATTATAGCAATTGGATACGTTGCTGTACTCGATCCTGGCAGGGTTAAGCAGTGTGGTGGTGCACCATGTGGACGGCCACTTGACTGCTGAAGCTGTGGACCAGTTTGCGTTCCTTGCTGAAGGGCCACCTACCTATGGTGAGACGGAGGTTAAGTGTAAAACAATATTGATATTTATTGTAGCTGACACTTTTTTTGTAGTTTTTCCACAGTCCCCGAAGCTTCTCTGGGTGTTGCAGAATGTTACTACTGGTGAGCTGAAGGAACAGGTTCAGGAGAATGGATTGTCACTACAAGAGGCAGAGCAAACGTATCTGTGCAATGCCTTGGCCGCGTTGCCAGAGGATTCGCCAGGTGCAGAATTTAGCAAGCTATTCGAGACTGTGTGTCCAGATCAAGGATGTTTCGCTGTCCCACCTAGAGGAACGGAAGTGTTTGAGAAACGTGTTGAGAGGCTGTCGCGAGTCTTCACGGACTCGATCCACAACCGGTATTTGAAGGGCGTTGTTCTGAATGGGCCGCTTGTCGGGTCGATCGTGGTTTCTATGCTGGCTCATCGCGACAACGTATTCAAGGTAAACTCAAAATTTGCTGCCCTTTTTTGCAGTGAATTTGATCGAGATTCATAACATTTTGTGTGCATCAATGACAGGCTTTCAAAGGCCGGATTTGGAAGGACTTAATTCACAACTGTTGTCTCAACGTTGTCGAGAACGGAGTCAAGCTTTACAAGCTGCGTATGTCCGAAAGACTGGGCAGTATTGTCGACATTTCAGACCTGAAGGGTTTCAAACCAGCACTAGCTGCTGCCCAAGTGCGCCAGGAATTAGTCGAGGTCGGTGGACATGGAATATTTAATGCTGGTCATGCTGCATTTCACCTCTCGCGTTGTGACATTTGTTCTCTATAGTTGCCATGTGAAAACGACGTACTTCGTCAAGCCCACGATGCAGCAAAACGTGAAGCGAAGGCAACGCTGCGCACGATGCCTGTTCGATCAGGAAAGCTGAGCACGTTGCTAAAGGTATACAGCATACTGAATGGGCGTCCACAACGAAATGTACAACAGTGTTGTGCTAACCATTTTCTTGTTTTTACACAGAAACTGTTCCGTGACTTGGTGGAGTCAGTATTTGCCGCAACTCAGGAGGAAAATAACCGAATCTCCTCAGAGCTATGTCAATCGCTACTCGCCACACTCCACACCAAGATGACGGAAAAGGTGGATGCACACCTGATGCTGGGTCCTCGGGAGGATGACGATGGATACTTCTTCCAGTCAACAGAATTCAAGGTAGGGTGACAGGTTGAATCGGCTCCCTATCCGATGCTCAAGCTATTTTTTATTCTTTGTTGATCATTTTACAGCGCTTCTATCACTACTATCAAACGTACTTGTTTGAGCTGATGGCGGAGTTCACAGATCAAGCTAAGGGCCCAGTGAAGGTGATATCTCCTGCGCCATTGGATGCAACGTTTGTATAAATCACGATGCTTACTCGATTGTTTCGCTACCGTGCACAATTCAGAAAGAAGAGCTTGCCAAATTCATGCACGACACTATCCGACCGCAGCTAGCAGAGTTTTCTGCGAAATTGGACAAGATTCACCAGCACGATGCGGACGTGGTAGAAGAAATGATCGAGAAAAAGGAGGAGGAAGTTGAGGAATTCAACGCCAAGCAAAAAATGTATCAGAAGCAGACGATGAACGCGCAAGAGGATGTCAATAGACAGCTGGTCGAAGTTGCTAAGCTTCAGGCGGTAAGTGGTGTAGCGTTTACACGGATGCTGCTTCTGGTGAAGAAACCCAAATGTGACTGTATTCTCTGTGACCATTTGAATTGCAATGCAGTTGCGGAAAGAAGCGCTTGTTGGGGCCATTAATGACCTGACCAGGATGCATACGATGGCCACGAAGCAGAAGGAACTGCTGGAAGAGGCTGCATTCGTTTCGGTTCGTACTCAAACTTGTGAGTGTTCCGTGAGGAGTGAGAGTATTAACATCACTTTCCACTTCTCTATATCACGAACTTCTAGGTCCAACTTCCCGAACAAAAAGTCATCGAAGCAGCCCAGGATAAGGAAGTCACTGAGCTGCAGGGATATTTGATCAAGCAGGGTGGAGGTGGGAACGTACTCAACCCCCTTGGCCGAAAGAATTGGAAGCAACGGTACTTTATTCTCATCGGCACCAACTTAATCTACGCGAGGACCAAGGACGACTACGAGCGTGGAAAAATTATCAAAGAGCTTTGCCTCACAGGGTGAGTGAAACTTCGTGAACTAAATTTCTTGGTCGCGTTTTTGCTTGCTAATTGAATTTTGTATTACAGCTGCAAGATTGATCCATCTCGAGATGCAGGTGAAGGGTTCGACATCACCCCGGGCAAATCAGCACACGTGTTTGAGCTGCAAAGAGGCTTTTTCGAGAAGAACAGCAAGAAGCGCTCATCGGCAGCAGACAGTGGTCGCGTCTTCAAACTGCGTGCCCAGAACATTCAAGAGCGCGACGTGTGGATCGATAAACTACGCCAAGCAGCTGGAGGCTATTAAGCCAGTCGAACCTCAATGATGTGGATGAATGACAACGACTTCCTGTTGAGTGATTAGTACTGGGTTTCTTTGTTTGCCAGTTCGCCCCCAGATGCTTTGACTTCGAGCCCCAGTTCCGAGACAAGATGGGCAACCTGCAGCAAAGCTTCGGTGGACTTGTCGGCTATTCGTTGCACATCGTGATCGAAGGAAATAATGCTGGAAATCTACGAGGAGAAGGTAAGCATTCGCGTAAGACTCCACGTACCAGCCGTCCTTACACCAGAGACTTACAGTATCGCCGATATGTGTCGTCTGTATCTGCTCTAACAGGTTGTCAAGCTCCACGGTCAGTGCTTCCATCTGCTGCTTAAGTTGAAGCGGATTAGTGCAGCTTATTCCTGGACAATCTAAGCGGTTGAGCGCGATTTCAGCTGATGTACACAACTGGGAAATGCTGTCAAGTGCATGTGGTAGTCGCTCTGCAAGTTGTGCAGTAGGTGCTGCCTGGCAAGCACCACACATGGTAAGCGAGCAAGCCCTGCTGATTACGTAGCTGGTGAGCCACTTACCAAGTTTTCGAGATGGGTTTCAATCATTTCGATGTGCTCCTGGCGATCCAGGGCAAGTGATGTCTGCTGCAGTTTGTGCAGCTTCGACTGCAAAATCTCCCAAGCTGTTATCATCTGGGCCTGGGTGAAAGCAAGACAGGTCGTCAAAAGTGTTCCATCACCCGTTGTTTCAACGCAACAAACCTGTGCTCGGTGCTCCTGCCGACGAAAAGTATCCTCGGCTTTTTCTTCGACGAAGCAGAGCTGATAGTATACGCTCTGCAGCAATTCCAATTCGTCGGCATCGTTCAACTTGGTCGACTGACTCGCTGGTGATGAATTTCCTACTGTCACAGTGCCATGCTCAGCTGGTTCTGTGTGTTCCGTGCAAGCACTCTCTCTCCTGTTAACTTCTTCGGATTCGGAAACTGCTGCACCATTTTGACGAAGCCTATCGACTATCCGATTGTTTTGCTTCGCACTTGGTGATGAAATACGAGTAGGGAACGGCGGTCGAGGCATTGACTGAAGAGCCGATGGCAAAGTAGACCTCACCGTCTTCTCTTTCCGAGATGACGCACTTCTTAGCTCTTTCTCGTGTTGGAGCATTCTACGTCGAGGTTTCAAAGCCATGGGAGCTGCAGGTGGCGTTCTGTTGGCGGTGGTGCCAAAGGATTTCAAATTCAACTTTCGGTTCTTCTTCTGCAGCGCCAAAGCGTAACGAGACGGCACCACACGCACTAACATGAGCATGCGCGGATACAGTTAGTATCAAAATGTTATGCATGAAGTCGAAGTCGCTCAAGATATCACCTTTCGTCTCGAGTTTGCGAGCGTCATCGTATTTGCGATCACCCATGAGAATCTACGCTGCGGAACGTCGTCACAAGAGCTTACAAAATCTACAGGAAGTACTAACCAATCTTTTTTAGCAGTGGTTGCTCTGGACACGAAAAAAAACTTTTACACGGCTCCAGAATAGCTTGTGGCAGTTGAATCGTGTATAGTAGCTGGCAGTGTTCTTTTGTCATCAAGTGCTGATTGTCGTTGAAGTTTGCAGACGAGGTTGTTGGGCAAGTGGATGCCATGAAGGCATTGCCTAGCTACGTGCGATCGTCTCCGGCCCTCGTACCGCGTCCTCGACCAATTGGCATTCCTCAGGCATTTTTGCTTCGGGACCTCAAGGAGAAGCGCAAGTTCCGACTTTTATCACGAAAGCTCCTGGCATTCATCACCTTCGTTTCCATTTACTTGACGGCTCTCCTCATGGACCGCAACATCTCTGGCCGTACGTGGATACTCGAATAGTGCAAGAAATTGCACTCATCTAACCTAGTTTTGTTCACTTTGATCAGGTTCGGTCGTACAAAATATCGTCGAGACAGAGCTGCTCATGACGCCACAAGGATCGTCGAGTGTTATCTTCAGCGGCATTACCAGTGTTAATGATTTCTGGGACTGGTTCACCAACTCGTTTCTCAGAATCATGTATTCAGGCAGTGATGGTATGGAGCCGTACACTCTGGCATCGCACACGATTATCCTGGGTGGATTTCATATCTGGCAAACTCGGTACGCCGCACTTAATTTCAGCGACCCAGAAAACAAAGGCAGTAGCTGCTACAGCGATATGCCATTGCTCCAGAACACGACATGTTTCTCCACCAAGCAGGAATCGGTCGAAGATTTCGGTGTCACCGACGGAACCAACGCGAGTATAGCGGAGCTCGCGGCGCTAGGGATGTTTTCGTACTCGACTGACAATGATTCCGATATCAGCGGGTTCCAGACATTTTTCTTGCGTAGCTTCACGAATGGGGGCATGGAGCTTGCAAAAGCGAGTCTAATGCAGCAGCACGGATGGATAGATCGACAAACCAAGGACGTTGAGATCGTTCTATCGCTGTATAACCCCACGCTTCGTGTCATGTCGATCGTGCACTTGACGGTAGGTTTTAACCTCGCAGGCGGAGTCATTCCAGATTCAGATGTCCTGGTACTCAACCTCGAGCCCTACGACTTTTACGTGAAGAAAAACATTGTTCGCGTGATCCTGGAGGTCATTTTTGTCGGCCATGTCGTGTACTTTGCTCTGCTCGAGCTCTGGGATGTTTGCGTTCTCTCCGGCGGCAACTACCTCATTGTACGTGCTGCTTCTCAGTGACCAGTTCATACATGTAGTCGAATTGAGTTGTGTGTTGGCTTAACCATTTTCCTTCTTGCTTGTAGTACATAGCTCGTTATGGATTGATGAACAACATCGGAGACTGGGCCAACATCTTTGTGAACATGGCGATCATTATCTGGAGATACTGTAGCCAGAAAGTTGATACACGACAGAAAATGCTTGAGCTCGAGTCGTTTGACGACTACATCAATCCGCTGCCGTTAATGATCTGGGATCGGATTCTGCTGGGCCTCAACCTTCTTAACATTTTGCTCCTGACGGCACGTGCACTCAAATATTTCCAAGTGACTAAAGGCGGTCGACGACTCATGAGCAGTGTGTACGGTGCAATGCCCGAAGTGATGTCCTTCCTTCCCATCTACTTCTCAATAATTGTGGGCTACTCGTTTGCGGGTCACATGCTGTACGGCTTGAACTTTACCGAGTGGGCGACATTTCCTCGGGCACTTTTCCGCGTCTTCGAACTCAATTTCGGGCTGTACGATCCAGGACCGATCTATGACCAGGGCGGGATCTTCAGCGCCATTTTCATTTACACCGGTAACGTCGTATTCTGCATCCTGATGCTGAACGTTTTCATGGCCATCGTCATGTCCACGTGGGAACGTCTATCCGAACAAGAAGCCGACCGTGCTGAAGAGCGAGATCAATTCTCGCGTGAGCTGGGTTTCACCGACGTTTTGTTCCTGATGGCCATGAAGGAGGACCACATTGACGCTCTAATCGACGTAGCACTACAGCTCGAGGGGGACAAGTTGATCACCAGGGAATCATTCTGCAAAGCCTGGGACGAACTCGACGATGATGAAGTCCCTGAGTGGACAGTGAGTCGCGTCCTCGGGTGGTATTGGGATCGCAATGATGTCGCTGCTACAGCTTCAGGATTCAACGCCAGCACTCAAGCTCTGGTATCTTTCGGATCCGCCGCCGCTGTGTCAAAAGCTATGGCCAAATTCAGTTCTGCAGCAAATGTCAATGCTACCAATAGACCAACGTCTCCTAAGAAGTATGCTGGTCGTACTCCTGCACCAGATTCTGAAATAGATCAGGAAGAAGCTGTCGAGGTTGTCAACTCAGCTCGAGACCTGGACACAAATCCAGGAGCACCGACACCAGCCCAAAGTATCAGCGTGGCTTCAGTTGTCAACGCGTTTGCTCATCCTGCCATAACTTGGGGAGCCACAAAACCATCACATCACGCTAAAGTGGGTATTGACGGGTAAAACGTTAGGATAAGTTAATGAAAATATGTTGCCACCACTTCACCTCTCCTCCACGTCCAGTTCCATCGCTACAAAGCACGCACACAAGCCAAATGAGTAAGGATAGTATTCTTTATTGTATCATGTCCTGTTCCAACAAAAAACGAAAAGCAAATAGGTATGTAAAGTGTAAAAGTTTGTTGGGTATCGCGTCACCTGACTGCATTCCGCTGAGCTCACGGGCGACACGATGGGGTGAGAGGCGGTCGCAAGGTTTCATGCCTTCTGTCGCCTCGCTTGGCCTTGATTTGAATTGTTGTAGGGTGGATCGGAGCTAATTGGCCGGGCTTTCCGTCGAACTCGACAGCTCCACTAGAGAAAACGGACACACGAGGCACAGAACCAAGACTAGATCCAAAGCTGGACGCCGGAGGCACGCAAGACACAAGCGTTCGATCCGCTCACACTGCTCGTCCCAGCATCCAGCTCAGTTGTAACATCACTCGTCTTGGTCTTGATTTTTCTGGATTTTGGTTGATGAATGTTGAAATTACTGCACGATGGACGAAGCGCGTTCAGGAGCGTGCTCGTCGTCAGCGGCATTGGATGCAATGTAGCGACGCAGGTTGCGCACAAAGCAAGAGACCTCGCCGATGGAGCCCTTGCGGATGACGCTGGACGGGAAGTAGCCCTTGATGTCCATGTTCAGGATCCAGATGAGACGGCTCTTGAACGGAGACGTCGGATGCGGTAGAATAACCCAACCTGTCGGGCCGTTTTCACCACGGGTAATTCCCTTCTGAGGCTTCAGGACGTTCTTTCCGGCGTAGCTGTTGGCAATAACGTAGCCGCCGCCATCCTGACGACGCCACGTACGGGTGTTTACAAAGTCACGGCTAGAAATGACACCGCCAAGAGCGGGGGCCGAAATCAGATGCACCAGGTCCGTAGTTTCATCCAGTTTGCAGATCACATTGCTCTCAGCAGCAGTCACGTTCCACATATTGCTACTCTCCAGGTTCGTGTACAGTTCGTCAAACAATTCATCGGGAGAGAGCGGGATCTCAGCCTCACACTTGTAGATACGCGACGGTTTGCCATCACGTGAGTAGACCGTAATATTCTCCGTAGTAGGGATTTCCTCCGTCCAAGCCGAGTCCTTAGTGGGGTCAGTATTGGCCAGTTCCAGTACCTTGTCCAGTGATTTCTGCGAGCTGGCAATGAGCTCGTCACTCAGTGCAGGAGTGATCTTGACACTATCGTACTTGTTCTCCTTAGGCTTCTCTGAAACAGCTGACGTCGTGCCGGTCGGTACAGTGGAAATGTCGTCCGTAGCGTCCAAATCCATGCCACTAAAGACCTTCTCCGCATCTTCCAAGTCCGTAAGTCCATCTGTAAACTGTCTAGCAGCACTTATCCTGCCAACAACTTCATACACGTTCTTAATGAAGCCAGCCAGTAAGATCCAGATAGCTGGGTTTGACATAGCCACCTCGTCTTTAAGGAACCAAAATGCAGCTGCAAAGCACACAGCTGAAGCCAACATGAAGCTCAAGCTGTTAGCGTCCTCCGTCTTCCTGTGTGTCTTGGTCACTGTTGTAATTTCCTGCTTCTCCTTAGCCAATAGCAGTTCTTCCGTCATCGACGCGCCTTCAGCGATCTCCGTCTTGGCACGGAAGCGTGGACCCAACGCCGTGTCCTCAGCTTCGTACAGTACAGCGCTACTATGTGCGTGAGCAGCGCACGGGTCGCATACGCGCTGACGACGTGGGATCTCACCGGGATTCGTGGCCAATACCATTCGTGTGCGTGAGCAGGCGTGGCAGAAGATCTCGCCACATACGCGGCAGTGATGACGGCGGTTGACCAGTGAGAAGCCGCGCTCGCACTTGGCGCAGGTGCGTGCGGCCGCGTCTTCGACCCAGCGGCCTGACACCGTGTCACGTGAGGTGACATTCATTCCTGTGGGGGACCAGCTGCTGGACGCCGTGGACACGTTGGAGCACGAGCGCGAACGCATGTTCATCGACATCCGCGAGCCACCGGCGGTGACGGCTTTGGAGGCGGCACGCTCGGCCCGGGCGGACCGCGCGGCGCTCGGAGGCCGCACACACATTCTCGGCGACTTTAAATAGAGGGACGTAAGGCTCACCGCCGAGGCGCTTTGGATAGTGAGCGCAAGGCACAAGAGGAAGAGAATGTCGATCGACAGATCGGATTTTCTACGTGGAAAATAAAACCGAGCTTTACATGATAGGGAAATTGTAATTTGGGTAAGGATTTTCACTAGAGTTAGGAAATAAGACTTTATAGATGCAGAATACTGGTAATATGTTTTACATTTAATTTCAGAGGAAGCGGTAAACAGTAGTTGTATGGTAATTGGGTGCAGTGTTGTAATAGTACAGTGGATAATATACGTTTAAGAAGGATATGGTCAGCAGCTGTCGCCGTCCCATTGGCTGAATCGCCATGAGTAATGCTTGCTTGCTGTTCCAGGCTTTCCCCTGTTTGCTGCCGATTGTGCTCGTCAAAAACTACGGCGCTCGACGCCTTCCGACTTGATGGCGAGCCGGCGACGAAAGGCTCTCGTCGCCGTTATATTATAGACAAGCGGCGACGGCGGACTGATGCAATCGGATGCCACTGGCCGGGTCCTTGCTGCAGCTTAGGAGTCGTCCCCTAGCCTCGTCGTTGACAGTGTATCCGCAGCGGAGATCCCATTTGTCTCAAACTGCAGCTCCACGTCATTCCTTTAGCAGCGATGACCATGCTGAGCATTGCCACCATCAACTCCATCGTCTCCTTCGCCGTGTTCCTTTTCACTGCAAGCAGCGCCCGTCGGCAGTTAACAGTGAGAGTCGCCGCGTTGTGCGTCTGCGTCGCCACGATCCAGCGCTTCCGTGACGCCAGCAGGGCTTGAACGCGCTGGAAAGCCCGAACGAGGCTCGCAATCCGGACGCGCATAACGCCGGCTCGATCGCGCTGTGAGCACAATCAAGCATCGTCGTCGTCCTCTGGCCAGCGAGGCCGCATTTTTCGCCACGCAGCACTGCTGCCAGCAGAGCACGCCGCGAGAGGCTCTCGGAGAGCATTGCGTAGCCTGGAAGCGGTTGAAGCAGTAGTGTACAAGCAGCAACTACTGTACCCATGTAAATTTACTCGTATCGCGTGTACAGTATTCGCTGCAAATTGCCTGCAATTGCAGTAGCGGCGATGGTTTATTACCTTCGACCCATTCCAGCAGCGTTAGCTGGGGTATCAACACTAGCAGCACCGATGAGTGCAAGGCCTAGAGGATACTCGTAACCTATGGCCCAACCACTGTCCAGCGCTCAATCGCGTCAACTCGTCACAGCGGATCTGTACCGTAGTAACGAATCTGGACGGCCCCAAAAGCAACGTCGAGGACCCCTACTATCCTCCGCCAGACAACCGTTTTAGAAACCGAATCTGGTGTTAACCTACGCAAATAGTTGCTCGGAAACTGCCTACAGCAATTCGGCACCCTTAACGTATTTGGAGGCCACCACTGCAGGAACGAGCTAAAAAGCTGGTTCAGCATCACAAGTGATCATTGGGGCAATTTCTGGGATCTCAGCCGCAGCCTGGCGTCATTGCGCTAATTTGCGAGAATTTTCGCTGAGGTGAAATGGAGGGGGGATAATGACGATAATGACTGAAGCGAGTGAGGTGCTTATTTTAATAAAGCACTGCTTGAAGCCTTTTGGATATGAGCATTGCGAATATCGTACGAAAACGAGAGGCGCCTAAATGTTTCGATCGCACTAAGGTGATGCTTGTGCTCGTATTTTCACTCGCACAATGCATTGGAGCGTGACACAACACTCATTTTCATAGTTACGGTATCCATACCACGTAAGCGAAGGTTGCAACTCTCAGCAGCGATTCCACATTGCCAATGTGGCATTGGGGACTTGGACATGAATCATATGCAAGCGTATCGGGTAGTCACAACGTTCCTCAATTCGCGATTCGAGGCTCGAACTACATGGGAATATCGTGTGCGGTGCTCGCCCACGCGATGACCATCCATGCCGGCAGACCACGCCAGTCCTGATGGCGCGCAATTCAGCCGCCCTGCCTGCATGTGTTCATCCTGAGATGAAGCTGTGTTGCATCCGGAGCGGAAGGCTGCACACTTTCCGCAGTCCAGCGAGGTGCGGACTGCCATCACGCTCGAAGCACCACACACACCGAGAAATCACGTTGGTCACCTCCACTGCCACCTCATTTACGGCGCTCCAGCCACAAGAAAGGGGTCGATATCGAAGCACACCCCATGATAGACGCGTTCATTCCAGTTGAGCCCAGCACTGCATATCGCTTCCGGCAGCTCAGAGTTTTTACTATGGATGGGTCAAGTTGACTAAGTACAAGCATATTGACCAGGCCGTTTACAGGTTTATTTTGGCTTACACTGTTATTTACCTACTACCTGCCATGTCCCCAATGTACAGCATAACTGAAGTTGACTTCAAGATCGGGTCAGTCCCCTACTGGTGCCAACAGCCGTAACTGCGTCCCGGATGGATGCACCCCATGATGACCAGACTTCGGTGCGTCTCGGCAGGACAGGCAGACGCGAAAGGGATGCAAACGCCCGCAGTGCGAAAATTGCTTGCCAGTGCCAACGTGCCTAACTGCTGCCCCACAGCGACTCTTCCTCGCAACTACCACAGACTAAATCATGGCTGACTACGAAGGCTACTTACTGCTACATGACATCGGTCGACAGGCGGTATGTCTACATCGCTCAGCGTAGCAGTATATTCCTCGATTTGCTGACTCTTGTCTCTACAGGACCCTCTCTACTTCGAGCTGGAAGGCGGCTTACTGCAGTACTACGACACCAAGAACGGACGCTGGATGGGCCAGTTCTCGCTCACTCGTCACCGCGTATCTGTGCAGTCCCTTGATGGTGGACTGGCACCCAACCGCTTCTGTGTTGAGCTGTGTCCCGTCCGCTCGGTGCATGACACGGAGCGCTCGATTCAGCATTTCCGACGCACGCGCATCGTTCTAGGCGCATCAACTCCAGAGACCCACGATCAGTGGATCCACGCTCTGCGCACTTGGCGCCGGCGCAACTGGAAGGACACGGCGGTGATTGCAGCCTTTGACGATGAAGCCAAGGCACTGCGAATGATGATGATCATGTACCGACTCGAACTCAAGCTGCTGCGCTTCACAGACCTCACGCTACGCAAGGTCAACATGGAATCTCAATCGAGTGACCCGATCTACGGCGACGCTGCCCTCACCAAGTATCAGACACATCCGGTGGCTCTAGTACCGGGAGCAATTCAAGTCACGCGCTTTACGAACACTTTCGGCTTTCAGGGCGTCTACGCGAACCAGTTCGCGCTTTGAGGATGAATGTTCCTGGTGAAGAGGATGAATCCACCCACCGCGCCATGACATGCAGTGTATCTGTAAATTATTTTTGCAAGCATGGCGCGGGAATGAGGACAGTGTGAATGTGTAGTGTGCGTTCGTGAGTATTGCCACCATTATGTAAACAAGCCGTAATGAGAGACCCCAACTTTTGGAGATCCAATGCATGTGAAATGTAGCGTCACGGAGCTGCGTGCGTGAAAGAATTCCTGCTTACAATGTGAGTTCATTCTTCACGATCCACTGGAGTCCGTCTTCACAGCTGAGTTTGAACAACCATTCAACTTCTCACATTAGGCGGAGTCAGAGCCCACCACATCGGAACATACGCAGAGGGTTTGATATCTCGCTACAGTAAAATCGGCACAACACAACACTATCAGACATGTTCCTTCGACTTAAACTGTGTTACTCGTAGCGATTTCAGAGCCGGTAGTGAAAAGTTCATGTAGACAGACTGCTGCACGTCGTTGATTTCTTGTGGGTTCTTCATGGACGCTCTGTGAGGCCATTTCGTGCTTTAATTCTCATTGAGCCTTTCCGACTCCAAACATGTAGCCTCCACATGCAAACGAGAAGAGCAGGTCTCGCGCCATTTTGGGCAAGTCGCTGGAGTGGCGACGGTGGGTCATTGCAATTTGAAATTTCGGAGAGAAGAGTCCTGCATGTCTGCTGGAAATGCTGAAGTTGTCCAGCATCAACGCGCACAACAAGCTGCTGTACGACAACGCGTCGTTGCACATTAACGCTGGCGGCAAGTATGGTCTCGTGGGACCGAACGGACAGGGTAAGACTACGATCCTGAAGATGATCGCGCTTGGCGAGCTCAAGATCCCGCCCAAGATCGACTGTCTGTACCCGTGCGCCAGTCATGCCTAGAATCGTGTAGACGGCGGTGACCAACACAACGAGGAAGGACGCACTGATGGCCTTCACGGCGTACGAGCGCTGCTTGGTCCAACGGAAGAACACGCCGATGTAGATCACCGACACGATGTTGCCGAACAAGTAGGTCGCGAAGGGCGGGAAGTAGTCTGCGGTTGCCCATCCGTACAACATTCTGTTCAAGCAATATCGTTAGTAACAAGCTTTTCATCTACAGGGGCAACGTGATGGGCAAGAGACTTACAAGACATGGCTGTAAGTCTCTTGCCCATCACGTTGCCCCTGTAGATGAAAAGCTTGATACTAACGATATTGCTTGCTGCAACCGACATGCGAGGCACGCGCTGGTGGCGATTTTGAGTCCAATGCATCACAAGAACAATACGAACGTGAGTTTATGTATTGTTGTAGTTGTTGCCTACGCAGGACTTCGATGTACATCCGCCCACTGGCTAAATAGTCTAGGTCCGCACGAACGACTACATGCAGTGCATTGCGACACGGTACACAAGTGAGTGTTGCAGCAGGAACTCGTGACGCTTGATCTGCACCGAAGAGCCCACAACTGGCATACAGTGCAGAAACAGCGAAAGGCTCGTGATGCTGCGCATGTAGGAGCGACAACGTTGCCAGTCGTTCGAAGCCACAGTCGCAGCCTGTTGCAGACCACCGACCAGCAAAACCATGCTTCCCAAGAAGAATCCGGTCGCCGTCAGTCCCAGCAGGAATAACATTGTGTGCTGAAAGCCCTGAGTAGCAGGTACCACCGCCAACGCGGCCATAATAATGTTCGAGATGAACAGCTTGGCCGCAGCTCCAAAGATCACAGCCTTGCTACCAGAAACGAAAGCCTGCAAGTAAAGTGCCATGTACAGGCACATGAACGCCATTGGTCTCCACAAGCAGACAAAGAGGCCGATGAAAAGACCGTCCAGTACACGGCTTTCAAAGCCACGGTAACCAACCACACGACCCACCGTCGTGCTCCACTCGCTCACATACTCGGAGCTTTTGTTCGGGATCACGACATTCTTTCGCTTGCCAGTGAGTCCGTTCTTGACGATCCACTTGAGTCCGTCTTCATACCCCAAATCAAACAGCCACTCAACGTCGCGCACTCCAGGCGGCACCATAGCCCACCACATCGGCACATAGGCCGATGGCTTGATATCTGCTCCAGTGCAGAAGAACGGGCTCACCGTCACCGTTTTCTCGTCGTAAATGGGCTGGAAGTCGAAGATCCCGCCGTCCATGACCCACTCGCCACCTAGTCTGAAAGGCATCCCGGCAATGGGCGTGGCACAGCAGGAGGCCATGAGACTGTCAGTCAAATGCTGCTGCGAGTCGAACGTCGTCAGTCGACGTGAGGTCAGCGCCGACAGTGACGTATAGACCACCGTGAGCTGCTGCGATGCATTGAGCTTTTCGTATTCGTGCAATTTGCCCTCAGCCTTCAGTGTGTTCAGCAGAAACGTCCGAGCACGGAAATGCCCACTAGGGAACTCGTGAGCGCCAGGGGTGACGTTGGTCAGCACATAGTCGCGGATGGCGTCGAAGTCGCAGTGCAGCGCCAATCCGGTCGCCGTCAGCGCGCCGGCCGAGCAGCCGATGAGTCGTGCATCTTTCTCCAGTTCAAACTCTTGCAGCGCTTTGGCCACGCCGAATAGGTACATCTTAAGGTAACCACCGCACGCGAAGGAGAAGGACATGTCCTTGAATGAAGGCTCAGGCGCGGCATGGCGACGGCGCGCCATTGCAATGAAATGCCTCAGATATGTGTGCGGATGGCTGGGGAAACAAATCTGGAGATCTCAGACCGCGAGTCGCACATTGCGGCGGAGCTTTCCAGCGGAGCTCTTTCGAACTGCAGCATGATGGGGCTCTGGACCGCTTGTGATGACATCGCCTTGCTGCCACCGAAGTTGCGGTACTGCAGGTACATTGATCGACCCGACCCGGAGTATGATGTGGTAAACGAGCCACACGATGTATACATCGTTCGGTGGCAGCAGTTATCATGACGTCAGAAAACGAAAGGTCGCGGACCCATTCGTGTTGAGCAAATGGGCGTCAATGACGCCGTCATCCCATTCGTGTTCGAAAATGGGCACATCGAATTTTTGGACCTCCGCCTATTTATGCAGCATGCACGAAAGGTCGCCAAGATCGCGAGGTGCAATATCGACGAGCCCATCACCGACAACCAGTGAAACGGCTGGCGAGCCGTTGTCCTGGACCACCAATGAATCCAGCGCTTTCCACCGCAAAATTCTCGCTGTTGATGTACAGTAGCTAAATAATACCAGCCGAAATGGAGCTGTCGATGTGCAACCAAGATGTCGACTTGAGGTCAACCCGAATAGCGGAGACCTTGACGCTCGAACTCATTCTATCAGATGTGCATTGGTCTGGCCCAAGTGGCAGAATAGTTAAAAGTTTTTTTCGCTGCCTATACAAAGTGCATTGCAACACGATACACCAGTGAGTGCTCCAGCAGGAATTCGTGGCGCTTGATCTGCACCTTGGGGCCGATCACGGGCATACTGTGCAGGAAGAGCGAAAGACTCGTGATGCTGCGCATATAGGAGCGACACCGCTGCCAGTCCGCCGACGCCACTGCACCTGCTTGTTGCAAGCCGCCAACCAGCAGCACCATGCCTCCCAAGAAAAACCCTGTCGCCGCCAGGCCCAGGAGAAACAGCATGGTGTGCTGCAGGCCCAATGTGGCCAGAGCCATCGCCAACGCGGCCATAATAATGTTCGAGATCAGCAGCTTGGCCGCGGCTCCGAAGACCACGGCCTTGCTGCCAGAAACAATAGCCTGCAAGTAGAGCTCCAGATACAGACACATGAACGCCATCGGTCTCCACAAACACACGAACAACCCGATGAAGAGGGCGTCCAGGAAATGGCTCTCGCAGCCACGGTAGCCCACCACGCGGCCGACTGTCGTGTTCCAGCCACCTCCGTATTTCGTGCTCTTTTCCGGTATAACGATGTTCTTGCGACCGCCAGTCAACCCATTCTTGACGATCCACTTGAGTCCGTCTTCGTACCCGAGATCGAACAGCCACTCGACATCGCGAACTCCAGGCGGGATCAGCGCCCACCACATTGGCACGTACACCGACGGCTTGATGTCCGAACCGACGCAGTAGAACGGACTGATGGTGACTGTCTTATTGTCGTACACTGGCTGGAAGTCGAACATGCCGCCGTCCATGACCCACTCGCCGTTGACCTTGAATGGCAGCCCGGCAATGGGTGGAGCGCAGCACGAGGCCAGCAAAGTCTCCGCTAGGTGCTCCGTCGACTTGAAGGTCGTTGCGCGTCGCGACTTGAGCGATGATAGTGACGTATAGACGATTGTGAGCTGCTGCGACGCATTGAGCGTCTTGAACTGGTGCAGATCGCCGTGGCGCGTCAGTGTGTCGCGCAAGTACGGTCGCACGCGGAAGTAGCCGGCCAATGACGCGTGGGCCTGCGGGATGATGTTGTGTAACACGTGGTCACGGATGGCGTCGAAGTCGCAGTGCAGCGCCAATCCGGTGGCTGTCAGTGCGCCGGCTGAGCAGCCGATGAGCCGCGCGTTCTTCTCCAGCTCAAACTCCTGCAACGCCTTAGCCACACCAAACAGGTACATCTTGAGCCAGCCGCCACAGGCGAACGAGAAGGACAAATTGGAGTCCTTAGCATTGACGACCTGCTGCTTGGCGGTATGACGACGATGAGCCATTGCACTATTAAGAGTCCTGTGTGACCGGCTCGGTGAAACCAGTTGTGGACTCAGGAATAGGCCCAGGTAACGACGCAAGACGATCGCATGCTTTCTGATGTTCGGTGGCGGAAATGTACAGCCGTTGGACGCCCTTTCGCCTCGGTCCGGTGGCAGCAGCTGAATATCGAAGCAAGAAAATGACAAGCGCGAGTCATATGTGTGTCACACACCATCTTTAGGTGAAGTGGGGTGCAGTTGTGTACCGAGCTGTGAGGACAGCGTCTGTTTCTGCAGCGGAGCTCGAGAACCCCGTACATGTATCTACTGATGCTGTTAGCGTGATGTCTGCGCTACTATTTTAATATTTTAAAATAAAATACATGTAGCGCTGCCAAGGGATAATCAATCCGACATGCTGGCGAAATTCGCAGTTGCGCTTGACAGCACCGCTCGTTGTGTCACAAGTTGTGACGAGCCCTAACACTTCGGTACAGTACTGCTTGACGGCCTGAAGGAATATCCATTCACGGTGGATACCAAATCTCGGTTTTGGCTATTGAATTTGCTGTAACTCCACAGGTTTGACCTGAACTACATCACAACAGAACAAGCGTTACACGAGAAGGTGAGTAATAATAAGAAGCATTAGAGGTTTCGCAGTCGGCATTCCTAGTCCTGGTCATTACCTGAGTTGTCCGTTCCTGTTGACTATAACAAGTTTTATGGCGTTGATGTCGGTAATAGTCGTACTACAAATACGAAATCTGTGCAGCGGCTACAGCTTTTTGCTTGTCCGGCACAGCATCGGCTTCGTTTTCGTATGCCAAGCTAAATCCAGAAGCAATGTTCAGGTCGTTGGAGCCTAAACAACAAAACAAAACCTTATCGTTGGATTGTCCATTTTTGATGCATTCTTTTTCTCTTGGAAATGCTCTGCGCCAAGCTTCGACTTGGTTGTACATATACCATGTATCCATGCCGTGAGCCGTATCCGATATCTCACAAACACCAGCTTGCAGCTACGAACACTTGCTTTGTTGGATACTTTTGTGCTCCGTCTCTTGCACGTTAGACTTGTGAATCAGTATTGGCTTCGCCCCTTAGTCGAGTCCTGAATGGAATTGGTCCGTACGTCTCCTCCGCCTCATTCCTAGTTCGCGGCCCAACCGAACAACGGCCACTTTACCATTATAGAGATGTTCAAGTGGTCGCTGCTGTGGCTGTGGCTCGTAGTGCTGGACGCAGTAGCGTTGGCCTCCGACAGCAACAATGACGCCAACGCTCCAGCTCCGTACAACTGCGCGGGTCCATCCAACACAGGCGACAGCTTCATCGACTACGACCACCTGGTACACTGCAACCCGTTGTTGCAGCATTCACCTGTACTGGGCAAGGCCACACTTGTGTTGTGTCTTATACTTCTGCTGTATCTGCTGAGCTCTACGGCCGACGAGTTCTTCTGTCCAGTACTACAAGCAATCGTCGAGAAGTACCGTATCCCGCCGCACGTGGCTGGCGTCACGTTCCTGAGCTTCGGTAATGGCTCACCTGACGTCTTCTCCAACATCGCAGCGTTCGCTACGCCCATGCCGTCGATCGGTGTCACTTCCATCCTCGGTGGTGGATTGCTAGTGACTACCGTTATCACAGCATGTGTGGGGCTCGTGTCGGACGGTCAAGAACAATTGATCCCACGCACATTCCTACGTGACGTCGTGTTCTACTTCATCGCGGTGCTATATCTAGGGTTGGTGTTCTTCGATGGCAAAGTGGGGTTACTGGAAGCTGTGGGGTTCTTGTGCATCTACTTCGTCTACGTGTTGGTGGTTTTCTCGGACAAATACTTGGCTGCGTGGTGTTTCCCATCCAAAATGCACATGGAAGATTCTATCTACGCTGTGCTGGACGACGATGATGATCTGTACTGGTCGACAGCGAGTGAAAAGAGTCCTGCTGATAGTTTGTTGATGTTCGCAGCGTCCACAGAGCAAAAACATCGACCTTACTTGAAGAGTCAAACGATCCCAGTGTACGATACTTTCAATCGTTCACATATTTTCTCGGACTCGGAGCAGTCTGAGCCGTCTCCGCGCTTCCTGGATCGACTATTGTATCGAAAGAGTTCCGTGCCCACACCGAGATCAAAGCCTCATATTAGTGATGAACTTGGACCAGTTGAGGGTCAATCGTTGCTGGAAGTCACGGATGTGCATCTGAAGCGTCCATCGTCGATGTGTGTGGGGTCAATGCAGGAGTCAGTGCGTCGGATGAGACGACAAAGACGTCGACGTAAAACTGCGTGGGAGTCGTTGGAAACGAGCGCGCACTTTGGGACATCAGCAAGACGCTGGACATGCGGGTACCATGCACTCAGCGATATTGAAGAGTTCCCACCTTCTGCTGAGACGGGAGAAGTGGAGGCAGAAGTGGAGGGCGACTTCGACATGTCGGAGGAGGAGACAAAGCGAAAGGAGCTGGAAGCAAAAGTACCAGCAGAAGAAGATGAAAATTTGGCGCTGGGAGCTACAAAAGCTGTATCCTTCGGTGATCGTGTGAAGGTTCGAGCAAAACGATGGAGTAAGTCGGTTGTTCGTGCCGGACGATGTCTCTATTGGACTTTTGAGCGGTTTGTTTGGAACCCTTTCGAGTTTCTCACCGTGTTTGTTCGACGACTAACGATTCCGCTGGTGGATGAGGATACTTGGGATAAGAACCTCATCGTGGTATGTCCTCCGTTCGCGATGCTGCTGTTCGGTGTATCGGTATTTTCTTTCAGCATGGAAGACCCTGTATTCCTCATGACAGTCGTCGTGGTCGGTGGAATGTTCAGCGCAATTATCGAGTACACCACTTCACCGCTCGCACCACCAGAAGGGTGGCAGTTGGCGCCTTTAATTTGCTTGGCGTTTGTTATATCTGTCATTTGGATCATGAACATTGCCAACGAGGTGCTTGCCGTCTTGGAGACACTGGGTGAGCTCTTTGGCATTTCGAGCTCCGTTTTGGGGGTATCGGTAAGTGTTGCGTGATCTTGCAAGGCCCGAAATGTATCAGAAACAAACCTAATTGTCGTGAATTGTGAATATTTGGCAGGTTCTAGCGTGGGGTAACTCTATCGGAGATCTCGTATCCAACATGGCGATCGCTCGCGATGGTTTCCCCACTATGGCATTCGCGGGGTGTTTTGCTGGGCCAATGTTCAATCTGCTGATCGGGATTGGGCTGTCCCTGACGATCGCCATCATTTCGCGTGGTCCTATCTACATGGGAGAGCCGTCACCACTTGTGTACTTGGGCTTCGGGTACTTGCTGCTGAGTTTGCTGCTGAACATTGGGATAGCATCTTGCGACGGTTTTCGATACCGCCCGCGACTTTGCTACTCCTTGCTGGCGCTGTACGCATCGTTTGCCGTTATCTCCATAGCGGTAGTGCTGAGTTATCCCGAGGAATAATGTTTAATTCGCCAAGCTCTCTGTAGAGGGAGCTATTTGCAAGTTTCTATGCTACAGTCTAGTAGGGATGAACAGTTTTCCGACAAGTATTCGCTTCCAGCAAACTTGCGCTAATTCGTCGTCGTGTATGACGTGTAATGAATGGGTCAATCCAGACGGAATCGTTGCTTCGTGTGTGAAATCCAGTGCCATCAACTATCGACACGTCCGGAAACGTTTGTGCTCGTAAGCTTACAACAACTGCGTACTGGAGTCTTTCGGCAACGGGTGATGCAGCTGATTCAAAATTCGCTTCTGTGGTGTAAATGCTGCCAGCTCCCGTCACTGCCAAATGCCAAATTTCAGTGCCATTCCCGGACTTGACGAAGGCGAACTCGGATAATGAAGTCACGATCACCAGTACTAACGGAGGTTATTGCTGGTGCCAGTGCTCGGAAAATACCGTAACATATTGAATTGTCTTGCCAAAATCACCGTAATTAATAACGCAATAGCAGCAGAAACAATAGATAATTATTGTGAAATATTCAATCTATTTCTCAGTGCATTGATTTCTTTTATTCAGAGTCGCAAGCTAACGATAGCGGTCCTTACAGTGTTAACATATCACTAGCATACCTTTGCGCTGATGTTGCCCACTATAAATATCACTGTAGCAACTTGGCCGCCGACATCGCGAATCATAGCATAAGTCATAGCGGGTGACGGCTCGAGCTGAAACAGGAAAGCGGAGATGCTAATCTCTTTTAAGAAAAGTGCGCGAGGTACAGCTTTCTTATAAGCAGCAGCAACACTCCTGTAAGCCCATACAAATGACAACTTTGACAGGTTATAGTGGGCCAAACCGCAAATGTTGCGCCGAAACAATTACTCCTGTCGAAATCAATAATATACATCTTTCAGAGAAACCAATAGTTAATAATTCCGTACAAAACATACCAGTACTATTGAAATAGAATTATTTTTTTCCGAGCACTGGCTGGTGCAACAGGCTAATAAGGGCCACTTGCAGCTGGCATCAATACTGTCAGCACCACTTCTGACGGCACTATGCTGTAGAGGGATACTTGACTACCTCACCAGGTAGCTCAACAGTGGAAGCGAGCTACAGGAAGAACGTCCGTACTGGTGTCACGTCGAACACCAACGTTATTGGGAAGATTGCCGCCGGTCATACGTAAAGCATCTTGAGCATATACCTTGGCACCACTTTGCAGCAAACACTTTCACGGCGTAGTTTGCACTTTACATACCTTTCTGATACATAGACGTACGCGAAACAATGAGAATCAAAGCAACACGTTTCCAGAATTCACGTACATATCTGGCGTTGCAAGTGCCTCTATCATTGCCTACTGGCCAGTGAGGTCCATTCGCTCAAATTTGCCCTCATCATAGTACACCGCTTTGACCTTGCGACCTCCAAAAAATCGACCATTCAAGCCTGTCAAAGCTACATCACCAAAGGTTTCGTCAGTATAGAATACGCGTGAATCGAGATTCCTGCTACCATCGCTGTACCTTTAGTAGCATCTCCTGCGTTCCTAAACTGGACGAAGATCCGGACTGATTCTTCGGGTGGGACCCTATCGGTCAATTCGTAGATCATACACTTTGTCACAGGGCCATACGTCTCAGAGCATTCGCCCTTCACCTCTTCTTGTAGTTCATCGTCCACTTCCCCTGGCCCAACCATATTCTAGCAAAAGAACACTTTCAACAGACGGGATCGCTGTGCAGTGACGCTGATGATTGTCTCTTACCTGTAGCACCACCACTCGGCTAGTCAATGAAGTTTTGCCTGGCGATTTGCTAACCCAACCGCTTGTACGCCGGCGCTTTTCACTGGAAGTATGGCTTTCGCTGCTCCTGTATCGTCCGCTGTCCCGACTGTCGTCATCGTTACTCGAACTCATTTTACGATCTTCGCGATTGTCGCTGCGGTCCTCGTACCTTCGCTTTGGTTCCTGCCGAATTACTCGCCCAAATTCATCTAGCTCCGGTCCATGTGAGCGTTCCGAAGAACCTCTATCCCTGTTATCACGATGGCCACCGTTCAAACTGCATCCACGAGATTGAGTATTTGACTCGGCCGTTGTTGCTCGCGAAAATCCACTGGATGTTGTCGAGGATAACGATGCTGTAGAAGAGAACCCAATGCCCCTGTTGGAGAGTCCCAGACCTCCTCGTGGCTCCGCAGCATCTTCAAACTGTCCTTCTTTAGCAGATGAATTCACGCCCGAAATCTTCGCGTGGTCATCATCACGCTCGCTTTCCGGCTGCGATGCTGCCACAGCAGCATTCTCTTCACTGAAACAGCGCAGCAGTTAGCAAAACCCACTCATCAACACCCAGCACGCCAACGACGAACATTTTCTTGCGCATCCACGCCGGCATCGTCATGCCTCGTCCACGCCCAGCAGGTGCCGGTAGCTCCATCGCTGGTGCTCGTCCTTCAGCCAGGTCCTTCGCCAATTGCTCGCGCTCCAGCTTGTCCTGTCATACACAACCCGTCATCGTCATACATCGTCCACAACACACACACCCTACACAGTTGCTTTACCTCTCTCTCCTGCTCTCTCTGTCGTCGAGTCAACTCCTTCTTCACCTGCTTCATCTTCTTCCTGTCTTCTCGTTCCTTGCAGTAAACTTCGTAACTGTTAGGCCGGGCTGGATGGTACTCGTCTCGATATGTTGCTTGGAAAAAGTGTCCTCCAGTTGCATCAACTCCCACGTCCATGTCCTCCTGCTTCTGTTGTTGCACCGACGTCACCTTCAACTCCGTGGCCGCAACATATCCCAGCCCTCTGCCCATGGGCCGGACCTTCTCCTGTTTGTCCTCCTGCTTCTTCTGGAACATTTGACTAGTGGTCGTCTCTCTCCTGGCCACTGACGCCGGCTTGAAGGCCGATGAGATGGCCGACCTCGTCGGGCTTTTGCCTCTACCTGCAGCCAATGCAGCGGGCAGCATCGACGTGCTCTGCTCGTAATAAGGACAACAGAAAAGTGTCATAAATTCCCGAAATCTCTAGTTTGCAACCTCAAAACCCTACACTGGTGACCACCGCTGTCGGGCGGTTGTTGCTCTTGTTCTTGGCCGCTTGTGGCACCATCAGCGGCGCGCTGGCCCATACTACAAGACGAGAAAAGACAGGATTTATGGGATTTAGAGAGGATTTAGTGGGTCTTTTTAGGTGGAGATTTAGGTGAGTTATGCGTGTGGTCAACGAGGAAAACGTACCGGAACTGGTAGAGGACAGAGAAGCCTTGGGTTTCCCGTCCGCGTCGAGTGCTGAGGACGCCTTGGCGCCCTTGGCCAGCGGCAGGTCCGCGTACAGATCCATGGTAGGATGCAATTGAATTTTGTGTCGGAAACGGTGACCCAATAATTGATTGACAAAAGTGGGTACGATATGTACTTTTTGGGATTACGATGCAAAATGGCTACATGTACAAAATGAAGATGGACGCTTGTGTCCACGTATGCCCTCCTTCTTCTGAGTTGTGCGTGGACACAAGCCTCTGCTGCTGCATGGCAATGGACCGTTGTCACGGTATCCTGCGACCAGGACACTCAGTTTTCTTCCTCTTCGGCAAGCAAGTACTGGTACATGGCGTCTTCCGACTTGCAAAAGTGCCAGATGCTCGGCGACGCCTGGAAGAGCTCCACAGACTGGTTGAGTGTCATGAGCTTGACGCTGATGTCCTCGATGAAGCCCCACGAACTCTCCTAAAAAATTGCATCAAAGAACACTGGTCAGTTCTCTCTGCCACGCTACAAAACATACCCATCGAAGAGCTAAACTTACGTAAATGGAGCTCTCCAACTCGATTGCGTCCTGGCAAAAGTCCGTCGCTTGTTTGATGTCGAGGTCAAGACCCTCCACCGCGGCGAACGCCACCGCCATCTCTTCTCGCTTCTGGTTCATGATCTCGAGACACGACTTGAGGTTCACCACCAGCGACGACAGCCCATTAAGTTGCTGACTTTGGCCTGTACACGAACAAAAAAAAGTATTTTTTGTCAGAAACTGCATTTCCAAATACACCAGTCTCCCAACTTACGACTCAGCATGATACTGGACGGCGTCAGTGCTGCAATACCCGATAGGAACAAACTCTTGCCAGCGAGTGAGATCGGTACACTCAGTCCACTCGTCGCAGGAGCAGCAACCACACCAGCAACACCCACAACAGCTCCAGCCACCACCCCTGCCGCACCTGCTGCCACTCCGGTGCCACTAAAATCCGCCGACCTTCCTCTCATATGCAACAGTGTGATACTCTGCACCATCAACTTGGTGCATTCCGTCGTCAGATCATCCAATTCATCCAAACTCTCTCTCATCTCGGAGACCATGGACTGTGCACTCTGCGCCATCCTCGCCAACGCCCACTCCGCTCGTCGTGCATTCTTCTTCTCCTTATTATGGTCCTTAGCCTGCAACGGCGGGACCACAGCTTCTCTCAATTTACTTAAATAGTCCGTCAGCGTGGTGATCTCATTGACACATTGGGCAAACATGAGGTTGCACTGTTCCAGATGCGTCTGACTGCGTTCCACAAGCTCATCGCACTTGGCCAGCGTGCTATTGGCCAATTTAACGAGTGTGCGTAGTCTGTTGGAGAACTTGAAGGCCTTCTGAAGCTTGTGTACGACCTCCTGTAGTTGCTGGAGCTGCTCTTCCTCCGTCTCCACCACAAGCCACTCGGCTCGCAGTACGCGCTCTGAGTCGTCCGGAGTGAAGGCCTTCTGCACTGAGTCCACCACACGATCAAGCCCCACCCCTTGGATGCCCTTAACAATGGCCATGCGACTGCTCTCGAAGATGTCGGAGCCTGAACGCTTCTTGGTCTCCACAACGGCGTCTGACATGGACACGAAGGACTTGGCGCTCGGTAGGTCCTCGGTCGTGAAGCTGCGTTGTGCCACCTGAGGAGAGAACTTGCCACTGCCGTGTCGTACTAGTGCCAGGTCGTCACGACTCTCCTCTGCCCCTACACGCGCGTACCTCGGAGACAACGCCATCGTCTTCTTCCGGTCTGGAAAATTATATGGCGATTTATATCAACTCAGGTTTAGCGATGTAACTAGCTATAATAACAGTTATATGCTACTTTATTTTTGGTGACGATAGTCTTATATATACAACTTTTGTCCCGATCCAGTGTCTACTGGCTGTGAAGAGGTGTAGCATTGACACATCAGCCATGGGAGGCAGCAAGCGTCGTCGTCAGCAGCGCGTCAAGGCCATCGGCTCGCAGGTAGAAGAAAGCATCCGACAGGACGCAGAGGACAAGAAGCTCAAGCATGTGGAGGCGGAGCAGCTCTTCCAGGTGGACAGCAAGGGTGGCGACGTGTCCGCCCCATTGACTAAGAAGCAGAAGCTTGAGAAGCTGCAGAAGGACCCACTACTGGCCAGTACACGCAAGTTCGACGCGTCCAAGACCAACAAGGGTGAGGCTTTGGCAGTTAAGAAGCTACAACAGCAGAAGCCGCAGCCTACGAAGCAGCAGAAGCCCAAGAAGCCCAACAAAGTCAAGGACCTTTGGGGTCAGGATGGTGACGTCAAGGATGACGAGCAGAGCCAGCAACTGGACGAGTATGTGGCTCCTGTGGTGGTTAAGAAGACTAAGAGACGTAAACTGCTGGCTTCTACCAAGAACAAGGTGCCTACTGTGCAGGTGGCGGCTGCAGGCCAGTCGTATCACCCGGACTTTGACTCCCACCAGGACGTTATGGCTGAAGCTGTAGCTCAGGAGCTTGAGAAGCAGGAGAAGAAGGCTCAACTGCATGAACCTGTGTCTAAGGGCATGTCGGAGGAGATGTTGCAGTACATTAAGCAGGGCTCATCCGACTCGGAGGAAGAGTCCAGTGACTCAGAGGATGAAGACGGTTCGGCTAAGAAGACACGCAAGCTGCCGGAGAAGGTGACACGTGCGCAGCGCAACAAGCGCTCGCGACACAAGCAGATGGAGCTGGAGCACCAGCTGCGACGTGGCGAGAAGGCGATCATCAAGCAGATTAACGCGTACGTTGAGCATTTTGTGGTAGGTCTTGAGTCGGAATTGGTAACACTAACTGGGTGTGTTTGAACGATAATGCAGCTCCGAACACATTCTTCAGGACATTGTGAAGACCGAGAAGGAAGCATCCAAGAAGCAGGACCTGAAGAAGCTTCAGCAAGAGCAGAAGCTGCAGGAGGAGCCGCTTGTCCGTGTGGCCGGAAAGTACACGTAAGTGGGCTTTGTGATGACTGGAGTTATTGTACGGCAAGAAACTCACTGTGTTGTATTTTGACATGCAGCAAACTGGAGCGCGAGACGCCGGTGTCATTCTCCGAGGAGCTCACAGGCAACTTCCGGACCCTCAAGCCCAAGGGCAACCCGCTCCTAGATCGCTTCGACAGTCTGCACAAACGGAGCCAGATCCAGATTGGTCGTCCCAAGAAGACGCGCAAGGCCAAGGTGAAGATCATCGAGGCCAAGAAATAAGTGACGATCATGCTGAGGACCAGTTAACCACCTGGCAAGGAAATCACACGGGCTGCTGGCCTGTAGATAGACTACGGATAACATTTACTTCTTTTCACGAACGCTTTCAACACGCTTCATCCTTAAAAATAGTGATCAGCTAGCTAGCTTTCCGCTGTTGACTGCCACTCGAGCATTTAGCTGGTCAATTGCAAGGCTCGTCAAGATGGCCACAGGGTCTGTAATGCGGCCAAGCGTACGTTTGCTGTTCACTTCGAACCTGTCAAGTTGAAGTCAAACTTACGTATCTGATCATTTGGTACATGCAGAACTTTCGTCACGACATCCGAGGAGCGCAAGTGGTGGAGATTCGTCGAGAGGAATACGAAAGCACCAAGCGTTCAATACTCAAGAAGATTCGCCGTCGTCTAGTGATCCTCGGAGTGATCATTGGCCTCCTTTCGGTCGTCTCTTTTATTCTCGGTGGTGTAAGTTCGCACGTTCTCTTCGACTTTGCAATTGTCGCTCACTGTTCACTCTCCATTTAGGTCATTCGAGGCTATTACTCGCACATTCACAAGTTTGGCAAAGTGTCAGGCCACGTTACTCTGGGTAATCTGTACTTCATCTATGCGGCAGTCTCACTGCTATTCAGCTTCCACGGGTTCTACATCGATGGCAAGTGGCGCAAATTTAAAGAGGATGGGAACCAGTTGATCATGCACGTGCGCACATTTTTCATTCTCGGAGTCGGGTCATGGGCAGTAGGTCAGTTGTTACTACACTTTCTTTCATTTGTGGCGGTCTTACCACTTTATGACGCACAAAATGCAGCTTTGTGGCTGGGTATCGCGACAGTATCGGCGTTTGGACTGGTAGAGGTGCAGTATATCGCGTCCTCCAGTCCCAACCTCATTTACCTCATCACACTTGTTATGGTTACCGTACGTCAACAAGGCACCAATTGCTTGATGGATCCAGTGTTTGTCTAATGTGTTTGTTGCGAGCTTTTGCTTGAAGGTGCATCTCGTTACCTCACCTTGGTTACTTCGTACAATTCACCGCAAGGGCTCCCAGGCAGACGAGTTCTTTGGGTATGTAAATTACTCTAGTGATCATACTCCGATATGAACTCATATTTCTTGCCTGCAGAGCTGAATTCCTCTCGGATATTCGAGGTCCTCGAGATCAAAAGCACAACAGTGATGACGATGCCGATAGCTACACTGACGATGACTCGAGGGATATCCGGGCTGCTGCCGTCCAACCTGTTAACACATCTCCACGAGGGCAAAGTACGACAGCCTCCCAGCGCAAACCCCACCGACAAGATAGTACGAAAACTGGTGTAAACAGGAACCACATCGGTTTCTTCAATGCAGAGGGGAATGCCACAATGTCACAGTTGCAACTTGCCATGGAAGGCGATGGAGAAGCACCTCCTCCACGTTCAGCTCGTCGACAGCCAAGTCCACGCCCTATTTCCCCTAGAATTTCGACTACAGCCACTCAAGCTGCAGTTGATTCTCAAAGTTACCATCAAATTCCGTTCGCTTCGCCGGTCTTTCTGATGAACCCGGACGCAAACCTGCCTGCGTCAGACTTCTGGCAGCTCTGGAGGCATACGGAGACGACGTACGCTTCTTGTTTTACTCTATTTACTTGTATTCGTGTTGATGTGTGACTGTTGCTGAACAGGGGAGCATTCTCGTGCATATTCTCGAACCAACCTACTCGTGCATACCTGGAACGACACATAGGAGCTCACGGGTTTCATGTCGTGGCTGCAGAGCAGAAGGACAACGTGCTGCAAGTGTATTTCTATGGCTCACAGTACGGCACCGACACGGTCTTTCTGTGCGAGTTCGTGCTGCTATTTGCGCGGAGGTTCTTTCAAGCTACTTTCAAGTGCAAGGTCAATAGGCTGCTCACTTCTTTTCCTCTCATTCTATGGTGAAGTTCCTTTAACAACGTTGTATTGCGCAGGAACGGGAGGCGGCTTCCGACTTTGTCACGCGGTTCAACCTTCAGGAGCTGCTGATAGTGGAAGGTGAGTGACCGGTAGGGCTTTACAATGAAGTCGACTGCTTGGTCCTCCCTTTCGCACGGTATCCTGCCCATGTGTAGTACGTAAAGTGTATATCGGTTGGAACTTCAAATGATAACGCATCTTCAACTTCAATTTAAGTTATCATTTATTTGGTTACGATACATGTACACCCTCCACGCTATCTAGTCATACCCCGACTAATTGTGGTATTCCAATTGGAAGCTCCATGACGAAAAGAGGTGTATTACTATTAAAGGTGCATGACTAATTGTGATTAATCACAAGAAGACCAACCTCACAAGCTAATCGATTGCACTGCCTGCTCATAGCCTTGTTTAAACGCCTCAGGGTACTCAGATATGATTTCTTGTAAATCCTTACCAAGCTGTTCGACCTTTCACACGCCATCAGCACCGACATTCAGCCCGCACAGCACCATCGACTTCTTCGCCCAGTTAACACCGTTTTTGTCGCTCTCAGCATTAACACGGCGCACACATTCTGCCGCTGTCTGCAGAAAAATCTTCTTGCCTGGGTTTAGTAGAGACCCCGAGCCTTGACGCCACTCCCCGCGCTTAATTGCTTGCATATTGCGCTGCTCGAACAGACGCCGCCAGTGTTCCTTTATTCGCTGAATTAGGAACCTGTCCGCTGGCTGCACTAAATCAGTTGCATTCGCTGGGAAAAATCGAACGCGCGTGCGCAGCTTGCGCGCAGCACTGATCACGTCATCGGCACTGTGACCACTTGCGTTATCCATCCAGAGCGTACGTGGTCCGACGAACGGGCCAACTGGACCCCAGCACCGCACCTCACTAAGCCACTCTTCCTTGATCGAGTTATTGATAAACGCTGTTGGGGAGGAGCGGTACGCAACCCCGCCAACATTGTCTGGGAGCCCTTGAATTGGGTAATTGCTGGATTTATTCCGGAAAATAAGCATAGGGCACATGATCCGCGCATTGTTGCCACCCCTAATTAGGACACACATTGTAATTCCCCGCGCGACCTATTTAGAAACACCATACAAGTTGTAAGTTAAAGTTCTAGAATTAGAGTCAATTCTAAAAACAAGGCGTACCTGAAACAATACTGCGATATTTGACGTGCTTCGACCCGCGAAAGTCCAGTGTTTTCCCGTCGTCCAGGTCAACCACAAAGTACTCATCCATGTTGAACAGCAGACTTAGATCGATGAGGTTATCGTCAAAGAGCCGCTTCAGTTCCCCTGGAAGAGTGGCAACACTGATATAAATCTCGCGTTGCTTCTCACTGCTAACCTGTTTCTTGCCTTTCAATCGGCGATAAACAATGTTGAAGCGATCTGTAAAATCTTGAAGTCGCCGAGGTGTCACTAATTTGCAAAAGGCCTTGTCATTAAAGCGAAATGCGTTGTTGTAGATTGGATGCTGGCTCTTCTCTATTAGCGCGATGGCGATATCTTGTAGAAGGCGCGTGGACATCTTGACTACGGCCTTCCGCAAGCGTTCGAACTCTGCTAAAAGCATTGGGTATAGCCACGACCAATGCTCGCCTAATTTAGTCCCTCGACCTTGCGCAGCCTTGATAACAAATTGGTGCCGGTTGCCAGCGCCACTCCGTGCATATTTACAAGCCTTTGCAACATCCGTCTCGTCGTCGCACTCGGCGGGCCTCTTCCTGTACCAGTCACGCGCCTTATTCAGGTTGACGCGGCGGTCGCTAGACCGGAAAAGTGAAGGAAACTCGTCCACCGCTTTCCCGGCTAGCCCCTTTTCGCCGTCCAGTAGAGCCCGCGCCGCCATCCACTCGACCACCTTCTCTCTGTCACGGATTGGCACCACGTGCTGCAGTGCACGCTTGTCGTCGCAGTCCATGGCGTTGGGAGCTTGCAATTGTAGAAATGAGCTAGTGTTACAAGGAGTTTGTGGTGGCTTAGCCGGTGGATGTCTGTCTAATTGAGGTACAGGTGCATGACTAAATACGGTAGGCTTACACTTATAGCTCGTTTAAGTACGATGTACGACTAATTGCGAAGCAAATAGCGTAAAGGGTGTATTGGCCTATCACAGGCTGCTGTGCTATTGCCAGACACACCAGAGAACAAAAATACAAACTTTTCTTATGATGGTCGTGCGCCTACCTCGATGTGCGTGCGCAGCGGATCCTGGACCGAGAGCTCCAGTCGTTGTCGCTCAGCTAGTTCCGTGGTCATCACGAGGGACGGTGGCGTGCGGCGTTCCGCAGAGGCCGCAAAAGCAAGGCCTACCAGTAGTGCCCTTAGAACACCTGCCAAGTACGCAAGATTCCACAGAGTACCGTCAGGCTGCAGCCAACGACGAGGCGACCTTGTTGAGATCGACACACACCGGAATAATAAGGTTCCCATAACTGATATAACAGCGCTATGCTGGACTCGCAGTGCTCAAGTACTTTACGACACGGATTCCCGCCTTTGACGCAAAGGCTCCAATCGAAGGATTTGACTGTCTGAGCACGGCTGGAGTCATACTAGAAAAAACTCGCCATCTCGCTAGTACAGTAAAGTAAGTTCGACTACTGTACAGTACTTAAGTACTGTACAGCGCTAGCGAAACCAATAGCCGACATATGGCGTCCAGCGAATCTTGCGTGCTCGAAAACCAAGGCACCTCACGACGATTCCTCCATCTCTACGGATCTTGTCAGCGAGAGAGGAGCTGCTGTCCGTAAGGTGCTCTAGCGCTATTTCTGCCTGACACGGAACAGAGTCCCATTGATGCAGTCTCGAGGCTTGCAGATCCTGCATGACCCCGCTACATGTATCTGTGACTAAATTTCTGCTCGACATCAGCGATACTTGAGCGTCCCGCGCGCGGCTTGCAGGAAACGCTCGGCAACATTGCACGATCCATGAGTTGGCCTGGTTGCGAGACAGAGGCCTGGAGCCGCCTCCTGTTCTTCGATCAAGTGAGGGCATCTAGAGGAAGCAAAGGAATACCGGACGATACCGATGTCGTCAAACTACGGTGCTGTTGAATTTAATGACGAAAGTTTCACTGAAACCCGATGCAGCAATGCGATGCGATTCAACTTTTATGGCGAAATGGAGTGAGGATACCCATATTCACGTGTACTGATTCAGTAGTACTGGAGTGTTTTCGCAGGCGGAAATGATGTATCTTCGGTTTTTGAGTATTTTGTGGCTTGGTTGGTGCATCCGCACCGATACAGCTTCAATGTTGCCTCGACTTTCAGCGAGAATTGGCGCAAGACCACCGTAGCTCCCCGGAATCGAGCCAATTCAAGTTGACAAAGCGATGGCTGTGGAAAGGCCGCAGCTTTTGGCAGGAAGATCGCTTAGTCAGTGTAATCAGGTCTCCTGCAGGATGTGCATTGTCGCTGATAATGTTCCGATCGTTCGCGTTGATGCCTGCTGGCCACTCAAAGTGCCGATGCCTGCAACACATCCGCCCGCAGGCAGAAGCTCCGCTCGGCAAGCATGGGATCCGTTGAGCTGGAGGAAGCGTCGCGGAGACAGCAAGAGGCAACTCCGACCGCCATGAGCACGCGGGATTTGCCACCAAGAAACGCCAGCGCCAGCTGATGGCTTTGCGTGGCGCTGGCATTGCGGCGAGGCGGCGACGGCGCCGCGTCGAGAGCGCCGACAGCGCAGGAGAGATCCAAGTACATGTACATGTATGACTCAGAGCCTGCATTGCGCGACCGCCTCGATCTTATTCGGTTCAACTGTGCGTCGCATTGTCGACACCACGACAGATGGCTACATCGGCGACTTGGCAACCGCACGTCTCACGGCTGAGACTTCATCGCTGGACGACAGACACGACAGGCGTCCAACTCGAGATTGACATGCTTCGCTTTGCCTGCGACGCGATGGCTCCTGGACCTTTTTATTTTGGCGTCGGTCTCAGTTGAGGTCGCCATGTCGTTGGCGGACGCTTGACGGCGGCGGCGCCGGCTAAACAGTGGCCGCGGAATCGTGTGCGTATCCGTTGCAGTTGGACAGCGGTCCTGAACGGCAGCAGCACGCCACTGTTCTTCGCGATGAGCACTGAATTTTTGAGCTCGACGCGGCAACGCCGCTCGACGCACTCGGGAGCAGCCAGCGGATGGCTGGATTCGAGCAATCGGTTGCTTGTCCGCTCGCCATCGAAATCGGAGCTCAACGATCGCTCTGTTTTCTTTTGGTAGTCGCTTGGTCGTTACGTGCGCATGCAGCCAAGAGGATAGCCACGCCGCGCGCTGCCCACGAGTTGGCAGCTGGGCTTGCAGCGGCGTACGCAGGACGAGGCAGACGAAAGTCATAAGATTGCACCTGCGTTCGTGTTTTCCTGCGTCGCTGCAAGCGACGAAGCGGTGAGTAGCTCTCAGCGGTGTGGATTCGGAGCGCGCTCTCTCTCTCGATCGCGTGGATGCCAGCACTACCGCCAGCAGCGACGGCCTTCACGACGCGCCAACGGCTTCGCTGTCGGTATCGCATCATGCAGCGCATGGGCATGTCTCGCGTACCAACGCTCTGCTCTGGTCACGCCGCGCGCCGATCACGACGAGAGCTCTCGCGAGCCTACACGACGCATGCCCAGCTGGCTGACAACCTGTGGCTGACGCGCTGAGCACCGCTTCGTTGTGTGCGCGACTGAGCAACACGCCGGTGCCAGATCGCGCGTGTCGATCCGCGACCGGCATTGAAGAGCTTTCGCAGCTCCACCGCCGGAGCGCCTCGGTGGAGTCGTGGCACCGAGTCGGCGGCTATCTGCTTCTCCAAAAGAGGCTGGCCGAATGCCGCTAGAAAGACGGACCGGGTCTGAACCAGCTCTCTGAAGTTGGAACGATCTTTGAATTGAAGACGAGCGCTCGAAACGGTCGGGGCTTGTCGCAGGAGTGACCGTCCTCCTGACACGCTACCGGTAAGTAGACAGACCAGATGATAAAAGATGCCGCCGGGTTGCACGGTGCAACTTGCACCCCGCTGGAGTAAGATCCACGTGGCATGTTGATGGATGCATCGGCTCGCCCGCTTACTCCGCTGCTGCATTGGCCCGGAGCTCGTGGCAGGCACTTGCAACTTGCAGTGATGTCCACTTGCCGTGCCTGTCGCTCTCCGCGCGGCGCGTTCGTGTCCTACCGAGACACTTGAAGACAGCGATCGTCCTCTTAGGATGATCGCACAACGACAGCACAGCGTGCAAACAACAATCACTGCGCGGCGCTGCTTACGCCGTAAGTTACGGCGGCGGCGATGCTGCCAGCCGATGGATATTGCAGAGCTGCTGTGCAAGTCGCGAGCTAAGCTCGTGTGGCGCGGAGCGCCATGTAGCTAGCTCTGTCAGATAGGCCGACGGAGGAATCCTGGAGCAGGATCGTACGCCACGATCAGTCCAATTGCATCGACCGGTGCAGCTTGTCGCGGATGGCTACCAGCCAGCAGCAACAGCAGCACAGCGTTGTCTGTCTGTTGATCATCGAGTGCACTTGCACGACGGTCAGGCAGCAAAATCACGGCGCCTTGCCGTCGTCGCACAACGTCGTCGTCCCGCAGAATCCATCCGTCCTCCTGCAACTGCTGATCTTTATCGATTGGCACGCGAAGCTTAGCGGGGCCCGTACTTCAATTTCTCGTCATCGCGCGAACGGTACTTTACGCGCGCCGCGCTCCTCACACTTCCGAGTTCATGACGACGCACTTTCTGCGCGGCGCTCCTCCGGCGGCGTGGCCCGACCACGGCACACGCTTCACCCACCTGCTCGCGAGCTGCACACCACCACCATCTCTGCGTGTGTCTGCATCATTTCGCAAGTTGCTTCAAAGCGCATCAGCAGCTCCGATCCATCACAACAGCACTCGGCCACGGCTGCAAGCATCACTATTGCTCCAGCTTCGACTAACTCAATCACAGCAGCAGCAACAATGACCAGCACCAGCGCCGACTTTGAGCTCTCCGAGCTGCAGAAGTACTATCACCTGCCGCTACGGGAGGCTGCTAAGCGCCTCGGTAGCTGCGAGGCCGTCGTCAAGCGTGTGTGCCGCCGAAAGCAGATCCAGCGGTGGCCGTACCGTCAGGTGTCGTCCAAGCTCATCAAGATTCAGCACCTGTGCAAGTACATGGCGCACGTGTCGGACGCCGAGCAAAAGGCCCGCATCCAGCAGAAGATCAAGCAGCTCACGCAGGAGTATCTGGAGCTCGTTGGCGGCCAGGTGCCGTCCGAGCTGCAGCTCACGCCCGCCGACGTGCCCACGCTGCCGCCGCCGAGTTACAAGGGCGACAGCCCCATGGACCCGGCCGTGCTGGCCGCTGCTTCCGACGATGACGCTGCCAACGAGGAGGATGAAGAAATGGACGACGCGTCCGAGTCATCCGGCGAGCAACGCCTGTCGGCGTACTCGCTGCGCTTCATCCTGTCCGACTGCACCGTGCTAGAGACGGACACGGGGCTCCAGTACAGCACCACCGCATAGAGTTCGCCTGACCAGCGTCACGATGTAATTTTGCCTGCATGTCCCAACTACGACGACGTACACATACCGTCACCAAACTCTGCATGATTGATAGAGCCTTCACACGATAACCAGCAAGTCCTGGAGAAATGTCTGCAAGTTAGAATTTTCCTAATCAAATATTGAGCTTCATTTCGTTCAGAATTCACCTCGCCGCCTCACCTAGTCGATGACCACCGAGAGCCGAACGAACCGCTTCTCACCTGACTGACTGACTGATAGCGAGCGTCAACGCAACCTGGACAACTTAAATCTGGTCCAGCGGGTCAATGCCCAGCAGCGAGAAGCACGTCTTCATGACCTTGAGCGTGGCGTCGCACAGCAGCAAGCGGCTGCTCTGCTCCTCGCTACCAAGCACACGGCACGCCGTGACGAACGTCTGCACCTTCTCCGAGATCGTGTACAGGTAGCTGCACAGCCGGTTGGAGCTCAGGTCCTTGTTGATGAACACGATCACGTCCTGCAGCTGCAGCAGCTCGATAACCAGAGCCTGCTCCGTTGCGTGGTCCGGCTTGAGCACGTTGCCCTCCTTCTGCTGCTGCGCCACGAGTGCAGCCATGTCGACGCCCGACTTGCGGATGATCGAGGACAGACGGGCGTACGCAAACATAAGGTACACAGCCGTGTCACCGTTGGTGGACAGCATGCGATCGAAACTGAAGATGTAGTTGGACGTCGGACTCTGACGAAGGTCGAAGTACTTGACGGCGCCGTAGCCGAGCTTCTCGGCGGCAGCATCCACCTGGTCCATGGGCAGCGACGTCTGTCCAGCCTCGATACGTTCCACCAGCTGCGCCTTCATGCGGAGCTTGGCCTCGTCCAGCAGCTCCACCAGGCGCACGGTCTCACCCGAGCGCGTCTTGAAGCGCTTGCCTGACTCGTCGTTCACCGTGCCGAAACCCACGTGATCAGCGCGCTGCTTCGTCGGGTCGTAGATGCCCGACATTTTGCCAACCTCGAAGAGCAGGCTAAAGTGATCCTTCTGCGTGTAATCCGTGTAGTAGATAATGCGGTTGGCCTTCATCTCGTGCAGGCGGTACCACAGGGCAGCAATATCTGTCGTGTCGTACAGGTACGAGCCGTCGCTCTTGACCAGCATGAACGGCTGCTTAAACGCCTTGGTAAACACCACCTCGGCGCCGTTGCTCATTTCGACGATGCCCTTGGCACGCAGCTTGTCCAGGACGTCCGGGATGATCGGGTTGTAGAACGACTCGCCCATTTCGTTGAGCGATACGCCTAGGCCGTCGTACACCTTCTGGAATTCACGGCGACTGATCTCGCACAGTGTCTCCCAGACCTTGCGGGAGTTCTCATCACCAGACTGCAGCAGCACCACCTGCGCTTTGGAGCGCTCATGGAAGTCCGCGTCAGCGTCGAAGCGTTCCTTCGCGGCCTTGTATAGCTTGGTCAGGTCCGTCACATTGGGCATCTCCGTCTCCCAGTTCGGGTACGTCTCCGTGAGGTGGCAAATCAGCATGCCGAACTGAGTGCCCCAGTCGCCGACGTGGTTAATACGCTTGACGTCGTAGCCCTGGAACTCGAGAATACGGGACATCGTGTCACCGATGATGGTGGAACGCAGGTGACCCACGTGCATATCCTTGGCAATGTTAGGCGACGAAAAGTCAACAACAATCGTCTGCTTCTTCTGCGGGGCCGGCTGCACGCCGTTCGCCAGCACATTCGACAGGCGCTTGGCCACAAACTCCTTGGTCAGGAAGGCGTTGATGAAACCAGCACCAGCAACACTCAGGCGGTCCAGCACGCGCGTCTCGGGCATGGCAGCGATAATTGTGTTGGCCACGTCACGAGGCGAGCGAGCAGCGTTGGGCGTGCCCTTAAGGGCCGTGAAGATGGACATGGCGGAGTTGCACTGGTAGTCACCGAACTTGGCGTTCTTGACGTTGGTGCGCGTGACCTCGACAGGCGGGATGTCCAGGCCAGGGTACGCAGCCTTAATGGCAGCGTCGAAGATGGACTCAACCACCTCCAGGATGTTGTGGTAGGTCAGGCCCTGCTCCAGCTTCTCGTCCAGCTTAAATGTAGATCTCTTGACGTCCTTGACAGCCGTGGCGTGGGCACCAGAGGCGGCACCGGGAGCACCCTTACCCTTCTTAGCGGCCTTGCCGGCGTTCTTCATGCTGGCCACACCCTTGGTGATTTCCTCGCGGGCGAAGAGCTGGGCCACGTACTTGCGGAAGGTCTGAAGTACAGCAGCCTCATTTTTCTCCTCCTTGATGAGCTTAAAAGCGGCCCGCAGCGTGACACCAGCCACGACGTCGGCCAATGAAAGCTCCGAGCCGAAGAGGAACTGCAGGTCGCCGCTGTTCTTGGCGCGCGCCTCCTCCTTAGCCTCCAGCATGGCGGCCAGCTGGCCGGCCAGCACGCCGTCCTTGTTGCTGCCGGCCTTGGCCACAAGCAGCCACGGGGCCAGCGTGTTGGCCTCCCACTCGATCCACTCGTCCACGGCCAGATCGTCACTCTCCAGCTGGCCACCGTCGGCGGCCACGAAGCGGCACACGGCGTTGGCCGAGAAGAGCAGCTCGGCGTCGGGATTGACGGCCAGTTGAGGGCCGCAACTTGAGTACTTCTTGTCCGCGGCGCCCACGGAGAACTCAGTGCCAGTAAGCGACAGCGCCAGGAAACACTTGAGCTCCTCGTCGCCCGGCTTCTTACCGATCAGGAGCTGCATCGTGGAGGGAACAGGGAGAGGTCTAAGCGTGTTATCGGAGCTATTGGCCTAATGACGTTGGTGATGGATGGATGAGGGGCTAGAAAGCGCAGAATGGGTACATTGGCTTGCACCACAAGAAAGATCCGAGTGTAGCCATGTCAACAATAATTGTCGAAACCAATTATTGGTTATAACCGATCTTTCAGTAAAGTTTCAGTTAAGTTATTTATACCAACTGTGCCGGATAAACCGTTTCGTCCGGATATCCCGCGCTGAGTGGTTCCCTCACTTACGCGGAATCCGATGGCAGGACGCTCCTCTTCCAGCGACGGCGCGCGACGCAGCGCAGCGGTACAGCGGCTGATCGACAGTGCAGACCAGTCACTGAATCTTCTAGCATCTCTAGGCGATGTGCCTGCGCCTGGTCCTCCTCGCAGTGCTAGCTTCGGCACTGATAGTAACGTCCCTATGAGTACTGAAAGCTTTAACTTCTCCTCTGCTTCAGACTCGTATATGGACGATAACCTGGACGAGGGAGATGGACACTACAATGAAGATACGCGGTTATTGGAGCCTGTAGTCAGTACATCAGTCCGTCAGGGGCTTCTACACGTTAAGGGCGTGTTCCCTGACCAATCAACGGAGTTTGTGGACGTAGATCCTCGAATCACGACTGTGGGGGACCTTAAACGTTCACTATGTGAACGACGTGAGTCTGTTAAGGACTTGAACTTCTCAGCTAAGGAAGCACGCGTCATGTTCGGCGGTCAATTGGTGGAGGACGCGTGGCTTGTGGTGGACTGTGGCATGGGCTTTGAAGGCGCCATCCACATCGTCAAAGCAGCTGCAATAGGGGAGAGTTTCCTGTCTAGAGGAGGTGGAGGCCTATCTAATGGCAAGAAGACGCAGCGTGGAGACCCGAAGCTCTCTATTTCTTCCATTTCGTCAGTGTATGCGGCACCTCCGTCGTCTCAATTGACGGTGGATCAATTGGCCACTTGTAATGACCAAGTGATGAATCAGTTGGCTACATTTAATCAGTCGTTGTCGCTGAGTACCGTCCCGTCAGCTAGAGGAGATTTATTCTCACGTCATGTGAGACCTGAAGAAGCTTCTTTTGCAGAGATGGCAGCGGACTTTTACGAGAATTTAAAGGATGTGGAGGACTCGGATCTGTACTGTGAGAAACTGCTGAGTGGATACATTGGGGTGTTGCAGAACAGACTGGAGAAGCTGGATGCTACACTGTCAAGTAGTAGTAAGACCCGTGGAGTGTCTACAGTGGCGCAGAAGCGGCTGCAGAATGACATTAAGGAGCTACGAGACGAACGCAATACGTGGAGATTGCTGTTTGAGCTACGGCAAGTGTGCCACACCAACAAGGAGATGGCAGACGGTGAGGACAGCTTGATGATGCTGGGTACAGAGACCGAGGAGTTGAGATTCGAGATGTTGGAGGACGACGCAGTACGTCTGCTGGAAACGCGTAACGAAACGTTCAAGATCCAGCGTGCAGTGAAGGCGTGGCTGGAGAGCATGGCACTAGAGAACATGATTAAACTTAGCGACAAGCGTGACGCCAGCGGATCACGCACGCTGCGAATGATGAAGAAACACGTATTCCCGGGAGAAGAAATCCGTATGGACCCTGATGCGGTGGTGCGCGACGGAGACGATCACGTCTTGCCTGACGACTTGGAAGATGAAGCTGAGCTGATGAAGGCTCTTTGGTTGTACGTCCGTGCTGGACGAATGGACGATGCAATCGATCTGTGCATCCGTTTAGGCCAGTCATGGAGAGCGGCCAGTCTTTCGGGAGGCAATCCTGTTGGCGCCAGTGAAACAAATGAGCGAGAAGATTTGTCGGTGGAGCGTTGGGGAAACCCCTTCCGCGCGCTTTGGAAGTCGATGTGCTGGCGCTTATCGGAGCAAAATGCTGACGGAAAGCTATCCAAGAGCAACAGTTTGCTTGCGAAGAAGTACGAAGAGCTTATTTATGCGGCATTGAGTGGTAACATTCAGGTTATCACGAAGAGCTCGCTGTGCGAGAACTGGGAGGACCACTGCTGGGCTTATCTGCAGGGTATTACGGAAGAGCAACTCGATGAAATCTTGTTTAAACTGCTGAAGGTGAAGGCTCAGTCGTCGCAGCTGATCGTTGGTAACAATGCCCACTACCTACGCCACTACTCGAGTTTGCTGGACAAGACGAAGTACCTAAAGCGCTACCAGGTGGACTTGGACACACTATTTGATGAGCTACGAGGTAGCCAAAGTGAACTCGTTCGCATGCAGGCTAACCAGCCGCATCGTCAGATTCAGGCCAAGTTGGTGACAGCCAAGTTTCAGTACATCGTGTCGAGCATTTTGGACACGTTGCTATTCAACCCTGAGGACGACTCGTACAACTGGGATCTACAGCTGAATTCGACTGTCCAGTCAGACGAAACTTCTTCGCTGTTCCTGCGTTTTGCGGCGCACTTCATTATGTTCGCCGACTTCACTGGCGAACACTTCGACGAGCAGGCTGGACACATGATTTTGAAACTATACATCCGGCACTTGGTGAAGCACCGTCAGCTGCAATTCGTACCAGTCTACACCTCTCGGCTGCCTACGGCAGGTGCAATTGAGATCTACGTGCAAATGTTGTCTACAGTCGAAGATAGTTTGGAGCGTGAACTTTGCATCAAGCGAATTCTGGAGTATGCTGGCATGGACGTGCTGTCGACGGTGCTGCAATCTGTGGTTGAGCGTTTGTGCGAAGAGTATCAGATGGCGGCAAAAGAACAGCAACAAAAGAAGGGCCAGCCGGTGTCTTCTGACGTGCCCACGATGGAGATCGACAGGAGGCGGATCCGGACGATCGAGTTTTTGTGCTTCTACCCTCAACACCGCGCGGAAGCATTGGTCCGTGCAAATCTGCTTACGCGGCAATTTCTTCTCGAGGGGAAATTTTCTGCAGTGAGGGAGCTAGTTGAGGAGAGCCTGCCGGAGGACTCGATCGGCGTTCTAGACATGAATCGCGACAGCCAAGTGCTACGCGACAACGACGAGATCGAGCGGGCAATGCGCGAGTTACTCTCCTGGCGCGCGTATATTCAGGCGTGTGCGCAGTACGACCTGTGGAGAAACTGTATCAACAACCCTGGTGCGGAAGCGTTGTCTTTGTACAGCGAAGAGAAGGACTATCTTACAGACTTGATGTTCCACGTGTCGCGATCGGCTGCGGCAACGTTGGAGGTGCTGCACTTCGAAAACGGATGGCTCATGGGCTGTTCTAACGATGCTACAGAGGATGCTGCAATTCGGGAACGTTGCTTGCCGACGCTGGTGTTTAACCTGCACTTTATCCAACTCGAGTCAGCCAAGACGATCATGCGCCTGAACCATTACCCGGAAGAAGCCAAGGCGGAGCTTGCACGGCCGCTGCTAGAAAAATCCATCGAGGTCGCTGACGTCGTGGCCGACGAGCACTACGGCGTGTACCACGCGCTGGACCAGGATCAGTGCCGGGACCTGCTGCACGGCTTTCGTGAGAGTGCTGTATCACTGGCGTTCGTTGAAAGTATGTCGAACCCAGCGATTTCTCCGGAGTCAGATCAAGAATAAGCGCAACAAAACTACCTGTGACAATTAGAGAGATAAAGGCACCAGTGTGGACGTGCGGCCATCGCAATAGCAACCCGACTCTTATCTCGTGGCTTTCTGATTGGATCATCGTGGCTTTCTCTTTGGGATCACAATTGTGATAACCTCTGCTATTGCTTATCGAAGCTGAACTGGAGCGGCAGTCTTGGTGTAAGCCCCACCGGAGTTGATGGCACCAACAAACTATTCCTCAAACAGTGTGCGCTTGCTGTCCGCGTCTTGAATGCGCTCTTCAAGCATCTTCTGTGGCACTCGCCACACTCGCGGATACGGCATTCCGGGCTGGTTACATGCCCAAGCGTGCTTGTCACGGTTGTCGCCCTTGTTTTCCTTGACTAGTAGCACGCTTTCAATGCCGAATTCAGGTGTAGCCGCTTCGAGTCGGACGTCATATGAACCACCATCAGCTAGAACACGGGCGTCTGGGGTAAACAGGGTCGAGTTGTTGACAGTGACGCCTACCACCCCGGTAATATCAGTCATGATGCTATCCGTGTAAGTTCCTTCTAGTTGGATGACGCTCGTTCCTGCTGGTGGCATGAAGAAGCGCAGATTCGCCTCACGGTATGCGCCAAACCACGACGAACATCGTGTAGTGGTGTGGAAACACACGCCATCTATGACCGTGTAGGGGTCGTTGACATTGGCAGGACGGTAACTTGTGTCGATTTGGACGAGTTTTTCCCCTGGAGCTAATGGGACGCAGTGCACTTGGTACGAGCTACCGACCGTGAGGAGAGTTGAGTGGAGCTGGTTAACCAATTCATCAAACATTTTCACGTTGTCGAAGGACCGCACAGACGTCACCGAACCGTGCTGGACAGCAACCAAAATTCTGAGCGGCGGTCCTAAAGGATTGTCGACAGTTTGGTTTGAGACTGGGACCGTTCTCATGACCCAGAACAGTCGAGGTACTGCCAGTCCTTGCGCAGGTCCTTGGTTGATTGTCTGTGAACAAGCTGCACTGCCATCAGCACAGTAAAGCGCTCCTACTGAGCCCACGTATTGCTTGCCACGTATTCCATGGAGACGGCAGATGTGATGTCCTGTAGGGCTCTCCATAACGGCATAGTTGGGCCCTCTGCCTCCACCGAACTAAGGCCCAACGCGCAACGTCGTGGTAAACCGAATGCAATCAACCCAATGGCCGCTGTAGACCTCAAGCTTAGTCAACTTCTCGCCAGGACAAAGCTGAACGACGTGTTCGTTGGAGCGGTAGAATTTTGGATCTCTCGAATTTGGCTTGGCTGCCTCTGGAGATAACACCTTGATAAACTGGACAAATCTCTCGCATCGGACGACGATAGCTCAAATCTCGAGGAGAGCGATCGAAAATGGTATCTTGGGTCCTCCCTCCAGTGCTTTTCCTGCTGGAGGGAAGGACATCACGCCGCTGGTTGTTCCGTTAGGCTTCAGCGCTCGAAGAGGTGAAGGTACAGAGGAAATGGGCGAGCAGCGAATACCAAGTCTACCAACATGTGAATCACCTCTTGATCCAAAGAACGAACTCACACGCCACCCTTCTGCGACTTGCAGCGCGTGAAGATCACCACCCGTACCACCATACCAACGTGATACACGCAGGTTTGTGTGTAATTGGAGACCGTCAATCCAGGCCATAGCACGGATGTCCACACGAGTAATGTATTCTCCAGCAGCAAGAACGAACCAATGTTTGGTACCAGCAGCGCGTAATGGTTCGGAGCGCTCCATTCCTGCCACTTGAGTGCGAGTGAGCGTTTCCAAGTGATCAATGTACTTGTTAGCGTCAAGCATGACAGCGCCGATTTCATCGGCCACAGCAGATGTCGGGTTCCTCTCGGGTAGTTGCCATTTTTTTTTTGGAAACCCACGGGTCCGAGCACCGAGTTGACCCAATTCACAGTAGGTCCCACGAGCGACGGCTTGGCATGTCCTGAGATCCACGGGCAATGACGCAACAGTTGAGCTGACGCAGAGTTCCAGTGCGCACCACCTCGACCGTTAACTTCACGAATAGTGGCGTGATTCAACTCAACCAGCCTTGAGCAGTAGACCGATGAAAACCAACTTGTGAAGAGCGATGGTCTGCTTCATAGACGCATAGAATCCGATTCATATCATCAAAGCCACGAGCCATGATACCGCTTGTCGAGTGGCCAAGTCCAAATGTATGGCCGATCTCATGCAACATCGCACCGATTCCAGTGGAAAAGTTGGCCCAGAACGTGCCTCTGAAGCAACTATCGTCCAGTAAAACCTCTTATCAATGCGAGCATTATTCAAACAGCAAGCCGATATTTCACCAACATGTGCAGGCCACACATGCAGTCCACAAGATCCAAAGACACCAACTTTTCCTCCTCCCAATGCAGTATGTCCTTCCGCCTTCTTCGTCTGCGTGTTGTATCTCGAACACCCCAACACCACTGCATGTTTAAAACTCAATTCCGGGTGATCATCGAGTCTTGCAGCTTCAATATCCTCTCGAACTAATTTAATAAGTTGTTGACCGTACACTGCTCGAGCATGAGAATTGGTAAAACTACACCTCAGTAACGTCACTTCTGGTAGTCCATCAGGTGCGAATTGCATGGCGAATGTCTGTCTCGGTAACCCCGCAGCGTGCATCAGTTCAGCTGTCGCCATTTGCAGTAGCAACGCATTAAACCGAACTTTTGCAATAGCCACAGCATTGGAATTGTCGACACCGAGGGGGGCATCGAATCCGTCGCGAATATCGGCGTCTGAGCAGATTTGGTAGTGGAATTTCACTACGTAGCGAGTAACCGGTGGTCGGTACTCGATGCAAAAAATGCGGTGAGTGATATCATTGAGTTGCAGAGTGATGGCGAATTTGCCTGGAGACGGGAGCAACACGAACGCTTTGAAATGACCAGAGGGGGAAATTGGCCAGAGTGATGTGCGTAGGTCGTCCAGACGAGCGTCCAGGAAGAGGTTTGCATTGGGGTGTAGATTGGTGATGGAACCTTTAAGGAGAACTAGTGGATATGTGAGAACTTCGTCCTCTTGGAGGTTGCTCACGGCGATGGTAACCGGGAGCGAAGACATGGGGAAGAAGGCGATTGCGAATCTGATGCGCGTAACGGAATCGTACTGTGATTAGCTGAAAATGGGTTTTAGAGGAAGTTGCAAGCGAATTCGCAATTGGACTTCAACTTGAGTGTTGTTGTAAAAGTTGTATTTTACAACCAGCGCTGCAACAGGTCAGCATTGCTGTGAATCTGGCCTTCGTCAAGAGTCTATCAGACGGAGCTCGCATCGCCGACCACATCAAGATGGCAATCATGGTAAATCTCGCCAACGCAAGGCAACCCGACTGTAAAGCGGTCATCTCCGGACCGAGAGCGCTCGGGTACCACGGACAAGATGCCTTATCACAAATTTTACATCATATTTCGAATGACGTGAGCAAGGTCGCCGCATCTTAGTGTGGATTCTTATCGTTAATGGCGGCTTTCATCGCTGAACTGACCGCGAAGAGGAGGGTAACGACACTGTAGGGTACAGAGAGATACACATGTGCAACGATAGCGGGCCTTTCTTTCGAAGTGGGTCTTCACGTGCGACTTGATGTGAGACCACAGTGTAGAACCCGCCAACAGGCACACACAAGTCTCCGTTATCAATTTCAGACGATGGGCACATTAACTTTACTATCTTCTGGAACGTACAACAAACTCCAAGGTTCCGTCTTCAGCGACAGCTCCGATGATGCAAATAAAACCCCTCACTACTCATACGAAAAGGCCCCATTGAGTACTTTAACGAGGACGACGAAGACGACATCGCGTATACAGGATATTCCCTACTGCAAAACATTCTATTGGGGTTGTTTTACACTGTGGCCATGTTGACCGCGCTTTACTTCTTCATGGTTGCAGTCAAGTTCATCGAGTCCGGGTTCACGGTTGCACTTGGTTGCGATACCAAAGGTGCGTTCACTATCGCCAACAACCCGTTGGCAGGTCTCGTGCTCGGACTCGTATCCACAGCTTTACTGCACAGCTCCAGCACCATCACGTCGACCACAGTGGCGTTAGTTGCCACTCAAGGGCTAACAATTCGTCAAGGAGTTTTCATCGTCATGGGTGCCAACGTCGGCACTTGTGTGACGTGCATCGTGGTGGCGTTTGGTCAGATTCAGGCCCGTTCACGCTTCCAACGTGCTATGGAGACGGCTACAGTGCATACGCTGTTCAACGTGTGGTCGGTCATCATCATGTTCCCATTGGAGATTATCTTCCACCCACTCGAGAGGCTCTCAGTGTTGATGTCGAATGCCAAAACCTCAGGTGGAAGTTTCGCTAGTCCAGTCGACGCAGTCGTTAAACCGTTCGCTAATTTGCTCATCCGAGTCGACTCACAAGCCATTCTAGACATCACGTCTGGCAAGGAAGTGTGTACGGATGAAGTGTCGTTGCTATCAGGAGGTGCATTCGAAGGAACTTCGCTGAGTGACAGTCAGATCGGTGCTATTGTGGTTGTTATCGGCTTCCTGATGATGGCAGCTTCACTGCTCTGGTTCATCCAAATGCTTGCAAAGGTGTTTTTGGGACCGACAAAGGTGCTGGTTTCGAGAATGCTGGCTTTCAAAGTTATGTCAACATTGTCGCTGGAGCGGTCATCACCTTCGTGGTGCAGTCATCGACGGTAGTGACTTGTACGCTCACGCTCACGCCCATGGCTGGTCTAGGAGTTTTCACTCTTGATCAAGTATATCCGTTGATTCTCGGTGCTAACGTGGGCACATGTGGTACAGCTTTGCTTGCTTCATTGGTAGTCGGCGACATACAAGCAGTGCCTGTGGCACTTTCACACTTGTGGTTTAATATCTTCGGCATCGTGCTCTTCTATCCGGTACCTTTCATGCGGCGTACTTCAGCGCGTCTTGGGCTTTCGTAGGCGTCTTGTTCATCTTTGTGGTCTACTTGATGCTACCGGGAGTTCTCATTGGCCTTGAACAGCTTTGTTCAGCAAATAACTCTGGCTTGCAAATTCTAGGGTACTCTACTTTCGGTTGGAGTTCTTTTCTGGTATAACACACGAGGTGGACGACATCTTTGGTACACTTTTCTCGAACACAAGTACGCTGAGCGGGAAGAACATCGACGACGGGATGAGACGGCCTTGTTATCAGAGGTTTGAAGAGATTTTAAGTTGTAGAAGTTGCAGGAACAGCAGCTTGAAGATGAAGTCATTTATTTCGTGTTTAGCGTAGCAAACTAATCTGAAAAGTTTTATTCGTTTGTTAGTTTACTAAGTTGGTCTTGATCTCAGCTGGAAGGCGTACGTCCACCCAAATCGGTCTCGAGCTTGGCCACACGGAGCATCAGGTTTTCTTTCTCCTTCTTGGCTTGACGTGCGAGCAATTTGGCGGCATTTAGCTGGCGGTCTGCCTTCTTGACCGACATCGTTTTCTCTTCGACTAGTGTTTCCAGTGCTGCAACTTTTTCCGCAGTGGATCGAGCGTTATTTTCACGTTCTTCTTGTGATAAAGCTTCCAATTCCACCAGTTTTGCCTCGAGCTCCTACAAACCGTGAGTAAAAATGTTAGACTGGACCTGAGAACAAAAATGTTCTTATTGTTAGACTCACCTCGATTCTGCTGACCAAAAGGAGCTTTTGATCCTGTTCCTCCTGAACTGCCATCTTCAACTCTTGAACTTCTCTCTGAGAAGAACCTGGAAAATAAGCGTTAGCAGCGTGATTCGAGGTTGAATTTTATCAATCACGCACCATATTTCTTTTGCACTTTTGCGAGATGCTCTCCAGCTCGAGCAACGTCGTCCTCAGAGAGCTTCTTCTCCTTTTCCAGAAGCCTCACTCGTTGATGAACTGTGTCGCGATCGCTAACCCATTTTTTCTGTTGTCGTTCCAATTCGTCCTGGAGTTCCAGTTCTCGCGAACGCAAGTTCTGAATGAGTTCGAGCTGCTGCAAACGCTCCTCATCCTTGGCACCAGCATCTTCCATATTGACGTCACGTAAGAACTGAGCCTCCTCTTGCAGCTGCAGATATTTTTCTGCTAGATCCTCTTTTTCTTTAACGAGTTCGACGTTTTCAGTTTGTTGGCGCGTCACTTGTTCTCGCAATAAAGCAATCTTGTGCTTCTTCCTCACGATCTGGTCCTCGAAACTAGTGCACAAATGAGATTTCCCAGTGTTTATCAACCAACGAGGATTGCATACAAACGCACACTTTCAAATTGTCAAGTTCAGCGTAGATCTCTGCCATTTCTTCAGCTTGAGCATGGATGGTGACTGACTTGGAGGCTAGTTGAGCTCGAAGTCGCTCAAGCTCCTCGTACAATGCTTCATCTGCAAGTACAAACAGTCGAACATGTTAATAAGAGTCACCATTGCCCGAACAATAGAGTTTGAGTTTACCAGCAGCAGTGTCGTGATTATTAGACGACGTCGGTGTATCTTTATCCTCTTTTGTATCCTGATCCTCTTCTTCTCCGTCACTTTCGTGAGGTTTCTCCTCCTTCGCTGCCGCATTGCGTTGATTATCTTGTTTGAGTTTCTCCACTGTACGCTGGAAATTCTGTCCAAGTGCTTGAAGCTCATTCTCGAGTTCCTCACGTGTTTTCGGACGAAACCTCATCGGACCTCCGATCGCTTTCTTAAGCACAAAATCGTTTACAAGAGCGCGGGAGTCTTGAAACTCGGGGACTTTCTCCTGAAGTGTCTGCTTCATAACATCAACGAGAAGCTCTTGCTCGCGTTGTTGCTTACGTAGGTCCTGTATCAACGCTGACCGTCGATGTTCCTTTTCCTGAGCTTTTAGTCCTTGAAGCTGCTCTTGTAGCTGGTTGATCGAACGCATCAACGCTCGAACTTTTTGTTCGTGCACGACTTTGAGAGCGCCAACTTTTGCTACAGATAATTGTTAGATCCTTGATACTAACTCAAAAGGAAGAATTTTTCACCTTCTACGGCTGGATTGACTTCGGTGGCATCTTTAGCGATGCCGTGCGATACAACTAAGCGACGTAATTCTTGCTCACGTTTTTCTTGTCGGGCAATGGTAGCTTGTGCAGCTCGTAGCGCTTCCTGTTGACACGGATCACGGAAACCAATAAATTTTACCTAGTGGATTGCAGGTTTTACGAGAATTTCGAGAACACTAAACGTACTTCTGTTGCCTTTAGACGATCTGCCACGCTGAGCACAACGTTGACAGGGTGAACAACCGTAAATATGAGTGGTAACAGCATTAGTCAGCTTACGCATTTGAAGAAGTTTTCTTGGCTTCCGCTCGAACAGGACGTCGACTACTACTGGCGATACTACTCATGATCCGCAAAAGTTCGTTGTTAGTTTTCTTCGTGAAGGGTCAGACATAAATTAGCTTCTTGACTTGTAGACGGATACTTAGTCGTATGAACTTTACTTGTTGCTCGACTTATCTATCTACTTGGTAGACTTGACGTACTTACACCAGCACGGGGTAAATCTGGGCGTCGTACACGGGCTTGTGCTTGCAGGGCACCTTGGTCGCCAGTGACGTGTAGTCGAACAGCCAGCAGTTGTGCGGCACATTAGGCACCTGATGAATGTGCAAACGGCCGGAAGTGTCGAGAGTCTTGAGGCCGTACAGGTCCTGCGTGTACTCCACAGTCTGCTTCATATCGACGATCTTGAGAGTGCTGAACTTGGAGTTAACCTCAGCCACCGACCCCACCGTAGTGTACTTGCCGAGGATGCAGCTCTGCCACGGAGCCTGGATGTCGTCTTGGGGAGAGGCGAAGAAGTGAGCGGCTTTGAGCTTGATCCAGTTAGCCTTGCGACGGGCCTGGTTAGCCTTGCACTTGGCGTCAGCACCACAGTTCTCGAGGTTGTTCACCTTAGGGAGGAACGGGTCAATGCTCTTCCAGGTCGTCAGAGCGGCGTCTGCGAGCGGGGGGGTGATAATGTTAGCGATCGAGCTCTTGGCCTGCAGTGCCTTGTTGGTAGTCACAGTTTGGATAAGGTCACTCTGGAACGTGCCCTTCCACGACGTCGAGTCAGCAGCGTACTTGGCGAAGTCGAAGTCGGCCTTATCAATGGCGAACGGGCCTAGAGCTTGAAGCAGAACCTGGAGCGGCACGGCGTCCGAAGCTTGAGGACCGAAGAAGTTACCGTTACCGTCACCGGCCATACTGATGAACGAGTGCACGTTGTGGTCATCCATTTCCTCGATAACACCACGAGCGACCGAACCACCCTGCGAGTGAGCGAGGAAGTGGTAGCCGTTGGCGTAGGTGGCAGTGTTCTGCGACACAATGCCGCGGATCTGCTTGATAGCCATCTGCACTTGGTCCGAGAGGGCCGTACGAACGGAGCAAGCGTTCTGACAGAAGTCGAGCGCAACGTAAGAGCGTCCTTCAGCGGTCAGACTGGTTTGAATCTCAGCACCGTTGGTCTTGTTGCCCGTGGCACCGTGGAAGAAGAACACTGGGAGCTTGGAAGCAGCAGCCTCGTTGGCGGCAGCGGAACCGACGAGCGCAGTAGCGGCGGCGATGAAAAGAGAACGGAACGAAACCATGACTTGAGACGGACTGAATGGGTCGAGGTGGGGTCTTTCGTGCAAAACTCAAAGTGGCAAGTGGCAAACCGAGACTGCTACATAGAGTGGCAGGCACAAAGTGAATCCGGTGGCTCCGCGTTTGCAGCAACAGCTGCAGCTTTGAGATCGCGCAGCGATGATGGTAAATCAAGGTGTCACAGCTGCAGTAATAAATGTAAGCTTTGCTGCCAATGCCCAGCAATTGAGTGCTCTTCCGCCGGTCTCTCGCGGATCTTGAGCGTTTGGCGACACGGACCGATCCCCAAAACGTGATCTTCCAGTCGGGTTTGCGTGCGCCACGTTGAAGCGCCGACTGTAGACAACGGGCGTGTCCTTCCAACCAGCACCTTCAACTGATAATCTGAGGTGGGCAATATTAATAGGAAATGATCATGAGGGCCACGTTAGCTGCCTGGTGTCGAACAGAAAAAAATACACGCCTGAAATACCTGTAACCAAGTTTAAACTTCAAACCAAAATTACGCAAACCTATATGCCCCAAATTGACCTAATTTCGAGAAATTAGAGCATTTTTTGCGAACTGTTGTGCAACTATTGTGCTGCAAGACTACGTTGTTGGATCACCAACACAGCAAACCTTGCAAACATCCAGCTTATAAGCTGGACGCGGACGTTGTCATCATACATGTAAGCTTACCATATAAGCTTACAACTTATTTTGACACTTTAATTAATAATTTAAAAATATGATATTTTTAAATATACTCGATGGAGTATTTTTTTAAAAAACGTATTAACACCGGATAAAGGAGTTCGCACTCTGTCCGTAGGCAACATCACACAAGAAGAGAAAATCGAAAGTAAGTAGATTTGATCGTTAGCTCTGCTTCACCCGAGCTCCAGCAATCTTAAGCGGGCTGTACCCGTTTCCCATACAAAGTCCCGTTCTCTCGCCTTCACTATGCTCCGCAGCACTGCTGCGCTTAACCTTGCTGCGTCGGGGCTCACCTTGACTTTCAACGTTGCTCCGGTTGGTCTGGTCTTCAACATGCATTCCAACACGCCTCCCTCAAAGCAGCAGCTTTGATTTACTCTGCGTCTCCAATGCCGGCAAGGTCCAGCAAGGGCCCGAGGCGCTTCTTGTCCAGCGGCTTCGTGAACCGTGTCGGCGGGATTCACGTCTCCTTTCACCTTGTGCAGTTCAACTGCTCCCTTCTCCACATGCTCTCTCACGTAGTGCCAACGCAACTCGATATGACGAGTGCGGCGACTATACGTTGGGTTGGTCGCCATCACATGCGCTACTTGATTGTCAATGCCGATGCGTAGCTTCAGTTCGCACTGTGGGAGAATCTCCTGCAAAATGTTGCTCTCTGCAACAGCTTCCATAGTAGTCTCGCACACAGCTGCATACTCAGCCTCAGCCGTAGATAGCGCAACAATAGATTGACGTCTTGACATCCACGAGATAGCGCAACCAGCAAGTGTAAACACAAAGCCCGTCGTACTCTTCCGCGTCTCAGGATCATTGGACCAGTCGCTATCATAAAAGCCTTGGAGCACTATAGTACGCGCTGCACTGGGCTGCCATCCGTACGTTATACCATATTCGACAGTGCCTGCAAGATACCGCAGAACTTTTTTAACAGCCCCTACTTGCTTTGCAGAAGGTCTTGATACAAAGCGACTTAGCTGCCCGAGAGCAACGGCAAGATCCGGTCGCGTGCTGGTGGCCAAGTACATCAGCATCCCTATTGCTTCGCAATACGGAAAACTTGTGTCGCTTTCTTCGTCCTCCGCCAGTGGCACAAGTCGAGCATTCACTTCCATCGGGTTGCCGACCGCATGTGCATTTTCGTAGCCAAACTTCTCCAAGATCTCTCTGGTGTACTTGCTCTGTCGAATGGTTATCTGCTCAGCCGTCTGATCCACTTCTACACCCAAATATTGCGTCAGTAGACCTTGGTCTTTGATTCCATACGCCTCGTTCAGTTCCTCGAACAAAGACTTCTCGTACTCCTCATCATTGGTCGCAACTAAAATATCATCCACATAGACCAAGACTAGTACAATAGTCTCGCCCTCGAACCGATAGTACAAGCGGGGTTCTGTCAGCTATCGAAGGTATCCACGGTTGAGTAGCCACTGCTTCAACTCCGAATTCCATTCACGGCCTGACTGTCTTAAACCATAGAGTGCCTTCAGCACCACATACATGCGTCCGTCGATTTCACATGGAAATCCATCGATTGACTGCAAATACTGCCGAATGCCCAGCACTGCATTAAGGTATGCAGTGTTGATATCCCCACCATACAACTCTAGGTTCAATGCTGCTGCCAAAGCAACCAGCATCCGGAACGACGACATCCGCGCCACAGGTGAAAAAGTCTCACGTAAATTCAATACCAGGTTGCTGGTGGTTTCCAAATGCCACGTTCCTGGCCTTGAATCGAATCACGTAGCCCTGATGATCCGACTTGATCGCATAAACCCACCCGGTATTGATGGCTTTGGCGTCTGCAGGCATCTCAGCACAGTATATTTCTTCAATGACACCCTTAGTCTTCAGTGCAGCCATTTCCTCTAGCTCTGCTTGTCGCCAAAAGTCGACATACTCTGACCGCATTGCCTCACGATGATTCCTTGGAATCTTCACTGTGCTGGCGCGAATGGGCTGCCCGTCCTTACCTAGCACTCGAGATGTGCTCTGAGCAACATTGACGACATAGTCATTCAAGTAACCTGGCCGACGGCGCTCATGGGTCTCGCGAAGTCCCGTGCGTTTACGCTTTGATTCCTGCTTCGCGGCACTGTGCTCAACTCGAGCTTCTTCGGACTGTGTCTCATCTCGATGTGTACGTTTTCCTGTTTGTTGCTGTAGCAACAACTGACTAGCATCAACGACCTCAGTGACATTGGCTTCCTGTATGCTGTCTTCATCCTGGCCATTTTCTTCTGACATCTCCAGCACACTAGCCACCGTTACTGCTACATCATCAGCGAAGTCCTCCATGATGCTATCCGCCTCATCAGTATCAACACCTTCCTCATCTGCTACTGATCCACAGATCCCAGCGACAGACTCATTGTCATCACAGGAGTCAACAGCATTAAACACCGAGGTCGGACCTCGGCTCGAGTGCGAATCATGAGAAAGTATTGGCTGAGACGATACACTGGTCTGTGGCGCAGCTACACTACTCGTGGGTTCAACACCAGCTTCTGTATAGCCCTCATTTACCACACCACAAGTTAACGTTTCACTTGGCAGCGCAGCAGTAACACCATCAATACCTGCAATGGTTGCCCCACTTGTAGCCACTTTCGATGCCACTTCCTGCCCATAATTACCTACAGTCACAGTCCGAGACTTCTGAACGCCACTGCCGTGTCCATCACCCGTGAAATCCTCGCCTCCCTCGAGATCCACGGTCTCCGTGATCCTGGTCTCGCCCATGACAGAAGCAGCAACGGAACGCTCATGCTAATCTATCTCTGTTTGCACACTAGCCAAAAACATAGTCTCCACAAGAGTTTCAGATCCCTCGTAAGCGTTGTCAGCACTTGCTGCAGTGGCTTGCTCAAAATGTAGTGACTCGAGATCAGCGTCTGCTGGTGAAACCTCGTGCCTGTCACGATACATGGCGTCCTCCGCCACGCGCAAGTCCGCGACGTACTTGGCTGTATGCACATCTGGAAAGAACACCTTGCATCCCACTACATCTTTCGCATAACCGAGAACAAAACCCAGCTTGGCGTTGTCGTGGTGTTTCCGTCGCCCAGGAGTAACCGGGACATGCACATACGCCAACGCACCAAATGTGGGAATATGATGGATGTCAGGCTTCACGCCAAACATCATCTCGAATGGGATGCCCTGAGTGCCCCTATTGTAAACTCTGTTCTTGATATACACGACATTTCGCAGAGCCTCAAGCCAGAAGCTTCGTGGTAAACCAGAGTGATACAGCATCGACTTCATCATGCCGACGAGAGACAGATGCGTACGTTCGCACAGATTCTGTTGCGAGCTCTTGGGGCCAACATTGATATGCTCAATACCATGGGCAGCAAACCAGCTCTTCATTACGTCGTTCACAAATTCGCCGCCCTTGTCTGTCAAAACTTGTTTCACCTTGTACCCATGTCGCCCTGCCCCACTCTGGCTTCGGCCAGCTTGACGTTCCGCCCAGACTATATATTCCCTGATATGCTTGTTCACAACAGAACTCTGCTTGCTGTTCAACATGTGCAACGAAACAAACCGAGAGAATCCGTCCATAATCATGAGCACCGCTTCATAGCGAGTTTCATTGTCCTTGCTGGCGATAAGGAGATCCGCATACACTATTTGATATGGCTCCTTAGTCTTCCAATCCAGCTTCTTCCGATGTGATCTCTCTTTCTGCTTGCCAATATGACATGCATCGCAGGTGTCAAGCTGTCGTCGAGTCAACATCATGCCGCGCACAAGCCCTTTGTCCACCATAGTCTTCAGGTATTGCGGACAGGTGTGAGCGAGTCGCTCATGCCAGAGCGCCAGCGATGCTACTCCATCAACCGCAGTAACATTACAGAGAGCTCTGTCTTGGGTCCTACTTGTCCATCACTAGGAGCCACAAAGAAACCCCATGTAGCCTCATATGGTGAAGCCACAATCACCGTTCGACCCTCACTCATGGCTCGGAAGATCATTGAATCGCGCTCGTAATCAAAGTCGAAGCCTTGCTCCGCAGCTAGACCTGGCGAAAACAACCCGTGCTCGGCACCAGGAACGTAAACATCATCATTCAGATGCACTACCATACGTTCACCATTGATTTCAGTTACCGGTGCAACTGTTCCGACGCCAGCAATGCAGGATGCAAGAGCAGGTGCGACTCCATGCACGCTCTGCGACTGACTAGTATCCTCCGTAAACTCCACAAAGTCAGACAGGTTCCCAGTCACGTGAGCATTGGCAGCAGTATCAAAGAACCACCAACCAGCAATTGCATTAGCGATAGATCCATCATCTTTGGCGTCTTCTTCTACAGGACTCTCGTGATCCGGTTCACGAATCTGCACTTCAACTCCGGCATCAAGTATCATCTGGTCCGGCTCCCCCATCACCGCTCCAGCATCTTCACTTTCACGATGATCTGGAGTTGATGACTCGGTAACCTCCTGACGAATTGTCACGTTACCGCGGGGCTTTCGCTTTTGATCACTCTCGGTGGCACCATTACCACTCTGCTTCTTCGTCCAGTCGGGACAATCGGCCTTGAGATGATCAGTACTATCGCAGACAAAACACTTCCGAGGCTTTTTAGACCCCTTTACCTTGTCCTGCTGCTGACCTTCACTCTTGTCTTTATTGTCACCCTTATTACCACCGCCGTTACCATCGCTCTTCTGAGCTCCACGGCCTCCTCTGCCACTTTGCCATGAAATTCCTCCTGACGTGAAGAAGCAGCGCGAATAAGTTCGCGAACCTTCGTAGGCGTGTACACACTTGTATCTGCACTATAGCGAATTGAGGACTTGAGACTCCGGAACTCAGACTGGTTCGGCAGACGCTCCAGCAGCCCTTCCACCATATCAATGTCATCAACAGTGTACTGTAGAGTCGTCAGCTCCGTCCGCACATTAAACATTTTGCACAGATGCAAGTTTGTATCACCACCCGGTGCGAGCTTCATAGTCCAAAGCTCCTTCTGCAACCGACGAATCGTGTGGACTTTCACAGTCTTGTTACTCTTATTTGCATAGAGATCACAAAGAGCAATCCACGTCTCCGACCCAGTATTCTTGTCTCTTATCTGATGCAAAATGTCGGGCGGCACCGACGTACCAATCATCCGCATAATCTGTATATGCTTCTTGTCGAAATCATCTTCGCTCTCAGCTTGTGACAGATTTGCTCTCGTCAGCGTGCCGTCTGCAATTACGAGTAAACTTTTCTCCTTGAGAAGAGTCTCCATCGCCCACTTGTATGTGTGCCAATCTTTCCCGTCCCAATTCTTGGGAAGACCTTCACTCCTGTACTTGAGTGGTTCCGCCATCCTGGACACCTCACGCGGGTAGCCTCCGTAAGTTTGGGCTCAGTAACCTAAAGGAGTTCGCACTCTGTCTGTAGGCAACAGCACACAAGAAGAGAAAATCGAAAGTAAGTAGATTCGATCGTTAGCTCTGCTTCACCCGAGCTCCAACAATCTTAAGCGGGCTGTACCCGTTTCCCATACAAAGTCCCGTTCTCTCGCCTTCACTATGCTCCGCAGCGCTGCTGCGCTTAACCTTGCTGCGTCGGGGCTCACCTTGACTTTCAACGTTGCTCCGGTTGGTCTGGTCTTCAACATGCATTCCAACAACCAACACAGCAAACCTTGCTAACATCCAGCTTATAAGCTGGACGCGGATGTTGTCATAATACATGTAAGCTTGCCATATAAGCTTTCAAAATATTTTAACCCTTTAATTAACTTTAAATTCTGAGAAAACCGTACCACTTTTCGAAATACCCCCAAAGTCATCTACGTCAATACGAGTTGAAACCGCTTAAGAACAGTGCTAATACATTGTGTTTTAACACATATTTATAATGGTTGATGTCGTATTCTTCTCCTAGTGTTAGTTTTTCAGAGACTGCTATTCATCCACGGGCACTACCCCTGCGATCATGCAAATTTGAGTGATTTGGCTCCTACCTTTTCTCGTAACGAGGTTACCCCCACCCAAAACAAATTATACAAACACAAAAATCGATATTAGTGCTTACTTGTCCATGAATCCATAAGACTAATGAAGACTTCGGTGTCTCTATACGCTCCGGCAAAAACGGCGTCTGCCATGAAACAGTAGCTAGAACCTCGTTTTGACGTCACGTTGTAGCAAATCACTACTACTATCACTATCTTTTATCCAATGAGGAAATGATTATAGCATACAATCAGTCGATATCACTTTTTTCAAAGCAAAAGGCGTGACCACATGGCTACACATTGGTACAAGCAGTAAGGTTGGAGGCACCTATATTTCTGCAACCAAGAATGCTTTTGGCCCGTAACCACCACCACTTCTTTTAGAAAAACGTCAATTTTTTATTATGTAAGTATTGATAGCTAATTCGCACTACCTGAGTTTTTAGGTTTCGGGTGTGTCCCGAAAAATGCCTCTTTTTGGTACGGTTTTCTCAGGCTTTAAATTATTAAAATAATTTAAAAATTAGATATTTTTGAATATACTCGATGGAGTATTTTTGAAAAAAAGTATTAACACCGAATTTCTGAGAAAACCGGACCGTTTTTCGTAACAAGCCTCCGACCAGCACCATAACTATCAGTTGGTGCCGTTCTGGAGCAGTGGAAATACGTTGTATTTGGTCATATAACTACAATTAACGAGGTGGTGCTGTACTTCGAGTCTTGTCATTGTTATACATGTACATGCATGTCCAGCTTTGTACAAGTTTGGTCGACATATTATATTTTAATATACTTTTTAAAAAAAAGAATATAATATTAGTATGTTGTAAATTAAAAACTGTATAAGCTAGCTAAGCGTGATATCAACTTGGATGTTTATAATGCAGGTTGGACGGTGATACGCAGCTCTCATAGGCCACACCCCAACTACATGTAGCCATTCCGAGCTCCAAGTTCTTCACTATAATTCCAGACTTTTGTAGCATACACGATGGATACACATTGCTAATAGCAAACAGTCTGAGGGCTGGTATGGATAAAAGCAACATGTTCGCTCTTCTGTCAACATTTGGAAGGCGTATCCACCGAGACCTTCTGTACAGCATGTAGTATCACTGGGACATCATAAAACAGTTTCTAGGCGCCAGTAAGAAATATGCTTGTGCGCTAGCAAGATAGAGGTTAGCGCCACAGCAATACTTCAGTATTCCAGTGGTATTTACCACATGTGATGCCTGGAATCGATCGCGATCGTAAATTTTTCGAACATAACTCTCTAATTGTTTTGCCGAAGAAGTTAATTAAGTGACAACAATGTACCTCAATGAGAAAACGAAGGAAACGAATAACTCTCTAATTGTTCTAAAACAAACTAAGAAGAAGAAGAAGAGAAAGAAGAAGAAAAAGAAGTTATATTATCCCAAATGCTGTATTGTGGAGTTTACCGACAAAAACTAATCCTTCTACTGTATTTGTTACCGCCCTGTACAGGTATTTCTCTTTTCATCTTTTATTTACATGTGCAGCACTGTCATTATAGCTCAAGCGTGCCGGATGATAAGACTTGCGATCTGCGCTTGGAAAAAAGAGCACACTTGCCGGACGAGATTTCCGTGACCACAAAAGATATAATTTCTCACCAATGACAAGTAAGCGGATGATTGACTCCGATTCTTTAGACAAGAGGTCATTTGCATCACCTTACATGTTGATTGTTTTTTATTTATCTAGGCTTATAAGAAGTGATTGTTACTGTAACCTTACACGAGCAGAGGGTAGATCTCGGCATCGTACACAGGGGCGTGCTTGCACAGCACATCCGTAGCGAGCGAGGTGTAGTCGAACAGCCAGCAGTTGTGCGGCACGTCCGCAACCTCGTGGATGTGGAGGCCACCGGCAGCGTCAAGGGTCTTCAGACCGTACAGGTCGTCCGTGTACTCGACCGTGTCCTTCATGCCGACAATGGTGAAGTCGGCGAACTTGGTCTCAACCTCATCAAGGGTAGCGACCGTCGTGTACTTGCCCAGCAAACAGCTCTGCCACGGTGCCTGGACATCGTCCTGAGGCGAAGCGAAGAAGTGAGCGGCTTTAAGCTTCACCCAGTTGGCCTTGCGACGCTTCTGGTCATCCGTGCAAGTAGCGTCGGTGCCGCAGTCCTGGAGGTTGTTCACCTTGGGGAGGAACGGATCAATGCTCAGCCAGTTGGTCAAGGCAGCCTTCTCCAGGGGCGGCGTGACGATGTTAGCAATGGAACTCTTGCCTTGCAGTGCCTCATTCGTTGTCACCAGCTCGACCAGGTCACGCTGGAACTTGCCCTTCCACGTGGTGGAGTCGGCTTCGTACTTGGTGAAGTTGAAGTCGGTGGCATCGATGGCGTACGGGCCCAAAGCCTGCAGCAGAACCTGGAGAGGGACAGCATCCGAAGCTTGAGGACCGAAGAAGTTGCCGTTGCCGTCTCCAGCCATACTGATGAACGAGTGCACGCTGTGGTCATCCATCTCCTCAATCACACCACGAGCGACCGAACCGCCCTGCGAGTGAGCGAGGAAGTGGTAGCCGTTGGCATAGGCAGCGGTGTCCTTGGCGATAACCTCGCGCACTTGTTTGATGGCCATCTGCACCTGCTCCGAAAGAGCGGTGCGGACGGAGCACGCGTTCGAGCAAAAGTCGAGTGCAGTGTACGTGCGTCCTTCGGCCGTCAGGTTGGCCTCAATCACGGCACCGTTGGTCGTGTTGCCGGTGGCGCCGTGGAAGAAGAAAACAGGCAGTTTGGCAGCTTCTGCGGCTTCATTGGCAGCAGTAGAGCCGACGAACGCAGCGGTGACAGCGATAAGGAGAGCGCGGACCGAGAACATGGTGGAGTGATGTCTGCTGTCGAAAATGAGGAATGGCTTACTCGAGCGAGAGCACCCACCCATCGAATCCGTCCGACTCGAAGCGCACGCAGCTTATAAGTTTACGGCACCAGCTGTGGCTTTGGGATTTCCTGCCGATGATTGAGCAAAGCTGTCGCAGCAGTCGCACAGCTCAAATCTTACGCACTGTTCCAAGCTCTTCCGCTCGCAGCGTCGGCAACACGTTCCAATCCTGAAATGCCATCTCCATCTGGAACGGCGTGTGCCACAAGTTTGAACGGGACAACTGTAGACAACCGGCATGTCCTGCTGTTGACGCTCGCCATCATGGCATGATGGCGAGCGGCAACAAGATCCAAAAGCCTTTCGAGTCTACCTGGTACTTCGAACCTAGCTGCTATTCCTGACACGAGAATCTTGACTCACTGTCTGTCAACTTGACACTGTCGAGTCTAGGAGATCAAGAAGAAGAAGAAGGTTCTTCTTCTTCTTTGAAGTTTTGAAGATCGATCTCTTTCAAAGAGATCAGGTCAAGTCTTTCGTGAGCAAACAAGGATGCAAGTACATGTAGGATACTGTATCCGGCTCGATGACTGCCTCTTCAATGGAGAGTCTTCAACCAGCAGTGCTGGTCCAGCACATCGGAATGCACGATCTTCCGTGTCGGCGATCGCCAAAGTGAATGACGTTCTGGTTGCCGCCTCGATTTGTCCGTGATCCTATTAATAACGCCCTGGTCGCCTTGAAGCCTTCACGTTGGGCTCCAACTTAGAGACTCAGCTTCACTTATTGTTGCAAGCTCGGATACATGCTGCTGGCTGCACTAAATAGCGTACTAAGTATCCCCCGTTTCGTCATATCGCATCGATGTCCCAACGGAGCTGCCATCAAGTGAAATCGGTAACGGTGTCGACCATTTTCTTGTTACATGTCAGTGCTCGGTCGAAGCTGGATCGGAGCATTGGAGTAAGACACAACGTGCTGTATTATGGGTTAGGCAAGTCTGAAATTCTTGTCTTGTATGGTGGTCACAACAAAGTTATACCAACACGGGGTAGATCTCAGCGTTGTACACAGGTTCATGCTTGCAGAGGACGTTCGTCGCCAACGACGTGTAGTTGAATAGCCAGCAATTGTGCGGCACGTTGGGAACTTCGTGAAGGTGCAGTTCACCGGCGGTGTCCAAAGTCTTGAGGCCGTACAGATCCTTCGTGTACTCGACCGTGTCCTTCATTTCGACAAGAGTAAAATCTGAAAACTTGGTCTCAATCTCATCCACAGTGGCGACAGTCGTGTACTTGCCAAGAACTGCGGTCTGCCACGGCGACTGAAGGTCATCCTGCGGTGACACGAAGAAGTGAGCGGCTTTAAGCTTCACGAAGTTGGCCTTGCGACGTGTCTGGTCAGCCTTACAGACGGCATCGGTACCGCAATCCTGCAGGTTGTTCACCTTTGGCAGGAACGGGTTGATTTTGAGCCAATTGTCCAGTGCAGCTCCCTCAAGCGGAGGGAGAAAGCTGTTCACAATGGAGCTTTTGCCCTGGAGCTTCTCGTTCGTTATCACCAGCTCAGCGAAATCACGCTGGAACTTTCCCTTCCAAGTGGCTGGGTCCGCTTCATACTTGGTGAAGTTGAAATCCGTGGCGTCGAAAGCGTAAGGACCCAAAGCCTTGAGCATCACTTGAAGAGGCATTTCTTCCGATGTCTATGGGCCGTAGAAATTGCCATTACCGTCGCCAGCCAAACTGATGAGCTAGTGAACATTGTGGTCGTCCATCTCTTCGACCACACCTCGTGCGATGGAGCCGCCTTGCGAGTGGGCCAAGAAGTGGTAGCCGTTGGTGTAAGTGGCCGTATCCTTGGCAATGATCTCACGCACTTGCTTGATGGCCATTTGCACTTGATCGGGGAGTGATGTACGGACGGAGCAAGCCTTTTGGCAGAAGTCGAGCGCGACGTAGGTGCGGCCTTCAGCAGTCAAGTTAGCTTCAATCCTGCAGCGTTAGTCTTAGTGCCGGTGGCGCCGTGGAAGAAGAAGACGGGCAGCTTGGCGCTCTCCGCAGCCTCATTAGCAGCTACTGCTGTCATGCTCGAGTCCAATGAATTGTTCATATAACGACCCACAAAGATCGGTGGATAAACGTGTGTCGTCGAGCGAACCGTACCGTAATCGGTGCACTGCATCAATAGATTCAACTTACACATCGTACGAACCCACCTCCCTCCTGTTGTCACCCCACGTACTTATCTACTTGCCATTTTGCTTTTTGCACAAAATACCCCACCCACCCTCTCCTGACGATGTTCTCTGTCCGTGCTCTACTCGTTGCGGCTGCCGCTGCTATCGTCGGATATAATTCATGGTTCTCCGCCGAGACACTTTCGCGACGATTGGTGCCGCGACATGTACATTCCGTGGCATCAAACTACTTCTGTATCTGTAGCACCTGTCGACCACCGAGAAAGTATCCGCCGAAAGGACGCAGACAAGGAGTCTCCACCTTTTGGCCATCGTTTTCGAGCTCAGGGGTTCCGTCATTCCAAAGCTTGCAGCTTTCGTGTTCATGTTACTGTAGACCCTTGTTTTTCCGTGTGATGTTACCGTAAGCGATGGGTGCCGAAGTATCGAGATTTTTAGAGCAGGACGCGCTTCAAAGCGACAATGGAATTTTACTCGAGAACCAACTGACGCCGAATGAGAGTTCAACCACCAGTGTACGACGCACTAGCGCCGACGTTGCCAATCGGTTTCAGATGTTCGTGTTCTGCCAGCATTGGGATCTCATGCGGGTCACAGAATTCCTGCGATGGTACACGGAACTCGTCAAAGTCAAGAAAAAGCAGGATGAAGGAGACGGCGATACTGGTCGGGTCATTCTGTCCGATACATCGGATGTGCGTCAACAAGTTGACAAACTTTCGAAGGAAGTTGCGATTCTGGAGGAGCTTTTGGAGCAGTTGGAAGTTGAGATTGACAGCGTCACAGTGGAGAAGAAGAATCCTGAAAGTTCAAGTGATAAACACCTTACAGAAGATTTAGAGATGGAGGAAACATTCGATGATGATGACCCCGCACCCGAAGAAGAATTCCTGGTTAGAAAGCGCAACGCCGAGAGCGAATTGAGGGAAAAGGCTGTTGCTCTACGTGACCTGAAACTACATCTACAGGGATCTATCGAAGGAGTCGAGCTCCGAGATATTGTGAAGTGGCCGCTCTTTATCAAAGCTGTGACTCAAGTGAATTTTCAGGAAACTGTGCGATCGAGTATCCAATCCAGTGCAGAATGGCATCCAGCATGCACAGGTTTTGCGATGCAGCGCGAGGGTCAAGCGAAATCAGTGCTCGATGAATTCAACAAAGGTGACATTTTACTGCCACCGCCGGCAAAGCACGAGATTGATGGCCATACGGATGATAGCGCGAGTAGCTCAGCAGCAAGTGGTGATGACAGTGAGGGTGAAGATAATGACAAAAGCGATGAAGAAGATGAGCTGAAAAGCGAGAACGAGAAAGAGGTTGCTAGCACTGAAGCTGGGTCTGGTCTGGAAGCTGCTGAAGGAGCTTCTAAAAATGTGGAAAATGACGGCGAGGACGCTGATGTCAGTGAAGAGGATGAAGATAGCGGCAGTGAGCAGGATGGACCAGTTCATCCGGTAGCGGCGATTCCAGCTGAAGATGAGGACGATCAAGTACGACCACTAAGCGAGGAGGCTTTAGCTGAGCACACCAACGAAGAATCCAACCAGATACTCCCGAATGGCAGAGCTAAAGTCGAAGCGACGATGAAGAAACCTCGAGTTATTAAACGCTCACTCCCTGACTTGTTCGACGCATCCACGCGGAGTCCAATATTTTTCGGATACTCGTACGAGAAGCAGAAAAATCGTGTGGACGAAGCTCTGGAGGGTGAAACTGCGATGAAAACAAAAGAAAACTATATCTTTGAAATGAAGATTAAGTACCAGAAGGACAAATTGGAGTCGACTTTAGTTTCAGAGAGGGGAAAGCTTCAAGTATTGATACAAAAAGAAATCGACTTGCAAGTAAAGCGCGAAAAACACTGGACAAAACGTCAGGCTGACCTTGAGCGGGCTAAGAAAGAGCTAGACCCAAATGATGTTTTCTTCCGTACAAATGAGGCACACGACAAAAATACAAGGGATCAAGAAGCTATTGAGGACACGGAGCTCAAACGACAGAAGCAAAATATCGACACGAGACTTAAAGCAGCAGCGCCAGAATGCGAGAGTTTCCTGGAACAAGTAGTTGCTGTACGCAGCACCGACAGACCGTTGGGTGATTTACGCTTAAAATTCCATGCAGAAGAACTCGAGAGATACGAACGCGAAGTCAACGCGGCAAAAGGTGCTCTTGCCACTGCGCAGGAGGAATACGGAGCACTTACAACTTCGAAACTGCGTGCGCCTGGTAAAGAAGCCAAACTTCGATCCCAGGTTTTGTATGCAGAAGACCAAATCAAGTCACGGGAGAACGAATTGGAGCGTATTTGTCGCCTCCACGAGAACGAGCAGTTTCTTTTCGAGCGTGCACAGAAAGTGTTTGACAAGGAACAACTCTTCGTGCCTCTATTTAACTGCCTAAACGCAGGGTATTCTTCAACAGATCCAGTCAAAGGTGTCGATTTCGCCTTTCAGTTAGTGGATCTTGCGGTCGCTATGCTGTTGGGCGCTGGAAGCTGCTCAGTGACCGACAAAATCAAGTTCCTCTTTGATATCTTTGCACGGAAAAGTGGAAGGTCTCAACGTGGTGAAGGTGGTTCTATCCGAGTCTTAGCCTCCGAATCACTTACTGAAATTATTCGCTTAATACTTAGTGTACTATCACGACTCGGGGATATTCGTCCTCCTCGAGCTTTGACGCAAGAATTTCTTCAAGATTTCGTGGAACGAGAGTTCTTGAAATTGAACAGTTTGTCACTTGGCGATGATACTGCCGGTACGAAGCAGATACAAGGGATGACACTATATGAATTTAACAGATACTGTATCGAAACAATTGAGGGATCGAAGTATCTGTGCGGGTTGCTTGGACACCCATGGAAATATCAACAACTAAGTCGATTTGTGGTCCAGCACATGAGTGCAATTCACCAGTACAGACTGGGTTTGATCAATGTCAACGACCTGAAGTATGCCTTTGCCTGGCAAATGAATCAACCACGAGAAGAGCTATCACGATGGAAGAAAATTATCATTCATGAACGTGCTTTGGCGATGGGAGAAAATGATCCATTGAAAACGGATTACTCGAAGTACCTACCCAAACGCCGGGCCAAACTACTTTCTAATGTAGTGCCTCTGGATCATGGTGGGTATCGCAATTTGCTACACTACCGCATGGAAGTGCTATTACGCTCTGCAGTGAAATTACAGACCAGTTGGCGTGCGAAGAAAGGTAGACAAGTGGCTAGACTGGCAGCTGAGAAGCAAGCCTTTTATCATGCTCGTGGACTCGCATTAGAAGAAGCACGACAAAATGTAGAGAAAGAATGGAGTGATCGAGATGCCAAACCTGCCCATAGTGTGGATAAAATGAAGCTCGAGACCAAAATTCGTATGAAGCAGGTGAAACTACGCACAAAAGGAAATGCTTTCACTCGAGACCAAATACTCGCCCTTATGACTGAAGAAGCAGTTCAAATTGCTCAAAAAGAAGTTGAAAACCGGTTCCGCGAAATGGAGGAAGAGCTTGGCTATCTGAAACACACTGATGCTCTGAAATTACCCCATGCGGAGATAGAGTACCTCAAGCCTCAAATTGCCAAGGGTTTGGTCGATCAACTCGTTCATGCCAAACAGGAATCACCCTCGGTGGGGAATATGTTGGAAACCATCGCTGTTAATGAAGAAAAAGCTCGACAGAAAGTTGACGCTAAGAAACACAGGTTTGATGGATCCAACAATCCTCCTGAGGTCCCGGAGACGGACACAGGGGAAGAAGTTGAGAAGCACTTCGTTGATAAAGAAGCTTCTGCTGCTCGCTTGTTTCGGACATATGAACGGAAAAACAGAATGATGCATGGTCTGTTCCCACCCGAATTGTACACTACTGGGTTTACTATCGAAGAGCTGTCACTTCAAATGACACTTTCATTTCCAGATCCACCGCTAAGAAATCTACAAAATCGACTTAAAAGAGTTTGCGACGGTATGACGGACTTCAAACTGGCTGAATTTCTGCAGGAACTACCGTCAAAACGTCATATTTGTGCCTACGTGTCGGCATTCCGACGCCATGATGGTTCGTACGACACGGAAACAATGGAGACAGACTTATATGACCATTTTCGGATGATTCGGTGCTCAGCTCAACTCGTAGCAGCTCTGGTGAATATTGCCGAAAGCGATTTAGAATTTGGTTTAACTCAAAAACTGTTGAACACGATTCAGCTGGAAAATGAACAAATATTGACTGAGATGGTAACTTTTGAGAGTCATAAACTTGCCAACGAAAACGCACTGGCAATGGCTAAGCGATTGGTTCGCATGGGGTACAAAAGGGAGATCGAAAGTAAAGATAATCAAGAAAGCTCATCTGATGCAGAGGACAACCGGCAGTACGTTGACCCTAGCAGTTTGTTCCTCCAGAAGGAGAGACATGCATTGGACCAGCGACGCAAAAAGGCATTAGAAGCGCACAGTCGACTTGTTGAGGCCATGAAAGCTTGGAAGGAGGCCGAGTTGTCTCTGTTAGAAACGGAGAAAAATCAGCTACGAGTTAGTACTTCCTATCCTGTTTTACCAGCTCACCGTACAAGATGGAGTGAACGATTCCAGAATGCTTTACGACTCAGTGAAGCAAACTCTGACCAGATCCAAGTGAAGTATACGGAAATCCTTCAGATTTGTCAAGATTTTATTGATACTGCGAGTGCAATTGCCTTGGTGCTGGTACGAGAGTTCTACTTGCCATTGCGAGAAAAGTCCATACTTCCTGCCAAAGAATCCCCAATAGATGGTCGCAAAGACAACATTCGCAGCACTTCTCGACTGAAATACGAAGCTCACGACATCCTCTTTAAAATTTGTACGGACGATCATGGACGCTTTGAAAACTCGCACGAGTACGCGGCGAAAGCTGGTGGTCACGAAGTTAGGAACTCTGCCATTTATCTTCGAGAACTTAGTGGCTATGGCAATATTCGCGTTCCGCTCCAGTGCACTGTCGATTTTCAGGGGTTCCGTGTTCTGTGCTCGTCAAAAATCTCTATTGAAGTCATCACTTGGACTGAATCAGGAGACATCCAACGAGTTTCCAAAATTCTTGTGCACGGGAGTGACAATCGTGGCAAAACGGTAACGTTCCAGAACAACGAACTCGACGAGGCTTTCGCCAGTGTCGCTAGTCGACTCAACCTTAGTCGACACAGTGCTAGAGGTTATCAAGATCTCACATCCAAGACCATGAATGCAGCGGCTGACATGCTTGGATACCTTAATGAGCAGAAGCAGCTCGTTGTCCTTAATTTCTCTCGTGCAATGCCTCCTGAAGACCCTGACGTGACTCTACACTTGGTTCAATCAACTCGAGGCATGAGCATCATGTGGCGTCAACTGCGACCTGAGCTTGTAAAACGTTTTAAAACACCTCTCTCTCCCGATGCATTATCATCACTAACATATCGTACTCCAGATTGGCAAATTCAAGCTCTTGGAGTGGAAGATGCGACGAAATATCTCGTCAAAGAGGTTATTCCTTTGTTTGCTGTAAAGTTATCACAGAAGTCGGATTATTTCGATTCTCCTGAGTTTGATCTCGTGAAGGAAATGCACAGACACGGCATCAACATGCGCCACCTCGGTCTTTTACGTGCTCAATTTTTATTCCAGTTGTCAGGAACTGCTACGCTACAGTATTCAACTGCAGAGATCCAAACTTCGCAGGATTTTACGAGAGAACTGGATCGAGGGTCACACGTGTATATTAACGGAAAAACTAGCACTGTCAGTCGAGACCGAAGTCATCGTTTTGACTCGACTTACATTACACTTACAACTCCTCATATGGGAGATTCTATCCAGAATGTTGTGGTGTATGGCGGGCGATTAGACTGTCGAGAACGATCTTCCACTATACGACGCTTTCTGCTGGGAGAAATGGTTGCACGGACATTTAAAAACATTGTGCGTCATTTCGTGCGCCAAGCTGCCAAGACGAACTCAACAGGTTTGACACAGATGCTGCACAAACAAATTTTGATTCAGTCATTGAACCTGTTGAGTGGAAGCCGAAGAGGAAGTGAAACACTCTGGAAAACTCATATATATGAGGGAATCCGTACTCGTTTTGGGTTAAGAGCGGTCTCGGAAGTCGACAAGCAAAACTTACGAAGAAATCTCCTTCCTGTGCTCGAGTATATTGTTCGACGGGTGACAGATATGATGGCAATCCCGATCACTCCACTTTGCTTAGAGCGTGTAGCAGAACTTCCAGACTGTTACACGTTTGTTCTGGACGATTTGCAGCCTTCTGGAGATTACTATCGCGTTAAACACAACGTGTCGATGTTGTATTTCTCGATGGCTTCGCTACTTCTGCTTCAAGCGACAGTTAAACAAGCTACATCATACAAGCAGCTTGTTGTATCTGACGAGCCTAATGGTTATTGGCCATTGTGTGACCGTCGAGGAACATTTGAACCAGCAAATCTCGGTTCGTATGGTGCTGAATTTCGAGGTAAATACCTTCCTGGCTGCACCCTTGAAGGTGAAGGTCCGATCATGAACGCAGACTTGAACCGGTCTCTGGTTCTTCGAAAGGATTCACGTAGTTGCGCCCAATTTCCATACCACAAACAATTTTATCCGGAAAGTGTCGACTCGTACGTATCATTAGAGACTTGGTGTCGTTGTGACGGTCATGAGAGTACACGGCGAGTGGTGTTGACACTGGGACGTTTCTGTATCAGTGCATTAAAATCAAACGTGTGGGCATTTAGTACCAACGTGAAGAGCATTGATATTTTAGCTTTTGGGTCTCAAGTGGTTTTAGGAAAATGGACTCACTTGGTTGGAACGTATGATGGAACTATACTGAGGATTTACGTGGATGGATTACTTCAAAATGAAGTGGAAGTGGAAAATGTTGTCGACCTGGAAATCCAAAAACGTGAAGCTGTCATGGCAAAAAAACGTGAAGATATTGCTGACCTCGAAGATGAAGCGAAAGGGGCGTGCTTCAAGGAGATTGACCGAGAGACGAAGCTATTCTTCGCAACAAAAGAAGGTAAACGCCAAATTAAGGCGATCAGTACGAAGCTGCTTGATGAACACGAGTTTCGTGTAAGATTGTCACGAAATGCGACGGCAAATGGTGCAGCTGGAGGACATGACAATACTATAACACTACCGTCAGATTCTCCAAAGAAAGCTGATGTGAATTCTGCTCCAGTAAAGAAAGTCACTTCCAAGGTTTCACGCACAAACTTCGAGTCGGTTGCAAAGAAACAAATTCTCCGTGAGAAGTTCGAGGCCAAGTGGCTGATTGTCGCTGCAGAATTTAAAGAGATGAGAGAGCGAGTGAACTTAAAAATTCAACGAGAGCTTGATGAACAGTCCAACCAAGAAGCACGCCAGCTACGTATCGGGTGTCTGTCCTCAGTCCGACGGAGAGATGGAAAATACTTTTTTCACGGAAATATCGCTCATGTTGCGTACTACAACGGGAAGATGCTGACTCGTGGTGAAATCAATGCTCACTACGTGATGGGAACTCGTGATCGAGCTCATGAATCTGACCACCTATTTGCATTGGCTTCGAGTAGGTTTTCTCGTGCCCTTGAGTATGCACCGGATGACAAGAAGATGTTGGAGAAATTTGCTGAGAATATTTGCGCATCACTCAAATACGATTTGGATCACCAACATGCACGGGAGATTTACAAGAAGAAGGTTCGGTGTGGCCTCAAACCGTTCGTTGCGACGGAAAATGCACACGGAATTGCTGAGATCATGAAAAATCTCCCACAGGACCCCATTTTCAGTGATTTGTTCTTGTGTTGCTATCAAAGTGTATTAAAGATCCAGCCAGATTATTTTCAACCAACGGAGTCTGAACAATGTCGTCTAACTCTTCAAGAGCTTGGTCGAATGCCGTTTGCTTTCTTCTTGGGATCACGATCTGCTAACTCACTGGTTAACATCATGAGTTGGTATGATCACAAAGATGAAGAAGACACTATTGTGTTGACATTCTCAGATATCATTTGCAAAGTGTTGGTAGATTTCCCAACGTTTTATGGAGATCAATTGACGAATATGAGGTGGTTACGGGACCTACAGAATGCTAAGGCAGTAGTTTACTTTGTGTTGTCAGTGGAATCGAGTGAAGATGTCCGGTATATTGACCTCAATGACGTGCTTGACATTTCCGAGGAGGATATGGATATTATCACGAAAAACAATAGATTCTGCACTGGTCTTCATCTTGCACGCTGCTCCAGCTTGTCTGATGCTACTATGAGACGAATTGCGTTGTGTTGTTCGCAGCTTGAGGAACTCGACATTTCGTACTGCACGTTGATCACGGATCTCGGACTCGCAGCTGTGGGGAAGTATTGTAATCGACTAGTACGCTTGAAGATGGTGTATTGCTCTCAGATTCGAGACGTTGGGGTTGAAGCGATTGTGCGTACAAACCCAAGACTCGAGGAGCTGTTACTTAGTTTCTGCGAGAGAATCACGGACCGATGCTTTCTCACAATTGGTAAATCCTGTCCCGGTTTGGCAGTTCTGGAGGTGGAACTTTGTGTACAGCTGGGCAATAGTGCACTAAAGTATCTAGCAACGATGTTGGTAAACCCCACTAAGTTGCGGAAACTGAATATCGGCGGCTGTCGACGTATCGGAGATGAAGGATTACTAGATATTCTGAAAGTGTGTACAGGGTTGCAATTTATCAACCTTTGCCAATGCGACCGGATGACAGATCTCTCGGTTCGAACTCTCACTCACAATTGTCTGGAGCTTGACACACTGAATGTGGAGGAGCTAGACGCGTTGTCTTACAAAATCTTCGTTTTCGACCAAGAAGGCGATGGCCGTGGTGTTGTGGACAAGAACCTGTTACTGAAAATGAAGTCGCTCACCCTGACAGGCTGCACTGGTTTGAATGATTTAGCTTTGGGTCATTTGAGTCATCGAGCCAAGGCAATTGAGTCGCTAAACATTTCGGCGTGCACGGAGCTAACTGATCAAGGTCTTCTCTGGCTGCTGGACGATATGTTAGATCACTCGATTGGAGGCACGCACCTAAAGCGTATTGATGTAAGCTACTGCCCAGGTTTAACAGCTAGTGGAATCCACAAAGTGGTGCTTCGTTGTCCTGCTCTCGTGTCGCTAAACTTATCCGGATGCACACACTTGAGCGATGCCAACATCATTGACATCGTCGATTCTTGCGAGAAAATTGTCAAGTTCGAACTGGCATTTTGCCGTGAATTGACGGACAGTGTGCTGTATGTTATCGCAAAGCACTTAAGTCTGGAGGAGCTAAACCTCTCACGATGTGTTCGTATCACTGATGACGGAATGATGGAGATCGCTGGACAATCTTCAGTTCTTCGCCGGTTAAACGTATCTGCCTGTAAAAAGCTGGGTGAAAGAACGCTGAATGCTTTGCTGGAGGGATGTCGGTTGCTGGAGGAAATGGACGTCACACATTGTCCACTATTCTCATCGGAGATGTTAGCTAGATTTGTCAAGCGAAAGGTGAAGGTAACCTGCCGAAAACTCGAAGAAGTTTTGATTACTTCCGCAGTGGAGGCACTCGAATCAAAAGAGCATCAGGATAGAGAAACAGAGAAACAACAGCAAAACGAGATGAGCTCTGAGGCATTGCGCTACATGACTCCAGAGCGTCGAGCCAAGTATGTGAAGACGCTTCTTGCTACAAAACCTGGAACAATGGCAGTTGTACCTGATGTGAAGAAATCTTCATCGAACAACTTACCACCGATAGTGAGAAGAAGTGAGCACGAAGATTAGAGCTAATAACTAAATGTGTTTTTTCATACTTGTATATGTACACCTATCGTTGGTACGTTGTACGAAAACCCGAAACGGAAGTTGCTCTATTCAAGTCGCGTCAATTTGTTATCCTGGCCTTGTGGAAGCACTTGAAGAACAGATAATAAACAGGATGGAAGGGAATGACGTGGATGAGGAGATGCAGAGGAACGACACTGATCCAAGTGGTCCGATGTCGTCTCACATTGAGCAGTCGATTCGTGAGTCGACAAGAATTTGGTTGTCAACAATGAATTTTCGAATCGTGACAATGTGTTTTGTGCAACATTAGAGACCATTACTGAAGCGGATGAGCTTTTACTACTCCGGGCTGAGAATGCCCTATTGAAGAGAAAACTCAAGGCACTGGAAAAAGGAGGACGTGGGGAGAAGCCGGGATTGTGAGTATATGAATCTGGTCGTACCTGTGAATGGGTTTTGACGTCGTGCTATGTTGTACTCAATCCAGGAAGCTTGTGGTTGACGAGAAGGAAATTCAGCAGATCGACAATCTGCTGAAGAAAGCAGAGGTAAATTTCGTAGATTTGCTTCGGGAAATACAAACTCAAGTGGTCCTGACATAGGACAACTGAACAGGATGCTAAGATGGAGGCGATGAATTACGTAGCTAACACATCGAGAGAGAAGGTATTCGCAACGGCGTTGTTGTGACCTAGCAAAGGTAAAATCTAACTGACTTGAACTTTTCTCTCTGAACAGCTTGGTCAAGACGTCCGCGTTCTGCAATCTATTTTACAGAAAGTGGGTGTCGGAGGTGAGTGGATGTGAAGTTCACTGTAGCTCATTTGCGCTTCGTTGTCTATCTACCATAGGCAAAAGCAGAGCGCCACGCCTTCAAGAAAAAGGTTAAGGCAAGCGAGGAAAAACTTCGTGTCGAGAAAGCCAAGATGGCGCAGGTAACTTGATCTCTGTAGAACTTTGTGAAATCATACTAAAATCCATTCTGAGCAGGAAGAAATTCGTTTCCAAGTTGACCGAGAAATCTTTGCCAAAATGATCAAGGCAGGCTTTTACGCATCGGCTTAGGAAACTTCTTTTTTTTTATCTGATTGCCAAATATTATTTTGTCAAATAGGATGACCGTGATACTTACAATCAAGAAGTGGACATCCTTGTCCAGAAGGTGACGGCAATCCAGAAAGAAAAATATGAACTTTTCAAATGGGCAAAAGAACAGCAAGAGCAACATTTGCAGGAGATTCGGAAACTTACCCGAGCACTTGGAAGGACAAAGCGCGTTGTAGACGAACAGGTAACCCAAATTTGGCAGCAAAATGCACTAGGAAAAACTCACAATACCGTTTATCTGCAATGTGCAGGCGACAAAGAGCATGGAAGTTCTCAGCGGTGTGCATCAAGTGCACTCTACAGTGTTCCGGACAACCAGTGCGTAGACATAACCGACTCCCAAGAGCAAGTAAAAAGGCAAGAGTTCAGAATCTCATTCCACTGAGTTGCCAGCAAGTGTTAAGTCACGTCTTTATTCCAGCGGACTGTAGATGATACGTTGGAGTCCGGCACGTTTCTCCGATACTTGAATGACCATTTTGAGGTCAAGAATGTCTCCATCGTTGTCCTTGAATGCTGCAATGAGTAGACCGCAGTTGGTCAATTGACTAGGCTCAATGTCGGAGATGTTGATTTCCGGGGTCTATTTTGCATGCATCAACAGTTAGCACTAGTTCCACTCCATTTTTTGTTGCAGAACGAACCGAAAACTGGAAATGGTTGTCGCCCCGCGCGTAATCAGTTGCCTCCACTTGACCCAGTTGTACACAACACAGAAGTCGATCAATTCGGTTTTGGTCAAGGGAAACCAGAGTATACGTGATCACAAAATTTGCAGAAGATTGAGAACAAAAAGTGAAAAGGATATTGATAATGTGGCGCTTGGTGACCGAGTCCACCAGATACTGCAAAAACGAAATACATTCGAGAAGCCAGCTGTTTAGTGTACATGTAGTGGCAAATAGGTATACAAAGCATTTTGGTCGCCTACTTCGATGTCCCAGACGCCGTTGGTGACAGGCGCGTCCAGATGGAAATCCACCTCCAGATTCAGCTCATCTGTAAGTGCCGCAGGGTTGGGCGAGATATCCACTGCCGTGACGTCCACCGTCGGTCGTGAGCGCAGATACTCCTCGGCCTCTTGCTTGCTCTCGCTCATGTTATTTTATTGGTTGGTGGCTTGGATACTTTTGCGTCGTTATGCGTTGCTGCAACATAAGCTTATGTTGCAGGACATGTATACAAGATGTATACTAGGTTGGGTCTGGTGCGAGAAATCTCTCCAATTTGCGGAGGACGAGAAAGATGGTAAGGCAAAAGATTTTCAGTTTCGGCAGGTGAATCTTGCGCAGTTATTGTCCATCTTTTGGGGAGAGGGTACTGGGGCGGCGTAGAGCGTGATGACGGGGCCCACCCGGAAAGCAGCTCACTTGCACGAAGCTGCAGAAATCCATACTTCTTGGTTAGACTTTGTATTGTAGACATGTAGTATGGTAGGGGCGGAGCTATGGACGCCAACGCACTCTGCGCTGTTGTACATGTACCGGTAACTACTGTGGAGTGGTCTGTTGTATCTTGCAGGTTGGTCTATTGTTCCGGCTGAAACAGTCACAGCTTTCATGAACATGAAACTCAAGAAAGTTGAAGCTGTATGGTAGTCGTGCCAGTGCATACATGTACATGTATTTAGAAATACAAACACAGCATGTGTGTTAGCAACCGCCTCATTAAGCTGTCTTGCCTAGCTTTCGCAGTTTGCCAGCTCCAACAGCTATCAATGATAGTCTATCATGCATGCTACCTACATATCCTAATTTTGACGTGACATCGTCCTATGACGAAAGCACCAACTGCGACAAGCAATGCCAGAAACGGCTTCACGTCTTGAAGATTCGATTCGCCATAGTTTTGAGGTTTCAGTATATGTACTGTAGATGCGGTGCAAAAATGCATTTAACCCCAATCTGATGTGGTGGCCATTGCGCTGCGACACCAAAGGAAGTGGCTGTTACCAAAACGAATGCTGGCATTTTCGTGCGCCAAGTGGACCGACACACACGGAGCCCATGATGCACTGCAGAGCATTGCGGTGGGAGACAAGCGTTGCCGCCAGACATTGGCACGGTGTCGGGGAGGCGCGGCTGCTAGTGCAAATTGCAATGGCGCCAGTCACCGGCCGCTCCAGCAGCTACCATTCATACAGTACCCATCGCAAGCGACCGCCGGCAACGTTCTCGCGGTCGGAACTGTTTTATGACGTATCCGTTCTCGACCCGGGTTTGGCACCAAAAAGCTCTGAGCAGAGGTCCACCGATGCAGACCAGTGAGTGGATGTACATGTACAGTAAGAGCAAGAGCTGCTCAATCTGAGAAAAGGTTGGCGCGAGTCAAATAGAGACGTCCAAAGCGGTAGTCCGTCCACGATGCAGGCTATCCGACTTGGTCAGCAGCACGCGAAAGCAGGGCAAGTTGCAGGTTGCCCGGCAACCTGCACGAAACAAAATGGGTTCAGAAACTCGTCCCACTGTATACAGTAGTATTTTTCAGGATATTTTGGTTTGTGTATAGTCCATCCAGCATACTTGACTCCAGTATGGTTGTATACATGTTCATTATGTCTCAGAAGTGTATACCTCGTATTTTATTATATACCGACCACCTGTCTGCGAAAAAAATGCTAGAAACGTTGCCGCCGCCAAGCGTTCAGTTGGCCAGTTGCAGTCTGGTAAGCAAGGCTGGAGAGGCCCATATTTTATTATCCACGTAAGCCATGCCTTCCACGGCTATCGTTGCGCCCTACGCCGCCCCAGTGGCCCCCACCAATGCCGAAGACCACCAGGAACAGCCCAAGACGCCCACCAAGAGTCCTAAGTCCGTGCGCTTTGCCAACACGAAGGAGCTCGAGAGTAGCCGCCCGCAGCTGGCCTCGCACTACCCGACACCTCACATGGCACGAACCGTGCCGCAGAATGGGTCCACTACACGCCGCTACACCATCGACGAAGTTGAACTTTACTTTAGTGAGGACCGCCCCGAATTTCCCGTCGGGTTTCGAGACTACGCGGTGCAAAAAGCTGCCAAAAGTGAGAACTTTGTGCTCTGCGGGTTCATCGAAACCCGACGAGTGAAATTGGGTATCACCAGTTGGAGCAAATGCTGGGCCGAGTTGTACCACGGCATTTTGGTTCTACGTAGGTTCAAAGACACCATTCAACGGAAAAGGAGTTTAATTCCTGTCGCCAGTGGGCGATTGGAGTTTCTCGACTTTAAAGACAACATCATGCAGGTAGATTTCCTTTATCAGGGCAGAAGTGAGACCAGTATCCTACGTTTCCAGACCAAACAAGACATGTTCCTTTGGTGGTGGTCCATTCAAGTAGCTGCTCGTGTGCCGATGGAGCCCCAGTTGTTGCACAAGTGCATGAGTCGATCGACCCTGTCGCCGTTCCAGATCAAAGAAGGCACGTACCAAGTGGATAATGTGTTGTTTCCCAAATTTACGCAACCGGTGCTAAACCCGTTGAAGAAGAAAATGCAGACTCCTCGAGGAGTTACGCACCTCCTTTTTATTCGTCATGGAGAGACCGAGAACATCAACTTCCGAGTATGTGACCGAGATAAGAGACTGACGAAGCGTGGAGAAGAGCAAGCAGTGATCACGGCCAAGTCTTTGAACAAAATGTTTAAACTCAGAGGAGATGGCAAACCGAGTGTCCGTTTGGTGTATGGAGGATTGAGGCGGACCGTGGAGACAGCCGCGATCTTTGCCAAGACGATGCCGTGGCTTGCCAACAAGTATGAGTGTTGCTTCTTGGAGGATGGAGCACCCAAGAACGTAGATATTAACCACCGCTACGACTACCGAGAGTCAATGCACAAGATGGCCTTCCAGAACCTTTGCCGTTGGGATGGTGATGATAAACTGGCACGTAGTCCCAAGGGTGAACTGGAGAACTTCAAGATTATTATTGCGCACACGAGCTTCATCCAGTTCTGCATGGCGCAATGCTACGACGTTCCCAAGGAGATTATCCAGCTGGGTGCCCCCATCAGCCACTGCGGCATCACACGCATCGATCTGAGTCCAAACGACGAGATGCTGGGCAAATTTTCCAACCGAGTTTCACACCTGCCGCTCACACACCAGACCAGTGAGTAAAATATTAAGAGTTCGATAACCTAGTGAGTGATGTAAACCTTATAAACTATTTCGCCCACCCAAAACCTTTCCAAGATGTATCTCCAAGTTGTAAGTACGAGAAGATCACCATTTGCAGACACCGAAACTTATGTGAAATGACGAAAATACTGATGAAAAACTCAATGCATGTATTGATCAAGAGGATACACGATATGTACGCTGAGGTTCACTCTGGTCAATGAGCGAGCACTAGTTCTGGTCTCCGTTTCGGTGGAACGGAGAGCTACATCCACCGCGTGGACTGAAATGCGAATACTTTGTCCGTCACCTTAAGCAGTGCAAACCTGTTTGCCGACGTCACTGGGGCATCGGCTGCCGGAGAAGGAGCCCGGTGAGGTGATGCCCAATTTATCGGCGGAGCTTATAATTGCCAAGTAATTGCCGCGGTCCGATTTCTTGCCACACGACTCGGGTGTGAGCTTATCGACTGAAGCTGAGCTGGTACGTGCAATGGCATCCTCGAGACTCAACGGGTAACGTCCCACAACGAGGATATAGTCTCCTGCAGGCAATGCCAATGACATGTACGGGTCGCGGAAGCTGATGGAGCGGTAGTGTGTGCGCTTCGCGAAGTTGTCATCGTCATCACTAGAGTTCACAAGGTCGGCAGCCGACAAACCCGCCGAGTTAGCGCGGAAAAGGTAGGCCACTGGATCAATGTACGCACTCTCGCAGTTGCCATTGACATCCATGAAGTTTGTACCATCGGCACTTCCGTACGATGCCACCTCTACCGTGATACGGTTGAAAGCTGGCACTGTAAATGGGATGTAGTCCACGGACACAGCATTTTGAGTGCGTACGATAGAACCCTCGACACCAGTAGCGTAAGCAAGGGCTGCTTCGCGATGATAGGGGCACTGTGTGTACGGAGCATTCGGAGACACGACGTTGCATTGCGAACCAATGTAGCTGCCTGGTGCAGTAGCTTTCACGATTGCGCTGGTGCTGATGGTGAGCTTGTAATTGCCATAGTTGGAGGTTCCTTTGTCACAAACACGAACCTTAGGAGACAAAGGCATTTGCTTGTTCGCAGCCTGTGCAGGCGTGAGTCCCGATGCACTAACCGCCAATCGGTAGGTGCCTGCTGAAAGCTTCATGTACAAGTACGAGTCGGCATTACTGATCGATCCATCAGCGTTACCGTAACCATTGGGGGCATTATCGTTCTCGGCAAGGGCGGTCATCGCTCTAGTAGCCGTGTTAACACTGAAGAGGATGATGCTGGAGTCCAAGTAACCAGCATTGCAGTCCCCGTTAACGTCAACGTAGCCCCCACCATTCTTCTCTTCCATGGAGAGAATATCGAGCTCGACTGCCGCCTCTGACGATAGCGTAAAGTCCACGAAGTCCACCGAAGTGAACGTAGCCGTCGATTTGATCGTGCCGTCTACCGTGGTCTTGATAATTTGTGCGGGGGCAGCAGCTGGAGCTTGAGTCGGGGGTGACGTCGTAGGTGCAGAAGTAGCAGCAGCGTAGACAGCATTGTTCGGGAGAATGTTGCGCTTCTTCATGTCATTAACGAGCTTGTAGCTGTTAATTGCAGTGTTGGGGCAGCCACCGCAGTGATGCAGAGCGACAACTGCATTGTCCGACCAAGCAATGACAGGAGATCCGGATGATCCACCCTGAGTGTCGAGCATGTACGCGACTTGATCCCTCGCACAACCATTTACGGTCAGCGATGTCACCTTGCCCCAGCCATTGTCGGTCTTCATGGCGATACGTTTGCCCCATCCAGCAGGGTGCTGAGGGATGTAGATCCGTTCCGAAAGTACAGCTCCTTTTTCACGAAGTTGTAGGAATCCATAGTGCCCTGAAAGGTTAGTTGGGAGCTTCACGAGTGCGTAGTCAAGAGTTGGGTCGGCGTAAACGAGCGTTGCAGATCGAGCTCCCACTTTGCCACCGCAAGCCAATCCCTTGTTACAGTTGGTGCTGCACGTCGCACCTTGAGCGTTGAACTCGAACTCTGTGTTAGAAGCGTGGGCTTGCTCTGAAATGCAGTGGTTGTTGGTGATAAGGTGACCTTCAGTTCCCAACAGCCAGCCCGTGCAGAAGAAGGAACCCGTCGACTTGTGGATCAGCAGGCGTGCCACAGCACCCGCAGCCTTGTACGCGTCTATATATGATATGTAGCAAACAGCCTGCTGACTTTCATCTGCGCCGCACACTTCCTCTTGTTGGGATAAAGCGTTGTTTGCGGGCTGAGCCAAGAATCGGTAGCTATCGACGGTAAAACCCAAGCACAAAAACATATTCACTGGTTGAGCTCCAACAACCGGATCAGTCGGTTGTGTGAACAGCTCCACGACAATAGAAGTGGTCTGAAGAGCATCAGAAAAGAAGTCCCCACTTGAGTCGTCGCCGTGGTATTTCAACACGGTCGTTTCCTGGTCATTTGCATTGGCCGCCCGAATCTGCACGTAGTCGTTTTTGGGGAGATTGAAGTTCGTGAAGTGAATGGAGATAAACTGTGCCAACGAATTCGTGATCGTGTACGCGAACTGCGGCTGGGTGGTCGAAGCATCGGTGAATGGCGGGTACTCGATACTCGCGCCGCATCCAGCGCCAAAGTTCAAAGTTGCAACGCCTGCAGGGGTACTGTTGGTTGGAGTTTGAGCATTCACGATAGTTGTCCATGTTGCAACAGCGAAGGCCGCAACTCGGTGGAGTAAACGGGTCATGACACTTGATCCTCCTGCTGTTGCTGTTGACTGCTTGCTGTTTGTCCGACAGGGGAGATTGGAAAATGACTACTTCTCCTTGCTTCAATTCTTGAATCTACTGGTTAGGTATTCAGTCACCCCTCTAACGCAAGCCAAAGTGCACTAGGGAGTTGGAAACTCCGCGATATTCAACGGATGGCACGAATGGGACGTGTCTTGTATTGATGAGCTACCGAACCAAAAACGTAGGCGGTTGCGGTGTTGCATAATATACACTTTGCATATCCCACCGACCAACTGCACTGCATGAATTAAAAGCTTCTCTGGCGGTTTTGAAATGAGTTACTACGTTTTGGGTGAACGTTCCGATGGCAGACCAAAATGGGATGATGGCAACCACCACTGGGAGGTTGTCACCGTCAGCAAATTTCTCGGCCCCTTCAGGCGTGAACTAACACTATTGCCGAATTCGGTGAAGTACAACTTCGCTAAAACGGACGCACCCATCAGACGTATGGAAAAGGAGGAACCCCTTTCTTGTCAGGCAAGTACACGTGCATTCATCGGGTGTTAGAATACAACGCGTAGTACCGCTGAAAGTGTACAGCACTGTAGTTTACACTGCAGCATCCGCTGGAAGGATGTTGCGCCACTTCATGTCGCTCACGAGCTTGTTGCTGTTGATTGCCGTGTTTGGTCACCTACCGCAGTGGTGCAGAGCAATGACAGTATTGTCAGACCACGAAAGCACAGGTGATCCCGATGACCCACCTTGAGTGTCCAGGCAGTACGCGACTTGATCCATCGTACAACCTCCCGTTGTCAACGATGTCATGGTTCCCCAGCCACTGTCGGCTTTCATCGCATGCGCTTGCCCCAACCTGCAGGGTGCTGCGGTACGTACATGTATACTCGTTCCGACAGTACTGCTCCAATACATGTAGAACGAAGTCGAAGGTAGCCGTATTCGGTGGATAAATCACCAGGTAGCTTCAACAGGGTGTAGTCCAGTGTTGCAGATTTAGCACGAGTCGAGCCCCCGCACGCACGAGGGCTGCCACAATCGATGCTACAAACTGAGCCTTCAGCATCAAATTCGAACTCCGTGTTGTCTGCATGAGCTTGAGTGGAGATGCAGTGGTGGTTGTTGGTAATCAAATGACCCACGCTACCGATTAACCAGCCAGTGCATAAGAAAGCACCTTCGGGTTTCTTTACCAAAAGACGAGCCACGGCGTTAGATAATTAAAAGGCATCAGTGAAAGACTTGTAGCACGCTGCCTCTCGACTGTTGTCAGCACCGCACACCTCCTTGGATCCATTTAGCGATGGACCTTGTGCCAGATATCCATAGAAAACCCAACACATTCTGATGCATTGTTTGCACTACGTCTGCGATTTCTGTGAACAGCTCCACAATTACAGAAGTTGTCGAGAGAGCTGAAGTGTAGAAATCACCTCTCGACTCATTGTCGCGAAATTGTAGAACCTGTTTCTCGCTAGGTCCAGCATCAGCGGCACGAACTTGAACTTAGTCACTTGCGGGCAAGTTGAAGTGCTTGAAGTGAACGGCGATAAAATGCGCGAGTGGGTTTGTGACCAAGTATGGAATTCATCGAAGGGTACTCCATATCGCCACCACATCCTACGCCAAAGCTTTCGGCATGGATACCTGCTATCGAGTTGTCGCTACTTAAGTTGTTGGAATATTCTTTAGCGGTTGTTGTTGCTGTGAGTGCCACTGCCAAGACGAGGATGCGAGACAGAATACCAGTCATATAAGCCGCGTATGTGATTGCAGTCAAGTGTTGAGAAGCTTTGATACGCGTGAAGGCGACGATTTCAGAGTGCCGTTCATGCAAATGCCATACCCCGTATTCCCTGGCCTTGTCCACTTCAGCCCGTTTTGTTTGCGGTCGCCCGTATTGGGATGGTACACCGGACGAATTAGACCCTTTAGTGCACTGTTGCATCTCAATTGCTCCTGGGAAGGACCGAGACACAACATCGCAGGAGTAAGTACAAGGTTTCAAAAAGTAAAGCATAAAGTCGATGTGTACTGATGAAGGTAGATTTCCCATCTAAAATGGAACTTAGGGCAGGAACAACGATGCTCGTCACAAACGAGTCCATGTATTGATTGAGCAGATCAACCTTGAGTAGCAAGTTTAGGTGCAAGCGTTAGCCGGCAGGATGCCGCGCCAGCGCATGTCGTTGACCAGTTTGTAGCTGTTGATGGCCGTATTCGGGCAACCACCGCAGTGGTGTAGAGCGACCACACTGTTGTCCGACCAAGCAACGACCGGGGAGCCTGATGAACCGCCCTGAGTATCCGAGTAATACGCAACTTGGTCCGAAGCACAACCTCCCATCGACAACGACGTCACTGTTCCCCATCCGTCGTCCGTCTTCATTGCGATACGCTTGCCCCAACCGGCCGGGTGCTGCGGCACGTAGACGCGTTCATTCATGACAGCTCCACTCGAGCGGAGATGTAGGTAACCATACTCATACGCCAAATTAATGGGCAATTTGACCAGAGCATAGTCGAGAGTCGGGTCAGCGTAGATCAGCGTCGAGTATGAAGCCCGAATATTTCCGACGCAAGAGCGAGGACTGGCACAGCTAACACTGCAACTGGAACCTTCAGCCATGAACTCGAACTCGGTGTTGCTAGCGTGGTCTTGAGTCGAAATGCAGTGGTGGTTGGTAATGAGGTGTCCTTCGCTACCAATGAGCCAACCCGTGCAGAAGAACGAGCCCGTTGACTTCTTGATCAACAGACGTGCAACAGCGTTGGAAGCTTGGAACGCACTGGTGTAGCCCGAGTAGCAGCGTGCTTCCCTGCTGTTGTCCGCACCGCACACCTCTTCCTTGGAACCATTCAGTGTTGAACCCTGGCCAAGGTACTGGTAGCTGTCTACCGTGAAGCCAACACACTCCGACGCGTTCGCCGTCTGCAACGAGCTCGCAGCATCCGTGAATAACTCCACGATCACCGACGACGTCGACAGTGCATCAGAGAAGAAGGTGCCGCTGGAATCATTGCCGCGGTATTGCAGCACTCTAGTGTCTTTAGCCGTAGGATCAGCCGCGCGCACCTGCACGTAGTCGGTGTCGGGCAAGTTGAAGTCCTTGAAGTGCAATGTAATGAACGCGGCCAACGGATTCGTGACCATGTAAGCGTAACGTGGCTGCACCGTCGAGTTGTCGGTAGTTGTCGGGTACTCGCTGTTGCCTCCGCAACCCACGCCAAAGTCTTCCTCTTCAACACCAGCAGCTACGCTATCAGCGCTGCTGCTATTGGTATATTGGGCCGTTGCGAACGATGATAGCGTGGCGGTGAGCGCCACCGCTGACGCTAAGGCATGGTAAAGCAGGCGCGTCATGAGCTCTTCGTCTGTCTTCAAAGGCGGTGTTGCTTGTTGGTCCGTCGATGGAAGTTCAGGAATGAGCTGGTCTTGGCGAGCTTCAAAGGTGGATTTTTGCCTTCAAAAGGATGAGCACCTTGAGCAGCAAGCACCAAAACTCCCGTACCCCGTTTCCTTCTCACTCCGGCGTAGCAGTTACCAACACCGGCAAATTCCTTCATTACTCAGCGGCACTTGGTTCTTGACACTTCTCACTGCTCAATCAAAGGTGGTTTCACCAACGCTTTCAACCAGTTTTATCGAGTGAGATGCAGCAACTTTCTCTTCCTCGCCGAAATGCGATCAAGCAGGACCATTGGCACCCATACAACCACAGTTTACTCCACCGATGTTGACACCATCTAACCTAAAAGCGGCAAACTATAGTTGGAACCCACAACTTGCGACCTCCACTTGACTCTTGACACTTCAGCTTCCATCACTGTAGACCCAACCGCAGCGTTGACAATCTAGCCAGACCAGAGTTGGCTACTCTACAGTTTACCATCAACAGAAGACATGACTCTCGTGAGCTAAAAAGACAATTTCTGATGCACAAAGGGTGGTGTTAAAAAACACCGAGGGATAGAGGGAAGGGCGGGGCTTGACGTTGTAGCAGCCCGTAACCCGTAATAAATCACCGACCTTGAATTGTAGCACAGTGAGACGTTGAAGCAATTTACTTCTTGGCCGTCTTCTTGACAGTCTTCTTGGTTTTAGGCGAGACCTTCTTAGGGGCCGACTTCTTGGCCGCAGCCTTCTTAGGGGCCGCCTTCTTCGTGACGGTCTTCTTAGCAGCAGCCTTCTTAGCAGTAGGCAACTTCTTCGCGGCCGTCTTCTTGGCCGGGGCTTTCTTAGCGGCCACCTTCTTAGAGGCAGCGACCTTCTTGGCCGCCGTCTTCTTAGCAGTAGGCGACTTCTTGGCCACCTTGGCCACCTTCTTAACGGTCTTGGCCGACTTCTCAGACACCTTAAGGCTTTTCTTCTTGGTGGCCGAAGGCTTACGCAGCTCAGGCGACAGCTTGTACGAGCCCTTGACCTGGATGAACTTACCAGCATCCACGGCCGTACGCAGGGCCTTGTTCAGGTGGTGGCTGGCGTAGTTGTCCTTCTTGTTCTCCACGACCTTGGCAATGGCCTGGCGCGAGGAGCCGTTGCGCTCCTTCAGCTCCTTGATGGCGTCCACAATAAGCTCAAAGTACGACGGACCGTTGTCACCCGTGTTCTTGGCGGCCGGGGCCTTCTTAGCCCGAGGCTTCTTGGCCTTAGGGGCCTCCTTAACGGCGGGTTCCTCCTTCTTAGCGGCGGCGGCCGTCTTGACCTTGCGGGCCGAAGGCGAGCGCGTCGGCACAGGGGCAGCGGCCTCCTCGGCCGGAGCGGCAGTAGTAGTGGGCGTGGGCTCAGCGGCCGTAGCCTTGGCGTCGTCGGTGGGAGCCATGAGGGTTGGAGAGAGTAGGGAAGAGGGGGTCGGAGCCGTCGGCGTCGAGTTGTTTTCTGCCACTCACGCGGGTTTTTGGATTTGGACTGCTGCAGTTTCCCGCGAAAGTAGAGCGCGCCAATCAGCGACGACTGAGGTAAGGTTCCGCCAATTATAGACGAGCAAGCGAACCGACAGGCGAAAACAACTGATTAGGGGACAAGGAAGGGTTGTGGAGACGTATTTAGAACCAAATGGCTACATTGAAACCGCCGATGACGATACCGGTACTGTAAAACATTTGTGTAGCCGGACAGGCGCAAATTGCATACAAACAAGAAAAGTGTCATCAAATGAAAAACCTTGTTTAAAAACCCATACAAAGGCAAATCAACACACGAGTACATTACCTACTCGAGTTCTGTCTCTTCTATCTCATCTGTGTACATGTATCTGTCAATGATGTCGTCCGAGTCGTCGATCGTATCCTCCACCGCGTCGAGACGCTCCAATGCCTCCACAAGATCCGTCTCCGGAAAAATGGCCTCATTATTGGTCTCACCAGGAACCTGTTCCCCCGCACACTTTGAAAGCCCCGAAAATCCGCTTTTAATAACTCGGGTACCCAGGCCTTTCCACGATTTCATCGCCCACGTGATGGCGTCCTTGTGTGAGGGAGCGACTAATTTAAATGGCACTCCCTCACGCTGTTCATGGTGGGCACGGAGCTGAGCTGTTAGTTCGTTTACCCATTCTTTGCGTAGTCGCTGCTTAAATGGCCGGAACCACGAAATGTCTGCTGGCTGACAGACCGAAGTAAGCCCCGGCGGTACACGCACCAGGTGAACACTCAAAAGTTCTGCATGTTCAAGTACTTCGTCAGTCCAGTGTGCCGAAAAATCGTCCAAGAGAAGGAGGACCGGGCCACTCTCTTCTCGGTCGGCAAAGTGATAATCCAAAAAGCGTACCGACAGATCCGACGTCCACCAAGCGGATGCGTTGCCGTATATTTGCACGTCTAAATCCTGAGAAAGTGTAGCCATTTCTTTCCATAATGTATTACCGAATCCGTTTTGAATCACATCATTGTAAATTGCTTTTTTCTCAATTGAGGACGGCTTGGTTTTCATTACGAGGAACGGAGTGTATTGTTCACCAGTTGAGTCGGCCATAAACATACCCCTGATGCGCTCTTTGTCTTTGCCTCCACATCTCACCCAGGCTGTTTCAGCACCGCGTTTATCAATTGTCTTCTTGGGAAGATACTCAAAACAGACTCCACTTTGATCAGCGTTGTAGATTTTCTCTACACCCAACTCAGCTTTCACTTGAGCTACTTTTTTCCAAAATTCTACAGCTTCAGCTTCCATTGCCGCCGGCTTGTTTTGGCCTTGACGTGTCTTAGCACGAAGGGATAAGCCATGGCGCCGAAGGAACCCTCGCTGCCACACCCAACTCCCTTCGAAAACTCCAGCAGGAACGCGTTCGACCTCGGCAACAGCCTGTGCCTTCAGCTGCAACATGAGTCCCGACACTGGGACCCCTTCCTCGCGCAGAGATTGTGCCCACTCGACGAGGGACTCCTCTAGCCGTAGCTGCAGACGCACACATAGATTCGATACGCGTTCGGTCTTGAAGCCACTCATATATTCTTTTTCGATTGTTTTCTTGCTTTTTTGTTGTGAGATGCTGATAAAATTTGCTGAGTGTTGCTGACATGTCGTTCGCATCGTGAAAATTGATCACTTCGAGCCTCTTGTTGTACGTCTCCACCTCACGCTGGTAGTTACTAGGCTGACTGCCCCGACCTCCAGGTGCATGCTTGCGACCACGAGCCATGACGTCCTGTAGACTTGACTTCCTGCAGACTTGATGTTTTCTGGCTTGATTTGAGAAACTGCGGGAGAGTGCTTCATAGCACGAGCAGAAACGCGTAAGAAATTGTCTGTCCGCTTGGACTAATGGTCAACTGTAAGGTTTTTCCTTTTTTAACTCTCGACGCTGATTGGCTTAGGATGCTGTCCGCATAGACACATCGTCCGGCTAGACAAATGTTATACAGTAGTGACCCACGAGATCTTTAGTCTTCAAGAAGCAATGCTTCCGTGTTTCTGTGCGGCACATACAAACAGGGATTGACAGTAACTCGTTTGCAAACTACTGATCACTAATGTCTACTGCAAACTACTGCTTAAACTACTACAGTAGCTAGTAGTTCAGGATATGCAGATTACGGTTGCTGCAGTAACTAGTGACTCGGATCGGCAGCACAAATTACTGTTGCGCGTCCGAAGGATTCCGCGCACAACCTTGCGTTCGTGGGCGTTGCCACGAATCTGCTTGCATGAGAAAATGCGCGTTCTCAGCGGGAGTTCATGAGCGCTGCTGGTGGAGAACGAATCTGACGCTAAATGTACGTTATTGAGCTAGCTTCTGTCGTCGCGATTCAGTGCCACGCCACGGTGTGAAAGTTACGTTTAGATATTTGCCTAGACCGAGATGCAGTGGCTGGCGCCTTTCCTGTGCTGCCGCCTGGAAGATATCTTCGTTTAGACTCACTCCACAACTTTCTTCCGAGGCCTCGCGTCACTACCTCAACTCCAACTACCGACTCGCTCCTACCGTGTCGTGCACAACATCATTCCCTGTCTACTGCTCCACTTCACCATGAAGTGTACCGACCCTGCCTGTTCCTATTCCGAGTTGAAGACGATCGATCCATGTGGCGTGTGTGTTTGTGGTGTTCACCATTTGTGCAGCAATGAACTGTACGACTCGGGTAATCTCTCCGAGCGTTTTTGCAGCGCATCATGTGTTTACAAATAGAAGACGGCCACACCTCACACTTCGGCGCCGGCGTCAGCGGAGAGCGAAACGCTTTCCCAAGAAACATTTGATTCAAGTCCGCTGTCTGATTTGCAATTTCCAACGATTCCATTGGGCCGGCCTACTGAGCTTAGTAGCCTTGCGTTTGCCCTGGTGGACTTGACGACAAGGTCGACTGATTTGTCTGGTGTAGACGCCTTTGGAATTCCTCTGGACATCCTTCATTACCGCCAATTGGATAGTCGACACGACGTATGGGACGTCATGCATCGTTCGGCTACGCTGCACCTAACCAAAGACGAAGAAGAAGCCACGTATATATGCCTTTTCCGTGCTAAGCACAACTCCTGCAAACCATACACTTCTCCGGATGCGTGACACAGGGCTCTGTGCCGTGTCATGCACTCCGCGAATGCAAGGGGTCACATGTTTGCTCTTCACCGTAATAATCCGCTTGGACATGCGGAAGCGACAAAAAGGAGCTGTTGATGGTGTAACGGGGGTACACACAGCTACTTCCTTCTTTGGTGTTCGCCACACCAAATACGTCTCAGTGGACAAATGCCCACTTGCATTAACCCCTATTGGTAGAACGTGGCACCTTTCTACCGATCAGAAGCTCAAGACCCCAAACTAATGGAAATTAATAAACAGTTCTCATTTAGATCTATAAGCCTCTAGACCATCTCTACCTTTAAAGTGTGAAAGCCTTAAGACGTCGACGCTTCCTCCTACACGTGCGCCCACGTGTATGTCGCAGTGGTGAGCCAAGTAGTCCACCACAGATGAGGTCAGGCTCGCGATGGCAAACGCAGAGCTCCCGCACCAACCAGTGAGAGGCCATCTCAGCAACGAGGCATGCTTCAAAAGCTGTGGCCGCCAACGCCAAAAGAGCTTGAAGTATTCATTGCGCACTGGCTGATTAGCGCTGGGTTGCTGTACAATACTGTTGCTACGGACGACTTCAAGCTCCTGGTTCAGCAACTTACTGGTGACTCCGATGCCACCATCCTGCCAGCTTCGACATTCAGGAAGCTTCTTGACGCAATCGTTCCAACATTCTGTAAACTGAATGCTGATTTGCTGTTGAGCGAGTTTTCAGCTGCCCATCATTCCCACTTCTCAACCCTAACCATGATACATGGACCACTGCTAACGGGAAGATTGGCGTGGTGGGATCTTTGGCGTGCTGGATCGACGCGACACGAACTTATCGAGAGCTTGCACTGGTTGTTATGGTGTCCAACGGCTCGCATGTATCTGCTGACGTGAAGAAGTTGATGAGCAGACGTATCGCAGACTTGTATGGTGTCGATATCAATGCTATGGCTGAATTCACAATATCAAATACGGTAATCTGTGCGAATAGGCAACGCCTGATATATATAGGAAGCATCAGAGAATAACGTGACCATGTTCATCAAATCGGCGTGCAAAAACGTTGAAAGGACTGATTTTGATTATATCATATTTTGACTTCAGGTAAGTGTTGGGCATATGCAACTCGCAGAAATCCCCTGTGTCTTCTAACGACCACTGTGTGCTCGATTTCCTCGCGATTGCTTTCTACCTCGTGCAAGTTGAATATGGGTCATCTTAAGCCTAAGATCCACGAGGTTAGCAGATAATGGACGGCACACAGAGTTGCATTGGATAGAGTTTCCCCCTTCTCATGGCAACTTAACCCTATTGTGTCAAATTTGTACTTGGCATTTGCATGTGAATTTCCGATACAAATCCGTAAAACATACATAAATGCTTGGTTTTAGTCCGATACCCACAACCTAAATATTGAAAATGTGCATGTTTAAGGTGACATTGTATTGTCATAATTCCTAAAACCAAGCATTTACCGCATTCCTCCGCTTTTCTGGGCCACCCAAGAAATAACAACTCATTCTCAGCTTCGTATCTAATCTTACACTGGCATGTTTGCGGCATTTCATACCTTAAAATAATCCTGATCTGCTGCTCGTTTTCGCAATATTTTTTTAGCATGCCGTAACGACAGAACTGAACTAATTACCACCATGTTTCCGCACTGTAGTCAAACACAAATTAGGTTTTTTCGCGTATCTTCGCGAATATTCGGTGATAATTAGCAAACCCGGCACCTGAGCAATCCAGAGAGCAAAGCTGACGCACCCAATGCAGCTTTAAATCATTAACCTTTCGTGGTGAAAGGGCGCATTTCTCGCCATTTAAGGGGGGTTACCAAAACACGGTAGAAAATACCCCCTAAAAGGGGAAGAATGCGCCCTTCTACTCAGGTTCAACCTATAGTCAACCGTGTTTATGACATATCAAAAAAGGTGCGTGCCGTAATCATCAAGTAATCAGAACCGTATACTAAACCAAGTAATACACTACCTTTCTATCGCACCCAGCAATCCTACAAATCACCGCAGATGGCATGTCTCATGAGACATGCATGACGAGTACCGTGAAACTGTCAAAGGGCGATAAATGCGCCTTTTCAGAAGCGAATGATTTAGATTTGTATAGTATAGTTAAGGGAAGTGGCTCTCGAAAGGGTTAAAACGCCGCAACCCCTCCCCCCCCCGCCCGCCGTGGCAAAGCTTAAGCAAACGAGGTATGTTTTCTTTTGTTAAGTTGAAATGTCGCAAAACAAATAACACATCCACATTTCGACCAATCGCCAAGACATTACTATTTAGATGTACCGAATAACCTAAGTCAACACATACAGCAAAAATGACGTACAGAGACCAGTGTTTACATGCCCCGGCTAAATAACAGTTGAAATGAAAATGAAACACACGTAACTGCCGTCTTTTTGTATTATCAATCAACTCGGTAGACGTCGTCGAAATCGTCATCTAAACAAACTCACTGACTTGAACATCTACCTGTCCTCCTATCTGGAGAGCTTCGTTGACGATATCGCTGGCATCTTGACACACGGCGTCTTCCTTTTGAATTTCCACTTGAGCGGTGGCAATCAGTCCGCATTTCCGAAAGCCTCCAGTAATAGTAGAGGCAGTAATAGTGCGCCAAGCTGCACTTAGCCAACCGCACAAACCTGCGTAAAGTGATGCTGCCAGCACCATGAAGCCTTAAAAGGAGCAATTTTTGCCGTTTTTGCTATTTCTAAAGCTTCAACACGCAACATGGTAGCGTAACTGGAACACCTTCAGCGCGCATACCGTTGATCCATCGCAAGACGCTGTTCTTCTGATGCAGGTAGAAATGTTCCTTGGCCTAGATGACGCACCTTTCGCTTAGTTCCCCCGCCTGGCTGACTGGACAGCTCCTCAATTTGCTCTGCTTGCGGTGCCAGGAGTAGATGAGCGTCCGGTGGCTGTTGTATTTTACCTTGGGCAGGTCCGGATAAAACACGTTGATTGTCGTATCTATGTCGTCAAACACTATTAAATGCTTAAGAGCTCTCAATTTTTTTTCTGCCGGAAAAGATGTCACTTTGTTCTGCTTTTTAGCGCGCCCTCGCCCTTTTGGGCGTCTCCTCTGCGCAGGTGCCATGAACTGACAAAGCGAACGACTGGACGGAAGGGAGCTGTATGCCTTGACACAGGATGCACGCGTCGTTGAGTACTCTCCATTCTGATTGGCTAATTGGTGCTGTATGCCTTGACATATAGAACGTCGTCACATAGATTATTCGGTAAGAACAAGAAGATGCAAAGAACGAGTTATGCTCCAGTTTATTGTAGCTGCTTTAAGGTAGCCTTCCCGGCTGTATAGACATCAGCGTAGCAGACTATGGAGCTTGGAATGACACCATTGTTGATGTACAACTTGCTCACGCGAGGAAGTGGATAGTTGTTGTCGCCTGAGTGCTTAATGATGCACTCCATCACGTTTTGAAGCGTAACAAAGGTCTTGTCTAATGTTCGGCTTGGCGAAAGCTCAAACGCGGCTAGAACGGCCCCAATTAGAGCGTCTATTTTGTGAGTTGGTTGCTGGTACTGAACGGACTGGATCGCGTTGAAGACGGACAGATCCAAAACGTTGAGGTCGGGCGACTTGGCCGGCTGAAACGCCATACAGATGTTCCAGCCACCTTGTTGAGCAGCTTGTCGAACTGTGGCCTACGCTGCTGCTGCATGAGGACTAGCGTTGTCGTGCTGCACTCGAATTGTTCGTCGTTTGCCTCCTATCAAAAATAGACCAACAGTTTAGTTAAATTACTAATACAACATGCAAATACAAACATATATCCAACCTGGCCATCTCTCACGGATTGCTGGGAACAACTTGGTCTCGAGTATGTTCGCGTACTCATCAGATATCATCGATACATTCTTGGTCTCCAATTCGCCAGCTAAACGATTAACCCCTTAGTTCCCGTACGTAGGAACGCTCAACATAATGAGGTGTATAGCCTAACTCGATTTTTTGCAGGATCTATGTTATGTTGGAGGTCCAACATAGGGGATTTTTATACTTGAAATTTGTATGGGTGACCTGTCAATCTCCCGGTATACTGGAATCAAGTTATCGTTTTGAGTGGAAAACGACCAAATGCACAGGCTTAGGTTTTGACCATCCAGAAGATTCGAGCGCAGGTACCAAGACAGGGTAGTGTCACCCATCAAATTTGGTGGCCGACAGCCAAAGTTTTCTCATTCGAGAAAAGACCGCGGAACACAACAATGGTCGCGGGGACCGGCAAGTCTCCGCGCCACACTCTCACGGTTGCAGAGAAGCAGCTCTGCCTGGAAGCCCAGCGTCGAGAGCGTCGTATGCGCCGAGCAGATAAATGGAGGCGGCGGGTGCACCGAAGGAGGCTGCACAGAAGAAGAAGGCGGTGAAGGCGAAGGCACCTGTGAAGGCGAAAGCACCAGCGAAGGAGAACGACACCTCGGCGAAAGAGACGACGGCTCCGGCTGGGGAGAATGCGGCTCGCTCCGGCGGAAGCGAAAGCGTCGGACAAGAGGAGAGCGGTGCCAGGAAGCAAGAAGGCACCCGCACAGACACCGCGCATGTGGGCGGGAGCAGCGGCTCCATTGGCAACCGTCGTTGAAGAAGTGGAGGGTGCTGGGGCATCCAGCGCACGGGTGACACATCCAACCCGTTCGAGCAAGCGCATGCGTGCTGGGACGGTCGAATCTCGGAAGCGCCGCCGTGGGATTCTACAAGACGAGAGCGATGAAGACGAAGAAGATGAAGAGGTACGGTATGTTGGCGGTTCCAACAACATTACGAATGCGATGATGCGATGTACCTAACATATCACTAACATAAGCTGTTTTTTGTGTACGTTTATTTGTAGGTATTACCAAATGATGAAGATACTGTTGGTTCGGATACTTTGAACTTCCTGCGTGCGTAGTCGATGGTGATCCAAACTTGATGACATCTGGTCTCAACTCTGACGAAGACCCCAACTTGAGCGAGGAACCAGAAGGAGAAGACGAAGATGCTGAGGAGGATGACGATAGTTGGAATGGGGACTGGAACATCGGTGAGCTGACTGGGGAGGAGTCGGATGCAGGGTAGGAGGAGCTTCCCGCATCCGTGTGGTCGCCGGCGGCAAAAGACAGCAGCAGAATCTCGTCGATGAGGACAAGCGGATGGGAATATGGTAAGTTATGTTGACCTGATCCAACATAACTGATGGTTGCGCTTCATTTTTCCAACATAAAGACTAACATAGCGTTTGCTGTTGAGTACAGACACAACAAAGTTCGGTCCAGACCCCACATAGGAAGATCTATACGACGGACCATATTGTCCAAGTAACAGTGTTCTATCCGTCGTGGAAGACCCGTTGGCGCTCCTGTTTTACTTCATGCCGCCAAACTCTGGACCCAAATTGCGGTTGAAAGCAACCGGTAACATGCGTAGTCGATTCCGGAGCGCGCACGCGCGATTCGAGCACAACAGCGCCGAAGTGGAGGGGACTGGGTGATATTCAGCGGCGTTTAGCAGAAGTGAAAGACATTGAAGCTTGGGAGGTGCTACGAGTTATGGCACTGCTTATTGCGGGGATGCTGGTGCCGATTCGCAAAGGCATCGCAGCGCATTGGTCGACGAAAAAGGTGGGCGCGCTACCGGCGAATCGGCTCGGCTTATTCATGTCCAAGAATCGCTTCTTCCACATTATGGGCTACCTACACTTCTCAAACAACACGTCGCCTCAGGCGAGCCTAGATCGAGCTTGGATGTTACGGCCAGTTGCAGATGTACTGCAACGGACGTTTGCCCGAGGCTACAGAGCACCCCCGGTAATTAGTTTCGACGAAGCTACGGTGCCAAAATACAACCCTACCCGACAATTCAACAAGAACAAGCCGCACAAGTGGGGGACGAAGAGTTCTTTGCTTCGTGTGCTAAAACAGCATACTGTATGAGGTATGTTTGTTATAGCCCAAGTCCTTATGTTGGATTAAGGTCCACATAACGTCTCCATGGTACTTGTGCATCCTACATAACGCTAACATTGTGTTTGCGTTTGTTTTACTGTCTACAAAATTGAGGTGTACTGCGAAGCCAAGGCGCATTTGCGCACGCCCGTGCCAAAAGACAATAACACCGGAGTGGCCGCCGTCCTGCGGAATATGAGCGCGTTGTGTCCACCTTCAGCTACCACGCCATGGAGACTGGTGATCAATTCTACACATCCGTCAAGCTAGCTCTGGAGCTGCTCCACCGCCGGATGCACCCAACAGGAACGATCCAGACGGACCGCACAGGCTACGCAAAGGATGTTGCCACCAAGAAGAAAACGAGAGATGTCAACAAGCACAAAGAAATGGTCCCCGCGCAAGGCACCACTAAACTCGCCGAAAACAAGGACTTTCCTCAAATGACGGCAGTCATGTGAACGGACAAGAACCCAGTGCACATGTCGTCTACAGGAGGCAGTCGACAACCAGGCACAGTCAGTACGTATGCATCCATTGTGTGGGTGAATGCGGTTCTTATATTAGAGCTGACTATGGGGTCTATTGTAGTGCGCCGCATGCAAGGGACAATGAAACCGGTGCCCGCACCAGAACTAGTGCGCGATTATCACCGTTGGATGGGCGGCGTCGATATCAACGATCAGCTGAGAACGCAGCGCTATAGCGTACAACTCGCCTACAAGTCTGGCAAGTACTACAAGCCGCTTTTTCTGGGCCTGCTTGACATGGCGGTGGTAAACCGCTTATTGTGCACCGCCACTTCCGGAAGGTGAATAACAAGCGACCTCCCAGACACTTCGCGTTTTCTGAGACGCTGATGGAACAACTACTTGCCATTGAGTCTGCCGAAGCGATTGAGATGGTCGAGGTAAGTGCAATGTTGGAGAGGCAACATAAACATATATACTGATGTCCGAGATCCAACATAACCACTCACTATGTTGTATTCTGTGTACTGCAAGCAACAAGCGCACAGGAACGAACAGCGGCGTCCCTGGTGAGAGATAGCTCGACAGTACAGGCAGCCAGATACGAAGCGGCAGCTGTGATAGATGGTGATCATCGCCTGGAAAATAGTCCGGACACAGTTGGCATCGAACAAGGCGTGAAGCGTCGCCACCGCTCCTGCAACGTGTGCGCCTTGTTCAAAGTGAAGCCAAGGAAGTTCACCGAGTACTTCTGTCCGGAGTGATCCACGGTGAGTGTTTCCTGCAATCGGAACATGACGATCGTTAGACTAACCTGTTGTATCATGATACAGCAAATATATATGCAATATCGCACGTGAAGACAAATAGAAAACCTGTTTCCAGATCTGGCACACCGACTGGAGCAACGGAAAGTACATTCCCCAGCAATTCCTGCAGGAGCACAGGGTGCGCGACCGTCCTCTGCTGGCCCGACCAGGCAAGAAGCGGCGGCGCGGCGGACAAGGGCGTCGCGGTACGGTGAATGGAGCTGAAGATGCTGGCGATGAAGAATGCGACGGGAGCAGATATGCTGACAGCGCTGGGGAAGCAGACGACGAGTAGTAGGCAGCACGTCTTTACTTTGGTAGTTTGCAATCAATAGAAACGTTACTTTTGAATACCTTTCATTGGCCAAATACACGACCTCGACCGTTGCTAGACGTGTGCAACGGTCCAGAAATGTGCAACCAGATAACCGGGACAACCTATATGCTGGCCCTTTCTACGTAAGTAGCGAGCTGGCCACACTTTTACCAACATATGAGGGTCTTAGGTTGGATACGCCTGCTCGCTACTCCCCAGGATGGTCTTATACCCTCCCCGAATCTTCCCGTCAAATAGCGTACTTAACGAGGACATATACAAATTCCTATAAATTCTTATGTTGGACCTCCAAGACAAGGGAAAAAATATACGCCTGACTTTTCGGCCGGGAAGTAAGGGGTTAACCGATGAACGTTTTGCTGGCGTACTCTCAACCTCAGGCCAAATACCGATTTTACAATCAAAATATTTTCGACGGAAAAAGTTGTGGAGAAGCGGGAGTCTAGAAATGAGCGATCCGGAAAGACGGCTTGATCAGTTTTGGAAGGGGACGATATTTTTGAGTACGTTTGTACCCAGTGCGATCATCTTTGGGAGGGTGCAATCATTTCGGTACATGGGTACCCATTTCGACCATGGTGCAATCTTTTAGGTACAAGTGTCCCCAATCTCGATCAGGATTTGCAAAGGTGACCATCATTTCGGTACACCACCCAACCAAATTAGGGGTACCACTTATTTGGTACATCTACAAACACTCTGGGATTAGGAGCCAATGCAGCTGACTTAGGAGGATTAGTGGGCGTGGTAGAGGATAGGACAGTCGGAAATTTACTTCTTAACACTCAAGACCTTTGGACTTCTTCTTCTAAGACTATTCCGCGTACATACCAGGCTCGGAACGTGTATTGGCCCACCTGACGTTAAGTACCAAGTAGATCAAACAAGGAGTTAACCAAGAGAGCCCCTAGATAGCTTGGCTAGGCGGCACTCGCAACAACCCTCAAGAGGATCCCGCTAAAGGAAACGGCAAGCACGGAAAGGACAAGAAACACGAAAAGGAACAACAAGGATACACCACCTCAAGTCAACTAGGTCTACTGGAACCCCTGATCGAGAACGACTTACCTGATCGACGACAAAGTGAAGCGTATCCGCTTGGTCGTCACCAAGAACCGCCAAGTACCGCCCAAGTACAAGAGAATCAAGACACCCCAGACACCTTCAGAGCCTACCTGGAAGAGCGTGACCCGCCCAGCCAATGGGTACACAAGGTGAGAAGGAACACAACCGGCACGGACAAGCGGAGTACCCCCTCCGTAAGTTGGTAGTCTGGGCCACCGTTGGTGAGTTTGGATCACATCACAAGTTTTTTTGTGATCCCCACTCCACCACAATGGTGCGCGCACCCGGATTCGAACCGAGGATATCACCGTGAGCCCCAAGAAGATGTCAAGGATGTCAAGATCAAGATTGAACCGGGGACTGGTGCGTCGACGGAAGATGAATCGCCGTCGTTGCCGCTGAAGAAATAGGGATACACCGATCGTCAGAGAGCTGGGAGGAGCTCCGACGACGTAAAGGAGGAAGGTCCAGCAACGGACCTGGAAGAGAAGCCTCGACCTCCTCCCCAGGCTCCTTCGGGAGCCCCCCCCGGATCGTGACGCAAGTTACGATCCGCTGGATGAAGGTCCTAAGGCGCGAGCCGAAGGACCTTCACCCACCACCACTCCTCCATCCTCGCGTGTGCTGCCGAAGACCTCGAAGCGTGCGCGGACGAAGCTGAAGGCGCCGGATACCGATGCCGAAGACGATCAGCACGGTCGATGGACTGACGCTGATTTGGAGAGGATCTTCTACTGGAAAGAACTGATGGCGTTCCTGAACGAAGACCCCGTGATGAAGATCATGCGGCCGAAGCTGAGCGACACCTTGACAGGACCGTCGAGTAAGCCGACGGACGCTGCCAACAAGTTGGAAGCTGTCAAGACCCTGCTGCTCAGGATGAAGGAAGCTGGAATCGTCGTTGGACCGTTCGGGGCGCACGAGCGCTTCGATCTGGATCTGGCGGTGATCAAGGATACCGCGACGTCTCTTCGCAAGAAGCTGGCACCTATCGTCGGAGTTGCCGCGCCAAGAGAAGCTGCGGGCCCGATCGCGCTGCGCAGTCCAGAGTACCACACTGGATCGTCGCAGTATGCGTCAGCCACGTCAGAAGCTGGATCAGACGACAGCTCGATCGAGTTGCCCCAGATGACGCTTGGGCCGCCAGGAGAAGCCATTCTCCAGGAACGTGCGGTAGTCGCGAACGCAACGCAGTCGCAACAGCCGATCACCGAATCGCCGATCGCCAAGTCGCTGACGCCTGGTCGCGCACAGATGCCTGCCGCTGACTCGTCGTCGCCCGATCGGATGCAGACTTTCTTCAATGCCGCGATGGAACGCTTCCTCAGGGAACAACGAGAAGTGAAGTCCGCATATGTGCGCGATCAAGCTCCCGACGATGAGAAGTGCTTGTTCTTCGGCGATCTGCTCAAGGGACCTGCGCGTAACTGGTTCCGGCAGCTAAGTCGCTCGACGCGCAGTAACTGGCAGGAGCTCCTTCGCGAGTTCCAGACGCAGTACTGCGGGCTCGGTGTATCTGTCGCGAGACAGTACTACCATGCCAAGAAGCGATCGGACGAGTCACCGTTGAAATACCTTCACCGCTTGAACGTCGCCGGAATGAGAGCCAAGTTGCCGATCAAGGATGGATCCCGATCATCCCGCCGCGAACTCGTCGAACACTTCATCGAGATGCTTGGCGATCGTGAGCTGGTTGATCAGCTGGCCTTGCTGCGCCTAACCGATGCTGAAGACTTGGAACGGACTCTGCGTGCGCGCCAACGCGCCAAGGCTCGACAGAGCAAGGCGGCGATGGGATCAGGCAAGTACCGCCAGAAAGCGCCACAGGCCTCGCAGTCGACTCCCTCGAAGACTGCACGAGCTGTGCGGGCGATCTGTGTGAACGAAGACAGCAGCGAGTCCGTGTCGGACACCAGTAGATTGGAGACAGAAGACGAATGCCGTCGGGTGTTCGACGCTGCTGAAGCCGATCGCACCGATCAGGTCAACCCGCGTCCGCCACGTCAGGAGCCGTGCGGATCAAGCAACCACGCTGATCGGGATGTGTCGCAGAAGCGGTGCTCTCACTGCGCCTCCTCGAAGCACGACGACTTGGGATGCTGGAAGACGCTGACGTGCCAGAAGTGCGGCAGGAAGGGACACCCGTCCGATCACTGCCTCTTCGTCTGCCGCGCGTGCGGCGAAATCCACGACAATGACAAGTGCCCCATGGAAGAGTTCTACAACTTGATCCGCCAGTGGTACGTCCCGAACAAGCATGCTGGGATGTTGCCTGCCAACGCGGAGAAGATGTTAAACTAGAACGCTCGCCTGGAAATATGCGCTGCACCATTCCGCAAACATTATCACGGGTTTTACGAGCTCTGCCACGTTTTTTTAGGGTTGTTTCATTAGACCCACACACGTTTTCAGCCTGAGTCACCACTGTTTACTCGTTGTCGCCGTACATGTTCCACACATTCTCAATCAAATCATTTTTGAGCTCGTAGTGCCCACAGTTTGCAAGGAAGTGCAATAATCCGAAAGCGTTGCTGCAAAACACCAAAGCGCGTTCACTATCTTTGCGGACTGCTTCATGTGTACCGGCGTAGAGTTTCCTCTTTCGGCCTTCGGGAGTGCTGATACTTTGCTGAAAATCTGCCCGTTGCGGGTAGATGCCGTCCGTCAAGCAGTATGCTTGATCATAAACCGCGCCATTCACTTGATACTCGACTTGGGGTGCGGTTCCATTGAGAGCACCGTGTAGTAATGGGGATTGTTTGAGGACGTTCAGATCATTATTTGACCCAAGCATACCAAGAAAGCGTGCCATATCCACAGCGACTTTGACGCGTCAGCCTCCAAAATCACTGTTGATGTTTTTTCCTTGCCCTGAAAACGCCCCACGCAGTGGGACAATTTTCCCAGGTCCAGTGCATACAGTCGAGGCTACCAATCATTCCGGGAAAGCCACGAGCAGCGTTTTCAGCTAGAAGTTGATTTAGATCGTCAACCGACGGCGCTCGTAAATACCTCTCTCTGTCAACCGAATGTTACTGCTGCAAAACCGTGGGCTCTGCCATTCGAATCAATTATCAAGTTGATCTGTGCTGGCACCTTGCGCGAACATCCGAAGGGTACAGGTTACTTTTTTGCTCCGGAAGAAATCCCAAAAAACTTGTTGCATCCGATTTCTGAACGAAGTAGTTGCATGAATGATCACTTACTAGGTCACGTACGATCCACTCGAAAAGAGTCCGCCGCATACGGAATCTCTGACGAAAATCACCTAAAGTGGACATACGAGTCACAAAATTAGTACAGAACGACGTTAGGCCACGTACGAACATTGTAAGTCGGATTATCACTGAAGTAATCTTTCAGTCGTTTGCCTGTTTCTCCCCGGTCTCGTTCAACGATAGCACTTTTTCCAGGTACAGAGCCTCCGTGCTTGCGCTTGTGGCTAACTGGCGCTGACGGCACCATGTACCGCCAGTAAAATACATCACCAGAGCCTTCAAAGCACGACGTGCCGTCGTCCCAAGTAATTGGTTTCTGAGCAGCGTGGTCAGTAGGGATGTCGATTGCTGGTGCTACGACAGGGAGGTGCCTTGAAGCTCGTTCCTCCACCGAATGATAGTCGATACCTATCGGCAACTGGTCTTGAGATCCATCCGCCGGATAATGCTCGTTGGATGTCTGCCTGACGCTAGGCACGCGCTGAGTATCGGAAAGCGCATCTTCTCGGTGTGACGCAACATCTATTGCATGATCAAGGCCTTCCTGAGCTTGTACTTGCTCATGCCTGCGCACATCCGGCCGCTCTGCTTCCTGCTCCACCGCTAGTTGCTGTTTGAACTCATATAAGACCTGAATCAGATCGAGCACCGGTGGAGCAAAGTTTTTTTGAAGTGATTTAATTAATCGGAAACGGTTTTAACGATGTGCTTTAAGACTGTCGATAAGACTCGTCATAAAAAAAACACTGTCTAAAAATTACCCCCCCCACACACACACACCACCACCACCACCAATAGATAATATTACCCAGGTAATCGTCACGGCTCAAAATTTCCAGTTGAAAGAGCATAAATATTAGCACCCATTCAAACATATACACCATGAAAGCTTCATATCTCGGACTCAGTGATCCCAAAATAAACGCTCCAGGTTATTAATGTGGAACAGAGCTTAGAAGAGTTCTTTGAAAGGAAAAATAGTGGATTACCGTAACCGGTGGAGATGCTCTAAGGGGCTCGGTTTGGTGTTCCAGGGGTTAGGCTAAAACGACGTAATGACTCGACTGAATTAACCTTGGGATTGTGATCGAAATTTGTATGAACTTTGTATGGAACCCCCACAAACACCACAGAGAACCAGGGAACCAGCTGGGCAATCGAGTACTCGGGTTCTCTATATTTGCATAATCTTAACACGTCTTTGGCCAATCACAGGCAACATGTAACGTTACCCTATTTGGAACACCACCAGCACCAGCCAGCGCAACCAGCCTCTAAACGCTCCCAAAATGCTGCGGGAATCGGTCCACTTTTGCCAAATGATGGTACTATTGGGGGGTCTAAGAATTACGAAAAAGTCTGTCCCAAATCACATGTCGTTTGGACCCCAAATAGCATGTCATTTGGCGACAAATCGAAATCACCCACCTCCAGAGGTGGGTGATTTGGCGAAATGTCACATGTCATTTTAGGGAAATCTGCGATCCGCCTAACGCAAAGCCTTGTCATTCGACTTTTTCTTCGAGTACAGGAAAGATCGAACGACAGGCGTGGTGTTGAATAGGGAGACGCGCAGGGCGCGCGCCACTCGCTAAAAGGCGGAAGGCACGGCCTGTCTGCCAGCGAGTAAAATCAACGAATGAAAGGGAAACCTCTATAAACAGTTAATTGTTATGATTAGCAAGTACGAGAGGAAGTTCAGATCGCCATATGTGATCTGGATAGTGCAGACAGAGAGCTGCCTGCCAGCCATAGTGCGATGGCGACAAGAGGCTGAGGAGTGAGGCCGTCAAGGGCGAAGTCCGAAGACGAACTCACTTCCTCTTTTGCCTCAGGATACCGAGCACGGATCTAGAGAGTAGGCATAGCAATAAGAGGTTAATCGCTCTAAATACACAATAGCGAGTTTCCTATAATGTGTATTCTGTTTATTCCAATATTACAAGTAAGATGAGCAAGCCCAACAACGGAAGTCTGACCGCCAAGAAGTTCAGCGACGAGCAAGGTGAGTTTGCGTCATGGAAGGACCGAGTGCTGGCCCATCTCCGCTCGAAGAGCAGCCAACGACTTGTTGAGGAGCTGAAGGCCAAGAGGTTGAAGCCTGCTGCTCACTCCGAGGACTCCTTGACTGGCAAGCCGGCGGTGACACCACGGAAAGATGATGCCACCGATAAGGAGAAGGAGGGGTACGATTTGCAGCTGGCTTTCATCGACGAGCAAGAGCCGTACATCAAGGATTTGCTGAGCCATACCATGCCGGCTTCGTACAAGCTGATCGAGAACGTGCACCAGGATGTGCATTGGATCTGGCGCAACATCGAGAAGCGCTACGGCCGTAACACCGTGTCGGGTGTCGTGGGCCTGGTGCAGCAGTTCCAGGCAGCCGTCACCGCCGACTTTAAGAGCGTGAGCCACCTCTTTGCACGGCTGAAGGCACTAAAAGATCAGGCCAACCGCAACAGCAATGGGGCTTCGAGACACGGATCATTTCCTCGAACTTGATGCTGCTCAGTATCCTGGGTGTTCCGCCGTACCATCTGTGGGGTCAAGCTATCGACTTCACGCCAACCGAGTTCGCGCCAGATCGCGTGGAGGCTAAATTTTGTGCCATTTTCGACAGCAAAAGTAAGGGTCAGATAATGGCTCTTGGCAATGGCAATGCACAGCCGGTGAATCATGTTCGCGCCGGCAACAAACCGAAGAAGAAGGCGCTGGGTAAGAGAATGGCACATCCGGCACCGATAAATGATCTGCGCTACAATCAATGCGACTGGTTGCCACTATTGTGCAGGTGCGCACAACGACATGGGCAACATCGAGCCGCACACCAGCTGCCAAGCACCGGGACATCTTTTCGTATGCCAGCGGTATGCCAGGCGCTCCAGCAGTGCGGCCTACACCCAAAATGAAGGGTAAGGCCAAGAAGGCGAAGAAGGCAAACGTGTGATTACGCTGGAAGAATGCCAAGCCAAGGTGGCGGTAGATGCATGCAATGCAAGTCTGCATGCTGCGCACAGGATTCGGCTTGCCGACCAATATGGGTTCAGACTGAGTTCACCCCTTCCCCCAGAAAACATGGGCTGTAGGTTTTCCGTAAATTGTTTAACCTATAATTAAGGGTACTGTCTTCTCTATTCTCCTGTCGAATTAATGTATGGTCTGTGATTATCTGATTTCCGTCTGTGAAAATCATGTTTTCTCACTGCGTCTGAGCGCTCAGAATGTTCAAGGTAGCGTGCGGCACAATTGCTATATTTTCGAATAGAAACGGTCTAATGCCGTTTGGTCCACGTGAATACAATTTGACAGTGCCAATGTGTGTATTTGAATGTTTAGAGCCCTGTGCAAAGGTAAACATGTACTGTGTATTGGGTATCTTGGTCACGAAGCGTGCCATCTTGCTGGTTAAGTCGTGCCCAGCACCCAATAATCTGTCGTTAGAAATGAATCCTCATCTAATAGAAACGAATACAGAAATCGTACCTTGCTTTCAAGCTCGCTCGTCATGCCGTCGAAGCGATCGGTCGTCGCGGCAAACCCTTGATTATTGACCTCTTCTTTTTCCTCTTGCATGTCGACGTCGCCATCCGATGGCTTATCGGCGGCCGTAGCGCTGGTCGCGGCGTCAACATCAACCGCGTTGATAACCGAGTTCATTGACTCGTCTTCGTCATCAAACGGGAATGTGCCCTTTCCCGGTGTCAATGGCAGTTCCACGTGACTTGGTGGCGGGCTTTCGTGTCCAGTCGGAGTAGCCGGTAGCTTTTGCTGCACAGAACCCAGGACCAAGCATGGTCTAATAGCACTATGCATAGGGTTCTGTGGGCGTCCTCGGGGTTTTAAGGGGTCTAGCTGGGTGATGGAATTCATGGTCCCTAGCTACGATTATTGAGAATTGTAAAGGATTTGAAGCCCATGACACCCGTCCTCGTGTATCTAAATGATTGCAACCATGTTTTCAGTTTTACTTAGTTTTATTAAAGCACTTCACCTGACCCGGATTAAAAACATGGGCTGTATCGCCTGCCCATAATTTATAGCACATTACAAACGTAGCCTTGGACGTGTTACGGATGGGCCGAGTCCCTTTTGAAGTACTCCACACTAAGCTACTTACCGTAGTTTCGTACAGGGAGATTTATCCACTAAGATAGTTCGATTTTTACCATATGACATTCTCTATTTTTACCTTTCGACGTGGGTAACTTGGCGTTCGTACCGCATTCCGATTTAGCACGACCACGAGGCATGGGTCGAACATGCACCACCGGGAAGGACAATCGCCGGAAGCAGTATAAGCGAGTCTCCGTCGCGTACGGTGACAAGAAATCCTATCTCGACTACCTCAACGAGGGACACACAGTGAAGGAATGCATTAAGCACTTCTGCGGAGATCTGCCCAGTAAAGACCATCGGGCCAAGGAGAAGTTGAAGAAAGCAGAAGTATCAATCAAAACGGCCTGCAAATCGGGTCGGGTCGGTGACTGCAACGCGCGCAAACTTGGAATGGCACTGTACTGAGTAAGAAAGCTGAGGACGAAATAGTTCAGTGGATCAACGGATTGAGGCAAGAGGGTGTGCCTGTTTCTCGATTCATGTTGGAAACCGAAGCTATACAAGTTGCAGCTGAGCATAATATTCCTTCCGACAAATTTTCAGCTTCAGCGACGTGAAAGCGACTTTTCATGAGACGCCACAAGCTATCACTGCCCACGAAAACCCGGCAAGGACAGACGACGCTTCAAGATGCAGCCGAAGCAGCACAAAAATATCGCGCGCTGGTGCTTCGGCCTGCTGTTGAGCAGAATTGCGATCAGATATTTATCGCGGATCAAACTGGTAAGTGTATTGGTGTGTTTGAACATTAAAAAAAGGTTCGTCCCTAACTTCTTATCTAAGCTGTATTTTTCGAGTATGTGCCAAAGAAAACTATAGATACCAAAGGAACCAAGGCGGTTTGGGTCAAGTGTACTAATAAAGGCAAGCAGCGTGCAACCGCAATATTACTTGGCGATTCGTGTGGCACCAAATATAATCCTTTCATCATATTCAAAAGCGCGCCGGCCAGAACTACGGAAAAACAAGCGGAAAACAATGAGGTTTGCCACGGATTTGGCGAACCAACTTGGCGCGAAGTTAGCAAGCTTCAGCGGAAACACCCTTGCCAAATTCATGGCAACAAAGCGGTCTGGTGGAATACCGAACTCTCGTTAACAGTTTTGGAGTTTCATTTTTCGGAACGTGAAAATCGAGACGACAAGGTTCTCTTGCTCTGGGATGATTTCAGTGCTCATTGGACACAGGAAGTGACGAGTTACGCAGCTTCGCTGAATGTTGTGCCTCTTCAGACCCCCGCGCGACATACATACGCATGCCAACCCGCTCATATCTCGTGGAATAAACCATTTAAAGATTTATTACGATCGCTGTGGATTGACAGACTAAAGGAGCAACTTGCAGCCCATCCGCGCCGGACATGTAGGTGGTCAAGTTTAGGCCCCTGCCAAAAGGCAACATATCATAAGTCAGACACGAATCAAGGTGGACATAATTGTGGTTAGCTCAGAAGAACTTAGGTTCATTATGCAACTACTGACTAAACATCAGCGAAAACTACAACTTCTCCTTCACCGATAACCACTGCAACTGGGTTCAGCGCAATCGCAGTGAGCTTCTTCCTTCCTCGTTCAACAGCTCCTGCCCTCCTCTTTCGCTGCGCTTCTTCTTATCGTTTCAACCGCGCGGCAGCAGCAGCTTCCTGACGCGCAGCTTCAGAGCTGCTACTTGTTCCTTACGTGCAGCCCTCACCGCAGCAGCATCTTTCTTCGCTCTGGCCTTGGCCTCAGCAGCAGCGGCCTTGGCCTTTACTACTTCCATCATCTCCTCATACGTTAGCAAGTCGCCCTTGGACCGGCGCTGAACAGCAGACGCTTAGAGCATTTTGAGCGACAGTTGAACCACATGAAGCGTGTCGATACTGAGCTGCCGCCTTTTCAGTGCCTTCAACATGCGTTCGGAGACTGGTTCTCCGTTGAACTGAAGCTCGAGCACTTTGGGGTGCCGAATGAGCGTGGTCGATGTCCGTTGCTTGCCATTGGCCGCTGCGCCCTTAGCGCTCCCCACCATCTTTTGAAGCATCATTTCCAGCGAAAGTGGGAAAATGCCACTGTTCTTAAATCTACGCTTGATATTTTCCACCGAAAACGCAGTTTCAAATCCAAGACAGGTCATGCCTGCAACGTCGTCCTTGACTGGTAGCCCCCGTCCTTTTAACGGAAAATCTTTCACCGCTGAGTTGTATAAAGCTTTAAACGGCTGGAAAAATGCCACATCTAAAGGATGAAGAAAATGTGAAGTATGTGCGGGAAGCACAAACAAGTGTACTTCATGATCTCGTGCAAACTTCACTGCGGCAATGGATACATGAGCAATGTGTCCATCTAAAATGAGCAGGTGTGGACGTGCTGCAGGCAGCTTAGCGACAAACCAGTTGTGCCACCTTATGAACACACGGGAGTCAATGTTCGACGACTCCGGGACTTCGGACGTAGCTCCACTTGGAGCTCCAATTAACCATTGCACTTTGCGGTTAGATCCTGCATAGATGAACATTGGAGGGATACGCTCACCAGCAGCACTCACACAGCCCATCATACTGACGTTTCCTCTATCGTTTGAACGACGTACATTAGCACCACGTCCTTTTTGGTCCTGCTTCCATGTGCCGTCATGCTAGTCTCGTCGCAATTCCAAATTCGTGACGGATCGGTCGCAACACCGAGATCCACCATAGCGCGAGATAGATTGTCGAAATAGTAGCGTACCGTATGCTCGTTGGAGCACTCAGCACGCTTAGCGTCTAGTATTTGGCCCTTGCGGTAGGTGATCATATCACGATGCTTCTTAACCCATCGTTGCACACACTTCATGCCAGAAAGGTGTCGGGAACCGGTTTTAGCGACGTCGCCAACGCTGCTTGGCGAGCAAGATCACGGAATTGAGAAGTTCCGATACACATGCCTCTCATTGCGCGGTACTCGATATTCCCCAGCAGGCCGGCGTCAGCATCTTCGTTGATGTACACAAGTTGAGGACCACGGCGACTGTCGACGGGACGTAGGCCGTGATAGCGCAGACGAAGAGACTCTCCCTTAACCCCGTGACGCGTAGCAGCTTCACCGAAGCTCATCCCGGCGCCAACAGCGTCAAGCGCAAGCTGGTATCGCTCAGCCTTGGGCAGATCGGGGTAGTCAGGACGGAAATGTGGTAGCATGATCGTTGGTTGTTATCGGGGCTGTAACTTTTGCAAAATGAACCACCCAAGTTCGAGTGAGGGCTTAAAATGTGCGCGTACATCTCCTCTTGCTGACCAACGAACGCGGCATTGGAAAGCCGCATTTGTTCAAACAGTAGGAACGATTGGTTGGAGCGCGTGAATGTTCTTATTGACTTAAATTTGTATACTTGACGAAAACCACAATCAGGTCCCGACCACCATCATGTCCACCGCGGATACGACAAAGGTGAAAAACAAACGATAAGAAAAACGAGAAAAATTGGCCGCAGCAATACTTCGTGCGCGGAAAACACTCGACAAGCAAGAAGCTGATAGGAAAGTCGCTGAGCTCCGCGAGCAGCACAAGGAAAATGGCTTTTTCACTAGTGGACCCATCCCGACCAGATATGACAGAGTGGATAACGTCAAGTTGGCTTGTTCTGTCGACATCTACCGTACTGAGTGGGTTCTCGAGGGTGGGATTGTTGATGGACAGTCGTATCGTGACTCCCGATGGAACTGTAGAAGCGGATACGGAAAGTGTGATTCAATCACTTGAGAGTTACAGTCTAACTGAGAAGGACATTGACTCGGGTGACGACATTGGAAGTGAATGCAGCTGCAGCGACAGTGAAGATTAATAAAACTTTGACATGATAATGGTAATCCTTAGCTTTTGTTTACCATATGATGGCAAATCTTGTTGGTGTTTTGTCGCCTAGGACTACGAAATTACGGTATTTGACTACCGGTACTACCGGTATGACGTACTCAAGTACTTGTGTGGATTACATCACCTATGTACTCTACACTAATGTATCATTGTCGATGGCCACCATGGCACTTTAGGCCCGACAAACTGGCTGTAGTTGTGTGGCCTGCCGCTTGGCCAGCGGCCAAATGGAGGAGTTGCTGGAAGCGGCGCACGGTACGCATCGTTGACAGCGGACGCGGTGTTGCGCACGCCAATGGTGTGTAGTGAAGATGTACGAGGAGCAGTAGGCGGTGGTGCGAGCGAGCTAGAGGACTGGGGTCCCCCACTGACGTCGAGCAGGGACGATCGTGATTATGCTGCGGCAGCAGAAGATCGTGGGAGGGACGACGTAGGCGATAAGTGGGGTGGAAATTAGGCGCGCGGGTGAGGCAAAGCCGCTGATACGAACGTGCTGTCAGGAGGCCGTGGATATGTTGGGTCGACACGAACTGGGAGAGATCCAATTAGAATAGGAATGGCAGCCACACCACACTACGCCTAACACTGGGCGGGATGCCGAGTGTGCGGCTTTGCTGCTGGACCTGCAGTTACGATTTGTTGCGGGACGAGCAGCCGGTCAAGCCTAATATACGCTGAGTTGTGCCGACGCACATGTTGTTGCTATTTTGGTTCTGCGGTAGCCAGTGTCGACCGAGGAAAAAACATCAAGGACCCAGGTAAGCGAAGGCACGGCTCGCGCATGGAGATGCGGACAGTGGACGAGTAGGGCGGTGGGACCGTGGAGAGAGACCACATGGGCAGGGTGTGCTAGTGCATTAGAGCGTGCTAGTGTCTTCCTGATCGAGGGACAGGATGCTTGAGCGCTTGTAGTTGCGCCATGTAAAGTGCCTGGTCCGTTTTATGTCACCCTGCTTTTCCTGGAAGCAGGTAGCGGGACTACCCGAGCGTCGGTGCCGACAACGCTTCCTCCTTCTCATCCCTATCACCGGTTGGGCCAGCGGCTCTCCGGTCGTTATTGTGTTGCCTCGTGCTGGAGGACGCCCACGCGGACCCCCACCTATGTGCAGCAATGGAGGTGTGACGAAGTGTGCTATGATAATCGCTGACGACCCTGCAAGAGGAAGGACATGGTGGTCGGCGCTAGCTATATGGTGGTCATGACAGTGGCTTACTGGCCAGGAATACTTTTTTAAAAAAGTCACAGTGGGCAAGCTTCGCAGACAAAATAATAAGAAAAATGTGAGATGAGAGTGAGGTCACGGCGAACTGACTGATTGTGGTTATGGTACAGTCCTAAACGGAAGAGATGACTACAAGTATAGGGGCGCGCGAATCGCCGAGCGGAATCGACTGAACGAGCGGAGCAAAAGGCTAGTGAGAAGCGACAATAGACAAGCATGAAGGTGACGCGGGAGAAGGCGGGCTGGCGACGCTAGATACGGCGGATATCTGGAGACGAGGGAACACACCGCTGGGATCGAGCGGAGGTTCTGAGTTGGCGTATGTCCCTTGTGATGTCCTCGTAGGTGTCGTCATCTCTGAGGAGTCGTGATAGATCTCCGTTGGGTTGTTGTCCACTGTGAAGCGTGAGCATTCTGAGTTGGGTTTCACACTTCTCTGTAACCCGTTTCAGTGCTCAGTTGTGGTGGTTTCCTAGCTTGGGCGACACTGGCACAGAAGATGGAGAAGGGGGAAGCGGGCGCGCGGTGGCTATCAATGTGAGAGTTGCGGGCGGCCCTGGCGCAGCAGACTGACAATCGGGACGCGCGGAGATTGGCGTCTGTATAACCGATCGATCGCCTATTGATTTGCGGCGAGCTTCAGCGGCGAGACCACGGCCATTTTCTAAATTTCAGTGTACATGAGAATACCCGAATGAACGAGCACGGACCAAGTTGACGAAGAGATGGTGTGCATATGGCGCTGCGATCGAAGGCTAACATGGAACTCTTTAGGAAAACGAGTGCGCGCTAGAGCTGACGGTGTAACCAGTGACCAAGTTTGGTGTAGTCTACGATGTGTAGAACAGACGAGTGGAGGCGTACACCACACCACTGTCGCCAATTACACCGTCCACAGTTGTGTCCTGCGTACCACTGTCAATCCCACACTTTGTTATTCACTGACAGCCCAGCTCTATGCGTACTTGTATAGTACAGCAAAGTTTAGCTGAGCTATAAATCTTCCTCGCGGTGTTTAGACGGCCATATTAAATTTTCTTAGGTAAATATTGCCGTAGCATTCGTTTCAAGTAGCAGTGTTGCATTTCTGTAAACTTATTTTCTTGCCGGCAGAAATATCTCGCTACTCTGTAATCTTGCCGGCAGAAATATATGTTAAACTGAACAAAAGCTATTTGGTACCTAGTACTGCTTATTGTTCCCACTTTACCTCTATTCTATTGCTATCCTATCAGACGTGCTCAGTCCGAAGCAAATGAGGAAGTGAGTAATCAAGTCCTCGCTTCCAAAACAACCATGCTTCGTTTCCTCATCGCACTTAATGTGTGCCTCGCGGCGATTGGCCTATAATAGCCATGTGGTCATAGTACCGTAGATTACAGTAGACACTTCATCCATGTATAGTAAGACCAATACTATTTATATTATTCTGTCGTGCATGGTGCTGTCGAGCCCATCCGAGGAGCGCTGTCGGTCTCCTACCGAACAGCCGCATACTCTGGTGCTGGTCACCTCGCACCGCGCTCAACAATATCAATGTAGGCTGTAATCCTGCCGACAGAATTAAATAGCTAATCTGTAATCGTGCCGGCTGAATTATTTCACTTACATGTAATTATGCTGACAAATTTCAAATTATGTGGCCTTACTGCAATTCTACAGTGCTGGCCGAATTTCTAGTATAACCGAAGCAAAATGCTACTTGCGTAGCGATCCATTCCAGTACCTTTGTGTTCTTTTTCAGCTATGTATAGTTAGATAATTTTAGTTGCTAGTTAGTGTGAAGCAAGAGTCTCTTTCCCATAATCAAAAAATATTAGCATATAACACACCGGATGCCTATGAGAGTCCACGAAGCCTTGTGGAAGTTTGCGGAGACCGATGGCACCGACTACGCTAAAACAATATGCAGTGCAAAGAAAATCGCTACCTGAGTCAGAGCTTCGACACAATGACACACTGGTTGCTTGGCCGAGGCGGTAAACGCTTGCGCAAGTCATGGCTTCAGCTTCCTGAGGAAACGCGCAAGGCACTATTGGATGCGACCCCAGATCCAACTGTTTCCTGCGACTTGTCTGGAGTTGTCGACGAGCGCCGCAACAAAAAGGAGCGGAAGCAAAGTGAGACCTTGTAATTATTTTACATTTTGTTTTACCAAATGCGCTACCACGATATATGTTTCCTGTCAAATCTCTCGGCTGATATATTTTTTGATATCTTTATCGTTTTCCAGGAACCCACAACACAGATGCCATTGACAATTTAAAAAGATTCCAGGAGCGATTAAAATCGTTACGAGCTAAATACTACAAGGTTGCATCAAAAGAGGAGTTGTCCCGTCTTCAAACTGGGTATGAACTTGGAAGCCTTTTTGGTACGCTCGAGGCGGCTGTGAGCAGCGCCAAAAATGCAGTACAGTTTACACGACACAAGGATAACTCAGTCACGACTGATCAAGTTTGCTGCTGTCGCGGAACGGTTGTCCCAAGTTTTCCTGACAAGTCGGAGCGTTACAAGATTTGACCCTGACCCGGAAGCCGAAGGATCTTCCGACGCGTTCACAGATTTGCGCATCAGCCACGCTTCGCAGAAGCGTACCCACTTCCTGACCCACTTGTACATGTGCGGCCAGAAGAAGTCGCGAGACAGAGACGCGAATGTTTTCTCGCGACCAAGGTGCCCACCACTCAGAGTATCGTGGAATTCGTGAATCAGGCGTGCACGGAGACCGTCGTCCAGCGGGACGACGATGCGTGGTGGATCCGTGCGGTCGACGCACTATGTCAGCAGGTTCCCGTCCAGTGCGTATCGGTCGACACGGGCACGGCTATGTGGGGACAAGCGGCGCCGTGCCGTATCTGATGGATCTCTCAGGGACTTTATCCTCTCGGATCACGCCACATCCGACTCATAAGCAGATGCTATCAGGTCGCTCAGAGGACTGGTCGCTGCGACCTCGACCGCAGCGACATCTTCAGCAGTACACACAGCGCAATTGTCACCGTCCTCGTCGCCAACAGCATGGCGACCTGACTGTACGTAGTCTGGTTGATGTGACTGAGCGTCGGCGTGTATTTTGGTTTTGCCCGGCTTGTAGTGCACGACGAAGTTGTACTCGGAGAACAGCGAGAGCCAGCGTGTCATGCGCCGGGACAAGTGGGGACTCTTTGTCGCTGTCCGCAGCGACGCATGATCCGTGTAAACAGCGAAGGTCTGTTCACCCAAGAGATACACGCGGAACTTGATGAGCGCGTAGCACATGGCGAGCAGCTCCTTGTCGTGGACGGGGTAGTTCCGCTCCACCGGCTTCAGCTGACGCGACTGGTAATTTATGACACGAGGTGGCTCAAGTTGCTTTGGTGACGCGTGGCTGTCACACCTGTGATTGGTATGATTTTGGACGTTTTGATTGGCTGAAGGGAATATTTGGCTCGGCTGTAACCGTGTGACAGTGGGTGAACATGGGGAGTGACATGAATCTATGGAAGAATCTTGCATCCTGACTACACATGGGCCCAACTGGCTGGAAATGAGCATCCTGGAGATGCATATCCTGGATGGAAACACTCATTCGGTCCAGCCCCCGACTTTCACTTACGACGAGTGTCTAAGGTCTGGCGGCAAGCGTGGCTGGCGAACGTATCCCACACATACCTCGTTTTGGTGCAAGTCAGAGCTGAATGAAGAAGATCAAGAATCGGGATTGAACACCCCAAAACCCCAAGCCATGTGTTACAAGACCGTGAGCGCCAAACATTTACATGCAGAAGTGGATATTTCCCTGGATTACACGCAGTACAAACAGGAACATCCAGGATGCTGCCTCAGAACCCAGGATAGCGGACTCCTGACCCAGGATACAATATGTGGTACAGGATGTCGAGTTCCATCCTGGATTCTGATCGCGTGCAGCACCACTGCATAGTGAATTCAAGTGTTCCCCAAGCCAACATACAAGATTACCAAGTCAACATCCAGAGTGACACCAAGTTACCCAGGATGGTACACTGACTGCCAACTTCGAAGACAGTGGTACTCGCACATTGAAGTTCAAATATGTACCCAGTGTGTTTGTGGAATCTACGCAGTCGACGTCACCATTCCTATCGAGTCAACAAGATCAAGAATTATACTGAATCCAAAATATTCGACCTAAGTTATACTGAGACCAAGATAAATTGCTGAAGATCGCTACAGAAGACCGTAGAAAATGGAACCCAAAAGAGAAGAGACCTTAGATAGTTAACCCAACAAACAGAGTTCGTTTTGCACCGAAGATCACAAGTGCCTTCACGTTAGTCGTTGACTAACACCCTGGAGACTACCTGCTGAAGCGTTGAAGCCTGGAGGGAGATGCCGCGTCGGAGAAACCTACCGCGAGAGTCCGGAGGATCGTCGCTGCTGATACCTGCGTTCCGGGCGAGACCAAGAGAGAAGTTGGTCGTCGCTGGAACTCCGCCTAATTCAAGTCCAGTTAGGTGACCAGAGACGCTATCGGCATCCTGGAGTGACCCACCTATTCCATATCCTAGTTGGGTCACTGATTCTGTCGGTGTTTGCCCATTTCATATTCGCTATCGATATCCTGGAGCGCTAAGTAGTCGCCTCTGGATTCTGAACTGACTGCTACGCAAAACGACTGGTAAAGTATTGTATTTGACTGTTTTTCCTTCTGAATGGAAGGTGGTGCGCTACTGTGAGTGTTTGGGCTAACTTGGTGCCAAAACTAAGACTCGTGTGAGCCTAGCCTGAGTGACCCACCGTCCAAGGGTCCAAAAGAATAAGTGACGGCTATTTGTTTTGTGTGAACTCTGTATAATTGTATTTATTGGTAACTAGCTGGGTTGTATCCAAGTGGGTAACATTCTGGTCAGACTCTCCAACTTTCCATCCTGACGTTCTCTGCGTAATTGAAGCACATCCTGGAGTGGACGTGTATTAAGCGCTTAGAGACACAACCAAGAGACTCCCGACGATAGGTCTTATCCGTCGAAGACAAACGAGCCAACGAGGATACCACAAGGTACACTACGCCCAAGACTACATCCAGGATTGTGACTTCGCGGTTGCATCCTGGGTTATATCTTGTTGACTCCCCCCCAATTGCATCTGGGCTCCGCTATACGCAAACCCCTGAGGTGAAAAAGGCTGCACCGGCCTCGCCACACTTACCACTCGTTCGCGTCCTTCGGCGTCAAACTACGTCAGCGCACAGCGATTGCGAAGTCGCTCGCGTCGCACACCACGTGGAATGACTTCGAGTGATCAGGCAGCATCAGCACGGGCGCGGTGGATAAGCTTGTCTTCACCGCGTCAAATGCAGACTGGTGTTCTGGACGCCATGACGACGTGGAGTATGCCGTCAGGAGCTGATACAGCGGCGGCACAGTCGGTGCAAAGATTTTCGAGTTGTGGTGGAGATAGGTCGCAAGACCTAGCCACTGCCGTAGCTGTTTCTGGTCCTGAAGTGTCGGCCAAGTACGAATGGCCTCAACCTTCTCATGGTCAGCACGGACGCCATCCCTGCTGTCGTAGCTCCCGAGCACTGGAATCCCGGGAGTGCAGAAGATACACTTCTTCAAGTTGGCGTACAGCTGGTTCTCTCACATGACTTGGAACACTTGGCGGGGGTGCGTCAGGTGCACCTTCACGTCAGTCATACCGCCGTCGGCACGACTGTGAATGAAGATGTCGTCGAAGTAGCTGGGCGCGAAGCCTTGGAATGGTCGCAACAGGTTCGACACCATGCGGTTGAAGGTGGTAGGGGAGTTGTTGAGCCCCTGCGGCATCACAAGCCATTCCCAAAGCATTCCACGGGGCGTGCTGACAGCAGTCAACGGCACGTCGTCCTCGCGCATCAGGATTTGATAGAAGCCGTCCATTGATTCGATGGCGCTAAGCTGGGTGCTGCCCGACATGGTGTCGAGGACCATGTCTTTCCGTCGTTCAACTTATTGAGCGCGTGGATGATGCGCCATCCGCAAGTGGTATTCTCGACGCAGAACGTCGGGCTCGAATGTGGGGACAGGCTTTCACAGACGTGACCGGCTTGCCGGCGACCTTAGAAGAGGCGACGATCGCTTCGACTTGGTCACGGGGAAGCGGCCATTGCCGCGTCACACAGTACTTCGCACCGGGCACGAGGTCCATCTCGTGCCGAACTCCACGATCCGGAGGAAGAGCGGCTAGGACCTTGTCTGGGAAGATGTCGATGGACTCGCAGACAAGTGGAGCGACTGGGTTGCCGGAGGCTTCCAGCGCCGGCAGCGACTGAGCAGCGTATCGCGCTTCACGGGCGCTCTTCGACTCAGCTCCTTTTGGGCGCGCCCGAGCGTCGGACGCTGAGTCCCTGGTATCGACCTCGACGGCTGCGACGGATGCAGCGTCGTCAGCAACGATCATGCCCACTTGCTCGATCTCGCCGACATTCAAGTCGTGGAGGAAATGTTTTCACGACAGACCAGGTAGTTTGGTTATCTCGCGCCGTCGCACGAATGACGTGCGACCTCGACGTCGCGCACACGCAGAGACTCATCCGCATTATTGGCCGTCAGAACCGAAATGACCTTAGACTCAGTCTCGGATGAGTCTTTCGATGGCTCGCGAGGTCGCCGAGGTGTGCGGCGACCACGACGACGACCTGGACGTCGAATCGCATCCACAGCAGACGATGAGAAGCCACGCTCGATCATGTCTACTAAACTCGGGCACCGGAACGCAGCATCGGCGCAAGGACGCGGGACGCACGATACGACCGCTCCTTCTTCAACAGGGAGCTCCCGCTCGACCACTTGCTGGAACTCATGATCGACCGCGTGTGGGAGACCATGCGTTTCCGCATCTTCTTTCTCGTCTCCATGGAGATCCCGCTCGGACGCACGCGGGAGCCCATACCCGACCGCGCGTGGGAGACCACGCTCAACCTCATCGTGTACATCTTCACTTGAGAGCCGTTGCTCATCGGGACGCGGGAACCCTTGTTCGACCGCGTCGAACTCGTCCTGAGACCCCTGCTTAGGACCGACACAAGTTGCGCGCTCGCGAGCAGCGCACGAAGGGCCATCGCACACTTCGGGCACAGCAGTGGTCATGGAGTCGGAGTCCATGACTGCAACATGTGGCCAATGGTTGAGCGTTCAGCTCAGGGACGCCAACACCACATTCACGTCAATGCCACGTGGACGAACAGTCCGGGTCCACCAGTCGATATGAGGCTGGTGACGAGCGAGCCACGGGATTCCAAAGACACAGTCAAAAGAACCGCTCAGCTCGATCACCAGGAAGCCATCCGAACCGCGAAAACCATCGAACTCGTACGAGAAGGAAGACGTACGCCGTTTGCATACCTCACGATCCTGTGACCGGGACCTTCATGTACGCGCATGCTCGCTCGTAACACTGAAAAATTCTCGGCGAAACAAACTTGTTCGTCGCGCCTGAATCTAGCAGCGCGCGAATCAGACGCTTCGTGCCATCGACGTGAAGACTGAGCACAATCAGTCTCGAATCACTGCCGGATGAAGCACAGGAGGGCAAGGAGGAAGCCCTGCCTCCAAAGAACCATCTCTTCTTCCACGCCCAGTAGGGCGCCCCGCACCTACTGGTTGTCGCCGTTTTTTTGCTTGGGAAGCAACGGCGACGTCGTTCTCGACCATAACGTTCGCCATTACAGGCACCGCCGCACAGCACACTGCCGCGCGTTGTCCAGGCTTGTGACAGCGGAAGCATCGCATCGGACGCGAAGTCCGCGTAGATGTCGATTGCGACGGCCTTGACGATGTCGCCGGCACTTGGCGACCGGCATAGTGCTGGATCGTGTCCACCTCCATCGGTTCTGGCTCTGACTCGGTAGCCAGCGGGTGGGAGACGTCGAACGCTTGCGATGCCGTCACATTGTTGGCTTCGCGAAGCGCAGTCGCGAAGGGCTCTTCCAGGGTACGTGGGGTCTTCCTCGTCAATTAGAAACGCTGGTATCCAGCATTCATCCCGGAGATGAAGACATGGACCTGCGTCGCCATGTCCACCGGATGCGTCGTGATGCACGACACAAGGCGACGCGCACGCTGGATGTATTCGAGCATTGACGTGCGTCCCTGCTTCAACGGCAAGAAAGCCGACTACTGGACGCTTTCGTTCTTTGGGCGGCTCGAACGCGAGCCGCAGGTCAGACTTCATGGACTCCATGGTCGGGAAGCAGGAATCGTCGACAACGAGCTTGCCGCGTGCCCATTCCTTTGCTTTCCCCACCAACTTAGATAGGAGAAAGCGCGTACGCGCAAGCTCGGTGGACAGCTGCCGAGCTTCAACTGCAATATCCACTTCACAGAACCACCGGTTCAAGTGGAGGCGAGCGTCGTGTTCACCACGGTAGGTGGAGACATTGAGCTTCACGATGTCGGTCTTGTTCTTGGTCGGAGTGGGAGTCTACACACGCTGACGAAGGTCAGCGAGTTCACGCACCATGAACACCTGGACGGTCAGGTGTTGTTAATCTTCCGAGCCCACGGTCAACAATGTCTTGATGACGCCGTCGCCAGACACCGCCGCAAGGTGATGCAACACCTCCCACTCGATTGACGACACGTGATGAAAGCTGGCGTGTCCGAGGGAGATTCCGGACGCCTTGGACGCGTCGGTCATCGACATGTCGTTCGTCTTGGATCTTGGATCGTGGTCGTTGGACGGGTTACGAAGTGCTACCAGGTGTAACGGGCTAGCACGAACCCGTTACCTTGGCTTACACTAGCGCTGGGAAGCAACTGGCAAATAAGACTCTGAGTTGTATTGCACTGTTAACTGCCGCGACGGTCTCGAAACTCGAGACCGTCCCATCCAGTAGACTAACTTCTGGGCTCTGATTGGCCACCGTGCAATCACGATGGCAACCGTGTGACAAAGGCCTGTCACATAAAGAAACAGCGAGATGCGCCTCAGTGAAGCTCGGTACATTATTGGTGAAGAACTTATATATGCATAATAGTTACGCTGCAACAAGGAACTTACTACGAGCGGGCCAACTGTACCGGAGATTAGCAACATCAGTATTTTCCTAGGCACTATTGCAAGAATTTTAACCTCGAGTGCTACGACTTTCTCCCCATTTCACTAAGTGCTTACATGTTAATACGAATGGTTTGTGACCAAATTGGCTTTTACTGAACGAGTAGTTGCGAGAGTACGATCCTCACCACTACAGCCATCATGTGGGAGGCATTTACATGCTCTGAGTTTTGTGTTGAGCCTGAATGTTTATCGTGTTCGCCTCGATACTTGTAGAGTGCTCCGTTTAGATGCTGATCAGCGTCGGCCATTAATGCAGTGATGGAAAAACTAGTGGTTGCAAAAACCAGAACAACCAAAGGTCCTGGTTTATTGGTTTACCACCTGGTTTTTAGTGGTTCTTTGGTTTATGTAAAACTTGTGTAACATGGTCAGCGCCACTTTGTGCACCAGTACGCCAACTGTAAAGCGGCACCAAGGCAACCGCTGACTGTTCGCTGCTAACACGAATACGAACAAGGACATCGCTACGATAAGTCTACCTATTCACGCCTTCATCGTGGGCTGGCTCGTGCTGGCTGAGCAGCTGAGAAGCATGCCACTGCCTTTGGCCGTGACCCCAAGGCGTTCATGTACAAGGTGTCCAAGGACAATGGCGTCGACTCGCAGAGCAAGCGCACCAAGTGTTCGTCGGACAACGACTGCGCTTTTTGCAACGATGACAGCACCTGCGCTATCCGCACCGGTCATAGCTCCGGCTACTGCATCCCGGCTTGGTTCGGTATTTGCCGCGCTTGGGCTCCGACCGCCATCAGAGCCCCGTGACGCACAACGGCGTGACGTTCCAGCCGTTGAATATCAAGTCACTAATCTCGGACGTCTACGATGGTGTTAAGGTCTCGACCGTGTTCACTGGTGCCCCCTACAACGGTGGCGACGATAGCACGGACGAGCACGGCTGCCAAACCAACGACGCGTATCGTGACATGAACCTTGCCTACTTCCACATTGCCGCTGCCAATCTGCTCGGCAATCTCAAGGTCTCGTTTGTCATCATTTGACGACCAGCGCCGAGGTGTGAAACCAGCCCGTGCGAGTTCAAGGTATACGAGCAGACTGTCAAGTCATTCGAGCGTGGAACGCCGCTTCTACAAGTATCGTGTACGTGAAGTCGCGTCTGTAGTGGATATTTGAGACGTACAAGGATAGTTGCCTGGAGTCGCTGGGTGAGATCGGCCGCTACACGACGGGTAATTACTACTACTACCTGCTGGAGCTGGACGATCCTGGAGGTGCCGTGTAAGGGTTGGACTAGTATGCTCTGAGGAAGCCTTGGCCGCGAGGAAGGTAAGTACCGCGATGCCACGAGGAGTAGGCCTTTAAGTTTGTGTTGTGAAGTAAATTGAGAAGTGTGAGGTTATATGTGGTTATGGTTTTGGTGGACTCCATGGCGCCCAGGGGCTGCCATGGAGGTGATATAGAAATAAACGATTCTGATTGGTCAGTGCGCTTGAACTTGACTTGATGTTGAAGTGGATTTACGCGCGCAATACAAATTCCTAGTATAGCCCACAAAGGGACGCGCACGCTGTGCGGGTCTCTACGGAGCCTACTTGTCTGCACTGTCAGTTATGAATGAATGTGTACGAATGAATGCGTCATGAATGGCGACGGGCTTGTCGCCGCCGTCACCACCATGTGTCTGTGGACGGCGAGCTCGACAAGCTCGTCGCCACTATCGACATCCTTACATCCTCCTGGATTTGACTTCGCGTTGACGACGCTTGAAGTCGTCGACGAGAACTTTCCAGTGCGAGGCGTGACGGATGTTCTTCTCGAGCTCCCATGAGGCTTCGTGGTCGGGAAGCCCATGCCACTTGACGAGCCATTCAGTCTTGCGATTGAACTGGCGCTTGCGTAGCAGCTTCTCGATAATGTGGAGTTCTTCTCCTGCCGTTTCGTCTGTGATAATGCGAGATGCCTTGAGAAGGACTCGAGAGTTGAATATGTCTGGGTTGGAGACGTAGTGACTCAGAACATCTACGTTGAACGTAGGGTTGAGAGACTTCATGCTGCGCGGTAGAATGAGTCGAGCAGCATTGTCGTTGACCATCTTCTTGATAACGAAGGGTCCAACTTTACGTGCGGCTAATTTTGCATGCTTGACATCGATATCCTTAGCTGCATGTTTCAGCGGAATACAACGTGTATCCAACTGACCAGGTCGCCTTGAAGGTAACATTGCTTCTGCGCTGGTTGTAGTACTTCTTCTGTGAAGCTTGAGCCTTGAGTAAATGCTCTTTAGCCTTATCAAGGATCTTTTGACGTTCATCCTTGAAACGGTTTGCGTATTTGGATAGACCTTGTTGTACTTGCACGGTCGTTGACAGCGTTGGAAAGGTACCGAAAGGGTTTCTCCGCATACTCATCCACTCGCAGACTTGCAACCGCAGAGGTGTGTCTTCCATGCAATCCAAATGTGTTGTCGATCGGCTTACTAACCTTCAGGCCTGTACACTTCTCGACGTATGCAAAGATGCAGAGTTCAGAACGCTCGGATCGTACCAGTTTCCTCCATCAGCGGTAGTTTCTGTTATCAGCGCTTCTTGGACTCTGTCGTCGCTGGAATGTTCTCCCTCGTTATTGGTAGAAACATAAAGTGCCGCACCTTCATCTGATGATGTCGTGGGTTGGCGAAGGGCCAAACCATCAGCGCGCGCACGTGTTTTCGCCAAGAACTCAGTCTTCTTTAGCCGAAAAAATTCTCGAGACTCCTCGGAGTATGGATCTTGCATGAACAAGTTGAAGTGAATTTGCTCTTCCATGAGCTGAGCTTTCTTCTCGGATGCTGCAACCATTCGAAGCTGCACTTGCATTGTCACGTCACTCGGGGTCCACTTGGCTGCCTTGCGCGTTTCTTGTTCAGCTTTCTTGGCAGCTTTACGTACTTCCGGTCGCTCAATGGTTGAGCTGCTCGCGCGCTTGTCTCCGGACGATGCTGACGTCAGCTTTTCGGTCTACTTGGGCTTGTCACGAAGGTACTTCCAAGCATACAGGAACTCGAAGGACTGTTTGCTCCGCTCCGAGTAAATTTTCAGTGCAGCGTTGACGTACATCTCCTCGTTCCAGCCTGAACGTTCCTTGCTCTTGAGTTTGCTGCATATTCCAGCGAACTTGGTGATTTCAGGCTGCCGTTTCTTCCAGCGTTGGCCAATGGCAAGCTCTGTTCGCTCATCAACGTCACTTTCATCTTTGTTGGCCAGCCAGTGCTCGTAGAGACGCTACGAAAATGCACTCTTCTTCTGCCCTGTTCCCCGAACAGCGTTCTCCGATATCGCCAGCCATGACCGGCATAGCTGCAACGTCTCCGACTCGCTCCACTCGCATCCTTTGTCCATGTTGCTGTTCCTTGCCGCAAAGGAGATAAGTGAGGGATAAATCAGGTTTTGACTGGAGTCCTACTCCCTGAAATTTAACTCGTCGTGAAGTTAAAACGTACGTTTGCTCATACCGGAGGGAGACCATGGAGTTTTAAGTGCACTTTTAGGTTAAAACAGCTCTTAAGACTAACCGGCGGAGATGCTCTTAGAGAGCGTCTCAAACCCAAAAATAGTCTGTTTGTGATTGGCTCTTAGACTGAAGGACGGCCATTTTCTGGTCCGTTTGAGCCGAAGTTTGAGTGTTTAGGACTGCGGGAATCGGTCCAGTCCCTCATTGTACACGTATTGCAGTGCTGTCAATAACGGCGTTTTTTTATTTATTTATTCCAATGTTCGAACTTTTTTTATTCATCTTTCAAACGTTTTTTTTTTTAATTCACGTTTCATTAGATATTTGTATGCGTAATAAGAAACTCGGGGGCACTAATTGAGATATCACAGTGCCTCCAGGAGGCGACGACTTCGGTTTCAGTAGCTGTTTACTGCGAATGGAGGACAAAACTTCGACATGCTGCGCTCCATAGAAGGTCTCACCTAACGTTAACACAGGAATATCACCAAGAATCGTGTCACGGCCCTTGTCGGCACTCTACTACCGACCAAGTGCAATTACAGTAATGTGCCTCGATAGCGAACGCCTGATATGTATAAAAAGACATAAGTATATTCATTGTTAAAATTTCTGTCTCGTCACACGGAACTACAAATGTACTGATTTACTGAAGGATATAGTTCATATCTGTCTTGGCGATCAATGTCGAGTGCAGCCGGCAGTGCTCGATAGTCTTAGCAGAAAGCTCGCGTCAGGACTCGGCACACCACTCAATATCCTTGAGCGCACCTACTTTGTAGGGGTAATCTACGCCGTCGTCTACCGCCTCCATAGCATACTCCATCTTCTTCCGGAGAACGTCGCGCTTGATGCAACAAATTATTCCCTGGTCAAGCGGCTGCAGTTTTGACGTTGTATTGGGAGGAAGTTTTGCCACGCGTATGTTGGTGAGGGGATCAGTATGTGCCGCGCCTGCGATCACATTGACTCGTCAATGTCCAGCAGCCAGCTCTGAAATGTCTCCGTCGTTGTCCAGGCTCTGCTGGTAGACGCGTACAGCGTGTCGGCAGCTTTCTTCTTGAGCCAGCGAGGCACCTTCGACTTCCCAATAAACAGCAAGGGCATCTTGTCAGTGCCTGTCGCGTTAGTGCATACCGCTAATGTATGGCGTGACTTGTCTTGCTTCAGCGACGGGGCCTTGTGGATGCAGAGAGATCCTCTTGGGACGTTGTTGTAGAAACAGATTATCGCATCCATATTGTGCACGTCGTTGTACGAGTACGAGCGGATGAGAGTGCGCAGTGTCTGAATCTCCCCCTCAACTGCTGCCAAATCCACCATCCCAGCCTCTCCGTATGAACGCCGCCAATTGATTCCGTAGCGACGCTGAAGTCGTCGGAGCCACGACCTCCCAAGGCGAGGCCATGATTCACGAGGTACGTTTAGTCGAATTCGCGCCCATTTTGAGCGCGCGATAATCGTCGCGCCAGAGATAGCCAGCTGCATATCTTCACATGCAGTGACATATTCAACGATGCATGGCTCCAGTTGATGCTGGAAGTGCGACCGGGGATTTCGTCTCGACAGGCAATCTGCAGAAAGGGGACGGAGTGTGCTTTCGGACCGCAGCATGCGCCAATTGGCCGCAATGAAGGTTTCTTCGCGAGCGAGAACTCCGCTTGGGTCCATGCGGCCAATTCGTCGAACGTAGCACCAGGAAGTTCGCAGCGGCGATTGCAAAGCAGCAGCTCTTCGAACTTGGTCAAGTGAGGTTGTTTCCGGAAGGGTCTGGATGGAGCGGTCACCATCAGCGTGCTTCAGTAGCTTCGACCAATCTGAATAAAGATGTGTTCAAACGTGCTCACCGGAGTTCCAGGGTCATGTGCGTGCGCCAGGACCGTGCCTCATGCGACCTTTGGATTGTACTGGCGGCTCGGATACTGAGTGCCGATCGGATGAATCTAAAACTAAGAAGATGATTGGTGAAATCTTGTGACTAAATCAATACAAATCCGTCGAATGCGCGCGATGATTATCGCGCGCTCAAAATGGGCGCGAATTCGACTAAACGTACCTCGTGAATCATGGCCTCGCCTTGGGAGGTCGTGGCTCCGACGACTTCAGCGTCGCTACGGAATCAATTGGCGGCGTTCATACGGAGAGGCTGGGATGGTGGATTTGGCAGCAGTTGAGGGGGAGATTCAGACACTGCGCACTCTCATCCGCTCGTACTCGTACAACGACGTGCACAATATGGATGCGATAATCTGTTTCTACAACAACGTCCCAAGAGGATCTCTCTGCATCCACAAGGCCCCGTCGCTGAAGCAAGACAAGTCACGCCATACATTAGCGGTATGCACTAACGCGACAGGCACTGACAAGATGCCCTTGCTGTTTATTGGGAAGTCGAAGGTGCCTCGCTGGCTCAAGAAGAAAGCTGCCGACACGCTGTACGCGTCTACCAGCAGAGCCTGGACAACGACGGAGACATTTCAGAGCTGGCTGCTGGACATTGACGAGTCAATGTGATCGCAGGCGCGGCACATACTGATCCCCTCACCAACATACGCGTGGCAAAACTTCCTCCCAATACAACGTCAAAACTGCAGCCGCTTGACCAGGGAATAATTTGTTGCATCAAGCGCGACGTTCTCCGGAAGAAGATGGAGTATGCTATGGAGGCGGTAGACGACGGCGTAGATTACCCCTACAAAGTAGGTGCGCTCAAGGATATTGAGTGGTGTGCCGAGTCCTGACGCGAGCTTTCTGCTAAGACTATCGAGCACTGCCGGCTGCACTCGACATTGATCGCCAAGACAGATATGAACTATATCCTTCAGTAAATCAGTACATTTGTAGTTCCGTGTGACGAGACAGAAATTTTAACAATGAATATACTTATGTCTTTTTATACATATCAGGCGTTCGCTATCGAGGCACATTACTGTACTTGATGGGAGCCTTGTATTCGCGACAGGACTGTAGGTTAATGGCTACATCTCATTATCAGATTAAAAATTTACAAGTTGTTTATATGAAGGTCACAAAAAGCGGCTGTTTGCTATGATTCAAGGACATTTACATAAATCCGGATGCCAGCTTTGTGCATACCGTACTGATAATATAATAGCCGCGCGTGTGCTCTACAGAACGCGGCATTAATCTAGCAGGGATATGAAGCACAGGACGCAAGGCTTCCAGCCAAACACGCCACCTCCAGCGATCTAACGACAAATTTTCCCGATCTTTTTATCAATTTGGGTCTTTTCTAAAAAATAGTTTACTGAGTTTCATACTAAATATTGGGTAACCATCCCGGAAAATGACAGCGACATCCCAATTTGCCTTCACATTTCGTGTCCGTGTCATACAACATCAGCCAGACGGATGGAAGAGCTGAAACATTGCCACAAGACGTTTTGCATCGTACTGTATACACCACCAAAGTTTGGGGAATCGTAAAGCATTTCCGGATTTTATGTTTTTCTATTCAGCATAATATGAGGTGACCATCATGCAGATAATCTGTTTTAAGCAGGGTTTCAGGCAATTTGGGGAATTGTTTCGGGACCTTTTATGATTGAAGTACGCTATTGACACTGTCAATTTGACAGCACTGTGTACTGTACGGTACATGTATTGGGGTTAAGAAATATTTTCAGTTTTTTGAAGAATGCCAGATTCGTCTCTTTTGCTAGACTACCGGTAGTCGATTTGATTCAAAGGTTCTTGTTTGTTTCGGGTGCTAAATCGGTGCCAGCGTCTCAAAATTGTTCAAAATGACCCTAATATTGCCGGACCGGTGCTTCAATGCTCATTACATGCTTGAAGTCGGGCGTGATGGCAGTGCCATCATGGCACATGCAAAAGAGTTGAAGCTAGCCTGAGCTTCAACAAAATCAATTCTGGATCCACGCTACTCGCGGCATGGATGCTGTAGTACAGCTAGAAACTTTCCACCCAAACGTGCCCCACTCCACCACACCCGTCCGTCTGTCCATCGACAAGGTGAAGCAATCGACATTCGTTCTCAAAACTCAGCAGGCTTGTGTCCCATAAAGCCTTGGGTATGTACATACCCCACCAAACTCCCCACCTGACGATGCCTTCCACCCCCAGGCGAGGAGAGGTGTTTGGGTGCCCTCATTAACTTAGGGACTTGTCGTGATTGGGTCCAGGACAGCGTTGATTTCACCTTCCACAGCCACGCTATGCAACTGCGGTATTATCCCCCTAGCGGTGCGTCTAGGCTAACCGTTCCGAATCCTATATATTGGAGTACTGAGTTAGCTGTAACACACACTACTGCTAGAGATATGTTTCGGCTGAAACCACACAGGTTCCTGGGTCATCCATTACCCTCCCGGCCCCAGTAACCCACGCAGCTCCCATAAAGCCTTGGGCCAACCGCGGCAATGGACGTTGGCGCTGTCACACATCTGGACCGGCGATTCTCTAAGTCACGAGTGTTGGTTAAACCACTGGTTTGGTCGTGCTCTGCTGAATCGGCACTGCTGATGCAGTCGCACCTGCAACAACCAGCAAAGCGTGAAGGCACGGGGCTCGTTAACACTATTGGCGAAATATTCGGAAAACGATCCTAAATTTACCGATTCGGACAACATAAAAACAGTAAGCATAATAAGTAAGGGGTCAAAGACACAAATATTGTCATAATAGTTACAATACATTTGTCGCATATTACAACAAGCAAGTGCGTCAGTCGTCACAACAAAGATCTCCGTCATCAGTGGGGCCACACGCTCCCGATTGGTCTCACTTGCTGATTGACCACGTTCCCCCCAAGACTATCTACAACCATGAACTCTCCGCAGCCTATTGAGTGCAAGGCCGCCGTCTGCTGGGCCGCCAAGACCGACTACGTACTGGAAGATGTCGTCGTCGGGCCGCCTCGAAAGGGGGAAGTGCGGATTAAGATTGTTGCCACGGGAGTGTGTCATACTGATGAGTACACTCGATCTGGCGCTGACCCGGAGGGCATCTTCCCTGTCATCATGGGCCACGAGGGTGCCGGCATCGTTGAGAGCGTCGGACCAGACGTGACGAGCCTCAAGGTGGGGGACCACGTGGTGCCGTGCTATACGCCGCAGTGCCGCAACTGCAAGTTCTGCAAGTCGAACAAGACGAACCTGTGCTCGGTTATCCGTAACACTCAGGGCAAGGGCCTCATGCCTGATGGCACCTCGCGCTTCACGTGCAAGCGCAACGGCGAGACGCTCTTCCACTTCATGGGCACATCCACTTTCTCTGAGTACACAGTGCTGCCGGAGATCTCCGTGGCCAAGATCGACTCGTCGGCCCCCATGGACAAGGTCTGTCTGCTCGGCTGTGGCATCACCACTGGCTACGGTGCTGTGCTGAACACCATGAAGGTGGAGAAGGACTCGACCGTGGCTGTGTTCGGTCTGGGCGCTGTGGGTCTTGCTGTCATTATGGGTGCCAAGGCTGTTGGAGCTCGCAAGATCATCGCCATTGACATTAATCCCAAGAAGTTCCCTATTGCTCAGGAGTTCGGCGCCACGGAGTGCGTGAACCCCAAGGACTACGCGGACCGTCCGATCCAGGAGGTGCTCATTGAGATGACAGAGGAGGAGGGCTTCGGCGGCCTCGACTACACTTTCGAGTGCATCGGCCGTCCGGAGACCATGCGTGCTGCGATCGAGTGCTGCCACAAAGGCTGGGGTCAGTCGTGCATTATCGGTGTTGCTGCGTCCGGCGTGGAGCTGGCCACGCGTCCATTCCAGCTTGTGACGGGCCGTCGCTGGGCTGGTAGCGCCTTCGGCGGCGTCAAGAGCCGTGATGGTGTTCCCGAGCTGGTGAACAAGTACATGAAGATGGAGATCAAGGTGGACGAGTTCATCACTCACAAGTTCGACCTGCCGCAGATCAACGACGCGTTCCACGCTATGCACCAGGGCGACGTAAGTACCAATTTTTTCATGTCGGTGGTTGATAGCTGTGGTCCATGACACCGTGCTAACCTGTTTTTGCTTTTGGCGTTTGTGATATCAGTGCATCCGTGCTATCGTGTACTTCCACGGTGTGCCCCAGGAGTAAGAAGTCGCGTCTGTGCGCGTTAGTGGTTTAACAGCCGAGTTAGAGAAGGTGTGCGAGTAGCTCGGGTCTGCTTTGCGCTTTATGAGGTTAACGCGATGGTGCGAGGTCGCCCTCGTACTGCGGAAACACAACAAAATTGAGCCCAGTTCTACTTTGTTGAATTTCTGGATCGATATGTGTACATAGATTGCCTTTGTTATTTTAGAGTGATCATCTCTCGGGATAGCAGTGCCAACGGCGTGGAGCCATCGCTGCTGTCTCCAGGTTGTCAGAGGCAACTTGTCGCCGGCAAGGCGACGAAGCTGATTATTGACATTTCCCTCGTCGCGTACCTTTGAAGGCAAAGCTATCGTCGCGAGTCGTGAAGTTCGCGAGTCGCTAAAACGACTCGAGAGTCTCGATACTCGCAACGATTTCCGATGCACCAGTTAATAGAAACACTTACCCCGAAAGCGATATCGCCAACAACACAACAACACAACAACACACAGGAGAGACGAAAGTACACGTAAGGACATCACGCCGGTACATGTACTCATATCGTCACGATAATCGTGCAGCAGTAAGTCAAGACACGAATTCCGGTGGACCGCTAACTCTTGGTAACGCACATCAGGGGAAGCTAAAGCAGGCTCAGGGGGTGGGCACGGCGCTGTCTGTAAGCCTTACGGTGTAAGGGCATGGTTTCGCATTTCAAACCAACCCAATGCTTACCTCATCTTCCATCACTGCCAAAAATTGGTACATGTAGTCGTGACGTCCGCGGCATCACAAGGGCATCATATCACAGCCTCATCCAGAACTGCCCTTTGCGCACGTTGAAATTACTGATCGCAGCTGCAATGCGTGACTTCTTACCGCTGGCGCCGAATGCCCGATGGTTGCCCTTACGAATAGCCCGCGAATACACCGCATTTTCTTCTGAAAGCGAGTGGAACCTATCTGATAACAAGGTGAGCAAGAGCTTGGGAATGGCTGGCCCCCAGCACAAGATCAAACGCCGTGCCCGTGATTTGATGCGAATCTTCCGTTGGCGCCCACAAGAAGTATCCTAAGTGCCTTCAACTTTCGACCCGCAACAATCCATACCTGCGATACTAAACTTTCGTGGTAAAGTTGATTATTATCTGTCGTTATGGCGTTACGTTTCTATACCTTATTTCCCTTCGAGAAAGTATAATCCGTTTCGTCCCAGCCTCATCATGGTGATTAGAAACCGAGATCAACATGCTGTTTAGAGGGCGTACGTTGCTCGGCACCAGCGCTTTGCCTCCGACCCTTTGCCAAGATCCCTCTTCCTCCGTTTCATTCTGGAATTCGCCGCGTCAACGGGAAGAAGACCAAGCAACCCTCCACTCTCTACCTGCAACTCCATCATGAGCGTCAAGGCCCAGCCCGGTGACAAGGTCGTGCTCGCCTACAGCGGCGGCCTGGACACGTCCATCATCCTCAAGTGGCTCACCAACAAGGGCTTCGAGGTCATCTGCTATTGCGCCAACGTGGGCCAGCAGGGCGAGGACTACGAGAAGGTGCGCGCCAAGGCTCTATCCCTGGGCGCCAAGAAGGTGTACATCGAGGACCTGCGTGAGGAATTCGTCAAGCACTACGTCTTCGAGGCCGTTAAGTCCAACGCTATCTACGAATCCCGCTACCTGCTGGGCACGTCGCTTGCCCGCCCTGTGATCGCCAAGAAGCAGGTGGAGATCGCCCAGGCTGAGGGCGCCAAGTACGTGGCCCACGGCGCCACGGGTAAGGGTAACGACCAGGTGCGTTTCGAGCTGTGCGCTCAGGCTCTGGATGCCCACCTCAAGACCATCGCCCCGTGGCGTGACTCTGAGTTCATCGAGAAGTTCAAAGGCCGTGCCGACCTGATCCAGTACGCCAAGGAGCAGAACATCCCCATTGACGCTACCCCCAAGGCCCCCTACAGTGTGGACGAGAACCTGTACCACACCTCGTACGAGGCTGGTATGCTTGAGGATCCCATGACCGCCCCTATGGTCGAGATGTTCAAGATGACGGTGGACCCCAAGGACGCCCCTGACGCTGCTGAGCAGATCCAGATCCGCTTCGAGAAGGGTATCCCCGTTGGTGTGACCAATCTGTCGGCTAAGACCCCTGAGCTGACGGGCGCCCTGGACCTGTTCCTGGAGCTGAACAAGCTGGCCGGCAAGCACGGCATTGGCCGCATTGACATTGTCGAGAACCGTTTCGTCGGCATCAAGTCGCGTGGCTGCTACGAGACCCCCGGTGGCACCATCCTTCGTGAAGCTCACTTGGACTTGGAAGGATTGACCATGGACCGCGAGGTCATGAAGGTGCGTGACACGCTGTCGGCCAAGTTCGCCGAGTTCTGCTACAACGGCTTCTGGTTCGCCCCCGAGATGGACTTTGTGCGCAACGCCGTGGACTTCTCGCAGCAGAACGTGACGGGCTACGTCAACCTGGAGCTCTACAAGGGCAACGTGACCGTGATCGGTCGCTACTCGGACGAGGCCCTGTACAGCGCCGACCTGGCCTCCATGGACCAGGAGGGTGGCGGTGACAACTTCGATTACAACCCGGCTGACGCCCAGGGCTTCATCCGCATCAACGCCACGCGCCTCAAGGCCTGGCGGTGCCGCCCCCAGCCCAAGAAGTAAGCTCGATCGCGCACCAGCGCATTGAGGTTGCTTAATAATATGAGGAGCATGGGGAGCCACGCCACCATTGGCAGCTCTAGCCTGCAGCAAAGTAGTGCCGAGTAAAGGAAACACACAAAAATGAATATGATCAGAGCGCTCGCTTGGAGCTACCAGCCAAACCCACTCCTTCTTCCATTACGTTGCATTTCATTTTTCAACTACCGACAGCTAGCACTGACATGTAGTCTAGCACACATGAAACCAAAGCAAAACCACAGTGCGCACGCATGAAACGCTGCGAGGAACCGTGGCCAAGTCGATTTCAACAAGAAAATGGCTGCACCACATGGCTACACTCGTGAATGTAGCCAAAAGTTGGCCACAGCTTTTACGTTTCCTATTGGCTGGTGCGCGACTTTTAAGTCAGTACTAAAGTTTCACCTTCCAGCGAAGCATGGGGAACGACGGCGGCGTGATCGCCGTGAAGCGCAAGTTCATGCGCCACGCGAATGTCAAGGCGCGCGGGGAGAAGGCGGATAAGGAGGCGATGCGTCTGGAGAAGGCACGCATGTGTGCTTTGTCGTCCGAGCCACTGCGCGAGCCCGTTGTGGCGTGTCGCCTGGGCAACCTGTTCAACAAGCAAGCGGTGCTGGAGCATCTGCTGGCCAAGTCAATGCCCGAGCGGTTCCGCCACATCACGTCGCTCAAGGACGTGGTGGCGTGCCGCGTGACACGCGAGAAGGAAGAAGAGGACGCACTGTGGTGGTGCCCCGTGACTATGACCGAGTTTAACGGCAAGCAGCCGTTCGTGGTGCTCTTCACGTGCGGCTGCGTGCTGTCGGAACGCGCTCTTAAGGCCGTCAACACTAAGGAGTGTCTGGTGTGCGGCAAATCATTTGGAGAGAAGGACGTCGTGACGCTGCTGCTGGACGATGCGCAGTACGAGACGAAACAGAAGAAGCTACTCGAGCTCAAGGCTGAGGAGAAGCGAGCCAGGAAGAGCAAGAAGAAGGCCAAAGAGGAGAAGGAGGGAGGAAAGAACGAGCACAAGAACCGCCATGAGGAGAAGAAGAGCAAGAGGAAGGCGGAGCACTTGGACGAGACGGGAGATGCGCGGTTCGTCAAGATCTCTAAGGACGCCAGTGGATCCATCTCCAAGGCAAAAGAGAAGAGCCAGGTGTTCGCGTCCATCTTCTCCAAGGAGAAGAGGGAGAAGACAAGCGCTAACGACCTACTCATGACGATCGGTGGCATGCGCTACACTCTGTCGTAGACTTGAGTGGAGAGCGGGGCGGTGGGACTGTAGATGGCTAGATTCCTCCATATTTAATGCTTTCTATTGACAACGATCGGCACGGTGTACTTGTGTATTCTTCACGATCTCAGAGCTTAATTGTTGGACCAGACTCTTGCGGAGCCATCGGTGCAGCCAGTAACAAACATACTACTCTCGGGGTGGCATGCAAGCGCTCGCATAGGTTTCTTGTGTGCAACAAATGAATGCGATTGCCTAGCGTCCACGAGATCCCACCAGTAGACCTCCCCATCCTCGGAACCGCTAAGCACGAAGGCTCCGTCGCTTGAGAACCCGCAGTCGATTTTGTAGTCTTGCACACTGTGTCCACAATATCTGGGCGGTGGAACAAGCACAAAGCATGTGAGTTTGGTCGAAAATATCCATCACTTGGATGTAGTCCATACCTCTTCACTTCTGTACCATTAGCTTTCTCGATCAGCCGAATGGGACCGTCCAGACACCCAGCAAGGATGAACCGCGCATCGGGGGAATGTGCAACTGACACTACGGGGTCTGCAACATTAACGTTGAATTGATTAGTATCATCGGCGTGACGGCATTGTATTCAGTGGTGAAGTACTTCATCTGCACCCGTACCGTCAATATGTTCGCGGAAGAGCTGTCCAGCGCGAAGGTCGTATGTGCGCACAACACCATCAACGCACCTGCAATGCAACCCATTAGGATAACTCTCGTAGACTGACAAGAAAATGTGCTCACCCTGCAATAATCTCGTGGTCTGTCACAACCATTGAAGTGACGCTATCTTTGAAGTCATCCAGAATCTGGATCGGTATGTATGCATTCCGAGCTCTAGTGCACACAAAGCACAGCAAGTAAGCAACACACCTCGGAAAGATCACTTCAATTGCAACCCTGTCCACCTGATATCCCAAGCTCGAATCGTCTTGTCATAGGACCCACTCAGCAGCACGGACGAATCAGCATTATAGCGAACGCAGTTCACACTCTTCAACACAAACATAGATCCAGTCACGTCAGTTCTCACCTACTCCGCTTCATCTGTACCCAACACCACTGGTGTAACACCAGTCTCGTACATGCTCGTGGCCTTCAAACTTGCGGATAACTTGACCAGTGGGCACGTCCCACATAAAGATGTCTTTGTCTCGACCACATGAAGCGAACTTGCAGTTGTCGTGAGCTCTGTGTCACACAACCAAGCACACCCCATCCAGTCGTCACATGCTACAGCTCCCAAAGCCACTCTAGCAGGTCCACCTCGTACATTGCGACGTCCTGCACGTCGTAGCCATGTCTGCCCTCGTACGTCTTGACCAGCAGCGCCTCATTTGGCTTCTCTACGCCGCCACGGTGCGGGTTCCAGAGCTTCACGGTCTTGTCCTGGCCACAGGTCATTACGTACGTGCCCTTGGCTGCGATATATCGGCAAATTGTTAGCTGTGAGGCGACACCATAGACATAGGGACACAACCGAAGACAGATAAAGGTGTACAGTTGAAGCGCACGGCGTTGACGGGCCCGTGGTGGCCATGGAGCTCGCGCACGCAGGCAGTCGGTACCTCTTTCATTGAAAATTGTGCCACTTTTCTCCAATACTTTGTTCAAGATAAAAAAATGCGTACGAAGTGGGTTTGGAATCCAAACTTCGGATGCTGCAGTGTTTGATATTGTAGCCATTTTAGTGGCAATCTCCTCTAGTCCAGTGCAACTTGTACAACATGCAAGATGGTGTGGCGAGCTGTGTGCTTCCCCATCGTCCCAGTGACACCAAGCGGTCTTCTGTATCAACCGCTTCTGCGACTGGGAGGACGGGATCGTAAAATTGCCACTAGCACGCAGCCGTAGCCAACAATTTCCCTCTTCCTCCTTCATTTGCCTTCGTTCGAGGCCTTCCTCTCTCATCCTTACGGCGAGGTGGCGGGGGAGACCGAAGCCTCGAACAGGTTCCAAATGTTGCCGTTAACGAAGTCGTTGTCTACGATACTCACCAGGAAGTATGTGTCGTGGATGTCGCGCAGCAGCTTGGCCGACTGGCTGCTCTCCTCGTACAGCGATGCCCACAACTTGAGCCACAGCGCGAACGCCTCGTCCTTCCACACCAGGAAGCTGCTGCTGTCTACAATCGTGGGTTGCAGAATCTCCTTATTGGGGAAGACACCCCACGTCACGGCCACAGCGGACTTGCTGGCGTTCGAGTACGAGTGGCCATTCAGGTTCACAGCGTGGTACTGCATTGACGGCTTCTTGGCGGCGTTCTCGATGATGATCTTCATGTTCTCGGGCGACACGAAACACTCCACGTACGCCTTCTGGTACACGCGACCACCGGGGCCACCCCAGCCGAACATCGGGTCGTCAGACAGCGCACCGTTCACGCGCGGTTGGCTGTTGATCGTCAGGAAACCAGCAGAGTTGGCGGCGGCGAGCTCCTGCTGGACAGTCGACGTCTCGGCGTGCAGCGCGGCATCACACCACGGCAGGCTCGAGATCTCTCCACGCACGTACTGCACAAACGTGCTGCGAACGTCTTCCTTGGTAGCAGGGGCTTGGCCCCACATCGCGCGCCGCTCCTTGGGCGTCGATGTGTTTGAGGGCGCGAAGTGCGACTCCGTAAGCTCACCGAACGCGGGGCTCTCGCTGTTGCCCCAGCGACCATTCGGGTATTCATCCCACATGGCTGTACGGTGCATGTAGCTCTTGGGTCGGTTAGACCAGTAGATCGGACGCACGCTCTCGGACGCACGCTTCGACAATGTCGACGTCTGCCAGGGCAGCTCACGACGCGGGACACGGCTGGACAGCGACGACAGTCCCTCGAGGATACGACGCACAGAGCGCTCCAGGTTGAGTGTGTAGAAGTGCAGACCAGGAACGCCAGCGTCAATCAGCTGCTGGCTCATCGTGATACCGAGCTGCACACCGTAGTCCTTAACAGCCTCGTCATTGTCCTTAATAGGCTCTAGTGCCTTGCGCACCTCCTCAGGCACGTAAGTGTTGCAGAACGACGTCATACGCTCGAAACCGCCGTAGTTCTGAATGGGCATGATACCAGGGATGATTGGCACTGTGATGCCGACAGCGCGGCATTCCTTGACAAAGTCCACAAACACCTGAATATCGTAGAAGAGTTGTGTGATGATAAAGTCAGCGCCAGCGTCCACCTTCTCCTTCAAGTACTGGATGTCAGCCTTCTTGTCTTTACTTTCAACATGACCTTCGGGGTATCCAGCCACACCGATGCAAAAGTGGTCGCCGTACATCTCACGCATGTAGCGCACGAGGTCCACAGCATGTGAGAAGCCGCGGTCGCACTCGTCGAAGCTGGTGGCGCCGCGTACGGGGTCTCCACGCAGTGCGAGGATGTTCTGAATGCCAGCGTCCTTGGCCTGGTCCAGCGCCTTCTTGATGTCAGCCTCAGCCATATTGGTGCACGTCATGTGCATAAGCATCTCAAGGCCGCTGAGCTTCTGTGCGTTGGCGCTGAGCTCCAGCGTGAGCTGTGCGCTGGAGCCGCCAGCTCCCCACGTCATATCGCAGAAGAGCGGTTCCAGTGCCGCCATGCGGTCCATACGCGCGTACAGGTTGTCCACTCCTGCGGGCGTCTTGGGAGGGAAGAACTCGAACGAGTAGAATACCTCCTGGCGCTCTACGCTCGCGTTGATCTTGTCGATGATCTTCATCCTGATGTGTGTCTGGTCCCTAATAAATTCGACGTCACCTCGGGGGATAATTCCGGACTGAGCCAATGGCTGGCAGCCTATTGTACAAACACTTTTCTGTACCACAATTGTGGTACATGTACAATTGTTTTTGATCAGCATTGCTAATCGGATCTGCTGGAGTAGCATGGAGCACGGGTCGCGGACCGCTGCGGGACGGGCCCAGGCGCTTGTCGGGGAGCGCGAGTGCATTGCGTGCAATCGGTCGCTGTCTTTGAAGGCCTTTTCGCGGCACCAGCAGTTGAAGTTGAATCCGTACGTTGCTGTTTTCGCCACTACAATGTGGCCCCGGAGTATGAACTTGTGTCGTGTGCTGCAGCAAGTGCAAGGCATGCGTGGGCCAATCCAAGGTGGAAGGTGACGCCCAGCTGCGACTTAAGCGCTGTGTTCAGTGCTTCCAGAGTCTTCCTAAGACCAGCTTCTCCAAGCGCCAGGCTCAATTGCTGGACGCCAAGTGCAGAACGTGCGTGGAAGAACTCGAACGCGCCGCTGCTGCCTCACCTGCTCATGTTGCTAGTAAGTGTACTTTGGTTTTTTGTATGTATAGTTGATTCGTTGTATAGTTACTGACTTGCTCTGCTGCGTAGGTAAGTGGAGCTTCGATCAGTATTATCGCGTGTGTCATCGTGGCAAGAGTGGAGGTGTGTCAGTGCGCGTGAAGCACAACATCGCGTCACCTTTGCTGGGTTATATCCCTCTAGGGCGCGTTTTCCGTGGCACGGCACCTATTTGCAATGAGCAGGGCGACCCAATGGTGAGGTTAGAGGGGCCGCACCTCCCCAGTGTTGTCGTGCGAGACGAAGCTAAAGTGGCAAGCAAAGAGGATGAAGGAGCCGAGCGACATATCAAAGAGGCGTGGGTGCCCTGCCGGTCTCTTCGCAACGAAATCTTTTTGGAGCCGCATGAAGGTCCATTTGTCTGCCATGACGGAAATGGCAGGACCAGCGGATTTTTCCGCTGTGTGGTAGAAGGCTGCAAAGTTCGTGAGCGTGCCGATCTGGAGATCTCAGAGCTGGGCTACGTGCTCTTTGGTGACGTGGTCGAAGTGGTAGAGTCCAAAATCGCTTCGGATGGAGTCGTGTTTCTGAAACTGCACGACAGGTATTTTGATGGCGCAGCGTGGGTCGTCGAGCGCTCTCTAGACAACGAGTCTGTGCTGAATGAAGTAGAGGGTCCGTGGACTTCATCGCCATCTACTGCCAGAAATGAGATGTATCGATGTGTACAAGACTCGGGAGCTCCTGTCCGTATGGAACCAGAGTTGACAGCATCGCCCGTAGGGCGGATTCCCTGCGGTGCTCTTGTCACTGTTGTAGAGCGTGCTATTACGGATCAACGCCACGTCTTTCACCGAATTGCTGAGCTCAACACTACTCTTACGGATGAAAAGGACACAGAAGGTGATAAATGGGTCATCGAAACTAGCACATGCTGTGCTAGTGTCATGGTCAAAGTAAACCGTGGATGACAAGGACAAGCAGTTGTAGAAGACATTTATTACATCACGAATACACATCATAGAGACCTATGGTCATGCGTGACTTCTAGACTAGGTATTCAAACCCACACCCACTTGTGGTGAGGTTGCCACTCATCTGGGTAGTCCCAGCCTTGACCGAAGAAATTGGGGGGGGCTTGCAGTTGCTCGGGCACAAGCACAGCCGACACGTTGACGCCGCCAAGGGCATCGTTGCGCACGAAGAAACAATTCACACCGTGTGACTCGCAGTACACCAATGAATATCCGTTGAGAGCACCCCAACGGTGGAAAGCAGCGACACTGCCGCCGAAGTATGACGTCAACCCGTCCCATCCACCACTTCCTTCGTCGCTGTCATCGTATTGTACCGTTCGAGCCTCACTGGGCGGGATATGGCTGTTAACTTCCACTAACACCACACGGGGAGACACGCGCGTCAAGTCAACGGCGCTGAGCAGCCAGAAGTCGTTAAAGTCTACGTCGATCGACAGGAGATCGAGGTCATGAGGAACGAGTCTCTGGTACTTTTCAGTAAGAAGCGGCATGAAGTTTTCGCGGGTGATAAACTCGCGGTGCAACTCTATGCTCTTATCTTCGTACCGCGAGTCCATCAAAAGCCCGTTCCAGTTATGAATCTGTCGTAGAAGCCGTGTGTTGCATTCCTGGCCGCTCTCAGTTCCAAACTCGACGTAGGATTTGTCCTTCGTGCCAATGTGGTGAAATATTTTGTGTAGGATGCCGTCTTCACCATTCTGCGAGTAAATTCCCCACTCGTGACGCCAAAGCTCGCAGATCCATCGCAGGCTCGACGTTGTGAGGATTACTTCTGGGCAGGACCGAGGCCGTTGAGGTGTGTGTACTCTCGGATCTAGGATGTGCAGCCTTGAAGTAAACTTTGGAGGGTTTACAGTTGGTGCAGCATTGAAAACTACTGTCCTTGAAAGATGGACCGCCTTGTTGTTTTCAGTGAGAAGAAGAACACTCATTTCATGGCCATTATCGCCATTGAATGGAACGTGATCTACAGGCGAGCGGAAGGTTACACTTTGGTGCATGGACTCATTGTGTGTACCATGACGAAACTCGTGTTCATCAACAGCCATCCACTCGGGATCCAAGCAGGCGAAGGAGTCGTCGAGCAACACGCAGACGCGAAACGCAGGATCAAATGGATCAAAAAATGTTGTGCGGATTTTCGCCACCAGATACTCGCTGTCGCTGTTACTCGCTTCGGTCTTTGAGGTAAATATCTCCACCAAATCGACTGTGGGGTCCACGATTTGGAATGTTGTCGCCGCCAAAATCCTCTCTCCGCTTTTGTCAGTGAAGTAAAGTACGTGGTAGCCTTCTACTGAGTTCGCTACGATAAAGAGGGGATCCGTTTGAGGAACCATAAAGCATGCGATTGGCGTGGTGGAGTAGTCCGCGTAGAGACAGACTTCTTCTGGAATAAGTTCCTCGTCCGGATCTTGGCCATTTCGTTCCCAGTCCACTTTAACGTAAACACGCTCTGAACGCGGATATAAGCGCGACTCAATCGGGCTATTCACCCGGAGTCGACGCCGCACGCTAGTACTCTCGCCCAAATCATCTTTCTTTGCGTCATCATCTTCCTCTGCACGTGTTGCTTGCAAACCCTCGATCTGCTCTCTAGCAATGCGAATGAGGGCAGCACATTCCGCGAGGTGAAGCTTCTTCTCCAAGCAGAACCTTGCTGCGGCAACCGTTCCATTGCTCGAAGCATCCACTTTGATCATATGTTCCTGCTTGTCCAGCAAGACTGAGATCTCCACGAACTCTTTCCCGTCATCGGCAGTCACTGGATCATCGCAGCCCCAATCTCTCGCCACTAGATCACCGATGTCAACTGCAACATTCTCACAGCTCTGGTTGTCCAACTTGAAGCGTGTGCAATACTCTGACACGGTTTCTGCCAGTGGTTGCTCTGGGTAAACCACAAGGGGCTCGGGGGATTTGACCTGCTCCTGCGTCGTTTCATCGAGCATCCAGACGTCGTAGGCCAGCGAGCGGTCCAGCGACACATTTACGACTGCTTCTCGAATAGCCAGTCGAGCCATCTCCTGCATCGTCTCTAGTACCTCCTTCTTGACGTTGGTGCACTTGTACTTGGGGACGTCGAAGGACTCGCACGCAGAGTTGCCCATGTCCTCGACAGGGTTGAACGAATCGATGTGTAGTAGCGCATGCTCGACGTTGGCAGGAGGGATGCGCGGCTGCGAGCAGTGCTGGGCGGAACTGCAGGTGAGGGTAATGATATGCAGAGCGAGAAGCAGCACTCGGACGAGCAAGGACGCGTGAGTCATTTTATGGAGCTCGTGAAATGGTATCTTTTTGATTTGGATACGATACGAAAGGACGTGGTGTGGTGCACACTAATATGTGTATTCTACATCAATTCTGTCGAGTTGATGCTTTTGACAGTCGCACGAAGTTGGAATCATGATTCCTGTGGAGAATGGATAGCCTCGAACACTGGACTGGGGAGCGCTTCGAGATCCTTTTCACTGAAGCTGTAGTTTGGCGTAAGGTTCGGCGATACTGACGAGATGGCATCGACTGGGAGCTGAAAGTCGTTGGGAAGAGGGTGTGTCTTTGGGTTGAACACGCAGTACAGGGCTAGCGTGAACGTGTTGAGCGATACAAACAGAATGTTGGGCGAGATGATGAACCAGTTGCTCGTCAGGATGCCGTAGGCGAACCACATACAATTGTTCACGAGGCTCGCCATCACCATGTGCGCGTTGATGAAGACGGCAGACTTGTACCTAAGCACATGGACGAGTTTCTCCATCGGTGCCCCGTATTGAAAGACAGCGGACAGGTCCGCCATGATGCCCATTGTTCTACGCTGCTGCGTGACTGGACTGTGTATCCCAGTCCACCGACGAGAGCGTAGAAGCTAAGAACGACCAAGATTGTAGAAGTCACCAACAAAACGCGAACCACGTAGCGCCGCCGGTTCGAGTACGACAAGTAGACAGCGAGAAAGATCAACGCTGCGGCATCACCGAAGAGAAAGACCGGGAAGACGGGGAACCAATTGTTGATCAAGCAGCCGTACAGCATCCAGGTGTGGCAATTGGCAAGTAGCGTCACGAACGGGATGACGGATGCCACGCCCACGTCTCTCTCTTTGTAAATCCGGCGGATCAGTGTAGCTGGACAGATCATTGCCGTAGCAGAGCACGCGCAGAGTGTTTTGACGACGAGAATGGCGGTTGAGTTGGTCATCTTCACTCGTGGGGTTGGCTGAGGAACACCAAATGCCTATATGAAAGTAGCGAGCGCTCGGAGAATCAATAGGTCTATCGCATTGTGCTCTTTCCAGTGGTCTCCCGACACTCTGTCTACAATGACAACCACGCGTTGCGTTCGCAAACTCCGCACGAACCATACAATGCATACAAAGAGTACTCATCACATCGGCGGATGGGATTTGTACTGATGAGTGACCTGTATGGATATCGTAGTGCACGATAGCGTAACCTGTGTGGTCCGGGCTTGCGCAGCAAAAAAATCGCTTGTAAGGCGTTAATGCATATGGAATCGCTTCGAGGGACATACGAGTGAAGGTCATCGCAGCAAATTGCTGCCAGCAATCAAACGACGGACAGTTTGGTACCAGCACGAGGACTCATTTCCTGATTTCCTCGACGGTATCCACGTGAAAGCATGCCCAAGCTCGAACTGTTCAGTTACTGGCAGAGTAGCTGTTCCTGGCGCGTACGCATTGCGCTGGCATGGAAAGGCATCGAGCACGAGTACCATCCAGTGGATCTGCGCGCTGCGGGTGGCGGCGAGCAGCGGCAAGACGCATTCCGAAAGCTCAATCCCAACCAGGTGCGTCGTTCCATCTAATAGGTGCGCTGAGCTCACTAACTTAAGCAACTTCTACGGCGCAGCGTGTTCCGGCGCTGGTAGTGGACGGCCACGCGATGGCCCAGTCCGGCGCGATCCTCGAATACTTGGAGGAGGCCTACCCGGCGAAGCCGCTGCTGCCGAGTGGCCTGCTTGAGCGCGCGCAAGTGCGTAACCTGTGCGGCATCATCGGCTGCGACACCCAGCCGGCCCAGAGCATAATCCTGTCCGCCAAGGTGAGGCGCTAAATGAGGAATCTAGTTCGTATCAGGAAGCTTAGCCAGCCACGAACAAAATTGCCTGCTTACTCATCCTGGATTGCTGCGCAGGTCGCGGACTTGCAGTCACCACCAGCGCTGAGGAGCGCCAAGCGCTCGTCGTGGCCTGGAACAAACTCTGGATCGAGCGCGGACTCCAGGCCTTCGAGGACGAGTTGACGCGCTGCACCGGGCGTTACTGCGTGGGTGACGAGGTGACCTTGGCGGACGTGTATCTCCTGCCGCAGGTGCACAACGCGCGCGTGTGTAGCGTGGTTCTAGACGAGTACCCAATAATCTCGCGCGTGGTGGCCGCGCTCGAGCAGCTACCAGCGTTTGCAAGCTCTCGCCCAGACAAGCAACCGGACGCCGCAGTGTAGTGATACAGTACTGTATAATAGTGAGCTTGAATTCGTTCTCACACGTCACAGACAACAAAATGTAGCCATTTTGTCAAAATAGTCGGATGACGTTCGGCTCATCTGCTCCACCTGTTTCATCGCGATTAGGGGTTTAATTGTGGCTCTCGAAACTTGCACCTGTTGCACCTCCAAAGCAATCGCCCACAATTCAAACCCAACCGCATATCGCAGAGCTGCCGCGCTCCGCCTTGTCTTGATGCTCCTGGGCCGCAGCCCCAGGGGTCCTCGTCGTAGCGTCATCGTCTCCGAGGAGTTCGCCAAGTCCGAGCGCTCGAACTTCTTCGGGCGCCGGCTGGCGCGCTTCCTGCGCCGCTCCTCGGCCGTGTCTGTCGCCACCGAGCAGCCCGCACACGTACAGAGCACGAGAGGCGGCGCGGCTTCCGTCCCCTCGTTGCGGAGCGGTTCCGGTCCGACGGAGATCGTAGCCATTGGCGCTGTGGACCCGGAGATCACCTTCAATCTGGACAAACCGCCCAATTTCGCCGTGTGCACTCGCAACGGGGCCCGACTGGGCAATGAGGACCGGTTCCGTGCCATCGACAATTTGGATCTCTATGGCCGCGGACTGCTAGAAGTAGCACCGTACTCGATAGCCCCGTTCTTCGCCGATCTACTGCATGGCCGAGTGCTTGAAAGCTTCGTGGTGGAAGACCGCGCGCCGGCGCTAAATATTCACCACCTACTGAAATACGGACGAGCGAGCGAGGACACGCAGTTCTATGGAGTATACGATGGCCATGGAGGTGCGAGAGCTTCGTCGCTGTTAGCACTGCTGTTTCCAGTATATATACTCGCTGCGCCAGAGTACATGACCGACCTGGCAGCGGCGTGTCATTCCGCTAGTATGGCGATTAACCAGGAGATTCTGAAGCGAGAGAATGACGGACACTGTGAAGGAGGAGCTACAGCGGTGACCTTGCTGATTCGAGGCAATACATTCGTGCTGAGCAACACTGGAGATTGCAGAGCCATAATGGTGGCGAAGAGAGATAAGGTGGCGCAAGTGACGCAACTTACGACTGATCACAAGGCTTCAAATGACCAGGAGAAGCAACGGATTGAGGAACATGGCGGTATGGTGCTCTACGTGAAGGGCGTGGCCCGTGTGAATGGCCGTTTGGCTGTCGCGAGAGCTTTTGGAGACGCCGAGCTGAGCGAGCTCGTCATTGCGGACCCGGAGGTCACAGTGCACGAACTCCATCGAGAAGATGAGTATATTGTCATGGCTTCGGACGGCCTATGGGACGTTCTGACTAATGAGGAGGTGGCGTCTTGTATCAGGTAAGAATGAGGTTGGATAGTACTGACTGAGAAGCCGCGGCAACATGGCTGACTTTCTGTTTGTGCTTGATTTCTAACAGGAACAATCCATGGCTTAACATGCAGGAGATGGCGAACATGCTAGCCGAGCGTGCCGTCGAGCTTGGCACACTGGACAATGTGACAGTGATGGTGGTGGATGTTCGTGGTAGAATATCCTGAAGGGCCCATTCGATGCTCTGCCACCACCACCCCACCCCACCGTCGTCTTGTTCGTCCCGCCGCGTCGTCCATATAGCTCAACGCGCCAAGCAGTACTGTTATTTAACGCGAGAGAGGCTTCGTGCTGAGCCTCGGATGTAAGCTCCCGTATTGTAAACGGAAATGGCTTTTGCGATCTTTCAAGCCGAAGGCTGCATTTGACATCGATGTTGCTGAAGTGAAGGAGCCATCACACTACAAGACGAGTAACAATTGGCCAAGAATGGTCGACCCATACTTTAAGCGGCCGGAATCTTAGCAGACCACATCTTTTCTTGGTTTTTAGGCGAACACGATTTCGTTTGCCTACAAACAACATAAAATACTGAAGTATTTTAGTTTCTAGGTCGTTTTTCATGCGGGGTGGGGCCCGGAGGACGAGCCGTTCTGGTAGCAAGTTCACTGTCAACGCCTATTCCATGCGTTAAAGGCTTTGGTTTCTCTTCTCTCTCACCGAATCGGCGTTCGTTCTGCGACTAAATCGGCGCACGCCGCGAATACCAATACTTGACCCATCGCAGTGGCCGTGGGCCTGTCGTGCACGCAGCCAGTCATGGCCGACCGGCGGCGCAAGCGGCAATCTGCCAACAGCTTTGCCGACGACACAGTGAAGGATTTCAATGCCGTCGACCCCATCCAAGTTCGCAGGCAGAGCAGTCGCTCCGACTACAGCGACCACGAAAGAGGATTTCGAAACGAATCATGGATGTCCAAAGTCTCACTTGCAATGAGCTCACGGATTTTCTCCGGAGGGAAGAAGCTTAACAGTTCTCGGAGTACCCAAGTACTGCCTTTCGGTGCTGGCCAGAGTGATAATAGCATGACGTCGATGCAGGAAACGGAGGAGTCCTCGACATCCTTTAGCGGCCAGCCATCGTTGCGCCTAGTAGCGTCGGAGAAGGTCCTAGGCAGCTCAACAGATTTATCCAGAAATTCGTCACCGTTATCGACATTCGATCCATGTCCAAGGGTGACTTGCGATGTTGCACCGGACGCCAGTGCTGGCAGCTTTCATGATGATGAAGAAAAAACGCGCTGGCCATCAAATGGTTCAGCACATCGCCATGGTGACAATCAATGGCGGAGTAATGGTCGGCGACAGCACTCCAGCACAATTGTGCAAAAAGTGAGACCAGGAGATGAGGATCAAGAAGACGACAACGAAGTGGAGATGATGACCAGATCCACGAGGACACGAATTACGTCAATCCCAACTGGGATGTTGCGCCCACGTGACACTAGTGAAGATGCCGATGCCGAAATCTATGTGCAGGATGCAGCACCAATTCTGAAAGGTTTCTTCAGCAAAAGTGTGACGGTGAGCGAAGAGCAGCGTCAACAGCAGAGTGAACAAAGGAGACAGACACTTTACCAAGAAAGCAAGAAACGACAGGATAAACTTCGTATGCAGACCGAGCGTGAACTAGTAGCGAGTGAGGAGGCAAATCATAAACGGAAGGTGGAGCAACTTCGCCGATTCAATCAGCTACGCAGGATGGAGTTGCTGCGAAACGCTGCCAGTGCCCGAAAAGATCTACTCGAACGCGTTCAAGAGGACAATGACGTGTACCAGTCAGAGCGTGAACGGTGGGAAGATCACTTCGAGGATGAAATGCGGGTGCTAAGTGCCGCATTCCGGAAGGCACGTACCTCCGATGAGAACCGCCCAATGACAGTTGCAGGACTTGCAGTCCCCGAAGCAATTTCACAGCTCGAACGCGACGCAACTAGCTTTGAGAAGAGGGTGAAGACAGCCCAACCAGCATTGGCAAGTATGACTCTGCGCCAGCAGGCCACAGAACGTCCCAGTACCAGTGGAACAACGCCAAGCAATATCAACGAAGACCTCTCTTCATCGCTCTTCTTTGAATCCTGCGAAGTCTTAGCATTAGAAGACTCAAAAGACGTCTTCGACTTGTTTGGAAACGATGAGCAGGTGAGCAGCGACTTTTTCTCTCCCAAGTCCTGCAACGTCTTAGTTGACCACAAGGATCAAGGCGTCGGCATTAACCAATTGCTTGGAGAACGCGAGCAGCTCCTTCAACGTCTCGCTGCAATCGATCGCATGGTTCAGTCTCAACAGCAATGACAATTGAAGTACCATCGAAAACGTAGCTGTCCATGACCATAGCAATATCATATTTATCTCAACTTCCACTGGCTAAGCCTCTGCGAAAGGTGGCAACCCCACCCTCACTTGTCCGTGTTGGCAATGCATTTGTTCACAACCGTGAGCAGGTGCGAGTTCTCCAGTGCAGCTGCCACGCGCTCCTTATCGTTGAGCTGCTTGTTCACCGCCGCCTCGGACGAGTGCGTGCCCGGCGTAATGAGGATGTCCACCTTGAAGCGCGGCGGCAGTGAGCGCAGCAGCTTCACCCGGAGGCACAGTCCAATCAGCGTCGCCATGCTGCCGTTACACAAATATACATTATAATAAATTATTATTAGAGATACATGTAAATACACAAAAATAATAGGATGTCTTTGACTGTACCTGCAGTGCGGGATGGTGGGCGTGAAATAAATTTTGATGCGCGAGTTGACGTCGTCCACGTGGATGTTCTCAAGCGACATGACCTTGAGCTGCTCCAGCGTCAGCGGATGCTCCGGGTCGTTGATATGCCGAAGGATTTCTGTCCATAATAAATGTAGCACATTTTGTTAAACACTTTTCAATAGCTCGAATGGCCTGGCAGACGCACCGAAGACCTCGTCGGACTCGAACGGGTCCGCGGCATCCTCATCGAGCGCCTCGTCCACGTCGAATTTCTTGGGCGCGGGCGTCGCCACGGCGTACACAGTCGGGTTGGCGTTGATCTTCTCCTGTAGACCCATGCTTGTCGTCTTCTTCGCTGCTGAACCGGGAGTGACACAGATAGTCACAAATTGCTACAAGGTCAGGACTAAATCACAAAACCCTACTAATGTGGTACTAGTACATGTAGTACCATTTTCACGTCAATACAATTTTTTTTAACATAGCAGGCAGCCTGGGTATCCATCTAGCAGCACCGAAGAACTAGCGACTACAGGTAATTATTTGCCGATGCAGTAGTGCTCGAGGACGATGGAGTAACTTTCTTACTTTGGCTGAATGACGAGAAGCACGAGTGGAGCAATTTTGTTTTTAAAAGGAGAAAGAGTAACACGGTGGCCACAGAGCGGGTTGGATATTGAAAACAAAAAGATGAACTCCCTCAATGCACAGTTGTGCCTTGCACAGCGCTTTCGTAACCAGCTGCTTGCGCAGGGTCTTGCCGCCGGTTGACTTGTGGCCCACAAGTTGTGGGGCCATGTTCGATTATGTCGATGTGGTTTGATTGGCTTGAGCTCTTGAACACGAAAGTGAATAATAGAGGGTGTCAGACTAGAAAAAATCGCGGCAAAATACCATGGTATTTCTCCCCAAAATCGCATGTGATATTCGGCCAAATGGCATGTAATCTGGAACAGTTTTCAAGGGCGCATCAGACACGTAATTTTCGAAATTTGAAAGAGTGGCACTTCGTGGGAGCGCGCGCTCGGTTAATTGTGAATTGTGATTTTGGCAAAATATCTTTTGCTCTCGTACGGGACAGTAAGTGCATTTAACAGGCATCGGCGACTTTGCGCGGAAATTGCCGCTCAGATCCTCAAAACGATGTTACCTTGCAAGCGGAAGCATGGTATACACTGAAGGGTTGGACGAGCTCGTACGCGAAGGCCTTGACGATGTCCAATTTCACGTTGCTGACCCGGACAAGCGCTCACGCTTTCAAGGCCGCGACCTATCGGCTCTGATACATATCGTTACACGACGCAAGACGTATGCTACGCCTCCCGGGAAAGGAGAAGACGAGTGGCAAGAAGTTGCAGACGGGCTGAATAAAGCCGTTCTCTTTTCGATCCTGTCGAGACAAGGTTGCTGCGCTACTGAGAGAACACAAGCGAGCAACCGCATCACGCCGCCGCGCCAGTGGGATCGCAGAAAAGCAAACAGGGCTAAGTGATCTTCTTGAAGGATACCTGCAGCTGAAGACACGTTTTGACGGGACACAGCAGGCCGAGAAGGACGCGAAAAACCGCAAGCCGAGGCGGCTTGCATCTGTGGGCAACAAGGCAATGCGTAAGACTGCTCAGCGGTACGAATTACGCTATAGTATGACGAGTTTCGTTTTAAGTGATCATTAAGAGTGTGCACACGCTGTAGATTAAAGCGGAGTCAGAATGGAGCTGGAAGCAGTGCACCAACACACACTCCATGCGGAAGCGAGGGGCTCCAACGCTGGTTAAGGTCAAGGAGTTGCTGAAGCTGCGGAACACGAGGGTCAGCTTTGTCGCTACCTTGGTAGCGACTACAGTAGTGACGAAGAAGAGAAAAAGGAAGAGAAGGATGAAGATTACGACTCTCAACAGGACAAGGGGGTGGTGGAGGTAAATGACACCAACAAGGTCGGAAGAAAGCGCCTTCGGGTCGGTGAAATGTGGGCCTAGGAGGAAGCAATGATGGAGAGGGAGACAGCGGCCCAAGCTGCACGTGACAATGCTTTGAAAAGCATTGTCGAAACATTGGTCAACCAAAACAAAGTGATAATGGAGCACCTTGCTAGGGGCACCATCAATCCCAACAACCAACACTAAGCTCGATGATCCTGACACGTCCGTACATCATATAATTTGGAGCGCCATCTAGCCCAATTTTATTTAGCAGTAAGCCACCATTAGGTTGGCACAATGCAACTACTAGTTCGTTTATCGCTAGATTGCATAGAAAACGTTGTCAGATTAGTCCAGCCCAGCAAAATACTCTTGAAATGTGGGTGGCACGACATTAAAGTAGCTGCTAAGAACGTTTTGGTGCCTCGCAATGGTCACACAGTTAGAAAACCACCACTTCGTAGAGCAATCCAACGAGGACAGTTCCAAGGGTCATAGCCCATTAGTTAACTATTTCTCCAAATCCCCATCCACGGAGATTCGCACTGGATACCCGGTGTTTTCCTCTTCCAAATACTAGTCTTGCCCATACGCAATGCTGGACATATTTTCACTGTCAAACACACCACGTATATATTGTTGCACTTGACAATCAACCGCACTTCCAAGCAGTCGCAGTGAGTTGCCGGCAATGGGCCCTTGATACAGTTGTGACTGGAGGCTCTCCTTTGGCAGGTTCTCATCACGAATATAATGCCCCCCCCCCCCCCCCCGTAAGGGTAAGAAGCCCCCTTCAACCTGTCGATCTCCCCCTTGAGACCGCAGTCGTAGTCCGCCATGAGTGCGCAATTGGTACTGTGATAATTTATAGAATGGCATTTCATTGAATATTGGAGGCCAATCACACTTCACAGTTTAGGCGATGCCGTTGTGACCAAACCATTTTTTACGAAAGTGTTGTGCGTGCTACCTGTCTATGCACGTTTGTAGCACGCGATTTTTGCGTTATTTACGGGAGCAAAAGAACTCTATTGCACAGAAATATATAGCGTTTAGCATGCCCAAGGCCAGGCCTCATCTTTGAGGTGGTGGGTCTCCGCGCCCTCTCACTTCTTGAAGAAGAGAATGACGAAGACGTGGGTGCTCCCCTTTGATGGCTGGATCGAGTGCTTCCCCGTCCAGTCAACCGTGGAGGAGCTTCATGAGATCTCAGTGCAAGTCCTACCGCGGGCTACATGACGGAGAGCGTAAATTGACAAAGAAGTTGCGAGTTTGCAAGAGCATCGACTTAACGCGCACTACAAGAGATTCCCTTTTAAACTTAAAAGTTTACCTGTAGCACGAGCGAAGGCCATCGCGTTTGTTTTGCCAATAATACATGAAGCAACAATTAATCACAAGTTCCACCGAGGCAGATTGCCGTGGGCCTAGATCAGCTGAGAACAGACAGAATGGCTACGTACAACATACACAGCTGCCAAAAATGGCAATCCAACACTAGAAAGGTGATCTGAAGCGTAATAAACGTTTACCAGTAACGAGACTAGAGCCGCCTGGTGCGTGCTGGTTGACCGGTCTGGGGCCTGCGCCGCGTATGGAGGCTTGCTTGCTCGGTCTGGTGCTGTAGGTAACGACTGGGTAGTGTCGGTGTTAAACCCCGAGTCGTCTTGGTGCTCGAGATCTTCTTCGCAAGGAATGACGGCCTTGGTAGAAATCACACTTGTAGTGTTATTTCATAATCACCCACCTCTGGAGGTGGGTGATTAGCAAATGACATATCATTTGGCCGAATATCACATGCGATTTTAGGGAGAAATGCCATGGCATTTTAGCGCCATTTTTTCTAGTCTGACACCCCCTAATGACCCATACCTTGCGGGTGTTACTGTAATACTATTATAATAACAGTTAATAACTTAGATAGCGGTAGGACCTCATTGTAAATCCATCTCGAGATCAAATACATGTAACGGCTTGGTGGGCTCATAACACACGTTGCTTTCCAGCCTGCAACTCCAGCCTGCAACTTAGTATCGGTACGGTCGACTCAGCTTATCACTCCATAGGGTCCAAGACCGTGAATTTCTGTTTTCCGTGCGTATTTTGGAAACAACCGCTTGATGCCGTTTGAGAAAGTGAAGTCGCTGCTCTTCAACCGCATTATACCTGGATCCAACGATCTTCGTTGAGCGAAATGCCGCCGTTCGAGCCGTTTGAGCAATGCTCAATGAGCATAGACCGATCGGCCGCGTCGACGAATACCTCTGATCTTGTGCAGCGATCGACCAGGTTACCGAGCTGTGAGACGAGAAGCAAAGTAATCACGAGGCCGGCAAGCGGTGCAAGCGAGCACAATGCAAATTGCCTGGCAATCCATATGCGTTGGACACTGTAAAGCGGTGAACTTCGCTCGCTGCATTCTGGGGGGGGGTCAACACCGCCAGCACGAATGGGCTCCCACTGCTCCGCCTAAAACCGGGTAGCGGTCCGATTCGGACTCCGAACGAAATTACACGTACACTGTGATTTACGACGTCTGCCCGCCTCACCCCGCAACAACAAAAACATGCCGAGATCTGTACCACACGATGGGGAGATCGGGTTCAGCCACCGCCAGTAAACGTGTAAACGGAAAGGCGATCATCGCTGGTGAACATCACAAGTTGTGTGATTCACAACCCGGTCTGTGCGCATCTGAGCGCGTGCCTTCCTCCAGTCGGCGCGGCTCGACGGCGCCGCGGACTTTCGCCGCCGCCCAGATGCAGGCAGGTTTCCCTGGATGCGCGCTTGTCGCACAATCGCAGCTCGCATGGAGGCGCTACAGTACATGTACATGTATAGCACCTCGCCGCGCTTGCTTCAAGCTGACCACGAGGGCGTTGCAACGGTCTGCCCCCTGGGATGTGATGTCGGGCCGAGGAGCCTTTGGAAGACTCTTGACGCATGACAGCGCTTTCCAGTTCCGTCGGTCGGTCGACATCGTGCAATGACTGACAGGGTCGACGAAAACGTCCAGCGTTTCGCCAGGCTGCCAGCGCCGTCCTAGCAGAGACCGACCTTTAATCGCGCCTGGCTGTCAAATCGCTTGACGATGAAGTTTTTCGCAAGCGCAGACGCGAACTGATAGGCCGCTGCACGTACAGTACGCGTGCCGAACTGCCAGGCTACCTTAATGCTCATGATCGCGACCAACATGGCATGAAAAAATGGTTCCAGACGTGTATCTGTGGATGTGGGCTAACGGGGTGGCCTGTCATACCCACGTAAGGATTGCTGCGGCACCGCTCAATCGATTGGCAAGTCGGATGAAGCCGGCTAGGGCTTGCACATCTGACCCAAACGGGGCGGGTGCCTCGCTTCCTCTCGGCAACGGTATCCGATACGATTGGTCTGGTGCACGCGCCTTACTGGGCCTAATCTCGGCGCAAAGTGGAAGCAACGCTGAGCCGATACCACGTGAGCTGTTTTGGTGTTTGCGCCTTTCTGCGCGAGCTGCTGATCCTGCAAGACTGCATCCGCGCCAACGTGCTAAAAGCGAACGCAGTATTGCAGGTTGTTGGCTGGTTCACGGAGGCTGTGTGCGATATCGGCTTTGGCGGAGGCTCCCGCCATTGCTGTTTGTCAGGTGGACATGCAGCTTCAACACCGCGATCACCCATCTCCAAGATCTCAGGAGACTTTCAGTGTAAGCAGGTGGCTGTGCTCAAGCCCGGATTAATAGTGTTTCGATTGCCGTGGCTCGGGGGTGTTGACCAGACCTGAGGACCTTCCAATGGCTGCTGGGCACCATTGGCTCGGCCGGCCTTGATCTAGCTATACATGTAATAGGCTCTTGTCTCATTCTGCAATTCGCGGGCTTCCGAGCACTCGACCACCTCGAATTCCCAGCCATGTTCACCCGCGCCGCGCTGTCGGCTGCAGTGGCCGTCGCCGCCACTGCCGTCTTGGCCCCCGCTGAAGCGCTCAAGAACCTCAAGACCGACTGGGACGCCTATGTCAGTGAGCTGCCCATTCCGGAGGTCATCGACCTGACCGCCGGAGGATCCATCGAAATGCAGATCGGCCGCGCCACGCACAACTGGACGGGAGACGGCTCCATCTCGGGCGACATCTACGGCTACGCACTCAAGAACTCAACGCCCACCATGCCCGGCCCGACCATTAAGGTCGCCAAGGGCGTACCGATCACCATCACCTGGTACAATGAGCTGTCCCAGCCGCACCTCCTGCAGGACTCGGTCGAGGACTCACTCAACAACGTCGAGTCTGCATGCTACCCGTACTGCGGTGTACCCGTTGTCACCCACGTACACGGACTAGAGTCACCTCCGGAATATGACGGTCTGCCGTACCGGTCCATTTACAAGAACCAGTCGCAGGAGTTCCACTACTACAACAACCAATCTGCATCGACCAAGCTCTACCATGACCACTCGAACGGTCTCACGCGACTCAACACGTGGGCTGGTCTCATGGGCGCGTACACCATCACCGATGACAAGTTGGAGGCGTCGATCAACATGGACATCGAGACAGACATTCCGCTGGTGCTGACAGACCGCCTGATCAACACTACGGGTGAAATCCTTTACTCGGACGACAACTGCAATGCCGGCTCGACGCAGTGGGTGCCCGAGTCCTTCGGCTCGGTGAACCTTGTGAACGGCGTAGTCATGCCGTATGTCGAGGTGCCGCCCGCTCAAGTTCGCTTCCGCCTGATCAACGTTGCTAACGCTCGTCACTACAACATCACCGTACCGTTCCAGGACAAGTGCCAGATTGTCGCCAGCGACTCTGGTTTCGTTCACAAGCCCGAGTCGTTCGAGGACTACCTTGTCCTCTTCCCGTTCGAGCGTGTTGAGTTCGTCTGCGACTTCACCAATGACACGAACGGCACGACGTACGACCTCGAGGATAACGAGACGGCCGACCAGCCTACGGTTTATGACACTCGTATCATGCGTATCCGTGTGGTTGAGAGCCTGAAGACGGACACGATGGAGTACCGTGCGCTGCCGTCGACCCTCGTTACGTACAAGTCGCTGAAGGAGCTGTACGAGGCCGGTGGAAAGGAACGCACGGTCATCCTTGGAGAAATGGACACTGCGATGCAGTGTCCCCTGTACGACATGATCATGTACCGGTCGCAGCAGATCAACCTGACGAGTATTACGGGTAGTCTGCACTGTACCAAGGGTACGGTGGAGAAGTGGAACTTCCAGAACCCGACCGATGACCCTCACCCGTTCCATTGGCACTTGGTGAATGCGCAATGCGGTGAGACGGAAGAAACTATCGACACGAACCACCTGAAGGATGTTGCTAAGATCCCGAATGCCGGTGACCGTGCCACGGATACGATCACGCAGGTTTGCTATGTGGCCTGCACCCCCGATGAGTACCTCATCGCCAATAGCACTCGTGGCGCCAAGGACTACGGATTCGACACAACGGAGCCGTACGTGGCTCACTGCCACATTCTCGAGCACGAGGAAAACTCGATGATGAGTTGGTTTAAGATTATGGACGTGGACGACGGATACGCTGATGACAACGGCATCACTGCCGGCACCGAGATCACCAACACTGTGATTGCCACCGCCATGGGAATGAGTGTGCTGGGTGGTATCGCCACGACACTGTCCGTGCTGGTCATTTCAGTGGAACGCTTGAAATTCCTTGCCGACCCGCGTTCGCTTTCGATCGCCTTCGCGTTGTCTGCTGGTGTCATGATCTTCATTGCTTTTGCCGACCTATACGCTGAAGCTCTGACTTACTACCGTGCGGCGTTCACCCCTGGCACCACCGACCCTGAAGCTTACGAGCACGGTGGAAGCACCACATCCACTGGAGTGTGCGACGACACATGCAACGGTAACACGTACTTGGCTGCCACTGGCGTCTTCTTCGTTGGTATGGCGATTATCCTGTTCGTGGAGTGGCTGGTGCACTCTGTGTTCGAGCGCAAGGACCGAGCTGCTGCTAAGGCTGCTGCTGACTTGGAACTAGCTCAGGCTGACGCCGAAAAGGCGATGATGGCGGACGAAGGCGCCGAGAAGGCTAATATGGTTCACATTGCTTCGCCCGTGCCTGGCACCCCTCTTCCGAATGATGCAGCTCATGAACTTGCCAGCCCCGTTGGAGAAGAGTCACAGGCTCTCATCGAGGAGCAGAAGGTGAAGGAAGAGTACCGTCGCGCTGGTGTTCTGACGGGTATTGCCATTGCCATCCACAACTTCCCTGAAGGACTGGCGCTGTTTGTGTCTTCGCTTGCTGGTCTCCGTACGGGTATTGTGCTTTCGGTTGGTATCATTCTTCACAACTTCCCGGAAGGTGTGGCTGTGGCTGCCCCCGTTTACTACGCTACGGGAAGCAAGACGGAGGCATTCAAATGGACGATCATCAGTGGTTTTGCACAGGTTCTTGGTGCCGGCATTGGTTGGGCTGCAGTTTCAGGTGGCATGAGTTACTCGCTGGAAGCCACGCTGTATGCTCTCGTTGCTGGTATGCTGGTGTGTATCACTGCGAAGGAGCTTCTGCCGGGAGCCTACAAGTTCGACCCGAGTGGAAAACTGTTTGTGCCGTCGTTCTTCATCGGTATCGCCATCATCGCCCTGAGTCTAGTGGCCCTCAACTACGCAGGATCAAGCTAAGTACAAAGCCCTCTCACTACACGTAACAAACAAATGAATGCAAAGTCTGTCAATTGATTTCTAAAAATACCAAAGTAAGTGGCCAGGTAAATGTGGCGGTGGGAACTGTAGACACTATCGCTTAACCAGAGCCTGCGTACATCAGTGCCATGACACTGAGTGCAATGACAGCCATACCAAGGAAGAAGGCTATCACGAAAACTTTTCCCTTGGGGTCGAATTTGTACGCACCTTCGATCAGCTCCTTCACGGTAATACAGACCAGCATTCCAGCAACGACACCATAGAGCGAGGGGTGCCGATTTTGAACTAGCCACTTTTTAATTTTCGATTAGCCACTTTTGTGACTACTGTTCCAATTAGCCACTTGTTGCGCCTACTAGTGGCTACTCGAGGCGCCAAAAGTAGCTAGGCGAAAACTCAAACGAAGCCTCAGAATGAATTTGCCGATAGCGAACGGCGTCGCTACGAGCGGCGGCTAACTCTTCAGCGCGCGCTTCCGACACGCGCAGTCTCACTTTGGTTGGGGGTTTTATCACTTTGCATGACGATTAGCAGCTGTCGTATTGTCAAAACTAAAAATTACATCAGCTTAAATTTTTTTGTCCACTTTGCTTGCTCCTTTTTCTCAACTTGGTCGGGCAAAGGTGTAGTCTTGCTTCTGTGTCTTACCTTCACAGGATACTTCTCCACTCTGTTAACACTATCGGAAGTACAACAAAAATGAGCAACGTCGTTATCAGCAAACTGAATTCAGTACTTATGTTTTGAAGACCTCATCGAGAATCGACGAGGACAGCAAGTTTTACAACAGAGCTCCTTAGGCTAGCAACTTAACTTGAGCCGGCGTACTTCAAGGCCATGATACTGAGCGCAATGATAAGCAGACCTCCGAAGAACGCTACAACGAACGCCTTTCCGCTCGGGTCAAACTTGTAGGCACCCGGCAGCAACTCCTTCACCGTAATACAGACCAGCATACCGGCAACGATGCCATACAGAGACGCTTCAAGCCCGAAGCTCATACCACCAGACACAGCAGCCCAGCCGATAGCAGCTCCCAGAGGCTGGGCAATTCCACTCAAAGCCGTCCACTTGAATGCCTCTAGCTTACTTCCAGTAGCGTAATATACGGGGGCAGCAACGGCAACACCCTCTGGGAAGTTGTGCATGATAATGCCGATGGAGAGCACAATACCCGATCGAAGACCGGAAAGCGAGGACACAAAGAGGGCGAGGCCCTCAGGAAAGTTGTGAATGGCAACAGCAATGCCCGTCATGACACCGGCACGACGGTATTCCTCCTTCTGACCAGCGTTTTCTTCAAGCAGATTCGACGATTCTGCTGTCCCCGGGCTGTGAAGTTCACCGTGTTGGTGTGCACCAGCGGGACTTCCGTTGATAGGCGAAGCAAAGCCGGCCTTGTCACCTTCTTCAATGTCGCCGGCTTCTGAGCGGCTCACGGGGACATTCGACTTCTCACCGGCTGCCTTTTTCCGGCCGAAGATCGAGTGTACCAGGAACTCCACAAGCAAAATGATCAGCACACCTCCAAAGAATGCCGCCACTGTCGTCATGTAGGCGTTACCGTTGCAAGTGTTGTCGCAAACTCCGGTACTGGCCGACCCACCCTTCTCGTATGCCTCCGGGTCCACATTGCCAGTCGTGTACGCAGCTCGGTAGAACGTCAACGCCTCGCTGAAGAGATCCGCAAGACCAATGAACAACATGACACCCGACGAAAGAGCGAATGCCACCGAAAGTGCCAACGGACTCGCAAGGAAATTCAAGCGTTTGACGGAAATCACAAGCACAGACAGCGTCGTGGCAAGACCACCCAAAACGCTCATGCACATGGCTGTAGCAATGACAGTGTTGGTGATCTGGGTGCCGGGTGTGATACCGTTGTCGTCCGCATAGCCGTCGTCGACGTCCATAATGTTGAAATACGCCATCATGGCATTCTCTTCGTGCTCAAGAATGTGACAGTGGGCAACGTACGGGTCCGTGGTGTCGAAGTTGAATTCCTTGGCACCACGCGTGCTTCCCTCAAGAAGGTAGTCGCCCGGCGTGCAAGCCACGTAGCACACCTGCGTAATAGTGTCTGACGCGCGATCACCAGCGTTCGGAATAACCACCACATCCTTGAGCTGGTTAGTGTTCACCGTCTCCTCAGTTTCACCACATTGCGCGTTAATCAAGTGCCAGTGGAATGGATGCGGATCGTCCGTCGGGTTCTGGAAGTTCCACTTCTCGACTGTGCCCTTTGTGCAGTGCAAGTTACCGGTGATGCCAGATGTGTTCACCTGCTGCGAGCGATAGAGCAAGATACTCATGGTTGGGCACAGGATCTCCGTCTCCATCTCACCTAGAATCAGGGTGCGTTCCTTTCCACCCGCCTCGTACAGCTCCTTCAGTGACTTGTACGGGGTCAACGAAGACGGGATCTCCTTCACCTTCATCGTATCCGTTTTCAAGCTTGAGACGATGCGGAACTGCATCACGCGGTTGTCGTACGGCGTAGCTTGATCTGACGTTTGCTTGTCCTCCAGATCGTAGGTCGTGCCATTCTTATCACCACTGAAGTCACACACGAATTCCACACGTTCAAACGGGAAAATCACCAGATCCTCGGTCAGTGCCTTGGGTTCGCCAACGAAGCCAGAGTCCGTCGCTATCACTTGGCACTTGGCCGCGAACGGCATGGTAAAGTTGTAGTGACGAGCGTTGGCAGCATTCACCAAGCGGAAGCGCACCTGAGCAGGCGGAACCTCCACATACGGCATTACGACACCATTGACTAGGTTCACCGATCCGAACGACTCAGGCACCCACACTGTAGCACCTTCATTGCAGTTGTCGTCCGAGTACATGATCTTTCCGGTGTTACTGATGAGACGGTCCGTCAAAATGAGCGGGATGTCCGTCTCAATGTCGAGGTTCAGCGACCCCTCAAGATCAGCATCGGAGATGATGTACGCGCCCATGAGACCAGCCCACGTGTTGAGACGGGTGAGGCCGTTCGAGTGGTCGTGGTACGTTTTCGTTGACGCCGACTGGTTGTTGAGGTAGTGGAACTCCTGTGACTGGTTCTTGTAGATCGACAGGAACGGGAGACCATCGAATCGCGCGGGTGACTCCATGCCGTGCACGTGGGTAACTGCAGGCACACCGCAGTACGGGTAGCACGCGGACGCATGTTGCGTGAGCGTGTACTGGACGCTTTCTTGGAGGAGATGCGGGGCCTCAAGTTCGTTGTACCAGGTGATGTTGATCGGCACGCCCCGGGCGACCTTGATTGTGGGCCCGGGCGACGTAGGCGTCGAGTTCTTGAGCGCGTATCCGTAGATGGAACCGGAAATGGACCCGTCGTCGGTCCAGTTATGCGTCGAGCGGCCGATCTGCATGTCGATGGAGCCGCCGCTGGTCATGTCGATGACCTCCGGAATGGTGAGCGCACTGACATAGGCGTCCCAGTCGGTCTTGAGGTCAGTGAGCGCATCGGTCGAGGACCAAAGAGATGCTGCGCCTAACGCCAAAGCTACCGCCGTCGACATGGCGGATCGAGCAGAAGGCAGCATCGTCTTGCTGGGTGTTCGCGAAAGATGCCGATTCAGTGTTTGGTGCGAGACGCGTCGAGTGACAGGCAAATTGCGGAGTGAGGTTACAAAACCAACGGAGCCTTGCGTCTCCAACCTAGGGTGTTCGATCTCGGCACTGCATGCTGGACATCTTTTTCACGTCGCTGTACCAGATGGCAACGGGATTAACAGCTTACCGCTTCAGGACAAAGGATCGGATGCGTTATGGCGCTCGGCGCGTGCCTCAGGCCAATGCGCTGGTCGCGGGAAACTGTACCCTAGTTGAAGCATTCCCTGAACCACCGTTTTTTCGCACTTTTTTACTGTTCGCGAGTGGAACGACACTAAAAATAATAAGCAAGCGGATCCGCTGGACATCCCCGTTCCACTGGGCCGGGCGTCGGCGCGTGCCGAGTGATACGGTACACCCACAACATGGCGCTCTGGCTTTCGGCGTTACAATGCAAGGCGCGACGCGTGCCTTCTGCAGCGTAGGCGGGCCGTGCAGGTCACAAACGATCGACGCCGGCGTCGAAGCTCGAAGGTATTAATATAGCTGCAATGCCTGGATCTGGTGGCTGGCAAGTGGCGAGACGATGGCAACAAATGCAGGCAAAGACGTCCAGTTCGACACTTTCCGCGGGTGCATCAGCGATCTTCACCTAAAGCGAGGTTCAGACGGAGCTGCGCTTTACTTCCAAGCATGCACTTTGATGGGCGAAGTCGGCAAGCTACAACATTAACCGCAGTGGGCACGATGATACATGTACGATAAATGGAAGGATCAATAGCTTTGCCCTGCTAATACAAGTATCCGCCAAGCTTAGGATAAAAAAACGGAAATTACTTGAGATTCAACGTTAGCAGATGGATTAAAACCACGTAAAAAAGATTAAAACCACGTAAAAAAGATTAAAACCCCGTGTAACGTCGGATTAATTCCAATCAGCCGCTCCAACAAAATATAGGGCCAAACGTTTGCTGCTATTTCTTGACAAGAGCTGTGATAAACACGAGTTTTCACAAAAATCTGTCTTAGCTGTATAAATGATGGTGTCAGCATAGCGTCCTTCATCGTCCCATGTGGATGTAATATCAGAATCAAAAGTGATTCTAAAAACATATCATCTGAGCGCGATGGCCTACGTGATAGGAATAAAATGAGAGCTTGTCTTGAGTTCAGTATGGGACCTGGCGATGACACGGCTGATAGTAGCGGCTGCTTTGTCATAAGGGACACTCGTCCAAAATCCTGCCCATACAAATATCAAATCAATTTTGTCCTACGGCTGGCTCAAACGCGTTATCGCCAATGATCGTTTTTGTCGTTTTTCCTAGGATAAAATTTGTGCGATTACTACAAGGCGTTAACCACAATCAGATTAAATCAGTAAAAAATATCTTAAAACGACAAAAACGATCATTGGCGATAACGCGTTTGAGTCAGCCGTAGGACAAAAATTGATTTGATATTTGTATGGGCAGGATTTTGGACGAGTGTCCCTTATGACAAAACAGCCACCACTATCAGCCGCTGTCATCGCCAGGTCCCATACAGATTAATCTGATTGGGGGTAGCGCCATGTAGTAATCGCATTTTTCTAAAAAATCTTAAAATCAAACGTTGTTTTTTAACGATGTTTAACAGAGTTCCTGCCTGCGCGGCGGGGGTGATGGGGCAAATACTCGACTTGTATTATGTGACGGCTGACAAGGCCGAATGAAGCTTTGTCCTGGTGGACGTAAGCTGAGTCCCCCCAGTGAGATGATTTGGCTGCCGTTACTGTAGGGTTGTCGCCGTCTTTGCCCCACCCACCATTTTGGACGAGATGCCGATTCGAGACAGAGGCGCCTGTAGATCTTGAACGTGTCTGACGCCTAGCTGCCATGGAACTGGATTGTCAGCGCGTCTACACCCGCTCGGTACATGTGAGCTTCCCCACCTGACCTGAGCGAGTGTGTGCTGTAGGAACTTGGGTGGCATCCAATACGAGTCGCTGCTTCTTGGATCTTCCTAGCGAGCTGACGAGCCGAAATGCACTCGATGGTTCCGTTCATGGAGGGGTTCGTGGCAACCGGTAAATTTATTGGGAGGGTCTGCCGGGCTCGAAGTAGGAGAATAGCGCTGAGTACCGGTCACAAGAAACTGTGCCCAGAGCGTCGGAGCATCCGAGGTGTCACTTGACCAGCCTGATTGGTCTTTGAGCCCCGAAGTTTGATGTGAACAGGTTCAGCTTCTGGTGAGCTTATTGTGGCCAGTCCATTGTGATCGAGAACCACTACGTGTATTGCCTTGAGTGCGAACCAACGGAGCCGACCCTCAGATATAGCGGCAATCTCCTACCGCGGAAGTAGGAATTAGAAGGCCAGGCACAGTACCTCCCACAGAGCTTGGTCCGAAGAGGTGTGCATGTTGAGGGACGAGAAGCAGGCCTCCAGAAGACGGATTAACACAGGTGCTTTCCGGTCCAGCGGGTTGTCGAGACGACTGATGCCTTTGTTGAGCATGCGAATCTGTGAGTGGTCCGATGGGAACGGTCTACCGGATGCGAGAAGGAAGTGTCGAATCACAATTAATGCGTTCAGAATCGTTGAGCTGCGTACCGGGTTCCCCGAACCATATCCTTGCTGGAATCCATGAATTATGAAGTCAGATATGTGTTGAAGTTGATCCGAAAGCGAGACGTCATCAAGCCAAGCATTTATTCCGCGCCGGGTGATGAACGCTTGCCAGGTCAAGAGGGCGCGTCCGTATTTGTCGTAGGTTGAGTCTGCCACTGAGTGTCCGCGCAAATATTGCGCCAGATTTCCTCCAGGCCACTGATGTCCAGCTGTGGTTGACACTGTGACAAGTACAAGTTAAGATAGTGTGCGAGGATCCTTCGAGATTCACGAGCCCGCATCCGCAATGACATTATCCTTCCCTGCGATGTGAGATGCCGAGAAACGAAGGCTATACGTCATCTCCCAGTATGCTAAAAGTCTGATAATGATTTGAGCGCGGGATGTTACGAGATACCACCTTGCTTTGCCAGGTTACTGTGGATGTGTTGTCAAATCAAAAGTGTACGTGAATTGGCTTGTTTCGGCGATGGTCGGAACCTTGAAGCCATACTTGTGCCCACATGTGGACGGCAAACGCGCTGGATAGTTGTTCGCGATAGTTGATATTAAATTCATTGCGGTGGTTGGAGTGGAACTATGAAATGAGTTGTTGCTCCGTTTGGGAAAACGAATAGATGAGAGTGCGCTTTTGACTCTCCTAAAGCGCAGATACCGGTATCTGACGCATCCGTTTCGACGACGAAATCGGCCGGAGGGTGGGACCTGAAGTACTCGAGAGAGACGCCATCCAGTAATGATGAGCGCAATATATGCCTCCACCTGACATGTGATCCGTTATCGTTACCTTCGACCATCTATGAAGGCCATTCTCGGCTGTCCGAAGGCGCTGTTGAAATGGTTGATCCGGACGAACGCAAGTGGCGACATGACGTAGGCACACTAGGAGAGAACGATATTCTGTTCGATTCATCGATGTTGCATAGTACGCCATCTCGACCAACCAGGTGGTCTTTCGTATTTTGGACTGAGTCATGGAGACTGTGCCCTGCTCGGTGTCGAATGTAGGGCCCACACCCTTTTGGCGGGTGTTCTACTGGGTGAACTTATCATCGTTCACCGCATTGAAGCCAAGAATCGTTGCATTGCACGTCGTAGCGACTGCTCCACATCATTGCTGCAGGAGCAGATGTCCGCAGAGATACATATATGATCATCCACCCAATAGTAGTTGAAAAACCCATTCGGGTAGACCGAGTTGTCTGTTCGACCATGAACACAGGCGATGGCATTGCTTGCCACACCGTAGAATCCGGGTGACCCCGTCCATTCAAATCTTGCAGAAAGATCTATGACAAGGCATTGTCCTCGGGTATGGTTCCTGCTAACAGGTGGACTGATTGGTTGTGGAAGCCAAGATTTCGGGATGCTGCCGCCACATTCCTTAATAGGAGTTTGATAGTGTGGTCAGGAAAACGCGCTTTTTGAGCCTGTATTTCCTTAGCAAACGCGTCGCAATACTCGTACACAGTAGTGGGAATCAAAGCTTTGTCGGTGCGATCATTGACAGATTAGATTGGCCTTCTGAGTATGATAAATCATGGATTATGCGACCTGAGAGGATCGGATCGCCATCGCCTTTGTCGACGACTCGAATGGACTAAGGAAAATGTCTGGCCAGAATTGGGCAATGTCAAGGTCGACGACAATACACCGGCCCAAGTCTTGCTCTTTGAGGATATTTTTCCGTAGAACATTAATCCGTTTGCGTGCAGACGGGTGATTCGGGGTTGGAGCGGGTTGCACGGTCATTGGGGATGACAAAGTAACGCAGATCCCCTTTTTGGCAATCGACATTAGTTGTGGTAACTGGTAGTAGCTTGCGCACGCGTTTAGGACTACAGCGGGCACAATATTTTTGTTAGGGCGATAATCAGGCGATGTTTGCCCACGATGAAGTTCGACCAGAGGCGAGAGCGAGCTATCTGAGCGACGAACGTACTCGGACAAAACATGTTGCAGCGGTTTATTTATGCAGAATTGCGGGTTCTCGGTGGTACCTTTCTGGACGGGGAAATCGGTGGTGGATAGAGATAGATTTACAGCGTTAAGCGCAGATGTGACAGACTTTTGCGAATGGACCCCCAGATTTAGGCCCTGCGTAGGCCACGAAGCCTAAATTCCGATGACTGCACCGAAGTCGGTGGAGGTCGCCGGATAGATACGCGTGATAAACTGATAGTCAGTTGGTTGTTAGTCCAGCTTGGGATGCAGACGGTGTTGGTAAAGCGAGGGCTACTGGCGGTCGCCCTGCCCCAGAAATGTTGTTGTGAGATAGGTGAGAATTTGCATGCGTTGAGTAGGTATTAGATGCACCGAATCGATGCGGTGCCTTCTGCATGGCGCCCAGACCGTTGTTAATGCTGACAATGGCATGTGGTAATCGTAGATTACGCCACTGATTAGTAGCCTGCACGGGTGATACAGCCAGGCTACCGGTGCAGATACCTTGTAAGTGACTCATTGTGGGGCATGGCGGGCCGGCGTGTGTGGCGGTGCGAGGGCCATGTGTGATGATCAGTGGATTTGTGATAGTGATACGATGTGATGTAGACGTGTAGCTGTCGGAAAAAGTCGTTCGAGGCAGTGGCTCAGAGGAGTAATGTGCAAATGGAGTATCGCTAGTATTGATAACAATATTGTTTGTATGTATGCCAGTCCGAAGCGCTGGTGAGCCAGCCGCGCCTCGGCCTTGGCGATTTGAGCCGTATTGTTTGTTAATGTAGGGCTGTAGGTCTCTGTGTAGAGGTGCGTCACATCTGTGCGCGCGGTCTGAATATCGTATATGAGAATTCATGGTTCGTACAGTAAGCGCTCCCACTTCCGGTGCTGGTATAAAGTGATACCCCGTGCTAAATGATGCGATGCGTTTAGGCAGGTAAAGTCGATATGGCTGCGAGCGGGAGTTTTGGCGCGAAACTGCGTCCACCACCCGTCCACTACAACCAAACTGAACCAGTGCGCTTCACCCAGCACTCTTCACAACCGAATTGGAGCGGTGCTCCATACCCGCCACCCCATGGGGCGCTGGATGAAGATCCAGCAGAAGCGACGGATTATTGAAAAGGCAGCCGAGTGTCCGACAATGACCCAGGAGGAGCTAGCAGCGTGGGTAAAGGCAACGTACAAGCTAAAGAAAGCGCCAGCACAAACCACCGTTTCAGACATTTTACGAAAGGGTGCTACTATCATGAGCGAGTCATACGGCGACGAAAAGCGACGCAAGCCTCTGGAAGTGACATCAATGGCGTTGAAGAAGCGCCTTTGGGCGTGGATACAGTTTGTAGAGGCTTATAATGTCTGTCTATCTCGTGAACACATTAAATTCAAGGCAAGGGACCTACAGAAGGAACTCTGGGACGCGTGGGAGATGACTTTTTCCGAAGGGTGGTTAACCGCTTTCCAGCGGCGGCATAGACTGCGTTATCGACAGAGTCCTGGTGAAGCTGCGTCAGTCGATCCTGACGTGGTTCGCCAAGGTCGTCAGAAGATCCAAGACGTAACTGACCTACACGAGCCCAAGGACATTTACAACATGGATGATACGGGCCTGTGCTACGCGATACCACCGGCCCGCTCAATTTGCACTAAAGGGACTCGTGATGTAAGAAAGAAGAAGACAAGAATTACGGTTGCGCTAGCAGGAAATGCTGATGGGTCAGACGCGCGGCCGGCATTGTTCCTCGGCCGTGCGAAGCAACCCCACTGCTTCAATAAACGTACAGCGGAAGACCACGGCTTCCTTTGCCGGTCAAACACGAAGGCGTGGATGACGGGGATACTATTTCGTGAGTGGCTGCTAAATCTGGACCGAGACATGCGTGCATCCAAGCGTCACATCCTACTGCTGTTGGACAATGCTACTTCACATACCATGGGTGCTATCGTTTGTACTAATGTCCGGGTGGAATTCTTGCCGCCGAATACCACAACATTCTTACAGCCAATGGACGCTGGGATTATCGCGTCATTCAAGCGTGCGTATCGAAGGAAGCACCTTCTATGGGTATACAACAAGATCAAGAATGCAAAGGCAACAAGAAGTACGTTTACAATGTCGATCAACTACAAGCAATGCGACGGAGCAAGGAGATCTGGAGTGACTTGCAAGGTAAGTCGACGATAAAAAACTGTTTTCGTCACACTGGAATTGTATTTAATGGTGTAACGTTACCACGTACGGATCTGACACTGACATAGAGGAGATTATCATTCGTGCCTCACAGTTAAGCCTTTAAGAGAATATAGCAAATCATAAGAGATGGTCGGACTACGATACCGGAAGTGAGAGCATTTGCTGTACCACATATCATTGAAGTTGTACGTTGTCAAGTGGACACGAGATGTACATGTACCGACGACTCTGTGTACATGCAAACGGAGGATATCCAAGAAGTAAATCTTCCATTTCTATCTGATTGTTGGTAGTCAAGTATCAATATCCCAACTTGGATCTACTACATGGCGCACTACTGGAATCGCCAAATCGAAAACTTGTTGCGCCGAAGGAAAGCCAGCAACCAGGAGTGGGAAGGTGCAAAATTGGCAGCTGGGAGATCTGCGCTGACGTAGCGGTCCTTTGCATGTATACGCACCACGGTCCCGGTCACAGGAATCCCTTCTTTTCGGAGAAAGTAAATCCACAGTACCAACTGTTCCTCAAATTCCGGCGACAGCGTTGTCCCCATGCCGAGACTGCGGCCCTTGCAGTGAGAGCCACATCCAGTTTCACATTTGTCGACAATGAGTTCTCGATCGCGAAAGTCAGTTGTATATCTGACGTTTTTTCGCTTTTATTTGAGAAGATGTTAGCACGGGGTAGAAGTGGCTGACCGTTGTGTGCATTTTTTCCGGCGAAATATAGGCATCAAAGAACTCGATAACATCGGGCTTATACTGAGAGGTGACTGCAACCCTCTTGTACTGCTTAGGCGCTTTTGCGCTGCCTGTTGTCCGAGTTCTTCCTGTTTGCTGGTCTGGAGCCCGCGCCATGCCGTGGTCTGAAATGCGCCCCATGGCGGTTTTCTTGCAATGAGCGGCCGCCCTCTACCGCGCTTCGTCGTATTTTTGCACTACGAATTATGAGATCTCTAGTGCTGAGCTGGAGTTTCAGCGCGATTGGATTGGCCAATGCGAGGTGCAAATTATGAGATCTCTCTGAATTATGAATTCTCAAATACGGTATGCACATCTGCCGTGTGATCCGCCGAAGCACACCCACCCCCGAAATACCGTGGGCAGGACTCGGTGCAGCCTGATCGCCGCGGTACCAGTGTTCGGATATGCTCCGGCATGCCGAGAGCGCGGGTGTCAGAGGCGCGGCGGGGCTGACCTGATGCAGTGTGCTGTACGGATGTGTCCGGTCGCGATGCTGGCAGACTCTGCAACAGCAGCAGCCAGTCTAGTGATTTGTACTGGATGGCGTCGGCCGCTGCACAGAATTCCATCCACCACATAGGGGAATCCTCGGCGAGGTGGGCGATAGCCCTGCCCATGTAGAGGTTGGCATATTGGAGTGTTCGACGACACGCACTTTACATTTTCCCAGGATCAGCCGCCTGATTGTCGGTCACGAACGGACGAATGCGAACGAATAGATGGTTCATGTGCGGGTACCAGAATACCCTTCCAAAGACAGCGAGACCCCTCATTGAGAGCAAAATCTCGTCATACGACGCACGCGCGGTTGGTGCCTGCTGGCGTTGAGACGCAGAGCTAAAATCCACAGAGTCATTGGCATTGTTCGAGCTGCGGGCTAAGCGTTCATCATCTGATAGGGGTCAAAAGTGCGTAATGGGCAGGCTCTGTGACCCAATCCTCACGCTGTATAAACCTGTCGCAATGGATATAGTCATGTCGAACGTGACTCTTGTCGAACCTCGAATCCAGAGGAGAGTGTCTGTTGGCTGAGTAAACGTACCATCTGCTTTGTTCAGGCTCGTGATACTCCTATAGGCTGCAAGTATGTGCGTGAGGTGAGGCGTGTAATCCCCTTTTCCACGGCGCAAGGCTGACGGGAAGATCACTGTCCTAAGTTCACGAAGTTGGACGGGAGGCAACATGTAATCGTCAGCAGCAGGCAGTGCCCATGACGTCAACGAAGTTGCATCACGAAAGATTTGCTGCAGTGAGCCAGAGATGGGCCCCTACTGCTATGTCGATGGAGTGACAATAGAGGTGCCTGACGCTGCGAGGCGCTCGTGTAGCCCCATTACCAGCGCACTCAATGACCCTATTTGGGCTACAAGTTGCGCGACTGTTGTGGACGACGAGGGCTGTCCGAGTACCTCTGGCGCCGTGGGGGTCGTGGTCGTAGATGCAGGTGTGAGCAATACGGTTGTCGGAGGAGGTGCGAGGAATGGTTCGAGATCAAATAAAGCAGCCCCATCCTCAATACTAGTCATATATGCTTCGTGCGCAGCCGGGGGGGCTAGTCAGTGGAAGTGATGAACTGATTGGTAGGTCGGGGCCTGGCATGGGTGCCGCCACGTCATCAGTCGGAGGGGGACTATCCAAATAGATAATTGAGCGGCGACGGGAGGATGCTTCCGCACCCTTCGCATGGATGGAGGGGTTAGACAACTTCTTCGCTGATGCCGCAAGTCGAGGATGTGACGACGTGCTAGCGGGCGCGGCACATGGGATGGTTCCTGGCTGACTGAGGCAGCCGCGGTGGCCGCTGCCAACCGTGCAGCGCGGGTTGCCATACCGAGTTTCTTCTTTTCCTGCAGCTTTCGCCGGCACAGGCAGCGTGAAGGTCACTCCCTGAGCGACCATGCCAGCAAGGTTTCTAAGCTGAAGGTAGGCGTGGTTGGGGGTGGACGAGCGAGCTTCTTGCGTCGCTCAGTGAATGGAGACGCCGGATCCGCTTCGCGCTTCTGTAGGCGATTGCAAGCCCGTGGGGTCGTAGACGCCGCACTTGATGTCACAATGACTACGCTCGTCGATGTCGGCGTGACCTCAGCTCCAGTGGTGGAGGAGGCGGGCGTCTCCGACGATGCGGATGATCCTGGCGCTGGCGCGGTGGCCGGCACCGACGTGGTGCGGCCGACGAAGGCGAGGCCGTAGTGCTTGGATACATCATCGTGACAGCAGCGGGAGGAGGAGGACAGGAGCGCGAGAAGAAGTGGAGCGTTGCGAGCTTGAGGCAAATTGCCGAGTAAGCTTGCTTCAATGCGTGCTCAAGCCTGCCGATCCGGCGCTCAATGCAGGAGTTTCGAGACCACCGCCCAGACTAGGCAGCGGAAACACACATTCGCGGCGGCGCCGCGAATTCACCGTTCTGTACAGGCATCTGCAAAGCTTAGGATAAAACGGAAATTAGTTGAGATTAACCTTATTAATAGTACAGTAGGTGGATTAAAACGGCGTAAAAAATTAAAAATCTCTGGTAGTGATGGTGCTTCTGGCGGACGCTCCATCGCCTCTTGGGGCGTGCTCTTGGATCGATATCTGCTCTACTACGTGGCCTTAGACCTCTGTTCTAGCTGAAGCTACATCATGCCACCGTTGCAGGTTTTGTGACGCGAGGCGAGTGAACGCCTTTGATCGCTCAGGTGTACAGCACATAGCCCTCTTGGTACGGTCGCTCTAGATGTCCAGCTTACCCGTCTGGATGACAATAGCCTTCCAGATGAACTACTTGAACTTCCAGGCGTCCCGAGGTGTCAGGCTCCGAAAAGAACACTAGGAGTTCCTATGGAGTTGGCGAGTGACCTTGTGGTATCCTCTTGGGTGTCGTTTACCTACGGCGGAACGTGACGTCGCATCTTGAGTTGTTTATACACAAATATGAATCTGCATGCAAAGCGTGTACGTTACTTCCAAACGCCGTCTCCACAACTGGATAAATCACAGCCAAAAGTCTTCCCAGATAACCAATACAATACAGAGATTTATACACAAATATAAAACCGCCACTTATTCTTTAGGACCCTTGGGCGGGGGTCTCTTTTGCACCAGTCGACGGAGTATCACTTAAGAAACTGGCAAATCCCAAGTGTGTTCTCCCACGCGCACAACTTCCAGAAATAAATTAATTAACTCCTTCTGAAAGAACACCTTTAAAAGCCCTACGTCTGGATGACTGGATCTCTGGATGCACAATCAACTCTGGATGCCAAGTCACAATATACAATCGCTTCACACAGCAGTCAATTCAATCGATTTCCAGGGGTGACTACCAATAACCTCCTAGAACAGCAGTTAATATGAAATGGAATCCGGATGTCCGGATGCCCAACTGGAATATGAAATAAGCAGGTCACCTCCAGACGCGCGTCGTCCGGATCACCGCCTAACTTGGTCTTGATCTCTTGGAGAGTCCCACGGCGGTCTTCGCGGTCTTGCTGCGTCCGACGCTGGTCTTCTTGACGTAGGGCCACGGCGAGTTCGGTCCTCCCGTAAACGGCTTGTCCTTTTGTCGGTCTTGAGAGCATTCTCAGATCACTAGGAACCCAAACGCACTTGCGCTCGTCTTGGCAAAACGAACTCTCTGTTATTATGTATGTTAGTTGTCTGTCAGGCATTTCGACTAGCGATCTATCTGGAAGTACTGATTTGTCTTGGTTTTGCTATGGATCTTGGGTTGCAATCGTCTGCGGAGCTGATTTGTCTTGGATTCACTATGAGTGTCGTCTGCCGTAGTGCTTACAAATGCGTTGCAAGTCACTGGATACTTCAACCGGCTTCCTGTGCAGAACCGATCCAGTCGGTTGTCTAGGTCGCTCGGAAGTCATTTGTCTTGAGTATACTTGGTACATTTTTGCGGGTGCAAACTCAGTACACTTGGATACCATGTCATCCCGACGTCAGGATGGTGCATACCGGTGGAGTCCATCTCGATATGCTTGATTCACATCTGGATGTACTCGACGTCGCTGGATGCGCACGACACATCTGGATGCACTTGGCTTTCCGGATGCACTTGGTGGACTTTCAGGTACAGGATCACTGGGGCGTCTTGTACACACTGTATGACTTCTGCTGTCCAGTCATTATTTTGGGCGAGTCGCTACGCCACAACCGTCCCTCTCATCACGAGTTCTCATTGAGGAATTCACTTCCGATCTGACAAGTCATGATGGGACCAAGCGTGAAGCGACGATCTCAGGTGTCGGGTCGTAGTAGGCACCCAGAATCTGTACATCCCGATGTGTCTGGATGTCCGAATGGACTTGGCCAGCTGGCAGTTGCTGCTTCTTTTCTCTGCACTATCCCACATCAACCAACAAACTGTTTCGTTGGCAAGCAGAATCCAGTCCAGTCCAAAAGCGGTCAGATCTCAATTTGACATTTCCTGAACGCACCCATGGCTCCACACGGCACGGCGTCGTCTTCGGCTGGCAACGCGGCGGTCCCTGCATCGCGCTTCCCAGGCAACACTGGTGGCTGCGGCGGAACTGGCGGCGACGCGTCCAGCGTCTTGCCTGACACGCGCAACGACGGCAACAAGGGCAGCGAAGAAGGCCGGCGGGAGGATGGTAAAGAACATTCGGATGACGAGCATCCGGGAAAAGATGCTACGTTCGTTCCGGGCGTTCCGGATGATGACTCTACTTCGCACACGCACCGTGATTCCAAACGTCGTCGTACATCCATCTCTTCCACTGGTTCCACGTCATCCAAAAACAAGTCTCCATCCAAACTTCCTAAGTTCAGTCAGACAACGGCACTCGCTCAACGAGGTTATCCACACCTGACATCTGATGATCTCAAAGTCAGCGAGACACCGGATCCTGGTCAGACATCTTGGATGCACTATGGCATCCGGATGAAGAAAGGTTACTCTATGGCCAACTCGCAAGAGTAGACATTTGGCTTTCCGGATTACGCACCAAATCTCCATGATTACGATCTGCTCAAGGAGCGGTACGATGAGGCACCGTTCATCATCATCATCATCAACGTGAATATATCGATTTCAATTTACCCATTTTAAAATTTGTGTACTCACAGGAAAACGGTTCCGAAATTTACGACAATTTAAAATGGACTTGATTTCACTATGTTGCATTGTTGTTGAAAAATAGTTCAAAAGTATGGTGCTCTTGCCAACCGAGAACGTTTGTACCCAGGAAATGATCTCATTTACCGTCCGCCAAACGACTTAACGACCGAATTCCCACGGTGGGTTATTACTCGTGGGCATTCAATCAGCCCGATCCATATGAGACTCACTCCGAAGGGCGTGGTGGACGACCCAAATCCTTGGTTAAGTCTCAGATCGGACGGAGGATTTGCACACGACAGTTACCTCAAGCATAGAGCTCTTCTACAGGTGTGGGATTTGAACCCACGCCATCCGATAGGCAACGACCTATCCGAGCGCACGCCCCAAGGGCATACTAAGATTTCAGTGCGCTTTTATAATTAAATAATTTAGCAACACATTCAAAACTTAAGTTTCGGGGTGACATCACATGTAAAAAAACAAAGTCTTGCCGTGGTCAAACTGTGCTCAATTTGGCTCACAATTGAGCCAAAAAGCGAGTTGCGCGGGAGTCGACCTGCGCTGAGTTTGACGCAAAAAAGGGGTACTGTCAAAGCGCAACGCGCTCCAACGAAAGTGATAAGTGTTCGGATACCTGCCGATCGCACTAGTCCTACAATTGCAATAGGATAAAGTGGCAAAATATGCCCGAAGGCGGCTGGGTCGTTGACGCTACCGGAAGATCCGGTATGGAGGAAAGCAGGAATATGCTATCACGTCATCAGATTTCAGAACTGCCATGCCCTGGAATGCCAGCACCGAATGCAAGATTTGTGACGCCAGGTAGACAAACGCGTTCTGCGCGTGCACGTAGACCAGAATCCCGTGGAGAAAATCCCATCCCAAGAGGTAATCCAGGCTGGAGCGATCGTGTTCGGCCCCGCCACTTCGCACATTGCACACTCATACTGCATTCTGCCTTTCAACCGCCGATACTGAAGCATCCGAAGGCGCTGTCGACACAGAGGATGAGATCGATGAAAAAGCTAGTTTAACGGGATTCTCCATCTCCGAAACTGTGCAATCTAAAGACGAACAGTCTTTGGACATTACGCCCCCCAATCCCCCTGTTATTCAATCATTTAAAACGGAAAGACTATCCACGGAAGGTCCGGACGACCGACAACTGGTTTGTGGAGGCGTTCATGCTGAAACTCATTTGCTAACCATGCATTTACCCGGTCCGGAGGAAGGAATAGCCGACGTTATCCAAACTCTTCTGAAGGTGTTACATGTACCGACGTTCGCCATTCGGGAAGACGCCGCCGTCAGTCACTTCGAGATCGCAAAGCATATGCTCTGAACAAAAGCATAGGAAGTAGAACGCAGTAATGGAGCCTCCATTATAGGATCGACCGCTAAGCCAGCTGGGTATACTCCAGATTCTTGAGATAGCCAATGCATACATAAATCAGATTTATTTCATTGCACCGCCGTGCTGTGTGGAGTTAAGTACAAAAATTGCACTCGATAGGTTAAGTCGACAGCGGTATGGCGACTGGCACCCTCCAAGAACAATGCACTGCAGGAGGACGAATATATGGTGATCTCAGATCAAGCGTACAGATCTGAAGTCCTGCGACTGTGCGCAGGTCCACCAGGTTCGCTGCTATAAGTGGTATGCTTGGCGCGTTTCTGGACTTTATAGAGTAGCTCAGATACAACAAACTCTTTTTGCCAAGTGGACACAATATACGAACACCTCGCTATCATACAAATCAATATATATAAATAGGACCTGTTGAAGGGATACGACTGGACGTTTGTATTGGACACGTTTCCAACTACGGTTAAACCATCAAAACACGCTGGACACGTGTTCGCAGGCATTGCTACTACGAGAGAGAGAGGGAGGGCTAGGCACAGAATAACCCCAATGGAACTGTTATGCTGAGGTACGGGAGCGGATATTAGAATACCTGTAGACGGCGGTGTTCGTTAGCTGATTTGTTGCTAGCAAATCATAGGAAAAATATAGTGAGCATGTTGAGATGCAACGTTGGCTCTCGTTTCTCTCTTAATATCGCTAGAACTGCGGTGATACAGACGTACCTTGTAAAATACACTGCGTGCAACAATAAAATGCAGTTGCGGTTGGCTCCCCGACTGCTTGTTCACTATAATTGATCGTTAGAAACTTGTCCAATACAAACGTCCAGTCGCATCACTTCAACCGTTCTTATTTATATAGAGATTTTTATGATAGTGAGGTGTTTGTATATTGTGTCCACTTGTCAAAAAGGGGTTGTTGTATGTGAGCCAACCTGTAAAGTCCAGAAACACGAGTGGTCACCCATGCCGGCTCTTTATTAGCGTGTTTAGGGACACGTGTCAAAGCCACACCTCCAAACCATACGTCGCAACTTAGAAAATTGACGGAGCTATGGTAAGTGGTGTGTTCGTGGGAAAGTTGAGTGCGCGAGAGCGCATATACTGCAACTTATGAAGCCATGGTATGGCGTAGGTGTGTTCGTATAATTTAGGCCGGGAGTACATGTATACCTACGGCCTACACGTACCTGGCTCTCAAGCCGTCCGACTTAGACAGCACCAACAGTACGAGGAGAAGATACAAGTACTAAGATTACGAGCAGCTGTACTTTTGATTGGTATGATGCTACCAATCACTGGTAAACCGGCACCAAAAATATAGCCAGTTTCACCTGCCAATGAAAGTGTGCATGCTACCCATCAGGTGGGGTTCACCACTAACGCATACGAGCAGATCATTAATACCTCTCGACGCTGTTTTCACAAGCAGCGAGAGTATCAATGGCTTGGCCCGTGTTAAAAGATGGTCTATCAATGCCGTCAAAAGCCAACCTGGCGTGGCTCTTGTACTCAGTGATGCGACATGAAGTGACCAGGGATTTTTCTGCCTCCTTCCCATACAGGTCTTAAGATTGGCCGACCAGCTGGCTCTATGTGTGTGACACGTGGATATGGTGGATTGGAAAGTGCTGAGCCAGAGAAGCTATGGATAGGCTTACGTGTCCAAACGCACAGGTCCTAGACGTGAATGTCTGGACGGACACCAACTCCTGACGGCAGGATTGCTCGTAAGTCGTAAAAGTGCTCCCAACTGAGTACAAGTTGGTTCAAGCTACCTGCCCTGACATACTACAGTGCCCGCACAAGTACAGAAAGTCTAAAAGTCCAAGAAGAAGGCACCCGGACACATGAGAGTCTAGATGTGAAGGTCCAGTTGGGTTGAGTCCAGATGGAGGAGTCTAGACGGAAGAAGTCCGAATGGATATCTCTAGATGGGACGATTATCCATAATGAAATCAAGATGTTTCCGATCGACCAAGCCGACCGACCAAGATCTGATTTTGGTGCCAGATAGTATTGAAGAACCGTTGAAGAACAGACCAAGTCCCACTATCTTCGAAGTACCATCCAAGACAAACAACCTACCAGACATGTCGACGTCAACGTGATTATACTGAAACCAAGACAAAAGTGTGTATGTATATTTACCGACTAGACTTGCCAAACAGATAACATTCAATCAGAGTTCGTTTTACCAAGTACCCCGCAAGTCGACCGGACGAGCCTGCCAGAAGACTTTGCCTGGAGGTTCGTGCAAGAAGTGTGTGAAAAGCTCGTTCGTGAAGACTGACCGTTCGAGAGGCTCTCGTAAGTATCAAGGCCGCGTTGGATCAGGGGACCAGACGGTGACCATCCGTCCGGAGTGAACCACCCATTTCATATCCTAGTTGTGGGTGTTGTCCGGAAGGAGAGACCTGCATTTCATATTAACTGCTTACTGCTTGCGTCGGTGTAATATTTTCGATGTAGGAGTTTGAACGAAAGTACTGTTCTGTGAACGGACTATATTGATTTGTGTTAATTATCCTCAGTATACCTGAGGTGGTGCGTGTGAAGAAGACCAACTGGGATTGACCAGTGTCCTAGAGGTTTGGTCTACGTTGACTGGTGTTAAGACCAATACCTCCACGGTCTAAAATAACAAGGAAGGGCTACATATTTGTATAAAACCCTATATTGTTATCTGTGTTTTGGTTAGCGGTACTGTGGAGGCTGAGTACAAAGAAGTTACGTCCAGACTCGCAACCAAGACCTACATTTCAAAAAGGCGACTCACCTCGCCGTGGAGACTCCTCGGTTCGGACAACGAACCTACGGAGGTACTGGGGAATTTCTGAAAGTCTGCCCACGAGCGAGTTTGGCAAGAAAACGATCTCATACCTGTCTCATGAAATAGGGGCTGAATGGATTCAACCCAAACCCAAGATCGCCAAGGGGTTCGAGATCTTCCCGTCGACCCTCAAAGGTGTGTAGTAATTCCTTGGGAGTTTGAACTATTACAACAAGTTCGTTGAAGACCTCCCGGTGGTAGCTTCTGTGCTCTGTGAGCTGACCGATGAGCAGCTGCGAGCCGGCCGAGACCTGGGCCGAGCCAAAACAGCGTTTGAGATCCTGAAAGAGAAGATTGTCTCCACCTCACTGCTCCGACACCCGACAAGGATAGACCGTTTGTGATTATCATTCACATGAACCCTTGGGTGGTCAGCGCAGTGCTGGGGCAAGCGTATGATGGAACCATCTTTCCAGTGCGCTACACCGGAAGAGTACTTCACAATGAGGAGCTCAGATTTCATCTGGCCGAGAAAGAAGTGGTGGCTCTGCTCAGGGTTCTCAGGGTGTTTTACACGATGCTAGCAGGTTGCAAGTTGCTGAAGGTGTATACTCGATACTCGGTGCTCAAATGGATTTTCAGGTCTTGCTCTCTGGAAGGTCGATGTGAGCAAAGGGCTGCACGACTAGCGCCCCGGCCTCTGGAAGTTCACAAGATCAAGTCTGATGAAGATTGACTTGCAGTAATTCTGGGAGCTGGGATTACCTCAAGGTACCAGCTTGATCAGATAGCTGAGGATCTCATCCCAAGCAAGGGACGAGTAGTGCGAGCTCCACCCATCAGTCTAGCAATGTTGGAAGAAGACTACAATGGCTGGCTGCTCAGCTTTGATCGTGCAGATAAACTTTCAGAAAAACGTGGCAGTTCTGGATGTATCTTGTGGAAACTACCGTCCTGGGACGTAGTCGAAGCTCGTGGCTTTCATCGAGAAGGCATTACAATAAACGAAGCCGAGTATCATGGATTGCTTGAAGGATCTCGCATGGCACTTGTTCGAGGGGCCTCAGAATTAGTACTAGTTGGTGACTCTCGTATTGCGAACCAACAAGCTCAAGGTCTGATTCAGTGTCTGAAACCCGGACTTCAGTTGTTGCTCAGCGAGTTCGAGCTACTTCGCCAGAAGTTTCAGTCCGTGAAGCTAGTTCGTGTTAAGCGCGAATATACTTCTGCGACTGACAATCGTACGGCCAAGACACTAGCGGCACGACACCCGATCGTGATTGACGACCCAGTAGAGCTGAATCAGCGCAAGCCACTGAATCGCATCCCTGAGAAGCTGGTGAAGAGGAGTGAATCTGAGCCTCCAGAGTCTGAGAGTAGCCGAAGTCCGGAGGTCGAGTCGGTAGTGGAGGAACCCGTCTCGATTGAGAAAGTAGCTGAACCTATGGCTCCCAGCGCTCGGAATTTCAGGGCAGTCACCCGAAACCAAGCCCGTGTCAGGGACGCTGTACCTGAATCTGATAGTGACTCCGTAACACCTGAAGCCCGAGATGATACAGCTGAAGGTTTGGAATCGGAACTGGAGCCTTACTTGGTTGACGAAGCTACTCCATCCAACTCGATAGCAGAACGATGGCGACGTATTTTGGCCCAACCATAAGCTGAGCCCTGGATAAGGGAGCTGAGAGATTATCTGCAAGGGAATTTGGAGACGTTGTCATCTGCTGAAGCTGACAAGGTGCCTAAGATTGCTGACCAGGTCGTATTGGCTTCTCGTGGAGTATTGTACTATCTGAGCCGGCCTACTCTGAGTCGACCTCGTGATGTAGCAGGGAATTCGCGACTAGTAGTCTCAGCAGATTTGAGAGCGGATTTGGTGCAGCTCAGTCATGAAGACTTGCAGGAAGGACACCAAGGAATTACTCGGACCTTCGAACGACTACGTCACGAATATTACTGGCCCGGAATGTATGCTGACGTAGAACGGTATGTCAAAAAATGTGTAGATTGTGTCACGGCGAAAGGAGCACTGCCCAACCCCGGTCAGTCGCCTGGAAATATCTTAGCCACCAGACCATTTGAGGTTGTCTCCATAAATTTCGTTACACATTTACCCAGGTCCGATCGAGGCAACACATTCCTGCTGTTGTTTCTGTGTTCATTCTCAGGCTTTGTAATGTGCCGACCAATGAGTGATACTACCGCTCAGGTAGTGGCGGAAGCCTACGTGGAATGCGTGTTTCAGCGATTTGGTGGGAGTAACATGCTCAGACATGATCGTGATCCACGATTCATGAGTGAAGTGTTCGCAAAATCCCGAGAGATGTTGGGAAGTCGGCAGCGATCTACACTACCATATCGTCTCCAAGCCAACGGCCAATAAGAACGCTCAGTACAGACGTTTGTGCGAGCTATCCGAGCTTATGTCTCAGAGCCGGACCAAAGCGACTGGGGCGACCAAGCTGAGAAGTTGATGTGGGCGTTGAACACGTCCTTAGATGCTACTCGCTTAGACACACCGTTTTACTTGGTCCACGGCTGGTGATCCGCAGAGCACCGTTTCAGCAATGCTGGGATCACCCCCAGCCGGAGTCTATCAGCGAATAGCATGCTAGTGGAGACGCAAGACTCAACGGCAGTATGAGTATGCTCAAGCTTGGGCTAAGGATCTACGAGCTAAAGCTAAGGAGAAGCGCTCGGAAGCTCAGACCAAAGCCCGGCAGGAGTTGTCTGAGCGGCTCAAGAAAAGATTCGAGGTCGGGGACGCTGTGTAGCTGTACCTGGCAAGAGGCCAACCTGGGCTGACCAAGAAATTCGCTCATCTCTGGCATGGTCCGTTCAGGATTGTGGAAATCTCAGCCAACTTTCGCTGTAAGCTGAAGTTCGAAGGCTCTGGGTATAGGTTGTACCCTTGGGCTGACATTAGTAGGCACAAGCCGCGTGCTCTTTTCCCAGATCGTCCGACAGCTGAGATCGGAGTCGCTGAAAACGATGATTGGGATGCTGCACTCTTACCTGAAGACATTGAAGACCCAGACGAAGCCCTGGATATCTATGAGGTTGAAGCAATCCGAGACGTCCGCCGGGTGAAAAGAACCAGGACCTCAAGGCGGGTCCGGGATATCTGGTGAAATGGAAAGGATACGCTGAAGAAGAATGGCTTCCAATGTCTCAGTTGAAATGTGGAGCATTGTTGTACGAGGTCATCAAAAGCACCCGAACTCACGCACGGTTCAGAGCTATGCAAGCTGGTGGTGAACTTCCTGAGTTTGAAACTCAGTAGAAGGAATCCCAGCTGAGAACTGTGTTGGTTAGTTTCGGTGGTGTATATTGTGTGAAGAACTTAATCATATTTTGTTTTACGATTTTCTAAGTGGACATGAAATTGATTTTACTGTGGAAATGAATCTTGATTTCGACCGGTGGAAGTTGAATGGAAGATATACGGTGTGTGAAGGTGAGAACGTGAAGCTTTGATATAACACTGGAGATTCAAAGCAAAGAACCGGTAAAATGCACTTAAAGCTGAAGTTAATCGGTTAAGCTACTCTTCCTCCGCTTTTTGAGTTGCGTCAACGGCCTCGAAGACTTTTCCCAGTGAGAGCTTGTGGAAAATCGGATCCGCAGTGATTGGATTAGCAGAGCGCTCAGTAGCGCTCTGCAAGTTGATCCTTCAGCTCAACCGGCGCAAGCTCCAGGAACTCGTCTTCTGAGCTGCGCGAAGCCCATTTTGTGCGTGCAGCTTCCTGCACGTCCAACGTCCTGAGGTGAGTCGGTAGAGGGATGCTGAGACTGGGATCACGTACAATCCGCTGGCACGGATCATGGGGCACAACCCAGAATCCAGCCTCGTACCAGCGTTTATGGCTGTAACCTTTGGTTGCCTCGAGTTCCGTTATCAGTTCTTGACGAGCGCCCTCGAACTCTGAGCCGCGGACCTTGCGTTCGAGGTACATGGCGGCGATACCTGGCAGTGCTTTGAGCTCTCTGAGCCCAAATTCAAGTCTGTGTCTATGGTCCCCAATGGAGTTTCTCCCAGGGTGCCCGTCGCCAGATGCTCATGAAGTCAGCGATCTTTGTCAGTGCGAGAACCATATCAGACGTCATGTCTTCGTATGCGAAGAGCGTGAGTGCCGCCATGCGGTGCTGTCACATCCAGTCCCAGGGTTTCTTGGCGAGACGTTTCCAGTACGCGATAGGGTCCCAGTGCATGTGCAAGTGTGAGATCTGTTGCTTCACTGGCATGTAGGCTGGGAAGCCGATGGCCTGCCTTCGCGACATCTGCACTCGGATCCCGTAATGGAACCAACTACTCCCATGTATAGCTGGCTGGATGACGCCATCGTCTGCGGCCGGGACTGGGATGATGGCCTTGGAGCGATTTGAGGAACGCGCACATGACTTGGCCGACGTTTTGTTTTGCTTGGTCGCTGAACCGGCTCCAAAAGAAGTTGAGCCGCGCCCCCGCTTGCCTCCTGTGAAGTTTCGCTGAGATCGAGTTTTCACGGCACGGAACCACGTGATACCTTGTCGTGATAGATCGTGTCCTTCTCGTCATCGCCACTCTCATCCGATGTGATCCACGACATGAACGAGTCTGAGCGGAACCGGACGATGCTTGTGGCCCTGGCAGGAGTAGGAGCAGTCGAGTGAAAGCAGGAGTAGGAGTTTAGTCAAAAGGAAGCTCACTTCTAAACTTGCAATCAACAACACACCAGCATTTCAAGCAGCACAAATCGAAACCTATCACACTGAGTAGCCGCATCAAAACTTGTGCTCAACGCCAACACTGACTGTATAATACCACGTTCCAATAGTTTGTTGATTCCATTGTCGACTCTTGGATACCAGCTTCACTCTCGTGTGTCGACTACACTTTCCGCGGTAAATTTCGTTTCTCCAGCGTTTTCATGCGGTTTTAATCGATAGCAATCATATTTTCAAAAGTTTTGGCGCAACGCCGTTTGCGAAGAATGAAGGCGGCTTCAATCGACCACTGCAACTGGGGTTTTGATAGCTGAGTCGCTACTGGATCCGGACATTAATGTAGGTGATGCAGACCGAGTTCGTTCTGCTAATAATTGACGTCACATCTCTCTCTTCTTAGCCTGAATACCCATCTCAGGCGGAAGGATCACGCACCTAACGATCCAGCTCTGCGACTCGAGCTTTCGTGAGCCCAATCTCTGTGCGTGTCGTGACCAGCCTAGCCATTGCTTTATCAAGCGAGTCGCTCAGAGACTCGTTACGTTCTGTGAGCCGGGTGTTCTGAGTTTTAGTCTCCCGTCGTTCCAGATTGAATTCCGTGTTTTGAGCGTGGTGCAGTCTGGTGGTGAGCCTTTGAGTCTCATTTCGCAGTCGAAACAGTTCAGCGGCATCCGTGCCCGCCTGAGTTTGCGTCTCGAGCCCGCGGAGGTGCTCCCGTGTGGCGTGCAAACGCAGCGCTGTGGTCAGCGCACGGCAAGCTACTCGATCAACGCCATAGCATTGCGCCAGTGAAATCATTTCGCGGTCCATCGCGACCTTCGTGAGCGAATCTGTGAAGTCTTTTGCGAGCATTGTCGGAGTTTGTAAAATCTCGCGACTAACGTCGCAACCAATGATGGTGCAAAACCGGTCCAGCTCCTTTAGAGTGAAGGTTCTGATAGGTGAACAGACTTCAAGACCTTCAATGCCCTCGGCCAGGGTCACTCCAAGACGCACATCATGCATCGTAGCTGGTGTATACGTCTTCGCCGCTCGAAGAGGCATTCTGGAACGCAGGAGAACCGTGTTGCGGCCTGCGTACGCCGCTTGAAAGAGCAGTGAGAGCGATGGTGCCGTCGCAGACCCCGCTTGAGACGTTGCAAGGACCGTTGTGCTGGCCGAAGGTTCACCAGACGGGCCTGATGTGTTGTGTGAAGTTGAAGGCACCGCTGTTGTGATGATGGAACTGGGAATTTTCATTCTCTGATGGATACAAGTGCACTACGATTGGAATCTTCACAGTTTGAGATGTGAGATTTATGGAAGAAGACCTGGCTATTTTGGGTGAGCCAACGTAACACCTGGAAAGGCAGTTGGTCCGCGGAGTGATGGTGTCCAAGGTAAAGGATGGGCCCTTAGACTTGGAAGTGCGTGTTCAGAACCGTACATTCTGAACACAATGTGCACTCAGGCCAGGTCGCCCCCGTCCTCACCACAGGAGACCTTCTGAGGTCGCAACTACCCTTGAGAACGTATCCTTTGCGGTAGCCTGTATCGCCTTGACCAAGAGCACCACAATATCATGTACCCGGAACCAATGTCTGTCACAGTTGGGATGAAAATCTACTCAAGAGACACCAAGGTCCACACAATTCCTGAACAAAGAGCAACTAAGCAAGGACAATTGGATGGCCAAGAACCTCTGCGACTACGGTGTTCCAGTGGGGAAGCGTCACTCACATAAAGCTACTTGCGAGTGTATGCCTTCTGAGTTGGGTACTTTCGGGTATCCCAACTCAGAACACCTAAGCCCTCTGAGTGTATTTTCGAGCACCCCAACCCAGAGTAGCAAGTCTCCTGAATGTACTTTCAGGTACAAAACTCAGATGGACTATACCCAGAGAAACTATATTTCATCTTAAGTCAGAGTGCGGTCAGACTCTGAACGCAATCCAACACTGAACCCGGCTCCAGACCCCAACTCAACACTGAGTTAGGTTTTTACACCAAGAAGCTAGTACGCGAAGGGTCGCTTGAAGCTAGGAGATTTACACCCACAATCCTGATTATGTTACGCACGACCATGTGGCCCTCGCACCCACTACCGTGATTATGTTACGCAAGGCCATACACAAGTCAAGATAAACGATCCAGGAGATGAGCTACAAGAAGAACGCCAAGGAATATGGAAAGCTGACACAGTAAAGGGCGACCAAAGTGAAGTGAGCGGCTGTCAAGATAGCCGAAGCTTCGTATAGTGAGAAAGAGTGTATATTTGCATGTAGTAGGAATGGGTTGACAATTTAGTGTTCATTTTGCCGTCACAAGCACACGTCGACTTCATTGAGGCTCATCGGACCGACAGGACAAGCCAGTGTGCGGAACTCTGAAACGCTCATGTCCCCCTGCGTTGGTGATCATTCGCTACGGGTGTTTGAGGTGATCCGCGCACTTCATATCCCAGTTGGGCCCGTTGCGTGTATTGGTAAGGGCGTGTACCCATTTCATGTTTACGATTGTTTTTCTGGTTGGTTTGCAGTCCCTCAGAGTTAATTGCTAGACTGCGTTTGAAGGAAAGTATTGTATTGAAGTGTATATTCCTCTTTCGGGAGTGGTGCGCGAAAAGAAGAAGGGAACCTTCAGGTTGACCAGTGCCTGAAGAGTATTCCCATTTGACTGGCGTACAGACCCACCCCTCAAGGATCTAAAGGAATAAGAGTGGCTATATATTTGTATACTCTGTTTTGTATTGGTTATCTGTACTGAAACTGCGCTCAGAAGCAAAACCCAACTGAGCACTGAGACGGATTTCAAAGACGTGTGACACCCAACTCAAAACGCTCACGCTTCATGGCGGACAACAACTCAAACGGTGATTCCCTCAGTCTACCCCTAGAGATAACGACACCAAAAAGGATATCACATGGGACATACGCCAATTCAGAAAGTGGATTGATCACTGCAAGTGGATTAACATCTGCGCTCTGAGACTGACCCTCTGTCTATATCTCAGTCAAGGCTAGCCCTATACATTTGGGCGATCAAGGTTCACCGACTTCGTCACGCAGTGCTGGATGTGGGCCCACTAGAGACCATCCAAGCGCTATGGGCAGCCGTAGGCGCGGTAACGCTGGCCGTAGACCTATCAGGAACCACACGAACGCCACTGGAGCCCTCAGGAGGCCGTACTGGTGTTGCGGGAGCCGCAGGAGCTCCTGTCGATACTGGAAATTGACCGCAACCCTCAGGCGGCGCGTGGAGCGGTTGGCCGGATGGAGACCCGTCAGTCATGGTGAAGTGATGCGTGGAATTGGTGTTGTGGTCTTCTTGACCTCGCAGTTGTTGAGAAATTGCCAAATGGCTTGGAACTACAGTCCACAAGTTTGGTAGGATCCAACGGGCCGGGATGAAGTGATAGCCGGCATCCTCAATTATGTGCGCCGAGTCCAAGTCGCAAATGAGCTTTCTAGACTCGGCCTCCTAAGGGACGATTGTAACGAGGCTCCATGAAGAATTTCTCTGGAACCCATCGCTCGGCTGCGCGATCTCAATTTGTCCTGGATGGTTGAAGCAAGTGATGGCTGGCTGGCGACCGGGGGTGACGCATGGACTTTTCCTGGAACTCGCTATTTGAAGGTCGGAACCCAGCTGGTGCCTTGAGGTGTCTGAGTTCTGAGTCGATATCAGGAGTCTCAGCTTTGCTGAAACAGAGATATCTGATCTTCGTGATGAGCTGTGCGAGCTGAGCGTTTGGCGAGTTGAGGCTGTGATTGAGTGAAGCTGAGATTACCTCGAGCTGAGAACCTGGAAGTTGGAGTCTGAAGTCGACTGGACTGGGTGCGACCAAAGGTATTCGAGTTGTGATCCGCGATGACTTCTGGGGTCGTCAAACGTGTTGCTGCCTTGAGCAGTTGAGCTGGGGTCTGAGCGGTGTCAGCCCGGTCTCACCCGACCCTGAACCAGATGGTCGCTTCCAAGAAAACAGCTGTTTCGTGAAGGGTCGCCCGTGGTCACGCATCAGGTGATTACAAGTCGTATATCGGCTTAGTCGTGCCCGACTGAACCCAGACGCCTCATGTCCAACGGACTACTCAGAGCCACTGATTGCCCGGTGTAATCCACGCCACAGATGCTCCACCCAGACTGGCCAATCGCTGACCGAGATTTTATTCAAGTGTTCAAGTTGCCGTTGACCAGCGCCGATGAGTGTGCGGTCTTCTCATTATTTCCATGGTATAGCCGAGGGACAGTTGTACTCCCACTTCGTTGGTCCTTTGTCTTTTGCATGTGATAATTTCAAACAGAGTTCGATTTGCCCCGAAACCGCAAGTGGGTTTCTTGTTCGTGGAGTGAAGGTGTCATTGAAGATCATCCACAAAACTTCAACCTCATAAGGCTAACTGGTAGCCACTTGTGGAAGCCTACCTGCTATTTCATATTCCTACGCCTGGTAGAACTGCTGACGATTCGACAACCCGGGGTATTTAATTTTCTGGAGAAGAAGCCGCCTACAAGGCGTTGTGCGCGGGTGGTCCCGAGGTGTACGTGAGTGCCTTGGATCCCAAGACTGGACTCAAACCGAGTCAACCGACTCCGAGACCGGGTCGTGGCTTGTGACTCGGAGAAGAAAGGAGAAGCCGTTCCGAGCCTCGTCAAGTCTCAGAAAACAACAAGGCAGTCCCGGCTCAAACCCAAGTCGACCAAGGAAAAGGAGGGATTGTTGCGACTCTGAGCCGGAGTCACAGAGAGAAGAAGTAGAGGCTACTGAAACCCTAAACCAAGGTCTGAAAAGAAGAGGTTGTTGAGTGTGGTGTCGTTCCTATATACCCAAACCGGGGCATTTGGGACGACGACACGTGCGGGACTGGGACCTTCCAAGTGGGGAACAAGTTTCGTTTGGCTTACCTGGAGTCACCTGGCATTGGGAGCAGCTGCTGTGACAGACACACGTCTGGGCCCACAGCGTTGCCCTAGTGTAAGCACCAAGACAAGAGGATAGCAAGTCGAGGACACACACGCCTCGCCGAGACCCGCCAGGCTCAGATCCCATAAGCTGAGACCAGCGAGTCTGAGCGATCTGATATCAAAGTCAAGGCTCTGGGCTTATTGTTTTCTGGAACCTGCCTCACCACATCTACTAGTAGTAGTTTTCCGCTGCAAGCTTCAAGATTGCGAATACTGTATTTATTCAGCTGCAAAACGCCATTTACAGGTAAGTTGTTTTGTAATACAGTAACAACGTAGGGTTGCAATTGACGTTGTCTACTGAAGTATCCATTTAAATAGGATTCGCAGTCCAATTGTAAAACAATGATTCATCACCCTCAACCAGTAGAAAGTTCTCATAGGCTGTGGCAACTGAACGGGCAGATCGGTGTACGACGAAGCAACTCTGTTCGTGGCAGTGACACTCTTTTCTCAATTTATTCACACTCGGTAGGTTCTTCTTGTGGACGATACGGGCAAACGCGAACGGACGCACGAACCCGTACTGATTCTGCTTGCGCGTCGCCTTCTCCAACTCGTTGTAGTCCAATCCAGGGTAGAAAGCCGTGTTCGCTGCGTACGGCTGCGCGTGCCACTCGATCTCGAACTTGATCACGTAGAAGCTGCCAGACTGCGCCTGGTATTGGTGCTACACCTCGTACGGGTAGAAATCACGTCCGAGTCGTTCTCTCTCTCTCTCTCTCTCTCTCTCTCTCTCTCCCACACACACACACCCCCGCGACAACACGTAAGCGATCTTCTGTGCCAGTATCGGCGGCAAGCACAACTCCGTCGAGTTGGCGGTGTCTGTGTTGTACCCGAACAAACACATGCGGTTACCCCGCCAGCACGCAGAAGTCGGGATTGCCCAGCGCATGTGGAACGGCTGGACGTTCACTCTCGCGCACAGCTCCGTTTCCTCGGACAAACACGACTCCACACCTCTACTGACGGTGGTCGACTGTTTGATGTGGAGTGGAATGTTCATGCCCGGACCACCGCGCCTTCTCGAGTCAATCCCTTTCGCCGTGTTGCCACACTGGTACCAATTGTAAGGGCCGTAGCTGTTGGGACATATGCTGGCCGCCCTCCCAGTACTTGATCTCCTGTAACCAGCCTTTGATATTGTGGCTATCTCGACCATGCGTGGGTCCGAGCGCCGGGTGAATACCATCGAACCACGGGTTCTTGAGGATGAATCCGCCGGTGGGCAACCACGAGTTCTTGAGGCTGGGTCCGCCGGTGCTTGCCTTGCTTGGCATGGAAGAGGTCGTTGCAGATAGGGGAACAACCAAAACAGTAAGCACACAATGTCAGTTTGAGTTTGGTTCAGTAGAGAGCGAGTGGCCTGGCAGAGGGTCACTGAAGTTCAAAGTTAACTTTAGCCCCATCACATATTCAAGCTTCGCGCGAGGACCAGCGCGTGATCGAATGGAACATCAAGCCACAACCGACGGCTCCGCGCCCAGACCGGCTCGGCAAGAGACAGCAGCCAGGCTTCCCGCGCAGGAGCACGCTGTCAGACCGTCGAGACGGGCAAGCGACAGTGCCGATGTCGATGAGCTCGCGGCCTGCGCTGCCGCGCTGCAATCGGAGAGTGCCGCGTCCCCGACGTCGATCCCAATTATACCAACTCCTCAATGTTCTTGGCCTAAAAAAACGACTTTTTCAGCTGATAGATAAAAGACAATATAATTATAGGTGGCATTTTAGCTTGCGTCGTACAAATTCTAAATCAACTATAGTGAAAGCTATAGAACGTCCAAACAGTTGGCTCACAGACCAACCGGTGCCATGTACCACGGGCTCGGAAGAGTGACAGTAGTCATTCTTCATGTAACCTGGGTACAACCCGTTGTACTCCGTTACAGTATGTGATCTTGAGGCGTCAATACCATTCATCTAGAGCTTCTTGTAGCACAGGCGGTCGGCGGCGAATTTCATCGAGACGGTCAATCCCGATACAACGAGCGCGTTGCGCTGGACTTCTACCCGAGCGAGGTCAGCAATAGAGCCTACGATAGCCTCCATCTCAGCCATCAGATACCAGTCGGCATACGTAAGATGGTTAAAGACAGAAGCATCGTCGCCGCTCTCACAGATCTGAAAGCACCCTCGAAATGCTGAGTAGTTCAGGATAGAACGCTGAAACAGCTTTACCGTGAACGCAACACGTATCACAGTCGAGCATCGTAGCTAACTTCGGCAAACTGTAGAAGTTCTGCACATCTTTGAGACGATGGCATCACTGGGGGGGGTAGGTATTGGGAGCCCAGAGACTGGGCTCGCAATCGAGTACCCGACTCGGGTAGGAAGTGGGTACCCGAAATTATCCCCGGGTAAGCTACGGGTCCCCGCTGGTAATTATAGAACTAAACGACTTCGTCAAAAAATGCGGTACTTCCCCGTGTTCTTGTCGCGGTTGCAGTTGTTCTCGACGATTCTCCTCAGGAGATTCTCCTGTCATTCTAGAATTGATCAAGTACATAAGCAAGCAAGGCGACCACGGAAACGACAGACACAACGCAAACACTGGTATCAGAAAGCGCACTAGCAGACCAAGAAAACGCAAAAAAAAAAAAACCTTGCCAGTCTTTGCTTGTTGCCGCTTGAGGAATTGAAGCTGCGAAATACAACGAATCATTCAGCGAAATACGCAGCACCCGATGTTCACTTTACGAGATGACGCTAACCTGACGGCTAAGTGCTGGGCCCAGTTTCGCCATATTTATGAGAAGGAAAAAGGCATCGATTTTATCGCCCACCGAAACGGATACGCGTGTTGCAACAAGTGCGGAAAAGCGTTTGTGACTAATCTTTAAATGGGACTAGAACGCTGAATGAACCCATGAAAAGTTGTACAAAGTTTCATACGGTTGTCGGTGAATTTGAACAATTTCTGGCTAAACAAAGTGTGACCACCACTGACAGAAAGCGTATCATCAAAGAGGCCGTAGCTGGGGAAGGCTTTAGAGCTTTTATATCTGTCATTTCCAACCTCGGAAGTCGGTCTTGTGATGTAAATTATTTGCTTCCGGCCCCCAATCCAGTACGAAACAACGTTCAAGACGATGCAACGCACATTCGCGGCAAGTTGACGGAGGTTTATGAGCGTCATTTTGGTGCTCGTCGTGGTGCTGGCTCTACATCTGACCTGTGGTCGGATTCAATTCGGAAGACAACCGATATGTCGGGTACATTGCACTATCTCACAGATATTGAGCTGCATGCTCGAAACTTGCAGGTCAAGAACGTCGAGGGGTTGTCTCACACTGCTAAATTTCATTTGGGTGTTTTTGAGGAAGCATTGTCGGATCTCGGTATTCTCGATGCATCTCGATACACAGCAGGCACAGCCTCCGGCTCAAACATGTGTGGGTCTGAGGGGATCCCCACCCACTAACAATTGGATTCCGCCCAAGCTTGGCTGGCAGATAACCTCGCGCGGGCCGGGTAGCCCGAACTACGCCAATTGCGAGCCTGGCCCAGACGCTTGATTAAGTCTCGACCATCCTGAAATACACCTCCAACTGTGAGGTTATATGACTTTGTTTTCGCATCATACACCGTCACCCTTCTCCCTTTTTGCGCATTCCCATTGCGTATTGCAAGCAGAGGATAAGCACATGCATTGTGCAGTCTATGAGGGCGGAGGCTTCGCGAATTTGGACAGTTTGCGTGCGCTCTGAGTTGTACAGTAATCTGCGTAAATCTACAAGGGGTCTGCAACTCATAACCTAGGAAACACTATATATGTGTCGTTGCGACGAGAGGGAAAGGTGGAGAAGGGCTGTCTAAACGTATTGATTTAGCCCTATTGTGGCAGACCCTTGTAAAACCAGCTTAATTTTGAAATTTTCATCTAATGAAAATGATATAGTTTTGATTTTCAACCAATAATATGCGTTGCGGGAATATGAGTTAAACAAGCATACCGCCTTCGTCCGCTTGTAGAGGACAGCCTCATAAAAGAGCAACCAATCACCATGCGATATTTCACCATCCTTTCATCTTCCACTTATAAGTTCCGGAACAGAAAAGCCACAAATATGTCAATATATTTATACCGGTAATACAGTCACCATCCATTTTCTGCATTCGGCCGCAAGAAGCTGAGCGTCGCTCAGCTTCAGTGAGAGTAGCCAAAGTATTACAATGGCGGGTCGCGTGATGTGCGGACGTGGATTATGGAGTTCTTACCATCTCAGTGAAAAGGAGCTGGTGAGGTGGGTTAGTGATCTCTGCAAGGACGATGTACCTCTACGTAGTTAGCGAGAGAACTAAGGATCCAGCGTAAACTACAGCATGCACCAGTTTTATGCATCGAACATTGTGAAGTTGGGACGGCTCGCCACAGCTTATTGATGAAAGCAAGGACTTCAATCGTGCCGAGTATACCCGCAGTTGCTGTGCCCTTCAGCACATAACTATACAAGACCAAATATTTGTGTTGTTTGGACCAAAAAAATAATCAATTGGGACGAAATCGCAATTTCGGTGCTTACATAGATATGTCCTTTATATAAATGGTACATTGTACCGGCGTGTAACCTGTCCTCAACTTCTCTGGGCCACCTAAGTAACGACAACTAGGTTTTCCTGAATCGCGCAGTCATTTCATTGGTCTAAATTTTTGATCGGTTACGATTATTTTGCGCGCGCTAAAATTACAATGCAAAAGAAGACAAACCAAGTTCCCGCCAAGCCACCAAGCCACCACTAGCCTCTGACCATCGCCACCCTCAGCAGCCCTACGTGACCCCTCAGAAGAAACTCTCCATCCTCCTCCACCTCTCCAACTTAGCCGTAGACAGGAGACTTCCTACGGGTGCAAAGGCCGCTGCCAGCCGCGCTTTTCGTGCCATCGCGACTCCGTCTCGCGGATTTGGGACCAGCATGACACGCCAGATACCCTGCTCAAGCCGCTGCGATGCCGCTCACGCGGCATCGACCAACCCGACATCGCTACCAAGGTGGCAGCAGTGCCGCCCCCGCTGCGGCAAAATTGGCGGAGCTTGGCTAATGCTGTAAAGGTCCCACGGACCACACTTCGCCGCTACATCTGCTGCGCCGTCGTTTCTCCGCCGTCAAACCTCGGCTCACGGCCGAGCACAAGAAGCAGCGTCTAGCGTTTGCGCTGCGTCATGTACGACAACCCCCAGGAACGGTTAACCTGTTTTTTTTTTTCCATATATACAATAATCGATATTCACTATGCCTTTTGGTTTGCATGCAGAGCTTAGGCGGCCAATTTTCGCCGATCTATACGATGTCGTGCATTTCGACGAAAGATGGTTTAACATGTATAGAGGGTCAACACACTATTACATTGCACCTACAGAAGAACTTCCCCACCATACGTCAACAAACAAACGTTACATAGGTAAAGTAATGGTTTTAGCTGCTGTGGCTAGGCCACGGTACGACTTTGTGGTGGAGTGGGGATCACACAAAAACTTGTGATGTGATCCAAACTCACCAACGGTGGCCCAGACTACCAACTTACGGAGGGGGTACTCCGCTTGTCCGTGCCGGTTGTGTTCCTTCTCACCTTGTGTACCCATTGGCTGGGCGGGTCACGCTCTTCCAGGTAGGCTCTGAAGGTGTCTGGGGTGTCTTGATTCTCTTGTACTTGGGCGGTACTTGGCGGTTCTTGGTGACGACCAAGCGGATACGCTTCACTTTGTCGTCGATCAGGTAAGTCGTTCTCGATCAGGGGTTCCAGTAGACCTAGTTGACTTGAGGTGGTGTATCCTTGTTGTTCCTTTTCGTGTTTCTTGTCCTTTCCGTGCTTGCCATTTCCTTTAGCGGGATCCTCTTGAGGGTTGTTGTGAGTGCGGCCTAGCCAAGCTATCTAAGGGCTCTCATGGTTATCTCCTTGTTTGATCTAATTGGTACTTAACGTCAGATGGGCCAATATACGTTCCGAGCCTGGTATGTACGCGGAATAGTCTTAGAAGAAGAAGTCCAAAGGTCTTGAGTGTTAAGAAGTAAATTTCCGACTGTCCTACCCTCTACCACGCCCACTAATCCTCCTAAGTCAGCTGCATTGGCTCCTAATCCCAGAGTGTTTGTAGATGTATCAAATAAGTGGTACCCCTAATTTGGTTGGGTGGTGTACCGAAATGATGGTCACCTTTGCAAATCCTGATCGAGATTGGGGACACTTGTACCTAAAAGATTGCACCATGGTCGAAATGGGTACCCATGTACCGAAATGATTGCACCCTCCCAAAGATGATCGCACTGGGTACAAACGTACTCAAAAATATCGTCCCCTTCCAAAACTGATCAGGCCGTCTTTCCGGATCGCTCAATTCTGGACTCCCGCTTCTCCACAGCCGCCCCCTGGTTCCGCAGCGGCCGTACAGCGGTCACTGCGTAACCACCTTCGCCTTCGCCGTCCACAAGCACCACACCTCGTCATGCCGTCCACTTCCGGCACTCCGAGTGTGCCCAGCGCGCGGTCAGCGGCGTCCGCGCCGCCCGACGTCAAGCCCACCGCCTCAACGTTGCCCGTGGGCGCATCTACATCAACACCACGTCAGACTACGTCGTCCGTGGCGTCAGGGAGCGTCTCCAGTACCCCTGCGTCATCGTCGACACCTTCCGGCGTCGCACAAGGTTCGTACACGTCCATCATCGCATCATAGCTCCAACACATCTTCGCGCCGTGCGTCACTAACGCTGTCTCGATTGTTCTGCCTGCTACAGATGCTCTTCGTCGTCAGGGCTTACCTCAGGCACACCCGCGTCGTCGTCCCGTACCCCCAGTGTCATTCCTGGTACGTATGTGTTTGAACACCTTCTGGGACTTGATTAGCCGGTCTAATTTGCTCTCTCTGCGTGTTGTGCTCCCGATTAGATGCCGGTATACACCACCCTGGCCCAGATGCTGACACTGGGGACCAGGGTGGTACTCTGCCCGCGTTTCAAACTCCGTCCGGTAATTTTCCGCTAGATCAAGACGTATGAACGTAGTTCGCCATGATCACGTTCACACTGACACATATGTGTCGTACTTGTCATAGCCAGATATTCCGACATTGCAACAGGCGTCGGCGTCGTCTTCCGGCACGACGGTACCAGCTCCACTCGAGACTCAAGGAATTTACCCTCCTGATCGGCTCTCAAACTTGCTGATTCGTCTGACACGCTCGTTACGTTCGTGACCAGGGCATGGCGACGCTCCTAGTCAACCAAAACACCCTACGTTTGCACCTGGAGTTCAAAAAGGTGAACATTTCGCTTGATCAGAGTGAGGGCGTCGGTCAACGACATATGCTAACCTGTTCACCTTGTGCACGTTGTGAACAGGTGCCGCAACGCCGAGTTCGACGTCTGCTCCAGGTTCTAGCGCTCCGGTGCCCGCTCCTGGTAAGTGCCTACTCGATCAGTCCGCGTTGGGTGAAGTTTCACCGGTGTTGCATGTAGGACTAACCCATGAGCATCTTGTTTGGCGTGAACAGATACCCCAAGACCGCATCCGACGCCTGCATCTTCGCCGGACGCATCTGCGCCTACTCCGTCCGCTCTCGAAGGTGCGTAGCCTATTGATCAGCTTTCCCGCCGGCGAATTCACCTCATACGTGTCCGTCTCACTGCTTGCATACCGATCAGATCAAACGGTGTCCCTGACGCCCAACTCCGGGGCCCCGCCAGGTAGTTCTCTACTTGATCAGGCTGTGACGCCATAGCTACGTCTTGAACTAACACACGTGAGTTTGTGCGCTGTAATCAGGGACTACAGCGTCGAGCTCGACGCCCACTTCAACTCCAGGCGCCTCAGTGCCTGGTTCGTCGGCTGTCGACTCCTCTCACGGAGTGGCAGCGCCCACTCCGAGTAAGTTCCGCTTGATCCACACCTGTAACACGTTCTGCGGTGCTAACTTGTCGCACTTGACCTCGATGGGACACCTGTCAACCTCTATCTGACCCAGATCCCGGTTCTGGGACCCAACAAGACGATCATCCACCGCCTCGGACGTCATTAGGTAGCCGCTCGATCGATCAAGAGGTGGATATTGTCTCTGCGTCCAGTGCTGACGAAAACCTGTTGTTCTCTGCTTCCCACAGGCACTTCCGTCCCGACGCCGACACTTCCAGGTACCCCAGTGCCCAATTCGTCTGTTGGTGGCGTTTCAAGAGGTACGCGGCATTTGATTGGCACACAAACGGACTCTTCGGTCTCCCACTTCCTCTTTGTGGTGTCGCATCCTTTATCAGTTGCAGCTGCGCCCCATTCCAGAGCTGGAAACGCCTCCAGCATCCCGGAAGCAGTTTCTTCTGAGTTAGGTGCAGGTTCTTGTATAGCCGTAAGGCGCAAGACTCTGGGGTCGATGTTACCATACTCGAATTGAGCATCGACCTCATCTGATTGTTACAAAGGCCGTCCAGGAAGAACTCATACCGCATACGAGGTTCTTTGTAACGCAACGCCGCACCCATGGTAGAAATGCGATCTCCCCACTCTTCCGCGGATTCACCTTTGTTTCGCCTCGTGGCCTTGGGCCGAGCCCACAATTCAGCAGGTGTATGGCAAATGAATCAGTTGTGGAAACGCACACGCAGAGTCCCGAAGCTATCAATGTGTGAGTTATACCACCACTCCTGACCCGTCTTCCTTTTCAGACACTGTTCGAACGCCGTCAGACGCATAGCACCATCCATTCCTTGAGTACATTTCTCGATCGAACTCCAGAACGTCGCAGCCCTTTCACCAGTCGAATAGAAGAGAACGATCACCTTGACCGCGTTCCGCAACTCAGTCGGTATACCGGTCGTTAGATAACCACCCGTCGATACACTTGAGTAGGGCGTCGTAGGAGGAACACCGTATCCACCTTGCCGAGCGTAGCCTGGGTACTGTTAATGTTACGTCCCAGAACTTGCTACAGGACTCATGACAGCAGTCGTCGTCACCACAGCAGCAGGTAACAACATCGCTATCGATTGACTTAAACAGGGCGTTCCTGCTGGAACACTGGCCCCGGTCCCCCGCCAGGTAAGTGCACCGCATTCTCAGAAGTACCTTCGTACAGGCCTTGAGGAACTGCGTAGGCTGTCACCGGAGCCTGGGCTCTATCTTCATCCGGCTCGCCTCCCGGTGTCTCTCCATCAGCCCCGGGAGTCACTCAAACTGGAACTGACAATTGAGGCGTTCTTGGTTCACCCGTCGCTTGCATCTCGCTTTGGGCTGGCGTGCTGGCCAGTTGAGCGAGAACGTCTTGAAGTAACCCTCGGCCTTGAGGCATCTCGAGAAGAGACGGAGGCTGAATGTGGTGGGCGCCTGCTCATGAGCGCCCTGCGTTCCTTCGGCTCCAAGCTCTCCTTCTCCTGCCGACGCTTCCCGTCGATTCTCGTCTAGTAGGTCATGTTCGGCCGTGTATTTTCCTTGGGTCGACACTCTCTCATCCTCTGCCCGAGCGACCCCTTCTTCCTCCACCAACAAGTCTTCCACCCGAATGCTAGTGGGTCCACTCGTGGGCTCCATCCCCTGTCCCCCTAGTCCTTCACCAGTAGGTCCCTCCTCGGACCTCTCGTGGGAACTCATCGTGTTACCCACGGCCCTCTCTCTTTACTTCAGCGCTTGAACCCGCGCCGAGAACAGTCACTGCCTGGTCACTTAGTCTCGGTGACCCTTTTCTTACACTGTACTACTGCAACTTCGGCGAGAAGACACCCTGCTTCTCCACCAAATTATCACGGTCTTATTCTACCTGGGTCGTATCTTCTTCGAAGCAGTGGTGAAGCGTAAGAAATAAGCAATAAAAAAATAGTCTTGATTGTTGGCAGGTAAGTCCGTAACTGAGTACTTCGAAGTAGTGGACCTCTCCTCTTATAGTCGACACCCCGCCGTCTTACTTACCTCCCTCTTTGAAGTTGCTTCCAGCCCGTGACATCACGTGCACATACAACTAGGAAACTACCAACGCCCCGTGACAGAAGTACTGGAGCCCCGTGACAGTACCCATCATTTGGTACAGTTGGTCTGATGCTGTCGGTTGCTGTAGCTAATGCATGTGTGTCGTCAGATTTACTAGAGCCCCGTGACAAACAACAAGCACACTGCCACATATGTGGTTGCCTCAGAAACTTATCTATAGAGGACGAATCAAAAACGGTTCTAATTATGCAAAACGTAGGCGCTACCAAGTTGTTGTCTGAACGGTTTTCTCCGCTCTGCCCTGAACCCACGAGCTGCCGCCGTCAAGCCCCCTATCTGCTACTTTCGTGCTCTATCCTACCGTAGCAGCTGTACAATTGGTGTTTGCTTCTTCCTCGTCCCAGTTACGACATGAAAGCCCACTGGATCCCTGCTGTCGCCTCGGTCATCAAGAAGCATGGAGAGTTGAAACTGCAGGCCGGAGACGCTATATTGTACCATCATCCGGTGCTGCGTAACCTAATTTCCGACGTGGTGGTGCTCGCGATTAATCATGAGACCGAGTTGTTTCCATTAACTCTTGATACTGGGGAGCTACTTGCGTCCACGCACCACATCATATTAGAGAATGGCCCCAAACGACACCTTCGCAGCATCTGCTCACATACTCTTATGGAAGGAAAGATATATGCGCCAACGCGCCGAGAGATGTTTGAGGCGGCTATTCGAGATATTCCGGGGAAGGTCTTTGCAGGCGACCAAGTTCATTGCGAAAGTCCAAGCGTAGTTAAACCAAAAGATCATAGCGCTGACGCACCTAGCCGTGGCACTGCACTTACTCGCAATAACATTTCCGCATCAACTAAACCATTACTTCTCGATTCGGACGTTGAAGTTGTGGTTACGAATACAGAAGTGCGCAATCCTATTGTGAAGGATACTCTCTCAGATGATGACAGCCCTGGAGACTCCAACTCCATTGGAGTTGTCAAACTTGTACTTGGATCGGTTGATATGCTTCCCAATCATATTACTCCTGTTCGAATTTACGAATCCCCAGAAGAATCAAAAGATGTGATGAATCGTTTTACTAGGTTGCACGGTTACGCATTCGTCAATGTTGACGCTCAGATGGATCGCAAAAAAGCGAATTATCGCGTCACATTTGCATGCGACCGTCATGGCATATTCAAACCCAAAACCAAAATGTGCGAAGGTCGAAGCCGCGTATAAACACAGCTACAAGAAAATGTGGGTGACCGCTGCTCATTAACATGTTTTTAACAGAACAACGCTAAAATGGTACGTGCATTACGATCGATCGGTGGATTGGTACGAGCGCTACAATGGCAAGGAACCCGAGCATAACCATAAGTTATTGTCGAGTCCCTCTTTGCATTCTGTACTCTGCCAGGACGATATGACTCCTGATATACGAGAATCAATTCTTGAGGATGCTAACCTCGGCATAATGCCCGCTGCCTCTTTGTCTCGGATATTGAGCGATAATTCCAACTCCGTTATAACAAGAACGGACGTTAACAATGTTCGTCGCAGTGTACGAAGGAACGGTGTAGCTGGGCATGAGAAAATGGCTACACTTTTTAAACTCCTCTCACCCGATCGTCAACTTTGTTCACACAAGGTTGATTCATCTCGGCAACTGGCGCATCTTTTTTTCGCACTTCGGGATGCCGTTGTAATTTTCAAAGCAAATCCGGATATTTCACTGATGGATTGTACGTATGAAACAAATGAATTCGAGATGCCACTCCTGAATATAGTAGGTGCCACCGGTATGAACACGACCATACGCTTCGCGCAGGCTTTTTTTGTGGAAGGTGAAACTAAAGAAGACTACATGTGGAGCCTCGCTAAATTGAAGCAGATTCTCGAAGCAGAGCAAATTAGTTTTCCCCAAGTGATATTTTCTGACTGTGACGGGGCACCAATGAATGATCTCGAAGAAGATTTGCGAGAGGTTCCCGTCGTGTTGTGCGTTTGGCATATTATCGCTGATGTCAGAAAGCATGCCCTTCAGAGCTTCTATTTTCTTCGCGAAGAGGATGAAATTCATCATAATTTAGAGGAGACCAAGGAAGAGGAGCACACATCCCAAAAAAACGAGAAAAGTCGTCGACTCAGAAAAATTGAAGGAGTGCATGGATGTTTTCAAAGCGTCGACTCGATCTGATTCGGCTTCTGAATATGAGCTTTTGCGGGGAGAACTGCACCGGATATCGCCCACCGAAGCTGCTTACATAGAATCGACATGGCTTTCACTGTGGAAGATGCGATTCGCCCGATGCTGGATCAACCAGCATGTCCACTGCGATATGTATGCCACGTCGTGAGTCGAAAGTTATCATTCGGCTCTCAAAAAGTGGCCGAAGAAAAAAGGACATCTCATTGATTTGTACGATGCAATGAACAATTGGTGGAGGTTGTCAATCAAGGAGCACGAGGAATCGCTTTCTGAAGAGGAGTCAAAGTTCGTAAGCCGTTGAGGGGGGCAATGTTTGTGGACGTTGTAAACGTCATTCACGGTCACGCACAGGTGTGCGAAAATTCTTAAATGGAATACTATTAACCAGTGCAGCGAAGTGTTTCCGCGTTCAACTGGACTTCCGTGCGTGCATCGGCTAAAGCAACTTGGTCATGACAAAAAACCTCTCCAGAAATCCGACTTCCATGTTCACTGGCATATCGATAGGTATTCCGAGCCGCCGCCCCCACGAGCAGTTGTATTCGAGCCAGACGTCAAAACACGCCGCGCCAACCCAAAAGGCAGAAAACGGCTCACAAAAGAGGATGCGGTAAGTCGGGCACAAGGCGAGACCCGTCTGCATTCGATCTCTCCGAAGTCGAACGTGCCATGGCAACAGCACCTAAAGTACCCATCCACAATCAAAGTGCGCCTTGTAGAATGTCTTCAGCCGAAGCACCTCTGCGTCATAATCGGAGTGATGGCTATGACACTACGAACACTGAGGTCAGCCACTGGAGCTGTTAGACGGCTGAATGTGAGAACCATGGGCCCTATTACATCCGCAATGAGCATCGCGAGTTCACACTGCCACTCAGACAAGAACGACAAGACCATTCAAAATTGCAATAGTAGCGTCGACAGTACTGCAGGCTCGAGTTCTGACAGTGGCATTTGTGAGCTGATTCGCACCTCCTAAAACGGCACCTTCTAAAGCTTAACCCTATTCTGGTCAAATTTTATACTTGAAAATTGTATGTTAACCTTTTCGTGCGAAAACAGCGCTCACTGCGCCGTTTAAGGCCTGTTTCAAAACACGGTGGAAAATATGGCTCTAAAAGGGCGCGGTGAGCGCCCTTTTGCACTAAGTTCAACCTACACTTCACCGTCTTTTGTGACATATCAAAAAAGGTGCGTGGCGTAATTATCAAGTAATCACCACACCATACAATATCCAAGTAATATGTCGACTTTCTAATGCACCGAGCAAATCGTACAAATCACCTCAGATGACATGTCTCGTGGGACATGTCATCCGAGGTTCGCTGTGAGTGCCCTTTTCAAGCAAATCACTTGAATTTGTATGGTATACTTTAGGTAAGTGGCGCACGAAAGGGTAAATTTCCGATACAAAATTGTTAAACATGCATAAATGCTTGTTTTAGCCCGCTACCCGCAACCGAAGTATTGCAAATATGTATGTTTAAGGATATATTGTATTGTTGTAATTTCTTAAACCAATATTTATGCATGTTTTACACAAATTCCTGCAATTCATATTATTGGTTAAAAATCAAAACTATAACATTTGATTGGGTAAACTTTGCAAAACCAAGCATTTTACTTGGTATTACAAGGGTCTACCACAACAGGGTTAATATATATTTTCTTGAGTCAATGAACTTGTTTGACCAGCATTATCGATTTGCTCTTCAGCGCTCTTTGTCCCGGGGCTGTAGCAAATCTGACGACATACATGCTGAGCTACAGCAACCGACAGCATCAGACCAACTGTACCAAATGATAGGTATTGTCACGGGGATCTAGTACTTCTGTCACGGGGCTTTGGTAGTTCCCATACAACTACCGTATTCTCGGCTACGTGCCGATTGACGACGTTGTCGGTATCACGGCCATAACGAACAAGGCCACGGGTGAGAAGTACACTAATTTCACCGAATTCTGAGGCTGGAGGAGCGAGTTCCAGGCCTCGGAGGCTGGAGTGTGGAACACCAGCGTCCCGTTCTGGAAGGGCCCCCAACATACGACGGCCAATGCTGCACACACGGAGAAACTGCTATCGGTCTACGCCAACCTGCTTAAGACGAGCAAGTTGTCGCAGATTGAGAGCTTGGTGATTAAGCATATGTAGCCACTGCCGACAATGGCGGAGCTCACGACTGGCAATCCGTCGTGCTACTTCAACATCAAGGATTGCGACTCGGGGTTAGGCTGCAAGCGCGAACACTACGGACAAATGTGCACGCTCTGCAACAGCACAGCCGCGGGTTGCATCCCGCCAACCGAAAGGGTGTCTATTTTTTTCAAGTAATTTGTACAGTGTTTCCAAGCAAGCCAGCATCTGTCAGAAAACCAAGCAAGAATGTATTTTTATCAAGCAACTTGAGGCTCACCTGTTTCGTTGTCAAAATCCGGGTACGAAAACTGATTTGTCATCGAAACAGGTTAGGGCTCACCTGTAAGAGATATTGCAGGTGTATCGTTGTGTCGGTACGACAGTTTAGAAAGGGTATTATTATAGAGGGGGTCAGCTGTCCACGTGGATTCACATGGATGGCCACCAGCAGGCCTTTGGTCGGGGAAACCACACTTCGGTTTTCACCGCCAGCCCCCAAGCGCTTTCCCGTCTCCCCCTCTCCCCAGCGAAGCCAGTGGGATACGCTGGTAGCACTTGTTGGTCTAGACTCGACGACCATGGCCCCTGCAACGCGCAAGAACGACCCAGACGCGCAAACAGCGGAGGGAGGACGAGAGGCGGAGCTAAAAGCACAGATCGCGCAACTTCGGGCCCAGATTGTAGCTCTCCTAGCAAACAACCAAGCGCCGCGCCCACCACCAACCGAATCTAAGCCTCGAGTTCCGAAAGGCCTTCCAAGATTCAAGGGGAAGGACGACGAAGATGTGCGTCAATGGCTCTTTCAAGTGGAGACGCTGGGCCGCATCAACGGCCACGATGCGACAAACCACAACGACACGCTGCCCGCGATCGCTGGTACCGCCATGGAGGAGCCTGCATCGGGATGGTTCTTGTTCTGGGCCTCGGTGACGCCAGTGGAGGAGTAGACGTGGGGTCGGTTCACCCGTGACGCCTTCGCGCACTTCGAAGCCTCCAACTACCAATCGGTGCTGCGGCAGAAACTTCGTCAACTCCGCCAGGTCGGTAACATCGAAGAGTACAACGGGAAGTACTCGTCACTGATCTTCCGCGTCGAGAACATGAGCGAAGTGGATCAAATCGGCTACTACTGCGACGGTCTCAAGCGTGCTACTCAAGCTTACGTCAAGCTTCATAACGCTACGACGCTGAGCGAGGCGATGGACCAACCCACCAAGTTCGAGAAGTCCCACTTCGGTGGTGAACGCAAGTCTGGACGAGAGAAGCCGGAGCGTGAGCAACGTTTCTCGGGCCACTAAGATCAAACTCGTACCAGGACAAAAACCCGTTCAGTAAGCGCTCATACAAGCCTGGGCACTATGCGTCTACCGAGCAGACCAAGGCAGGACCTGTGTGCTATCACTGCAACAAGCCTGGTCGACTGCAATAAGCTGAAGAACGAGCAGGGAAACGAGAAGCCACGCCAGTAGAAGAAGGACCTGACGTGGCGAACGCTAGCGAGGAAGATTTAACTGTAAATGAGGCTACGTTGAATCTGCTTTGCGAAGACCCTCTCGTCTACAATCGCGCGCCATTGTTTCTGTGGATGGAGACATGGTGCAGTGTGAGAACAAGTTTGGTGCCAAGTTCCTGTTGGACGGTGGGGCTACGACCGTGTACGTGTCGCGTGAGTTCGTCAAAACGAGTGAACTGGAGACACACGTGTACACTGACAGAACCATCAAGGTGAAACTTGGTGATAACAAGATTGGAGAGTCCATATTGGAGTTAGTCAAGATTGAAGTCCAACTTCAAGGCGCACCGAACTACCCGTGTGTCGCTGTTGTATTTGCCTGTGTTCTTGGATGCCATTCGTCGTGGAGGTACAACCGGATATCGACTGGAAGTGTCGATGCTTCAAAAATAACGTCTGAGTTGGAGCCTCAAAAGCTGAAACTTCGACTCCCAGCGGGAAGTGAAGACAGACTATAGGTTCCGGGCTTCACCGAGCTGTGGTCAGCGAAGCTCGTCTACTATAAGCCGTGATTCCTGTGGAGCCGTCGTGCCAGAAACGCTGTTGAAGGGCGAAGCCGAAGCCGCTGAAAGACTAGCTGGAGGCGTGGAGAATCTCTCGAAGCGAGAGAAGAAGAATGCCAAGGTTGATGCAATGTTCACTCTTGGAGTAGTTGACTCGGAAGGAGTCGAGCCAAAGTACATCACGAAGAAGAAGCTGCAATAGTTTCTTCGGTTACCTGCGACGGACCAGCCCGAACACGATTTCATGATTGTGCTGACGAACGACACGATCAAGGTGATTGAACGCGATCTCCGGCGAAACGCTGAATCTGACAACATTGGCTCGGAGAACGCCAATGGATTCCTACAGACAACTCGGGAGTCGTTCAAGACGAATCCAGCGTATCCTGTCCTCGTCGAGTACAAGGGCAACGTGTTCAAGCCTGAACCACCCGACAGACTGCCTATGGAGCGTGACATCGAACATCGCATCGAGGTAAAGGACTTTAACACCGCGATGTACCGACAGCAGTGGCGTCTCTTGCTGGAGCAGAAGGCTCAGATCGATAAGTGGGTACGCGAAATGATTGCGAAAGGGCTCATTCGACCAAGTATCAGCCCCCATGCAGCTCCGACATTCTGCGTGCGCAAACCTGTGGGATGGTGTATCGTCCACGACTACCGGTACCTCAACGGCAACACGATCCGCCAGAGCGTGCCGATGACGCGCAAGGAGGACGTATTCGACAGTATGGCTGGTGCCTACTTCTTCTCGTGCATGGACCTGATGTCAGCATATTACTAAGTGCGGATGAAACTGGACCACGTCAAGTACACAGCATTCCAAGCACCAAGTGGGCTATACGAGTATCTGGTGCTACCGATGGGAGTCGGCAACGCTCTAGCGACGATGCATCGGCTGACGTCGTCACTGTTCAAGAGTCTGTCGCACACACTTCATTTTACGATATTATCTACGTGTTCACGAAGTCGAAAAACATCGACGAGCACCTGCGGGCATTACACGATGTGTTGGGGATTCTGAAGAAGATCAAGCTGTACGTGAAGTTGTTCAAGTGTGTGTTTCGCGCTGAAGAGATACCGTGCCTTGGTAATTTCATTGGACGGAACGGAGTTCGCATCGATCCGGACAAGATCCAGACAATTCGAGACTGACCCATTCCACGGACCCAAGAACTACTTCACAGCTTTCTCGGTTTGACTGGATACGTACAACGATTCTGCGAGCGGTACGCAAAGCTGACGGCTCAGCTGTTCACGCTGTTAAAGAAGAAGAACCAGCGGAACTCGAAGATCATGTTGAAGGCAGTACAACTCAAGAACTTCAAGGACTTGAAGCATCGTTAGTCAGATGCACCAGCCCAGCATTTACCTGATTTCAGGCAGCAGATGCATCTGCGGACAGACGCAAGCCAGTTTGCTGTCGGTGGTGTGCTCTTCTATGTTGTCGATGGGGTTGAACGCCCGATTGTATATACAAGTCGGAAGATGAAGTCAGCGGAGATGAAGTACCCTACGCAGCAGCAGGAGCTACTCGCGATCGTCAATGCTTTAGCTGCGTTCCGGATATTCTGCTTGGACCGACCTGTGATGATTGAGACGGACCACAAATTTCTCGAAGGGATCTTTCAACAGAAGATGGCGAATCGACGGCTTGCTTGCTGGTACGACACTCTCGCTGAGTATCAACCCGAACTCGCGTATCTTCCTGGAGCCGAGAACGGAATCGCAGACGCGCCGAGTCGACGACCTGATCTCAAGCCGGAGACGAAGGAGTTCCACGAATTTCTCGTTCCCAGCTTCAACGATACCAGCTACCAGCTACGTGTTGCGGAGATTTAGTCTACAAACGATCTGATCGAGGGTATTATTGCTGGCTACGCGCAGGATAAGGTTATCAGTGACATTCGGCGCGCGGTCAAGAATCGCAGTACGGTTTTAAAAGCTCGAGGGACATCTGAGAAGCCGTACAAGTCGTACATCGAAGAGAAGAACCTGATCTGGTACCAAGGTTCCACAGATGACCAAACCTCGGATCGTTGTCTAGAACGTTGTTGCACTCAAGCATCGTATCATCGCTGAAGTGCATGACTCAAACTATGGTGGACATCCCGGTGCCGATCGCACATACCTGAAACTTCGTGCTGACTGGTATTGGCCGCGCATGGTACGTACGATCAAGAAGTACATCGCCGACTGCGGGATTGCCGACGGAACAAACCGCGACTGACGAAGCCACCCGGGTTCATGGAGCTACTTCCGATTCCGGATGGGGGATGGAGTTCTATTTCGACGGACTTCAGCACAGATCTACCAGAGACGAAGCGCGGACGCGACTCGATCTGGGTTGTTGTAGACCGACCGACCAAGCGAGCACACTTCATCGCGGCGGTGAAGAAGGTTTCAGCTCAAGAGGTCGCGACGCTGTTTATCGACAACGTTTGGAAACTTCATGGCACGCCACAAGACATCGTGTCAGACCATGACACCAAGTTCGTCTCTCAGTTCTGGAGCCAAGTATTCGAGAACGTTGAAACCAAGCTCAAGATGACCGTAGCATACCGAGCTCAAGGCGACGGACAGACGGAGCGGACCAACCAGACATTAGAAAAGTATCTCCGCTGTTTCGTGTCGCCGCGTCAGGACGACTGGGATGTTCATCTCGCGATTGCCGAGTTTGCGATCAACTCTGCGGTCAACTCAAGCATTAAAATGTCGCCGTTCGAGGCGGACGTTGGCTGCGTCCCGCACAATCCACTCACGGCAGTCGCTGCATTGAGTCGACGAGGATTACGTGGAGGGCGAAAACAAGGTGTCAAGTTCACCGAGCACCATGAGGCTGTACTCCGCTAGTGTCAAGATGCTTTGGAGGATGCTCAAGCGCGCATGTCAGACGTGTACGTCCGCGGCCGATCGGAGCAAGTGTTCAAGGTTGGAGATCAAGTGTACCTGAGTACCAAGCACTTGGACACAGCGTACACTGGCGTTCCCAATTTGCGTAAGCTCGGGCTCAAGTGGATCGGTCCGTACTCCATCCTACGTAGAGTTCACAAGCATGCGTACGAGATCAACTTGCCTCCTGTACTCAAGCTGCATCCAGTACCCAACACGTGCACGCTCAAGACGTACGACACCCCGACTCGGTTCTCGCGTCCTCAACAGCTGATCTTACATGACGACACCGTCGGCCAGATTGTGGAAGTGATCATCGGTAGGCGCAAGCAGCTCGGGGCCGTACAGTACCTCATTCAGTGGGTGGGTGAGGAGAAGCCCACGTGGGAGCCGCTGAGAATCTACACCAAGTGACTGGACTGATACAAGCGTATGAAGTAGAGCAAAACAACGCCCACGAAAACGGCGTCGCGACCAGCTCAGTAGTACCAGCACAGCTCGGAAGACACGCCGTCCGTAAAGTATACAAAGTTCAAGATACAAGTTCAAGGTATACACCGTTCAAGATACCATTCCAAGGTATACAAAGTTCAAGATAACAGTTCAAGACATACAAAGTTCAAGTGTGAGGTGCGAGCGTATATTTTTACAATTATGAACTCCCAGGCTGTCGAATCAACCCAGCGACTACTCGCGACGAAGGATCACGCGGCGCACAAACTGGAGCCCCGCTAGCCAAGGCGATGTGAAGACCAGCAGCGGAGAGTGAACCGCAGTGTAATCAGACGCGAAGCGACCCTCGGTAGTCACTTCCATGAAAAGGAAGGTACCCCGCACACAAGTACACCCCCGGCGCTGACAACAGGTGGTCAAGGCTGATGCACGGAGCAACACCAGTCACCTTGCACTGTCTTTGGTTCACCGCGAGGGTGTCCTCACAGAGTTCACGAGCTCCTGTCGAACGAGCAGTACGGTTGGCTTGGCGTACGAATGCCCAGATCGTTGTCCATACCACGCCAGCGTCTGGAATCGGGCGGCCCTGCAGGGATTTTGCAGCGTGTAAAGGATCTACAGCACCAGCAGAGAACCAACCAGAAATCCCCAGCACATCAGCATCTCGGCGTAGAGCGTGGAACGTGCACCGACCGTCGGACGAAGCACCAATGACGAGAGCGAGTGGATCAGAACGAGTCAAGACATACTCGGCAAACGTCATAGGCCCAGCGACAGTTTAGAAGTCATCTCTCTCTCCCCCGGACAGAACAACCAGGTCCGTGGCTGCACCGCTGCACAAGCCCAGCCGACGTTCAGCTCCACACAAGCCGTCGCAGGGTAGATTTTTAACCTACCCACCATCCCGTGTTGGGGTCGCCATTCGGCACCTTGCTACTCAAGCAAGAAACCTTCACGGCTTTGGGCTACACCAAATGAACCACGTTTGACCCCCATGTATGTATGCTTGATAGAAACACAAAATTCAAGTACTTACAGAAGCCAGCGAGGCTCCCATGATCCTTCAACATTACTGGGGTTGGCGATGTAGTCGACCCAGTACCGGGTGTACCGCGTCACGTCATGGTCTTGCCTGTCGGTGATTATCCACACGCGCCAAGTCTTGGTTGTCGCAGGAGCAGTCTTGCGCTGTGCCCGTGGCACGTTCGAGGCTCGACGGGGCCCAACTGAGCGCGATGCTGTTTGCCGAGTACGCGTACGCGTCATATCCAGGGCCCTCGGTAAAACGAGTCATGGCGCTAGGGCAGCGGACGAGTACACGGCTGGTCGAAGATTTGGTTGTGGTGAGCTTCCGTACCGAGCACCAGGCCAGCGAGACCAAAATAACAAGCTGGATGCGCGCAGAACCGAAGATGTTGAGGCCAGTGAAGATGTTGAAGACATCAGCTATGGGATCCCTATTCAATTAGGGAGGGGTGAGTGCAAGTGATTTTGCAGGTGTATCATCATATTGGTAAAACAGTTTAGAAAGGGTATTATTAAATAGAGGGAGTTAGCTGTCCACATGGATGGTCGGGGAAACCACACTTCGGTTTTCACCGCCAGTCCCCAAGCACTCTCCCGCCTCCTCCTCTCCCCAGCAGGCCAGTGTGATACATCACCTGAGCCTCAAGTTGCTTGATAAAAATATTTAAAAAAAAAACACGTACAGTAGGAGTTCGCACGAACATATATTGTTAACGAAATTTCTCGTGCACTGCAGTGAGTGACGCTCGTGTCTAAGAAGAAATGGAAGAGCTCTGTGGCTCGGCAAAAATCGTTTGTATGGTTATTCGAAACATAAGATGAAGAAATAGAGATACATTTGTCAGGTGCTTTCACCAGCTCATTTTGGTTAACTGTATGTGAGATGTAGTGATAATCCTTCTGCTCGATATGTGTGAGTGTGATTCATTGCCGTGTGGTTTCCCCAGGCCAGATTTGCGGGGTTGTAGCGACTACAAAGGCGTTGTGATAAAGTGCAACGGATTTTTCACCTTTGGATTGCAGAATGCTTCGGGGAAGGTGACGACGGACTTCACAAGCCTGATTAATACCTACTTTGCATACGGTTAAGGCAGTAGATCATGTGAACGCCTGTTTGCTTTTCCCATATGCTCTCCAAAGGTTGCTTGGCAAACTTGTTGCTTTCCTATTCTCCCACGGATTGCTTGGAAAACACGGCAAAGTTGCTTTGAAAATATATTTCCCCCAACCGAACACTTTACCTTTCCGACGCTGAGAAGGCGAGGTCACTAACGGCGGACTCAACGACGGGATCGACGGCGTCGAATTCTGTGCTGGCGACTGGTGCGGCGTTGGCGTCGATCGCGCTTTCGTTCTTGATGGGCTAAGTCTACCCATCACCGAAAAAGTAGTGGTGCATGAATTGAATAAACTGACAAGTTAGTATTCTAGAAAATCGGACTTCAACAAGTTGGTTTCGTCACATTTCAGGCCATCATCAATCTACAAAACATTCTACTACATGTAGCTGCAAAATCAAAATCTAATCAGTGTACCCCTCTTTCTTTCAAAACTCTCACAAAATACCTCTAATAATAAATAATAACATCTCCAGACACATTATGCAATTTTCATTGATCTATCGGCCTAGACAGTTCCCAAATTTCACGTTTCTGTTGCATTATCCATCACCAGCCACAAACAATTCCGTCACCAAGATGCTCGGCGCCTCGCGTCTCGTCGGTGCTGCGCGGCGCGGCGCCACGCTCCGGTCGCTTCCGCTGGGCTTATCTGACCTGCCGATGACTTCTCTACCTGTCGCCCGCATTGAGCGCGCGCGGTTCTTCGTCCAGCAGCCGCCAAGGGCGCGGTCTCCGTCGTTCGTGGCGTCGCTGGCCGCTTCACGCGCCTCCGTCCTGCGCCGCGCCAGGTCGTCGGTGTCCAAGGCCTCAGGAGAAGAAGTGGCTGCTGCCACTGAGGGAATGTCGCATCTCGAGCGCCTCAAGGAGCTGTGGCGCAAGTACGGCGTTGTGGCTATTGGCACATACCTGACAATGTACGGCGCCGTGTTGGGCTCCATCTACTTGGCCATAGACCAGGGCTGGGTGCGCACTAACAAGAGGACCAACTCCGAGGGGGAGAGCCAACCTGACGAGAGTTTTAACCTCGTCACAACGACCAACAAGTGGGTTTTTAATGGTTTACAGAGAAAGATTAAGTATTTTGCTAAGATTTGATGTGTATTTTAGGTTCGTCAAGTTTGTGGAGGATCTGGGCATCGCGCAGTACTTGGAAGTGGAGCGCGTGAACTCCAAGACAGGATCTTTCTTACTGGCGTGGATTGCGACCAAGTTCACTGAGCCCCTGCGACTGGCATTGACGATAGCGATGACGCCGCGCATCGCGCGTTTCCTGGGCCGTGCGCCCAAACTGGAGCCCAAAGCACCGGGAAAGATCGCTACTATGATCAAGAAAAAGGCGGCGCCGAAGCAACAGCCCAAGGCGTAACAGTGAGAAACAAAATCAACAAGTCGAAAATGGCAACAAGCAAGGAAATTGAGAGGGAGACAACAGCTGACTGAGTGGCTTGTGGTTGATAGGCTGACAAGACAGGGATCGGAGGCTGGAAGTGCAACCAAGAAGAGGAAAACTCGGTATCAGCAACATGTGCAGGCCTCGATAGATGCAAATTTGACATTACGAAGTCGGCATGCATTTCAGATGCTTTGTATTTTCGTGGATATCCCAATGCTGATCAAACAGCGTGGTGTAATGCCGTGAAGTTTAAGCTGGATGTGGGATTGAAAATAGCGATTGTGCGTACGACCTTTGGCTAGAGTTCTGATCGCTTTGCGGTGTAACCAGTTGTCGCCAGAGTCTTCAGAGCTAGCAGCGGCCGATCTAAAGGCGTCCAACGCCATGACCGACGCTTCCCCGCCGTATGTTTACCTGTTTGCTGTAGCGTGAGTTGGCTTGGACGACTAACATCGGAGCCATGATGCAGTAGGGGCCCTCCACCAAGGGGGCCACCACCTGGACAACCACCGTCAGGATATCCCCAGTCTAGAGGCCCACCTCCCGGATTCGCACCACCGAGAGGCCCCCCGCCAGGTATGCATCATTTAGATAGGAGAGTTATCGATAGCGAGTCTAACCTCTAACTACTTATCGCACCACCGGGCCGAGGACCCCCGCCAGGTATGGCATATCCCTGTTGAGTAACAGGATATCGATTCGATGGATAGCGAGCCTAACGTTGATTTATTTTTCTTAACAGGAGCTCCTCCGGGTCGGGGCCCAGGACGAGGACCCCCTCCTGGAGCTCCCTCGGCAATTCAAGCGCGAGGGCCGCCACCTGGCGCTCCTCCGTCAGCAGCTCCAGTTCCTGGCCGAGGTCCACCACCTGGCGCCCCGCCCGGCCGAGGCCCGCCGCCAGGCATGCCACCAGGTACGATACCTGGTACGTTGTTATTGTAGCAGGCCTAACTTTCGAGTTTTTTCCCGCAAAAGGAGCTCCGCCGGGCCGAGGACCCCCACCAGGTATGGTATATCTCTTTTAGTTTATATAGCATGATATCGATCGATAGCGAGCCTAACTTGTGTATTTGCCGCATTTAACTTTCGTTCTTTACGTATTCATTTGGTATTCAATAATTCAGGACCCCCTCCTGGAGTTCCCTCGGCAATTCAAGCACGAGGGCCGCCACCTGGCGCTCCGCCGTCAGCAGCTCCAGTTCCTGGCCGAGGTCCACCACCTCGCGCTCCGCTCGGACGAGGCCCGCCGCCAGGCATGCCACCAGGTACGATACCTGGTACGATGCCTCCTCCGAGAGGACTACCGCCCGGAATGGCACCTCCAGGCGCACTTCCGCCGGGAATGCCACCTCGAGGTGTTCCGGGAGCACCCCCAGGTTTGCCGCCACGAGGACCACCGGGAGCTCCACCTGGGATGCCACCACGCGGACCGCCGGGGGCTCCACCTGGGATGCTGCCACGCCCAGGAATGCCGCCATCGGGTGCACCTGGAATGCCTGAAGTTCCGCCAAGAGGACCACCACCAGGTTTCCCACCAACATTGCGGGGCCTACCCGCAGGAATGCCACCTCCAGGAATGCCGCCACGAGCTCCAATGGCACCTCCGGGTGCAGCTCGGCCAAGGGGCCTGCCCCCAGGTGGCCCACCGAGCGGGTTCCCTGGTGCAGCGACCCCCGAAGCTGGTGCTGCAGGGCCTATCAAAGCACCCCCCATGGCACCTCCGATACTGTCAGGTCCTGTCAAAGCACCCCCCATGGCACCTCCGATACTGTCAGGTCCTGTCAAAGCACCCCCCATGGCACCTCCGATACTGTCCGGTCCAGCTGTGGCACCGCTGCCACCAGGAGCGAATGCTATCTCGGTTCCTGGGGCACTTCCAGTGGCCCCATCAGAACCGCCCCGAGACCCGAACGGCAAGTTCACGGACAAAGAAATCTGGGAGGCTTTCCAAGCCTTTGACCTCGACCACAACAACTACGTGGGCGCTGCTGAGATCCGTCACGTGCTCATTAACATTGGCGAAGCTCCTACAGATGAAGAAGTGGACGAGATGATCAAGATGGTGGATAAGGACGGTGATGGGCAAGTGAGCTTTGACGAGTTCTACGCAATGGTGACCAAAGGCAAACAACCCCCACCCGGACTGGGCGTCGCCACAACTTCACCAGAGAAAGCTGCAGGCGCTGCTCCCGGAGGTGCAGTATCGGGTGCTCAGGCCATTCAGCTGCGCAACCAGCGCAAGATGGCGTTGGAAGAGTTTGCCCGCGACAACGGCATCAAGCCCGAGAGCGTGAAGAAGGCGTACAAGCGGTTCCAAGCCACCGACAAGGACGCGTCGGGGCAGATCGACTACTCGGAGTTCTGCGAGGTGTTGCAGGTGGACCCATCGCCACAGTGCGAGAAGGTGTTCCAGTTGTTCGACACCGACAAGACGGGTCGGATCGATGTGCGGGAGTTTATGATCGCACTGTCTAACTTCACTGGCGCCGAGAAGGAGGAGAAGCTGAAGTTCGCGTTCCTCGTGTTCGATGAAGATGGCAATGGAGTGATCACGCGGCAGGAGCTCATGAAGATCCTCAAGGCAAACCACATGGCCTCAAGCGAGGCGGAAGTCACGCGCAAGGCGGACACCATTATGTCCCAGGGTGACAAGGACGGCGACGGTGTCATCTCGTTCGATGAGTTCTCCGTCGTGAGCAAGAAGTTCCCCAACATTTTGTTCCCGGCCTACACGCTCGGCACGGCAAAGGACTAGACAGGCAGGTGCAGTGGTGAATAACATACAACAGAAAAAAAAATAATCCACGAAGTCCACAAGTTGAAGGTGGTCATTCCAACTCGGCTACTTTGGGATCCGTAGCGAGTAGCAACAATCAATGCAACAGTGATCCCGACTCAAAAAGGAGAGGGACACAATCATCACAACACCAAATATTGTAGAGAGCTTCCACGGCGTATAAACATTCTTGTGCGCTTGGCGACCGTGTCAGTGTCAGAAGTAGCCCCGTAAGCTCTGAAATGTGAATTGCTATTTCCTCGGTAGAACTTGATATGAGGTAGCGAAGAGAGCAAATGGCGTTGACTTTGACGGTCGATTCAGGCATCCGACTCAGTTCCAGCAACACGGGAACAGAACCTTCTTAAATAAGTTCGTGGTGCGTTAACACGCTGTCACACAGGTTTCGCAGGATACACGAGTGTAGATAAACGAGCTTACTCTCCTGAAATTTGCTTTCAAGATGTTCAACGTTTAGACTCCCTCGGTTTTCACTTCGCAATATACTGGTTATCTTGGCTAGTGTCTGCGACGAAATGCAATCGGGTCGCCCTCTCATATAGATGAAAACGGCTACCGGGATTTCCATTGGTAGCCCACGGTACTCCTTGAGGAGAGAGAGAGCTCCAAATACAGGACACAGGAAGTTGTGGCCTGAACAATTTGGCAATCGGAGCGTTGGCGTTCCCCGCTGGTTGGTTTCTGATCCTTTCAGACGGATGTGTACGGATGCAGCTTCATGTGCTTGGTTTGTTGTTGATCCATAGTGGTTGAGCAAAGCGATGTCTTCTGCCTCGAGCGCAAACCACGAAAATTTCTGTCCTTCCGAGGCAATCTCCGAGCGCCGTAACAGGAAGAAGAAAGAAAGACACAATACCCCCCAGAGAGCTTGGTCCGAAGGGTTCGCCATGTTGAGAGAAACAAAGCAGTGTTCGAGGAGCTGGAGGGATACTGGGGATTTGTGGCGCACGGGTGCATCGAGACGGTAGATACCCTTTAGGAGCATGCGAATTTGTGGATGGTTGCTGGGAAATCGAGTGACGGCGATTGTAGGGCCACGAGCTCGGCGACCGGACCCGGGGTCATTCTGGAAGCCGTGGAGAACAAAGTCGGTGATGAACTGGAGTCGCTCCTCCAACAAATACCCAAGCAACGCGGGTTGAATTCCCCGATGTGCCTTCCAGTTGTACCATGATCTTAGGACGTTGCGGCACTTGGTGTATGTGGATAGCGCGACAGAGTGCGCACAGAGATAATTCGCCAAGTCGCTTCCAGGCTAGAGACGTCCGTTGACGGGTTGACCTGCATCCAACCACTTGGTCGTCCGTCAAAAAAGGTAGCCATTGTACGGCTGCTGTTAGTTCGTGAGCCTGCGTCTGCAATCTGGTTATCCGCGCCTGCCACATGAACTGCCGAAAAGCGTAGGCCGTATTCGAGCTCCCAATAGCCCAGGAGACGGATGATAGTTTGCGCTCGGACGTTGCGCGATGACATTTTGTTCTGCCACGACACCGCGGGCGTATTATCGATCCTGAACTGGACGTGGTCCATTGTCGGCTCTGCTCCGCGCGATTTCCGACCCCAAGCGTCCACGGCAAACGCGCACGAAAGTAGCTCGCGGTAGTTTATGTCGAACCCCAGTCTCGGATCGGCCTTGGTGGCCTTAATCAAGGTCTGTTCGGAATCGGTGAAAGCGTAGCGTAGAACCGCTCGATCCGCCGGGACGAGAACACAGTTTCCGCTATCGGAAGCATCCATTTCCACGATCACGTCAGGCGAGGGATGCGCGCGAAATTATTGCAGGGGGACGCCGTTGAGTAGCGGTGAGTTGAGAATGATGACCCACCACAAAAGATCTTGCTTCATCTCCTCCGAAACTGGGACCGGTGTCGATGACGCTCTTGCTGACGCAGCGTTTGAAGAAAACGCCGAGCGGGACGCACGCAGCTAGCCACATGCCGAAGCCGACCGAGAAGGGATTGATAGTCCGCGCGACTCAGTGCGTCTGCTTGAAGGGCTGCCCGGACGCACACGACGGCTTTCCGGATTTTTGCTTCCGGCATAGCGACGGTCTTTGCCGTAGAATCGAAGACGAGGCCCAGAACCTGTTGCTGCGTTCGCCACGGCGTGAACTTGTCTTCGTTGATTGCACCGTGGCCGAGAACTGTAATCACCGCTTGCCGGAGGGATTGCTCTACGTCACCGCAGTTGGCCCCGATGTCGGCCGCGGCGTTGATGTGGTCATCCACCCAATAGTAGTTGAATGGGCCGACCGCCCTGTAGCGGTTTATGGAGCTTCCATGGATGTGTGCAATGGACTTCCGTAGCTGGCAGGTGACCAAATGCAGCTGCCGCATCAATAACCACTGCATTGTCCCGCAGAAGTCGGCCCCAAAAAGATAGACGCTCTCACTGTGTGTGCCCATGTTACGGAATGCGGATGCCACGTCGCCAGCCTGGAGCTTGATCTCGGCGGAGTTCGGGTACTTCTCCTGCTGTAGCATAATTTCGGCTGCGATCGCATCCCAGTTTTCGAACGTAGGCGTGCAAATGCTAGCCGTATCGGTTGAGTCATTTATAGATGCGCCGTCCGGGAACGAGAGGTCGTGGATGACCCTGCCGGTTGTGCGCGGGTCGGTGTCGCCTTTGTCCACAACACCAAACGGACTGATACGCACTTCCGGCCAGAGGACGAGGATGTCGAGGTCAAACACAAAACATCGCCAATTGTCCTGTTCCTTTCGGATATTCTTAACGAGCACGGAGTAACGGTCGTCGGTAGACTTGTGGTTGGCCGGGTAAGAATCTTGGCGCGGTAAGTTTCCTACGAGAGGGGCGTGCACAGCCATTGCTGCAATATCGAGTAACGCGTCGATATATCGATAACCTTGGCGTGCATGGCGGATGGCGTCCGAAAGCATGCGTTTGTTCGGGCGGTAGTCGTCTGCGGTCTGACCACGCATCAACTCGATGAACTGGGGGAGTCCGATGCGTGACCGACGTACGCACTCTGACAGAACGCTCGGAAGTGCTTTGTTTAGCGACGGTGATCCCATCACTAAGTTGGGAGTGGTTTCCGGCAAGGAAAGTCCCACATGTCCAAATGCCGTGTTAATATTCTTCAGCCGGATGTGGTCCCAAATATTGACGCCCAATTCCGGGTGTGGGAGGCACCAGAAACGAATCGACGTCGAGAGGTTAGGTTGCTGTAATTACATTGGCACGACTGTGTATATGATGTTTGGTCTTGATCGCGCGGGTCCGATGGTCGTACCAGAGCGCGAATCGGCAGCGTGGTAAAGTTGGAAACCATGGGTGGTACGCTCGGACTGGCGGTGCGCACGGATTGAGTGCCATGGGGCGACTCGGTAAGCAGGCGAGCGCCGTGGGGCGGCTCCGCAGTAGCAGAAGGACCGTGGGGTGCCTTTGCGCGTGTCTGTGGATTGCAGCAGACAGCGGTCGCAGCACGGGACCTGGCTGGCGTATCGCCCTGCGCGGGGATATTTGACGACAGCGAGTCCAGGTCGGACGAGTGCGTAGGCTCTTTTGCATGACCAAGAACGAATGCATTTACGGTGGCATTGCAACTGTACCGAAGTGCCGACGAACCGGCAGCGCCTCAGCCTCCTCAAGCACGTGGCGGGTCGATAATACATATTTCTGTAGCATGGGATCTGAAAACGGTCACCTCTGATTGGCTCGCCAAAAGTGACGCTCATGGACGCAATAAGTAAATCCTTTTCTGATTGGCTCACAATACTTAAAGAATTCTTTTTTTTAGTGGAAACGTATGTGAGGCACACACTTTCGATAATCATGATCCATGATCCATACGCAGGTAATGCCAATCCAGACAGCACGACCTACTCGCTGAAAGTGTAGTTCGAATAAAGTATATGAACAGTAGTTCCGAACCTTAAAGAATAGCTGCGAACCTTAAAGAATCTTTTTGGTTCTGCATTTTATAGATTTACAAGAAGTTTCGACTACTCCTAGATTTCTGGTCGCATTCTTCTGGCCTTACAGGCTGTTCCTTCATTACCCTCTACCTTTCTAATTGGGTTTCAGTGTATTTCTGAAATTGTGTCGAAACTTTCTAGCACACATACTTGACACGATGTGGATGTGAATTTTCGTGGAAGTGTGATGACCAGTTTTCCGGATGGACATCCAGATATACCCGGCTGTGATGATGCAGAGAAGTTGTTGCGTGGGACATATGGAGTCACGGTGTGACGGAGTTTTGGATGCGTGGGGTGTCCTGCTAAGTAAGGGGCTACATGTTCGGAGGTGGACATTCTGGATGAAGATACCCAGAGTTGTCAAGATACACCCAGTCCGAACCGCCGATTCCCGGACGCCAGGTGAACCCAAGGTAGAGAAATGACCCGGAGAAGGTATCCCGGGACCCAGCCTGGCCTGAATTAGATCAAGACGCCCAAGAAACCAGCCAAGACCGACAACATTCAGCACACCCAAGACACGTACCACGATCCTGAATGCAAGCAAGCGGAATTCTGGATGCGTCATTCTGAATGGATGACATTCAGGATGGAAGATACTCTATTCACGATTACCGATGAAGTAGGAAGACTACCAAGCTTGCAAGACATTAAGATACACAACAACACCAAAGATGAAGACACGAACACATACCAGAAGGTAGACCGACGACGAAGAGGTCCAGTTCATACAACGAGACGTCACTACTGGATACCTCGGATCGGCAGCACGACACTAATTGATGTGCGCGCGCCTGAATTTCAGACCATGAACAACCCAGCATACTGAAGACAAGTGAATTCAAGACCGCAACAAAGGACAAGAAGCCAAGACCAGCAGAGTTGAAGATAAGAAGACCGTAAGACTGTAAAGACTTAAATAGAGTTCAATTTGCCGTGGAAGAGTTAAGTGAGGACAAGCTGCCTGAAGTGAACGCGCTGAGGAGACCCGAGCTGAGGACGTCCGTAGCCTCGCTAGTGCAACACGAAGTCTAGTGTGCGGCTCTCAAGAGTATCAAGTCCGACAGTCGGGGGACCACCATCGTGCGTTGGGTTTATTCAGGCTGCTCCATATCCACGTTGTAAGGTAACTTTACTGTGTACCCACATTTCATATGATCCCTGCGATCTTAGGTGGTTAGTTACGAATCGCCCCTTGGATTCAATTGAGTTGACTTGAGAAAACGCATGATGAATTCTGCGACGAGTAGGAATCTACATCTGATTGGCTGAAATGTGTGCTGAGTGCAGCTGCTTTTAGTGTGGTGACTTCACGTCGTGAAGTTCACGATGCTGGCAGACGCGTTGCTTTGATACCAGAGCTCACTCATGAGCGTTTTATTCCGCGTCGTGGTGATCCCAACTATTCGTTGTGTGCTTATCGACGGTGTTAGTATTGCTACGATCACTGTACACCAACTGAGCACCAAGCTGACCATCATCCTGCAGGACCCGATGCTTTCCAGCGGCTCGTTGCACATGAATCTGGACCCGTTCGCTAAAAGAGCGATGTGGAGCTATATGAAATGCTGCCCAAGATGCATCTATCGGAGACGGTATCGTCGTGGGACTAAGGACCAACTAGTAGTTGAACTACGAGGTAGCGGAGAAGGGCGAGAACTTGTCGCTGGGTAAGTGTCAACAACTGCGTATCGCTTGTGCATTGATCCGTGATAGTAAGGTGATCGTAATGGACGAGGCGACGGCGATTGTGGACCCGTAGTCGGACAAGTTGATCCAGCAGACGATGAAGGAGAGTTGTGGCGGTGGTGACAGCATATTGCCCACAGGATTGCATTACTGCACAGGAAAAGTGGACTCATTGGTGGAGTCTGGTAAGGCTGTAGGCGTACTTGAATAGTTACCTTTTGAAGGGACGTGTAAATGTCGTAGTAGTGCACGTTGCTGGACTCGACCTAAGTTGATCTAACATCCCGTTGTACTCGTTTATACTTTAGAGAATACTAGTAGATTGCAAAAGGAAACAACAATCTTGGTGTCATGAATATCGGTCAGCAGCGAGTTCGAGTTCAGGGGCGGCTTGTATGTCGTCTCATACAAGCCGCCCCTGAACTCGAACTCGCTGCTGATGTCTGGACTCCTGTCTGCCTGATCCAGTGCGTCCACAGATGTCCACTATCTCACCATTTGTGACTGAGAAGGACAGATTCTTCAGCACCAACGGGAGATCGCCTCGATACCTCATAGACGCATTACATTTCCAGTCTGTAGCGATTGCATTCTGGTTCGTAGCTTCTCGGGTACATTCTTCGTCTTCAAGTAAGCCATAACGAGCGATACGCTTGACGTACGTCATGATATTCTCAAGTCAACGTAGGCATTCGTTGGAAACTGGAAGTGAATTGTGCTGCAGACGTAAGTCCTAGACCTGCAACGGCCGCTCTCAAGCTTGACTTTGTTGCAATTGCAAGAATCGCGACAGGAGCGAATCACGGATACCAGCCAATCTGTTCGCATTGCAAACCATCGCAATGCCGACTGGAACAGAAGGATGAACTTGGCGTTATTGTTCAATAGCTTTTCGCAGTCGTTGCTGTAGTAACTGCGCTTGGCGAGCATTATTTCGGCCAATGAGCCGGTGCCGTTATCGTCGGCCGAATTCGCTTTCGAATTCTCGGAAGAACTGAATGACAAGCTTCCAATATTGAAACGCAGTCAAAAGAAGTGTGGAACACACATATTCCGAGAAAACATAAGCGGAAAACGCCGACGTTTTGGCATAGAGCCTCATATACTTCTTACGAAAGTGCAGATTGCTGTAAGAATCGGAAGCGCATTTGGTTTTTTAACTGTTTCCCTCACTGATGGTGGTGCACATGAGAAAGAGGACATTCCGGATTGACCGGTACCCTGAGTGGCAAACCCTAAGTTGTACCTGCGAAGAGACCCACCGTTCAAGGGTCCGTAATAATACGAACGGCTGCATATTAGTGTCCTATATTGAGCTCTATATTTTGCATTTACGGTTATCGGAGGTAGTGACCTTTTCACGTGGTCAGCTAGCTTCCCTCCCAGTTGTGACTAGTGCCCGATCCAGAATTGTCGGTGAGCACCTAGCACTCTTACGTATTCAATCTATATAAAACAACTCAACCAGTGGTATCCAGTTCCGCCGAATCAATCGGACTCAAGAGGATAACACAAGGCCACACGTCATTCTGAGTGGTTCCCATTCAGAATAGCCTAATCCAGAAGGTCCTCCATCCAGAGTGACCCATTCTGAATTCGGATTGCACTAACACCTTTTGGACGGTAACAGGTTCACCGCCTTCGTCACATACCTTTCCCACCTCAATTAGCGGGATGTTGTTCTGTACTTTATTAGATGCATACCGGACTTCGAGAGGATTCCTCTCCTCCTTTAGTTCACTTTTTTTGGCACTATATGTGCCTTCGTAACTTTTCCTGTAACTCTATCCAACATTTTAGAAACTTTCTAGAAACAATGTGGCCTTTAATGACAGGACCTCGAATTGTATTCTTTGGGGCTGGAGTTTTACTGTGCTTCTATTAATACATACCGCTTAATTAGTGGATGAAACAAAACTTCGGAGCGGATTATTTAATATTTTAAGCTGTGTGACAAAGTTGTGGCTGTAGCTGCACATAACTGGAGTTTTTAATTTAGGATTGACTAATTCGGAGTCCAAATTATAAATGATAAATTCTAAATTCTAAAGCGCTTTAGACTTCAATTATTTTAGTTCGATCATTACTATTGCAGATCCAGGTGGTCCTGCTTATTCCTTCGTTTCGAGAAGTCATATCGCAAATCACCATGCAAGCCAATCACCATAAATTCAGCTACGCTGAGCTGCTGTATGCAGCTCGATGCATCCATCGCCGCTACGTTGGAGCCCTAACCCATGTGGTGCAACTCCAGGGCCAACTCAACGACATCCGTGGGATTGTCGAACGCACACCGGCTAATACGGACGACGTCGACATGTGGGGCTCTGCTTCGGAGACAGAGGAAGAAGATCCTTGGTTCGTGGAGAACTACAGTGACTCGGACTCTGAGTCGGATTCGGATTCGGATGATGATGATGATGACGAAGAGATGGAGGGCTCGGAGGAAAATCCTGTCGATTTGACGGGTTACGAGGGCGAGGGTTCAGAGGAGATCCCCATCGACTTGACGGAAGAGTAGCTTCGGTTAAAAGTCGATCATTTCTTGCCACTTCATATACTGGATATTTTTTCTTGACTCACTCTTTCTTCCTTCCCAACGTCGTATATCGTCGATCCTACAGGTCTCCCTCACATCGCATTCCTTCTCGAGCGCAAATGGCGGGGCGAAGTCCTCCCAATCGGGAATAACCCAAAGCGAGGTACCTTACTCCGCCCCAAGAAACTCCTCGTAGCCGTCGTCTTCGGCTAAACAATCAAAGAAGGGCTCTTCAGCGCTTCGACTCCCGGCGTAATGCTGAACAAGGCCCTTCGGAAATTACGGCGAATCAATAGGATACATCACAGACCGAGACGCCTAATCACCGTCGTCGAAGACTTACTAATCGCAGAAATGCTGCTCGACGACTCCGTTTGAATGAAGAACGCAATGCCCACGAGGAACGAGCTCATGACAGTAGACGCGTCTACACGATGGTCATCATCGAGGTCTACAATCTACTGATGGGAGTGACGTTCTTCCATACGTAATCCGGACTATGTCGCTTGGTATCGAAGGAGATAGATCGACGTCTTCAGGGAATTCTACGCAACCACTCCATGCATGTCAGGATATCGGTGAGAGCGAGGACGGCGAGGCACAAAGCTTTCCGACATACGTCCAATTGGCCACCGCGCTAAGAAATTTAACACCTGAAACACATGGCGGAGATGCCCCGACCAACAACTTCCCGACGTATAGTCAACTAGCTACGGCGTTGCGGGATCTATCTCCTGAAGTGCTATCAAGCGATCGCCCTCCGCGAGGATTGCCTTCATACGCACAACTCGCCGATGCGCTCCGCAATCTGTCTCCAGAAGTTCCTTCTGGAGAGGAACCTTCACCAGGATTCCGAAGCTACGCTCAGTTACTGGAAGCATTATGTAATCTCCCATACGATGAATCTCCGGACGAATCATCGCGTCGTCCTCGACGTGTAACCGGTGCGGCGTTGGCAAATCTAGAGACTTTTCAGGGTGTGACGCGCCATATTCTTCCTCCCATGGATATCCGATGTGTGCATTGTGGCGCCATGATGAGCTATCTGGAAATGGCAAATGCGTGTTGCCTGAATGGAAGCATCCAGATTGCACCCCAAGTCGACCCCCCCTCAACGGATTCGAGAACTCTATGGGACGAGTTCTTTTCAGAAACGGATTCGTGGATACAACAGTGCGTTCGCGTGTACCTCAACTGGGGATAAGGAGGATTATCGCATCAATCGACGAGGTGGGCCATACACATTTCGAGTTAACGGCTCCATGCATTATCGCATTGGCGAACTCCTTCCTTACGAAGGCACGACTCCCACGTATGCACAGATCTACGTCTAGGATTACAACATGGAGCAAGAACAAGCTCTTCGGCAAATGGAAATATCGACGGGCCTTGATGGTCGTATCGTGGGTGTATTACAGACTATTATGTATGAAATTGACCCCCCCCCCCCCTGCCAAGGTGTACAAAAACGCGCGGGAATTCGAACAGGCTTCGCATCCGATGTGTTTGGTTTTACTCGACAACCCCTCCGTGGACCCACGTCGATACAATCAGCCCACTGTGGATGAAGTCGCTGCAATCATGGTTGACGGTGGTTCAATGGTTTCCCATCGCGATGTTGTTTTACGCTACAAGAACGGTGGACTGCGCCACATTTACGAATCGCATCCCCTGTACGACCCCCCTTCAATATCCGCTTATCTATTTGAGGGGCGAGGTCGGTTGGTCTTTACACTTGACGTATGTTGAGGGCGCGCGAGGAACAACAACACCAAGATCAGCGTTCGGGAGCATACAGCTCATTGTCTTTACTTCAAACACCCCAGTGTCGAATACTCATTGCTCCACCGCGCCGGACGTCTATTTCAACAATGGTGTGTCGACATGGCGGCCAAGATACTACAGCAACGCCTTTTTTTCCATCGCCGCATGAACACCCAACTGCACTACCGTAGAGAACTGTTTGCCGGGTTACAAGATATGCTGCTTCGCGATCACGCTGCACCGCCGACAACTAACAACCTCCGCGGAGTTGGTACTCATGTGATTTTATCGTCAACTTTTCCAGGGGGAGAACGCTACATGAGACAACAGTACTACGATGCCATGGCAATTGTTCGACAGTTTGGGAAGCCATATTTGTCTATTACAGTCACAGCCAACCCAAAGTGGGAAGCAATTCACGACAACCTTCTACCAGGCCAGACGGCTTCGGGCAGACCCGACGTTGTGGCTCGCGTTTTCAGGATGAAACTGAATGCGATCCCGGAAGACATCACCAAAACCCGCATTTTTGTACAGTTCAGGCTTCGGTGTATGTTATTGAGTTCCAGAAACGAGGGCTTTCTCATACACAAATTTGGTGATTTTGAAGGGACCCTCCAAACCTCGAACCTCAGCGGACTATGACAAATTCGTGAGTGCTGAAATTCCTGATCCGGATCTTCACCCCGAACTGTACGCCACCGTCACTACTTGCATGATACATGGTCCACGCGGAAGGGGCATCAATAGCCCTTGTACCAGTGCGGATGGAGCTTGCGCCAAGCGGTTCCCTAAGGGGTTTGTTGATGAGACCCGTGTGGATGGCGATGGATATCCCCTCTACAGACGTCGTCGGTCTGGTCCGTTGGACCCGAATAACGAACAAGGGCCTCACCGTCCGACATCATTGTCTCTCGACAAATCGCACAAACCCGTGGAAATGGACGCAGGTCTCGAAAAGAACGTGTGGTTGTTGACAGCGGTTGGGTTGTACCTTACAATCCCTACCTCTGTCAGAAATACGACTGCCACGTCAACATAGAGATCTGCTCTACAGATCAGTCCGTAAAGTATTTAATACATGTTTCTGTAGCATGGGATCTGCAAACGGTCACCTCTGATTGGGTCGCCGAAAGTGACGCTCATGGACGCATTAAGTGAATCCTTCTCTGATTGGCTCTCAGGACTTAAGGAATTCCTTATTTTAGTAGAATTTGATGTGCGATACACATTTTCAATACTCATAGACAATATTCTCTGTAGTGATAGCCTTTTATCACAAACCGGAAGTCACAATTAGTGATCTGCCACAGAGTGCCAGGAGTTTTGAAGTGCAGACGTTGAGCACTACGAACTGAGCGCGACAAAGATGACGAGCGATAAAGCGCTGAGCCCTGAAAAAACTGCAAGAATGGCTACCGTGGATGTCCAAACACTTAATTTACAGTGATACTGTGGGTGTGCTATTCAGATCAGTGTGCCACTCAACTAATCTCACTGAGCTGTCTGCAAACAATGCAGAGTTCCTTTCGAGAGGAGCTAAGTCAAAACCGAGGCCGCAAGCAGCATGAACTTAAAGGATGCAATCGGGGCCTACCAATGGTTGACAACCTTTAAATAGTGATAGTTCACTTTTCGCATCACTAGGAGGTCAGAGATTCATTTTGTATAGCCCCCCTCCCCCCCCCCCAAAGTATAGACGATTGTCTTGGGGGCCGCCTCCGTAGTGATAGCCCCAGAAACCACATTTTAATTTATTACAAAGGACTCACTCTCCAGAGCTGTGCCATCCGAGTGGAACAGCATGACATGGTGTCTACAGTGACGAGCTTGGAATCCATGACAGGATTCTTTCACGCACCTTGCCATCTCTCACCATGACGCGCTTCCGCTCTAACCGAAGCTGTAAATTTACAGTCACGAGGCCTATTTTTTTCTTCGGTCAACCACTACAGTGAAAGGTCAACTCTTCAGCTGAGTGGGTGCGCCGTCCAGCCCAGTAAGCTGTCCGCGAACAATCATTTCGAGAGACTGGAATCTACCATGCTTTCTGAAAATCCTCACCGAAGTGGTACCCATATATTGATATCCTCTTGTTAACGCTGACAGAGCTAGGAAATGGTGCAATATCACTATCTAAGATGGTTAGCTAACTATGGGGAAAACCCACAACTTCTGTCCTCGTCTTTGACTTAGCTCGACGAAGACTTCGATAGGTGACACGGCGAAGATGACGATTAGAACTTGATGACGAAGCGCTGACTGAGCCGTGAAGAACTACAACAGCGCCTACAGTGGATGCCAAACTCTTCATTCACGGCGACGCTATGGATGTGCCCTTCAGATCAGTTAGCACGTTTCGAGGGGAGTTAAGTCGAAAATAAGGTCTTCTTGAAAATCAGTCGACCAATCGGGTATTCCCCATGATTGATCACTTTTAGACAGTGATAATCCAATCTCTAAGCATTATATGGAGGTCAGAGGTTCATTTGACTTGAATTTCTAAGCCATGGGTCAGCGAATCACTACATATATTTGAGGTACAGGATCGCCTGTCAACCAAATGCATGTAAAGTCTTTCGTAACTGATGCCAGAATCGATTTTACGGGAATCCGTTTAATGGATTCCCCGCCGAGCGAAGCGAGGCTGGCGGTCATTCTTGCTTGGCTTAAACCTGCCCTTAGAGCCCCGCTTGCGGGGCTCCTCTCTGCTTGTTTGTACAAGTACGTTTACAAGGGCCAAGACCGTGCTACGGTTGTTTTGAAAGAAAGAAGGGGGCGACGCATTGCCGACGACTCTACAGGCGAAGAAGAACCGGTCGATGAAATTCAACAGTATCTCGGTGCAAGGTACCTCTCTCCTTCGGAAGCGTGCTGGACTATCTTCAAGTTCGAAATGCACAAGAAATCTCATCATGTCCACCGTCTGCCGGTACACGAAGAGTGTCAACAGACTGTCCACTTTCCGACTAGTGCTCGGATTCAAGATGCCATCGCGATGAATCGTTTCACCAAGTTGACAGCCTTCTTCGACCTGTGTAACAGCGACAATGATGGATCCGATATTGCGAGGGATTTACTGTATCACGAGATTCTTGTCCACTTTGTCTGGGTGAAAATGGGAGACAGATACATATGGCAAACAAGGCAGCGAGGTGGGGACAAAGCCATTGGTCGGCTTATCTCAATTCCAACAGAGACATCGATCGATACTACATTCGCCTGTCACTCTGCTATCGAAAAGGTCCTCGGTCGTTTCAGGACTTGAGAACCGTGGATGAAATTGTTATGGAGACGCACAAGGCGGCTGCTCAAGCCCTAGGATTGTTGGAGTCTGACGAAGAGAGTCACCAGTGTCTCGCAGAAGCAGCAACATTCCTAGTGCCTGGCCAGGTACGACATATCTTCGCGGTTTTATTGGTCTACTGCGAGCCTTCAAATCCCGGTGAGCTTTGGGAGGCCCACCTACCAGCACTATGTGAGGACTACCAGCGGCAAGAAGAGCCAGATAACCAAGAAGACGCAAACATTGAGTCTTCCAACGGTAACGCGGTGGGGCGTATCTGTCGTCGGGCAATGTATCTGGCTCTGCGGGACATTCATGAACAATTGGTGGCGAATGGGCAATCACTGGACATGTATTTCGACTCACTGCCTTAAATGGCAGACATTCGGGATGTTGAACGGGCCAGTGATGCAGAAGATAGTGATCCGAACCGTCTATTACAAAGGGAAACGGGTTACGACCACGAAGAACTCGCGGCGTCTGTAGAGACACTGGATCAACTCAATCCCGACCAGAGGGAAGTGTTCGGCAAAGCCATTGGATCTGTATTTCCTCCGGATTCCGAAACTGTCCAGCCAGTTCGTAGTGGGAAAAAAAATTTCTTGATGGGCCGGGGGGACGGGAAAGCCATTTCTATTGGAGAAGATTTTAGCCTACGTCAGACACAAAGGTGCAGTAGCTTTGGCCGTAGCCGGAAGTGGGATTGCCGCTCAACTGCTAATGGGAGGGCGGACCGCTCATTCTGCGTTCAAGTTGCATTTGGATCCCCATGACACCACTACCTGCAATATAGGAGCCAGGTCGTTTGATGCGACATTGCTTAAGCGGACAAGTATAATCGTCTGGGATGAAGCCCCTACGACACATCGGTACCAATACGAAGCCTTGAATCGCACTATGGAAGACTTACTAAAGAATGACATGCTATTCGGAGGCATTACGATGCTGCTATCGGGAGATTTTCGGCAGACTCTTCCTGTGATTCCACGTGCCGGACCAGCTGAGGTGATCTCATCAACGGTTAAATGGTTTGAATTGTGGAGATATTTTTAATGGTTGCGCGCCTCGATCAATATGCGTGTGCAAACTTCTCGAAACCCGCAGACCGCTATCGAAGTGCAGACATTCGCAGATTACCTCCTTCGAGTAGGGGATGGCAGACATATCATTTGTCCGCATTTGGGTCCTGATTTCATCAAATTACCTGCGGACATACTTGGATGTTTCGGACATTGCCGAAGGCGTTGATGATCGTACTCGCCAGAGGTTGCTTAGGTTGGTAGACACAGTCTACACTGATTTCAACAGCGGAATCCAGTCCGATAACTACTTTGCGGACACAAGGGTGAAGCTTGCGAGTACATTTCGGTGGACAGTTTAGACGGAGATGATGAGCTTCAGCGACAAGAGCATGGAGACCTTTACCCACCGGAGTTTCTAAATACTATATCGTTGAGCACACAAATTGGTGTTGAAAGTGGGGACTCCTGTCATGCTGATTCGTAACCTGAACACAAAAGAAGGTATTTGCAACGGAACAAGACTTAGGGTTCTTCGTCTACGCGGAAACGGTATGGAGGCTGTCATCATGGGCGGTGCTTTCGCTGGAAAAAAAAGAAGTGATTATAGCACGAATCACACTAATCAGCAAAAACTATGGGTTCCCTTTTGAACTGCGAAGGAAGCAGTTCCCGGTCCAGGTGGCCTTTGCCACAACAATCAACAAGTCGCAAGGCAATCGATTCAGAAACTGGGATTGTATCTTCCGGAACCTGTCTTTTCCCACAAACAATTCTACGTGGTGATGTATCGAGTCACTTCACGCAGAAACATTGCCATTTTGGTTGACGACCCAACAATAACTGAAGACGGTGTGTACACCAAAATCATCGTTTATCGAGAGATTGTGGCGATCGAGCAGGCGGTTGTTTAGTGCCGCGTATTAAACATATACTTGCATAAAAACAATTAGGAAAACAAAAAACTAAAAATAACAATAAAATGAAAATCCCGCCGAGCGTAGCGAGGCGGCTGCATGTAAAATCCATGGCTCACATATTTGTTGAAAAATTCCCCTGCCGAGCGTAGCGAGGCGGTTCCATGTATGGTTGGCCTTACTTTGCCTTACAATTTCATTATTCTCGAATTTTTAAATATTGTAGTGGTTAGCCTATTTTAAAAATAGGCTAACCACTGCCCCCGCCGAGCGAAGCGAGGCGGGCAATATTATTTTGCTCGGCTTAACCATGTCCAAAGAGCCCCGCTTGCGGGGCATCTCTCGGCTTGTGGTCTCTTAACTCGGAGATGTGATAATTCTCAAGAGAGAACGGTCGATTCCCTCGGAAAAGATAGCTCCAGCTATCCTACATTTTCTTCCTCCGACAGGTGGCATAGCGTTGCTGCAATATCTTGTCGTGGAGATGGAGCCATCGTTCGGGAGGGTTGTTTTATGTTTGCAACCACGCCGTGAGTGATCATACAGAGACGGATATCGACTCCGTTCTTCTTGATGATGACTACGATTGGCGATGCCCAATGTGAGGTCGATGGACGGATGATCGTCGCCGACAACAGACCCTTGATCAAGGCAGACAACCTCTCGCGAAACTGCGGAGCGACACGGCGACAGCGTTGTGCAACCGGCTTGGCGTCCCCAACATCAATGGCACAGACCGCTCCAAGCGCAGCTGGAGGGAGAGCGTTGCCTTTCCCGATCAGGAGGTTACAGCGCTTCCACATGATGCGTCGCAGCCGGTTAATCTCTTCCGGCGTGTTCAGCTCTGGGTCGCCGACCTGAATGTCTTCAAACGTAACTTCATCCGTGGTCGACGACACTTCCGGAAGTACTGCCATCTACATCTCCACGTCTTCGACGAACAAGTCTCCGCCTTCATGGTAGCACACCGGATCTTCTTCCTGAGTCGCAGCTTCAGCTTCGTCGGATTTGACCGGTGCCTCCTCCTTAGGCGCTGCTTCGGCTTGATCAGCGGCTCCAAGTATTTCCTCCGTCTGATCAGCTTGCTCCACTGGCTCATCTGACTTCCCCGGCGCCCGCTCTTCCTCGATCGGCATCTGACTCGGCATCAGCCTCCATTTCTAACGGTTCCTGTTCAGGTGGTTCCACAGCCAGGTCGGCCGGCTTGGACGTTCCTTCCGCGTGGTCAACTGGATGTTCAGGCTCTTCCGACTTCACAAGGATCGGTCCTACCACGGTCGGCGTCTCCACTTCGGCTTCAGGCTTCACTTCGGACCGCTCCTGCCTTGATGTCGTCACTGGCGCAACGGCTGCCTTCGGCTAGTCGACCTTGCGGACCATGATCCGCGTAGGTTGGTCGTTCCGAGGTCGATCAACCAACGGTTCTGCCACTTCGTCGCCAGAGACTTCTTCACTTTCCTGATCCGAGGTGGCATTATACGCCAAATTCTGCCACTCAGCGTACCGACGTGATCCGATTGAGATGTACCCCGGACTACGAGGTACATGATCACCGGTCAGCCATATTCCCAACCTCGTGTCGCTCTGAAGGGTTAAGCTCTGATTGGAAACGTTTGTGATGCGTAGGTAACGTGATCAGCCCAGTCCCTTGACGAACGTCGGCACCCACGCGTGATCCACAGCTTCTGTCGATCCGAAGTGTACGACGGGACAGCGATATCCACCTATCCAGCCATGGGCACTTCGATATATTGTCCCAGCTCAAAGAAACGCGGGTTCGCGCCGTACAGCTGGCGTCGTCCCGCCAACTGGATCCGCACTTCGTCTGGGAGACACAGCGATCCACGCGGACGATCGGCATTTCACTGGGGAAGACGCATCCACTTTCCATAAACTCTCCGGCGGTCGCTTCAAGGTGAGTATCGGCGAACAAGTGGCAGAGCAGACGCACCACGTTCAAAATCGCCGGAGATGACAGGAATTCCGAATTGAGTGTCGACGGAGCCTGAACAGCCTCAGCAAACGTCTTGACGAGTCCCAAATTAGCGTTCGAGTTGGTCAGCTTCAACGTGTCCATCAAGATGTTTTGCAAGCTGGCAGTGACGGAAGCCTCCGTCGAAATCTTCTGCGCGTAGGAGCGAAGCTGGTACAGGAAACGCTGCTCAAAAGCCGCCACATAGGTCTGCGGCTCAAGTCACGGCTTCTTGATGCGAGCGGTTGTATTCAGCAACTTGTCGATGTTCGCGAGGAATGCCATCGGCTCAGGCAACTTACCGGTTTTCTTGTATGTAGCCAGAAGCTTGAGCAGAGCGCGAGCAGTCTATAATTTTGCCATAATCTCATCAGTTCGAGATGTCATGCGCCACGATACGATTCGTTAGCACCACAAACCTGAATGGAAAGCACCAAATTGTCGCCTTCCGTGGTGACAGTCTCCAACCAAATCTGCACGAAAACATGAAAACAACAAGACACTTAGTTGACTGTTGGTCGACTTGTGAAGCAGCGTTGAGGGTGTACCAGCAAGCCTGAAAAGCACAAAAAAAGCCATGGTGAGAATTGTGCAATAAGTAAGAATTGATGAAGTGCTGCCTTACCACTTGAAAGCAGGTAGTCATGTCCACCGCAAGCCTGAAGTACGTACAGGTTTCAGCAAAGTACAGTACACATTAGAGGCACATCGTTTCCATTGGACGTCTGCCAAATATAGCGCAAACTATCGAGTGGTGAACGGCCCGACCTGGTTGATGATCTACCCGATGCCGCTGATCAACGATCTTCTCGAAGGCTTGGACAAGGTACTCTGGTTCTGCTCGTTGGATATGGCCAGTGGCTTCTGGGTAGTCTCGATGACGGAGCGTGCGCGCAAGGTCTCAGCGTTCATTACGCCGTTCGGCCTCTTCGAATGGAACTGCATGCCTTTTGGGTTGAAGAACGCGCCGCAGATCTACCAGTGGCTAATCGACAACGCGTTGTATGGACACCTTCGGATCAGCACAGACGCGGACACCACGAAACCGATTGATTTGTTCAAGGATGGAGAACCGGAGCCTGATCAGAAGCCATCCGTACTCCGAAGACGATCGTACATCGACGACATCCTGGTGACTGCCCCGTCGTGGGTTGTCTTGTGCGATAAAGTGGAGAAGCTACTGGATGCCTGTGAACGTTGGAACTTGTCGATCAGTGCTGCGAAGAGTTTCTGGGGTCAAAATAAGGTGGCGAACCTAGGTCACTGCGTGTCAGCCGAAGGTTTGGAAGCCAGCACGAAGGATTTTGAAGCGCTGAGTAACCTCCCGTTTCCTCGAACGTTGCGATCGATGCGGTCGTTCTCGGGGAGCATGAACTACTACAGCCGCTTCATCGAAGACTTCGCTGTTTACGCTGCGATTTTGTACGAACTGCGAGAAGCAGACTTCCACGAGATCAGACGCCGAGATGAGGCCGAAGTTGACGGACTCAAGACTGGGGACGACACGACGCTCTTGGATGAAGATGATCGCTGGACTCGAGCGAAGATCGCGTTCGGCATGCTGAAGGCGAAGATGGTGTCAACGCCGACCCTGCGTCACTCGACCTTGATCTGACGCCCGTGATCGGTCTACGCGAGCAAGTGGGAAATCGCTGCTGCACTGGTCCAGGAACATGATGGCGTGTACTGGCCAGCAACCTTCACCAGTCGAACCCTGAAGCCGAACGAGTTGAATTACAGCATCGTCGATAAGGAAGTCCTGGCTCTGCTTCGGATGCTGGACGTCTGCATCACCATATTGGTCTCACGACCGATCCAGGTGTTGTCCAGATACTCGCCGCTGGCCTGGCTTTTGAACTCCTCGGGATTCGATGGGCGACTTGGCAAGTGGGCTGCTCTGTTGTCGCAATGGACACTTGAGATCACGAAGTGCGCGAAGGGCGAAGACGAGATCTTGGGTACGCTAGCAGCGGCCATCACCCCACGCGCCGAAGTCGATGAAGCGTTGATCGTGATCGCGCCGAAGAAACAGCCACGGCAGGTGATTACCATGCCGCCGCCAACGGTAGAGCCGGACGAGAGTCTGATCGACGTCAGTTCTGACGGGTCTGCAAGTGTTAAGCGAGGCGTAGGAGCGTATAGCGCGATCATGCGGAAGTTACCAGAGTGGACGATCCTCGCTGCTGCGTCGGAATACATACCGGGTTTGACGGTGAACGAAGCAGAATACCGAAGCTTGCTGCTGTGTTTCGATTTGGTGTCCACTCAGGACAGGGGACGGACCGTAGTTTGTGGAGACTCGAACTTGGTGATCCGCCAGATGCGCGGTGAGATCGAGTGCTAAGCGCCTGGGCTACAGTTGCTTCGGCAGCGAGCGATGGATCGACTTCGAGCGTTGCCCGAACATGATTTCCTACACATGAAGCGCGAGTGGAACCAAGGCGCAGACAGGTTAGCTAGTGAGGCATTGCAGCGCGAAGCGGGACGGTGGTTACCTCGATGGACGAACTTAAAAATTTGATCACGGTCAACCGCTTGCCGGAGCTGCTCAGACCGAAGGCGGTCGACAACGTGGCTCACGTGTCAGCAGTGACTCGATCTGCTCGACGGAGAGGACGTTTACAGCCGGAAGCCCTGCAGGAAGAGTTGGTACAACGCATGAGAGCTGAACGGATCCTGTGCGCGCAGAACGAAGAGAAGTGGATCGTAGATTTGAAGTCGTATCTGCGTGGTGAGGTAGCCGATCTGGGCGAAGACGAAGCGAAGTCATGCACCACGATCGCCTCTGATTACGAAGTGGACGAGAACGAACTGCTTTTCTACAGTCCAATTGGGTCGCAGTCGGATGCTGACCGCGATAAGATGGCGAAGCTGGTCGTTCCAGAAACCTTACAGCCCGATGGCCTGCACCATTTTCATGTTAGTCTGGAAGGCGGACATCAAGGAATAGGAAGAACGTACCAGCGGGTCAGACAGCACTTCCACTGGAGAGGTGTGTATCGGAGTGTCCAAACCTATGTGGGAGAATGCGTCGATTGTGAGACGGGGAAAAGAAGACCGATCATTCAGGGCGAGTCTCCCGGAAATATACAAGCAACGTACCCGTTCCAAGTGATCGCGATGGACCATATTCCGTCGCTGCCGAAGTCGCACCATGGCCACACTGAGTTGCTGATCTGGGCTGATCTGTTCACCGGACTCGTGATTGCGAAGGCAAGCTTGTCAAGGACGGCTCAGTAAGTCGCCGAAAGCTACGAGGAATGCGTCTTCAGGCGCTTCGGTGCAAGTGAGGTTGTCCGGCACGATCGAGAACCTGGATTCATGTCCGAGGTGTTCCGTGCGTTCAACCGCCTGGTCGGTCAGAAGCAGAGCGCGACGTTGGCATACCGACCGCAGGCCAATGGTAAGGCCGAAAGAATGGTGCAGACGCTGACGCGGGCGGTCAAGATGTACGTCACCGACACTGACCAGCGAGACTGGGATGAATATGCCGAGCGTCTCACGTACGCCCTAAACACAGCACAGGATCGAGTTCGCGCGACACGCCGTTCTATCTTGCACATGGCTGGGATCCACGATCAACACTGGAGGCGGCTCTGCCGTTGGGAAGTACACGTCGTCGTGATCAGGATGCGCGCCGCTGGAGACAACATGTTCAAGGGCATTATCAGCGCGCACGCGAACAGGTTAACGAACGTCTGTGCGAAGCTATCCAGGAGAGAGCTGGTCGCCATAACTATGGACTGCGTCCGCACTTGATCGAAGCTGGGTCTCAAGTCTGGCTGTATCTTGATCGCGTCAAGGAAGGTTACGCTTGGAAGCTGGTACACATGTGGCACGGACCCTTCCGTGTCGCGGAGATGGTGGGCAGCCATGCCGCGTGCTTGGTGATCGCTGGTACAGAGTACAGTATCTTCTCGGTCGTACACGTGTCGAAGCTGAAGCTGGTGGGGTCCTTCCCTGATCGACCCAAGACGCCGCTGACAGTGGATGAGGCCGATCGTTTAACTTCGATGAGGCGCTGCTACCCGAGGACAGCTGGGAGACACCGCTGGGCGAGGACGAATACGAAGTCGAACGGATCGCAGACGAGCGATCTGGGCGGAGGACGCGCTACGGCCGAGTGCATCGCGAGTTCCTAGTTCGCTGGAAGGGGTATGAAGAGCCCACGTGGGTGGCTGAAGCCGACTTGAACTGTGGGGCCCTGCTTCGCGAGCTCGAGTGGGAACGAACGAGACGTAGTCGCTTTGGTGTGATGCAGTCGCACGAAGAAGAAGTGGCCGACCTTTCGCAGTAGGTTGGCTGCTGCGAAGGAGGAGGGATTGGTAGATGAGTGTGCGGGAAGGTCGTATACTGGGTGAAATGGTTATTTGTGAACTGAGTATAGATGGTGTGGGCCGACCCACCTAATCGGATGGAAAAAGAAGAAGAAATGATTACGCTAGGCTATCCTACGACACCAATCTACTCGCTGAACAGGACCTAGTCGCTGTCTACGGCCGTGGTGAACTTGTTCACCAGGCGGGTGATCTGGAGCCCAGGGTGATTGGCCAGCTGAGTACGGTACTGGTTGCGCCAAGGCTCCTCGGTGTCGACCAACGCGAGAGCTGCCTTCAAGTATGCCGGCGCGGATGGAAGACCAAGACCTGGATACCACGTACCATTCTCAGCCGGACGATCAGGTTCCGCCTTGCTGCGCGGAAGACGTAAGAAGAAGGGGTCAAGGAAGTGGTCGATGTCGCATTCGCCGTCGATCATGCCCTGCAACGCCTTGCCGAGCAACGTTTTCCAGCGGGGTCCTGCTCGACAACGACGCTGCTTGCGGTCTTGCCAATAATTAGCAAAGAAGGCGTTAGTTTCCTTCTGGGTTTTGGTGATCGGGTGCGTGGCCTCCCAGAAGGCTATCAAAATCTCCTCTTTATCGTTGAATACCAAGTACGCCGTGACGAAGTCCTGGAACCAGCCGGACAAGTCGAAGGAATGCGGAGTGATTGCGGTCTCCAAAACTCGCCAAGGCCTGTCTTTCCACAGTGCCCGCACGTTGGTTTCCGTGATCAGGTCCTTGTACCACGCAGTCATGCGCGGAGCTCTCGGTTTACGAGGAAACAGCCAGAAGTGTGGTCGACACCACACCTTGAACAGTTGCTGGACTGTGAGAGTGCGAACCGTGAGATGACGTAGCTGTCGGCGAGACCACGGAGCGACGTCTTCGCCTGCATAGTAGCGTGATTGCCGGTACGCTGGGATCCACTCGTCACGAGGTATGGTTGTCTCTGGAAGTAGGATGAACTCTTGATCAGACAGCAGTGAGTTAGCATCACTCCCACTGCTGCCAGAGTCAGCATCGTCATCGTTGCCACTCACGTCGTTGTCACGGCCATTGCCGTTGCCGTTACCGCAACAGCTACTACTTCCGCTGCCGCGCTATCACCGCTGCTGTCGCTACTGCTACTATCGCTGCTGTCGCTACTGCTACTATCGCTGCTGTCGTCATCACTGTGAGCAGACCCTCTGCCAGGAGGAGTTGATAGGATCGGCCGTGGTTCTGGGGGACCACCACTCCCGTCGTCTTCCGAGCTGGATGAGCTATCGAGCTGGATGGGCTGAGCTGACGTGCCACCGGAAGAGGAGGGCGTGCCCGGCGTGCCAGTCTGCGGTGGTGGGGCCGAGTTGCGGCGCTGGTCGGAGCGTGATTGAGCGAGAGCTTCGAGTGTGTCGTCGGCGCTAGACGAAGAAGAGGGATTCATGAGCCGGGAACGTCGCTGCTGTTTGCGCGCAGGAGATCCTCTGCCTCGGGGCGACCTAGTAGGTCAACGTTTAGCCGGAGTAGTCTTGCGCGGACAGGTCGGCCCGGTGGCCGTAGACGCTGCTGGTGATTTCAGCTGGGGTGTCTGCTGAGGGGCCGATCGTGGCGCCTTTTGAGTAGGCACAGGCGGTGGTTTCGGTTGTGGCGTCTTTTGAGCGGATGGAAGTGGTGGCTGCCATCGGGGTGTCTTCTGAGGAGTTTGCTGAGCGGCCGACAGGGTTGGGGCAGGCTGCATCAGCGAAGCCAAGCCGGCCAGCTGTGTCTGGATACGCCTACGTTCAGCTATGAGCTGATCACGTTCACTCTCAGTGTCAGCTTGGAGTTTCTGCGCGGCCTCCAGTCCTGATTGGAGCCGCGCATTCTCAGTTTTGCAGGTCCTGCACGGCGGGCCTTGCGGTTTCGAGATCGTTGACCCGACTCTCGAGTCTGGCCACGGCTGATCGAGATGCAGCCACTTGCGAGTCTGTGAAGATCCAACAGGGGGGAAGACAAGATGTGAGCGGAGAGCCTCGTGACGTGAACACGAAGTACGTACTGGTGTATGCCAGAGAGGCGCGAGCCAGATCACGTTCACCCTGAACGCGTTGAAGGATAGTGGACACCTGTTGGCGGGCTCTGGCGAATCGGCCAGCAAACCCTGCAACCGATCACGCTCTTGGAGGGCCTGATCCAGGATGCGCTGGGAGCGCGTCTGCTCTTGGGAAAGATCCAACTGCTGGTCGGAGACCTTCCGCTGAAGAATGGCAACTTGATGACGGAGCGACTTGATGCACGTTCCAGTGCGTCGTGAGAAGCTCTCTGTACGTGATTGGAGGTTTGAGCGGACGCTATCTCCCGAAGTAAGTTGTCACGATCGGCGGTGACCGTGTCCAAGTCGGTCTGTAAAGCTGCTTCGGCGGCAGGACCATCAGGCGCAGCAGCAGCCTCAGCCGGAACCTCAGCCTGAGCTACAACCAATTGCCTTTCGAGATCAGAAATCTGATCGTGGAACTCGGCAAACGCGTCGGCGTTGACCTGGTTCCGGACGCGGAGCTGATCGCGTAGGTTTTCCACCTCGCGGCGGTCACCTTCAAACTCCTCCAGAGCGTCGTGCGCGTCAGCGAGGTCCAACAGACTCTGGGCCAACGAAGCGCCCTGTCGATCGAAGCGGTTCTGCGCGAATCGCACGAATGGTGCGGCAGATCGCACCGCTGCGTCGAAATCGTGTTCCAAGTCCGTCACCGGCGCAGGAGCGTGAAGAATGCGTGTTGCAGAACCTCGAGGTCCTGTTGTAGACGCGGAAAAGCGTTCTCCCGATCGAGAGCCACCTCAGTAGCGGCCATAGATGCCTCCAGGGTGGGACGGACGAGTGGTTCGGCCATTACAGGAGCTGTAGGGGCGACAGCAGGAAGCCCGGGACCAGGATCACCCTCGCGTGAAAGGCCAGGGACGTATTGGCCGACGACAGGAAGAGTCGGAGTGGCTGCAGCTGGTGTTTGAGGCGGAAGAAGGCCTGAGACGCATGTGAACAACGCAGCAGTGATAGTACGAGACCTGATCGGGTCTCCATACGCTATAGCAACAGCTTGAAGGAACACCTCCGGAGAACAGATTAATGCTGCAACGCCTGCGTCAGCATCGAGTGCTCAGACGAATGCACCGCAATCTGGGTCGTCGTCACGTTCGACAGGGGGCGGTTCCCATGACCGGGTAACTTCGCATTCGTCTTGGGCCCGACACTCGTACGACGGAGAGAGTTGCAGTCTGTGGTCGACGCGAACGAGTGGGCTGTAGTCGCGAGGCGTTCCCTCGTTCGACCGGTCGCTGCAACAGCTGCAACGAGTTGGGTCACTACTCGATGGAATGTGATCTTTCGAGGCCTCAAGGGAATAATGGCAACCGGAACGGCGGTAGACAGTCGAATGGACGCTCGGCATCGTGCGTTCTGTGTGGAGAAAGCGGTCACTTGATGGCTAAGTGTCCGATGGTCGAGACGCTTTTGGCGCTAGCAGCGTCGAGCACAGGGGCGCCGACGGAGTAAGGAGTCCAGTCAAACCAATGAGGGGGGCAGGAGGGAGGGGAAGGAAGTGTCGCTCCTTCCTCTTGCCTAATGGGTGACACAACAGTGGACGCTGAGGTACCGGTGGCAAACGGGGCATCAGTGCGCTGGGCGTGGCTCTGGTGAGGGATGCAACGGAACGAGAAGGTGAACGGAGCGTTCCGGTTACTTGTGAATCGACGAGAACTATGGTGATTGAAACTGGGACAACCGACGAAAACCAGCTAACGCAACGCCGTGGTCATGATGAAACGGAAACTACTGATGAAGACCGGCCAATGGAACGACGTGGTCGTGATAGATTGGGACAGCAGGACGCTATGGGAGCGTTCGTTATCAAGGAAATTGTTGCCGAGGGTGTTGGGGAATGTCCCGAGGTCAGCCGGGATGATATTAAGGAGCGAGCAACGGAGGATATGACCGGGGATTCGTCTGGTGTCACTTCAACGAGTGAACATGCGCACAGAACGACGGGGGAAACGCTGAGTGCACGAGGTCGGGACGGTTCTCGACCGTAACGGGGGATGTGGATGCGGGAAAGACGGACTCTTGCGGCCGCGAAGAACAAAGGGAAGCTGAGGTAGAGACTAATACTAAGGAAAGGGCATCCAAAGGACGCTACGGGAGGATGTTCACTGACGAGGAGCTGGCGATGCTCGAGAAAGGTGACTACAATCGAGCGAAGGAGAACCCGAGGCGTATGAGAAAGAGGTCGAAGAACGGCTGTTCCCGTCAGAAAAGGAGGGCGAGCGGCGTAAGATGAAGGAGAACGCAGATGGCCAAATGAAGGCGACGCTCGAGGAGCTGGGTGTTGCATGGAATACTCCGGTTGATGTGCTAGAACGCACCAAGGAAGTGTTGTCGGGAGCGTTCTCGACTGCGGAGGATTCGCAGGAGGGGTATCCGAAATCACTGGAAACGTCAGAAGAAGCGAAGCGTGCAAACAGAGACTTCGAACAGATTGTACCTCATGGACATGAGGGGCGAGCAGTAAGAGCTGCGTCCATTGCCAAACCAGATACTAGAGGAGATACTGGGGCGGCTGGTGAGTTGGGAAAAACCGCAACTCAAGGAGGCATCTGTTCGTAAGCGGGAACGCACAGGGGACGCCTCACTGACGAGGGACGACCGGCTATGGAAGAAGAAGTACTGCGGAACGTGGGTGTTAGTCTGGAAGGGGAACATTACCAACCAACTACTGAAACACAGAGGGTTGTTAGTGGCATGATACCGTACCGACGGCGTTCCAGGGTGAGAAAATGGGTGTATGAACAGTTTAGTCGAGAAACCGACGACAGAGAGGAAGGCTCGTCGGGAACGCCCAGGAATAATAAAGAGCAAGGTGAGGCGGAGTCGGCCCCGCCGCTCCGGGATAAGAAGAAGCCTGGGCCGCTGAACGAGGACTTGCTTCGCAATTTTCTAACGGATGTTGAAGTCGTCGCGAGGGACTCGCTACTCCTGAACGTGGAGGGATGGGTGCGACGATACTACGCCGCCGCAGCCTCAAGGATATTCAACAAATTGTGTTCCTGTAGTCTCCGACGTAAGTAGGAGGCTAACTCGTGCGTGGTGTCAGCGGGGACGACAGTTGCCGGTTCCGTGTCTACGGTGCGGTTAGAGAAATCGGAGGAAGCCACTGGAACGCTACAGAACGCTTTGCCCCGTGAAGGAAACTCTGATATCTACGTGGTGGACACTGTTGGGACGTCCAGAACGCGGCGGAACGCTGGTATTCGCGAGTACGACATGGAAACCACTCTGGTGGTGAAGAACACGTCGTGCCTGAAGGGAAGAGAATGATTTGTAATGTAAGTGGCTTCGTAGCTCTCCCAGACGGGTTTATTGACCGTCGCCCGACAGAGAAGCTGGCCGACAAAAGTGCGGTCACTAGTCTGGTGGATAAGAAAGTCTTGAAACGCATTAGTAAAGCGTCGGAGCCTTTGAAACCTTACTGCGGCGGGCTGGATAGTGTGTCTGGCCACCCAATTGGGATTCAAGGTGTCATTGACCTGCCGGTTACCCTCGGAACGCTAGAGAAAACGTTGGCTTTTGTGGTGGCAGACAAGTTGCCAGTGGAAACGATTCTGGGAACGGACTTGTTGAAGGCGTTCAGGACTGTGATAGACACGGAGGAACAAACTATGACACTCAAGGATACCGGTGAAGTGCTACCACTGGGAAGAACGCGTGTGGAAGATACGTACGAACTCAGTATTGCCTCTGTAACGGTTCTCAAGCCTGGTCACCAGGCACTAGTGCGGACAAAGCTGAGAGAGACTGTCGCGAGTGGTTCTGTGGTTCTTGTCGAAGGCGTTCCAGGCTTGGGCGCGTCTTCGTGAGTCGTGAAGACTTTGTGCACGGTGCAGAACGGTCAAGTTATAGTGGAAATCTGCAATGTTTCAACAGAAGAGGTGGAGATAGGTGAAGATGTACGGATCGCTGCCGTGGCTGTGGTCCCAGAGTCTACCTTCATGGAAGACAATGGTGGGAACGCCGAAGCCGAAACGATAAGTGCGGTTATCAGTGCAGTGTCAAGCAAGGGTGGCGATTCAAAGAATCCGGATATGGACGCTGCATTGGCCAGTAATGTAGAGAGTGAATTCAAAGTTGACATTAGTGACTCGTCACTGGGCGCCAAACAATGAGCACTCTTTGCGGACATGTTAACGGATTTTCAAGACATGTTTGTTGAAACGTCGAAACGTCCTGATCAGACGAATGTGCTGGAACTCCGTATTGACACCGGAACGCATGCTCCAATCAAACAGCAGCCATATCGTGTGTCTAGAGCTGAAGGCGATGTCATGGAAGCAGAGATACAGCAATATTTGGACCTGGACCTGATTCGACCGTCCACCAGTCTGTCGACGAGTCCTGTGCTGATGATTCGCAAACCTGACGGAGGAATTCGCTTCTGTATCGACTATCGGAAGCGGAACGCTGTTACGGTGAAGGATGGTTACCCTATGCCGCTGATCGATGACATTTTGGATGTCTTGGGGAACGCCAAACTCTTTTCGACGATGGATATTGCTTCCGGCTACTGGAACGTGCCGATGCACCCGGGCAGCGTGGAGAAGACGGCGTTCAAGAGTAAGTTCGGACTGAACGAGTGGCTAGTGATGCCGTTCGGATTGTGCAACGCTGTCCCTGTGTTTAAACGCCTGGTAGAGAACGTGTTGGTGGACCTCAAGTGGAGAACTTGTCTCGTTTATCTGGATGACTGTGTCGTTTTCAGTGAAGACTTCCCTTCACGTCTAGTTCGGCTACGACAAGTACTGGAACGGTTCCGAAAGGCGGGGTTTAAGCTGAGGATGAAACAGTGTCACTGGGGCCACGATCAGGTTGCGTTCTTGGGGCATATAGTGGCACCAACAGGCAGTCTTTCTAATCCGGAGAAGGTGAAGGCCGTGATGAACATCAAGAAGCTTCACGACTTGCACACGTTGCGAGCGTTTCTCGGATTAAGGTTAACGAGCTACTTCTGGCGTTACATACCTGGGTTTGCGGCTATAGCGGCACCGCTGGAACGCTTGAAACAGAAGGGTGCTGTGTTTCACTGGGATGAAGGTTGCGATACTGCGTTCCTGCAATCGCAACGCAAGCTCGTGCGACCACCGATATTAATCTACCCGGATTTCTCGAAACGACTCAAGTTATACGCGGATTCTTCACATTTGGCGGTTGGAGCATGTCTTATGCAAGACGTGGATGGGCGCGACAGAGCGGTTGCCTTTGCGAGCAAGATGCTGTCGGGGTCTCAGCGAAACTGGATCGACAAGACCAGCGGAACGACTGAAATCGAGTGTTGGGGAATAGTGTGGGCGACGTGGAAGTTTTGATGCTTTCTAGACCACAACGAATTCGATCTCTACACTGATCATCAAGCTCTCACCTGAATCTTCAGTGAGAACGCGTGTACATCAAACGCGAAGCTAGTTCGCTGGGCAGCCGGCAAGCTTGAACACTAGTGGTTCCAGTAGTCCCGTTGCCGTTTATCGAAACAGTGCTACATTACTGCCACGCGGACGTCTTCTCTGCTTACTTGGGGAAGGCGAAGACAGCGGACAAGGTCCGTCGTCATGCGTACTGGCACGGATGGAAGAAATACGTGGTCGAGTTCGTACGTGAGTGTCCCCTATGTGGAGGTGGGAAAGGTCACAGACATTGGAGAGCGGGCTTGATGCAGAGGATGCCGGTCTATGACTTATCCGGTCCATTCACTCTGCCAGTAGTTGATGCAATTGGCCTTCCCCTGACGACGCCGCGTGCGAACACTTATATCCTGGTGTTCCTGGACTATTTTACGCGTTGGGTGGAAGCGTTCGCCGTGGAATCAGTGGACACAATCACATTTGTGAATGCGATGATTGAACGCGTCATTTGTCGACATGGAGTACTGGAACGGTTGCTAAGTGACCATGGTTCGAACTTCATTTCAACTCTAGCAATGTCGCTGTATGAGACCTTGGGAATTAAAAAACTATTTGGCTCTGCGTATCACCATCAGCAAGGACTAGTGGAACGCTTCAACGGAACGCTGCTGGGGATGATTCGGATGTTCGCGAGCGAGTCTCAGACCAACTGGGTCTACCACGTCTGCTCTTCGCATACAGGACTGCCTATCATGAGACCCTAAGAGAATCGCCGTTCTTCTGTTTGTACGGGCGAGACCCCGTGTTCCCGCTAATCTCGCCTTCCTGAACACATGGAAGGAATGGACGAGTAACGAAGTAGCTGACTACAGGCGGAAGCTGTATATGTCTCTGATAGGCACGAGGCGCCTCGTGGAACGGCAGCTGATCATGCCGCAGGATCGACACGAGAAACGCTTGGAGAAACAGGAAGCAGTATCTTACGAGGAAGGAGAAGCTGTGTGGGACTATCAGTATTTCAGAGCTCGACGAGGTGAAAGGAAGCCGAAGAAGCTAGCGTTCTCGTGGCACGGCCCATACCAGGTTGTAGGCAATGTCGGGGACCTACCGAGTGGCCATTCTAAGTCATCCAGACAAGGTCGTCACGATCAACGTCAATCGGTCGAAGAAGTTTCGGGGACGGTGGAGTCGTCCCTACGCAGATGAAGTACCGACTGGAACGGTTCGTAACGAAGAGGATAAGGAAGGAGAACTTTTGAGTGAGGATGACTTGCCCCCATCGAGTTTTGCGGAACGTATCTCGATTGGAGGTGAGGAGACAGCGATAACGGGAGTAGACTCACCCATCGTGGATATTGTGGCGAAACGGATTAAAGCACGCAAAGTGCGGTATTTAGTGCTAACGGCGACCTACGAGACGTTTTGGTTGTCTAGGGCGGCGCTGTCTAGTCGTTGATTCGCGAGTTCGAGAACGCTCCGAGAACCAAGAAAGGATTACCGGAGCTACGGCATAGCGATCGTCTGGTCGAGGCGAATGCTGTAGTGGACGAGGATGAGTTGTTGCTGTAGTCGACGGAGTGTGTCTAACGTACTCGTCGCTAAGCTGCGATTGGAGGAAGAGCGTTTCGAGATTACGGCATGCGAACGCTGGAGGTTTTATATTTTTGTGGAGTTTGCAAAACGTACACGTGACAGAATGCAGTGGCGAAAGTGGAGAACGACTGATGACTATTAAGGAGAAAAGGTCGCTGTGAATACGTACATGATAAGAAAGAAAGTAACGAATTGGATCGCCTAGTGGAAACCTGCCCTGGTGCGCCGAGGAAGATAAGACGAGGAGACAACTGGTTGGTCTCTGGGAGAGGTGTTCTACGGGTAAGGGTAATGAATACCGACGAGGATGGGGTTGCGTTCATTCGAGAATTCGACGAGGAACAAGAAGGTGCAAAGATGGGCTTAGAAGACCTCGGAGTGCTTCCGACGTTGCACGCGTGGACAAGCATGGCCCTGTACGCGGAGCAAGTGCCTCCGGTGGGGTGGGCGGTTTTCGGGATCGTGGCTTGGGGTGTCACGACACCCATTGGAAACGTGGCATGGGTCTTCGTTGAGAGTGTTCGCGACTATGTGCAGAGTGTTGCGTTCTTCGGCTACACTTGCATGGAGCGTTATCTGGAAGCAGCTCGAGCACCACAAGCATTGGCGATGACTTCACCGGAATACGCCTGGGCAATGGTCACTTGATACCAATGGCTGTACTCAGTGACTACAAGGACGAGTTTTGAGTTGTGGAACTATTAGTGCGCACGTGATGTGACATCCTACATCACACGCTCTGCGTGTTTGCTCCTAATGCGACACAGATGTCGTATGAAGCGACGTCTCGCTATGCTAGGGGGATATTAGAAGCGGTGATGGCGGTTGCTGACCGTTTAGGAGATCTGGCCTCTGCCTCCTGGTCACGCTCACATTGTTGGCCTTAGTATACATGCCTCGAGTTGTCTACGGCGTCCTGGAAGGCGTCTTCCAAGGATGGGTGGGTGTGGCCGTGTTGGTACTGAGTAGAAATGTATGGTGCTCTTTTTCGATGGAGTCTGTGAGCGCAAACGCTGTAGTTGTATTGATTGGCAGTTATAGCCGCCTCATGGCGTAGTTTGAGTGAAGAAGTCGCCCTGCTGTGCCGCTGCCACGACGAGTGGCCACCCAGGGTTAGGCGGCGATACGAGTACGCACACGCGCTCGAGGTCGCGACGAAAAAGCGAGCCTCGAACGTCTGATGGGTGTGAAAGGGAAGAGTAAAGTTACAACGAAAGAAGGCCCCAGACGGCGACTCGCGTCCAAGCTTCGAGCCGCACCAGAACCTCAGTGACGGACGACGACAGCTTGAGAACGGAAGAAGGACTCTCAGGCAATCGTGAAGGAGATGGCTGCCGAGAACGGCCGCGGACCGTACCTAGATTGTGAGTTAACTATGCTAGCGGAGTGCATCGGCCGCGCTTATGCCGAGGAAACGCGGAAGAGAGCTGATGACGAGCGGCCGCAAGCGATTGAACGCGCGTGATGTTAACAGCGTGCAGGAAAATCGATTAAGGAACGCATGGTTTCGAAGCTTCATTCCTTAGATCTCGACGTCGCCGTTATCTTCGACGTCTGTGGGTGGAAGGGCGGTAGACTCGCCTTCCGCCTCGAAGTCGGAGTATTCGGCGTTATCTCTTTCTGACGACGGACACGAGGGACGGAGGCTGGGACGAAGGAGCCGCCCCCGAACTCGTCCTCAATCGGGACCTGGAAGGCGTGGATGCGTGTGCCTATCCTAAGCACCCTCCAGGAACCCTTGGACACATCGCTAACCCAAGAACTCTTGGCTACCCTCCCAGATAGGAGGTCCTGACGGACTCGCACAAGCGCGAAGTCTAACAATCGGTAGGGCGCGTTGGCCGCCGAGAGGAGTGTTTCCGTAGTCTCTAGCAAGGTCCGCATGTTGGGGTACCCGTAGGCATCAACGCGATCGGGATCAAGGGCGTGAGCGATCACGTGCTGGTACCGTGCACGGTCCTGACTGAAGAGCGCACTCAGATTCTCCGACAAGTACCCGTCGTAGTCGGCCGACTCAGTCGCACCGCGACCTGACTGGCCTCTATACCAGAAGAGGGCGGGGTGCTCATCTAGCTTGGCCACGAAAGCGCAAAAACCCCAAGACTCTATGTACAGGCTAACGAACTGTAGACGTGCCTGGATGGCGTGTAGCTTCTGTTTGCGCCGCGCCGATGCGCCGGCTTTCGTCCGGAGGGGTGCGTAGATCGTCCACTCCCAGAACGCGCGCTGGTGAGCCATCTTGAATCGCTAGTGGTTGCGATGAACATCTGAGAAGGCCACGGGGTCGTACCACAAGGTTTGGTCTTCCCAGGGGTATGCGAGGCGCCAGGGCGTCTTGTCCTGCGCACTGGCCAGCTCAAAGAAGCCCAAAATTGCTTTCCTAACGTCTTCCGGTGCTTTGAGACTAAAGTCTCAGAGAAGATGCGCGGGAATAGGATCTACGGAGGTTGACGGCGTGTGAGCGGTATCTTGGGATGGCAAGCGCGTAGCTCTGGACTTTTTTGATGTCTTCGTCGACGCCGAGCTCGAAGTGGAGAAGGTGCGTTTAGCGCATGAACGCGCGGCGTTTTTCTCAGCAACGGGCGCGGCCGGCGGAAGAGCAGAAGTCAGTATAAGTACAGTGCCTTGGAGGCGAGCCGCCGGGCGCCCGTGGATCATGTGACATAGTCACATGCGGAACTTCTCTGCCTGGAGAGGTTCACACAGAAATATGTATCGGTTACGTACGCTCGCCCACCACCGAAAGCCGACACAAGCAGTCGACTCTGGTGTCAAATGGCATGTCTCCATACTGGGATCCACCGCGAGTCATAGGAATATAAAGAAAAGAAAGAAAAGAATTGTCCACCACAAAGTATTCCCATCGAACACTCTGCTAGGACCTCTCCCCCCGAATCAATTCACCCACCCAATCGCATTGCATACACACACCCAGTTGAAGCTAGGCACATGTACACTCCACGCCAAATGCACTTCAATGCAATCACACCGTCCTAACACGTTGTCCCCGCCGGTATCAACGTACTCCATACAGCCAATCTTCCGCATGCATGTTTGTCGATCCATGCAAACGCTGTTCCTCCCAGTCATCCTTTCGCCTCCCAGGTGGAACAAAGCGACTCAGCCTTCCGCCTCACCGCCACGCCGCAGCCGTAAACAGAGGAACTCGTTGAGTACGTAGTGCTGCCGCGTACACACACAACCCGCATTGACGGGACACCGCCTGCGCCAACCCACCGATCTTTGGATCATCATGAGGAAGCAGGTCCCATGTGCACGACTTGATTGGTAATAGCGTAAAAATAATGTTATTAAAATAATATCCCCTTCTCGGCACCTTCTTGCCCCTGAGACTTCACGATCACGGCATTGATGAACGCACCAGCTAACGCTCCCAGTGCATAATCCCCACCCTCATATACATGGCCGAAAGACTCCTCCGAACAGACAAATCATGACTAGCCCGACCGCAGAAGCCCTCGCGATTCCACACACACTCACAGGATGAATCACACATGCAGATGGTAATTTAGATGATGCCGACACGCCAATAGCTCACTCAGCGTAACCGGAGTTTACACCAACATTCACACCACATGCAACCGGGACCAACGAAAGTCCACCAAACCTGGTAGTCCTTGGGGTCCTGTGCCTTGGAAGACGCGAGCGCTTGTTAGTTTCCTGGGGAATTGTAAACTGTATTGAATAAAGCATAGAAAACAAAGCCTAACGATTGGCGCTCTCCTGTGGCCTCCTGCTAGCTCGACCTTTCGTACTGTCGTCGTCTTGAGCCTGAACCACTCGGAGTACTGCACAACTTGATAAATTCTTGGATCCAACTTGCCCGGTAGACTCTGTACAGTGTCATACGACCTTGCGCACTTGATAGGCGACGCTCTGGAGAGCCGCACCGTTCATAACCGTTGGGGTTCGTAGAGAGATCTCAGCGACTCTCCGTTCAGAGACAAAGATCGCTTTCTCCAACTGGAATCCTTCCTGGAGGCTGGTACTCTTGGAATCAGATCTGATTCAGTGACATCTTATTTCCGAATTGGTGTGGCACTATGTCACAATCACGTCCTGCGCAAGTGTTCGAGTCCCATGGGCATGGCGTTTATGGGAAGCAGAGGTCTCAACTGCTGCCAAAAGGCAAGCTGCACGGCCCTCTCGTCGAGAACCGGAAGTCCTCGGGCCTCTCGGTCCAGGGCCTCAGACAGAAAGGACCGGAAGCGTGCAGCTTCAGTGGCCGTAAGGCGGACCATTTGGGATGTGAAGTATGTGCTATTCGGAAAAAATCGCGACTGAGAGGCTTTGTGGAATGATCACTTCTCAATCGTACTCAGCAAGAAACGGACGGTGATTGGGTCTTTCTAACGACTGGTTTCCAGGGACATCGTGGGTACAAATGAGCCCTGACTAGCTGCCTCCGTGGTCAGTCGGGAATTGGACCCCGGAGAGCACAAGTGGGAAGCCAAGGCGAGGAAGGCTTGTCACACGAAGTTAGAGTGGCCACTACCCAAGTGGCAGTGAAGAATCCAGTATCCAGTGTCACGATTATGGAGGAAATACCTCTGGGAGCGGCGGTGTGATGATGAGGCGTGCAGAGCGCAGGCGAGATTGGGGACGACATTCGGTCGACAGTTGACAGCCGCGTTGGTACCGACATTTCCAAAACATTCTTCAAGAAGACGCTGAAAGACTCGCTGGCGACGCACTCGCTGACCTTGGTGTACCGGTGGGGAGCGGTGTGAACATGACGTCGGTCGAGTCTCTAGAGGACGTGCTGACAAACTCGAGTTGCTACGAGACGAGGGCTATCCTTTGATGTCACTAGTCGAGCGAGAGCCTCAAAGTGCCGCCGTCCGTGTCTGTCCTCGGCGTTCGTATATGTCTTCGTTGAGGAACTATAATTACTGCGCGTTCGTTAAAGGGGAGAGCCTGAGCCTGTTGAAAGTGAATGAGTACGGTAGATACACAACCGAAGAAGTGAAGGAGACGGATGAGCGAGGGTGCCGGACGCCGATGGCGACGTGACGGCTTTGAACGTGTCGGATTTTGCCGGCCGAGGTCGTCGAACACGTGCCCGAAGGCAGTCCGGTCATGACGGCTGTGACGCTGGATGGCGAGCGGTTGCTGATGGTTGCTGAGCGTGCGACTGAGCACGACGAACAGAACGCCCAGACCATTGGCGAGCACGACGTTGTCAAAACCAAGGAGGTGAGGGCGGTCGAGACGTCCGAGTGCATCAGACTGGCGGAATTAGACCGACCGTTGTGGTGTTGAAGCTGATCAGTTCGACATGGGTACCGGTATTCCGGCCCTAAGAGCTGATAAACATTGTTTCTTGAGCTGGCTATTAATGTGGGGGCGACGTCCAGCTACGGGGTCTAAACCACTTTGGTGGTGAATGGTCTACTGCCCTACATTTCGGCAGACTATGGCTTCTTCGTGTCTTTTGACATCCAGTCAGCGGCTTTCGAGTTGACAGCATTGGTGTTGGGATCGAGACATCGACGTGTGCCACCTAAAGGAAGTGCTCTAAGTGAATTCTTCTCCGTGCTAATTCAAGTCGGTGCACGGTCGAATTGTGGCAAACTTGTGCTCAGTGGAGACTTGGCGTTTCACCGGGGAATTGTACTCACGACGGTGTCGTACTTTATTCAAGATGATTTCATGCACATGGCGGTGCGCTGGTTAGGTCGGGTGCTATAGCGTACGGAACGTTTATGTTGATTTTCTCGGTGCGACGACGGATTGGCTATGCTTGGCGGTGCGTACAAACCGAGGATCATTTTCGTCAAGAAGTGCAGGATGCAGCGCAAGTGGATGTCAGATTGACTTGTGCGGGAAAAGACGAACGAGGGCTTCGTGCCGATTGTGGTGGCAGAGGTGTCGCAGGAGATCAAGAAAACGACCCAAGAGCAAGCTGAGGAGGAGCAACCTAAACACCAGGATCATCACGAGCCCATTGAGGAAGACCGTTCCGTTGGCGATGTGCCGTGGTCGGTGGAATGCGGGTGATCAACGCGTTTAGAGGCATGTGCGACTCATGTCGTGCTGGAGCTTGCAGCTGTACTACGTGTGCGTGTGTGCTGTGAACAACCTGCGGTGTGGTGTCGTGCTGTTCGTCTGAGGGCTCTACATGTATTTTGGCTGTTCACACTAGCAGCCTGCTTTCCAGTGATCGGCACAACCAAGATTCGCGTGCTTATCAGTTCGGCGTGGACGCCGAACTGTGGTCGTGGAGGATGTCACGGGCTGGAATCAACTTCAAGGAGGGAGCAAAGTGAGACGGCGGGTGTCGACTACAAGAGGAGAGGCCCAACTACTTCGAAGTACTCTGTTACGGACTTACCTGCCAACAATCAAGACTTTTTCTTTTACTGCTTATTTCTTACGCTTCACTACTGCTTCTAAGAAGATACGACCCAGGTAGAATAAGACCGTGACAGTGATGCCGTCGGGTAAAGTGCCATATCGCAGAGACCTTGACGCGTCGAGTCGCGGCACTCCTCCGTCTTGTTTGCCCACTTCTGAAGGGGACAATTGGTGGGGAACGAGTACCACCAGCAGTTTGGGTAAGGCGCACGTGCGTCGGTCTCCTTGGACTCACACGCTGGTGTTGCCATTCAATGAGACGCACTTCATTGAGAAGATTTTGGTTCCAGAAATTGGTGTGCGCTGTCTGCCGTCCATCGGAAGCATCGGACCGTATTCAGACACGTACTCGGCCAACAACGATACACTGGTGTGAGCAAGTACTTGAGTTATGTTCGTTACTGTATTATTAAGACTAAATATTGCGACCTAGCACCTAACGTAATATATCGTTTTAGTGCATAAAATGTTAAGTTTTGATCCAGGCACTATAAACCGTTCCGCCTCGGATCTTGACAGCAGTAAATCGAGAGATTCGGGCAGCCGGACGGCGTCGCCCTACCGGGTTGAAGCACTTCAGTTGGTACCCCTGCAACTCGCTTGCTTGCAAACGGTGAGCCCATGCCACGATCTTGAACACTCGTGAGCTTTGATTTATCGGACAGTCTGCCGGTACCGCACTGCCGGGTGGAAATATCGGAGCTGCAAATACTGAATCCTCGACGACAGTTTGCAGCGTGCACAGAACCTCTGCCGGGATGATGAAAAACAGCCCCAGCACCACGTGAAACGTGTCAGCATAATCTGCATTCGGGTGGTGGTCCACGCCAGCATATCCCACCAGCACGACGGCGAGCATGACGAGCCAGATACTCGCGTAATAACTTCTTGTCCATGAGTCTCACCCAGAAGAAGGCACTTAAGATAATGATCCAGCCTCGCCATCTGATACACTGACGACGAACCGCACAAATCCGACTTAGACACCAACCCTGCAGCAGACCCAGCAAGGACAGCAGCGCGATCGCCACCATGGTACGTAGGGATGGTTATCTTCCTCTGTTCTATGCAGTCCAGGTTCCTGGCGGCCACGCCTAGAATACCTCGTGGTCCAAACCCAGATGGCTCGACAATCTGGCGTCGCTCTTCCTCCGCTTTAGTGCGTTGCTTGGAGGGCCGCAGTAGCTTCATCCTGCACGCTGCTGAATCCGAGAAGGTTAGTGATTAGTTAACAAGTTGATATGTAGATACGTTCATAATCGGTGAGCACGACTTACATGGCTGAAAACATGGGCTGGACCCGGGTTCCCCCACAATAAATTTCTGTATTCCTGAATTATTTATTTATTTTTGTGGCGGTGGATGCTATTATTTATTCATCCTCAGGCATTTCGGAGCGCCTTTCCATTTTCTGTGAGAATAGAGGAATCAAACTATTCAAGTAGATTCGACCCATTTTGCTAAAAGTAAGTAGATGCAGATGACTACTTGTAAGTAGATTATATAATAATATCTAAAAATATAGATCGCGCTTGGTGTCAGAGATACATGTAGCCGTGGAAATTGATTGAGGCTAGTTCTACAGAAGCCATGATAACGGCCATTGTGCGATGCAGTCGCCTCCATCGCTGCGATAGATCGATGAACAGATATGTGGTAAGTACTGTTGTAGGTCACCGATATCTAACAGCACGTTGTATCACCAGCTTCGCCGATGGTAGACTTCACCATCGCCGAAGCTTCATACACCTACGTAGGGCTATCGCTCTCCTTCACAGCGGTAAGTGCTAGATCATTTGCCGATATCCTACTCTGAGTTAGCGTGTCCATTATTTCATGTTGAGGTACATGGTGTCAAATGAGTTATGGTCTACTTAGTATACATGCAAGAACCAATGCTGACGTGTGCTACTAAATGTCCATAGTTAAGTTGAGAAGCATCGGAGTGGTTGCAGTGGCGTCTGTGTTGCGCCAGAGATAGAGTTCCTGATACGATAGTAACGTGATTCTGATAAATACTACTACGAAGTATGAAATACACTTTGTGTGGCCATCTTTCTCTTCCCATTGACGTAATGACCCAAGAATAAGTGTGCTGTCGCTCCATGGTTCACTGTCACCTCTTTCGGGCAATCTGCAGCGTCATGGCATCTACGTCAATCTACTTATAAGCCGTCATCTGCATCTACGTTTTGAAAAAGTACTCGAATCTACTTGAATAGTTTGATTCCTCGTGGGAATAACTTGCTTCACGCAGATTTTAATCTGCGTGAAGCGCGCATATCGAGCGCTGTTTTCTTGCTTATCGGAAGACGCCTGAAATATATATCGTCAATATCGCATTAAGGTCCAATTTTAGCTAAATGTTTGCCCTCACATCCACTAAATTAGACGTGGATTTAAGTGACAGGCCCACCGTTTCTTCCATTGGTTTAGCATCATCTATACACATACGGTCTAAGAAATACACAGCGGGTAGGGTTTATTTAGCTCGCCCAAAATGGACAGCGAGCAGAGCCCCCGGCGGCATGTTCTCGGCGCGATATCTGCTAAACTACTCGGTCTTAGCTTTTCAAACTTTGTCCGTGTTAGTTTTATCCGATATGCTACATGTGGCCAATTTTTAGCTTGGTAGCATAAGTTCCGCATTTAGTTGGTCTGAGATCACCCCCCAAAAAAAACCCTTACTGTGTCGGTTGTTACCGAGAACTCCTGTTAAAAACTGTGCTGTTTATAGGCGCATGTTGTCAATAGTTCTTGATACTAAGTAATACGGAGTACTATAATCATACATGTTTAGGAATTTTATTCGTACATACACATAAAAGTTGTAGCTCGATAGGACACGGGAAGCGACATTTCTCGGTCCCCTCGCGATCAAGCGCAACTGCAGAAAGAGGTCGCGCGCTTTGATAGGTCCTGATACGGGCGTTAGGCGGCACTACGGGCGGATTAAACTCGTCCAGTCAAAACGAGCGCTCTCCGCAGCGCTGGATGGTAGTCTCGCCGGTCATGAGCAGCACGCAGAGCCGCAAAGACGTCGCGAATCCCGCCACCAAGCGGCCGGCAGAGCCTGTGGACGCTAATGGGCAGAACTCGGCGTCTATAGAGGCGCAGAAGACTCAAAAATTGGACAAGACGACGAAGGACCATCACTCTGATGACGAGTACGTCGTGGTGGAGGCGTGGGACCGCGCTAGTCCCAGTAAGAAGCGGCGAAGGTCGCAGAGCGTGGACTCGGAGCGAGATTTACAGACCAATGGAGCTACTGCTGCCTCTAAAGAGCATACACAAGAGACAGAAGCAAACAAGGAAGAGAATGCTGGTGTTTTGAAGGAAAATGGACGCGTAGAGGACGAGAAAGAGGCACAAAAACACTCAAAAGAAGCTGCAGAAACTGTTTCGAACGGGATAGTAGACAAGGAAAAAGGCGGTGAAAAAGGTGAGCAACAGGAACATACTTCACATCCTTTGAGTGAGGATGTACAAGCCAATGGAGAGCATGTTGACGAGCCGGAGAAGAAGAAGGAGGAAGTGAATGCGACAGTCGAGGAGTCAGCAGTGGTGGCACCAGCACCAGTGCGTGTGCCTTCGCCTGCAGTCCATATTTCTGGTATTGATATGGTGTTCCCAGAGGACGAGGTGCCTATTGAGCTTTGTCCTTTTTCAAGCGATGGAAGTATTGAGGCAACACAACCTGAGTCGCCACCTCATAGGTCGAAAAATACAGAGGAAGCCACGGCTGAACCTGCAACTGCAACAATTGCGCCGACGACACTGGCTGCATCTTCTGTAGCTCCGAAAGTACCAGCAACACCACCAGCGCCTGCAGATATAGCTCCGACAACACCTGCATCAGTGACAGCAGAGGATTCAATGACACCAAACTCGGTGAATCGAACGATGGGGAGGAGGAAGCGGAGGAAGAAATTGAGTTATTCAGCCCCACGAAGTAAATCAGCGACCAAAGCGAAGCAAGAGCAAGACAGCGTGCCCGAATCGCCTGTATTAGAGGACAAGCTCAGCATTTCAGTCAATGGGCATGCAGCTGAAAATGGGGTCGACGTTAAGTCTGATGCCAGTGCGCCTCCGTCACCCGTATATCCTGATGCAGATGCTTCGCATTTGTACCCGGCAACACCTGAAGGTGAACCGTGGCGATGGGAGGATGTTGACCCTTATTTTGACCCTGTAGCACAAAGCGACCTGGATAATTTGGCTCGATGGCGCAAGGAAAACGCTGATTTTATTGCTGCGAATCCTAGTGCATGGCGAGGTGTGTTGGAGTTGGAGAGTAAGCGTGCAGTATTAGAGGCTATGCTTGCTGATGCTTCGGATGCGTCGACAGCTCATGTGGACTTTCGTATTCGTCGTGGACGTAGTTACCGTGACGTATGGGAGGAAAAGGATTTTCTTGAACAGCAAAAACGCGATAACTCAATGGGAGACACTCCTGTCAAAAGTCAAGTGGTGAAGATGAAAAAGAAGCGCAAAGGTACTGTCGATGCGGAAAGATCGTTGCTAGAATCCCATCGCGATCTGGTGTATGGATACGATGATGATCTATTCCAGGAGTTCAGAGGTCGCTTGGAAGAGCGAGCAAAGGAGTATCAGACTCAGTTGCCTCCATCTACACCGTCTGCTCCGCCAGCGAGACGACAGCAAGGCGCTAGCACGAATGAGGACGACAATGCGATCGCTGAAACTGTATTTGACGAGGAAGTTTTGCCTAGTTTGCCAATCCGTCAATTGCATCCAGCATCTCTGGGACTTTGGAAGCTCCGCAAGAATCAAGAGCCAGATTATTTAGTAGTGCACCCGGCGTCTGTAAATCGTGCTCAAGGGCCAGCTCGCTGGAAAGAGGAGATGGTGCGGCATCACCAACAGCAGTACGAACTCCAACTTCAGCAAACTGATGAACTAGCTGATCCGGGTGATGGGGACGATGAAGGCACAGGTGATAGCATGCGCGATCGACTCCGTGCCACCATTTCCAACAGCGAAATTACTGGTGGACTTCCATTGTTTGGCAACTGTGTGGAAGTGGATGAAATCTCTCAAGCGCTGAATGCTTCGATGAGAAAATTGATCCCGCTGTCCATATATAATTGGCGGACTGCTCAGCTCGTGTATCAAAGATCAGCATGCAGTATCCAATGTGCACCAATTTTAGAGGGTGAAGCTGCCGCGGCGCGAGAGCTGGAGGACGTGTTTTTGCAGCTATGTCCGTCGGGGGAGTCCAATGTGGATATTGCTGTACCTCCTGGCACCGGCCCAACTCGTCAACCACGGCCGTCGCAGATAAACAGCGCCCCGCACGACGTGATTGCGTATAGTTTACGCCACGAACTCGCTGACAATTGTTCGCTTGCCGTGGCTGCGTCGGTGGAATTTGCTCTTGGTCTGAGCGTGGGTGATGTGGTGGATGTACTCGATCGGAATGGTTGTTGGAACTACGGCGAAGTCGTGGAGACCTACTCAGAAGACAAGCTGAGAATTACTAAGTTTTTACTAATGCGGTTTTCGCTGTGGTCTGAGGACACTGTTGAATGGATCGCTGCCAACGAAGGACGCATATTGCCACAAGGTGTTGCTGACGGATCACGACCCTGCTCGGTTGGCCCGACTCGCGCCCACCGAGTTCGTGTTCGATACGATCAAAGTCTTGCGAGGGATCTAGAACGATCATTCCCACAACGACAGGCTAAGCAGGCGGCCGCTGCTTCGACAATGCTAACACAACGGCAGCACAATGGTGTGATACGGTCCTCGAGTGATCAGCAGAAGACACCGCAAAAACGTAAACGAAAACGGCCAGGCAAATCTGGAGTTATGACTACGACAGGTTAGCCGTGCCAAGGTGTTGATAAAAAGTTGTGCAGGCTTTTGTCGAGACAAGATCAGGATACGCCCAAAAAACGAGAGAAAATCGACGAAGGTTAGTGAGCAATGAACATCTAATTTAGCTCCTGTTTGTGGGGAATTGCCTTGTATTTTTAGGTGGTACTACGTCTTATGGGAGTCAAGCGTCAAAAGCTTGAGGCAGGAGTAATTTAGCGTATACAGGAGCGATGCAGCGCAACAACTTCCGCTGTGCACCCGATGGCTCCAATTCACCGCAAACCAAGATATCTATGTCGGCAGGTGTTGCTGCCATGGGAGGTCTAGGAAATCATGCTGATTACCCTGCTCGGCAGCGCAAGCGATTACAAGTTGGTACTACGAATTTGTCGAAGTGCAACTCGGTGGTGGAGGTAAATGGTCTACCCAGTCCTGCATCTCCTAGCCGTATTGGAGAAACAAACGTTACAGCAATGAAAGCTACCCTTGACTCACCGCAACGTCGAAGTCCAGCCAACTACCGATCAAGCGATGCAAATTCAGTGAAGCCCCTCGTTCTGCGAACAGAGGGCCGACGACTGAGCGCTTTGAGTCCAACCAACAGCAGTAGAAGCACTGATGAACATCGAGATTTCAGTGATGGCAGTACATATATATGTATAATACCGCGACTGAAGCAGATTCCAGCCATCCACAACAAAGCTGCAATGGCTGAACTTCCTAATCTGCAGCATGGAAATAACGTTCAAGATACACCTGCTGGAAGTCGAAGTCCTGTCAACTACTCCAACAGCAGCACCTTGAAGACTAACGGTGCCAATGACAAAAAGAAAATACTGTTGGCCCACAATCGTGCAAAGCTGTATGATGTGTTCATGGAGAAGTACGGCTCGATGCGTGCTGTGTTCCGAGCATTCGACAACGATGCCGATGGCATGATTTCGGCCCAACGCTTTCAAGACATGGTTGAGGCTGCTGAGGTAGACCTGACACCGGATGAGACTCGAGAACTATACAAAACCGCGGATATCAACGGTGACAATACTGTGGCATTCCAGGAATTCGTTCAAATGTTCTCTCCGCGCGCTAGCGAATCACTCGCTTCAGCCGCTAGCGCGTTTAGCCCGTTTACAGACACCACCGGACCAGTCCAAGATCCGAGCTCTTCGATGGCTATCAAATACCGCACCCCACTAGAATTGTCGCCGCGTTCTCGAAGACGTATGAAGCAACTACGCAAGCAGGTGACGGACGAGCTTCATCGAAAGCACGGGTTGGCAATTGGCGTGCGCGGTGGTAAACCTGAACAACTACTTGCGTACGCCTTCAAGAATGTCGATTCCGATAACGATGGCTATCTGTCTTACAGTGAGGTGGAGCACGCGTTGGGACGCGGATTTCTACAGATGGAAGATACGATTCCAGCGAGTGAGATGCGTGAAATGCTGCAGCTCATGGACCGAAATGGTGACAAACAGATTAGTCTACGAGAATTCGTACATTATTTTGCAGTCGGGGAACGTGACGTGGCGACCAATTTGATCGACAACGGGCGTAATAAGGAGCTTGCAGCGTTGCACGTCAAGCGTACGGCGGAGCTTACGCCTCGTGAAGAGGTTGACCCGATATTTGCTCAGCTGAAGCACACAGTGCTTCGGAAAGAAGAGGGGTCAGATACTCCCGATGACCGAGAAGCAACTCCTGGGACTTGTCTTCCGGAACAGCTTAATAAGCGAACTGCTGCAATCATCAATTCTATTGCATCTCCAGTCCGCAACACGAAATATCGAGAAGGTAAGACAGTGTTACAGTCTCTTCAACTCGAAATTGATCGGCGGCCAGCAACATCATGCGGCACAGGGAGTCCTACCGTGGCAGTGTTGACTCCAGTTTCTTGCGATCGCTTCTATCACCGACGACGTGAACGCACAGATTGGACTCGTGTTGGTGTGGGAGGTAATGGCATTGGCTCCGATACAGGATTGTATATGTCGCCACAGGATCGCTTCGTGACTACTACTAATGAGGCGTACAGTCCCCTTTCTCGTGCACCGCCATCCGCGAAGACCGACGATGTTAATGAGTCGTTCCTTTTGGTGCGACCTGGAAAACCCGTGGCCACAGTTGAGGAAGATGCGCGTCGTGAACGACGCACCACACGCTACGAGCGAACTCAGGTGCTACTTCAAGAATTTGAGGAGGTACACACACAAGCAGAACGGCTCAAGGACTGGAAGTCGCGCGCTAACATACGCAAAGCCGCGGGTGAACGGTTTAGCTATCTCGACAGACTGCAAGAGCGGGAACACCGTGTTGCTGCACGAGAGGATCACATGCAGCGCCGGCATGGAGGTGCTAGCTTCTTGAGAATGTGGGCGGGAAGTTCCGACTCGCAGTTCAACAACTCAGGCTCGTAGTGAACCTTGACCAAGAATTATCAACTTGAGCTTCATGCTTGACAACTCGAATGAAATACGATGATAGTGCAATGGAATGATGCAGGTCGCATGCGTAGGAAGGGTGCTCACCGATCCTAGATTGAATTCAGACAACGTTACCGTATGTGGTCTGGGAATGAGAAGATTAACCTGAGAACTGTTCTACAAGCTCCGAGGGTAAATCGTTCGACTTGATGCGGCGGACCCACTTCCCCGTAACTTCGTCCTGCCGGAATTCAGCAGTTCGGTAGTTGTACGGGAAGTTTTGACGCAGGAAGCGAGTGTCTTCGTAAATCTCGTGGATTTCTTCTCCCACCTCAAAGTTGGAAAGAGCAGCCAGCTCACTGGTTTAACAATGCACAAACAGTGAGTAAAGAATTCAATGATCCAACCCTGTCAGCATGATACGATACGTACGTGAAGTAGTCTTTCTGGCGAGCTCCCAACTGGTGCAGCTTCCGCACACCATCCTTCAGAGTGCCGATATAGGCGAAGAAGTCCTCGTACATGTCCTCCTTTGAGGGAAGGAGCACAGATCCACCAAACACACGCGCAATCCATCGAGCTTGGAGCTGGAAGCAGAGGAACGGCAGGTTGCTAAAGGGAAGTCCCACAAAAGCAGCAGTGGGGTCCTCGATGGCAAACAATTGTTTGTAAACAGGAGCCACCGCAGTTCCACTCGTCGAGCATAGCAGCAGATCTGTGGCGACCTCATCGTTCATTACATTCGGCTGGACGAAGGCCTTGGGGAAAAGCAGCTCGGACGGGAATAGATCCTTCACCGTGTAAAGGTATCCGGTGCAGTGCATGATCTCGTCCGGGGCATCAATCGTAGAGCCATCCGTGAACACAACCGAACCATCGCCAGCGATGTAGTCAATAGCAGGCTTCAGCACGCGCTGGTCCTGAGGGTCAATGGCATTTGGGTCGTAGTCCAGCGTGGCGACAATCACCTCGGCAGCGCCACTCCTGGCAAGCTCAAGAGAAATGTCTTGGCCCGAAGGTCCACGTCCGATCACCACGACACGCTGTAACACAAAATACCAGTTACTTGTGAGAGAAATCCTTTCACAGTTTTAGCCTACAGGTTCGTACCTTGCCCTTATAAGGCTCTGGTGTGCGGTACGCTCGCGAATGCGACACAACGCCCTTGTAGTTCTCGATGCCGTCAATCGGCGCCAGCGAAGGCTTGGAGAAGTGTCCGTTGCAGACCACGACGCGGTCGAATTCTTCCTCATAGTCCCCCTTCTCCTTAGACGACACTCTAATTTTCCACTGCCCCGCGACCTTGGATAGACTCGTCACCGCCGAGTTGAGACGCACAAAATTGTCCACTTCGTAGTGTTTTGAGTAGTTCTGCAAATACGTCAACACGTCCACGTGCGACGGGAAGCTAGACACCCCCTTCTGGAAGGAGAACTCCTTGAGCTGCATAATGGCCGTCGGGAGATTCGTGTGCAGTGACTTGTACAGCACCGAGGACGATGCGTCCGCCGCCTCGTCGTACCTCCATACACCGCCCACATTGCCAGCCTTCTCGAACACGACGACCTCGTGCCCCACGTCGCGTAGACACTTGGCCGTGACTAAAATTCCACAACACAAAATGAGGTCAATACACAACAATTTCTACCATATTTCTACTGCAAGATCAACGTACTGATGCCTGCGGCGCCCCCGCCGACGATTCCCACGCGAACACTTTGCGACTTGATTGACATGGCGTCAATTCTAAACTGATTCGGAGGCCACGTACTAGCGAAAAGGTTCCACCAATCGGAAGTCTCCGTTAGCAATGCATCATACACACTAAACTGACACATTACAGTACGTTTTTCCCAATCAAAAATGTCCATGAGTTCAGAACGTGTCAGTTACAAGCAGGACAGGCTAAAAGCATGGCAGAGGATTACCGGATCAATCTCCATTTCCACCGCTTCAATTGACATTCGAGGAACAGCAACATTGCCATGACTTGAGTCTCCAACTGTTGGAGCGTACGCTGCACAGCTACGATGAGCGGCTGGCAGGAATCACTCCAAGACATCACGCGAATCTTGACAGTGCACGGTGGAAGCTGCAGAAGACGCAGGAGAATGCGTCTATGTATTCGGAACGTATTCGTCACGTTCGGACGGATCTCCATCTTCTTGGGCAGACCCCACAGTTCTCATGATGGTGGGTACAACCGCAGCACCATTGGACGAAGTTATGCTCGGTATCTCGATCCCCACATTTGAATCTTTCAAAATCCGAGTCTCAACGCTCGGAAATATGGATATCGGTGGTGCAATGCTTGCGAGACTCGTCGGACCGACAGATGAGAAACCTTTCCAGAACTGTATATCTTGTACATGGCGAGTCAATTGCCGTGGTTGGTGAGCAAAGTGGTGAAACCTCGAGATTTTCTGATTCTTTCGGCTTCAGGGATTATTAAGACGGCTGAAGGGGAACGAATTGGCTATGATTTACTGCAACCAGCTCCGTTGCCACAATGCCCACCATTGCCAAAACCTATGATCCGTGGATAGTTCATGCTGGGTGCGCTGTATCGACAAAAGGAAGATGGCAGCGTGGACGTGTACATGCAGCAGTATTTGGAGGCTATGGGCAATGTTTTCGACTCGTTCGTGATCACCTCGACGTGGCAAGGTCTCTTGGGCTTTTTTAATCACCGATGCTTGCCGAGCACAAGAAACTGCAGTGGTGCATTGCCAACATGAAAAGTGCAAGGCGTCGGGGACTGGCGAACCAACTTTCGGCACACTCGATGAGTTGTTCGCTGTGTTCTGTGGCTTTTGGTCGGACAGTTCGCAGCCGCAGCAGCGAGCAGCGAAACTGTATCCTCTGTCTAGCACCCGTGTGCTCGAATTGCCGTGAAGAACACGTGCTGAGGGAGCTGGAACGACACCCAAGAAAGAAAAAGCTATTGGTCAAGAAACGACAAGCATTCGCCTGTCTACCGTGCCAGGAATTCGTCCAAAGACACAACGCTGCCAATATTGCGAAACACAGCATCCTGGAGAAACTAACTTCAGCCTCGGATTCTACTGGAGATGGCGATATCGGGAAACCGTGGGGTCTACTTTACAGCGATTCCATGCCCACGTGGTCGCCGACGCGGTCCTTATCGATGTCAAGTGAGTCGTTTGAGACGTTCGGGTGGAATGTTGATCATTATTAATGGAAGTCTTGAGCGATAAGCTAACCATGTTACAAGCTTTTGGATCATTTTCGTACTGTGTGGATATGTAGGAAGGTGGCGGTTCAAGTTCACTGGGTTAAGGATGGATCATCTGGCGGAATTTTCTTTTCGTTCACAGAGCTAACGTTTCTAAGATACAAGACGTGTTTTCATCGCTATCCTGTCAACTGCGCCGTATACTCGCGTAAAATTGACCTCGAAAAGTTCGTCATCGTACTAAACTGACGTATTACGGTACAATCTCAATCATAAGTTCAGAACTTGTCGGGCGAGATTACCATGGCTGAGGACGACAATCTGCTGCTTCCGGACCAGTCTCCATTCCCACCGCTGCAACTGACATACGAGGAACAGGAGCATTGCTACGACCTCAGTCTGCAATTACTGGAACGTACATTGCACAGCTACGACGAGCGACTAGCAGGTATCACTCCAAGACACCACGCCAACCTCGACAGTGCCCGTTGGAAGCTGGAGAAGACACAAGAGAATGCGTCGCTTTACTCGGAACGCATTCGTCACGTTCGAACGGATCTCCATCTTCCCGGAGATAGTTGGGCAGACCCCACCGTTCTCCTGATGGTTGGTGCAATTCCTGCAACGTTGGACGAGGTCATGTTCGGCATGTCCATTCCTACGTTCGAAGCACTGAAAGTTCGAGTTTCAACGCTTGGGAACCAGGAAATCGGCGGTGCAATGCTCGCGAGACTCGTCGGTCCGACAGACGAGAAACCTTTCCAAAACTTGTCAATCTTTTACATGGTGAGTCAATTACCGTGGCTGGTGAGCAAAGTGGTCAAGCCTCGAGATTTTCTTCTGCTTTCGGCATCCGGCATCATCACGACTGCTACTGGTGAGCGAATTGGATACGATCTGTTGCAACCGGTGCCGTTAATGCAATGTCCATCGCTTCCGAAGCCTATGATTCGTGGTAAATTCATGCTTGGTGGACTATATCGGCAAAAGGAAGATGGTAGTGTGGATGTCTACATCCAGCAGTACGTCGAGGCTATGGGCAATTTATTCGACTCCTTCGTGGTCACCACGACATGGCAAGCGCTTTTAGGATTCTTCCGAGCGCCGATACTTGCTGAAAACAAGAAGCTGCAGTGGTGTGTTGCCAATATAAAAAGCGCACGTCGAAGGGGTTTGGCGAATGAACTTTCGACGGGTTGTTCTCTGTGCTCCGTGGCTTTTGGACGGACAGTTCGTAGTCGCAGCAGCGACCAGCGGAACTGTATATTGTGTTTAGCGTCAGTGTGTTCAAACTGCCGCGAAGACCGAACGCTCAAGGAGTTGGAGCGACATCCGAAAAAGAACAAGGTGTTGATCAGGAAGCGGCACGTGCATATCTGCCGACCGTGCCAGGAGTTTGTTCGAAGACACAAACCTGCTGACATTGCGAGAAACCATATCAAGGAGCAGCTAACGCCAGCTTCGGATTCTAGCGGGGCTAACAGTGGGCAATTAACGTGGGGTCTGCTTTATAGCGATTCCATGCCCACGTGGTCACCAACGCGGTCCTTGTCGATGTCTAGTGAGTCATTTGAGTCATTTGGGTGGGATGTTCATCCTTAGTTGAAGTCGTGAACTCGATAACTAACGATAATGAAGAGTTTTGGTTCGCATCCAAATCGAAGGTAGATGTTCTGGTAGAGATTGTTTTGCATGTTCACTAAATGTTTTAAGCCGGATACGAGCCGTGCTACTATGTAGTTCCCGGGTCATATGCGTGCAACATTTGTTCCCTAGCTAAACACCTTGACGAGATCAGCAGTATCCGTGCTAGCCTTGTGACGACGAGTCCGCTTGCCGGTAGCAGGGTCCAGACTAAAATCGGCCGAGCGGAAGTCGTGCGGGAAGTTCACGCGCAAGTATGCGGCGTCTTCGTACATTTCGTGGATGTTCTCGTCGACAATGGTGCCAGAGCGAGCTCCCAGTTCCCTAAGTTTGCATGAAACAATTCATAGCGTCAGTGCAAATTTCGTAGCCTAATATGAAGACGCTAAAACTTACGTGAAGTAGTCTTTTTGCAGACCACTGAGTGAGTGCAGCTTTCTAGCGGGGCCTTCGATCTTGCGGATAGTGTCGTAGAAATCCTCGCACATTTCTTTCTTGGAAGGAAGCGACACCGTTCCGTCAAATACACGGGCGACCCACTTGGACTGCAGCTCGAAACATAGGAACGGTAGGTTGGAGAACGGCAGACCAATGAAGACGGCAGTCGGGTCCTCAATAGAGAAGAGGTGCTTGTACACCGGAGCCACTGCAGTTCCCGCTGTGGTAACTCCACGCAAATCGTCCGCAACCTCATCACTCACACTGTTGGGGGTCACCGACGTCTTCGGGAACAACAGCTCCGACGGGAAGAAGTCATTGACCGTGTACAAGTAGCCTGTGCAGTGCATGATCTCATCCGGAGCAGCGATTGAAGATCCATCCGTGAACACCACCGTACCGTCCTCTGCAATGTAGTCAACCGTAGGCTTGAGAATGCGTGTGTCCTTCTTGTCCACAACGTTCGGGTCGTAGTCAATAGCAGCGACGTAAACTTCATCCACTCCGCTCTGCGCCAACTCCAGTGAAATGTCCTGGCCATGGTCCACGGCCAATGATGAGGACACGTTTGTTCTGGTACTGCTCCGGAGTGCGGTAAGAACGCGCGTGCGACACCACACCGGGGAAGTTCTCGATACCCTTGATCGGAGCTTGTTGAAGTGGCCATTGGCCACCACCAAGCGGTCAAATTCCTCGTCGTATCCACCTTTCTCCTTGGATTCCACACTGATCTTCCACTGGTTCCCCACCTTCGCCACGTTAGTCACCTTGGTGTCCGTGCGTGCAAACTCGTCGACACCAAAGTGTTTGGCGTAGTTTTGAAGATATTCCAGTACGTCGGCGTGCGACGGGTAGCTCGGAAGTCCTGTCTGGAGCGGGAAGTCCTTGAGTTGCATGATGGACGTCGGTAAATTCGTATGCAGAGCAAACAATGGACAATAAACATTGTCATCGTGACAGAAACTTTAACCACCGATAGCATTACTGCATCAAGTCACGTACCTTGTAGAGCACGGAAGAAGGTGCATCAGCAGCGTCGTCGTACTTCCAGATGCCACCCAAATGGGAACTCTTTTCAAACACTACGACGTTATGGCCAACATCTCTCAAACTCTTGGCAGCAACTGTATCATGTCAAAAGTGGTGAGACGGGGGTTAGCAGCTACGATGGTGAAGTAGACAAACGTACTGATACCAGCGGCACCACCGCCGATGATGCCTACGCGAACGCTACGAATCGATTTTTGCGCCATCGCTCCGACTTAGAAATGAGCTCTCGAGCACTGGACGATCAAGCTGCGAAGACAAGGGCGGGCCAACACAGATGTCTTCAATCTGCTTGCGCGCTTGGTGATGTTTGCAAACTTTGCATTGCAAGGATGAAGCCGATTGCTGGCGAAAGAAGCGCGAGCTTGGTGTTCCCCCATCGTCCTTGCACGGCAAACGTGTGGCGCGGGGTCAGGATCACCGCAAAAGCGACCAAGTGATGGCCAATAGTCGCAAGAATGTTAAAGTCGTCACGAGAATGGCATCAGCTATACCCCCCGGCCTTGGTCACCATTTTGTCTGTGGACGGAGGTGATCGAAGTTTTAGTTCGATCTGGGCGATGAGTGTGTTGATTGAAATGTATATTCAATGAATTTTATTCATAGTGAAAGGACTTCTTCAAAATAACTTCAAAGTGATGAACATTGCGTTGGTTTCGCTGTTGTCACTACTATCGTCAACGTGAGCTAAGAGCATTGTCGTGACCTGGCCGGTTCATACATGGGCAAGGTCCGCAGCTTGGACAGCAGTTTGGTGCTGAGCGGTCTACAACTTGGGGAAGGGGGCGGCTTCCCGATCACAGCCAGACGACTATTATTCCTCGTTTGGATGGGTATTGGAGTGGCTCCACTTCTGCTACAAGCAAGAAGCTATGTGCAATTCGTGACCCCACACAAGATTTCCAGGAGTTTGTTGCCCCCAGAGACCGAAAAGCACGAGAAGGTTGATTTACTTGCACATTGCCCCGTTGAAGGTTTGTTCATCGCTGGAATCTGGTGGAATGTTGTGCCAATGCATTATTTTCTCGTTGAAGACGGTCAGCTTTGTCACTTTACGGTACCGCAGTACAATATCCACGGGAACTATTTCCTAGGGGACAATGCAACAAATGCGTCAAGCACAACACCGTCGAGTTGCTCGGACAACAGTTACCCGTTTTCACATTACTTTTACCATGGAAGTATCGGGTATTTCGCGTTTTACGAAGAGGCCAGCGGCACGTACTGCGCTACCGAAAAAACTGCTTATGTTTTAGTAGGGGGTCTGGGTACGTACGATAGTAATGGGGCTCCACTTGATCATGATCGAGGCAGTACGGAATATCGCGAATCCTACTGGTATGGTTTAAGCGGATCCGTGTGGATAGCATATCGCATCTTGATGTTGAGAAGGAGTTATATATCCTGCAAACGATATGGCAAGAGATGCGATCGTATGAGCGAGGGTCTTCGAGTTAATGACGCTGTGGTGTACGTTCAAGAAAGTATGAGACTGTCTGCGTATGATGCACGAAATTACCATCGCCTCGCACTATTGTATTTGCTAGTGGAGGGGCTCATGGGTGACCTATTTCTATTGATCGCACAGGAAGGGATCATTGGACGTTTGCAGTATATTTCATTGGGCTACAATTTGTCAGGGGTGATGTCGATGCAGTATGAGATGGTTGAAACCATGCATTGGCTTGGAGAGAGAACACGATGTCTCATCAAGAGACTGTTATTCAACTACGAGACTATGCTACTAGGTGAATGTATTTGTGCAGCGGCGATGCAGCACTATCTTACTGCGTTGAATCGCTCAAAAGGGTTCAAGCGCTCTGATTCAGAGGCAAAAACAGTATCACCTTACGTGTGGAGTTTGGTTGGTCACGGTGTCATCGTGTTAGGCTGCGTACTGGTCCTCGTGACAGTCCGATCTATCGGAGCAATTGTCTACATGCGATGGCGATATGGCTGCTTTGCAGTGTTGGTCACACCGTGCTGTGTTGACGCCACACTTGGCGTTCGTGGCAAACTGGTAGTGCTGGGTGGATACTGCTATGAAAACCGCAAATTGTACTACAAACTTGCCACTCTCAAAGCGTTTGGGATGATGAAAATGATGGAGGAGGACGGACACGAGTTTTTGGTGCTGCACAAACTGTACTGGACAGCGATTCCGAGACGGGACTTGTTTGTCATTGGATGTGTACAAGGAAGACGAGTGCGTCCGTGCCCCGAACGACTTTGTACCGGGGTCGTAAGCTCATTTACTCAAGTTCTAGGTGGGACCGTCGGTGAAGCTTGTTCAACTCGGTGGCTCCGTGGAGCTTTCAACAATCGAGTAAGCTTGGAACCAGCAACAATTAAAGTGGAATGTCTTCGAACTCCATCACCGGTTCAAGTGGGTAGCCTCCGAATACCGCCCCAAGGCAAGGTAAAAGTGAATCAACCAATCGCCCTGGAGTCATTTCGATGAGAAGGACAACCCTCGAAATAAATATGTACCATATAGTGCATAGTGAAGAATTGGTTGGAGTGCCCAAGTTTCATTGTAATGAGCAGCTTCATGAACGCCGAGTTTGGATATAGGCAAATTGGAATTAGAAATATTCCACCAACCATCGCGAACATGAAGTGGGGTGTTTCGAGGAAGAGTTCGAACGACGTTTGCCTACACGTGCGAAGTATCTGTGCTGGTGTTGGTGTGGATAAGTCTCGGTTTATGCCCATTGATCCTGCAGGTGAGAAGCTTTATCCGTTTCGTTACTCCACCGCTACACTTGATAGATCCAGTCGACGCAGTGAAAGAGACGTCAAATATTGAGAAGTGTTGTCCCGCTGAAGAATTATTTGTTGCAAACGTTTACTGGAACTTGGAACCTACGCATTATTTCAACGTGGAGAAGGGCAGACTGTGTCATTTCGTGTTCCCTCAGTACATGTACAATATACACGGCGTTTACTTTCTAGGGACAAAACACGCAAGGCCATCTCCACATACTCAAGGAGATCGCGAGGGCGAGAGCTTCCCAGTTGACTATTACTTTTATCATGGAAGCATAGGGTATCTCGCATTTTATGAAGAAGGAATTGGCTCCTACTGCGCTAAAGATGAAACTGATTACGTTCAAATAACAGGACTTGGAACTTACGAAAGCAATGGGGCTGCCTTGTCTACCGATCATTCGGCAACAGACTATCGCTGTTCGTACTGGTACGGCATCATTGGGTCATTTTTAATTGCATATCGATTTTTCATACTTCGGAGAAGCTTCATCCTTTGCATGCGTCACAAGGTATGAAAATATGCAGCAGACTATTCGACCGGTGGATGCATTGGTATACGTCCAAGAGAGTATGCGCTCTGTCAGCACACAGTGCCGCCAAGTACCATCGCTTGATATAAGTCTGCATTTTAGTGGAAGGGGTCATGAGTGAGCTTTTCATGCTTATTGCTCTTGAAGGACTCATGGGGCGTCTCCAATATATTTCAAAGGGTTACAATTTATCTGGCGTGATGTCGATGTTGTTGTGCCGACTCCGACCTAAGATTCCTCCGATACTTAATACGCAAAAGATGGTCGAATCTTCGCGACGTCTTGGTGAAAGAACGAGGTGCTTTGTAAAGCGGTTGTTATTTAACCACGAAACAGTGTTGATCGGCGAGCTCGTCTGTGCTCGTGCAATGCAGAATACCTTACATCACTTAACCGAACCAACCTATGAGAAACCAATCCGCAAGCATTGGTAGCCTCTTACTACGTATGAAATTTAATTGGCCACGGTTGTCTGGGTTGTGTCCTTGTTCTCGTGTGCGTTCGATCCCTTGGAGCCGTGGTCTACGTGCGGTGTCGGCATGGATCATTTGCTGTACTGACTGCACCGTGTTGTATTGATAAAATAATAGGAGTGCGCTGCAAGTTAACGATGCTGGCCGGATATGTCTACGAAAGCGGCACATTCTACTACCGGGGGCTGCCTTTGGGATCCTAGGTATTCCGAAGCATCTTCTTCTACAAACCTTCGGCGGAAGTATTGGTGACCGGCGGCGACGTCCTAACACCAAGTCGATGTTGGTCCAACCTCATTCGACTTGCTTCCGATACCTTAGAGAATAACCCCTATATCTGCACGTTCCCACGCGCGGGTGTAGCGGTACCGCTACATACCATATTATGTGGGTTCGTCCAGAAGTCTTTTGGGCACAGATCAGAAGCTATACCACGATTCTACATGTAGACTGCAGTGACTGAGTCACAGTGCAGTCTGCAGCAGTCATGCCAAAGGAAGACGTTCTGCGATCTTTACTACTCAAACACCGCCAAATTCCAGCGAGGAGTTTGTTGTTCTTGATGTGAGTTTGCTTGGGGTTGGTTTTAAGTCCAGATCCGATTGACACACAATACTGAAAAACTGTGTCGAAGCAAGTTTTCCTTTTTCCATTACTTCTATCATGACAGCTTCGCACTCTATGGAACTAAAAGATAAGTGGGTATACCAGTATTGTGGGAGCGTTATTGGTAACCCTTCGTTACTTCATTTGAGAGCCAGCTCTTTTCAAGATCGAGTGACGATCAAATTCTTTATTATTTTTTCCTACTCGTAATATCTGCTATGGAAATGTACGACACTGGAAATATTTACAGCAACATACTGTGTGGTTGTGCTGCGAGTTAGGACGGGAGAACAAAAACGTACACTACAATTCACACCTTGAAGGCACAATTTACATCATCGGCACCGTAGCGTGGCTCCGTGTGATGAGAGTTCAAGCCCCATTAGCCTTTTTTGTCACAAACTTGTTGGTATGTTGTTTTAGTGCATTCATGATTTCTCACCACTAACTTCGCCACCGTTGCCACGATAGCAACGTGTTTGGAGTTTTGCTTCCTCTATTAGTTTTTGTAGACAAGCAAGATTCGTCAGCAACTGTCATCTTGCAGTCGTTCCTGTTTGTTTATATAGAGCGGCAGAAAATAGTAATAAGTGTTAGTCCCAAGTCGTAGCACTTGCAGTGTCTATCGACTGCACTTTTGGTCCGGACAAGTTGAAATGAGTTCGAGCCGTGATGTCTTAAAGATGACCAAGGTAAAGGTGAAAACCAGCCCGAGGCATGCGTCAGGACCTGGTCTTCAAGCGACAACTGAGGGTTGTGGCATTCAAGGAAGATGCTGCTATTGGTGTGGCTGGTAATGGGGGTCTTACCGATGACCCTTCAGATTCGAAGCTACGCAATGTTCGTGACACCACGCAAGATCCATACGCGTTTGGTTGATCCGAAGGATGGAACAAAAGAGACATCAGATATCTGGAAATACTGTCCTGTCAAGGAATGGTACGCTGCAGGTGTGTACTGGAACCTCATGCCAACACATCATTTTCAACTAGAAGATGGACTTGTGTGCCACTACGTCATTCCACAATACAATGTGCACGGCAACTATTTCGTGGGTAACCAGACCACAGAACCTTTCCCTACGAGCCCAGAGGTTGTGCTAATGAGAGCTATCCGTTCCAGCATTATTTCTATCACGGTAGTATTGGTTTCTATTCTTTGTATGGAGAAGTAAAAGGAACTTACTGCCCCAAACGTGGCATCGCGTATGTTCTTGTTGGCGGACTGGGGACATTTGATATTAATGGACCTCCATTAGCGAGCGACGGAGGTGGTCATGGTTATCGTAAATCATATTGGTATGCTTCCGCAGTGGCGGTGTGGATTATTGTTCGGTGCTGGATCCTCAGGCGAAGTTATGTAGCTTGCGACCGGTTTGCTAGACCACTGATCGAATGCGCAAAACAATATGGGTTTGCAAGATGTGATTGTGTTTGTCCAAGAAAGTATGCGGCTGTCTGCACACGGATCAAACAATTATCAACGCATAGGCTTGGCGTATCTATTGGGGGAAGGCCTAATGAGTGACTTGTTCCTGTTAACTACTCAAGAAGGGATCCTTGGACGTCTACAGTGCATCTCGTTAGGGTACAATTTGGCAGGCATCATGTCGATGCTGTTTGAAATGATCGAAACGATGCAATGGCTCGACGAAATCAATCGTTGCTTTTTCAGACGGGTACTATTCAACCACGAGACTGTTTTAGTTGGCGAGCTCAAGTGCACTGCAGCAATGCAGTACTTCGTTTCCACATTAAATCGATCAAGTCTAAAAGAATGGAGACCTGCCGCGGAAGATGCGTCGTACTACGTAATGAGCTTGGCAGGTCATGGCATCATTGTCAACTGTATACTCATGATTATTATTTCTCGAGTAGTTGGCGCAGTTGGGTTTGTACGGTGGAAGTTCGGTTCCTTGGCTCCATTAACAGCATCTTGTTGTGTGGATACAGTATTATGTGTGCGAAGTAAGTTAATTGTTCTGGGGGCTATGCCTGGGAAAACGGAACACTCTATTACAAACTCAGTACGTTGAGAGCGTTCGGGTTGCTAAAAGTTGTTGAAGAGGACGGAAAAGAGTATCTTGCTCTCCATAAGCTGCAGTGGTTCACAGTTCCAAGAGAAAATGTAGTCGTTATAGGAATGCTGTCGGGTTCGACAGTCTCTCCGTGTACTGAGCGTCCAAGTGACGGCATTATAAGCTTCATTGACCATATGCTGGGTGGAAACGTGAACGAAATTGGAAACTATCAGCGGACTTCAGGTAAAAAATCTCCTCTGCCTACACTTATTGCCATTGAATCTAACGCACGTTGTGTCGCTACAGTGGTTCCGCACACTGCGTGGGGCGAATAACACCACAGATAATAAACATTGTAAGAGTTGTTTCTAAAAGATCACAGTGTACAGTATAAACTTTGGCACGTTTAGCCAAGCTATCACTACGTTGCTGGCATCATTCTTTTCTTGAATGTCACATGAACGTGTTTGATCAAACTAACTGATCTCAATTACATCAATCCATGTAGTTCGGTAGTCTCATTAGCGTTATCCATGGGGGCAACTTCATCTAAACTGGAAGCTGACAACATTATCTAGTCCTTCGCTGCCGACTCCATGTCTTCCACAAGTCTAGATCCGTGCTTCTTCGTCAGCCGCTCCGTCAGCATCTCCTTGAAATCGTTCATGATCGCATTTTCACGCTGTTGCTTCTCCTCAAAGTTAATGAGTGCAAGTGCGCGCTTCTCCTCAGCCGTGTACACTTGGTTCTCCTTCCGGATACGGACAGCATTCATGCGCTTGTGGCGACTGCCACTCATCACGTAGCCCAGGTTCTCCAAATTCTCGATCTCATCGCCGTTCCAGCCAACTTCACCACGACGCGGGATACGCATGTTCTTCTGCACGAACTGTGCAATAGCAGCACCTTCCCCAGGCAGCAACGCCTTACCGTAGTTCATCGACGAAGCAGCCGTCGCCTCGTCATTCGTTGCTAGCAGAGGCTTCGGTCCGATCTCGTCGTCCTCCTCCTCCTCCCTGCGAGAGCCTTGCACTGCTTCCTTAAACTTGTCCGCTTCTCTCTTCTCGTTCTCATCAATATCATGTGTGCTGTCACGACTGTCGACACTGAGTTTCCGCTCCATCTTCCTCTCAGAAGCCACTGACGCATCGGATTCGCCGCCATTTCGACTATCGTCACTCTCACTGTCGCTGTATGAACGTCGACGCCGTTTGCGTCTGCGTTTGCTCTCCTTTTTGTGTTTCTTGATCTTCTTGGAGCTTGTCTTCTTGTGACGTGAAGACTTGGACTTCTTCTTGCTCTTTCTACGTCGACGTCGCTCTTCTTCACTGTCCGAGCTAGAAACCTCCGAGTCGCTATATGACCGTGACCTGGACCTAGATCTCGTCCTGGATCTCGACCTAGAAGCTGACCTAGAAACTGATCTAGATCTGGACCTAGATGGGGAAGGCGTGAGCTCTCTCTTCTTCTCCTTCGTGATCTTCTTCTTCATAGGTGAGGGACTGGGGATTCCTGCCCAGATACTGAAGTCGATAGCCTCTCGCTGCCTCTTTCTCTCCTCGAAGAAGTCATCCGTTTGGTCGCTGCCACTGTATCGCCCTCCTCTTCCTCCTCCTTTGCTCTTAAACCCGCTGGAAGGTCCGTAGCGCCCCATTGTCTCGCGGGAATTCGACGACGTTTGACGCCCTCGACGCGGAGAACGAGAGCGCGATGGAGAGCGCCGACTGTTGCTACGACTGCGTCGACGTCTCGACTCTCTGCGAGCGCTGCGGATCCGGCTGCGACTGCGTCGGGGCGACGGAGTCCGGTAGCGCCGACGAGGACTCGAGCTTCGCCCCATAGCTTCTTTGGCATTGTAAACTGCTGGAGGACGGAGGTTAAGACGATATGGGCTCAGTATATCGACTTATACGGGATATGAGATTAGATGTTAGACAAAAATGAACAGTTTTGTGCATATATGCTGCTACTGCTACTTCAGGCGAGCATGTTTTGAATAGCATCGATGCGAGCGAAGTACTCCTTGGTGACCTTGTTGGCGATAGCCTTGCGCAACTGCTTCACCTCGTCGTCGCCGCGGATGTCGTCCAAGAACGACAGCACAGCCTCGAGTTCGTGTTCGATGCCTTGCGAGGTGGCCATTGCCTTTGACCTCGTGAGCTGGGGCGCCTTACGTACAACCTTCTTTGCTACCGGAGCGGAATTCGACACGTCCTCTCCTCGCTCTTCCTTCTCGAGACGTTCCAGCTCGGCGTCCACGTCGTATGAGTCCCACTTGGTCTTGAGTTTGTTGCCCTGCGAGTCAAAGTGGTAGTCTACAACAACAAATGACACACAACAACACACTCAGGTACTCCATCCTATCGCCACCATTGTCCACAGTGAACCTGCAATTGCAAGTACACTACAAAACACGGCAACGTACAGGAGTTCAATGTGGAGTTGGCAGCCAAGTCTTCCTCCTCCGTCTCGCCAGCCTCATCCTTGGCCTCGTACTCCACCAGTTCCTTCGCTTGAGTCTCCAGGTGCATCAGCCGTACCGACACCTCCGTTGCAATGAGTTCCACCTTGCGGAGCAGCTTGATGGCCTCGCGACGCTCCTTCAGCTCACTGAGTCCATTTACGCCACACATGCACGTCAAGTGCTTCGTTAGCGTCTAAAACAATGAAATTGCAGTATTTACCGCTGCAATTATAGAGAATAACGCTTATCGACAATGTTATTCAGGTCACGTACATGTATCGCTGATACTGCCAGCACACAAGCGGCACGGCCGCCACCGCCGCAGTCGCTGCCGCCACTTGCCACACTCGACTCGACATCTCGGAAATGATAGACAAAATTCGGTTCGTCTTAAGTTCGTTCGTACTTATACGGGACTATAGACAATTGTAAGCTTTATCATTAAGAAACGAAACGCGTTTCTAAAGAGGTGGCACTATGGGCAAGAAGACCAACTGGACGACGGCCGAGGACCAGACTCTGTGTCGCGTGTGGCAGAACGCTAGCGACCTGCAGCTGCACGTCAGGGAGCAGAAGACTTCCAACTTTTGGAATGTGGTACGCGAGATGTTCCACCAGGAAATGGAGACGGCGGTGGAGCGGCCGCTGACTGGCCTCAAGGTTCGCTGGACGCGTATCAATCGCGACTCGCAGAAGTTTGCAGGCATTTTCAACGAGATTCAGGGCAAGAACATGAAGCAGACCGAGGAAAGCATTGAAGACTCAGGTGACGCCGCTGCCGTGGCGCTGCTGGCGGAGCAGCAATGGATCGACGAGGCCAAGGACATCTTCCACCGCATCTACCACGCTAAGTTCTCCTTCGAGGCGTGTTGGAAGCAGCTGCGTTACTGCAACAAGTGGCTTCAGCTCTTTACCAACTCCAGCAGCAACCCGGTGCTGATCATGAACGTCACGCCGACGTCGACAGTGGTGACGGAGGAGAGTCATACATCACATCAGGCACCCTTGTCCACCAGCAGCGAGCAGGAGATCACAACAACGGATAATGGTGCTACTACGACGAGTACTGCTGCCCCATCTCCTGCTGCATCACCAGCGTCTCCGTCGCATTCCCATGAGACGACAACGACTTCTGTCACTGCTGCCGCGGCGGTTGCTGCAGTTAGCCATACTTCAACAGAGATGAACGCGGTTGCTCACAAACGACGAGCGGATGTGTCGCTCGAGGCATTCACCCATATTACGAACCAACAGCAACCACAGGAGCTGCAAGGTTTAACTGCCACGTTGGTGGAAGAGCTGAAGCGACAGAATGATCTGATGGAAGACCAGAACGCCATCGCGCTGCTGAAGGTCGACGGTGAGATGATCACAGATGCCGAAGCCAGACACTGTTACCAGTTACTGAAAGCTCGCTACTTGAAGAAAACGCGCATAAGTATGGGTAGGACCAGCACCTTGGTGTAGTGTTAGAAATCCTAACTTAGGACGACGACCTAAAGTTACATCTGATTATTTGACAAGTTTTGATTGGCCAATCCTAGCATTCTAATCGAAATCGTGGTTAATGGAGACCACGGACGTTGCGGCCGTTGTGACGGATATCCGACGATACTGGGGCTCGGAATATACGGACGACGAGTTGTTTGCAATAGCTCTACGTCAATGGAGGAGTCCAGATAATGAAGCGAAGGACTTCGTACTGCAGGTGGTGGCCTGTCGACTGGAAGGGCAACTTCTGACGTGGTTGCTACAACCTCAAGTCGACGATGCTGCGGAGGATATTCAAATTCTATTTGAAGTTTGTACGGATCCGTATTTTACGACACACGGGTTGGAGTTATTGGGTGCAATGCTGAATACACTATTGACAGCGGTGGTGATTCGAGCTGTTGGATGTGATCGGAGTGGTGAAAGTCGAAAGCGACGACTGGCTGGGATTTTGGAGAGGATACAAGGGGAAGTTTTTGTGTCGAGTAAAGCTAGGAGTATTTTACGAGTACTAGAGGAATGTGAAACGAACGAGGAATGTGCAGGTGCTTGGATGCGGTTTTTGGAACTATCGAGTTTGCTGGATCCCCGTGTGTTCAATTCACGAAGTGGTCGGGCTTTTATGGATGAAGTGGAGCAAGTCATTTCGCTACAGCAAATTGAATTAGCTGCTGTGCGAGGGTCACCTGCTATTGTAGAGCTAGACGGCGAGGAAGAAATGTCAATTTCCAGTGTGTTGTGGCGTCTTGCGATCGAGATATTGGAATTCATCGAACTAAAGTCAGATTCAAGTGATAATACCGAAGATACTACTTGTCCAGAATTTAATTCTGCCCTAGTCATTGCGGAAAGCGTGTCAGATCTGGAGGAATATTTGAAAGTGAACGCTGTTCCGCTTTTCGTCAACGGTTCCTCAGGCTATGAAATTAGTTTCAATGACGAGGATGTGGAGCTGTCGGCTGTTGAGCAGATCTCAAAGACTTGTTTCTCGTCAGAAGAAAAGTCGTCGATATCGAATTACGTACTTGAAAAGGCTTTTGATGAGCTGTCATCGCTAAAGGACCTCGATATTATATCAATTCAGGCGACTTTTCTCCTGGGCATGCAAATGCGATTAAGGGGCTGCTTCGTAGATCACTGCGAGTCGATCAAAGATGATATTGAACGACGTGTCAGAAGAGTGTTTAATCGCCTCACGGGCAAAGCTCAAGACTTAGATCGTGCTGCATCATTAGTCGTCCTGGCTGCATTTTGTCCTGGACAAGTCATTCAACAGTCTATTCGCGGCGCTCGGACAAACGTTCAACACCACAACTTGTATCTGAAGGTGCTACAAGCATCTCCGCTGTTATTGGATTGGAACGAAAAGACTGAAGATGGAACAGGAACTCTTTTTGAACGTGAATTGCAGCAGACTCTACTTGAAATGTCGAGCAACCAGAGCACCTTCGACCGAGAAAGTCAGAATGTAGAGGCATTTCTCCTATCCCTTGTTGGAAGCTGCGGCAACCCTGCTTCAAAGCGGGAGGCCTCAGTGATGACGGTCAGCAAACTCCTCGATAGAGTCATTAATCCTGTCTGCTGCTGCCCTGGCCAAAGTGTTGAGATGCAGCTGAATTTGATCACACTGATCCAGCAGTTATTCCAACACTTTGTGAATGCTGGTCTTGATGTCGATCCTTCGGTATTAGAGGCTTCGTTCAACCTGGTTCTAGCGAAACTATGCTCTGCTCGGGCCAGCAATCTTAGACTTGAAGTTCTCGTTCGTGAAAAATTGTTCCTGTTACTCAAGAATATCATGGAAGTGATGTCTGACGCAGCATCAATGACCACGTTGGAGCAATTGGGCACGCCACTCAATCCGTCATTATGGACTCTTATTAGTCTTTTCATCAGCGAACTGGGCAACGATGAATTCTGCAACGGTTTGGCAGATGTAGCGACAGTTGAAGCTTTTCTGCTGGATAAGTCGGTGGACGATTCACCATTAACCCCCGTTCCATTACCAACTGTGATTTCCGCTGTCCAAGTTCTTCTCTGGGGATTACTTTGGGATTCTGTGCTATCAGAAAAGGTGTCTGTGGAATCCACCAAGGCTGAAACATGGACGCTTCTGGACACCATTGCTGGGTTCGAATTCTTGATGTCGAACTCTAATACGGAAGCAATCAAAGGCAATCTCTTGATCCAATCTGCCGTCGCTGAAATGATGCTCGAGTGTGGTAGTGTTCTTTTCCAAGCTTTGCTCTGCAACATCATTCCGTACCTGCTGGAGTATGAACAAACTGAATTATCCCAAGTAGACAAGCTTACGATTCCTAAGTGGGCTGTTTATAAATTGTCGGAGCAACCGGAAATCGAGCTGGAACTTTCGTGTCGACTGGTGTCAACCCACTCGATTTTGCACTACGTTGCAAAATGCTGGTGTCTCTCGGGAGCTGTCAACGCGCAGGTAGCTACGGCATCAAATGAGCTGTTGTTGGAATCTCTTAGCCATGTAGTAGCAGCCCATGATCAAGCTTCTACCTCTTCCCGGAGATCACTGTCAGGAACTTTGTTCTGTATTCAATGGCTGTGCTTCCTGGTGTCGGCTGCATGTGAGCTGCAGTTGGAATTGATGGCAACATGGTGCACAGTTCGAACGCAATTGGAGCTTTCGCTACTACGTTTGTTGTATCAGCTTGAACAACTGAAAGGAATGTCGACGGCTGAAGCGCTTTTCAGTCAGTATTTTGTAGCGGCATGGCTGGCGTATCTGCCTGCTGATCAATTCGAACAGGTTTTCAATTTCATAGCCACCAAGACAAACAATTAAGACGGAATTCAACATGACAGCGCTGATCTTTTGTTCTCATGTTAGCTGGAGCAGAGGTCTCCAAAGAATCTACACGATTTAGGCGCACATCTCGTCCACAATGTGGTTCGACAGGATGTGGTGAGGGTCAAGCTCATCGCGAGCCTTCTTGAACTTATCGAGCGGGTATCGCTTCTTCAGGCGGTTGCGCATCTTCTGGCGCTCGGCGGCATCCTCGGGCCACTCGATCTTCGCCCAGTGCTCTGTGGCTCCAAACGGCTCCATGAAGTCGCGGTACGTGGCGTAAAACTCCGTGAAGCGGTCCTTGATGGCTGTGCGAACCTTCTTCTCTGCGGTTGGCAAGTACAGGATGACACCCACCCACGAGAAGATCTGACCCGGGTTGGACGACGACGCAGGGCTCATCAAAGAAGTGCTGCGAGCCGTCCAGCGCTGCTCGATCGGCGAGTGCGCCGGTATGTCCTCTTCGTCAATACGCTTAAGAAGCTTCTCCATGAAGTCCAGGTCGAGCGTGCCTGTAGTCGGGAACGAGACTTCCTCCACAAGCTGCTGGCCACCGCAGTCGAAGCCAATGATGTCGTCCGAGTACGCCACACGGTAGCCTTCACTGAGCTTCCAGAATTGCTTCTCTACCTCGTTCACACGAATGACGTGCTGCTTGTCAAGCGGGTTAATCTCGAGCAGTTTGTCACGCATCTTAGTGAAGCTCCAGTCGAGGTAGTCCGGCTCGGGGTTACCCTTTGTCAGCTCCAGGTACAGCTTGCGAGGGGCCTCCATGCGCACCTTATCACTGTTCTGCACCGGCGGGAAGCGCTTCTCGTTCAGCGGTTCGTCTTCCTGAGCACGACGGCACTGCACCACCACCACTGCATCAGTGTACGGGATCCACATGTAGCGCAGGTGCTGGAACTCGACAAGCCAACGGTTGTGGTTCTTACGGATCTCGTCTAGCGTCATCACGGTGGTCTTCTCGATCAGCTTGTGCATGGGCACGCATTGCAGTGTAACTTTAATTACGACACCAAGAGCTCCAAGACCACACTTAGCTAGTTCGAAGAGCTCCGGGTTCTGAGTAGCACTGAGCGTCATTTTACCCTTTACAGGGGTCACGATCTCCATCTCGACGATCTGATCGTCAATAGGCGGGATGCCAGCACCCGTGCCATGGCAGCCAGCCTGGCAGATACCACCAACCTGCTGATCACGGATGGACGCCACATTCTGCATGGTCATGCCGTAAGCTCGCAGCTTGTCCAGCAGCTCACCGACGATCATTCCAGTCTCAACCGTCACTTGAAGCTTCTCCTTGTCGACTTTCAAGATCTTGTCGAGCAGCGCGAGTGTCATTAGAGCCGCATTAGCGTCTCCCTTTCCTGCTGCTTTGCCTGAGAAGCCCAAGCCATTGGGGGACACACCGGCGCCCATGCATCGCAGCTTCTGCTTCTTGGCGTGGTACGTCTGCAGCAGCTTCTGCACTTCGTCTACCGTCTCAGGCACGTGGAAGTTCTTAGGACGACACTCGTGAGTAGCTGACCAGTTGACGAACTCGTGGTGGTCCTCACTCAGCGCCAGACCGGCCGAGAGTCCTACACCAGCCAACGCAACGCCAGCCGCAGCGAACGCCGCAGTTTGCTTGAAAGATTCACGTGAGGAGGAAGCGCGTGCAGAGTGCAGACTGGCCACCTGCACGGCGTTAAGGTGGCGGGCGGCGCGGCGGACGAGTGTCGTAGGCTTGAGCATTGACACGTAGTAGTAGATGGTTGCAGTGCAGTGCAACTTGGCAAATGATCCAAAATGTGGGGCTCAGCATTTGGATGAAAGTTGATTATGTAAACGTGAATTTTCTGGATACGCAGAAAAACCAGCCTACCACGAGCCGAACACGTACACTACAAAGATCCAAGCTTGCATGTCCTGCATATGGCTTCACCGTCCTAGCATGCGATGGGAGGCGTGCAGCATATGCTTCAGTAAATGAGCCGATCGATCCTTTACACGTGCAGCATCGGCAGATGTCGAAATCTCATGCAAACCGAGCGATCCTTTCATTTACACAGGGCAGTTGGTCTGGATAAACTTGACAGCAGCGTGCCAGGCCTTCATGACGGCCGCCTTGGTAGCAGCGTTGTCCATGTCGCCGCGGTGCACCCAGCCGTGGTTCTGGTCGGCAAAGAGCAGCACATCAGACTTGGGGCCGATGTCGGCGCGTGCCTTGAGGATCTTGTCCACGCTGCCGTCAGGCTTGACGAAGTCCGGGTCGTCGCCAGCAGTCATGAGTAGCTGCGGCACCTTGACGGCCTCAGCAAGCTTGTCCACGGCGCCGTCGCCCTTGAGGATGTTCTCGATGATCCACGTGGTGTGGAAGGACACGTGGCCCAGCACGACCGGGTCAGCCAGTGTGGTCTGCGTGGCTCCCACCCACGAGCCCCAGCACATACCGTAGCTGATGATGCGCTCGACGCCCGCCTCACCCTTGAGGTAGTTGACGGCGTCCTGGATACGCGGACCGAAGTGCTCAGTGAACGTGTACTTCTTAAACCAGTCCACAAGGCCGTTTGTATCGTTGAGGTAGTCGCCGTCCGCGAGGTCCACGACCACCACAGTGTAGCCGAGCTTGCCCAGCGTGTCGGCGTCGGCCTTGGTGCGGCCGCTGTCCAGACCGTAGATGTCCGGGTAGGCGATGACGCCGGCCTTGGATGAGGCAGGACCCGTCACGTAGAGGTTGGTGTTGCCGGCCTTCTTCAAGATACCGGTGTGGGCGGCAGGGTCGCGTGCAGGCTCAGCGGTCACGGGGCAACAGCTCATAGTTATTAGGAGGAAGAGAAAGAGGAAGGAGGCTTCGGCACTTGAGGCAGATCTAGGAATGACAAGCATCCAAGATGTGCGATGCGGTTCTGGTGGTGTGATTGGGCAATACTTTGACTTGCCATTTGTATGTGACATTGTCTAATTTCTGAACCCATGTGAGTTTTGTAGCCATCTCACCACTTCAACTATGGGCAGCATCCTGAGCAAGAGGCCGGATCGTGCGCTGCCTGCTTCGACCGCTAAGGGCGTCTACGCGCCGTCCACACCGACCAAGACGCGTGTGGTGGTTCCCGGCCCTTCTGACGAACAGCTAGATCTCGAAGAGGAGCTGGAGGCCAAGAGGTTTCTCTCTCTTTTCCTCACTTGCGCTCTTGTAGGATAAGTTTGACATTTTATCATATTTCCTTGCAGGGAGGAGGAGGCCGCGCAGAAGCAGAAAGCAGCAGTAGCACACGTCGTGGAGAATCTCTTTCCGTATGCGCCAGTGAAGGTGGAGACACAAAAGTATCCAAGCACAAGCCCGAAAGCTGGTCAATCTTATCTTTGGATTACAGTGGATGAAGCAGAAATCAAGCGAAGAGGAGGCGGAGAGAGCGCTGTGCGCTACCCTGTGGGAGCAGCAGTTGATGAGGACGGCAACGTGTTTGTATCGGAGGCGGGCGGTACGCCCAAAGCGAATGCGAACGAGTCTGCAACCCCGTACAAGATTTCAGCTGACAACATTATGGACTTTGCGGCGAACAAGAAGGCTCCACCTGTATTGAAGCCGCCTAGATTGGTGGAGGCGCAACAGACAGAGCTGGTTGTGAAGTGGAAGAAGTCGATAGACTCGACGGTTGATCGGTATGAAGTGCAGTATCGCCGAGCTGACAGCCCCAACAATGTTTGGGCAGGTCTTGCTGTAGTCACAGCATGGAAACACGTCAGTTTGAGCGGTATGAAGTGTCATACTCCGTTTGAGTTCCGGGTCCGTGCGCGAAATCCTGGAGGATGGAATGAGTACAGTGATGCAAGTGAGATTTTATGGACGCTGCCAGGTCCTCCGGACGTTCCTCGACTGCCCATTGCCGGCGCTGTGTCCAATACGTATGCAAGCATATTCTGGTTTCCAGTTGAGGCTAATGGAGCTCCGCCAGTAATTTATTCCCTTGAGATGCGAGAAAGTGGAGGAGGCCAGCAGTCATCTTTTCAGCAAGTATACGAGGGAACTGGAACCGGTTTTGTTGTTGGAGGCCTCTCTCCAAAAACTACGTACACGTTTCGTATCCAGGCGTCAAATATTGTTGGGGCTACAGGGTTTGTAGAGAGTAAACTTGTCAAAACCATGTCGTATGGCAAACCTGAAATCGTCGAGCTTACGAGTGCCGAGAAAACTGCAGCGTATGATCGCTGGGTACAGTGCTGGGATCCCAAAACCGAACAAGTATTTTACTTTAACAAGTTCACTTGTCAACGCGTGACGGAGGAGCCTCCAGAGATCGCTATAGTAAGGGAGGAAAAAGGATTGGTAAATGTTGAGGAAACTCCTGAAATGATTTTTAGGAGGAAGCGATTTCGCTTTCACCGCGAAGTTCGGCAAAGCATGCAAGGTCTTCACTTTGGCAGCATCATGAAGATTGAACTGCAACGAGAGTCAATGTATGAGGGAACACTGAAGTTTTTCCAGCCTCTCACAAAGGCAGATTTGGTTGGCAAGCCCAAAATTTCATTTGAAAATGAGCCAGGAATCGACTCTGGCGGGCTATCGAAAGATTGGTTTCTTCAAGTCTCAAAACTTGCTACCCACAAAGATCGACGGCTGTTTAAACTCTGCGATGAAGGACTGTTTGCAGTGGATATCTCGTCGTCTCAAGTACCAAACTTTGCCCAACAGTTTAAATTCCTGGGTAAATTCATTGCAAAGGCGATATTTGACAGACAAACACTGGATTTGCCCTTGTGTGATGTATTCTACAAGCGCATGCTGCAACTACCGACAGGTATTGAAGATCTTCACCAAATGGACTCACAGTATCACAAGTCGTTGGTGTGGATGCTTGAAAATGATATCGAGGACGTGATTGACGAAACTTTTAGTGTGGAGATGGAAGGTGCCAGCAAGAAGCCTGTCATTGTAGATCTAAAAGAAAACGGCAGGAACATTCCAGTCACAGACGTTAACAAGCAAGAATATGTGGACTTGGTGGTGCAGTGGCGGACCCAATTTGGGGCCCAAGCACAAATGGATGCTTTGGTTCAGGGTTTCATGGCATTGATTCCTCTATCCGCCATCAAGGACTTCGATACGGCGGAATTAAAAATGTTAGTGAATGGAAAGCCAGCGATCGATGTGGAAGAGCTACGTTCCTGCACAGTCTTTCAAGGTGGTTACGATGAGCACGCACAGGTAGTACTTTGGTTGTGGCAGGCCTTGCGTGAGTTCACAATCGAATTGCGTGGTCAGTTCCTGAAATTCATGACAGGAACAAACAAGATTCCACTAGACGGTTTTGAACCCCCCTTGAACCTGACGAAGTCCGACCTCGACCCACAAGCATTGCCACGAACGCACACGTGTTTCAATCAGCTTGTACTACCTGAATACACTGCCTATAAAACTTTGGTCGAGAAGATTACCTTTGCGATTACCAATGCAGAGGGCTTTGAACTCTCTTGAAAGCCACTGATGACCAGGAAAAAAACGCAATTGGATGGTCGCTTATGTGTTTTACAAGCTCAACTATATCTGCAGCAGTCGGGGTTGCATCGCTTAGCTGAAGTCGATTCCTTGGGCAAGAGGGAGCTCCTTGCTATAGTTAATGGTGCACGTCGACCGGCGCATGTACTGCTTCCACGCGTCACTGCCAGACTCGCGACCGCCACCAGTCTCCTTTTCACCGCCGAAGGCTCCACCAATTTCAGCGCCACTGGGTCCAATGTTGATGTTCACGATGCCACAGTCCGATCCCAGGGGGCCCGTCCACTTGAAGATTGCCGCCTGATTCTTCGTGAACAAGGACGACGACAGACCTTGTGGGACAGCGTTGTTCTTCTCGATCGCCTCCTCCAGAGTCGTGAACTTCAGCGCGTACAGGATCGGTGCAAAGATCTCTTTCTGGACGATATCAGCATCATGGGCGATAGAAACGATGGTAGGCTCCACGAAGTGGCCCTCGCCATCGATCTTCTTGCCTCCGGTCAGAATCTGCACAACAATAATGAACAGTTGTGAGCACACGATTTAAGTCAAGCCTCATTTGCAATAGTAGCGCACTCACCTTGCCGCCCTGCTTCTTGATCGAGTCAATACCGTCCAGGTAGTTCTTGACAGCCTGGGTGTTGTGCAGCGGACCGCACAAAACACCATCCTTCAACGGGTCTCCAATCTTAACGTTCTGGTACGCAGACACTAGACGCTGGAGGAACTCGTCGTGGATGTCTTCGTGGAGGAAGAGACGACGGAGTGAAGTGCAGCGCTGACCAGCCGTTCCCACCGCAGAGAACAACGTAGCACGCAGCGCCATCTCCAGATCCGCGTCCTTGTCCACGATCATGGCGTTATTACCACCCAGCTCGAGGATGGTCTTGCCGAAACGAGATGACACCACCTCGTTCACATGGCGGCCCACCTTGGTTGATCCCGTGAACGAGACCAGCTCCATGCTCTTGTCGTGGAGCATTGCCTCGCCCACTTCCGCTCCACTTCCGCAGATCAACGAAGCAATAGCGCCCGGGTGACCATTGCGCTCGAGTACGTCAGCAATAATCTTGGTGCACGCCACCGACGTCAATGACAGCGACTCAGATGGCTTCCAGATCTGTGTGTTACCGCACACAAGACTCAGTGCGGCGTTCCAGAAGAGCACCGCGCAGGGGAAGTTGAAGGCCGTGACGATGCCGACGTGGCCCTTGAGTGGGTTGTAACGCTCCATCATGAAGTGACCGGGGCGCTCAGACGGGATCACTGAGCCATTCAACGTACGACTGAGCCCCACAGCAAAGTCACAGATGTCGATAGCCTCTTGCACCTCGCCAACACCCTAAAATACAGTAAAAAGAACACGTACCAGCGTCAGAGTCTTCAACTACAGCCGGTAAAAGGTTCTGAACACGCACCTCCACGTAAATCTTGCCCATTTCAAGTGAGATAAGCTTGCCCAAAGCATCACGCTTGTTGCGCAGCTCCTCTCCGATCTGACGCACGATTTCTCCGCGTTCTGGGGCAGGTAAGTCGCACCACTTGGGCTTGGCGTCGTCCATGGCGTCCACCACCTTGTGGTAGTCGGCCTTGTTGCCAGCGCGAACGATGGCGATGGGCTGGCCGCTCACGGGGTTTACAGACGTGTACATGTCGCCGCTACCGAACCATTGGCCGTTGTATACGCCATGGTTCTCTTCCTTAAGGCCCAACTCAGCCAGGAACGGAAACTGCGCGAGGCGACCGGACGCCACGGACATACGGCGCCGCGCCAATTGCGTCAGTACGCGTGCTGACTGGGGCTGCTTTCCACGGGCGAGGCTCAGCATTTTGGTCTTGATTGAGGTGACCGCTGCACACGAAGGCGAATTCGATTGTGTGGAATGGGATCCAGAAGCGGCACTGTGGAACTTCAATGCGAAAACTTTGGTGTGGCACACATTTCTGTTCGGGATGATAGACTCGACGTCCAATCTGGTGTTTACCTTTTTGAAATCGACGTCAAAATGCTGCAGCTGGCACTCATGTGGCCAAGGCAATCGATGCATGAAAGGCAGAGGATTTGAGGAAAGTAAAGGGATTCGACCTGGCTAGTTATTTGAGCACTTTGTGCAAATGTTAACGACTGCTAATTGCCCTGGAAGGTCTGCTTCTCAAACAGGTGCAGCGTCAGTGTGGACAAGAAGGCCGGGAACGACCGACATGTCGTCAGGTACGCGAACACGCGCTGGTTGATCTGCGAGCAAAACTCGCTGTCCAGCAGCTCCAATGACCCATTGGCCTCCATACGCACCAGCAGCTCATCGTCGTCGTGCTCGGCGTACACAGAGCGCAGACGCAGCAGCTCCATGCCGTTGCTCTTTTTCAGATCCACCTTGTAACCTGTCAGCAAATACACGGCCTCTCTGTACTGCCGAATTTGGTCTCCAAACACCTACAGATAGAGCAGCAAAAGTTAGAAAGAGGTTGCAAATTGATAATGCACAGACTGAATTGCGCACCTGCTTCAGGCGTTGGTTGAGCTTCTTGAGACCCTCCACTGTGTCATACGACGTTGTGGTTGTAAGTTTGTCCTCGGCAGGGACACTTAGGGACTGCAAAGGCAAGCAACAACATCGGATCAAAACCTCAATAAACGGGAAACGTGCAGCTCACTCTAGCAGGGCTTACCTCTGTGTCTTCGCCGTCTGTGAGCTTGTTAAGTCTTGCCCGCAATGCCTCGTTTTCTTGGCGCAGCTTTTCAATATCACTCGACTGAGCTTTGCTTTGGAGCAGCTCACGTGTCGGATTAACAGCCAAATGCACGATCTTCGTCGTTTCGACGTTGAATTCACCTCTTCCTAGCCGCTTCTCGAAGATTGCTAACTCCATCTCTGCTTTTTCGAGATGCTTTGTCAGGTTTCCATTCTCCTGCTTTGCGTCGGCCAGTGCCTTCTCCAGCCGCTCAACCCGAGCCTCGTACTTCTTCACAGCAGCAGGTGTTGCCATGGATTTCTGGTTAGATTCCATCCCCTTGATCAACTCTTGTGACTGCTTTAGCGACGACTCCAGCAGGGCGACACGTTTCGTTGCGAGTTCATTTGCTTCCTGATCGTCAGGATCCTTGCCGTAGGTTTCAAGAATTTCAACCAGTTCCGCGTTTACCTTGCGCAAATGTGTGACCACATCGTTGGATCCGTTCATCTTCTCCTGAATTTCAGCCAACTGCATTTCAAGCTTCGCACAGTTGTTACCAGACGTGATCAAGTCAATCTGAAACTTTTCACACTGCTTCTCCAGCCGCCGACGTTGAATCTCGACGTTGCTCTTTTGCTCGTACAGAATCTCGAAGGCATTCTGACGCGCCTTATACAGCTCAATGACCGCTGCCGCTGGCCGGCTCTTCAGGTCCTCCAACGACACTCCACCTATTAGAAAGCGACACACATTGCGTTATAACCTTGGTGTACAAGTAAATAATTCCTGAATAAACGCAGTTAGGCTTACTCTTCGCTTCCCTCACAATTGGTTCAAAGTAATCGTAGAACTGTTTGTGGGCTTCCTCAACGAGCATTGCACCCTCCTACAGAACGGGGTCGCATAAGATCACATCAATACACTAGCAAAATCTGCAACAGCCATTTCTTAAACAACGTACGATGCGCTTGAGCGATTGCGCGTTCCGCTCTTCACTCTGCTGAAGTTTTTGGGTCATCTGATAGAGTTTTTCCTGCAAAATAGACGAAGATCGAGATGCCTCGATCAAATCCACCAACTGTAGCACAGAGCCATTAGAAGTTTGCATTCGACCAGCTATCAGTACCATATTCGCACCTCAGCCTTAAGTTTGCGCTCGGTGGACTGCAGCTGCATAATCTGCTCGTTCAGCTCGCGAACTTCACGCGCATTTTCCATAGTCTCTTGAGCACCAAGCAAGCTGGAAGCCGCATGTTCAGCCTCCATGCTCTTCTCCTTCAGCTGGGATTCTAGCAAACGAATCTTTGATTCAAGAATATTGTCCTCGCTCTGAGGAACATCGAAACGAATAAACACAAGGCGATACGAGAAGAATAGAACATCGGTCGGCACCAACCTGAGAAGATGTCGACGAAGAGTCCTGAGCAGCCTCCAGTTCATCTTGCAGTAGCTGGATCTGACATGACGATGCATACATAGAAGAATATCAGCATCCCTACCAAAATACAATGCAACACTGTCAGCACTGTTAATTCGCTCACCTTCATCGCCGACTGTCTAGTCTGCGTGCGCAATTGGCTAGTTGTTTCAAGAGCTTTCTCCTTCCACTCGTTCAGCTTTCCCTCGACAAGCTCTAACTGTGCCTCCAGTTCAACTACTTTCTTCTCCAGCTGCAGTTTCTCAGCGGAATGCTCATTGGTGATGGTCTTCAGCTCCTTCAGTGTCTCTTCCTCCTCTGTAACGGCATACTTTAATTGACGTCGTAGCTGATCCAGCTGCACGTCTCTCTCCTTGAGTTCGATCTGGTGGCGCTGTGAATTGGTCTCCAGCTGAATCTTCAGCATCTGCACCTCCCGCTTCAGCTCCTCATTCTGATAAGCCACATATTAGCCTCATTATCCTTCAAAAGCAGGAGAGCAGATATAATTCCACCTTGGACACTGCGATGCTCTCAATCTCAAGCCGCTGACGCTTGTTCTTCCTCGCACTCTCAGTCTCCTCCACTTGCTTTGCTGTGTAATTGCAACAGACCACACGTTGTCAGTCTCTGGCGTTTCTACAGTGTATTGATTGTATCATAGTCGTCCGCACCTTCTCGTCGCTCCTTCTCCAGCTCCCGCACGCGCTCTTGGAGCTGCCGTACGTACTCATGTGATATGCTACTGCTGCTCTTGTTGGGCGTGTTCATGTCGTCCAGGAAGTTGCCACTGGTTCCGCCCTTGGACTGCAATAGAGACGGTGAGGGAGTGACAATTGATAGCGTTAAACTATGACCACAGAGAGGGAGAGAACGAAGCTTTTGAGGTGATGCAGACCTGAACTGAGCTGCTGTCGTCTACGAAAAAGACTTGCGACGGGTCCTTGGGGATCGGCGAGCACAGGAACGACGAAGACAGCGCCTTCCGCTTGCCCTCGGCCATTGCCCCCCTTGGGATCGAGTTTGTATTGAGCTTTGGCGTGGGGCTTGGAGCAACATTCATTACATGTACTGAAATTGGTGCAACATTGAGACGACATTTACTAATCTGCACTTAAAGTAGCTTACTTCAACGACTGCAACCTACCCTGCTCGTACGCTCGTCTCGCGAGAGACCCCAGATCGGCGACGCGCTTCTGCAGCTTGTCTTTCTCGTTGAGTTCAAACGAGCACGCGTACTTCGTATTTTCCAGCTCCTTGGCAGTGGTCTCCTTGTCAGCGATGGCTAACGCAAGTTGGTGCTGTAAAGCTTTTTATTCTTCGTCGATCTCGGTCCAACTCTGTGGCAGTTTGGAACCGCAGGCGGGCCTGTTCCTTCTCAACGACGGCAGCCTTTAGCTGCTCCTGCAGCTCGTCACGTTCGGTGTCACTCATTCTACCGAGATGGTAAGTCTGTGGCATAGTTGATCTCGCAAGCTAGGGTAGCTTCTGTCTTGGCCGGGCATCTCCATCTTTTTATCGCTAGTTGTATCCTTGCAACTCCACCTCTCACTTCTCCGAGCTATTTTGATTTCGACTCACAGACAATCTACTTAATAGAGCAAGCATGGAATCTACCTTAGCAGAGTCAGTCTCTGCCTGATGCAGCATTGCATTTTTCAGTCTTGTCGAGTTCGCATCGTTTCCTCTGTGAGAGTAACGAAATCAATGAATTCCCACAGCTTGTGGGCCAAGCTAATATGTAAATCAACAGTGAACACTTTGCTAGCGTACTACAACGACCTGCAGTTTGAATGTGAGTTCGGCACTGGCTGCAACCAGAGTCAGACTCAACAGCAGGCCGAGCTGATAGTGTGATCCCCGACTCACATGCCAGCATCCGCTTCAACTTGTTCAATACTGAAACGAAGCCAACCAAAAGTAGAAACGGGCGTTAGAAATCACCTCTCAGACATAATATTTCTAATCACCCTAGTATGTCAGTCCTCACAATAGTGACAAAGTAATCATGCCCTCCGAAGATGACGCCGTGGACGACGTGTGCGTGCGCTACGCGTGCCAATGCGGGCACCTTGTACCCGTGAGCTCCTTATTCTACAGCGAGACATGTGACAAGCTAGTATGCCGCCTACCACGCTGCAGCGTGGAGGAGTTCGAGTCGTATTACTGCGGGAACCTGCTCGTGAACCTGCCTTCCAAAGAGGCCAGTATGTACCAGAACCGCTCGAGTCGCTGCTTCAGCTGCCCCACATGTGAGACCGCCCTATCTACAGCCTTCCACCAGAGCAGACAGCGTTTCTTCTTCCTGTGTGCGCACTGCCGCTGGGACTCTTTGGAGTTGGGACTAGAAGACGACGATCCCGACGCTCTAGTCATGACGGCCATCACTCGTGAGCGTCAAGCGGCCCACGAAGACGTGTTCCAGACGCTGCACTCGCACTATTCGACGTTGTCGAGCTCTTCAGCCAATGGGGGTACAGCTACAGGTCTACCTTCAAGTTCTGCAGCTTCATTTGGACGTAGCAGCTCGCTCCAGCTGCTCGCCGACTCGATGAAGGAGCTGCAACGTGAGCACCAGATGAAGAAGTTCAGGCTGCAAAGGATGGCAGAGATGGGAGGCTGGAAATACGACCAGGCGTTGGCTAAAGTGCAGGAGAAGGAGAAGTGGCTTCTGGAGCAGAGACGCGAGCATCAATGGCCTGAGTTGGCGAAGCAACTTGCGGTGTTGCAGATCCAAGGGACGTCATGGGGTGAAGACACGCCTGACAAAACTCGGGAGGTGTTAGAGAAGTTATCGCAGAAGCGCGATATGGGGAAGGTGTCGACACTGCATCAGCGACTGCTGAACCCGCTGGATCAGTCGCGTGATGGGGACAAACTCTTCCCGTCTCGACCACTGCTGCGTGTGAAACGCACGTGGCGGTGTGTTGAATCGATCGAACGTGGTTCGGCTGGTATCCTTGTGAAGCCCCAAATCAGTCCAATGAGTGGTGACAGTTCCTTGCCTGTGTCGGCGTCGTGGTTCAAGAAGGCCAACCTGGCCGCGCAGTACGTGCCTGTTGTTACGTTCCAGCGACTACCCTACCGTGTTGAAGGTACTGGAAGTGTTGAGTGCATTCTGCTGGTGGAAAACCCACTAGACGATGCTATTCGCATTACTTTCCGCCCGGCCCAGGAGCTTTCTGAAGCTAGTGATGAGACGACCCCCGAGAACGGACAGGTACGTTATAATGTCGCCTGCGTGAGACGTGTTTGCTGTGAATACAAGAACTAACCTCTCTATTGATGCAGGTTCTACTGCAAGATTTGACTCCGATCATTGTTGGACCGTATGAAGACCCGAATCTTGCGGATGCCTTCATCGACGATGAGCCGGCCTACGGTGCTAATGGTGACGAGCACAACTTAATGCTGCTTCAAGCTACCAGAAATCTTATCAAGATCAAGCTTCCGGTACGGAATTTTTGCGTTACCATGTCACGATCAGGAGAACGTGCTTACCCTGACTCATTTCATCGCTGCATTTTCTGCGGTTGTAGCTCGCCGTCGATCTTGCTACTCCAGCTTTGACTGTTTCAGCGCGATTCGTCATGGACACTGAGAAGTTTGATGAAGACGCAAATGAAGTTATCGAGAACTCACTCCTTAGTGTCCCAGTTGTGATCACGGCTCCGACCCCGCAATAAAACGATCTTCCAGAGATTTGTCGCGGCGTCGGTGGAACACTACCATAATACCAGCTACATATCGTGAAGGGTGAACTCGATGGTTTTGAGTGCTTGGCTAATTCAGAATAGTCGCGTCTTTTTGTCGTTGGAAAAATGGAGCTGCCTGCAGATTTGGACGGATTCCACGAGGTCTTGAAGCGCCGAATCCGTGATCAAAGCGAGATAGAGGGCTGCCGCCAGGACTTCTCTGCTGAGAAAAAGGTGGTAGCTCAGCGAGCTATAGCAGCATTGGTAAGGAGTGTTTCTGCCCCTGGCGGCTCGATTAGTAAGCCTGTTGCCGCGAAACTGTTCTAACTTCCCATACTTTGATGATTAGGAGATCCGCCATGTTGTTGGCCAGTCAGGCTGCTTTTGTTTGGATTGTTTACTTCACCGGAAGCAGGAGTGGCGAATTGGAGATATCAACGCTGCAATTGTGGGTCCAAGGGACCAGTGGCAGCAATATACTTGGGGAAATGCTGAACGCCAGTGTCTTTACTCGGAGGATTCGACGATAACTACCAAGCCAACTTTAACACCATCCATTCAGGAGAAAATACGAGTTCACGACTCCAAGAATCGAAAATGGACAATCGACCGTGATGCCAAGTTCGTCGCTGTGGGTTAGACATTAGTGGTCGTTGATGAAGTCTGCTTCGCAATAACGATCTTGCTGATGTTTGTTTTACCCGAGGTTGCTTCGGGAAAATACCACACACTTATGCTTAGTGGTAAGCGTTAAGCCGCAAACGCTCACCAAGTTTGACATAACATTAGAGTTTGCTGATACTTGTGCTTGCAAACAGAATCTGCTGCCGTATTTGCGAGTGGCGATAACACATACGGCGCTCTTGGGGTACCCAATCTTTTTGATACAAGCCGATCTGCACCATCCAAAGTGGAAATTGGATTAGCTGAAGTCGGTGGATGCGTGAAGATGATTGCTGCGAGTGGGTTCGCTTCATTCGCTCTTGTTGGTTCGTTTTGATTTATTAAGCAGGACAGGTCGGTGATGTGAGTCTAACCTCCTTTCTGTTGTTCAGTGTTGCCGGTTCCTGATTCACTGCAGCGACCAACTTCAAAAGACGGGTGGCAAAGCCGAGGGCGGGATACGTCGATCGAGAGGATGGCTCGAGGCCGGATGCATTCATTTCAGAGAATGGCCACCCACTCTAAAATGGATAACGCTATGAATGCTGAGGCTGTAAACAACCGTAAGATTCATGGATTTTGTACTCCAATAGTAGTAGGGAGAGCAACCCCGGGATGCCACTCACCCCCAGTTATTGTTTTATTCTGTTATTGTACAGTTCTTTCTTGGGGGCGAGGCGATTACGGCGTTCTGGGGCATGGAGACACCGAGTCATCTGCCGTTCCTCGAGTCTTAAAGATTTTCAATTCGATCCGAGTGACCGGCGTGAGTGCTGGCTTGTATCATGTCCTGGTCCTTACAGAACTGGATGGTGTCTACGCTTTTGGAGACGGCAGCAACGGGAAATTAGGCATGGGTAGGTGAACACGGTGAAAGTCTGGATCGTACTACAGCTAACATCATTATACTGTAGGAGATTCACATCCCCGTTTGTCCCCCACCAGAATTACGAGCCTCGACGGTTTAAACGTAGTTCACATTTCAGCTGGAGATGAGCACTCTATTATCATGGCAGGGGAGACTTTCTTCAATCGCCAGGTTTACTCCTGGGGACTCGGAAAGAATGGGTACGAAATTGCTTGTGCTCTTCGATCATAACGTCAATTGACTGTCATCCTTGCTAACAGACGGCTTGGTCACAACGACGAATTGACCCGGTTAAAACCAACGCGCGTGAACTTTTTTCGTGGGCGGGTGCGTCTGCAAAAATTCTTTAATTGCGTGGCACTACCAGCTCGAGAAAGCTAACACTCGGTTTGCAGAAAGTTATTACTGTCGTCGCCGGGGGAGCTCACAACTTAGCAACATCAGGTGCGGCAATGCGTGAGAGTGTGCATTTAGAAAAATTAACCTGATCATCATATTTCGTTACTAACTATCGAGATAGAAATGCCCCAGGGTGTATGTGTCTGGTCATGGGGATCTGGTAGTTATGGACAGCTAGGTGCGTTGTTTGCTTCCTCTGACATGTTGACGAGCAATTGCGCTAAAACTGAAAAAAAAGAATATAGGTCACCGCGACACGTGGGACGCGCTAATACCTCGATCTGTTGATGAGATTCGTTGTGAACATATTCGCTTTATCGATGCCGGACAACGTCACTCGTTGGCAATATCTGAAGCAAGACAGATTTGGGTATGGGGACAAGGAATTCATGGTGACTATGACGTACCCGATCCAGAAGCATCCAGCACCTCCATGTTGTACCCCATTCCAGTAAGTGCCTCGGTACCATATACATGTACACTCCGAGCTCAGCCAGGTTGCTAAATGATGTTATGACGTTGAGTGTAGATTGATCTACCTGAGCTATCGCTGGTCAGTGCTCGCGCGGGGAGAGGACGTACCTTTGTCTGGGGTGATCGAGGTACGCTCACACTATCTGAATTTGCTGTCTAGCTAAGCGTCGTTCTCAAAGTAAAATACGTTGAACGCGTGATGATAGCCATGGGGCGTGAGAAAACTCGAACATTTGGGGGTAGCGCTGGTAAGCTCGACAATTATTATCATGGTAAATTCACGCTAACATGTTGCGTTTGCTCTCGCTGTTGAACGATTGGTCCAGCTGGCAGCATATGCTGCTCGTTGCCCGAGTATGAAAGCCTGACATCCGACAGTTTCCGAATCGTATATCGATGCGGGCCATGCCAACTCGACACGGTTTGTGTCGGATGCGCACACCACTGTCACATTCAGCACTGCTTGGAGCTGAGATACAGCATGAAGGACACTGTAAGCCGGCACTGTGATTGTTTCGCTAGTTCCAAGAAATGTGTATTCGCGGACGGAGAGCAATGAATCAAATCAAAACTGCTGGGAAGGAAATGAATGAACATCATTCATTTTCCGCTGTCGGGGCTAGAAATCGGGTTCGAAGATGCTGTAGTTGGCGCCGAAGACCTGAAAACGGTGATGTGTTAATTCTCTTCTCGGCCAAAATGTAAATCGTTGTTCGGGGCAGTACCTGCATAGTCTAGGTCTGCGTATCGAAGCACGTATAAGTGATGGAGAAGATTTCTGTTGATCCTGGTAGCGTCAGGAGATGTAGTGGCTTGATCGGTTGAGTTTTCGGCAGTCTCACCGTCACTGCGCAACTTCTCGTACGTGCGCTCTGCTTCACGAATCACCTCTGCTGGCAACCCACTCAGTGCTGCTGTCTTGATACCGTACATACCTATCGATGGGAAAGGTCCGTCCTTCATCACGTATCGAAAGTGCACAGAATTCTGCCACCACAGCCATGATTAGGACGCGTCAAACCTCTTTTCCTGTGTTGATATAACAACGTACGGTGTTTGGCCCAGTGCCCATGTGATAGCACCGGCAGCGTGGATACAGTTGTGCAAGACGGTTGAGCTGGTGATAGTGGGTTGCGAAGCACGTGTACGATCCTCGGTGAATCATTTCCTCACCAATACTCCACGCGATCGCAGCACCTTCGTCGTTGGCTGTCCCTCGGCCCAGTTCATCGATAAGTACTAGCGACCTCGACGTGCACGTTTCCAGTATGAACGCCGTCTCGGTCATCTCAACTGCAAAGGAGCTGGCGTTTTCCTCCATGTCGTCCGATGTCCCGAACCTGGTACAGATTCTATCGCGAATGGGTATGACAGCCTCGGAAGCGGGTACGTAGCATCCCATCTGGGCCATGATAATGATGAGTGCCGTTGCTCGCAGGTATGTTGATTTGCCTGCGCAATTTGGACCAGTGATAACTATTCCGAAAGAGTTAGCTCCTGAGACTGCAAGGTTCTGTTTTACGTGAAGGTTGCTTACTGTGAAAGGTGCTCAATGGGTCGAAAAACTAACCCCAGCATCAGCATTAGTGGGAAAGCAAGATATTAGGTGCACCAGTGCGCGCTTACCGTGTCGCTAGGAATGTAGGAGCGATCTTTCAGAACGCGCTCAACGAGCGGGTTTCGACCCTTTTTGATGATCAGGTTGCCATGCTCTGTGACAGTTGGTCTGGTGTCTACAAAACCACAAGAAACTCGTGAGATACACATCGAGTTCTAAGATCTACATGTAGTTACGATGAGGTACATGGTTGGTCTGGTGGCGAAAGTGCTACGACGTTCACAAAGCTGCACGAAAAGTCTAGATTAATGCATGCCCAAGAAATCGAAAAAGCATGATGGTGGTGTACCTGAGAAGCATATCAAGAAGCGCGACACTTTCAACCATCGCGTGCATGATTGAGGCTCGATGTCGAATTTTGTCGAGGAGCTGCTGAATAACATCGTTGGACAGCTTGTAGACCGCGGTAAGCGCTTCGTTGAGCCGCACATTGAGCGAAACAAGCGCTTTGGTGGAACAGCAGATCACTAAGGCAAGCATTACACAAGATCAGAAACGCCATTTTGCCTTCCCCAAAACTATACATTTCATCACCAGTTTTAGTTGCCACCCTCTCAATGAAGATCGTGGGTAATTCCTTCGCATTCAGGGGGACAGCCAAATGATACCCTCTTCTTGCTCTAAACACAGGCAATTCATTCATCCCCACAAGCAAAAAACGTCATTTGCAGATTAGTAGTACTGGAAGTGAGTGGTAGCTTACGTGTAATTGAGCCGAATGGGAAGCCCAAGGTTTTCCTTGTAAGTGTGGACAACTTCATGGATTTTTTCGATAGTGTCGAGGTAGGTTCGTCGCGCGACGTCAAGCATGCCATCAACACCCGCTCGGACAGCAAAACATTCTTGTATGCGCTTCTGCGCAGCTGAACGGCAAACCATCACCCTATTGGAAGGTATGGTTTAGATTGATGGTGATGACAAGCCCAGCAGCAGGGTATACCTGTCATTCACAACTCGCTCAATGTCTGCCTTGATCCGTGCAAATTGCTCGTCCCGTAAACTTGCCACAGCAATTAGCTATTGCGATTTTTGTCAACTGCGCGTTGCAAGCGCACCTTTGAATTATGGAGTCGAGCAGCGCACAGGGTTGATCAAGTTTCACCGAAGTTGTTTCCAAGCATGAAACCAATTTCGGCAAGCATTCCAATGTGTGCTTGAGCGCAATCACACTGCCTGTGGCGATTCTCGACACCCGAGGAGTTATAACTTTGGAAACAAACACCAGCTGGCTCTTCAAGATGCAACAACATAAGATCAGATCATGAAAAGAAAAAAAAATACTTGGAAGTACAAATTTACTGACCAGCAGTCGATCCAGATCAACAAAAGCACGCAGCTCCTCCATAACATCGAAAAACCATGCGGGGTTGTCAAGGAAAATTTCGACAACTTCTTGGCGTGCCTGACTGGAGCATGCAAATGCGAGAATGAGACGGCAACAATAATGGCTGAAACAGGTAGAGCGCAGCGTGCATACATTGTTTTCAGGTGACATGTTGGCTGCAGCATCTGGATCCAGCAAAATATGGTCAGACACGATCATTTCCTTAGGCGAATGCGTTTTCCCTACCGTCGACCTTAGTAGCCGATTCCCAGTGGAGGTTTGGGTGTTGTTCAACAGCTTGCAGAGGGACTTACAGAAATACAATCGTTGCAACCGTGAGAGCGACGCAGCTAAAAAATCACAGAGATCCTAGATGAAAGGCATACCTGGCTATTAGTTTTTCCTCGCGTGCCGTGAACCAATTCCAGGGCAGAAACTGTTGCTTGGTCCATAAGCAGCTTGCGTGTTGATGGACTAAGCACAATCTGCCAAACATCGAATGACTCGGTTAGTTATTGCCGACTGCTTTACCCGAAGTCGACAAAAATTACCTTCATGGTCTTCTCTGCGATGTATACACCTTGAATATACTCGATGTACTGCATAATACACGCCACTGAGGCCATGGCGACGTAGTTCTGGCATGGTTTGCTCAGTATTAATGATATACGATCTTATACTAGACTCCAACATAACGTACCCGTCCGATGTTGATGTCAACGTTGTTTGCCATCACGCGTTTAATGTCTTCGGCTCCTTTCGTTTGACTGAAGTCAATCCAACTTGTCAGTAAACACAAATATGACCTGTTCGAGCCTCCAGTCAACTCACTCAAAGTATTTACGCGCGAGTGGAACAACTCGGCAATTCGATCCAGAGAAACGCTTGGAAATCTCGTCGTTGATTTTACGCGACTTTTTCGTCTCAACCACAAGGATCTCCACAGGCTACACCAATAAAACTTGCGTTAAACCATGTGCGGATACTTTCAAATAAGTCACGTGTGATTCACCTGATAGGCTTGAAGCAGCGACATGGTATGCACGTATGAGTGTGAGTCGATCACCGTCCACAGTAGCAGCTCGTAGGGTGACACCAAGTCTATCGCGCAGATTCCTGGGGATTTCACAAGCTGTTACAGACCCTGTCTTCAGCTTCCTACTGTCTAGACACGTACCTATTTCACGGGCACGGTTCTCTGCCACCGCAGCGATGAGAAATGAGGATCTAGACTCGATCTCGGTCGCAGTTGAGCCTCTTGATCCCCCACGATTCGACATGAGACTGCCACGACGTGAAGTAGATCCTGTGGCGAAGGCCACAGCTCCGTCTGGAGCCGGGACTTTGTACCGCGGTGGCTTTGCCGCTCCTTCGACCAGCTCCACACGAGCTTCAGCGGCGTCTCCCATTGAGCACTTGCTCACTAGCCGGCAACTTGAACAATGCGGAGAACCCAAACGAATGCGCACAAGAATGATGGTCACTTCAACCTTGGTGGCAACTTCAACTTCGAAGTTATTTATTTGAGTTAAAAAAGGGAAAATAAATTAAAAAAGGGAAAATAAACCTGGCGCTGCACTAAGCCGATGGAAACGGCTTAGTCTTGGTCCGCCAGTCTGTTCCTACCTCAGTCCACAAACAGACTGTAGGGCGGGACACAGCATACGTCGTCGGGTTCACGTCCCAGCGAACAATCAGCACGTTGAACGTTCTCAGGATGAAATTTGGTGCGAACCGCGTGAAGAGAAGCAGAATGACATCGTCTGCACGGTACAGATACTTGCCGCGGTACACGAAGCCAGACAAAAACACAGCCTCGGCAGTTGGGACGCGGAGACTGTTCTTCTTGACGTGAGAAATGTCCTCGCAGTCGTTGAACATGAAACGGAAGTGCTCACCAATGCAGTAGCATTCGAAAGAAGTCGCATCTGTCAGGTTCACAACGGAAGCTCCATGGTTGAGAGTCTTCGCCTTGGTTTTGGGTGGGGGTCGAAGCGTAACCTCAAACGCAATTTTCCACGAGATGAACCACGTCACGAGATCTTGCACGGGGTGAGGGTCGTGACGGGTTCTTAAGACGTAAGCTGCTGTGGCTGTCGCTCCCCACACCACCATAGCAAACGCAGCGATGACAACGGCGATGTTTATGCTGAAAACAACGCACGAGTCCGTGAGTTTGCAGACATCAGCACCCTCTGCAGTCGATCTGAGCAATGTCTTGGCGTTGATGTCGAAGATGTAGCTGAGACTAGTGTAGCGAATCGAAATCAGCATATTGGCGACGATAGCTGTAACGATGAGAAGCACCATTTCCCATGAGAGGCGGAAGTGGCGATCAAGTTGCTGCTCACCGGTTCGGCTTTTCACAATGTTCACAAAACTGTACGAGAAGGCCATCACACAGAACGTGAGGTTCCACACACACTCGACTGACATTGTACCAGTTCCGAGCGCTAAGTAGTACGTGTCGGACTCGCGGTACAAGTGGTAGGCGATCTGGAGCAGATACATGGCTTGCATACGACCATTTTGGCAACGGTAGGCCCAAATCTGGCTCAACAACACGGACTGCTTCTGACTCATGACTTGGTACATACTCAGCATACTCATCAGCAGAATCTGCATGATCACAATGCCAGGCAGAACACTCATCTCGACCTTGTCAGCGTACCGGGACCGAATGGTGTTGTGACTCATAACAATGTTGACTCCATCCTCCGTCGAGGCCCATTCCCACTGCGAGTTGTAGTAGTTGTGCACGCAGATTCCCTCTGTGCTGCATAGGGGAATGTCGTCCGGAGCTTGAAGCATCAAACCATAATCGATCCAAAGTGAGCTGATATCGCATTGTTCATCAATGTAGATACCGGATGTGTTGACGAGGTGAACGAAGCAACCGCCGTAGTACCCACGAAGCATCGGTTGGACGGTAACATCGGTCGATTCGGCGTCACTAACTGGCGCTACCGTTCTCCCGACCGTGTTGATAACACAAGGAAAGTTGTACGGGAACAATCGCAATGTTGTCGGGGCATTTCTGGTTTGATCCAGTCCCTCGGACACGAACGCGCGCGTGAGCACAATGTCGGTGTCGTATGCCACCTCTGTGCGGCAAGCCATAGATTCCGGGAAAATGGTCAGGTCTGCTGCCAAAATGGACGAGAACTCGTTGATGTGCGGAATGGGCTGGAACATGAACGTCTTCAGTCGAGCTTCAATCGTCCAGCGCGCGTTGCAACTACTCGTCACAGCAGCAGTAACCTCTGCGACCATGTCGTTTGAGACGGGCAGTCCAAGCACGCTGACTGCCTTCACAATCAGCTTTGGGCTGGCCGAAATGAATGTAAGCGAGTCGTCCCAGTCTGAAGTTCCGTCGCCGCAGACTGCGTTCGCACTATCCAACTCAGTGATCAGAGCAAGAGCGTCGGCACTCAAAGTTTCGTTGTAGTCTTCGAACGTATTGGTACGCAAGCTACCGTAGGCTGGTTTTCCCATCATCGGGTCGCTCTTGAACTGCGCCAACTGCAGCACCGATCGCTTGCACGAAACACCGCAGTCAGGACAATCAAAAGTGACGTCGGGGTTCAGCTTCTCGTAGCCCAGATAACTTTCACTCGCTGCGCGGAAGACGTACGGTGACTGCAAATACGGGGAGTTGACACAGATTGCCACCAGGATGATTGGTGCCACAAGCACTTTGAAGGACATGACGACCAGCACTGCAATTGCATCGTAGTGCGGTCCCGCCTTGGTGTTTGTTCGAGGAAATACAAACTCGAACTCCTTGTTATCCTGCGGCTTGGTATCGTTCTCTCCCGGGGCCGATGGGCTGTTGTGGTTAGCACTTGACGTTCGGCGGTGAACCTTGTCGCCACCAGCATCAGCATTTCTACCGAACGAGTGCTGCTCGCCCGAGTAAGCTGCAGGTTCTTCGTTCGGAGTATTGACAACCGCAACGGTAGCGGATGATTGTTTCTTGCGCTTCTCCTTCGTCACCCGTGGGCTCTTGGGCTCCGACTTGGACATTGTTTGCTCTCACCCTCAGCACGAGCAGTTTACGCAAAATCGTTCGAGCACCCAGCCGACTGTTAGAATGTGACGACGCCCAGAAGGCTCGATCGCGTAACGCTATTTTTAATCCCAACTCTCCCAGCATTTTTTAAAAATGCTGGGAGAGTTGGGATGGCGGTTGTAGCGATTGGGCCCAGCCTCAGCGATTCAACCTGCACAGGATGGGAGTGAGGTGCTCCAATCCTCGACCTTGTCGGTGTAAATTTAGGTGGTCTTGCCTTGGTTTCTTGAAAAACGCAGCGCTATTTCGGAGCGGCACTTGAAGAAGCATGGTGTTCACCAGACGAATGTTGTCTCTTCCAAGACGGATCCGTTGGGTATACACCTGGACAAACAGGATGTCTCGTCAATCAGCTCAACTGATATTCAATGAATATTATTCATTGGAGCTACGTTGATCTGGTCCACTGAAGGTGTTGCAAGTCCAGTTCGAAAGTAGCATTTTCGGTTCGGTAGCGGATACCAATGCTTCTGCACGGAGAATGAGGCCAGCTTGACCGACGCCATCTTTGATCATTGGGCCAATACACACGCGGAAATGGCACTCATCTGGCTTTCATACTTCATGGCGTGCCTCTCTTCGTCTAAAATCGCAGTGCCGCCGCCCCTTTGGCTCCATTGGTCTGTCCCGATGATGACATGTGCGGTCAACGACTGACTTGCAATGTAGCATTATCATTTCTCTATTTGCGTCGAGAAGTCGCAGTCTGAGGATGAGGGCGCTCACATCGGCTCTGCTATTTGCTCTACCTTCGACTCAATGGGTTTACGCCTTGACCAACTTGAAAAACAACTGGGAAGCTTACACCAGCGAACTGGTGATCCCGGAAGTGATTGACATGACTGGCGGTGGTCATATCGACATGCAGATCGGTAGAGCTTCGCACAATTGGACTGAAGACGGCTCCGTCTCCGGTGACATCTATGGCTACGCACTCAAGAACTCGACGCCGACGTTCCCTGGCCCGACGATCAAAGTCGCTCGAGGTGTCCCCATTTCGGTCACGTGGTTCAATGAGCTGCCAACACCACATCTTCTTGACGACTATGTGGAGACCAGCATCGCGCTCGCAGAGTCTCACTGTTATCCTTACTGTGGTGTACCGACTGTCGTGCACGTCCACGGATTGGAATCTCCAGCCAAGTATGACGGTCTACCATTGCGAACAATCTACAACAACCAGTCGCAGAAATTCGTGTATCTCAACAACCAGTCTGCATCCACCAAGCTCTATCATGACCACGCAAATGGACTCACACGACTCAACGCCTGGGCCGGTCTCATTGGGATCTACATCATTAACGATGTCGACACTGAGGCCGAGATTAACGTCGATGTGGAGACTGACATCTCGATCATGATCGCTGACCGTCTTATCAACGAGACAGGTGCGCTGATGTACTCGGACGACAACTGTCAAACGGGCATTACTCGTTGGGTCCCTGAGTCGTACGGTGCAGTGAACACGGTGAACGGCGTAGTTATGCCTTATGTCAACGTACCACCAGCTCAAGTTCGTCTGCGGGTCACGAACGGTGCCAATGCTCGTCACTATAACTTGACAGTACCTTTTGCTGGTCAGTGCAAGCTTATCGGCAAGGATTCTGGGTTTGTGCAGGAGCCTGAGGATGTACCAGCGCATTTGGTGATTTACCCGTTCGAGCGTGTAGAATTGTTTTGTGATTTCTCAAGCGATGCCGATGGCACAACTTACGAGGTGGTTGATACTCCTACGGTTAGTGTCAAAACGACCTACGACCGACGTGTCATGCAGTTCCGTGTGTCCATGGATCTGAAGACGGAAACGATGACAGCGCGTACCTTGCCATCGACGTTGGTCCAGCGCAAGGATCTCAAGAAATTGTATCAGGAGCTTGGCGGCAAAAATCGATCGATTCTTCTAGGTGAGATGGGTGTGTCTACAAACTGTCCTACCAAGAGCTTGATCCGCTACCGAGGTATGGAAATCAACTCCACCACCATCAAGAACACCCTCGACTGTACCAAAGGTAAAGTTGAGAAATGGCACTTCCAGAACCCGACCGATGACCCTCATCCTTTCCACTGGCATGTGGTGAACGCACAGTGTGGCGCAAGCGACGATGAAGTGGACACCAACTCACTGAAAGACGTGGTGGTGATCCCGAATGCAGGATCAAACCGAGCTTCGACTACCGTGACACAGATTTGCTACGTTGCGTGCACCCCTGACGAGTTCCTTGTTGAAGGCAGTGAACGTGGAGCAACCGAGTACAATTTCGACACCTCAGAACCATACGTGGCACATTGCCACATTCTCGAGCACGAAGAGAACAACATGCTCAGTCTATTCCAGCTCACTGATGTTGACGACGATGCGCCAAACGACGACGGATCCACATCCACGGCGAACGAGATCACCACGTCGGTTATCGTGTCTGCCATGGGAATGAGCGTCCTCGGTGCTATTGCCACATCGATGTCAATTCTCGTCATCTCTGTGGAAAAGCTCATGTTTCTGGGCAACCCACGGTCACTCTCTATTGCATTTGCGCTTTCAGCGGGTGTCATGATTTTCATTGCTTTCGCCGACTTGTGGATGGAAGCTGTCACATTTTACAGAGCTGCCTTAACAGGAGGCAGTGCTGACCCCGAGGCATATGAAACTGGCGCAACTTCCACTAGCACGGGTACGTGTGGAGATACTTGCTCAGGTAATGCTTGGTTAGCAACGATGGGAGCATTTCTTGTCGGAATGGCATGCATTCTCCCGGTGGAGTACATCGTGCACATGACGGTCGAGAAGAAAGGTTCATTCTGGGATGAACAAAACGAGAAAGAGGAGGATGTTGAAGTGGCTGGCGCCAACACTTCACCATGCATGATGCAGTCACATCGTGATATGAACCTGCTTGAGACGGGTTTCGATGAGGATGCCAAATTGCTGGTTGCTGCCCAACGGCAAAAGGAGCAATATCGACGAGCCGGTGTGATGACAGGTATCGCCATCGCCATTCACAATTTTCCCGAAGGCTTGGCGCTCTTTGTGTCATCCTTGCAAGGAATGGAGACCGGGATAATTCTTTCTGTTGGCATTATCCTTCATAATCTGCCGGAGGGGGTAGCTATCGCGGCACCCGTTTACTACGCTACTGGCAGCAAGCTACAAGCCTTCAAGTGGACAGCGATCAGTGGTATTGCTCAGCCATTAGGAGCTGCTGTTGGCTGGGCAGCAGTGTCAGGAGGTATGAGTTACGCTCTACGAGCAACTCTCTACGCCGTAGTGGCAGGAATGCTAGTGTGCATCGCTGCCAAGGAACTACTGCCAGGAGCTTACCGCTTCGACCCCAAAGGCAAGTACTTCGTGTTATCCTTTTTTGTAGGTATCGCCATCATAGCTAGCAGCATGGTACTTATCCATTATGCCGGTTCAGATTAGTTGAATTGATTCATAAGAAATGTTTTGAAAGCCTTGCAGCTCTGTCCAGACATCACCTCTTTGTAGTTTGCTGGGCGTGAAACGAATCACAATAGTCTGTGGATTGCGACGTTCGACTTGTATTCGATGGAGACGTATTCACAGCTGGAGTTCTGTATGACGGAAGTACACTTAGCGAGTTGTGGTCTGTTGCTATTTTGTTGTCCACGCGAATGATGTGAGGTCGAGAGAATCCACTTCGATTAAGGTCGCCTCCTAGGTGGTGATCAAACAACCTGATAGGACTTGTACACAACCGCTCACTACAGGGTTCTACACAATGCCCAGACACAGTTCCGATCACAACCAAATCTTGTCTCGGAACATTCAGCCAATGCACTTTGTGGATGACAAAAAATTCAGCGCGATCTTCCTCCACCATTTTCAAGATTCCAAATGACTTAAGAGCGTCAATTTTGTAGTAGAGTTCTCCTTCTTCCCATAAGTATCCCCCCAACAGAACCATTTTGCTACGAGTGCCAAGAGTTGTATCCACGCAACACGGTGCTATCAGTACCGCTAAACTTTTATGGTGCCACCGCGTATAAATTGTAGCCCAGGTTACTCGAATACACATGACAAATCCAGTAAGCCCGAACACGATGACGCCGTGCCGATGAAACTCCAAACGTAGTACGAAACTGCGAGCGCTGATGGCCTCGAGCGACATAGATCCGATCGATTTATCCACGTCAGGTAGTAGTGATCTCATTGACAGTGTGCACATCAACGAGTTTCCAAACTCTGCAGCGTGACTTTGTAGTTATCAAGAATTTTTTTTATTCAACGATCAGCTACGTTCGTTCGGTCGGTTCAAGCGACATTCTTTACTGTAAGGCTGCTCGGGTTGGAGAACCGACAATGGAAGTCCCCCCTAGTGTTTTTCCAATCATGCTCACCATTCCATTGCACTGTCGTTCACCACAACGCATCACGGTATGCCCATTCATTTCTCCGATCACCATCAAGTCACCTCGAGGAATAGCTAGCCAATGTAACTTGTGAAGAACGATGAAGTGCGTACCGTCCTCCTCCGTCATTTTCAGCATCCCAAATGCCTTCAGGGTTTCGGCCCTGTAGCAAAGTCGTCCGTCTTCCCATACGTATCCACCTAGCAGAATCATCTTGCAGAGTGGACCAATAGCTGTATCGACACAGCATGGTGTTAACAGTAGTGTGAGGGAACCGAAGATGCACCGCACACTGATGATCGCCCCTAGTGACCGAATCGATGTGATTAAACCCACGATCCCAAGGACAATGATGCCGTGGCCCACAAGACTCCATACGTAGTACGATACCGCCTCAGCTACCGGCTTGGATCTTTTCAGACTAGATTTATTGAGCCCCGTGAGATAATACTGCATCGCTGCCGCACATGCGAGTTCACCAAGCAGAGCTGTCTCGTAGTTAAATATCAGCCTCTTGATTAGGCATCGCACCTTATCACCCATCCAGTTCATCGTTTCCACCATTTCAAACAGCATCGACAGCACTCCGGACAAGTTGTATCCGAGAGAAATGTACTGCACCTTGGCAAAAAGCCCGTCTTGTGCAATGAGCATGAAGAGATCACTCATCAATCCCTCAACTAGTAAGTAAACCAGAGCGGCACGATGATAGTTCCTAGCCCCGTGAGCTGAAAGCCGCATACTCTCTTGAACAAACACAACACAGTCTTTGAAGCGCATCGGTTCTTGCAAATGATCACATCGCCGTCCATACCGTTTGCACGAGATGTAGCTCCTGCGAAGCAAAATTGATCGGTATATGATCCAGACGGACCCGAACAGGCCGTACCAATATGAACGCCGGTACGTCGAATCACCGATGTCGTTTGCTAAACTCGCACCATTGCTGTCGTAGGTCCCAAGACCACGAACAAGCACGTATCCAATATTGTCATTGGCACACATAGTCCCCACAGCTTCCTCATAGAACGCATAATAGCCAATGCTCCCGTGGTAGAAATAGTATTCCAAATAATAGCTGTTCCTGGAGCAGCTCGCCGGCGAAGTCTCTGATGGTGCCGTCAGTTCGGTCCCTAAAATGTAATAGCCATGGATATTGTACTGGGGGACGACGAAATGACACACTCTCCCCTGCTCCACCTCATAGTAGTGCGTGACAGCCACGTTCCACCAGGCCCCAGCAATCACCAGCCCTTCCATCGGACAAAGGTCATCCATGTCTGCCGTGTGCTTCGTTGCAGTGGCTGAAACGACCAGGTTTTGCGAGATTTTGTGCGGCGTCACGAATTTCAGATAGCTTCTAGCCTGCAAAAGCAGCGGCACGAGACCCACGCACAACCAGACTGCAACCAGGATCCTCTTAGCGGTGAACAGTTTAACATCGCTCTCTTCGTCGATTGTTTGCTGTGTGTTGGTCCTACCGGTACTGGTAGCTAGATCCCCTTCATTGTCTACACAGTAAACTGCAGACTTCTTCCTAGAGCTTGACTCCATATACCGACTGACGCTGGTGGCCGACTTGAAGGCCCTGACTGTCGACCTGTTGGCCGATGCCACATTATGAGCCATTCTAGCTGCTCCGAGGTCGAGTGAAGTGTGCTTTCTATCCTTGTAAGACTAATGGCCGTGACTTCAGAGGGGTGCGACGCTAATACTACTGGCATTCGGACAATAACGGACACTAGAAAACGCCAACGCCTGCTAGCAGCAGACAGCGAGTCCGACGATGGCAAACGGGAAACGACTATAACTTCAGTGGCGGCTCACTTGGTGCGGGTGTCGTTCAAGAGAATCACCTGCAAAAAGTTGCCACTCGCTTCAAATGGATTGCCCAACTTTTTCATGGGGATTTCTATAAGAGCCATTGCGAAAGCAAAAGCTGCACAGACATTTTCAACTGGTATTTCTAGCGGAAATATTTTCGATATCAACTGGGTATCAAGGGTTAGCTTGTAGCGTCCAAGTGCAGGAATTTCGTGGATAAAGTCGGCCCGTTGTGTTTTCAAAGCGACGGTCGGCAAATTTTGTTGGCAGCCTCTCTGCCCAGCGGCCAGAGCTAATAATATGTAGCTAGCTGTTGTACTCTGTTGATCTGTTGTAGATCAACAGAGTCCAATGTGACAATGAACCTCCACAGGAACCAAAGTTTCAAAGGATTTGGCCAGTTCCCATAAATAAGCACTTTGCATGTTGCTTTGGCTTCGTTCGCTCGAAGCAGCAGTTCATTTGGAAGGCAAACATCAAAGATACTTGATCTATTGGCCACGTCACTCGACTGCAACCTCGACTCCCACACTCACATCAACACGGCGTTCCCCGCCACCAGCTTGGGCCTCCATCTGGTGTCGCCGCCAAAAGGAGCTTCCGCCGCAGCTGAGCCGGCCGATCGAAATAGCTCTGCGGCAAGGGGAAACCGCTCAGCGAAGCTTCCTCGCTGGCTGCGGCGCGTTCTGGTCAGGCTCGCGCCGCCAACGCACGCTAATATAAATCAGCGGAGCTTGACGCTGACCGCTGCGTGCGCCAATCCGCCGGGCACGGGCACGGGCACTGCCGTCGGGCAGCGCTCGGTTTAAGCTTCGGATGGGGATTGATTGCAGCAGCTCTCGGTGCTGCCGGCACGGCTGCTGCTGTGAATTGGTGGCGGTGACGCCGGTGACCGCTCGACAGACGCTCGAAGAGAGCAGCGAGCCATGGATCGACTGGGGCTTTGAAGTTGACTTGACCAGGTGAAGTCACCGAATGGGTGGTGCAGAAAAAGGCTGGATTAGTTGACGCAAACCCCTAAAAAGGACTTGTAAAAGACAACTGACGGGATCAGTTGCGGGGTTTTGAAGCTGGTCGGCAGCGGAAGTCTCCTGTTGATAGGAAAATAGGAAAATACCCGAGGCAGTAGCCCACAACGAAGAGGCATTCAGCGGTCGGGCTGGTGACGTTTTTGAGCGAGCTGACTGGGGTGGATACACACACGCCGGTCTGTAAAAGAGCCTCGAAGTCTTCCACACCTCGGGGCTTATTATAGTGGTGTCGCAAGCAGCTGAAGCTCAACCCCGCCTTCTTGATTTAATTAGAGTCGCTTGCTTACAAAGTGGTAAATCTGAATATCCTTGACAGTCATTTTTCAGCAAAAACTATGGTTATACCAAACACAATCGACTTAGAAATATCGAAGTCAGCATCAACTTGTAGCATTAACTTTACCCGAATAGAAGGTGCTCACTAACATGCATCTTAGAGGCAAAGCGCCGGTCTGTATGCCGTTCACACGCGAATAAAGATAATTTCTACAAGAAAGCTGGCATATGCCAATACTCGATCTTGTATGTTTTTAAACATACTTCAAAAAAAGCATATAGAAATGCTGTTTTATCAACTAAAATTGGGCAGCAACAAAACTAGAATCTAGGACTCGCGAATAAGCTTTATAACGAAATCGCCCAAGTCTCAGACGACAAGTTTGTACTAAAGAGAGGATTCTCAGGTTTACTGGCAGCCTACATTGTGCTCGTGCTAGCCAGTAACTCATGCGTATTTGCGGACAACAAACATGTGACCGGTGTTCTTATCGGCGGCGCTAAGTTAGGAAGTATCGCAGCGCGGCACGGCACCGACGCCACAAACCCGTACCGACAAGAGGCACAAGGAGTGGCAATCGTAGGCGCGCAAACGAGTCAGCTGGGAGCGCCGAAACCGGACGCTGCTGACCGCGTGGTATACAAACGGCCAGTGCAGCCCCCTTACTCGCAAGCCGACAAACCGGCTGTCAGATTGCGTGGAGCCACGGCCATCAACGCCGCTATCTTATGCGCACCAGCCAAACCCTATCGCGTGACCGTCCTAGCGCCAAGAGGAGCTTTTGGCACGATTGTAGCTCGTCGTTATCGGCTCCTGTAGTGAAATCAATACGACTGCATCGCACCAACACTATAGAAAAGCTTGCGGTCTCCACTTGATGTGTGCTTGTGCTTGTCAATGACAAGTTGGCGACTCCGTTTTACACTCCGATATATAAAATTCCAGCCGAAGAGCGTCGGAACGTTCTTTGTTGAAGATTAGGTCAAAGAAGGTTCTTTTGGCCCGTCTGTGGCCCATAACCGAGCCATTTTTACGAGGCGCTCCTTTTCCAAAACACTATCGGGCTCATTCGCAGATATCCCCGGTGGGTCGCAAGTCCCGCAGCACACGAGAGGAGAGAGCCAGCCATGAGTAGCCCTCGCCAAGACAACGACGAACAAAAGCAGGAGGAGAAGCCCGTGTTCCGCACGCTCACTCCCAATGACCAGGCCGACCGCCCGCAGTACCGCTCCATGGCTGTGGCGTCCGCGCCGCCGGCCTTCGGCTTGATGGGCCCACGCAGCCCGCTGGAGACGCTGGGCGGCGCCTTCCCCGGCCCCATGACGTTTAACATGGCCGGAAAAAAGTCCGCTGGCGCCACCGCCAAGAAGCCTGAGGCCGCTGCCTCGGCGCCTTCGTTCGGAATGCGTGTGGACCGCACCAAATACGTGAACGTGACGCCGCGCGACATTCCGCCGGCCCCCTTCCGCCTCGAGATGCACACGCACTTCCACGTCAAGCTCGAGTCCACACAGCGTGTTTGCGGAGTCGTGGGCATTAAGCTCTGCGAGCTTGACACTGATTTTGAGTTCAAGGCTGACAAGTGCAAGTGGAAGGTCGAGTACCGCCGCCATGCGCAGCGTGTGAGTCTCAACATCGTCATCTTCAAGACGCAAAAGGAGGAGTATGTCGTCGAGGTGCAGCGCCGCGAAGGCGACATCACAGCGCTCATGAACTTCTACCACGAGCTCAAGAGCTTCTTCCGTCGCAGTCAGCTGCTCAGCGAGAAGACCCCCACCACCAATGGTGTCAAGCGTGCCGCCCCTATGCCGCTGCCTAAGCTGCCACTCTCGCCCGAGAGCATCCAGGACGGCGTGTCGGCGCTCAAGGGCCTGCTTGAGAGCAAGTACGCCGACGCTCAGATGCAGGGCGTGCTCGGTGCCATCTCCATGTCCACCATCGAGGAGACTCGCTCCGGCATGGCTGGCCTCGTGCCGCAGCTCGTCACGCTCGGTCAATCTAAGAACGCCAGCGTGTGCCGGTTAGTGAGCGCCGCGCTCGCTCGGCTCTGTGATCACCCACAGTGCCGCCAGGCATTTATTCAGTCCGATGGTTGGCAGTTTATCGTCGTCTGCGCCGCTGGTGGCGCAGACGTCAACCCAGAGGTGCAGCGAGAGAGTCTTCACGTGGTAGAGACACTTTGCCCGCTGTATCACGACGAGCTTGCCAAGTCGGAGAATGCCGGACGTGTGCTCAAGCTGGTCCAGGAGTGGCAGAAGATTGAGGACCCTCGTCTCAAGAAGCATGCGTGCAACGCACACCGCGCGCTCAAGGAGGCAGGTGTCCTCGCCTAAGTAATTTCAATGGAGAAGAGGAGGGCAGCTCAGCTTGTCCGCTCGGTGGTGTGCTGGGCGGGTAGGAGTAAGAGACCCAGCTACAGCTATATCTTGCTTGTAGGATATACCCACCTTCCTCAAGGTCTGCTTTTTATCTTAGCTGTCGGGTGCCCTGTGTGTGTGTTATGAATCGATGAACATGAAACTTTCTATCATCTCGGTGTTGTCGGTTTCCTGGATCCCATTCTGCAGTAGGAGACACACGTTCCCCAAACTCTCTGCTGCACGATCTTGAGATTTCGTGGGAAATCCCATCCTGAAGGTCAATCTTGTGTAACGCGCTTCAACAACTTGCTAGGTCATCACTATAATGGCATCCCAGTACAGTAAACCCACGTTCCAGCAGCTCGAACAGAGAAAAAAGCATCGAGCTGGCTCATGCGATATGCCCAGTAACAGGTTAGATGCAAGTGAGTGCATTTAGGGAAGAAAGAGCGGCTAGACCCTGCTGGTGGTAACAGCACTGCAAGCGCTGCAAGCGAGAAGCACTATGCACCGCTCAATGCAAGATTAATACTATACGAACCGATACTTCACGCCCCTACACGACCTCAGCAGCCTCACTAGCCGGAACCCGTTTCTCCACAGACCATCCTCCTTCCAATGTCTCCGTCGTCATGGTGACGGCAGTGTCGGATACGCTGTCGTCGTCAAGGAAAGTGTCCATTTCAGAGGCCTCGTCTTCCGAGAAAATGAGCTCATGCTCCAACACGTAGCCCAGAACCTGGTTCTTGACGGATCTGAACAGCAGAAGTAGGCGAAGGTGAGCAAACTGCGATAATCCAAAAGCCAACCAGCCTCCTTACGTTGGGAACCAAATGTTCACTGGGAGAAGCCAATGCAAAGCGAATTTGCAGTCCGAGCCGCCGAACACTTCCCGCAGACCGAGGTTGTCTGCAGTCTCACCCTTCAGGCGGTCAATCTGGGTAGTTCCGGTTGTGATAACACTGTACTGGTCGCACATCATGCACATGGTAAAGAGGCCAAAGAGCACAGCCTCTAGTATCAAGCATACAACTCGGATAGCTCCGTACGTCGGGCATCTAAGCTCACAGACGTCCACACAGATAGCAAGTCAGCAAAAAACTACGTCATGCTTAAAATATCTGGAGTTTTGCCACGTACGACTCGTTGATGCACTTGGCATAGCGGAAGAACACGAGCGTCAACGCATAGGCAGAGAGCAGGAAGACGTAGAAGATAAAGAGCAGGAAGAACTTGTGGTTGCCCAGACCCACGCAGTTGTTCACCCAGGGGCAGTGGTGGTCCATTTTGATGACGCAGCGATCGCAGATCGAGCAGTGATGAGCTCTCCCCGGTTTGAACTGACGGCACCGACGGCACGTCCGGTATCTCTGCTCCTCTAGCCTTGCAATCTCGTCCTTTGATGCATGTGCCAACGCCAACGGCAGTGCCGACTCAGGAACAGCTCCAGGGTCTGTCAACATGGCTGTAATAAGCACAATAAACAGCAATAACATCACTGTCAATGGATCTTCGAGCCTTTGATGCACCTTTGACTAACCTTTTCCATGCGATACAAGCGCCAGGAAGCAGAGACCCGTGAAGACGGCAATGTGCAGCAGTCCAAGCGGCGAAAGACCCATCCACGGGTACACTACCACGCCCTGCACAAGAGATAATAGTAACGTTAGAACCATCATTATACACAGGAGATTAGGACGCACCACGACGGTACACTCAGCGTAGAGCACCAGGAACCAGGAGATGACGGCACATACGATCCCGCACGGGTCTGTGTTGCACCACAGACGCACATTGAAGCCTGTTCCGCACGACGCCGGCCGCTTGCGCTGCTCCAAGGACGGCATCGTTACTACCTTCTTCACTTTGGAGCGGTTACCCCTCACCTATCTATCAGCATACAGCGGTCTATTCCTTAGATAATTGGGTACATTTTGTGTAGACCATCACTCACGTTCCTCTTGTCGATCATATTCATTCTTTATCTTAGGTTCCACTAACTGTGACCAAGTCATTCCTGCATATTCCACGTGCTCATCATGACGTCCAAGAAGTCCGTGCAGACGTACGGACGCATCGCTCTGAGTGACTTAACGCCGACTCAGACATCCCAATGGACCGTGCGAGCTGTGGCTGGAAGCTCACGGCAGTTTGATCGTCCACAGGCTCAGAACGACGTGTCAAGTGCCTCCGATGTGGCTGTCACCACGTTGCGACTGCAGACGGCGGCGCTGGACGAGCACATGAGTGTTGGTCTGCGCTGTGGAGCGTGTGACGTGGCTACCTTCGCCTCTCTGGACGAGCAATACGCGCACTTCAAGTCACCCGCACATTGTGTGAACCTCAAGAGACGAGCCAAAGGACTGCCGAGTCTGTCGGAGGAGGACGCGCTGCAATATCTAGAGAAACACAATGAGGAGAAGAAGAACAAGAAGGAGAAGGATGGTACAGGTTTCCTCTCTTCTTCTTTTTCTTCTTCTAGTTCAGATGAAGAAGAGGAGAAGGCAGCGACAACGTCGGAGCCCGTCGTCGAGTTCTCTGACGGTACAAGCGTCTTCAAAGTGTTCAAGAACATCCTTCCTGAGGCTGAAGAGGAGACGTTCAATCCGTACACTTCATTGGACAAGATCTGTGCTTTTAAGTTCCGCTGGGCAGTCTTTCTACTGCGTAGTGGACGGTTTGCAGGAGCCGTGTTTGATAAGGACAAGGCGTTGTGTCATAAGACGTTCCAGAGATACACGACGAGAAGGAAACAAGGAGGAGCCCAATCGGCCAGTGATGCTGGTGGCAAGGCCAAGTCAGCAGGTGCTACACTAAGACGGTATAACGAAGCGGCGTTGAAACAGGACGTGGCGGCGTTGTTGAATGAGTGGAAGGATGTACTGAAGGATGTGGAGCTGATCTTTATCTCTAGTGGGAAGACAGATTATGCAACGTTCTTCCCAGAAAAGAATGCAGTGCTCCAGTCAGGTGAGTGAAGAAGGTTGGATTAGTGGAGATTGTGATTGCTAATGACTATGCTGGTGTAACTTGTGCTGCAGACGACAAGAGGTTGAAGCGCATTCCTTTTGCTACCTTCCGACCGACGTTCGAGGAAGTGTGTCGAGTACGATCCGATCTCAGCAGTGTCCGGTTCTCGCCGCTTGAAGCAGAAACTCCGTCTCCGACTGACAGCGCCAAGAAGTCGAGCAAGAAAAAGAATCAGAATAGCGACCCCGCAACCGAAGCTGAAGTGAAGGCGGATGCGGAGAAGGAAGAGGAGGTTCCTCGCATTGTTCAGCTGGCTAATGACGGTGACCTAAAAGGAATTAAAGACCTGCTATGCAATGCTGAAGAAAAGGACATTGAAGTGAACGAGGTGGACGCCAAGTTCATGACAGCGCTTCACCACGCTGCTACGAAGAATGCAGTTCCGATTGTGGAATATCTGCTAGAGCAAGGGGCCAATCCAGCACTAATGGATCTTCACAACCGACCGCCATATTTCCTGTGTGGATCGAAAGAGGCACGAAATGCATTCCGTAGGTACATGGGTGAACACCCCGATGCGTGGGATTACGCGACGGCACAGATCCCTGATGGTTTGACGAGTGAAATGGAGCAGCGCAAGAAGGAAAAGGAAGCTGAAAAGCGAAAACGGGCTCGAGAGCGCAAGAAACAGCAGAAGAAGGAAGCAGCTGAGCAGAAGCGTGAGGAAGCTGCCCGCCAAGAGGAGTTGGAGCGGAAAATCGCAGCAGGTCTGGCTTGTGATTTTTGTGGCAAGTACGCAGGCAAGTCTCCGTTCACGCGCTTAGAGTTCAAGTACTGCTCGACGGATTGTGTCACCGGACACAAACGCAAGCTGATGAGTGAAGCTGCTTTGCGTCGACTCGGGGGTTGAACTCTTTTGCGACGAGGATGTTTCCAGGACCACGTGAAATAGAGGTTTTGAGATTGATAACGGTTGGCGTCTTTTCGTGTAGCATTCGTCGTGTAGTATTTCGACGTGTATGCGTTCCAGCGTACGAGCTTGCGGAGTTTGAGGAGGAACGATGATGGATCTACCGCTGGATGACGAGACGCTGCAGCGTGTGTACGCCTGGATCGACGAAATCCCGCTGTCGCGACCCAAGAAGAGCATTGCGCGCGACTTCAGTGACGGCATACTAGCGGCTGAAGTTGTGGGTTTTTATTTCCCGAAGCTCGTCCAGATGCACAACTACAGCGCAGCCAACTCGATCAAGCAAAAGCAGTACAACTGGAACACACTTAATCGTGAGGAACTTTTGAGTGGCCGTGATCGTTAGTGGTGCTTCGGTCTGATGATCGTGCATGTGTCATTTACAGGAAAAGTGTTTAAGAAGCTTCACATCTCCCTGACGAAAGAAGATATCGATGACCTAGTGCAGTGCCAGTCTGGTGCCATCGAGCACTTGCTGGTGAAGCTTCAGATCAAGGTACGTTAATGCAGTTGTTATACATGTAGCTTTTTCACGCTTATGTAGTCTCACTAATCGTGTGTAAATTGTTTGTGGTGCTGTAGATTGCCGACTACCGCGAGAAGCGCTCGTCATCTTCGCCAGTTCAGCAACCACCACGGCAAGTTAATGACAATGGAGATGATGTGAACAGCGTGGTCTCCGCAAATACAGCAGTCGCTGGCACAGTAGCCAATGGAAGTCCAATTGGTGGAAGCAGTCGTTCATTGCAATCTCCGGTTGACAAGCTTGGCGATTCACGTAGTGAGCTGCCGACCCCAATGCGAGATTTGTCAATGCAGGATGGCGACGATGTGAGTAGATTCATGGAGCCGTCAGCAGCACCTGTGCACCCGATGGATTCGATGGGGAAATCTTACACACCGAGCAGCGAAATCTCAAAGAGTGAACATCTGCGCCAGGAGTTAGCTGAGAAGGACAGTGTGGTCGCTGAGCTTCGTGAGACTGTCCAAATCCTGGAGATGAAAGTGCAGAAACTCGAGCAGCTTGTGAGACTCAAAGACGGCAAGATCCAAACGCTAGCGGCAAAACTGCGCTCACAGAAGCCACAGGTATGAACATGTTGAAGAGTTGGTGCTGATCATAAAGAATTCATTCAAGCTGTAAACACCTCTGATGCCTGCACTCGCTTCCTGATCAATAAGTACATTTTACAGGGCTATAGCAGTACGAGCACGAAACTCGTGCTTCAGTAGCCGCCTATCCCCAGAAACTCATGACTTCCTCCGGGGTTTCTGCTGGCTTGAGTAGCTGCAAAGAAATTTCGTCCTCGCTCGTGCGGTAGCCGTAGACAGCAGGCGCGGGACGGCTGCAGTGGCGGCTGAACATCGACATCGTGTTAGCTCCAGTGTCATGGACAACAACGAAATCACCACGTGAAATGGTAGGCAATTCCACACGTCGACCAGCTATGTCACCGCCGAAGCAAAGAGGCCCTGCCACGTTCTGCACTGATACTGGAGCCGTGGAAATTTGTCCAGCAGAGCTGTAGCAGCAGAAACAACGTTAGGACACGATCCATCAAGTACTGCCAGCAAAACAATTGATACGTACTTGTAGACGGACATACGACGAGCAAAGAGTTCGGGACGGTAGCATGCGCGCAGGAAGAGATCCGATCCAGCGTGGATAATGGCAGTCTGAGTAAGGTTATCACCTTCCACATGCGGGTGAGTCTTCACGTACTCCACCTCGCTCACGACCCAACCTGTCTTCGAACTGACACTGCTACCAAACTCGGTCAAAATCGTACGCCCCGTGCGCTCAAACAACTGCGGGGCCTCGCGACGAAGAACCCCGACATATTCAGCGAAAGTCGGAGATACATCCTCGCTGTCAAAGTTGGTCGACAGGCCGCCACCAATATTGAGCACCTTGATGCGACTCGTTCCAGCAGCAGCGTCAATTTCGCTGGCCAACTCGCTCAAACAAACAGCACCTTGTGATAACATTTCAAGCGAACAACCTTGAGAACCAACATGAACATGCAGACCAGTCATCCACGGGTTCGCACAGAAGAAGGCGATGATACTGGCACGGTTTTCAGGAGTGAGTGGCACACCGAACTTGGACTGCACTGTGGAAACACTCAGGCAGGAATTGGTACCTGCTCCAAGCAGTGGGTTGATGCGCAGACCGATACGAGGCAAATTGCCAGCGTAGCGTGGAGTGCATTCTGGGAAGCTGGACTGGAAGATCGCCTCGGCATGTTCACGGATGATGTTAAGCTCTTCGAAGTTGTCAGCGTTTACTTCTACACCAGCGTTAATAGCGAACTGTAGATCGCGTCGCGTTTTGCATGGACTGTCGAACACGATGCGGTGAGGTGGGCAACCCAACCGTAATGCATGCTTCACTTCCACGATTGATGCACATTCGAGTCCGATATCGTTCTCAATCGCTCGTTTGATGAAGAATGACAATGGACACGACTTCATGGCAAAGCGGTGCTCGAAATGCACTGGGAAAGAAGTCAGCAGTGCCTGGAACGCCATATCAATAGCGTCTAGGTCGTACACAACAGCCAGCTTGGTTTCATCCTCAGGTTGATCTTCATTTGCCAGCACACGCTCCGCGACCATTTGCTGCACGACTCGTTCGACTTGATCGTCTTTGACGCTGAAATCCCAGTCACTGAGTGGTTTGAGAGGCTCTAGTGGTGTAGTCTCCACACATTCGTCGATGTACTTGTGGTGGAGTAGCTCCCAGTGGCGCAGAATCAAAGCAATCTTGTTCATAATAGCATCATCGTCCTGGGAAAGTGGCTCCATGGCAGCGGCGTAGTCACTTTCGCCCTTACCACGGACATACACGTCGTTCACCATGTCGGCTCCCATAGCAATTCGAATCACAGCTCCACTTTTGCCAAGCGATACAGGCTGACCCAACAGGCAACGCTTCTTGGCCAAAGCATCGTCTGGCAAGGCACCCGACAAGTCTTTAGACAGGAGCGTGTGCAGGGCCTTGAGAGCCGTCATATCGAGGAATGCATCGTTCTCATCGCGCACCTTGAACGATACAATGGTGTCCATGGGTGTCACGGTGCTGGTACGGTCATTTTCAGTAGGTTCTGACGGGGCGAGCAGCTCCACCATGTGTCCCCATACAGATTGCATCTTCGTCCTGCACGTGTTCAGGTATAGCTTGCAGATAGCTGCAATATCTTTAGGAGGAATACGACAGTACGGCTCCATATTGACAAGTGCAGTCTCCCAACGCAGCAATAGTCCGACGTTCATGTTCGAATCCAATCGCTGACGAATGTTATGCATACCTTCAGGCATGTCGTACTTGGAGAAATAGTCTTCCAACCCAAGAGGAACTGCCAGTTCTGAATGGCGTTCAACAGCCGCAGCCTCCATTTCGTACACACAACGCTTCGGCATAAGCACAGCGCCACAAAATGGGGAACCTCCGAAGAATTTGGAGCCCGTAGTGAGCACAATGTAGCCCTTAGCGGCCCATTCGCAGTACAATGATCTGTCCACGCGCATTTGACAAGCGTCCACAACAACCAGCAGACGGTTCGGGTATTGCGCAGCTAAAGCGTCCACCACGGGCATCGAAGGACAAGCATAACCCGTCTTGGTACCGACAACGACATGTAGCAAGACCACACCTCCACCACGGTCTAGACGTTCGTACACCAATTCTCGGACGTTGTCGTCGATACGGTTAATGTCACCGTTGTCATTTCTAGCCGGCATAGTCACCACATCCACAAGGTCAACTGGAAACTTGCGTAGTGCTTCTCCAGCTGTGCCAGCTTCACCACTAGGTGTCAAATGACTGAAGTGTTTGCCACCAGAAGCGCAATTCGATCCACGACCAATTTCACCTTCAGCAGTGATAATACTCGTCACTTTGCATTGTTCCGGTCCGACACCACCAGGCAGGTTCTCTTCTTCACCAAGTCCCGAGTGAAGTCTTGCAAGTCCTGCAACTGTAGCCAATAGCTCAGCATCCGTTCCTGACGGTGACATCAGAATCCTCAATTGATCGTCGAGTACCAAGTCGGAAACACCAAGACATGCTGCCACACGAGTCCGTACTGCCTTCATCTTGGTGTTAAATAGGTCACTGGAGCTCTTGGCATTGGGGTTAATCGATAACGAGTTCAATAGCAACTCCTGTCGTAGTTTTTCACAGCGGTTAAACGCTTCAAGTGTGATACTGGAGCAGGTGCAGCTTCCACGTGCCACATCCGTCGCGAACGGGATTGTAGACGCGTTATAATTGTTCGTCTTAGTCAACGGACACAGCGTGGATCTGTCATCTGATCCACGCACCAGCAGCGACTCTGTCTGCTCAGCAAATGGCAGTGCGTTGGCTGCAAACTTGACAATCTCATTCCATGCGTCTCCGTGGCATGGAATGTGCAGCAACGTGGCGAGTCTCGAGAACAATTCAGTGGTGTTAGCCACAGTGGAAAGCTGTCTTACGACACGCACCTCTTCCTGTCGGATCCTCCCAATGGACGCCGCTTCAAGAGGTGAAGCTGAATTGGTCACTGCATTGGCGTAGTTGGCCAGTTCAGCTTGCGAAAAAGTCTCGAGATATTTGAGCTTTGTGTACAGCAGTACCAGGTCACGTGCACTGTAGCATGGAGAGCTGCGGTTGAGCTCCGGAAGACACAGAAGTCGGTCCTGTAGCTGTGCACTGAGAGTGACAACGTCCGAAGGGTTTTGCAGGTTCCAGAGCCGTGTTGGATCCCGTAAAGGGACCAAAAGAGGCAGCAGCTCTGGACGCGTCGATTCAACGTGGTCTCGAAGCTCTGCGGCCAATCGCTCGAGCTCCTCGGGGCTCAAACGCTGGTAGGTCTTGGATTTGGCATCTGTAGACGAAAAGGTCAGCGATTTGGAACTGTCGGTAGATGGAGGCGACGCCACGCGCGGTGAGTGCGTCTTGGTCCTGGACATTTGCGTCGCTAGAGTTGAGAGCTTTTTGTTGTTCAGCATGATGAAGTAATTACTGTAGTTCTGATTGATGTCTTGAGGCCTTGAACGCAAGTGAAGGAGTGACTGGTAGAAGATCGTGGGCGCCGCTTCGATTTGATGTTATACATGACACTGGCGCTAACTATTGCGTGCGTCCTGCAGTTTATCTGCAAACAGGCGTGCAAAACTGGAGTTTAATTTTTGTTGTAGTCGCGCCTAAGATTTATGACCGTTATCTATCAAGATGTGAGACGAACAAAGGAGACTCGAATGGGGGGATAGATGTAGTGACTAAGGAATTGAGAACAAGGCGGAGACTCTCGATGCCCATTATCGATTCGAGATGTTAGGTAGGCTTTGCCAGTTGATACCTTGGCAGTTTGAATCAAACTTTGATACCGCCGTTGCAGGGTTTCCCTCCATCGCCGGAAGCTACTCTTTGACAGAAACGGGCGTCGGTAAATGGTTGGGCAGCGCTGGTTGAAGTCGAGGGCAATGCCAGCGAGTCGCCTTGGTCTGCCACGCTGCGCCGTCATTGCAGCCGTGCGTGTTGCATGGCGGAGCTTGCTATCAAGAGGGTGCTCCATTGTCATTGACGGCTCTGTCGCTGCCAGCAGGGAGATTGAATGCCTCGTCGGGTTTGAGCACAGACCCACACCCTGACGTGGCGCCGCAACGGAAGCGAATCTTGCATTTCACGAGACATGTTCGGAGGAAATATCATAGCCGAAAGCGTTGATCGGAGGGGGTCAGCTGAACTTTAGTACGAAGGCTGCAGTTTGCTGCCTGGCTCAACTTCGAGACTGAAGTGACTCGCACAGCCTTCAACGGTCAGCGACAGACAAAGCGAAACGAAAATGATCGCGGTTGCATGATGCGACTTGCATCGCCTCCAACGCACACCACGGTGGTGACCACCACCGTGTTGCCTCTCCTACGGAATGTGTAGAAGTTCTACGGTAGAACCGGCTCCAAGATGCTTGGCATGCATGACCCCTGATCGCCACACTTGCAGTGTTGGCAGGACTTCTCAATGGTATGTTAAAATCTCAACGAAACAAAAGTGGGCTTTGCCAAAGTTTTATTTTTCGTTAACGAATCGACGTGACGATGCCACGAATTGCAGAAGAGCCTTTGCGCAGTAGCGATGAAGAAGAAGTCGATTTGTTCCGTTGTTACGAGTTCATTCACTTGATTTCAGCAGCGCTCCTGTTATACAACGGACGTGCTTGTCGATCAAACAAACCAATGAAACAAGCACATCCGTCGTATGATAGGAGCGCTTTCGATACCAAGTGAATGAACTCGTAAAAACACAGCGAATCGACTTACTCTTTTGAAGAGCGTGCAGGTCATGAGTTGTTGACCGATTAGGGGGTCGGCGAAAGGCCAGCCGCAACGCAGCCGGCCATACAGGTGCCCAGGGCGGCGTTGCAGAGGACAACAGCCGGGAGCGTTCCAACTCCAGCAGTCACCGTCCCAAACACCGCCCCAGCGGCGGTGTAACAAGCCACGACGACAGCATTGCACCCAGTCTGGCAAATGCCGTACGCGACCGGTCCAGCGTCGGATTCAGGTAGGGAGGCGAGCGCCAGCACCAGCGCGATGGTGGTGAATCTCTTCAGCATTTTGGAAGTGCATGCCGCAGCTGGAGGGTACTTGAAACTTGGAACTTGCAGCATTGCCTCCAACATACAATGTATGGCGCTGAAAAAAAAAAGAGGGGAATAATGAGATAAATGTTACCGGAAGATCTGCGGTCCAGCTGCATCTATTAGTAATAGACTATTACCTGTTTTCCTCCCGTTACTTGGTGCTGAAACGCGTTCCACTTAAGAAACTTGAACACTGTGATAGGGAAGCTGGCACTTCCTAAAGTGTTGGTCGCCGAGTAAATTCAAAAGTGAGGAAAGCAAGACAAATGCTCTCCTCGTGCCTACCGTCTTCTTCGGATTGTTCTCTTCTACAGAATCTATGGACGGTTGCCTGACTCCTTGTCGACCACTCACGAGCTTCGTGAGTTACTCGTACCAGCTAAACCAATGCACTGCACTAGCTCAATGTATGTGGACAATGCTTGAATAACCACCTCACCGATACGACGCAAATTGCCAGCGTAGCGTGGAGTGCATTCCGGGAAGCTGGACTGGAAGATCGCCTCGGCATGTTCGCGGATGATGTTCTCTGGATTTTATATCCAGAGCTTTAGGACGGGAGTCATTCTGACCCAGAATTACTCTGACTCCTTATACTTGGAACCCAAACTAAGTCAGGGAACTCAAAACTTAGTCAAAGGAACTAAGAAATCGATATACCTGTTATATAAGAACGCAACATGAATTTCGAACCCAATTAGTGGATTTTCTCTCCTTATATATTATACACGGTATTTTCGTTCATATCAGAAATGATTTCATTACATTAACCAAGTATTGACCACTTTAAAACATGATACCCGTGTATAACTAATAAACAAGGTGGATGTCGCTCGTGGTGACCAGGCGTTACTTCAGTGTTACTTTGTAAAGAACGGTGGACCGAATGTCATCCGAAGCAATTCTTGCACACACAAATGCTGCGGCTGCGAAGTAGGCGGAGCAGATGCGTTGGTTGAACTGTCAGTACTTCTCTGGTCCACCTAAGAATGGACACTTCTCTTCTGATTTAATATCTCCTGACGTAGCAATCACTTTCACACCGCTAACACCGCAAAATGAAGCGGAGAGCTTCCTCTACCGACAGGTATTTTTTACTACAGCATAACACGTTGCTAAAGCTAAATACCGCCGCCGGTTTGTGGCTGATTTTTCGCCGCATTAGGTTTTTTATCGAAACGACGTCATCAATTATCGATATTACGCCAAAACGGCATCAACGTCATCACCTAATCATAGCGAACATTTGGAGAGAGCCAGTGAACGCTGTTAGCATTGCTAAATCGTTTTATCAACAGACGAAAAAAATGAGTTTTTTTCTGTTGTTAAGCTGATACACCAAATAATACATTATATTTGCCCAATCAGATGAAACTAAGTTTTAGTAGTAATAATTATGTGGTTTACATCGGTCGATTATGCCCTGTATTATTGCATCTGCTTCAACAGTTGCGTAGACGTCAGGATCGCAGACAATGGAGCTGGGTATGAAGCCGTTCTTGATGTAAAAGCCTAAACAAAATACATTGGGTGGGTTAATAACTGTAACTTTAATTTTAAATACAAAACAAAACAATAATTGTCTTACCGGGAGGTTGGTGTACCTGACGTAAATCAAACTCAAGCCGACGCTTTTTGTAAGCGTCTGTCAAGCGAGGCTTAACCGTTGAAAATCGTCGACGAACAAGACCTGCCTTCAGATAACGCTGACGTGTTGTCTTGGGCACACGAACAGCGTAGAAAGACTCCTCTGAGTCTGCCGCAACGGTAACGCCACTGATTCAAACCGTGAGTCAATATCAGGGTAGCGCAGCCCTCTTTTGCGGCAGCGGGGCTGCGCGAGTAGAGCCTCCCGCGTGCTGCGCTGGTTCCACACGCTATTGACGGTCTGGCGGTGGCAAGAGAAACGCGACTAGCTTCAGCCTTGGCACCCCGGGGGAGCGCTCCGTTCACTGCCTTGGAAGAGAGGTGTAGGAATAATGGCAATCTTTTCGTAGCTGATAGGTTGCCATTTCAGGTGCGGGTAGATCACGTCTTCGTAGTAGCTTAAATCCGGAAGCAACTCTCGCGCCTTCTCTCTACTCTATCTCGCAAAATGTGGCCAGCAATTTAAAATGGTTATGGCCAGCCACGCATGCACAACGCGTTTGCGATACACGCAGCATGATCTTGACTGCCAAATCAAATGTTGAGATTGCGGCCCCACAACAAGTTGTTAAACCGTTCAGTAGTCGTAAAAAGATAAAACTTAACTCCATTAAGCCAAGTTTTTTCGTATTGACGTCTTGAATGGTTTTTTTTTCATATTCCCACACGCGGTTCACTGGTCTTCGGTTGGTGTTCTGGTGGTGCTTCATATTTTTGGGTCGAAGGAGATCGGCTCGGAGGTTTTGGCAGTGCTTCGGTTCTGGGATCCCGGCTTTAAATCCCCGTTCAGCGGAAAGTTCGCGTTGTCCGGGTTTGGGTTATTGTTCACCTACAAACGGCGTGGTGCGCGGGTAACCCAGGCTTGGTGCGAGGACTCTTTACTCTGACAGGCTCAAACCGAGCCATATACTCCTAGCTACTCTTGGATCGGACGAGCAAGGGAAGATTTTGTACGCTGCTCTCAGTCTCGGCCACCAGGGGGAAACGTAGTAACTGGAACGAATCGAAACCAGAGGTTGTCGAAGAGAAGAGGCTGTTAAGTGGCTCTCAGTTCAAACAGAAAGATAAGAAGAAGGAAGTGGGACCACTCGTAGGCAGAGGTTGTCGAGAAGAGAATAGCCTATTGGACCAAGGAGAAAAGAGAGGACAAGTGCACGCATATACTAGGAAATATTCGGGCATTGCGGGTTCGGATTCGACACTAGAACCTCCTGAGCCAGAGCCAAGCTCCACTTAGATAAGTTTGGTAACGCTTGAACCCGGTGTAGCTGAAGCGGCCGACGCCCACAGCGTAACCGTAGAAAGAATCCAGGAAGAGGATCACGAGCGGGTACACACGCCCACTCAATTTCACATCTGGGAGTCAAGTGATCGCAGTTCAAGATACATCCCGGCATCGCAGAACTATGAGCCTGCATCATCACAGCTGGTGGTAGTACCAGGATATCGGAGACCGATTTAAAGTTTATCTAGATTCCCAAGTTTACTTTCCTATAAATTCCTAGTACGCCTCGCCACAGTGGTCTGCCTTACACAACATAATTGTAAATTTGGGAGTCCATTTGTCCCTGAAGTATGCGAAGTAACACAAAAGTAACACTTAAGTTACTCTGAAGTCCACCTCAGGAAAGTTGAAAATCCTAATTGCAAATTTGTACTCGAAAGGTGGCCGTTTGGACATATTACTCGAAAGCGCGCCAACATTTACTCGAAACAAATCCGCACCCCATCGTTCTCTAGGTCCGGATTGATGTCGAACCAATGGGCAATGTCCCCAACTCCATTAGCGCAGACCGTCTTGCCTTCAGTGCACGGATGTCCGAGGCGAAGACTTGAGTGCTCCGCCTTGTGTTCATAGCGAGGTTTGCTATGAAGCCCACCATCTTGTTGTACGCTCTGACGTGATGTGTCCATGTGGTGACTGCCAGCTGACCTGCCATCACCCGGCATTGTGTATACGGCCCCTGCAGGCGTGCCGTCTTTGGCGTCCTCCACTGTCGCTGTTGAATTAGAATGAGGTTGCTGTCTCCAGCAATATGGAGGCCACGCAGCTTGTGGCGTAGTGCCAACCGAAGCCCCACTAACAGCACTTGATATTCTGCAGCGTTATTGGTCGTACGGCTGGCATATGATACGTTGGCCACCCACACTATGTGTGGCGTCCAAGACCGGCCACCGAGCCGAACTATCACTGATCCGGACCCTCTTGGGCCCGGATTTCCCCTCGAACCGCCATCGCCCGAATCATCATGTAGGCATTGCGAAGTCGCCCGTGTAGGATCGCAGTAGCTCTGGTACTGAAAATGTCTTCTCACGGGTCCCGATACAAACACCGTCGCTTCCATATAGCTTGGATGGCCACGACTACCCCGATCTTCCAGCATTCATGTAATGCAGCGTAGAGGTGGCGCTGTATGTCATCTCTGACGGAACTCTCCATATTGAGAGAGTGTTCATCGAAAGCTGACCAGATAGCTGCGGGAGCCTTTTCCAGCTCCAGTTGAAAAGTGGCGGACAGTCGAGAGGGGATCGGCGGTAGCCCGAGCGCCTCCCAGGCGGCGTGAAAAGCCTGCCATAGCATTTATGCTCCCGCGCTCTCCCAGAACGTGTGTACCACCGTCGCATCACAGTAGTTGCACTCCGTGATGGGGCACCCGGGAGTACCTCGCGTGGCATCCGAGCAGCTGCAGGCGCGGTGTTTGAGGCGATAAAGGGCCTGTTCGCCCCAGACAGAGACACCGGTAATTTTTATGATGGCATTCCAGTCCAGATTGGCCAATGCTCCAGCGATAACAGGGTGATTGTTGCGCCACGCCCGCTTCCTGTCGTCGACATCCTGAGTGCCATGTCTGATCGCCGTCTCGAGCACCGCAGCGTTTACCCGCCCACAAGCACACCAGCTTGTTGAGTTGTGGGTGGGGGTGTACATCTTGTACACAACTTTCGGTTCCTCCGAAGACTTTGAGTGCCTGTAGCGCTTGGGGACGAGAGGAGACGTGACTGAGGGTCTTCGGTCCGGTTAACGAAGAGGCTTGTGCCAGATGAAATTGGACGACCGCCGTCGCGTCCGGGCTTGTAATCCTGGGTGTAATTGGATGGTCGTGGTGAACAGCGTACACCCTGAGCTCGTCGGGACTGACCGACTGGTACACTACGACCAAATACAGAGCCAGAATGACGTGTAGCAGTGGCCGAATAAGAGGTCGCCAGTGACGACGGCTGGCTTGCGCAGCAAGTTGGGCTGGAACGGTAACCCTCCAGCGTATACATCTCGAACTTGTGTCCCTGCGCCGTAGATAGTAGGGTCAAAGCCTTGGGAAAATAATGCCTAGGATCGAGGCAGTAGAGCAGCTATTTCCACGAAAGGAACCCATTCAGCGCATAGGTGTCCAATTATGGCCCTAATTACCCCCTTCGGCCCTGCATCTTCGCCCCCGTATAGTGTGCGCTATTCCACAACCCTGCCTCGATCGCTTCAGAGCAGGTGAGTAGGTAGACCAGTGCCCACGACGTTGGGGAGGTCTCACAGCGCGGCTGTCTGACGTGCGGATACTGGTTTGGCGCCAGCCATGCGTACGAGTTTCGCACCAGTTGTCCACATGTTGGTCCCTGGTGCAAAACCCCTGAGAGGGCCGGGCTCATGGCCAGATTTGTTATACGTCTGGTGAGTCTCTGCAGTAGCCCGTCGTGAGAATAGCATATCGCCGACCATCAGATCAAAAGCGGAGCTGGAGAGGGCCCATTCTTCCACCGTGGAAGCCGCCATGACCGCCAATTCCGCTCCCCGGTCTAGAACCGCCATGCTACCCGCCGTCATCGGAAGCCGTGCAACCTCGGCCGCCAGCCACGATCTAGTTGTGGCGATGTGTTCACTAAAGTTTCCAGTCCAGATGAATTTCCGAATGCACTTTTTGAGACTCTGGACAGTCTGCGTTTCGGACTAAACATATCGTCCAACGAAGCGTAGCTTCGGGATGACCACCGCCGCCGCAACCTTCGCTCTTTGAGCCACGGTGAGAGTTTTGCTACTCGCCAGTCTGATTCGGATGCGTAAGTGGTCTCCCGCCAGCGTCCAGTTGTGATCCACTGAGGAGGTGCTACCCACTTGTATACCAAGATAGCGACAGTGTTCCCCTGGGCGAAGGACGGGGATCGAGGCGTCCACTGCGATCTCGGCGGAAAAGCCTTCCTGATGAAGTGAAACAATAACCGTCTTGCTGTAGTTGCCCCGGAACCCGGACGCATCACCGAATTCGTCCACTACAGCGAGCACAGCAGGAAGCTCGGCCAGGCCATTGAGGTAGGTCGCCGTATCGTCAGCGTAACCCGCCACCCTTAGAGCCGCAGCACAGCTTTTGTTGTAGAGCTGGACTCCGGCGTGACTGGCCCCACGTGCTATTTGCCGAAACAGAGGTTCCAGCGCGAGTATGAACAGCAGCGGCACCCTTGACGAATGCCTCGTGTCGCTGACACGCGCTGAGAGCGAGAACCATTGGCTAGGAACCGAACCGTAGTACCGGTGTGCAGTGTTGCCATCACTTTAACGAAATGATCTGGGTATCTATGCCGTCGCAGTATTTCGTACAGAAATTCCCGGTCCAAGGAGTCGTACGCCTTCGCAAAATCAAGTAGCAGTGCGAAGGCGTTCCTCGCCTCTGGTGAAGCATCGGCCGTACGCTGGGCTGCTGCGAAGTAACCCAGGGTGGCGTGAATTTTTCGGTCCGGGACAAAGCCATGCAGGAACGTGCTGATCCCGCTCGCCAATGTAGTGCGAACCACCGTGGTGGCGTGGTGATGGAACTGGACTTGCTGCCCGGTGAATCGCGTGGTTACTGGAAGCACCACTCGCCTGGCAAGTGGTTCAAGCAAGTCAAAGCCATGGGCAAGATCATCAACGAGAAGGCGATGCTGCACTCCGACTCCGGCGCCGAAGTCTCGATCGTGGACTCCACCTTTGCTCGTAAGGTTGGATGTATCATAGACGAAAGTAAGAGACAAGAGTGCGTTGGAATAGGAGAGAGTGCGTACATGACAGAAGGACGTACCAGGATCAAGATCACGCTGGCGGGACCGCTGGTGTACTACTTCGATGCTTGGGTCGGAGCGCTGTCAGGACAGGAAGCAATTCTCGGGATGGACTTTATGGTTCGCGGGTCAACATCGAGGACCTACTCAAGCTCATCCGCCTACACGCCGTGACGCCTTCGACTTCTCGGACCACACGATGAACTCGACTCTGGGGGCAACGTGAACGAGGCTCTGTATGCGTCTGCACAGCACGATCCGTTGAACCACTCGTCTGATAAGATGGCGTTGCACGAGTTGCTGCGTCCGATCCGTGATGAAATCGCACGTGAGTCGGCGTCGAAGTCGCGACTCGAATCAGGAAGTGCGCGAATGTACGAGATGAAGCCTTTATCACAACAGGATATGGTTGAGTTTGTTAGTGAAGAGTGTCCTTCAATACATCTATGTCTGGTGCTACGCTTGAACACCTCTACTACTACTAATCTAGACTCACGCTGGACCTCCTAACGACTTCCGAAGACGCTTACGATGTCTGTGCATGGTCGTTCTGTACAACGTGTTACCCTTGACCATGTACTTCTCCGATAATTATTGAGTGGGGTTGATATGATACCCAGTGAAGTTTGTTGAGAACTAAAAAGTGAGCGCCGTCTTCTTCCACGCTCGCTCGACGCCATTACAACTTGTGAGGCCACTAGGTGGCGCCACAAGCACGCCTGAGTAGGTATTATTAGTAGTCGTTGTTGAAGGGAAGCTTTACTGGAGGAAGATCTATCAGTAACCTCATAATCTCATTTGCATTTTTCTTACTCGAAGTGCCACCAATGTTTCTGCTTACTTGCAAGTGATCCAACTTTTACTCGAAACTAATATTTTCCCTTCGCGTACAGCAGCCAGTGTGGTCCCATGCCAACGCAGTAACGAGTCTTCCAGAGCTTTAAAGAGTTTTCTTCTTCTCCGTTGATTTTTGTGGGCCTTTTAACTTGAGATACCCTTCCACCCGGATAAATGACAAAGTCGCATCACGTGACAACGTGTTGCCGGTGGTGTCATTGGTTGTTGCGGTTTTCCACGAGAAGCGGTTTTTAGAACTTCGACTAGCGTATCTCTGTTGCCCCTGACTGAACTCAACAAACGTTGCCTGAGTTGCTCCATAACGAACGTAGACGCCACCTTAACCTGCACCCCCATACTGCCCTCGTCAGCCAGAATACTATGGTAGTCATCGCGGTTTAACTTTCCGTTTATCAGGTTCTGAAGTTCTCCAATGTAGGTGATTTTAAAAATTGCAACGATCAAATCGCTTTTCTTCGTGTTGACCTGAGGTTGCGTTGGTAATAAACATTCGCGGGCCAAACCACCGAATGAATAAAATCACTCCTCAATATCATCGTCAGTCATACAGGCATTTTCCGACTTCGTGAGGCCAAGCGCAGACGCGCCTTCTTTGAGCTCTTCTAGCGTCCACAAAGGCATGTAGAGAGTGCCCTCATTCTTCCTCACTACATTCAACCATTTTTAGTTGGAGCTTGTGATCACCACCATCTGACCTGCCCTCCACATTCTGTCTGGAGGTCCATCGCACAAGAAGAGCACCTTCTTCTCCTCTTCATGAGCCTTTTCTATGGCCGTGTCAACTTGTGTTTCCATTCTGCTGGGCAGCAGCAGCTTCTTAAAACCGCCATTGTCCTCAATGACAGTAGCTTCAGCGATTTTATCCATCACGTATGCCATCGCAATCATCCGTGTGTCCTTCACCCCCGGAAGCGCTGGAAAAGGTACGCGTAAAAGACGGACTTGCCGATGCCTCCAAATGATCCACCACACATCAGATGAAGCACAACAAGTGATTGATTACAGTAGATATACGCGGTCTACCTGGTGTTCCAGCCACCGTCACACACTTCGTCCCGTCGTTCAGCATAGCCTTCACCTTCTGGTAGTAATCCTCGTAGACTCGTGCACGTAGTAAAACCGTTTCTTTTGGTTGTACTCGTGCATGAACGGGAGATACGGCAGCTCCTTCGTGATCCTGATCTCTCCTGCTTCGTCGGGCATTGCTGTTCCTGTAATCGTCTTCCTCTTCTTGCTCAGCGGCTCCTTCTCCATAGAAGAAATTTTGGTTTAAGATTGAATCTATAGCAGATCCACCACGTCTGACTTGACCTTCTTGTTGGAAGATGTCGAATCGTCTCCGTCCTGGGCCCTACTGCGCTTATGCACGGGGGCGTCCACTGCTTCCACCATTTCGAAGCCTTCGTCGTCGTCATCTTCGTCTTGAGCAGAAGCAGCGGCCAGCTTGAGCGCCGCTTGCTTGGCTTCTTCAGCCTTGAGATCTGCTGCCAACTTGGCGATGTCGCCACCCAGCGCGAACAGCTCCGTTGCGTCCTCGCCGAACTCCTCTTCGTCACGATGCAGCACGCGGATGTTGCAGCGGAAGTCCTGCGAGAAATCCTCGACAGAAACAGTGGTATCATGGCGGATACCCTTGCCAGGTAGATCCACGAGCCTTTTCTCCAGATTGACGGCCAGACTCGTCTCAGCGTCCTCACCCTCTTCGTAGATCGTGTTCGAACCGATCGAAATCGTGGGCTCGTTGACACCCAGCTTCTTCTTCAGTACCTGTTCGACCAAGTCGCGCAGCAGCATACGGTTGGTGTCCACAGCCAACTCCACCGTGTGCTTAGAGCACACATAACACTGCGGGTTGGGCTTCTCCAATGCGCTCGGCTGAAGTAGTACACCACGCGCGTTCCACGAGCGGTTGCAGTTCGTGTACTTGCATGCTTCTCCCACCGGCTTTGCTGCCTGCAGAAGACGGAAAGCTTCCAGGACCTGGAAACCAGCCACAATGGCGTTCGTGGTGGCGATAGCTGGGATGATGTTGCCGGCAATACCCTTGCAGCTGTACAGCGACTCCATCGCAATAGAGAATACCGAAGCGCGCAAGTTGGCAGCCGCTGTGACGAACTCCATGGCAGTGGCGTCGTCCTTGTCGAACTCGTAGCTGCCTAAGTTAGCGTGAGACTGCTCACTGCTTAGGATACGAACGATGCACGAAACAAAGCGAGTCACGCACTCTGAGACGATCCACACGTCGCGGTCATTCCAGACTTTTCCGCTGTCTGCTTGGTTTTTAGCTGTAGCATCATTGAGGTTAATCTCTTGGACAATGTTCGAACCGACAACATCCTCCAACACAAGCGGCTCCGGACGCTTGGCCGCCCCTTTGTACGTCTTCATCTCGAGTCTCTTCTTGATCTCGAATTCAAAAAGTCCGCGGAAGACACCGCACGCGTATTCCTGTAGTTTAGTCACGTCGTCAAAGTTCATGTCCGACGCGCGACTGCAGAGGTCCATGAAGGCCGACTTGTCCTCATTGGTTGGGTCTTCCCACAGCATGGAGTCCTCCATCTCGCCAAACAGCAGCTTGTAGCATTCCTTGGCCCACACAATACAGTGCACCATCTTCTCAGGTGTGCTGCGGATCGTGCAGATCGGGTATTGCTTCTGCGTGACCTTGGGGGTGCACTCGTAGCACTCGGTCTCGCCCTTCTTGATGACGGAGACCTGACCCAGGTAACCCGTGGTGCCGCTCTCAATGAGGGGCGTGTTGGTGGCCAGACACAGACGGTTCACGTGTTTGCGTGCGTCCACATTATCCAGCGCGTTGAGCACGAGTGCGAACTGTTGAAAGTACTCGAGGCCGAACTGACTGCTCTTGATGTTTCCGTGGTGTGCCGTGATCTTGGCCTTGGGGTTGAAGCTCGTGGCAATTTCCTTTGCCACGAGAGCCTTGGACTGTCCCACATGCTGCGAACGGAAGAGGAACTGACGGTTCAGGTTCGACACGTCAATTGTGTCCAGGTCGATAAGCTCGATATCCACGAAGCCACTTAGTACCAAGTTTTTGAGCAGCTCGCAGCCGATGCCGCCGGCGCCCACCACCAGGATCTTCGCGCTCTGCACCTTGCTACGCAAGTCCTCTCCCTATACAGACATCAAGAGAGATTAGTCGTGCCTGCAGTTAGTCCCTACATCGCCCTGCACACACGCACCAAGACCGTCGCCATCTTTCAACGCCAAACCAAAGGATTCGGAATTGTTCGTGCAGGACCAAAAATGCAAATTTGGTCAAAAAGAGCTAAAATTGCGCTAATTATAGTCCACAGATCCAAATGGTGGAATTTCCCCCTTTCAAAACAAAAAGAAAAAGGCGCACTGTATCAGGCCAGTCAGTAGGTCTCCCCCAAGCTCTTCCTTGTCCCCCCTTCCTCGCTCTCCTTCCCCACAGGTAAAAGAGCGTGTCCACTCTATCTCGGGATCGGACGCGGCAACGGCTCGCAGAGGCTCACACGTCAGCATGGAGGCCAAGCAGCAGGACGCGCTGGTGGACGTGATCCGCGCTATTATCGGGCCTTGTGACGTCTCGCGCGAGCGCATCCTGGCGCTTCTCGCACAGGCAGACAATGACCCGAACAAGGCTGTGGACTTGTATTTCCAGTCGGAAGCGGCTCATGGCGCCGAATTTAAAGTCAACGACGTGGAAGGCTCGGACGAGGAGGACGGAGACAACATGGCCTGGGCTGAGACTCCCGCTTTGCCCCGTAAAGCCGTCGACGACGCTGCTGAGTGGACACCCAAGGCTGAAGAACTCAGTGGACTTTTGGGTGGAGAAGTCAAGCAGGACGTCATCTTTAACCTGCTTAGCCGCACCAACAACGACCTGAATAAGGCTGTAGAAATTTACTTTGTTGAGAACGGAGCGGACGCAGAGTTTGATGAAGGGAGTGATGAGGAGAGCGAAGCAGCAGCCAAGACGCCGCTGCCCAAGAGCTCTGAAAACGGGACGGAACCTCCGCCATCACCTTCCAGTTCGGCAAGGACAGTCTCACCGCCATCGGGAGCTGTTAAAACGGTTCAGACGCCGTCTGAGTCGTCAGCGGCGCTGCCACAAACTCCGTCGGCGTTGACATCGATTGAGTCGCATCAGTTGACCCCGCTGTCATCGCCAGCTGCTAAGGATATGTCGACCAGCGAGGAATCTAAGGCTGCTGCTCCGGCGGAAAAGACACAGACTGAGGAGGAATCGCTGCATGGACCTGGAACGTACGAAGTGATTATGTCGAGCAGTAATTTCCGCTGGCAGATCGGAAACGTGTTTGGACGTGCGGTGGTCCAACAAGTGCAACCTGGTGGACCTGCGGCTCTTGCTGGTATCCAGAAGTCGGACGTGTTGCTGTCATTCCGTGAAACGGTGCTGAACGAGGAGAACTGTGCTGCGGTGGTACAGCAATTGTCCAAGGAGGTGGGTTTGCAGGTTCCTACTCGCTTTGATTTTTTTTTTTCATTAACGGTTCTTTTGACGATTTTGTGCTATTGGCATTTTTGTGCTTTTGTAGCGTGTTCTTGTTCCTTCGGCGCTTCGTTTCCGTCGTGCATCAGACTCGCACACACCTCAGCAGTCTACGCCAAAGGCTAATGGTTTGCCCTCTGCTACTTCGACAAAATCACTCCCGCGGGACAGCGACGGCGATGTAGTAATGACGTCGGTGGATGGTGACGCAGCTGCTAAGGGTCCTGTTGGTCCGAGGTACGGTCTACAAGTCCTGTGCCAGGCTGTGGAGTCAATGCAAGATGCTGTAGCTGGCCCTTCAGCAGTGGAGTTCAAGGTATTGGTTGATCTACTGCTCAATTCAGAATTTAGCTTGGACCGCGCTGTGAACACGTTCCTGACCGAGGACCGCATCGTAAGCGACTTTCGTGGAATTATTGGGTTTGATTGGGACCCCGATCAGCCTATTTCCACGGTAATGGGTGCCAATAGGCCCTACGCTGCGTCCATTCCTGCAGGGCCACTAGGACTTACGGTTGAAAACATCCTGGAGCGAACGATCGTTGTGGACATTAAATCTGGAGGTGCTGCTGAGCGCGCAAATGTAAAACGCTCGAGCTGGCTCGTTGGGCTGAATGGCCAGCGAGTCACACAACTGACTCATAAGGAAACATTGCGCTTAATTGAGACCGCTACGCGACCACTGCAGCTGGAACTCGTTATCGTTCCTCCGGATGACTACAAGGCACTCCGTAGGCAGCTGTCCATGAACATTCGTCAGCAGAAAACGGAACGTCCGATTCCAGAGCAGGACCGAATGTCCTTCCGTGTCTTCCAGATGAAGATCCATCAGGGTGTGCTGGCCTTTCCAAAGCTTGTGACGAAGGCCGTCTTCCAGTACCTCAGCACAGAGGAGTATCACCCCCCTACAATGGACCAGCAATACCCGAATCCGCTAGACAGATTACTACTGGCAAACGAGGCTTGGGACGCTGCTTTGTTGCAGGATATTGAGAGCATGGAGGAGGAGCGGGCTGGAGAGATGTGCGCAGAACGCCGATTCTTACTGAACCTGTTTGCTTCCATTCACGACTATGATGATAAGGGTGAAAGCACTGTTATCAGGACTATTCAGTTCCTTGGGTGGCTTGCGGTGCGCACGGCGAAAATGCAACAATTTGTGGATGCAAAGGAGCCAAAGGATGCTGACAGCGACCGATCTAGCAGACGTCATCGTTACGAATTGTTACTTGCGGTGGTGCTCCATGTACTCGAGAGCTTATCGATTATTGAAAATCATGCTACATGGGATGTTATGGTGAACGCGCTGAAGATGCTGCTCCTTTCTTTGACGGACGTCGACGTGGGCAAGCTGCTTGTGCCGATGTTTGCGCGGCTCAGCATTAGCTCAAGCCCCACGGCAAGAATTGTACCTGTGGCGCTTCTTTCGATGGTCTATCCACACGTACGTGGCGATGTTCGTGTTCAACTCCGCGGCATGCTTGACCGCATGTGCAACGATGATAATCCGCTGGTGCGTCGCGCTGTAACTTCTGTTATTGGCGACCTGGCCGCAGCGGGTGGTTCTTCTGTGGCGTCTTGGACTGTTCAACTCCTAGAAAAGTCGACTGCGGATAGCCATGACATCGTTCGAATTTTCGCTGTGAAAAGCTGCATTACGCTGGCCACCACCCTGCGCCGTCTACTCCTCGAGGACCGGGACAAGTCGCCGGAGGAGGCTGAGCAGGCTCTACGTCTGCTATATTGTCAGATGGTGCCTATGGTGAACACATACACGTCAGATTCCTCGTGGCAAGTGCGGTTGGAAACTGCGCGCACTTTACCAGCGTTCTGCCTAGCGTTTGGTGCGGAGTACACTGATGTTTTCGTCGATCATTTTGTGTCGATGGTTGGTGATCCTACTGTAGAAGTTCGCCGCGCCTGTGCAGAAGGTGCTTTCCTTCTTGGTGAGGCGCTCAGGGATATCGCTTTGCAGCAAATATCTAGCCAAAAGCCGGACGATTCAGCGACACAAGACGATGGAAATACGCCTAACAGCGTATCGTCAAGTGAGAGCTCCGAGTTTGTCGTTGCGGCACAAGTCAAATTTGTGCGCAGTGTCTTGCCGGCTACATACACGCTTTCGACTGACGTGTCCGTGGCTGTAAGGCTGTCTTTGGCTCAGTCTGTTGGTCGCTCGCTTCAGTTTATCGGCAGTAACTACTACGATGAGCTCGTCCCGATTTTTACACAGTTCCTGGACGAAAGTCAAGACGCAACTGTGCGTGCGTCGCTCTTGGAAGAGATGGCGCGGCACTGTGACAGCTCGTCGGATACTGTGACCGCCATGATTTTCCCAGCCATCCAGGCCCTCCGTACTTCCGTCCAATGGCGAGTGCGTGTCAAGTTTGTTCATTGTGTGGCTGCCTGGGCTGAGCGTGATGATGGTGCGGCACTGCCTGGCGACTTTGCTGATGCGTGCTTAGAGCTCTTGGGCGACGCGGTTAACGAAGTCCGTGCAGTGGTGTGCGAAAAACTTCCCTCACTGGGGAAGTCGTTAGGTAGTGAGTGGGTGGCTGAGAAGTGCGTGCCGCGTGTGTCAGTGTGCCTTCATTCCACATTCCATGGGCGGCTTACGGGGTTACTGGCAGTGGAGCTCCTTGCATCCGAACTGCAGAAGATGGATAAATTAAGGGACGTCATCGAAATGGTGCTGGAACAGTGCACATCCAAGACGGCAAACCTGCGTTTCCGTGCGCTTCGGACCCTTGGACTAATCGTACCGAGGCTGAACGACCCAGCGACCACTGAAAGCACTCTAGAGATTGTCCGTCCTCTAGCACGGGCCGAGACGGAAGCGGACCCGGATGTACGCGAAGCTGCTGAAGCTACGCAGGCGCTGCTGGAGTCCGTGCTGAACTAGTGAATTGACTCGCCGTAAAGCTCAAATTAATCCTCGTTATGAGATCCTGCCTTGAAGTGAGCCTTCGGCAGTAAACCGCACCAGAACCCGTCTACTACTTAGTATTTTTTTAGATACTGTTCTTATGACGCCAAAGTTCGATTTCCATCGATGTTTAGTGGTCTTCACTTCCGTTCTAGCGAAGGACGATGAGTCGAGTTGCTGAAGTTCGTCCATTTACTATTGGAAGGGGAGACAACTGGCTAACCGAGTCCGCGCTCTGAGAGGAAAGTTTCTGACGGACCTGGAAACTCGGAGTACTCGTTGGAGGAAGAAAGTCATACAACCGTGCACAGTGTGCAGATTTCGCCCGTGAAACCTATTTCGACAAAGAATGCTCTTGTGGCGTGGTTCTCGAAATACTACATCGTGCTGTTCTACTTCTCAATTTCGCTGGCGATTTTGGTTTTTCTGCACTATTTGAGCTTCTTTGCGGCGTCCATGGAGGACGGAAGCCAACCCGATTTCCTAAGTTGTCGCTCTTGGGGTTTCGGAACGTCCTGCGGCTTGTGGGGAGTGGACTGCCGCCCATTTGAATCCGAGTGGACAGCTTTCAGGTGCCCCACACGCTGCACTTTAGGTAAATTACGTCTCCTTCATGGTTTGGGTCAATTTATTTTTTAATTGTTTTGATTCTGATGCTTTGCGTAGATCAATCCTCGTCGTTGGCTGTTTATGGATCTACCCTTACAGGTATAGTTGATCACGTAACACCTTGCTGTAACTTCGAGCTTACTTACGTTTTGCCTTGACAGAGCTGATTCGAGAATATGCCGTGCAGCGGCCCACGCTGGCGTTGTTGGTCCCAACGGTGGATGTGCATTATATCGTTTTGCAGGTAAATCTCTTATTTATCTATTAACTTTACTGCTTCGATCTTTGACTCGGTCCATGTAGGTGCTGCTAACGTATTTTATTCATCCATGGCAAACGGTGTAACAACGAAGGAATTTTTATCGTGGTTTCCGAAGACGATCGAGTTTAAAGAAGCATCCAGCACTTACTGCAGTGATCTTTCGTGGTGGATTCTCAGTGTAGGGTTTATAGCCACAGCAGGCTTCGGTATTCTACCCCGCGTGACATCCACTGTCATGTTTTACTTGCTAGTGACATGGGGCTTCTTCTATACGAGACTTATCGGCCAACCTTCGAGCCAAGACTATGGTGGCATCACGATTAATTCGTACGGTGAGGTGACAATTTTGTTGGCTGCAACGAGTGTGGCATACCGAATTGCAGCGTCAAACACATTTCGCGGGTGGAAATCACTGACGCTGAAACGGCGAATTGTAATGTGGACACTGTGCTATGGTCCCATTTCACGTGATGATCAACATGAATCTCATCGGATACATCCCATGGCTTAATGTTGATCTTGGAGGCTACGAAGAGATGCACGTTAATGCAGGCACATACGTTGTATTCACTCTGGCGGGCATATACCGCGGTGGAATATGGAAGAAGTATGCTGTGATGTACGTGACTGTGGTTACATTGGTGCTTGTGTCGTGGGGCTTGTTTCCGTCAACGTCATTCCACCTTCACCACACAATGCTAGGAGCTTTCAGCATCCCCATCACTGCTTTTCCGACTCCTGCTGCAGCGTTTTCTCAGGCACTTGGTTTAGGCTGCTTCATACAGGGCTACGCCAGGTGGGGTTGGTATTCCTATCTCGACACCATATGTATGTACCTTCATATTTTTCGAATGCAGTCAACAGTATTATACATTGACGACTAACCGTTTGGCGTTTACCACTACAGCTACGTATCTGACAATTGAGGTTCCAGAAAATGCGCCAAACACAACGAATGTGACTTCGTCTGGAGTCACAGTGGTTTGGGGACCCCTCGAGTCTGTACAAGCGTATTCACTTCGGCTCAACCGAGTAGAAGTCTATCGTGGTGTAGACACATTCACCGTCATCTCCAATCTGAAACGGAACATTACCTACTTCGTTGGTGTTGCTGGAGTCGTGAGCTGGGGCATTGATGGTCGAGTTGGCCCTCTATCGAACTTCACAATGCTTGACGCGTAACCTTTTTATCAATGAAAATGTCATTTGGTTTGTTAGTTTCTTGAACAGAACACTTCCTTTCAACAGACCGCCAACATTTCCATTGGAAATTTTCCAAAATACATATAGGGATTTTTTGGAATCAGATTTTAATCTAATTAAAATTGGCGGTTCCTGAATTATTAACTCAGAAACTCGTTTTGTATTATTTTGCGATGGAGTCGAGTTGTGCACTTCGAGTCTGCATTGCGCAGCTCCACAGCTCGGCGGTGGCGTTCGATGCACAGATTCGCGGTTACCGCCTGGGTCATGCACGTTTCATCCGCGTTCAAGTGGTGGGGGTGCTGGTGAAGCGGCATGGCACGCAGCTGAAGCTTGGTTTGAAAAAATAAAATAAAAATTGCACTTTGCTTACAAATACTAATTGTACTTGTGGATATGCAGATGATGGCACGGGATTGCTGGATGTGAAACTTGTGCCAAGAGACAGCGGGTCTCACCAGCAAGAACTGCAATTGGGGGCATTGGTGGGTAATATTTTTTGTTGAATTGACAAATGTTGGTCCTCATTGGAACTGGTGGATGTAGGTGGAGTGTGTCGGAAATATTGAGGATCCGTGGCCACCGTCGGATATGACCCGCAGTCGACGCTGGATGAATGCAACGCAGTGAGTAATTTGTTACAGTTACAATGGATGAGCCACTTAGCTGACAGATTCTTTGTGTAGTTTTCATGAAATCCACGATCGCAACGTTGAGACGCTAAGGATGCTCGAGGTCATGCATCTGTACGTGCTCATATCAGAGTACTATTTGTTCCAACTTGACATGCTGACGTGTGGTTACCTTGGCTGTTGGAAGGTACAAAAATGACTACGCGGTTCCCCATTCTTCACAGCCTGCTCAGCTTGAGCTGCTAGCATTTCCACCGATCAACGAGAGCAATGAAGGGCAGAGTGCTGTGGCAGATTCCGAGCAAAATGCTGCTGCACAGCAGCATGCAAACGGTCATCATGCGAACCCGGCTGGTGTTGCTACCACTCTCATTGAGAAGCCCTGGGAGCAGCGAAATGGTGGTGCTCCAGGTCTGGATGGAGGCATACCTCCAGCAGACTATCAGTTTGCTCTTCCGGAAAGAGACCAACAGCTGATCGAGCAAGGATCCAAGTCTCTTGAGATTCGGTACGACTTCCGTCAATACTTGATAAGCTTGGGAAACCGAACCAGGCCTACTCACAAAATTTGTGCCACTGCAGATTAAATGTCGCGCCTTACTCAATCATTCACGTGAATGACCGGATCACCATCAACGGCAAAATTTCAACCACGGTCGTTGCAATTCGCAAGTATGCGAGCCTGCAATCCATTCTGGAAGCTGAGAATGTGAGTGCACTACTCCCTCAAAGCTCTTTTGTTGGAGCAGGAACTTTCAATGCGGCAGCCACGGTGGAGTGTCATTACCGCCAGTTCTTCAGCACGGAGGAGGAAGAACACTATGGCCTTGTAGTTTTTCAACTGGCTGTAGGTTCGACGCCAAAATCGCAAGAAGAATGGAGCGGTAAGTTATGCGTTGGGTAATATTTGCAAATGTCAGGGGTGTCTAACGTGTGTTTTCTGTCTACATGCGCAGCGTTAGTTCTTCGTCAACTGGAGGCAAAGAGAAACGTTGGGTGCTCGGTAGCAGACCTGCGTTTTGCATTTCCTTCTCTGCCTGTCGACCAGATCACTGAGGTTCTTACGAATGTGAGTCATTGTAGTTATGAAGTTGACGCCGCGTGCTGCTGACGATTTGTATGGTGTATTTATTTCTTAGCTGCAATGGGATGCGTTGGTCGTCTGCATGAACGACAAGTATCGGCTGGTTTGATCAAGTAACTGCGAATGCGAACAGACTTCAAGATTCATTAGTTCAACTTACTGTGCATCATCGGCTGTATTTATGTTACTTCGAATAGCGATTCTGAATCCAGGGGTGCTTGGCCGCGTCTTCTAAGCTCATTCGATCGCTCGGTTTCCACTTCAGTAGCCCAGCAATGAAATTCTTGGCGCTCTCAGAAACTAGCGGGGTTGGCGGGAAATGGTAATCCGTGAGTTCGATTCGCTTGTACATCTCCATTTGGTTTTCACAGTAGAACGGTGTCGAGCCAACCAGCAGCTCATACGTGAGAACACCCAGACTCCACGAGTCCGTCCGATAATCGTAAGGCTTTCCCATGACCATTTCCGGGCTCAGATAATCTGGGGTCCCGCAAAATGTCTCGCGGAGATTGTAGGGCTTAGGCGCATGCACTGACCATCCAAAATCAGCCAGCTTGATGGTTTTGTTGTAACCTAGCAGAAGATTTTCAGGCTGCAAAATGACCAAGTCAGTTTTGCACAGTAGGGACTAATTGTTGTAACTCAAAAGCATACCTTGATGTCACGATGAATCACGTTGCAGCTGTGGCAGTACTTGAGAGCCTCCACTACTTGAGCAACGTAGTGTGATGCCACAGCGTCGGAGAAATATTTTTCTCTGGCCAACTCTTTGTAGAGTTCTCCATACGGCGCATACTCGAGCACTAAATAAATACACGAGTCGTCGTAGAAGTAGCCATGCATGCGCAGAACGTTTGGATGACGAAGCCGCACTTGAATCTCGACCTCACGCTTCAGATTACTGGCGCCACCATCACGAGTCAGCGGGGACTTAAAGAGGACCTACCAATACACCTCGTGTTAGCAGAACGTAGCAACAGTGCTAAAGTTTGACTTATGCACGCTTACCTTTAGAGCGACAGTGACGTTTGAGCATTTCTCCTTCGCCAGATACACGTTTCCGAACTTGCCTTGACCCAGATTCTTCGTCACCGTGAAGTCATCCATTTCCCACTTGGGATTTCCTGCTAGCCGCTCGCTAAGAGATTGGGCCGGCTTTGAATCGTCAAGAGAGTTGCGACTGGAAATACTCTTACGAGATATCGGGAGTTCTAAGCTTGACCGTGTCGGCTGTTGCGCTGGATCCACAGGAACACGCTCGGGAAAAACCAATTTACGGTCGGGCCTCGGACTCTCCACTTTAGCGTTTGCACTGTTCTTGTTCTCTATCGATTTCACAACCACACTCAGAGGTTGTTGCAGCTCCTCTTTTACCCGCAACGCATGAATTGACACGGACTTGAGCGGTTTTGGACTCACTTCACTTTTCACGTCACTCTCCTTCCCTGTGTGTGGCACGCGAAGTGCCGCGCCAATGTTACCAATTGAAATGGTTTCTCTCGAAGACGCATTTCCTTCCTCCTTCACACTCGCTTCTTTATACGACGTCACAACCTGCACAGAACCTGCACTTTCGTCACTCTTTCTCCGTTGTGCCAGCACGCTGACACGTCGTGGACCCGGCACAATCTCGGGCGTTGCACCGTCAGTATCACCATCCATGCCTCCGTCATCACTCTCCTGTTGCAGGAGCCTTGTGGGTGTCAGTATCCGCTGTGCTCCACCTGCCAACGACGGTACATTGGAACTTGGAGAGATATAACTCCGTCTCCTCCGTCGTTTCTTGCTAGCAGGCCCATCTCCACTGTTCAAGCTTCTGTCTGCTGCGGTTCTATCCGTCTCTGTTCCTGTGTCGCTGCTGGCTTTTGCCGGTGTCTTGTACAACAGCTTGGGACCTTTCTCCAGCTCGTTAATGGACTCTAACGGCGCTGGTTCACGTGAAACTCGACGCGCTGCAACTGGCACCGATCGTTGTGGCATCTCTCGCTGTTTAGAGGCTACACGCGTGCGCACTGGAGCTTCGTGGGTCGTTCTGTGAGGAAATATGAGAGTTTAGACGGCGTTATTGTCGCACTTGGGGATTGTATAGATGATTTACCTGTGCGAGAGCACGCGACGCGCTGATCTAGTGGACTTGACGGCCTCGTGCTGCTTCTGGCGCAGCTTCTCCTCGCGCCATCGCTCCAGCGCGAGCCGCCGACTGTCCGCCATCCTCGCCAGTGAAGAGATGGCGAGATGCGGAAAAGAGCGCGCGAAATTTGAACTTGATTTGCCGCGCTTTCTATTTTGAATTTCTAAGTTGTATTGTGAATTTCTAAGTGGTATTGTGAATTTCTAAAGAAATACAATTGGCTTCACCATTTCGACCATGAAGCAGAGGTCCAAACGCTAGACACCAGGTGTCCGTACCCGGCCGAACCAACACCCCGACATGTTTTGGATGTCCGTGGTCAACCGTACGAACCTATCGGGCAACCGTGGGTGACCGAAATATTGGTATCGGTCAACCGAAGAAATTCTTTAGCCAGAGGTTTGCTTAGCTTTTCGACAGCACATCTGCATTTGACAGAGCGACAAGTGTATTGTTCGCCACCAAGGGACTCAACACCTTTTCTTCGGGACTGGGGACTTGTGTAGGGCACAACAAACCCGTAATGTTGTCGGCTATTGGCAGTGAAATCCCGTTAGGGGGATTTCGGCTATCGAAAACCATCCGTTGAGATTGCTAGGTTATCCGTACCGGTCCATGGTCAACTAGGAAAAAGTGTTCGGTTTACCGCACTCGTCCGTGGTTACGGTCAAACTTTATCCGTTCGGGTACGGTTGCCCGATTGCGACCTCTGTCATGAAGACACGAAGCTACTTCGTTACTACGTCTTGTATTAATACGACTTTATAATGCTGCTCGCATTGCACCAAACCAAGATGTATCGAAGGTCACTCGTCACTAACAAACTCAACCATATCCTGTTGTGATAAGGCTTCACCTCGTACGGTTCGTCGCACTTCCTCATTCTTTGACTCAGAGACGCGACTTCGACGCAGACTCACGCGCGATCTCGTCGCGGATCGGACGTAACAACTCGTGCAACGCCACCTTGTCCGACGAGTGATTCAACGGGTCGTGTTGAGCAGACCCATACAGAGCCTCGTACACGTTGCCGTCGTAGCGACCCAGAGTCGAGTTCAACGTGTGGTCCGAGAAGTTGAACCCGTCCACGAGCGTCACGGCGTGCGGACGGATGAGCTTGAGTAGGTCCTCGATGTTGGCCCGAATGATCGGCATGTCGTTGGGGAAGACGCATCCACTCTCCATAAACTCTCCAGCAGCGGCTTCAAGCTGCGTGAGTGCAAAAAGTTGGCAGAGAAGATGAAGCACTGGTAAAATCTCTACCGACGCAGAACCAACAGCCTCCACGAAATTGTTCACCAAGACGAGATAGGTGTACGCGTTCGACAACTTGTAGCAGTGCATCGAATTGTTCTGGATACCGGCGGCGACGGATGGTTCCTTTGAAACCTTGCTCACAAGTTCACGCAACGAGTGCAGGAAGCGTTGCTGGAAAACGTCGACGTACGTTCCAAGCTGCAGCCACTGAGCCTTGCTACGAGGTTGCACACGCGAAGGGTTTCCAATATTGGCGATGAACTGCATCGCTGAAGGAAGACGGCCACTCGATTGGAACTGGCCGTGAACTTTCAGCAACGCTCGCGCCGTCTAACCATAAGAAGCGTTGTTAGTGTAGCTCATTGCAGTTGATAATGTGAAGAAATGTTACATACCTGCTGGCAGAGAACAAAGTTCTCACCTTCAGCCGTCACCATTTGAAGGATGTCACCAAGAAGAACTGGAAGACCTGCGCAAATGAAGTAAGTGGTGAGCAATGGGTCGAAACAAACAATTAACTTTCAAGCACAGTTGGCTTACCGCTCGACAGGAGATATCCGTGTCCACCGCAAGCCTGTAAGTGACCACGGTCATCATGTCAGCACCTACACTAGAGAAATGACATCGATAACGAAGATAAACGTACCCTACGGCAGGTCTCAATACCATTGCAAGCAATTTCAGACGTGAGCACCTTGAGTCCGCAGCTCATCGCATGTCCCACAACAAGCATGCTCGGGTCACCTTGCTTGATCTGATCAGCCAGTTGCACCGAGAACGCATCTACTTGGTTACCTAGAAAACAAGAACCAGTGCGTTGTTAGTCGATGCGACTGCGAATATCAAACAGAAAAGCCCTTTTACCAGTTAAAGTGATGGCGTACGCCGCAGCAAGCAACGGGAACAACCGGTACTGTTGCGTTTGGTAGTCCAGCACACTCAGCTCCTCTTTCGAGTCCGGATTGTTAGCATCGTAACCTTGGTGTCGAACGCCAGAGTAGCGGATAGTGATAGTGCACGCTTTGGCCAGTGCCAGACCACTGGAACGAACGTATGACATTCGGGTCTGCAACATGGTGAAATACAGCACTTCCTGCGGCACATCCGAGTTCTTCATGTACTTCCCTGCACGGGTGACGGTCGCAACACGCATACCCATTTGGTCACGAGGGATCCTCACGTGGTCGAACGTGCAGTATCCGTTGTCCACATTGTTGAATCCGATCTTCGGACCGATGTCGCCCAACGTCACACCAGCCATTGCGTCGTGTGTCTCCAAGTCACGTAGCTGCACCATGAAGTTGTGCACGCCGTAATCCTTGCCATCCAGCAGTAGTCGAGCATACACCACACCGAAGTTGGCAGTACGAGCCAATGCACCTGGCCACCATTTCATAGAGGTCAACGTAGGCGAGTGGATCTCGAACTCGTCCGTTGCGGGGATGTACGTGGCTGTAGTCTCAAGTCCACGGACATTGGATCCGTGGCCAAGCTCCGTCTGTGCGTAGCACCCGACCATACGCCACTGCTTAGCCATCTTCATCCACTTTGCCTGCTGCTCGTCCGTGAACAATAGTCTCAAGTTCTTGAAGAACATCCCAGTGTGCAGAGCAGTTGAGGACGGACAACCCGTGAAGCCTTGTAGTACGACATGCAGTAGTGCCGTGTCTTCCTCACTGAGGTTATTGCGGTGAGCAATGATCTCAGCTTTTCCAGCCATTTGCGTGGCACGCTTGTACTGCTCACCTCGAGTGAGGTAGTACATCTTCTCATGATTGAAAATGGGGTCTTGAACCAGCATTTTCTCTAGACGTTCGAGCTTCTCCACATTGCCCTTGCTCTGGTGCAGGACGTACGCTAACTCCCTCGACGGCACGCGACTCTTGCGGCGTTCAGCATCCAACGGCGACGACATGGTGATGGTCTCGAGGGTGCAAATCACGGCGCGAATTCAGAAATGAACCTCCAGGTCGAAGCTGATGGTTGCGAAGTCTGTTTACTCGACACGTACGCTGCAGTTGAAGTTTGTCATTGTGACTTGGACAACGTATTGACCATATTGAAGTTGGCACACGTCAAAGACGCCAATGCATTTGCCTTCCTGTCATAATCGAGATTTATTTGCAAGACCACACACAGAAATGTTACTTGGGGGACGCAAAGGACTTCTTCATTGTTCAAAAACGTAACGTCATGCAAGTTTGGGCTACTTCACTAACATTTCAAGCCCTAGGATGTTGCCGCTTACAGACGCGACTTCGAGATCTCGTCGCGGATCGGACGCAACAACTCGTGCAACGCCACCTTGTCAGACGAGTGGTTCAACGGGTCGTGTTGCGCAGACCCATACAGAGCCTCGTACACGTTGCCGTCGTAGCGACCCAGAGTCGAGTTCAACGTGTGGTCCGAGAAGTTGAACCCGTCCACGAGCGTCACGGCGTGCGGACGGATGAGCTTAAGGAGTTCCTCGATGTTAGTGCGGATGATCGGCATCTCGCTGGGGGAGACACACCCACTCTCCATAAACTCTCCAGCGGTCGCTTCAAGCTGAGTAAGGGCGAACAAGTGGCAGAGCAGACGCACAACGTTCAGAATCGCCGGAGATGACAGGAATTCCGAAGAAAGTGTCGATGGAGCCTGAACAGCCTCAGCAAAGGTCTTGACGATCACTAAGTTGGCGTACGAGTTGGTCAGTGTCAACGTGTCCATCGAGTTGTTCTGCAAGCCGGCAGTGACGGAAGTCTCCGTAGAAATCTTCTGTACGTAGGAGCGAAGCTGGAACAGGAAACGCTGCTCAAAAGCCGCCACGTAGGTTTGCGGCTCAAGCCACTGTTTCTTGGTGCGAGTGGTTGCATTCGGCAACTTGTCGATATTTGCGAGGAATGCCATCGGCTCAGGCACCTTGCCGGTTTTCTTGTATGAGGCCAGAATCTTGAGCAGAGCGCGAGCAGTCTATAATTCCGCCACGATCTCATCAGTTTGGGATGCCATGCATCAGCGTACGATTCATTATCACCACAAACCTGAATAGAAAGCACCAGATTGTCTCCTTCCGTGGTGACAGTCTGCGCAGCGTCTCCCAACAAAATCTGCACGAAAACATGAAAACAACAGAGCGCTTAGTTTGACTGTGGGTCGACTTCTGAAGTAGCGTAGAGGTGTACCGGCAAGCCTGCAAAGCAATAAAGCGGGTCATCGTGAGAATTGTGCATAAGTAAGAATTAATGCACTGCTGCCTTACCACTTGAAAGCAGATAGCCATGGCCACCGCAAGCCTGAAGAACGTACAGACATCAGCAAAGTACAAGTTAGATGCACTTCGTTTCCTGATCAGTTGTTCTGAACGATCCATCGTACCCGGCGAGCAGTCTCGATACCGGCAGTGGCAAGATCCGTCGTGAGGACCTTGAGTCCACAGCTCATGACGTGGCCAACGGTAAGCAGACTCACATCACCACGCTTGGTCTGCTCAGACAGTGCAGCAGCGAAGTCATCCACGCGGTTTCCTACAGTCACATTTAAAGTATCATGTCAGTGTTAGGCCACCACAGTATCAATATGACTCAGAGACGTACCTGTCAGCATGATAGCGTACGAGGCAGCAAGGAGCGGGAACAACCGGTACTGCTGCGTCTGGTAATCCAGCACACTCAGCTCCTCCTTGGACTTCGGGTTGTTAGCATCGTATCCTTGTTGGCGAACAGCCGAGTAGCGAATAGTGATAGTGCACGCCTTGGCCAAGTTGATACCCGCAGACCGGATAAACACCATGCGCGTCTGCAACATAGTGAAGTACAGCACCTCCTGTGGAACACCGGAATTCTTCACGTACTTGCCCTCACGTGTCAACGTGGCGAACCGCATGCCCATATGCAGTCGTGGGATACGGACACGGTTGAACGTGCAGTATCCGTTGTCCACATTGTTGAATCCGATCTTCGGACCGATGTCGCCCAACGTCACACCAGCCATTGCGTCGTGTGTCTCCAAGTCACGTAGCTGCACCATGAAGTTGTGCACGCCGTAATCCTTGCCATCCAGCAGTAGTCGAGCATACACCACACCGAAGTTGGCAGTACGAGCCAATGCACCTGGCCACCATTTCATAGAGGTCAACGTAGGCGAGTGGATCTCGAACTCGTCCGTTGCGGGGATATACGTGGCTGTAGTCTCAAGTCCACGGACATTGGATCCGTGGCCGATCTCCGTCTGGGCGTAGCACCCGACCATACGCCACTGCTTGGCCATCTCCATCCACTTCGTCTGTTGCTCGTCTGTGAACAATAGTCCCAAGTTCTTGATGAACATTAGCGTGTGCAGTGTCGTGGACGCTGAGCAACTCGTGATGCCCTGGAAGATGAGACGCAGCTGCTCCGTGTCTTCATCGCTCAAGCGGTGGCGGCGTGCGAGGATTTCCACTCTGGCTGACATCTGCAGGGCGCGTTTGTATTGCTCACCTCGAGTCAGGTAGTTCATCTTCTCGTGGTTGAACACGGGGTCTTGGACCAGCAGCTGCTCCAGACGCTCCAGATTCTCCACGTTGTGCTTGCTCTTGTGCAGCACGAACGCCAGCTCGCACGCGGATACGGGACTGCACTTGCGCTCAAGGTCTAGACGATTGGATGACATAGTAGCACCTACTTAGAGAAGGAGTGCTCGCTACTCGGCCAATGCGGAAATGAACAATCGATCTTCAAGAACGAATGTCTGGTGCCAAAAAGTGTGTTGACTTGACAATGACATCATAAAAGGGATGGGAATGAATCTGCGACGTGTGAAAAAGCTGGGTTTGCAGTCTTGGCAGATGGCACTGCATGTAGCATTGCCATGAAGCCCAATGTTCTGCTAGATGGTGCTAAATAACAAAGAGACCAAGCAAAGTGTGCAAGACGATGCTGCCGACAAGTTGTTGCCAGCACTACATGTACTCAGAGTACAGGATACTCTTTGCCAAAAGAGTTGTTGGTTCCTGGATGCTCCTGGAAACGATGTTACAGGTTGAAGGCATTTTGTTGACAAGACACTCAGCGCCTCGATGTTGGGTTTGACGTGGTTGGCTAGGTCCAAGATTCCAATGGAGCTTCTCGAAAACGGAAATGGTCTACTGGTAGTGGTTTGATTGACAAAAGTACGAACTACTGCTCTGAACAAGATTCGGTTTCTATGGGTCACATTGCTCAGTTGAACTCCATCAGCTCCTGGGCGTCTAACGTGCGTTCACGGAGCTTCTTGGTCGACTTCTTCGGATACATGGGGCGCGAATACATCGGAAAATTGTAGACACTGGCCAAACCATTCTCTTCTTCGTCATCGCCAGCCATACTTTTCGTACCGCCGTAGCTTGTTGAGGACAAGCTTGTCAGCTCACCGAGGTTGTCATGTACGCCTCCCCCTAACTGAGGCAGATAGCGAGGCAAGGTTTGCTGCGAGAGCATGACCTGTCGTGACACGGGTCGGACCATTGCGATGCCACTAGCAGGCAGCCCCACATTTGTCGAAATGTCCCCACCGTACGATGTCTTCTTTTTGCTACACCCACCGCTCGTAGGCTTCGGGAGGTGGTTGCCCCCTTTCTTGCGGCTCTTACGACGCCCGCTTAAAGTACTCATAGCTCCACCATCGTCATCTTTCGGAGCTGCACATTCGCTCGGTTGCCACAATGCAGCAACGGATACCCCTGAAATGTCTTCTACCGAGTCGGTCAATTTCTTCAAGCTGCTGCTGCTTGTCGAGTGGCCGTTTCCACCCCTTTCGTCCTTTCGACTCCGCCTGCTCCCTGATCGGCGTTTGTCTTTCATAAGCGGCGGATTCTTCTCTTCTGCCTTTGATATTCCTCGACTCGACATCCAGCACTTGCTCCGGGAAGTTTCGTACGACTCGGATAACCAACGGGTTGCAATGTCATCTTCCGCTGTCATAGATCCTGTTTGCTGCTTCTCGCTCAGATTGAATTGTAAGGGCTTGACCTCTGGTGCTGTACTTGTTGCTGTTGTGAGGAAGGAGTTGGTGGAGCTGGGGTCCACAGAAGCGGAATACGAGAGCCCTTCAAAGTATGGGTGCTTCACGCACTCTTCGCTTGTAAACCGATCTTCAGGACACAACTGAATCGTGCCTTCTAAGAAATTGATTGCCTTCTTCGACACCCGCCCACAGTATCGTCGATTCAGCGTTTCTGGTACTTTCACTTCTGGAATCTTCAGCCCAGAGAAGCGAGGGTTTGTCGCGAACAGCTCCATGTGCCGCTTCTGAAGAGGACCCAGCATTTTCTGGATCAGGTACAGCTGATCGATTTCACTTTCCCCTGGAAACATAGGTTGACCTTCCATGAGCTCCCCCATAATGCACCCGATCGCCCAGATATCCACAGACCTGGAGTACTTGGTATCCCCGAGTAGGAGCTCTGGAGCACGATACCACCGCGTAGCAACATACTCCGTCAAGTCGGATGGGTTCCCGTTGCTAGCGATAGATCGTGCGAAGCCAAAGTCGCAAAGACGAAGTGAGTGGTCACCGTTGGATGTGTTCACGAGCAAGTTCTCTGGTTTGATGTCGCGATGTACAACATTGTTTGTGTGGCAGTAATGAATTGCGCAGCACAACTGAAAAATGTAGGTGCGCACGAGCTCGTTGTCAACACCGTTGGGTTTCTCTTCTAATACCTCCAGCAGATTCTTCTCCACGTACTCGAACACAAGGTACAGTCGACCTTTTCGGCGGAAAGCCTCCTTCAGTGCAACGATGTTTCCGTGTTTCAGGAAGCGCAGCATCTTCACTTCACGCAGCGTCGTCTTGCGCACCATGGGGTCATCATCCTCGTTCTCTTTGAACTTCTTGATAGCCACCGTCTCGTTGGTCTCTTTGTTGTGGCACTTGAGCACTACGCCATAAGCACCCTCTCCTATAACGCCGAGCACTTCGTACTTGTTCATCGCTGCAGTCCGCCTACTTTCGACAGCGAAGACTTGCGTGAAACACAAGGCTAAGCAAGTTCCGATCCATAGCGCTGTCACTCAGCAGCCTTGTTTTTAGAACGCTGGCCAACTTCAGCAAAAATAACACGGAGGACTGCTTGGTCCGTTTCGGTGAGCCATATCTCTTCAACGCCATGGGTTTGATGATGCCCAACTAACCCGAGATTAGATTGAGTTCCATTGACTTCAGCAAAGCCGTGGTATATTTGTCTTCAGAAGTATCCACAGCACCTTGCACGTCTTGGTCAATGTATGGTCGGCATCTGATTACATGGTCTCTTCGGCGCTACTGAGAAGCAAATTTCTGTTTCTTCGGATTCCTTTGCGGTGATTCTGTGGTCTGGCGCTTTGTTGCGGCTACTTGCGCAGGACTCTTCCATCCTGGCATCGTCGCGCTCAAATACTTGTCCATGGACGCCTTCCACTTCTGCCGGGCATAATCGCTAAAACGGCCTTGTACGTGCTCAAACATTTTGGCATAGGGATCGTCGGGGTCCTCTGGAGGTGAAGACCGAACAATCGGTGGAGGTCCAGGAGCCTTCGGTGGGCTCTCTAGTGTTCCCTTACTTCTTCGCTCCTGGCGCTCTACGACCTTCGAGAGTTGTGATATCGTCGCCTTCGCTTTAATCTTGCTGTCTAATCCGCCGACATACGCCTCCACGTGATGCCCATCTTCTAGCTCTGTGGCAAAGTGCAATTTGTACGCAGGATTCCCATGCACGGGATTCGCCTTGACTGAGAGACGAATCTGAGGAGTCGAGCGTGCTGTTTTCGCTTCATTGCTCTGATGCTTATCGTTCGGACTAATTGGCGTCCCAGTTGCGTGGTCTTCGGTAATGTTCGCCATGCCAGTATTTGACTGCCATCCTGTTTCACCAGTCAAGATGAAGGGGGGAATGACAATGGCACTTCGAATCCATCTGGACAGATCTTCATCATGAGTCTTCATGTCGAAGTGTTTCGGCTGCGTCGATACAAACTCCTGCAGAATCAACGCTGTTAAGGTGTCTTTCAGAGTTTCTTCCTTTTCCATGAGCGACAGCATCTTGTCCATGGGGTCAGATGGTAAAAAGGGGTGTTGCTTCTCAAAGAGCCGCCAGTTGAAGCCCACAAGAAGTTCTCGAGTGAATGCTTGTACACTCGCTTCCGTTGGCTGGCACAACGCTAGTTGCTCCATAGTGGAATCTTCGATGAGTTGTGTCATATACTCCTCAATAACGATGCTGGCAGCAATAGCAGCCGAGTCTTCAAACGTCCCGATGAGCTCCCCAACGTTTGCTGACTTGACACTTGCCATATACACCAAAAAGTCCACCAGATCCTGTTGCACGAAAGCAAATAAACAACAATTAATCGACCATATTTCCATAACACTTGTCTAAGTTTGTCATTACACATACGTCAGGTGGCATCGTAGCATTTCGGTCTGGATGATGGTAACATGAGTTATCACCCCAAGACAATCAGTCATTATGATCATCACAGGCTCAATGCAAAAGACACTTACCAAGTTCGTAGGCTATATTCTCCAGTCCGCGACAAATTTCGTCTTGCATCGCATCACTTTTGAACTGTGGCAAACGCAAAACGCTGTTAGTCCATCACGCCACAGAGGCTAGTCAGCTTGAGCAAAAATTAAACACTAGCTAGGAATACTAACCGCAGCAGTCATTCTCCGGCTGACTCGTCCACCTCGAGGCTCAATTGTCTCCAGCAGCGAGCATCCTTCCGACCGAAACAAGGGGTGGTACGAGGCCGGATTGGCATGAGAATCAAGCATTCTCCTGATCATCGTCCGCGGGATAACACTTTCAGTGTTGGGTGGCAGCACCTCTGAGCCTGGTCCATCGTCAACGCCATCATCCAAGTCGGTTTCCAGTCCTTCACCAAGAAATGTCGAGACCTTGTTGCTGCGATAAATGTTATCACTTGACGGGAACCCTGTAGCTCTTCTTATCCGTTGCACACGCTCCATTTCCTTTCGAGCTTTAGTCTCTTTTTCCTTTGTAGCAGTTGCTCCTCCATGTCGATGGGCCAGCACGAAACAATTGCACACATTCTCCTCCTCTTCCTCTGTCAGCTCCATTCCAAGTTCCGGGTGTCTCTTTAACCACAAAAGTCGCTGGTGCAAAACGCATCGACAATGACTGAAACCGTTTGGCTGACGACAACCATGACACAGCTTACATCGCGCCGTAGGGTCCGATAGAGAGCAACTACAAGCTCTTGACTCCTGGCACAAAGCACGACGTCGACGTCCAGTCAATCCGCAGACACAGTGGATCTCTATACACTTACTGCAAGACGCGCATGCCTCGGAACTCGAGCATCCGCAGCGAGGATGAGCACGCGGCTCCGGCTGACGACCAATTGGCACACGTGGTGGAGCAGGTCTTTCTTCCAATTCGATGCCGTTCGTCCGGATGTATCTGGCCAAGTAGGCCATGCGCTCTGTGCCCGGTTTCTTGGCCAGGAACTCCTCTTGGTTCATGCCTTTAGGCCACGCAAAGTTCTGCGGCACCAGCTTCGGCGATGCATGTTCAGTCTCCTTGTGCGTCTTCTTGAAATTTGCCATGAATTCCTGACGCTCTTTGCCTGGCTGCTTGGAGAAATATTCCTTACGGCTTAAGCCCTTGGGCCAGGTGTATCGGCATTTCTTCGAATGATGAACTATCGGTCTAGGTGACGTAGCTGCAGATTCTTGTGGCTGGATGCCGTGTCTCTTCCCAAAGCGAAGTAGGTAATCCTTGCGCGCTTTGCCTGGCTTCAGAGCGACGTACGCCTTGCGGTTGAAACCCTCGGGCCAGCGTATTGTTCTCTGACTACGCTTAGGCTTATTGGCTGTCGGTGATGGCGCGTCGAGCGGCGGTGGCGCAGTGTCCTCGGTCTCCATTCGTGTTTCAATATGCAAATATTGGTGTGATGTGATGTGTGACACACCACTTTCTTGAGATTGTTCATTTTTGGTCAGTTTTCTTTCACGAAGTCAAGATGGAGAACGTGAAGCGAGGCAAACTCAAGCTCAAGAATGGCGGTAAGCTCAAGGTAGCGTCCAAGCACAAGCACAAGAAGCACAAGAGGAAGGCGTCCAAGCGTCGCGAGGAGGAAGAAGGGCAGCGTCATGAGCAGGAGAAGAGCGAGGTGGATCTGGAAGACATGACCCCAGCACAGCGTCGACACGCTGAGCACCAGAAGAAGAGAGTGCGTCTTTACCTAGCTGGTGTGTAAATGATAGCAGTTGTACAGTAGTATTAACATTGATGTGTGTCTTCTGTTACTACCAGGAACAAGAGGAAATCGACAAGTTGGCGTCCAAGACGTACAGAGAGCGCATCGAAGAGCTCAACCAACACCTCGGCAGTCTCACAGAACACCACGACGTACCTCGCGTCTCGGCTGCTGGTAACGGTTAAGTTGCTACTTGTGGACGCAGGAGATTGTTCTGGTCATGCAGCAATGAAAATGACGATGGAGTTCATGTGCTGCTTCATAGTCGACAATCGTCGTATTTTTTAACCAGCTTATACATTCAATCGTAATCACATTGCTGCTCTTCTGCTCTTCGACGCAGGTTTCGTATGCACATTGCTCTATTGGCAACTACTCATCATCGTCGTCGTCATCCGACGTAAGTGCGTTGTACGCGATACACTGCTGGTTAGTGGACCAATTGCGCTGTCGTGGATCACCGCAGGAGAAATACAGCTCGCACAGGTGAGTACTTGTGCTGTGGCAGCCCATTGGGGACGATTTCTTGCAGCGAATCTCCTGCACCAAGCCACCAAGCTCGTCCACCTGTGGGACGATATCCTTCCTGGGTTTCATAGTCAATACGTAGTCGCGAACGTCCTGAGATGTGATGTCAAAGCGCCCCAACGAGTAGAGTAATCCGGGCCCTGAAAACGACACGGCACTTGTCTTGGCTTTGGCCCCGATCATGGCAGCGATAGCTCCACCCAGACTGTGCCCAGTGATGACAAGGTTGTTCCCTACGCGAGATCGTGTATCTACAGCGTGATTTAACACGTCTGTATACACAGGCGACGGCATCACGCTTGCGATAAGACGCATAGACAGCATTTTCACCACGAAAGCACGTGGTAACTGCTTCAGGAAAGGCACAAAGGTATTCACGACCTGCATAATGCATATCCCGAACCAAAAGTGCATATCCTCAAGAGCATCCGTCGCAGAGGCTGTACCACGCACCGCGATGACCGTCATATTCACTGTCGGGAAGTAGATCTCCATCCAGGTCTGCCCGTCCGTACTCTCGTTGTTGCGTGCCACGTATTCCCAATCCGCTAGCTCGGTTCCATTGAAACGATTCTCAAGCACCGACTTCTGGATATCCGTGGTGGTGCCATACGCGGCGTCGGCCATCAGCGCCAGATCCAGAACCGAGAGCCCTTGGTAGCTAATGCTACAAGCAGCGTACTCCGGCGTATCGTCGAAGTTGATCACCTTCCCGTTAATGGTAATTGAAGCAGATACACCGTGAGTAGTTTTGAGCTCGCTTGATACCAGCGCAGTAGAGTTGTCAAACGGTCCCAGCTGAAAGGCGCCACCGGACACGAAGGTGCCGATGATAAACGAAGACGAAAAGAAAATCAGCGATACTACCACGAAAGCTGAAATGAACTTCCGAAACGCGCGCCCGAAAATCTGAGGGAATCGCCGTTGTACGACAGAGCTCAGAGCAATGAGGCATATACCCATGATGGGCCAGCCAATAAAAAAGGTTTTCAATGAGAGTAAAGCAGAGCCGATCACGAGCACCAGCAAAATCACGGCACGGATGTTTAGCGACAAATTGTGCCATGGGTTGCGCGAACGCGCCCACACTCGGAATTCCCGAATTTGCTGCAGACGCGATACATACACAGACGCAGCGTGAGATCGTCCTGATTCGACGCCAGTGCTCGCAGCAGTACTCGATGGTTGGTCGGGCCCTCCAGCTGCTGCTATCGGAATCGTAACCTCGTCGGCAGGCGTCTTGACTCGTTTCTTTCTGTCCTGCTTGGACTTGTTAAAGCAGAACCAGCGCGTCGGATGCAACGCAACTCCAACGTGATGAACGAAGCGAAAGCCAACATCCAATAGCCACAGGTGCTCCGCACGCTTTTTTCGTTCAAGAGCGCTAACTGCTCGACGCATGATGCGCCTTCGACGACGATAGTTGCTCACAATGACACGCATTTTTCCGTTTCGGCTGCTCCAAAAATGTGCTATCATCCATAGCACCAGATACCCGCCAACACACCAAAATCCCATTTGTACGTAAGTCAAGAACGCGTCTGACATTGACCAACTCGTCACGAACTTGATAATCATTGAAGCTGCCGTCAAGACCTCGAAAACCACAGGACACACAATGTCCACGACGAGAAAAGTAGACAGATCGATAGCTGGGCCTTCGTCCTGCACCTTCTTGATAAGCAGAGTGGTTTTCACAGCAGCCTGTATGCGTTTCCATCGGTCCTTAGCCGTCCGTTTCTGTGGACCTTCGCCTACGCGCGCTTCCGTCGCCTCTGCTGCAGCCTTTTGCTTCTCTTCAGCCGCTGCCTTGCGCTCCCAAGCCTCGTCCTCTTCCTCCTTATCGTCATCCAAGAACGGATCGTCTTTTGCGGTCAGCAGCAACGATCCTCTCGGGCGTAGTTTTCCTCCAGGAATCGCACTTGTCCGACTTCTCCGCAGCTCGCCAACACCTTGTGTCTCGGTGACATCAGGAGCTGGTTCTTCGGATTCCACAGGCTCCGCCAATTCCGTCCGATGGCGGAGATAATGGATTACAACAGCCAGGGCAAGCCGGAAGTTTGGCAGCGAGCCGTCCGACTTGTTAAGTGCATCTATAAAGAGTCTCGATGCCTCCTCGAAGATGTAAGACAGGAAGAACAGCACCACAGGCAGCAGCACCAATGAGATCACGGCCCGCACCGTATAGTACTCGTCGTACTTGGCGCTGGGCAGGAAGATTGCAAAGAAAATCTCCATCAGTAGCGTGAATGAGAACATGAGCACCATCATGACCACCAGAAACGACAAGTAGCCAAAACGCACTTGGCACAGCGTGCGGTAGAAACGCCACTGGCCGGACGCTTGACTGTATGCGTGCAGCTCCTCCTCACGCCCTTGAGAGGTGGCTAGCACGCGGTCCTTCTGCTTGTACGCATGCAGAAGGCGGTCCGAGTACCCGACGGCGGCTTCTCGTAACATTACGTTACGTCTGCCCGGAGGAGTAGAGGACGTGTCGAAGTGTCCACCATGGGCATCCACCGAGACGGACGACGTGCGTCCGAGGCGGTCTGCCTCCAGTATGGGCACGTCTCCGCCTCGGCCAGCTCGAGTCGTCATTGGCAGCACGTATCGGAGTGGCGACAACGCTTGACGTTGTTGCGCTCTATGGGTGCATGGCCGCGACTATCAATTCGTATTCCCGTGAAAGGCGATAGATGCCACACCAACAGTACCTCATTTACTGGACCTCAACACCATTTACGGGACCTCTCATGATGGCTCTCCGCGGCGAGAGCTTGGCACGCGGTAAGGCGGCAGCCTACGCGCAGCTGCCGGAGCTGGATGGCCACTCGCGCAAGGTCTTTGCGCTGGGCTTCAATTGCAATGGATCCATGCTGGCCTCAGGCTCCCTGGACCGTAGTATCCGCATCTGGGACCCCGTCACCGTATGCCACAAGCGCTTGGAACTCCTGTGATACTCTACCCAACTGCTAACTGAGTTATTGCTGCACAGGAGCGGGAGCTAGCGGACCTGCGTGGACACTCGGACTCAATCTTGTCACTGGCCTGGGATCCTACGACGCCGCACCGCCTGGCCAGCACGGGAGCCGACAAGACCGTGCGCTTCTGGGACGCCAAGACTGGCCGCATCGTCAACAGCGTCTCGCTGCCCAGTGATGCTGTCAACATTGCCTACAGCCACGACGCTAAGTACGTCGTGGTGGGTAACCTGGACTGCATCACGCTCATTGATACGCGCAAGGCGCGAGTGGTGCGACGTATGGTGAACCCCTTCGAGTGCTACGAGGTGCAGTTTAGCCAGACCGGCTTCCTCTTCGTGGCGGCCGGCCATGCTGCCGGCTTCGGTACCTTCGAGATCATGCGAGTAGTCGCAGAGAAGAAGGGCAACCCCAATCTGGATAGCGCGCACAAGGTGAGCTCGGTGATTGCGATCTAGGGGTGGTGCGGGTTCACTGACACCGACAATGTGAGCAGGTTATGGCACACGCAGGAAGCTGCGTCAGCTTGGACTTTCACCCCTCTGGAAGGTAAGTGGTTCACGTTAAGTGCACACCAGTACTGCCAAGTGGTAACGTTGGTTTGGTGTCCACGCAGATACTTGGCTTTGGGCGGTCTGGATTCGCTGGTTAGCGTCTGGGATCTGGAGGAACTTTACTGCGTCAAGACCTTTGTGGTCACAACGTACGTAGCTGCAAAGTCGACAGCGTGCAACGATGGAAGATCAAACTCGCTTACGACATAATTTTTGTTTGGTGCTTGCAGATCAAGCATTCGATTGGTACGCTTCAGCCACGACGGCAAGTATATAGCGATTGGCATGGACGACCCCAACTTGGTCGTGGTGGACGTAGAAAGCGGTGAGAAGGTCGTTAACTTGCAGCTTCAGAACAACCTGCAATACTTGAGCTGGCATCCGAGCAAAAACCTGCTGGCCTACGTCGGTGACAAGGCATCAAGTGAGAAGAACTCCAACCGCGACGGTGTCATCAAAATGATCGAGATGAAGGAATAGACATTTGAGAGTACCACGTCAAAACCAGTCAAGAGAAATAGTCACAACAGCAGCAACGACGGCAGAAGAAAAAAAGAAAGTATATCACCCGCGATGCGGGACTCTTACACGGAAGCGATTTTGAAGGGCCTCATCCTCAGGTTGCCGTCTGCGGTAGTAACGAACTGGTGAGTTGACGCACATATCCCTGCATTTGAAGACGCGCTCGGGCAACGCCTAAGTAGCAGCTGCATTGCTTCACGGTTCCGACATCGCCCAGCTCCTGGGCTAGCCGATGGGCCTGGTCGAACGCACGCTCCGCCTTGTCGTACTCTGCACGCCGACTTGCAAGGTGACCGAGCTGGATCCACGCAAACGTCTCGGCTGGGCGATCATTGACAGACTGGATGAGCTGCAGATGCTGGTTCATACATGCGACTGCTGTGTCTAGGTCATTTTGGCGGCTAGCCAGCAGTCCCAGGTTGCCAACAGCAAGACTCTGACTGTACGCGCTGTTCAACTGGATACCCAAACGAAGTGCCTCCTGGTAGTAGTGAGCAGCTTCGTTCGGACGGTCAAGGGATCCGAGCGTGAGTCCCAGATTCAGGTGCGCCACGAACTTGCCGGCATCATCTGCAACCTCCAGGTGCTTCTGGTGGTACACAAGTGCATTCTGCAGGCTACGACTTTGCGGATCCACGAACTTGCCAGTGTAGCTGTAATCTTTCGTGGAAGAGGATAGAAGCTGGTAGTTGACACCGATGCAGTTGGCGGCCAGCCCCATGCAAAGCTTGTTCTGCGTACTTTCGCTAATGGAAAGTACTAGCAGATAGCAATCGATAGCCTTCGAGTAGTCCTCGACATTGTCGTGCAGGATTCCGAGGCTACAGTAAGGCACACACAAATTAACATGTTTTAGAGCACAAGTATAAGTAATTGCATGAAATGAGCAGCAAAGTTACCACAAGAAGGCGGTGCACTCGGCATCGTGACGCCTGGCACGCTTGCTGGATTCCGCCAGCATCGAGTACTCTTTGATGAGCTTGGATGACACTGCCCGGTCGCGGTCCTTCAGCTTCTGCGAGGAGCAGCAGCTCAGCTTGGACTCAACTTCTGCTCCGTTATCAAATGACGAGCGGATCTGGGTCTTCAACTTGCGCATTGCTGTTGCATGGGGCGAGAACATCGTCTTTTGGATGCGCTCCTCTCTAGTCTGAGGAAACTCTCGTTCCGGTGTTTTGATCTGGTGGGTGGAAGCAACGTCAGCTTTTGATTGAATCCTCATTCAACAATGGTAGATGACGTACACTCTCGGGGGCATCAATCCGTTGAGGGAGATCCAGTTGCGGTGTAGCTTCCGCGAGCTGCGTGCCTTCGTGCGAGTTCACCGTCGTCACATTTGAGTTGATGCTGCAACAGCGGCGAGCATCAATAGAGAATTTTCATAGCTCGAACAAGATGCAATATGTATCGCGTACAAGGCGTCGAAGGCTCGATTCTGTGGAGACTTCGGCGGGGAGCGCGTCGGCGACCTCACCATGCTACTTCCAGCTCAACAAGCTAAGGTAGGCAATGAAGCGACGCAGCGTTGAAGTTAGAAAGAGAAAGTCGCGCAATTTGTTGCTAATCAGCAACATAACGTCAAGCAACGTTACTGAAGCACGTCAATGTCTCATTTGCTCAGGTTCAGGGTTCTGAAAAGTCCAGGTTTTTCGAGATAGTGTGGTGGTCAAAGAATACATTTAGAAGCTAGAGCTTCTAAATGTACTTTTTTTAATTTTTTATTACGTAAAGTATTAGCTTCTATTCAAAGAAGAAGAAGATTGGGTGGGTGGGATAACGGTATATTCATTACCTACCCCTATGCAACCTTTTATTACACAATAACCTTCAATATCGATGTATAACCTCTTATAAGACATATATGGCTAGATTATGTATCAAAATGCTGTCATTGAAAACAAATAACCCCAGCATCAACCCCGCCAGCTTGGGGTGGGTGGGGTGGAATAAAAGGATCCCAAAAACCCCATTTAGAACACTGCTCAGGTTGTTTGACTGCGGAGCTGTGATGGTGGCCACCAAGAGCGACCCGAACTGCGTGGAGCCGGCGTGCGCCGATAAGATAAACTTTTTCAAGAGCGCTGTGGGCAAGAAGGCCAAGAAGACGGAGACGCAACCCAAGGCAGCCACCGACTGCCCTCTGGATCGCCAGGATCTGGGCAACGCCACGTGGGGACTGGTACGTGCGCGTTTCTCGCGATAGCATCGACTTGCAATGATCTAACATTTACTGGGTGGTTTTGCACTGTTGTGCAGCTGCACTCGATGGGCATTTACTACCCGGACAAGCCGTCACCCGAGTACCAGGCCAAGGCCAAGACATTCATCGAGGCGCTGGCGCTTATGTATCCATGTGTGCACTGCGCAGACGATTTTCAAAAAGAAATCGCCAAGTCTCCGCCACGGTGAGTTGTGGGGAAGTTTATGCGCCGTTGTGGTGCTTGATTTTGTGTCTGACATGTATTATACATGTATGCTTCTGGTGAATTTTGTAGTGTGGAGACGCGTACGACGTTCTCCATGTGGCTGTGCGAGCAACACAACATTGTGAACCGCAAAATCCACAAGCCTGTGTTCGAGTGCACGATGGAGAACCTGGAGGAGCGATGGCGGAAGGGCAAGCCGGCGTGCTGGGGCGAATATGGTGACGAGGATTCAGCCAAGGAGTCTCTGGGCTAAAGGAGCATAACTCCCGATTCCTACACCACTCGCTTGTAATGAAAGACGCACAGCAGAAGCAGTGATATGAACGGTACTTGTGTAGCATTGTCTTCTGTCCTTAAGCTCTCGGCAATGTTACAGCACAAAGTTTGCACAAATGGAACAATTTCGCCGAGCTGCCATTTCGCTCTATTCCTTGGTGCGATTGGATCCGGCATTTCACGGCGCTGTTAAAGCTCTCCGTGCTTCTCTTCATGCTTTGTCGTTTTGTCAACTTGCGGACAGACTACATGGAGACGGATACCCGACTTAGATTGTGTCTGCCTCGATAGATGTGCATTGCAGTCAAACTTACCTTGCAACATGCTTTCACACATCCGTTCCTTAGCCGGAGTAAAGTTGTCGAAGAAGGCGCGCGTCAGCTCGTCCTCGTACTCACCAACGAAGTCATTGCACTGCAGTCATAAACGAGAAGCATTGTCATTTAAACTGCAGTAAGCACCGGAGCTGCTCGCAATGACATGATACTTACCGCAGCGCTGAGCATTCGTGTGGACTTGTGGTTGCTGCCTGGAAGCTCAAGCGGGACCTGCTCGCACACGTCATCCAACACCTCGAGGATGCGAGCCTATAAAGAACACATTAAACAGTACCGAAGTAGAATTGGTTGGGTAAGGGCATAGGATATGACAGTGCAGATATGACATCGTAACGAACCTCGCTGCGCGAGTACTTGATCTGTTTCTTCTCCTCACTGATGCGGAAGACGACTTCCATGTCGTGGTCATTCTGCAATCCAGCAAACAAGTATACGTCACCATTTTGTCAGAGCTAATTCTTGTTTACAACAACCCTGCAAGATAAAGTCTCTGCCAGACTCTGACCTGCGTGTTGTTCAGCTGCGTTTCGATCTCAAACACGATCGACTTGCAGACTGCGGGTCAAAGGAATGAGCAAAAGCGCCGTCGACTCATAACGTTCTGGCATTTAAGACATATCATGGCTACTCACTGCAACAGGACGCAGGTTGGTTCTCGCCGTCGCAGTCGAGCTGCGCGTGGCCAGCGGCGTTGAAGCGCTTGGAGTGGTCCCATCTGGCATTGACAATGATTCACGTCGTCAGCACCACAAGAAAAAACTCCGCGACCGTTGCGCAATCTGCAGCAGTCGCACCGGTCGGTCCATCCGAACGTCCCAGGGAGCAAAGTTGCCGCCGCGAGTACCAGCGCCGCCGCCTGCATAGTCGTCGTCCGCCCGGTCTGAGTATGCCGCCGTTACGGCAGTTGCGGTTATGCGCATTTTTTACCAATCGCACACCGTTCCCTCCTCAAGGCGATACCCGGAATTCTAGAAACTCGCCTACGTGGACCACGTGGAAGCGCCCAGTCCCTGTATCCGTGGAAAGATCGCTCATGCTGTTCAACGCGTCACCAACAACAAATCCCGGATCCAGGAGCTCATTTTCACTTTTGCCTGCAAGATCTCAATCGCTGATCAATTTGCGATGACGACAGGCCGCCGTTCGTCGTTGCTGCTGCTGCTTGTGACCGTGGCCCTGTGCTACGGCGCGCTGTCCTCAGGCGGTGCCCACGCCGAAGTGTCAACGGGCTCGGAGGACGTGCTGGGGTGCGTCACCTGATCGTCGTAAGATCTCCCTGGCACTGGACTAACGTTTATGCTGCTGTTTTGTGGCCTTTTCTCGGTGTATGGACAGAAGAAGCGCGCCGAATCTGCTGGTGGACGACCTGGACGACGAGCCAATGACCGGAGGCGAGACGTTCGCGTTCCAGGCCGAAGTCTCGCGCCTCATGGACATCCTAATCAACTCGCTGTACCGCACCAAGGAGATCTTCCTGCGCGAGCTCATCTCCAACGCCTCAGACGCACTGGACAAGATCCGCTTCCTGGCACTGTCCAACAGCGAGCTGCTGGGCAAGTTACGCGACCTGGAGATCCGCATCAGCTTCGACAAGGACGCGCACACACTCACGATCCGAGACACGGGCGTCGGTATGACCAAGGACGACCTCGTCAACAACCTCGGCACGGTCGCCAAGTCCGGCACCGCCAACTTCGTCGAGGCCATGCAGGCCGGCACAGACGACAGCAGCCTCATTGGGCAGTTCGGTGTGGGTTTCTACTCCGTTTACCTCGTCGCCGACCGCGTGCGTGTCGTGAGCAAAAGCAACGACGATGACCAGTACATCTGGGAGTCGGACGCCAACGCGTCCTTCACAATCACCAAGGACCCACGCGGCGACACACTCGGTCGTGGTACTGAGATCACGCTGTTCCTCAAGCCGGACGCCACCGAGTTCCAGGACCAGGACAAGCTCAAGAGCCTTGTTGGCCACTACAGCGAGTTCATCACATTCCCAATCTACGTGAACTCGAGCTCCACTGAGACGTACGAGGTGGAGGAGGAGCCTGCAGATGTCGAGGAAGCCGCCGACGACGAAGAAAATGATGCTAAGAAGGCCAGTGACGAGGAGGACGAAGAACTCGAGGCTGTTGAGGAAGAAGAAACTAAGTCCCCCAAGACGCGCACGGAGACCCGTACGGTCTGGAACTGGGAACGTGTGAACGAGGTCAAGGCCATTTGGACGCGCTCCAAGGACGACATCAGCGACGAGGAGTACGAGAGCTTCTACCACTCGCTACAGAAGACGGACATTACGGACCCGCTGACGTGGATCCACTTCCAGGCTGAAGGTGAAATCGAGTTTAAGTCGATCCTGTATGTGCCTGGCCAAGCTCCTCGTGACCTGTACACGCGTTTCGAGAACAAGAAGGCGGACATCAAGCTGTACGTCCGCAAGGTACTCATCGCGGACGATTTCGATGACTTCCTGCCGCGCTACCTGAACTTCATAGCTGGTGTTGTGGACTCGGACGACTTGCCTATCAACGTCTCGCGTGAAACGCTGCAGGAGAACAAGATTTTGCGCGTCATCCGCAAGAAGCTTGTCCGCAAGGTTCTGGAAATGCTGCGCAAGCTATCTGAGCAGGATGAGGACGATGACGAGGACGATGACGAGGAGGTGGACACCTCAGCCGATGCCGAATCTGACGTTAGGAAGGAGTCCGAAGAGACTGCTGAAGGAGAAGAGGAAGATGGAAACGCTGCGTACAACAAATTCTGGGAGGAGTTCGGCAAGAACATCAAGCTTGGCGTGATGGACGATGCTGCGAACCGTAGCAAGCTAGTGAAGCTGCTGCGCTTCGTAACGAGCAGTAGCGACGGCAAGTGGACCTCGTTGGAGCAGTACGTCGACCGCATGAAGGACTGGCAGGACTCCATTTACTACATCGCAGCTGAGGACGCCGAGGCTTGCGAGAAGTCACCCTTCATGGAGAAAATGCGTGCCAAGGGCCTCGAGGTTCTTTACTTCGTGGATGCACTGGATGAGTACATGGTGTCGCACATTTCAGAGTTCGATGGCAAGAAGTTGGTGTCCATTACCAAGGAAGGCATCAAGTTCGGCGATGAAGACGAGTCGCTTACGCAGAAGCGCGAGCAGCTGTACGCAGACAAGTACGTGGCGCTTACGACCGCTCTCAAGACGCTTTACGGAGACAAGATCTCGCGTGTGACGATGTCCCAGCGCGTGGTGGAGTCGCCTGCCGTTATGGTGACTTCGCAGTGGGGATACTCGGCCAACATGCAGCGCATCATGAAGGCGCAGACCTTTGCCAGTGGTGAGAAGAACTCGCCGATGTACGGCACCGGATCCGCGATCCTGGAGCTGAACCCTCGCCACCCGATCGTCTCCAAGCTGAAGGAGCTGATGGTGAGTGACCCTGAAAAGGGGGAGACCAAGGACCTTGCCTGGCTGCTCTATGACACAGCTCTTATCAACTCGGGCTTCGACATGTCGGAAACGAACCACTTCTCGGCGCGCGTGCACCGCATCATGAAGAGTAGCATGGGCATCGACAGTATGGTGCTGGAGCCGGAGATCGAGGTTCCGGAAGAAAAGGAGGAAGAGGTAGACGAAGAGGAGGAAGCCGAGGACCTGGATGAGTCAGAGGAGCCACAGTCCGGCGATGCTGAGGCTACTGAAGAGACTGATGAACCTGTTGTCGACGAAAAGGATGAACTGTAAATGGAGCGGGGACCATAAACTAACTTCAAAACCATATACACGTTCATTACAGTTTTCAAGCTTTTGCGTTGCTGAATGTGATGAACGACAAATACTGAAGTTGGTTGAATACTTGTATGCACTATTGGTTGAGACTAAAGCCACCGCCTACGTATCGATTTGCGGCGGCGATTGCTAGCTGCCGCTGTTGCTCAGCAGGGCTCAGTCGACTAGCTTTACTGCTGTTGTTATTCGGGATGTTTGGCAGTTGGGTCTGCTGCTGGTTGCGCGCGGCCAACACAACAGGCTGCCTGTCCTTCATCTTTCCCTCAAGCTTCTTCTTGTAGTATTTGCGCTTGAATTCGTGTAGCTCGCGTGCCAGACGCTCGATCTCGAACTTCAGCTCGTGTTCCTTGGCTTGAAACATGTTCTGCTCACTGAGCAAACTCTTGAGTTGCTTCTCCTTCTCTCGAACAACCTGTTGGTACCAACTCAACTGCTCTGCAACTTCTGGTCCAGGTTGTCGAGCCAGAATGGCCTTTAACTCTTGATACAGCTTCTCCTTCTCTTGGTTGACGAGTTCCTTCTCCACGACCTCCTCGGTCTTCTGAATAAGACGCTTTTGCAGCGTCTGAATCTTTTGTAGCAACTCGTATGTTGCTGGGTCACTTCCTTCGAGTTTGCGCCACCGATGCACATTCATGGGGTTCTCCAACTCCTCTGACAAAGCCTTCACCTTTGTCTTCTCCTGGAGCAGCTCACGCTGAAGATGATACACTTCACGCTTCAATTCGTCAGCTTGACCCACTTGGTGCTTGGCAATGTACAGCTCGCGCTTGAGGTCAGTCACCTTCAACTTCAGCACGCGTATGTCCTGCAGTCGCTCCTGGTACTGTGCTTCACCCTTGCTTAGAGTGGACTGCTGGATCTTGAGCTTTTCATACAGAAGCGCAAGCTCGTCATTGCGTCGGATAAGCTGCGTGCCTAGAATGTCGCGCTCATTGATGACCTGGTCGTACTCTTTGCGCTGCTCCAGAGCTTCATCATCCATTCGACGAATAAGAGTGCTAAGTTTGCGGACCTCAGCGTCCTGGTTGTTGATGGTTTCTTCGTTTGCAGCCAGAAGTGCTCGTAAGCGAGCAAGCTCGCTCTTGTGCTGCTCCTTTTGCTTCTCCACCTTCTGGTGGTCGAAATGCTCCTTCACCAGCGCAACATCTTTGGCTGCAACTTCTTCCTTGAGCTGCTCGATCTGGTGAGTCAAAATCTTAAACTTGCGCTTCATCTCGGCAATCTCATCCTGCGACTCGATGAGGTTCTTGCTGTAGAGGTTACGTTCACTACGGACGGCCTCGTACAACTGCTGTTGCTGCTTCAGCTTCGTCTCACCCTCGTGCACCTTCTTCTGCAAGTCGTGGTTACGCATCTCCTTCAGCTTTGCCTCCTCTTCAGCCTGCAAGTACAATTTACGCTGTTCTGCGGCCTCCATGCCATATTTCTCCCGCTCCTTCTCGAGTTGATAGATGAGCTTACGCTGTTTCGAAGCTTCAAGTTTGAAACCTGCCAGCTCTTGTTCCAAGTTCTTGGCAACGCGTTCGTTGGTCTTGATCTCATCCTGTGCGCGACGAACTTTGCCCTCAGCCTTTAGCGTCTGCTTGATTTGCATAGCTTTTTCGCGTTCCAACGCCTCCAACTCTGTACGCGCATGATCCTCGTTAACTTTATCCAAGTCAAGGTCGTGCTGCATGCTCTTGATTTGAGTTTGTAGCACAAGCTTTGCGGTGTGCTCTCCCTCAAGCTTCTCTTCGAGTTGTTGCAGAAATCGCTTCTCCTTATCAAGTTTGCGTTCCACAGTTCCCTTCTCGAGTTTCACGCGGTGAATTTCATCATGTCGGGCCTTGAGTTCGTTCTCCAAGTTGCGTCGCTCCACTTCCAGCTGCATAGTCTTATCACTCTGCTCATTAAGGAGGTCTGTGAGTTTCTGGGTACGCCCAAACAGCGTCTCGTAGTCTCGCACATACTTGTCCATCGTACCACGAGCTTCAGCAAGTTGCTTCTCGAGCGCTCCAACTTGCGCTTGCAAGCGGGTGAGTTCCGTCGCACCTTGGGCTTGCTCCGTAGTCTTCTTTTCCAGCTTACTTTTCACATCTTTGATCTCTTTGTCCAAGCGTTCCTTGCGTCGCATCTCGCGTTCCTGTTCTGCCGCCTTCATGGCGAGCTGGTCCTTCAGAGTTTGGATATCACTCTTCTGAGTGGCAGTCAGAGTGTCCATGTTTTCTAGACGGCGATGCAGCTCTTGTATCCGCTCGTGATCTTTCTTAGCATTGATCTCATGCTCCTCGTTTGCGCGCATCAGCTCCTCTTTGGCTCGCATGATCTCCTTCAGCATACTTTCTTGACCAGCGCTCAACCCCGTGCCTTGCTCCACAAGCCGGCCAAGATTGACAATCTCGTCCTTGAGCTGCTGGATGGTTTCTTTGGCACGCAGCTCTTTCTCGTGAGATGCATCCACCATTTTCCAAGCCTTCTCCATTTCCTTCTTCAATGAGGCAATACTAGCCTGGTCCTCCTGTGACAGCTTGAGCGCTGTCTGCACCTTGGCAGCATTGTTGATGATCTCGGCATTCAATTCACGGCACTTCTTGATGAGCTTCTTTTCTTGACCATTGGACTTCTTTAACGCTCGGTGTAGTTTCTCGTACTCAAGACGAAAGCGCTCCAAGCTTTTATCACCTTCCAGCTCTGCTAACACTTCCTGGAAATCGCTTTCCAGTGCCTCCAGTGATGTAGCCTCCAATCCTGCATCATCACCGAGTAGTTTTCCATCAGATGACGATGTTTCGGGCCCACCACCCGCCTGCTCATCTTGACCCCTGCCACTCATTACTGCAGTGTATCACACCAACTCTCCTTCTTGGTAGCACTCGAGTGCTTCAAAACAGAGCCAAGACACCTTGAGATGCTTACAAATTGCTGCTGGCACGGAGCGCAACTCGGCGTGTTCGTTTCCTCCCAAGTATAGCAGCTCCACGTCCAAATACCTGCCATTTTCGGACACCTTGCCACCTCTTATTTATAGGGAACAAACCTTTACCTTACGTGCATGCTAAAGCAAGCACGCTTCAATCCCCAAGCGTAACGACAGAAACACGTGAGCTGGCGTGAGAACACATGAAGATGCAGTGTGGGAGATGGAAGTTAGCTACTGATACGTGTGGATTGACAAGTTGTCTGGATAACTGGTCTTGGCTTCGTAGAACGCAGCGGCTATTGTTGCACGTCCCAGATCTCGGCGAAAAGTTCAATGACATCGCCAAGGCGCATACGCTGCGGCAGATCGAACGTCCGGCGCACAGACGACAATCCGTCGAACAGTAAATGAGCAGGTACCGGAGGTGGACGCGGCGGACTGCAACCAGCAAAAGTAAACAGCACAATCAGTACGTGTAGAACAGCAACCGTCACCCCAAAACATCAGCTACGCACCGCGTTTGTGTGGCCGTAAGCCAGGCCGCACGCGATTCCTGCCATGTGCGCAGACCCACGTTGAGGAAAGGTCCATTGCGACCCTGGGGCCACCACGGGTCGGTATCGCTGGTAGCCGCAGCCACCTGGAAGCGATGTAGGTGCTGCACCAGCCAGTCCAGAATCTCTGCGATTGCCTGCGTCGCCGCGTCTTCATCCGTGATGTTAGAGAACGCGAAGCCGCTTTGCTGGTTCACGAACAGCGACGCCTTCAGCGCCGTCGCTGCCTGCGGGTTAGCTGCACACGAACTCAGCAACGTCTGGTACTGTAACAATAACATGCAAATAAACCCATGAGTTTTCAGGTCGACCACATTCAAACACAGCTTTTCAACGTACAGCTTCTGACCCAGCATAGGCTGATTTCTCGCCGAGTTGTAGCAGCAACGGGGTAATAGGAGGCTCTGCTGTATCTGTTCCGTCATTCTCTCCAATGGGTTCCCAAGGCACGAGGCCGTTGGGACACATAGCGACGATGCAGTCAATAGCAGCGGCTCGTTCCATAGCCACCTTAACCGCAAGGTCTGATCCCGCCCCCACACCACAGAGCCCCACACGTTGGATGTCGTGCTTTTGCTTGAGATAGATGGCAGCTTGTTGGACAATGGCCACGTGCTCCTGCGTAGCACTCTCGCTGGGCGCTTTACCCTCTTGAAACAGATCCAACACCAGCACCTTGTAGCCCTGTTCCGCCAGCTTATCAGCGAACGAGATGGTCGTGAGTCCGAAGCGGTCGGTGGCACCAGCACCAGCTGCGAATGTGCGGCTCACGCGGCTCTGCTCGGCCACGAACACGACTCCTGTGACCACACGGCCGATGTGCGAGGCCGGCGCCACGAAGTACGCGTCCTGTAGACGCCCCTCCATCCCCGAAGACGCGGTCGAAGGATCGGATGTATGCGCGGTCGGGTTGTCCAGTGGAAACTGCAGCGTGGAGCCTGCCCCGGAGTACACGAAGCGCGGACGCACGATGCCGGAGACGCTCATCTTGGGTCGAAGTAGGTTTTACGCTCTCCCTGGTTACATAGCTGTTCAATAACGATATTACATAACGTGTTAATGTTCGAAAACGCACGACACGTCACTCGTTGCCGATTGAGGGGTTGTGATGGCCTACGAACAGACAGTTGCAGATTTTGGGGTTCGAGAAACTTGACGGCCCTCATTACCAAACAGGCCACGCGTTGGATCAAGCAGCACAGCTTGGAGCAGGATGAGCGCTGAAGACACCCCCAAGACTGACGCCGTGTCCACGGTACGCACTCTATCCAAGCGCATTCTTTTGCGACCTTCTACATATCCAGCACTCCGCTGGAAGTTGAGATACGACTGTAAATGTGTCTAGAAGGCGAAGAAACTGACGCAGTCCCTTTGTATTGCTACTACAGACGACGGAGAAGCCCTGGGAGACGGAGAAGGGCTGCCGCAAGATGGCTGACTTGCTGCGCGGACGCAGGGGCCTGCCCTCGCGCCACGCCATTGAACTCGGCAAGCGCGTCGAGTACTTCCGTGGCGACCGTCTGGCCACTTTCCTGTTGGCTAGCCCCATGGCTAAGAAGTACTTCCCGGAGCTTAAGACCAAGGAGGATGTTAACTCAGTGGGTCGCGCACTTGTGCAGAACAGCTACATCCACCGCTCGGAGCGCGACGCCAAGAACAAGAAGATCCTCAAGCCTACGCCCAAGCAGGACTTTGCACCCGAGGGATACTATACGTGGATGTACGAGGGATCCAAGACGCTCCGCAACATCATGACGGCATTGCTGATCATCGGCTTCTTGACCATTACGTGCTTCCCTATCTGGCCGCAGTGGGCCAAGGTGACGCTCTGGTACATGTCCGTGACCTTCCTTATCTTCATTGCTATCTTCGTGGTGGTGCGTCTCTTCATCTTCTTCATTCTCTGGATGATCGGCTACGAGTACTGGCTGCTGCCCAACATCTTCGACGACAACCTGTCGGTGGCCGACTCGTTCGTGCCGCTCTACTCGCTGCGCTCCACGGACGCGTCGGAGCGTATCTACCGCATTGTTGGGCTTGTTGCCTTCGCGTGTTTCTGCGTGTGGGTGAAGAACCAGCCTACGGACTTTGACGAGTACATGGAGTTGACCAAGCAGTTTACGGACGATATTTACAGTGGCAAACTTCTGAGCGATATGTCCCAGAAGGACCAGGACAACATTGACGGCGTGAAGGTTCCGGACCTCGAGGATCTCCTTAAGGATGAGGACGATGAAGAGGAGGACCAGGACGCCAAGTTTGCCAAGATCTTGGATGAGGAGGACGAGGAAGAGAACTCGAAATTCTCGGAGGCGACGGAGGACGAAGTGGTAGACCGGGATTTGTAGACGGCACCAGGTAGGCAGACTAATTGACGGACGGATACAAAGACCGTAATTTCAACTTGGGACTTGATCATGTTTCCCTGAATGTGCCAGCGAAAGTTTGCTGCACTGTGTTGCAGCGTCTGACTCGAGTGAGAACAGTACCGGTAGTTTGGTTGCATATGAATACACGTAGTCTCGCCATGCACGCGGTGCTCGAGCACTTAGTTCCACGGAGTCAAGGTGACCTCATCGTACACGACGCCATTGCGGTTCAGGACGAACTGCACGCTCATAGACTCCTCAGTCGAATCGATACGCAGGTAGCCCCAGTCGTTCAAGTGGCTTACACTCCACTCGCCCAACTTGCTTGAAAACCCTTCTTTCTCCAAGCCAGCGCCAGCGGAGCCAATTACGATGTGAACAGGTCCCTTGCCGTCCTTGGTGCACTTCCCGTTGCGCACAGCGCAGCTGCGCTCATAAGAGTGTTGGTGGCCGACCAACATCAAGTTCACTTTGTGAGCCCAAAGCAAGTCCTCAACTTCGTCGCGGAAGTGCTGAGCCACCTTGTAGTCGGCTTCTTCGCCAAGTTGTGTCGTGTACATCATCCTGTGTGACGTTAGAATGATCCACGGCGTCTTCGTCCGGTCCACACTCTTCAAGTCGTTCTCCAACCACTTGTACTGCTTTGATCCACGGCGCCAGTCATGCTCCGATGAAATCTGAATAACGTGGATACCACCGTAGTCGAACGAGTACCAATAGATGCTGTTGCCGTTGGCTGGAGCGTCCCAGCGGTAATACATCGGCACGGAGCACTCACCGGACGAGTCCTCGCCGTAGTTGGCCCACTCCGGGTGGAAGTCCATTCGACCGTCTTCACCCATAGCTCCACTGGGATCGTTCGCGCCACCCGTCACATAGTCATACTCGTGGTTGCCGATGCTAACCATGTACGGAACTCTGGTAGCGTATGGCTCAATGATGTGAAAGAACTCGTCCCACATGTGTGCGTGGCCGCGGGCGTAGCTGATGTCGCCAAAGTGCAGGAGAAAGCTGTCATAGCCGTCCATTACATCTTGGTATGAACGTACAGCCGTAGACGTCGCAGCAGGAGCAGGATCGACGCCCATATCAGCGTACGCAATGAACTTGGCGCTCTTCACGGATGCATCCGGACGACTCATGAATGAGTAGACCGCGCTCCAGCCGTCCTTCTCACTTCCAAACTTGTAAAAGTACCCTGTCCCTAGCTTTAGTCCCTTCAAGATGACTTTGTGCATGTTGCCAGGGTCACGGAACCATTGCTGGCTAGTGAGATTCGCCGGTCGGTTGCACAGATGAGCAGCAGTGTACGTCTTAAACTTCCCCTCGGAATGCTCGTTCAATGCAGTAGGATCGAGGCCGTACTTGACCACAGGCGTCTCACGTGACGCCGAGTTGAACATCACCGACATCTCGTCGACATGCTCAGTGAAGGCAATGTGTCCCTGCTTGGGGGCAGTAAATGCATCCACCATACCCACTTCCAGTTTGGCAAGGGGGGCGAAGACGTTGCCTTTCGACTGGAAGTTGAAGTACTCGACGGTGTAGTTGCAGCGCATCATGTACAGCGACGAAAAGCGGATGGAGTTGGGCAGTTCAGGCCCATCGGCACTGGGTCCATTGGCGTCCGTGATGCCAACTTTGACAAGGAAATCCTTATCGTGGGCCTTGGAGCCGCAGCTGAGACCCACAAAGTCCGTCTGATGCGGACTCTTCACGCCGCTCCAAGAGATCACCAGGTCCTCGCCATCCCTCAGTAGCGGTGGCGACGCAGTCAGCATGACGCCAGCCAAATCCTGGGCTACATTATCGTTGACCAGGAAGCCGGCGTTGTTGTCATGCTTGACGTCCCAGACGTTGGAGTCGTGGTGGACGATAGGCCGCGGATCCCTCTCTACATGTAGTGCGTCGCGTAAGGTTTCCACGTATCTGTAACTCAGCGGAGGCTTCTCCGCTTGCACGACCGCAATCAGGAGAGCAGGGAGCAGTAGTAACGAATGAAGGGGCGCGACCATCGCACTGCGTAATGTGAAGTTCTTGGCTCTGTCTTCCACTGCACCCATCCGCTTATGGCAGTTCAACTTGCGGACCGTTTTTCTCATGCAATCGGATTGGTCTAAACTCCTGGTCTTTTTCAGCCAGTTAGCGCGCATCTACTCACTTCCATACTGCGACGCACTTGGCACCATGGGGATGAACTTCTGGCACTCGACGCACTAGTACGTGGGGCTGCATACGTCCAAGCGACTGTTGACTTGATGAGACTGACGATTTTTATTGCCATTAATTTGCTGTGTGCGACGCAGCCTGTACTGGATGAAGGACGTGACCAAGAACGACCTGCGCAAGAGGAACCCGCTGGACCGCAAGCACTTGACGGAAGACGAGATCGACAGCATCCACCTCGCCAATATCTCCCGTGGGTATTGGGTACATTTTGTCCTACTAATGTGCTTCCTACTAGAGGTGGAGCTGCAGAAGTTGAGTGCGTGACAATCTTTCGTGGATGCTACAGTGCTGGAGGAAATTGGGCCGCGTTTGAGGGTCCGCCAGATCATTATTTATACGGCAATTATCTTCTACCGTCGCTTTTACCAGACGTAAGGTTGTTGTGTTTTGTGTACGAGGGGAGCTGGGGTATCTGACGAGTGTTTTGTCCAAATACGACTACAGGCAGAGCTTCGTGAACTTTGACCCGCACTTGATTGTCGGAACGGTGTTCTTCCTTGCCTCCAAGGTGGAGGAGAGTCAGCTATCATTGACGACAGTCGCGTCTGTTCTACATCATTACACTACGAGTACGTTAAAATGAGTTATTTCAGCATATTTAGGTGCCGGACGTAATGCTAATGTGCTGGATGTGATTGCTACGTAGCTGGCGTCGACGAGGACGAGTCCATGTACACGTTCCAGGACAAGGATATCCTCGAGTGCGAGTTTTACGTGATCGAGGCGCTGCAGTTCGACTTGATCTTGCACCACCCGTTCCCATCGCTTCTCCAGTACGTTGAACACTTGCATTAACTTGTACTTCGTAAATCACCCCTACAGTGCTGATTATTTTTCCTTTTGGCTGTAGGTTCCTGGACGAGTTTGAGATTCATGAGGAGTGCCTTCAGCTTGCGTGGTAGGCAATATTTTTTCTTCTTGGCAGAGCTGTCCCGTCGTGCTAACTCAGCTGTGCCGCATTGGTCATGCTCATGGTCATTCGACAGGCAACTCGTTCAATATTCCTATCGCACGGACATCATTCTTCTGTACCCTCCGTTCATGGTGGCGTATGCAACCGCTTACATCTCGTGCCGGGATGCTGGCTATGACGCCGCACAGGTGTTTGCCACAGTGAACATCAAGAAGGACTTACTGCTGAAGATTGTTGGCGAATTTCAAGAGGCTGTAGAAGACGAAAAAAAACTGTACGCGATGCAGGTGACGGCTTTGGAGAAGTTAGAGGAGATCATCCCAGACGCATCTGCTGCTGAAGCGGAGGCCGCTCCCAGTGCGCCGGCGGAGAAGTGAGTTAACGTGTTGGATAGGAACGCGAAGCAGTTAAAGGGTTAATCTTGATCAATTTAGCTGACTGATAATGCTTTAATGTTTTGTGTGCGGGAAGCGTAAGTTCGTAAATGCATGACAACCAGCGTGATCGTAAGTGAAGCTTCACCAGTAACTTCGGTTGCACTTCTAAAAATGTTGATCAGCTATAATTTATGTCTGTTGCACAGCTTGCGACTTGGCTTGTGTGCTGCTGCTTGAAAGTGACTAAGGCAGAACACTGATCTCATAAATTGTCGCTTGGTGATCATCGCCATCACGAGCTTGCTTAAGCACTGTATCGAGTGTTCTGTTCCTAACGTTACATGGAGCGTCGTCGATGAGAACAACCACGTGTGTACCTTAGTGTCTGGATAGCTTTCACTACATGTACAAGTATTAAATGTAATAGCATGTGTGCATTCTTCTTGCTGTTCGTCTACTTGTTGCTGATTTATTTTACTCCCGCCTGTAGAGTTCCGAACAAATTTGAAGCAACTTGCAGTTGCTTTGTTTTACCGGTACTAGCCCCGATGTGGTGAGGCAACATCCATACCTCTGCGGATATCCTGAGCGAGCCGTTCACGGCGACCAACACAACCTGCGCCGGGGTGTAGGATACGATGGCTATCATATCCTAGGCGTTTTGTTAATCGCCACTGTTCCGGTGGTCACCAGACAGCTTCGAAGCGGTGGGAGGATCACCTCGGACGTTATCCCGTCCGCTGGTAAGTGAGCTGGTGCGAGCGGATAGGGAAGGAGTGCGCGAAACAGTTTGTCCACTCCGCGACTATATATTTAGTCTGTTCGAATGCATGGTTAGCGTGGAGGTGTCAGGTCTCAGCTTGGCGTAGCCAAAAACTTGTGAAGGGTATCCGCTCCGCTGGCATGAGGAACACGACCAGCGCGTGGCAACACGGCGGCATTGCTGTTGAATCCAGTTGAACTTGAATTGGTATCCTGTACGATGGTGAGGCCTGCGTTCATAACAGCGAAATCATCGCTTGAACATGAGATGAAGCTCGTCTGCCACGTCCGCATGCAAGCTTGGCGGCGATGTACATGTACACCGCTATGGCACCGCGTGGTGCCGCCATCGGGTGGCTATCGACACCAGCAGACGTCAGCAGGACCGAGAGAGCCTTCTCAAAGAGGCTATCCCCGACCTAGCAGCCGTATAAACATGAGGTCCGTCCCGGAACAACACCGGGCAATGCACCGGCGGCAATGCACCGGCGGCGCCGGTGCTTGCCCCCGGAGGTGGCGGCTATCGCGAAAGCGATTTTCCAACTTTGCCTACAGTATGGCTGCGTTGTGTCTTCGTCAGCGCAAACTGCACTCACACAAATCCGTAGTCTTGATCGTGCCTGTGCGGCGGGGCTTTGCGGCAGACGTGTGGGCACGAGAGCACTTTCGCAGATACCCGTCGTCAGAGCCCGGCCGCGCCTCAAGCTTTGCCCTACGCAGCGAAGCAGGCAGTGCCTGGCAGGCACCGCCGCCGCCGTGCTTGTTCAGCGCTGGATTGAAAAGGGTTAACCGTTCGGCGATGCAAGAAGGCGTCGCTAGTCCATCTCCAATTCGGTTGAACCGAGGGGAGATGGACACATGCGGAATCTTAAACCCATGATGGAACATGCACATGCTAGTAGAGAGGACATCATGTCTCACACCTTTATATAAGAACGCAGGTATGTTCTCGCAAATCCGTTGCATCGAGAATGACGGGTACAAATTTTCGCAGGTGGCGCAAAAGAAATTGTGGTCCGTATTTAAGGGAGTCAGCAGTCCTCCGTTTGGCCGTTCATTCTCGTAACGGCGCAGCTCAAGTCGCTTCAGCGCCCCGCCACACGGCCAAGTTCAAGTTGTTCTCCAGCGGCTGGGCCCGCTCGGCGTCTCTGCCTTCTGGCTCACTTTCCGTTTTCCCGTCGTGGTGAAGGCGGCCTGCACATAAACTCAGACAGACTGGCGCCACTATGGTCATGCAGAGCGCCCTGAGTGCGACGCCGCAGAGCGTGCTACACACCTCGATCGCGCACGTCTCCAAACCCTCAGCCTCGGGCACGCACACGTTCACGCAGTTCCTTGTACGCGTGTCGGACGAGCGCTCGCCCGGCCTCAACTGGACGGTTTACCGCCGCTACTCAGAGTTCCGCAACTTTAAGCTCGCGCTCGAGGAGGCCATCAAGCGCGGTGACATGTGTGCACACTGCGCCATCATGTCCAAGCGCACTTGCTTCGTGCTCTTCCCGCACCGCCGACTCTTCGGCAACCTGCGCGAGAAGACGCTTGAGGCGCGCCGCATTGGACTCAACGCGTTCCTCGACGCCGTCGCCAAGCACGCACGCACGTGTCGCGAGAGTATGACGTGTCAGACGCGTCCACTCATGGACAAATTCCTCATGGTCAATGACATGCGCTACACGTACTTGAACGTCGACATGAGCGAGGCCAGCGGTGCAGACCGAAGCAGTAAAGTCTCCGTGGGTGAGAAGCGCATGTCAATGAGTGGGCTCTCGCACCGTTCTTCATCAATGGTGAATCGTACAGACCGACTCAGCGGCTACTCGGACTACCGCGAGGAAGCCGTGCGGAGTTGCACCGAGGAGTGGACGCACACGGGTAGTGATGAACTGCTTAAACCGGCGACTGATCCGAAGGCAGATCAGCCTCAGGAGGAGAACAATCAGCTTCAGGATATGAGCGGTCTGGCCGTGAAGCGCAACACGATGCCGAACTTACTGGCCTACTCGAAAGGCCAGCGTTCGCGCACCAGCTCATGGAACGACAACACGTCGCTGCCAGCAGCCCGGCAGAGTCTCACCTCTGAGTGGGAGCGCTCTTCCTACAAGCAGCCGCCGAGAGCGTCCACGTCCCGTCATTCCGACCCTGGACTCGCTCGCAACGAGCTGCTGAACTTCGCCCGAGGCAGCTTCTCGGGGGGTGGTCGCCCGCACCGTGCCGAGGGCCGACCGCGCTCGCGCAAGGTGCACTTGTCGTCGGCCGCCAAGCGCGTAAAGAGGCTAGAGGAGGCGGAAGCGCGCTTCTCCGTGCAGTCGCAGACCCGGAGACCTAGATGTCTTCCGCGACTCGCGCCTATCCTTGAGTAGAGTGTTAGCTAGCTGCGCCTCGTTAGGCCTCCTTCGGCATGTACAGTTTTTTTATCTATCGCAAACATAACTTACAAACAAAGAGAACATCATGACCTTGGAAGTACACTTCCAACACACGCTAGTCGTGCCTCTTTGCTGGCGAAGCGGTACCGAACATTACGTCGGCGACATACACCTTCTGAGCTCATCAAGCGGAGACACCAGAGGAATGATCTCATTAGCCAGCATAGCAAGATACGATGCGACCCAGTTCCGGCGTTATACTTTGCCGCCGCTGGGTTCGCGCGTTCAATCGCACTAGGTAGACGTTTCAGACATCAAGTGGGGGCCAGTTTGGTAACATGCCGCATGAGACACCGAAGGTGTCGGAGGACGTTTCGATTGACACCAGCGAGCTCGAGGAACGTTGTCTAAGAAAACGTTATGGATAGTATTTTCGATTGAAGTGGAGTCATTTCTGAAACCGCCTATCCACGGCTAGGTACTTATCCGGTGATCACCCGCACGCCGCCGAGTGATGCGATGGTGTGCGCGAAGTTGTGGTTGGGCTGCTTGATGAACATGAGGTTCTTGGGCTGGCTGTACTTGCGCGAGACCCACTCGACCATGGCGGGACCGAACGGGCCCTCAACGCTCAGGAAGTTAAGTTTGATCTTGAGGTAAACGTGGTCAAACATGGACACCGTCTCCTTGAAGCCCTCGGGCACGTCCGTGCCGCGCGGGTGGCAGTGCACGATGAACAGCGTGTGTGTCTGCTCGTTGGTGCGCACGTACAGGATGGCCTTGTTGATGATGTTCAAGTTCGGTGTCTTGCAGAAGAAGAACACGCCCGGCTCGTTGATCTCGCGGATGAACCGCGCGATCGTCTGGCCGCCGCGGGCGCCCGTGCGGAGCGAGTGGGTCTCGTCCTCATCGTTGGCGCGTTGAGACGGGCACAATTGGCGCATGCAGTAGAGACACATCCGCAACAGGAAGGTGCGCTCGAACATGATGTACACCAGCGACAGCACCGCAATGAAGTAGAGCGAGAAGTACGTCAGGATCGTCGGGTCGCCCAGCAGGTTGCCCATGAGCGTGGTCACCACCATCGACACGCCGAGAACGCAGCTCCACCAGGGCGCGATCACCGTGCGCGGGATCTCGGCACGTTTGAACTTGAGCAGCATGCAGCCGATGCCGAACAGCGTCATGAGGCCCAGGAAGGCGTACGTGTACACGCCCGACAAGGTTTCCGTGTCTCCGTGCAAAATCAACACCAGGCTCGTGGCCACCATGAAGTAGCCGACAATGATGAAGTGGTTCGTGCCGCGCGCCTTGTTCACGTGAAGTAGGAAATCGGGCACTACACGATCGCTGGCAAGTCGACGCACAAGACCGACAACGCCGACGTAAGCGGTCAGCACAGCACCCGACAGCACAATGAAGGCATCCAATGCCACCACCAATTGCATCCTCTCGCCTGCAACCTTCAGCCCCATTTCCGCCAAAACGGTGTCCTTCTTGTCCACGATGCCACCAGGGCCATGCAGCGGCAGCACACCGAGCGACAGTAGAGAGATCATCGGGTTGAAGATCGCGACACCCCACCACATGTTCTAATGGGGACAAGTACAGTTAGTCACCGTCTAAACCAGATCGTGCAAAAGGAACGTACCCGCAGAGTCTTAGGGAAGACACCATCAGCCTGCTCTTCCACAAACTGCGAAGACGTCTCAAAACCGGAGATACCGAGCATAGCAGTCGACGTGCCAAAGAAGATAGCTGTCAGAAAGTTGCCCGACATGATACCTCCTGCGAGATTGATGTCCGGGAATTCCGTGTCGAAGTTCGCCCACAATGTCTGGAAGTCATCGTTTACGACGTACATTGCAGACAGCACACAGAGCACCGTGAGCGTCGTAGCGTGGGCAATAAAGATCACAAGAGCCACAACAGCGCTCTCCGTGATACCGATAAGACTCAGAACGGCAAAGATGAAGAGCAGACCGATCGTAGCCGGAACGATCTCCAATGACGGCACGTGCGACGCCAAGTAGTTGCAGGCCGACGTTCCAGAGACCACACCCGTGGCAATGTACGATAAGATCGCGAGCGACGCAGCCATGGCAGCTACACGTTTGGACGTGGTGTTGAGCAGGACGTTGTATGAGCCTCCATTGAGCGGCACAGCGTTCAGCACCTCCCCGTAGATAAATCGGTACAGGTACAAGATACCAGCCACGATTGCAAGAGCCACGGGCGCCAGCTTGCCGGCTTTGGACGCCACGAGCCCCGACACGTACAGGCAGCTGGACAAGATATCGTTCCCGCAGATGGCAGTGGCCAGCCACTCCGAGAGCTTGGGGTGGTCCATGGACAGGTGTGCTTGGATCTCATTCAGCTCGCTGTCGCTTGCCACAGTCGATGAGTTGTCTCCCCAGCCGGGGAACTCCCAGCCCTTGAGCGCATTAGTGTGCTTGTTCACATGCAGCATCAGGGGACTCAGTGGCGGCGTGTTGGTGCCCACTCGCGCGTGGCTCGGAATGGCCCCGTATCCGGAGGGGTGCTGCTCGTTGTCTGCCATTGATCTGAGTTGGATCGGAGGCACAGAGGTAGGAAACTCAGGCGGGAGCGGCGCTTGGCGAATTTGGCTATGAACCGTCAGCAAGCGGTTGTAGTTGCCTACGAAGATCTGCATCAACCGATCAGATACCGGTATCCAAGTACGGCTCGCAAGTCCTGATGGCAGAGTCTTAGGGCGAGTTCTTGGCTTCTGTCGGAGATGCAATGGTTGGGCACACGTGAATCTTGTGGAGAGTTGCTGCTTACAAATTTCCGCTGATGCCACGTAACACTGCAATGCAGGTGTGTCTCGCAATTTTAATCACCGAGATTCTCTGTGCAGTTGGCGACTGGCCCCGAAAAAGGCAGTCCAAACGGTGAATATGCGAGGAACGAACAGCAAGTACATTAAACGTTATCCAGACTCGCGCTCGGCGTACTCGTTTGCGCCAATGTTCTCGTGAAAGGTGCAATTATATGTGCACGCACGCTCCGGTCGGGCTGCACCTACAGGTCGTTCAGCTGCTTGATGTTCTTGCGCAGAAGTTCCTCGTCCGCACCAGAAAACTACCCAGGTCAAGCAGAAGCCCAGAGTCAGTCAAGTGATCTTGCAGCTTCAACGAGATATCCTTACCGAGAGCGACTGCTGAAACTTGCCGTCCTTGAAGTAGAAGAACGTGGGCATCGACTAGCAACAACGGAGAGCACCACAACGACAAAAATTTAGCAAGGAGACCAGACCTCATTCAATTGAAAACACTGCGAACACTAACGCGCACGCCAGCCTTCGAGGTGGTGTCGTTCAGCTCGTCCACGTCCAGCTTGGCAAAGTCGATGCCGTCGTACTTGGCACTGCATCGTCATCAGCACAACATGATCAGATCCTCGTTCACAGCCAAAATCTCCCCGGTACAGACAGCCCTCCCACCTCAACTCGTCGTAGATGGGTCCGATCATCTTGCACGGCGGGCACCACTTAGCCGTAAAGTACACGATGGCCTTGCGACCAGTTCCTTCCTAAAAGAGGCAACAGCGACGACATCTCTTTGTAAGGGACCGCCTTACGCCAACAAAATCCAGCCATTTTACGCACCGTAGCAATCTGCGCGTACGCCTCGTCCGATCCGATGATCTTAACGCTGCTTCGCGCACTTGTGGACAAGGCACGAGTGGCGCGCAGCACGCGAGACGTGAACACCTCCCGCATCATCTTGACTTGGTTAAGTAGCTCTCTAAAACAAAAGTGCGGCGGACATTTTGCTACGTTTGACTTGGAATCACTATGTACGATACCGCCAAAATACCGGTTGGACCTTGAGCCACATGCGTCAGATGCTCAAAAAGTATCCTGAGATGGAGAGCCCCGAGGTGAACCGCGATGAGCGCATGGCCACGCAGGCAGGGCGGCGTGCCGAGTTGCAGAAGCTATCGCATGAGGAGGGTGAGTGGACGCTGTACCGCACACTGTGTCAGTTCCGACTCGGCTACTTCTCGTTCCTGGTGCTTATGTGCATCCTCATGTTCAGCGTCACGTTCCTCATGGAGATTTTCTTCGCCATCTTCCTGCCCAGCGCTCGCATGGACCCGTACTTCACCGTACGAGCCGTCGTGTTGCTGGCCTTCCTGCCATTTGCACTGATCTTCCTATCCTACTGCTTCGAGGAGTCCAGTCGACTGTTTCTCGATGCTATTGACACTAGGGAGGGCAGTTTGGCCAACTTCCGTCTCTCGCTCTGCGTCTGCATCCACTACTTGCGCCACTGGCGCGAAATGCCTGACGACCGACTGGAGAGAGAAAGATTCGACGCTTTCCGAGGAGATGACGAGGACCAGGAAGCTTGGGCGCGGTTTGTGAGCTGGGTCACTGCTGGTCCGAGATATCTGCTCAGCACCATCTACACGAACGACCCATTTGATGACAACAATAAAGAGTCTGAAGACGAGAAGAGATATGAGCTGGAGTTGCTGTTTCAGAGACAACAGAGTGAGGAGTCGGGTCACAAGCACAGCAGCCGCTTCCTGCACCACCGAAGTAGTAGTCACAGCAGCAGCAGCAGCAGTAGCAGCAGTGAGGAAGGCAATTCACCATCGGCGAGGTGGAAACGAGCGCTCCAAGTTGCAAACACGACGGTCAAGTTCAACACTACACATTTCGAAGGACCTCCGCTAGACTTTTCCACGCTTGTTATCACGGATGTACTGTGTCCGTTTGTCTTCGAGGTGATCACGGTGTGGACCTTCATGGTGTCACTGCTCGCAAATATGTCTCCACTAGCAGCTTTCTTGGACTATATTCAGTGTGGCTTCTACATGCAGACGACTTACCTGGGTGTCTGGATGATTTGTCACTTTTGTAGTGCTCGAAACCGGAAGATGAGAGAGTTCGTGAGCAACTACCGGCGCCGATACCGTGACATGCAACGTGAGTTGCTTGAGATGGAGAACGAGAAGCGCGCTGAGCATCTTTGGTTGGAGAGTATTGGCTTTCGTGCTGTGGAGCAGTTTCAGACCAGCTTCTTTACGTTTGTGGAGGCCACTTACGAACTTGGTGGGCGTATCCGTGAGAGATGTTGCCCATGGAGATCAGTAGCCGAAAATGAGACGATAGCGACGAGCGAAGAGAAGCAGCCACTGCAATCTGGTGATGAAGTACAATATACGCAAGGAGAAGGAGAATTGGAAAATATTGCTGAAGGCACGTGCGATCCTGTTAAGGATGCCAACGAGACTCAAGAAGCTCTCGAAGGCAAGCAGCGCTTGCACAAAATCGGCGAGCATATCCGCGAGTTGAACCTTTGGTCAAAGTTCTCATACGATCGTCGGATTCGGATTTTGTGTCCGATTGTCATTTTCAGCGCTATGATCTCATTCTACGCATTCTACGCCGGCTGGGGCATTATGGGTATTTGCCTCATTTTGCTTGGTGATACAATGCAAGCTAAATGTCCACAGGTAAATTGTTCACTCCTACCTAAATGCTCTGTGGGTGATCACTAATATGTGTTTCTGTTTTTTTTTGTGCAGATTTTCGGACTGACGTTCAAGTCTTTCATCACTTTCTTCGTCATTTTATCGTTCGTGTTCTTCTCGTCCACTTGGGCAATTGGGACTTTCGTTCATGGCGGAGATTTCTTTGTGTTTCCTCCAACGACGGAATCTCTCGCTGCTCCAGCTACTCCTTTTGCAATGAAATCAACCAAATCACCGGTGCACTGGACAAAAGTCGCAGAGTATCCCGTGTGCGCACTAGACTTGGCGTCACTGGATATCGTTGATTTCGCACTCATTGCTGACGCTGTCTACGGTTGGAACACGGCAGTTCAAGTGAAGTCATTTACCCAACGTTTCAATGGTACGGAGCTCGGTGACTGGGAATATGTTTCGCGCAACAACGAAGATGCAGGCCATCAAGTGTGGGCTGAGCTGTACTTCCCCACAATCAACATGACCGTTATTGCTGTTCGAGGAACAGCTACAGCTACTGACGCTCTCGAGGATCTCCACTACTGGTTCGGAGTATCGATCATGCAGGCTGCCAATATCTTCCTACCATTCCTGAAGCAGCTTCCCAGCCAATTTGTCGTGGAGATGCTGTCCATGAAGTTTCTTCGAGCTATCATGCCACCTCCAGTATACTCAGAGCTGCTGGATCATGTGACTGTTGTACGCAAGCGCGTTGGTGGCGACCGTCTTGTTCTCACTGGCCACAGTCTAGGCGGAGCAATGGCTGCGATGGTTGGCGCCAAGACCCACACACCAGCCGTGTCGTTCTCAGGGCCTGGACTGCTGTACTCTCGTGGCCGATTCGATGTGGACGACGAGTCTATTCGCGACTACGTGATGACTGTCAAGCCTCGACGCGATATCGTTCCGCAGGTAGACGAGCTGGGTGGCATGGTCCAGGAGATCGAGTGCCGGCGCGACAACCCGCTCGCCTGCCACAGCACTGTTACCCACATGTGCGAGCTCTACGCTGCGTGCGGTGACAAGCGCAGGCGCGACTGGTCCAAGGCGACGCAGTGCCAAGAGTACTTTCACGGCAACTAAAGAGGATCCGAGCCAAAAGCTACATCAACCAATTCAACGTGAGAGATGGCTACACTGTTAATAAACCAGCTTTTGTAAATATACTGATCTTTGTATGTATTTAACCTGTTGTTAACCTATTTATCACGAATAAAAATAGTGCGACATTTCCTCAGTGAGCAATTTACTCCGAAGAATGAGCAGCGTAGCGAGAGAGGAAGTGTCGACAGAGTTGACGACGCCCCCGTCCACAGACACAGCGCCAGTCTATCACATGGAGCTGCAGCCGCGTCCGCACGTGACCTTTGACGAGAGCGTGGTGGATAACGAGCACCTTGGACGCAAACGCTCCAATAGTAAGTCGATTGATTACATCGGGACTTTCAGTGGCTGACTGTATTGCTGTAGAATGCTGTATCTTCCACAAAAAGAGGGAGTTTGGTGAGAGCTCCAGCGAGAGCGGCGAGGACTCGGACGACTCGAACGGCGGCGATGAGCACCATCAAAACCATGCACACGACTGCACGCACAAGGTTCCGCGTCGTCGGACGAGGCCGAAAAAGCGTCTGCCGTCGCCATCGTCTTCTGATGAGGAGAAGATGCCTGCGCCGTCTCAGTAGATGAAGTTAGTTACACATACATACGCGGTGTCGGTTCTGTGAAGGAAGAACAAAGGTGATGAAGAGAAGCATTTATGTATTCGGGCGTGGGCTGTGGTTGACTTGCCAACAGCATTGCGGTCAGGAAGCTCCTCCACGCTATATGCACTGCGAACAGGAACATTAGAAGTAATAAAGACCGTTTGCACGAGTTTCGTACTACTACTACACAGCGTTGATTTACTGGGCGGTGCTTGCTGATGTCTCCTCCACTTTTGCCTGCAGCGACACCACTTTCTCTTTCGTCTCCCCTTTTGGCCCATGTTCAGTTGCCCCGAGCTCCTGCAGTTACATCAGTGAAGCTCATCAGCTCTACCGGTAGCTTTCTGGTACTTTGTTAGACTGGACACCACACCTCTTACCTGGTTTTGGTCGACAATCAGCATGCAGTCGATGATCGCGCGCGAGTTCAGCAGCGAGTTGTCCCATAAATTAAGCAAATGGAGCAAGAAGTTGTGGCGCAGTCCGTGGTCCAAGAGCCTGTGCAAAGAAGTAAAGCGTCAACAAAGCTATTCTAGCACAGCGTAATTGCGCAGTTGATACGAACCATTTCCCGTGTTTCCGGGCAAACATGCGGCATGAAGACGCTACCATGAAGTCGGCCAGAATCCTGTTCACACAACGAGAAGGGTGAACTCCGATTCCACTCACCATGAATACAATTATTCGACGTACTTGAACTCCTTCACGTGGCGGTTCCACTTCTTCATAAATTCCTTCTCTTCCAGCGAGACGTCTTCGAACTCGTCCAGTAACTATGATCATTGCAGTCGAATACAACAAATGTCAGATACACACCTTGCCCAACAGCGACTACCGACTGGCAGCCGCCGTGCCGCCATTCTACGTAGATACACACCCGCTCACTTTGCTTCGTAATCCAGGTCTCATCAACATCGTCGTCGCTGTCATAATCCTTTTCGTGATCCAATACCACAGCTCCTGTTCGAGAGTGGAAGTACTGGCGCTGAAGAAGGGGCGCGTAAAACTCCTGCGGCTTTTCTTGCGAGAGCTCGTCCATCTCGTCAAACTCTTGCATCAAGCCTTCAACAGCTTCCACAGCTTGTGAGCCGTATGGACCATACTTCTTCCCAGACATGTGGGTAAAGTGGTGCTCAAAGCGGCTAGGCTCTTCATTCGGGAGCATTTCAAGCTCCGACAAAGCCGAGCGACGGCCAGAGCCTCCTTTCTGTAGTTGATGTTCTTGCATCACCATCACGTAGATGTGCGGGATGTTATCGTGTCCAACCTGCAGTAAAGTTTAGTAAAACAATAATTCATCAGGTTTCGAGATCGTGCACATCACAGGAAGGCAAACTCACGGTAGCTTGGAAGCGGAAACGGTCGTGGGAAGACACCAAGTGAGCCACGAGACCACGCAGGGATCCAGCGAACATGTTGCACCACGCGCACGAGTACTCAGAGCGCTTTTCACTCATCCTCCGCAACATCGAATGGTAGAGGAAGTGGAACCATACCTGCACAAAGCACACCAAGGCAGGCAGTACAACGTAAGCTACGATCCTGGAAATATGACCATGCACTCTTGCAATACAAGCAAACATACCCCTGAACACGGCTTGGAAGCAGCAGAGGTAACGTCCCGTTTTGGAGCAGCCAATGTGAAGCTCTCTTCGGTTTGCTTGCTCTCATCCGCAATCTTCAGCTTCGCGTCGTAGATACTTGCAAGACGCTCCATCTTTTTCGTCTTGGGCAGAGGATCCCACGTAATGCGGAACTCGCACTTGACGCCTGCAGATCATTGATATCCCAGCAGTAAGTATCAAAATCAACACATCAGTCAGTCGCTGAAGCACTCACCCCCATCCACCGTGGACGCAATCGCCGGCAGTTCCACAGTAACATATCCCACACGACGTCTCACCACATTGAGACGCAGCAGGTTGCCGAACAGAGGCTTGCGGCCGTTAGCACACGTCGACAGCAAGTCCTTCCCGCTCAGGGTAGTCGCTACCGACGGAGCTGCGAACTTGAAGGCTGACTGAGCAGTAATAGTCTCCCCAACGTCGCTGATCTCCACCACTTGGAAGACAGCGACGCAGATGTCCGCGTTCAGGTGCAGGAACTCCTTGGGCAGCGTCAGATCCTTGGAGCAAGGCACGGGGATCAAGCATGTGGCCACCAGCTCGAACTGGTTGTCATCGAACGTCTTCCCGTCGGCCTTAAAGAGTGAGATCAACACTCCTGGCCGCTGCTTCTGGCTCTTGAAGCTCTCCATCGTGTCGGGCGTCATGCCGATCTTGAAATCCTTCAACATGGCGCCCGCCAGCGCCGTCTTGACCTCTTGCGTCTTCTCTCCTTTGATCTCCTTCTTCTCCTCCTTCTGCTGCCAGGCCGGATCCAGGCGGTAGCTCAACGTACGCGGCAGGAACAAGGGGCTCTGCAGATGCTTAACCTCCAGCAATTTGTAGAGCGCCGTGAGCCCGTGGTACGTCTCAGCAAACTCCTCTTCCATATGCTCCTGGCGCACTTTAGTGCGGCGCTCCTTGTTAAGCGGCAGTTTGCGCTCGTGACTCTCATCGCGCTTGCGTTTACTACTCCCCGTGTCCGCCATAGCTCCAGTATCTCTTGATGGCGCGCGATAGTAGAAATGCGGGCAGCCAACCCCGACCACCTGCACAACAGCATAGTATTCTCCTCTATAGGTTCTCAGATATTAAAATTATAAAATCTCACAGTTTCCCAATTCTGATTCCATTTTGAAGATCTTTTTTCTTCAGTCGCCATCACTTTGAGAATGACGATATCCAGCAGCAGCGAAGCGACGAGCAACAGCGCTATGCCAGTGGTCTCAGCACCTGCAGATGCGAGTACAGATGCTTCTACACTGCGTAACTTCGCTGTGATCTTGTGTAGCGACTGTCAGTACCTCGAGTTCCCGGGATGCGACGTACACGGCTCGCTGTACACTCAGGAGCTAACGGACACAGACGGGAAGCTACACGCCAAGTGTCCAAACTGCACGGCAGCCACCAACAATGCGCGGCCATTCCGTGATGGATGTCGCCGTTGCAAGGCGTCCACAAGCGTCGCTATGTGGGCCTGTTCACTGCAGGAGATCCAACAGGCTATGGAAGCCTTCCCTGTCTCGACGGAGGAGATCGAACACACGGTTATTAATTGCGAGCGTTGCTTTAGTGCCATTTTTCCACGAGCCAGAGAAGTGTTGACCACACGCACGACAGTTGAGCCACTGGCAGCAGCTAGTGGCAAGCCACTCAAAGTGGCAAACTTCCAACTGAGTATGCCTCACGTGGACGGATGTCTGAGGAAAGGCATGCCGTTGCAGGCGGTGGCTGTGCAATTACCGAAGAGTGAACTGAAGTTTGTGGTGGAGAGGATTTCCAAATGCCCATTGGCACCGAGACTTACGGGCAAACCACAGTATCGACCGAGAAAGGTGGAGCTGATCACGCAACAGAACCATCTGCACCAGGTGAGAGCAGTGGGTAGAAATGGTGTATGAGGAGCTAACGGTGTATTGTGTCTGTAGGTTGCTATTCGATTGTTGTCGGCGGTTATTGGGACATACGATGCAGATTCACCTGCTGCGGTTCAACCACTTCGTCAGGTTTGTTTAAACGATCGAATATTCTGGAAAAATATTTTTTTTCTGATGTCTTGGTCATTGAATAACTAGGTTGTGGAGGTGCTTGGAAGGATGGAAGCACTCGCTTTATTTTCAGAGTGGTCACCACCTCGCCAGCTTTCACACGATATGGTTCTCCCGAAAGAAGTTACCTCAAGCTCGGTTTTCGACGAGCAGCATACCGCCTTAAAGTACGTCATTTGCGTAATTAGTCACTTGGAGCTGATCCGGACTAACCTCTGCAACTATTGTGTGTTTTATTTTTCACAGAGTTTTTGAAAGTGATTCGAGCTTCTGGAGATCGATGAGGAAGACGGTTGACAATTTGCCTCGGTCAGACGAGTGGATTGTGTGCCAATTTAGCTCTGCAGTCACGCTTTCATCTATTGAGCTGAAATGGCAAGCAGATTTTGTCCCGGAACACTTTTCGCTTGGTATCTCGAGAGATGGCATGTCTTATGAAACGGTGGCGATTGTGATGGAGCGTTCCGTTGACAGTCGGATAGTTGTACCGAAGGTTTGTGGAAATAAGTGTTACAGTTTTTTGTCGATGGAACGCTCATATTGTGCTACTTGATTGTAAATCCACAGGGAACCCTGGTGACCTCCATCAAAATTACAATGTTTTCTTCCGGTGTGGCTGGTGAGTTGCCAAAATCGTTTTATGCATATTTTCAGTTGAAGAAATTCCTGCTGACGTGAAAGTGATTGTCGTGTCAGATGAATCATTCGGCCTTGAATCAATCACATGCAAGGAAGGGGCTTTTAGCTCGGTCCACACTTCAACTGGTGTGGTGCTACGAAATATCCAGCAATGGCTCTTTGATGCAGCAGTGTCTTCGTTGCCGGAAGTCCGAGACCTCGCGTTTCAAGCTCTGCAAAAATTACTGCTTGCATCAGGTTCACTGTGTGGGCTAGTACAGCTAGCAACGTGCCTCTTGCTCAATACACGCGTCGCGTCCACATCTGCGACTGCTGATATCGATAGCCAGGCTTGGGATCGCGTGGACCTGCTCTCCGAAGACGGGCAAACCTCTGCACAAACGTTTGTGAAAGAATTAGCGACATCAATTCAGCGTATTGTGATCGGGGGCCACACGCAAGGTGATCAACAAGCAGCTTTAGCCAAGCGCCTCGTTGAAAAACTGTTCTTGATGCAAGAAAAAATTCACGCTGCAGAGGGCACCCCGTCAAACAAGGTGGGAGAGTAGAGCTGTTGAGTTGCTTTTGAGTTGCCAGTTTGCTAATGAGGTCTTTTATGATTCAGGACCCTCCCGTTGGTGCTGGCTTGTCAGTGACACTTCTGGTCGGGCGGCAAACATTGTTGAGCTCCATTAAACGCAGGTCACAGGTGCGTTGCGCATCGACCATTGTTAACACCAGTTCACTCTAACGAATTAATATCGTATTTGTAGGTCGGGATGATTATTTTGCACATGTTAAGCGAACTTTCGGCGTGGCAAATGAAACGAATGCAGAAGGCTGAGGAGTTCACTGGGAAACGAGAACTCGAGCTCATGCAGCTGGAAGAACCTTTCTCAATGGAGATTTGTCCTGAGTTCTTCGCCATTTCGCACCAATTGCTTGTCAGCGTACTGGCGCGTTGGCTGCCAGGTAGCCAACAACAGGATAAATTTGATCTTCGACCAGAAGAAGGCGAAGAAAAACAAAGCGGCGCTGCATTAAATGGGAATCGCGGCGTCCAAGACGTTTACGATGCCTTAGCATCGTCATTTGGGCATTTCCGTTCCGATGCTGCAATGCAAGGGGACCAGAGTGGTATCGATTCATCCTCGGAACTACCCATTGGAGGATACTCAAGCCACTCAAAGTTTTCACCTGATGGCCTATGCGTTGCTGTGCTCGAAATTGTTACATCAAACCTTCGTCGCTTAGTTTTATCCAGAATTGACCCGGTTGAGATTGGAATTGCACCAGGTTTGGCTCTTAACGAAGACGATTTACTATCGGCACCTCCAGCTTTGAACCCCACGGTATCTTCGCTTGAGCAGCTAATTTCGCTTGGCACCAAGCGGAGTGATGCATTCTTCCCAGTGTCATTGAAAGCTGCTGCTGCCATGGAGGTTGGAACCGAAGCCTTTTATCCGTCCGCTCATCAGCGAACAAAAGTGCTGGCGTCGCGAATGGGGAAGGGTGCGACACTAGAAGTACAAGTGCGCTGGCCTGTCCAAGAACGCGATCAAGAAGACCCGCGCTACGAGAGGCTCATTCTAATGCTCCAGCTTGAGTGCATCAAGTTGGGCTTTCGACACGCAATTCGAGGCAGCTGGTATTTCTTCATGCACTTGGTAGTGGAAGTGCCTTCAACGCGTGACACAGAGGAGGTGCTGACACAGCACTTTGCACCCTGCATTCAGCGTGCAGGGTTCTCGTCCTGGCAGGTAGCTGCAGGCGCACAGGAACTTTCAATTAATCTCCAGCGGCATCTCCATTGGAACCGTGTGGAGAAGATGTCCCAGGACTCGGGGGCTGGTTGGATCCGCGTGTACCCCGCAGAGGTCGCTGCATACGACGAAGTACTCGCCGATGTCGAGGGCTTTCTTGCAGAGCATGGGAAGTATAAGGCGACAATAGCGCGTCCGTAGCGCCAAATCAATATGTCGCCCCCATTAATGAAGCCGATTGAATACAATAGACTATGAAGAAGAAACGTTGAGACGTTGCTGTTTCATTGCACTCGAGCTAGGTTCCTCGAGCGACGAGCGTAACAACTGCCTTATCCGTAACCGAGTAGGCGAAGAGCGACGTAGCAACTCTGCCTACAACCTTGGGTGTAAATGTTACCATAACTTCAATAAACTTCCGAGGCTCGATGGTGGTCGTGGAGTAAGCACACGAGAAGGGTTCCTGTAGATCTTGCAAGAAGACTGTCATTGGTGTCTTCGACCCGTTGCACACATACACTGGTACTTCGTGCGACTCACCAATGTTGCAACATCCAAACTCAACAGCCCTGGCATGAAAGTATAGCCCTCGCCGCTTCCCGCGCTTGGTGTAATAAAACGAATCAGTCTGTGAAGATAGCTGATGCCGAGATCGTGCGATCTCGTCAAATTGCGGTAGCATCTGGACCACTCGACGATCCACCACAACACTCACTTCTCGCATATAGTCTTTGCCAACACGAACTGTAAGCGAGCCGAACCAATTCTCAACTCTAGGAGACGGATTGGCCCTGCTACCTTCCCCACCACGCTGCTGGACAAACGGTTGCGATATCGGCAGCACTGATACGATGACTTCAGATGCTGGCTGGATCATACCAGTAGCTGGCTGCACCCTAAGATTATCAAGGGCGCGAACTTTGAACGGCAATGTCTGGGCTGTGTTGTTTGACAATCGAAGCTTGGCCTTCCTGATCACGTTTTCACCGCGTTTTTTCCGGACTCGGTCAAACCGAATAAACGTGGGGGTGACTTCCATTTGGCCGACAGATGAGCTAGCTTGTAGCTCCAGGACACGTTCGCTGGTTGAACTCGCCTCCTCGCGCTGTTGTATTTTTCTTGTACTTCTAGAACCCTCCAACTCCGTACGCCGCTTCACACTTGCCTCAATGACAACTTCGTATGGATGGAACAACGACTCAATGCCGATTCCTCTGAACTGGAAAATTCCCGATACTGCACCCGCGTAACGTGCGTTAAAGGTTACGTGGAATGCGCTCGAGGCCTTGGGTCCAAGCTCCAACACAGCAGGAGAGACACTGAACTGCTGACATCCAGTGCTAAGCGGAAGAAGCGAGACACAAATTCTTCCAACTGAGTTGGTTCCATTCGTGAAAACAATTTGCTCCGTCATAATGTCACCGACGGAACAGAGAAATCTTCGGCATCGACGCGGAATCTGCGCAAACAACCAGAGAAACCAAGTTAGTATGGTGATGGTGCCACTGCTGGTGTGGCAACATCAATTACCATTGCAGTTTCCATCGTCACGTGAAGTTTGTTGCGCTTTAACTGCAAATATGAAACACACGGGCTATGTAAGCGAAAATAATTTTGTACATGAATATGCCACGTACCACATCAAGAAGCCTTTCGGAAGCCACTGGTGGCTTTTGTACAGCTGCTACCCTTGGCTTGAAATCATTCACCATAGGACGTTGGTCATCCACGTGTTTTTTTATCGAGTCACTTCGAAAATGTTGGGTATCTTCTCCATAGCGAAAGCGGACACTACTTAGATCGACACCATCCGGTTCTGAATCCACATCACAATCTTGTGCTGTTCCGCTATTTAATCGATCACCACTGTAAACGTCCCTCTCGAAGTTATCAGCATCTGCAAAGGATCCCCCGATATCATGTTCGTCGTCACTGTTGCACATCTTCGGCCGAAACACTTCATTACGAAATGGATTCTGAGTTGCTGCGACTTCAGCCAGCGATTGATCAAATGTTGCCGAGGTTGCCCGGGATTTCAGGCCATCCGACCGCTTCGAACTAGCCCCGCTGAATTTCTTACGAGACGGTTGATTTGCTTCGTTGAAAATCTTTCGTAATCGGTCTCCACGTCGACCCTGAACTGCATCACTCACAGACGAGCCGATATCATTTTGCGTTTGCGAGTGGGATACCATTGGAAACAACTTGCGAGAATCGGTTGACAGCTGACTCTGAGATGCAGACGCTGAAGCAGTGTTGGACGGGCATGGGACTTCACGAATCGTGTCAAGCTCTGGTGTCTCGTGGGACCTACTTCGCCTTACTCCGTTTGCAGTCTGCCGACCGGGTTCGGTGCCACTTGAAAGCCGCTCAAAGTCTCGACTCCGGCGACTAACGTCGTCATCAACTTGGGAAACAGACACGTCCTCTCCCCAACTGTCTGTCGTTCTTGACAGCGGTAGCATCGATTCCAGTGGACGCTCAAAGTCACGAACAAACTCACGTACATCCTCAGGTAGCTCGACTTCTAGTGGATCCTTTGTCGGAGGCGACGATGCTAGCCGGATCGAGTTGTCAATGAGGGCATCAATCTCATTCAGCGACTCTTTGATAACTCCAGGTCCTCTCTGCAACACCGCCACATATTCTGGAGATGGATCATCAGGAATTTCCTGGTCAGGAAGTGACAGAGATCTTTTTGTCGCTGCTTCTGCCTCGCCAGCATGATCAGCAAAGCTAAGGCTCGACTCGTCGTCGACTTGCCCTTCATCAGCGCTCCTAAATCGTCTCTTCTCCTATAAGTACATAGTCATACCATACGTCAGCGTAATGCCAGCGATTTAACAAGACTGTACAACTTTGCAAACCTGTAGATACTTCAACGAGTTTGGCGTGAACATGAGTTTCGTCGTGTCAAAGTGTACATCATAGCCCGACGAAAATGCTGTGCCCGATCCTGAAAGCCCCGAGTTGCGGTCAAAGCGATCGTGAAGCGCCACGCCTTGTCTCAAGTCAGTCGGCGACAACTGCTCCAGTTTCGGAGTACACAGTCCAGACTCTTCAACTTCATCCTCAGCGTCGCCACCTTCAAACTACATCATTACAACAAATAATCAGCATAAATTAGTCACCGTAGCTTTATATCCTCATCCACATCTTCGTACCAATGGGTCGTCCACATCTCTGGGCGACGAGAGCTCCACGTGGTCCAAATTGCGCGACTTCCTCTCGAAAAAGTCACTCGGTCGACCACTGGAGTTCACTTGGTCCCAGTTATCTTCTGCCAGTGCCTCAACATCTTCAGAAAAGCTGTTGTCTCCACCCAACTCGTTCTTCTTGAGAAAAGTAGCTGCTCCAGTCACAAAAAGTCACAAAATATAAGTATTAGCTGTTATCTATAGAGTAGCTCTGTTATTAGACGCACCAGCGTCCATGAACTCGTTGTCCATCGACATCTTCGGCTGCTCCTGCGTCTGTTGCGTGAATTTCGAGGGCGGGAACGCGTCCATGGCCGGCAGATCTAAGCTGTCGTCTTTATATTGGGGGCCTGTAGCCGCGTTCTCGCGTTCGATGGCTGAGATGAAGCTGAGCTCGTCGCCTACGTCGCTGCTGCTACGATGCTGCTCCTTCAGGCGGCGGAGACGACTTTGTGTCTTCTGCTCCTCCCAGCGCTCCAGATACGACGCCATTTGCGTGCGCGGCGCCGTCTTCATGGCGCCTTCGACTTCAGTTGCTGCGGTCAATTTGAGTTTTTGAACAAATCGATAATTCGTGTTTTATTCACGGTAGTACAAATTTTGTGTCATGTCGTGTTTTTGTGATTAGTACCTTCGCGTACTTGCATTTGGGGTCGACAGATACAAATCTCAAGTGTTCGTTTGTGACGTCACACGTCACAGATTCCTGTGGTGGATGGCAGCCGAGCGATCAACCAGCGCAGCTTACGCCGGCGGCCACAAGTGAACGAGCGACCAGGAAGAGGCATGGCGTCCGACTCCGTATCCGTCTCACCAACCAAGGCGGCGACGCCAGCACAAGTGAAGGCGGTGGGACCCACTGCAGCGGCGGCACCCACGCAGCCGCCAGCTGCGGCCACAAGCGTGCGCGTACCAAGCAGCAGCTTCACCTACCGGCACTTCCTGGGCGGCGCTGTAGGTGGCATGACGGCTGCTCTCATCACGTCGCCACTGGAGGTCGTCAAGACGCGACTACAGATCCGTGGCGGAAGGTGCGTCCTTGTAGCAATTGCGTGGAGCGGGTTAGTGCAGTGGATTGACTTGATTTGATGCTGTGTAGCGGATCCTTCGGCACCCAGACGACGTTCGGTGTCATGCGCTCCATTGGAAGAACTGGTGCGTGTATTGTTGTACAGGAGACAATGTACTGCTGGTTACTTATTGTTTTTGGTGGATTTGGTGCTGCAGAGTCGGTCTTTGGTCTGTGGAGAGGCATCACGCCTACACTGATCGGCGTCATCCCGGCGCGTGCCATCTACTTCGGCTCGTACTCGACGTTCAAGGATAAGTTCACTAACTATGGCATGAATGGCCGTCTGTACAACTTCATGTCGGCTGCTGGGGCTGGATCCATCTCGGCGACCTTGTGTTGTCCCATTTGGGTCGTCAAGACGCGTTTGCAGCTCATGCCGGCGCATTCAATGGCTGCGGTGGCGGCTACGACGCGCCGGAATGTCGTGTCCGTGGGCTTTGCTGAAGTTGAGACGGCGGTCGCGGCGAAGGCTAGGCCGCAGTTCTCGAGCGTCCGTCAGGTGGCATTGGATATGTACCGGAAAGAAGGCCCAAGGGCATTCTTCCGCGGCTTGTCAGCTTCGTACTGGGGTATCTCGGAGAGTGCGATCCAGTTTGCCTTGTATGAGGAGTGCAAAGATCACATTGAAGAGCCCACGAATCTCAAGTATTTTCTAGCGGCTGGCGCTTGCAAGCTGCTTGCATCAGTGTGCACTTATCCGCACGAGGTGCGTATCCTGCCGAGTATCCTGCTGTCTTGTGTATGTTTACTTACCATAGCGATTGCTCTACATCCATAGGTCGTGCGGACACGAATGCGGGATCAGCGCGCGCCGTTGGATTCGAAGGAACTCAAGTATGTTGTGCTTGTTTGATTTGCATGTTGTGACGACCTGTTCTAACATGTCCGTCTTGCCTTGTATCGCAGGTATAAATCTATGATCCAGTCGATCATCAAGATATACAAGGAGGAGGGACGTCGCGGACTGTATTCAGGAATGCCGGCACACTTGATGCGTGTGGTACCGAACGCTGCGATCTTGTTCATGGTGGTGGAGGTAGTCGCCAACAAGGAGTAAGTCGCCCTCTCCACTCTAGATTCCGCCCCGTCCTCCTCGATGTCGATTATTGTAGTGGATAGAAGACGGAGGTCGCGGGGTTTTGTAGTTCCCACTAGCAGCATGCACCAACATTAACATATGTCATATTCAAAAGCATCAGTAATCAGTACACTTCATAGCCAGCCAAAATAGGCAACTTCAACTTTTGTCTTGAAATGCACAATTTCGGCCAATCAGCATGCACCGTGAGATTCCACTGGTCCGTAGGCACTGGCCCGAGTCTGTAGCTCTTCATTCCTGTACCAGTCCGCTCCGTAGCAGATCAACAAGACAGTCATGGCGTCACTGGAGGCCCAGATCAAGAAGCAAGTGGAGTTCTACTTCTCCGACAGCAACTTCCGTCGTGACCGCTTCCTGCGTGAAGAGACCAAGAAGCACGAGGGTGGCTTCGTGCCCTTCAGTGTACTGTTCACCTTCAAGAAACTGGCGGCACTCACTGTGGACGGCGCCGTGTTGCAGGCCGCTATCGCCGACTCGGACGTCGTGGAGCTTAACGAGGCCAAGAACGCTCTGCGTCGCATGAATCCGCTGCCTGAGAAGGACGACGCCCCTGAGCGTATCATTGTATTGGCTGGTCTGGGCAAGGTTCTGCCCACTATCGACGAGATCAAGGAAGGCCTCAAGCCTCTTAACGTGGATCTGCTCTTCATCGACCGCAAGAGTTTCCGTCGCAACTTCTCCGGTGTGGTCCACGTGGAACTCAAGGAAAAGGATGCTGTGCAGCGTGCTATGGACACGGCTTCGTCGCTGAGCATCAATGGCAACGTGCCCAACATCATTTCTATGGTGGAGTACCAGAAGCTCTCCAACGATGACAAGGTCGAGTTCGACAAGGCTACCAACGCTATGCTCGTAGCCAAGGATGTACCCAACAAGCCCGTGACTTTCTTCCTGGACGAACTGCTGCCTATCTGGAAGGACGACGCCAAGCTGCGCGCCCGTGTGCGTTACTTCGAGGACTCCAAGGAGCTCTACCTGCTTTTCTCGCAGGTGGCTTTCGCTGAGAAGGTGCTGAAGCAGCTCTCGGAGGACTCGCCCGTTATTGTGGACGAGAAGAAGCTCACGTTCGAGCTGGTCACTGACAAGGAAGCCATTAAGGCTCGCCCGCGTCGCCCGGACACGGGCAAGGACGACAAGAACGCCAACAAGAAACGCAAGCGCGACGACGAGAAGGTCATTCACATCTCTAACATTGGCCCGCGCACTCGCATGGACGACATTAAACAGCTCATTGCCACTGTCATTGACCCGTCTGCTCAGTCCCCGTACGTTGAGTACGATGGCCTGGACACTGCGTCGTTCAAGGTGGCCGTTGCTGAGGCTACGTCGCTGTTTGAGAAGTTCTCTGCTCTTGAAGGTCCGGAGCTTGGCGGTAAGAAGGTTTCGTTCCACCTGCTGGATGTGGACGAGGAGCTGAAGGTGGACGTTCAGTACGACGCGGGTCTGATTGTGCGTTTCGACGAGGTTGAAGGCGAGGTATCGCGTGATGACATCAAGAACACCATTAACGAGAAGCTTGGTGACAAGGCTGTCGACGGCGCCGGTGTCGCTTTCATCCAGTACCAGATCAATGACAAGGATGGCTACCTTCGTGTCACTAGCGCTGAGCTGGCTAAGGAGATCGTTGGCATGTTTGCCGACGGCGGTCTGGACGTGAACGGCGTGAAGGTTCCTAAGGCTGCCATTATCGAGGGTGAGGAGGAGAAGAAGTTCTGGGAGGACGCTCGTTCAGCCCGCTACAAGCGCTTCAAGCAGTCGCGTTCGAACCGTAACCAGCAGCGCGGAGGACGCGGTGGCCGTGGTGGTCGGGGCGGCCGTGGCGGTCGTGGTCGTCGCCACTAAATGTAGACAGCGAACTGTCACGTTCATTCGTCTGAGCGCAGCAATGTACATGCAGCTCGATAGGTGCCGCGTGACAACAGCTTCTCCTGCTCACTTTTGCACGCCTTGGGCATGGTATGAGTGACGTATCTCTGAGGAAAGGAGACAATTCTGGTTTCTTAGATTCATTCCTTGAAGACGAAAAAATAAATATATTGTGGGACCCGCTTTCACCAACTTCAAAAAGTTCTAGCATTTGTGTTAGCTCACTTGTCACGTGCAAGGTATGACGATCCATCGTTGATTTTGACGTTGTTGTCAACACCAGAGCTTAGTTGGTGAATCAAAGCCTGGAGTTTTGCTTGCTTTCCGACCTCGTTTGTCTGCAACGAAATGACGCGCATTAGGCAACATGAACACGCAAAACGATAGTCAAAGCAAATGTGGCTTACCAGGTGACGGATCTCCCCTTCGCACTTGCGCAAATACTCGTCCTTCGACTCGACCAGCAGGCGCTGTTCGGCTGCCTGGATTTCAAGCATGGCCATATCGCTTTCGAGTTTACGATGAGCTTTCCTGAGATCCTCGAGGTCACGACTAACAGCTCGACGTTTTTCCCGCTCGTCCTCCAGCGCATTCTTGCTAACAGTAGCAGCATCGTCGAGCCGTGCCATCTGATAACAAGTTGTAAACGATCGTGAGCTCTTGGCACTCGCTACAAGCAAGCACTTCCGCGTACCTTTCGCTCCAGCTGATCAGCAAGCTCTTTCTTCTCCTGCAATCTTGACTGGATGGAGATATTCATTGACTCCAGATTTGCCATCTCATCTCGAATCGTGTCCACTTCGCTCTCAATGCTCTTCTTTTCGTCGGCAAGAGCTTTATGGGCCTTTGACAATAATACGAGCTCCTTGTACGTGTTTTCGTTTGTAAGCTTCTGCTCGTTTAGCTCATCTTCCAGTCGCTGTTCAACAAAACGTAATGATGACAAGCATTTAGCCAACTGTTGGTAGCCCAACGTCCCCATCGCAGAAACGTACTCTTGTGTCATCGTGAGCCGCCTCCAGTTCCTCTCGTTGGGCTGTGTATTCTCCCGAAATGGTAGCAATTTCCTCACGAAGCTCCTCCAACTCCTTTTCACGAAGCTTCATCTCTTCCATTGTGACCGAATGGGTTTGGGCGATTTCCTCAAGCCGAATTTCTAGTACTTGGACCTTACGTTTTAACTCACTGTTTTCATCTTCCAAAATTCCACGCTTAGCACGACTTTCTTGAAGAAGTGATTCACGCTGCTGAAGAGCGCTGATCTTTTTGTTCATGTGCTGCCCCATGCTTTCACACTGCATTGTAACTTCGCGGAGTTTAACTTCGTACGTATCGCGCATTTTCTGCATCGCATCATCCTTTTGACGAATCTGTTCGGCAAACTTGACCTCGATGTCTTTTAATGCCTGATCTTGCTGTGCCTTCAGCTCATCTTGAAGGTGCAACATTTGTTGCATCTCCACCTGCAGCTTTTCGACCATCTTCGTACTAACCTCGGCATTTGCCTGGAGCGAATCGATAGTGGAGTGTAAGCTGTCACTTGCATCTCCAACACGTTGGCTGAAACCAACGATCCCCTCGGCCAGTCTAAGAGCATGAACGCGTTTGTTTCCAGAGTCGGCGAGCGACTGCGTCAGCAGCATCAGAGCCTCCACCACTATGTCTTTGTTGGTGCGATTGAACAACGCAGCGCCCAGTACCGTTGATACTTCAGACGTTTGAAGGAATTGGCCTAATGTGCGCTTGTTTTTATCGGCCATACTCTCGTCGGATATTAGACTCGACAGAACACTCTGTAGAACGACACACAAGCGCAAACAAAATAGTTAGTCACAGCGCATAAATCCCAGCGTGAACCAGCCTTACCACTAAGTGGATTGATAGTTGAGGGTGGAAGCGAATCAAGTCTTGTGGTTCCACAGAGCCGATAAGAGCAGACTCGACTTGAATTAGTGTTGCACTCTATCGCCATTCAACAGAAACGTTGATAAGAATTATGGACTTTGCAATACAGCAGCGAAAGTTATCGTACGTACCTGGTTCAGGCTGATAGTTTCAACACACAGCGAGCGTATTGCAGGCAATTCGCTCAGTTTGGCAAGAAGATGACACACCTCCACGCTGTGAAAATATTCGTCCGAGTTGCTTAGAGCCTCGTTGTCTTCAGCACTTTGCACAACTGCGGTGGCATCAGTGATACACCGTATCATCCCAGCGACGACAGGGTTGAGCCGCTCTGCATTTGCCGAAGAGTCAAAAAGACTTCGAATCGAGCGAATATCGTCGCCGATCACCTTCAAAATTAATTGTGCGGTCGTTGTAGCTGCCAACTTCGACGGATGAAGTGTTGCTTGCAGAACACGGTAAAGAACATCTTGATCAGATAAGCTTTTGACCAGCATCTTCCGGAACACGTGGCTGAGCTGGACGATGGAGGAGAGGAAATGGGCAGAAACCAAAATCTGCTCGGCTTCGCCGTTCAAATTGATCGTCATCAAGCAGTTGTCGATCGTCGGTGCAATCTTTGGATACTGTTCTAATAGCTCCAAAATTTCTTGACGGTCGGCAAGGTCGCACAGTAAGTCTACACTCACCATCTGCAGTAAGGAGCGTCGATCCAAAATTGAGATCGAGTCTGACATGCTCTCATCGGAATTTTCATGCCAAGAACCGTCCAGCACAGAAAACACCAATGCAAACGCCTGATCCACGTTCTTCTCCCTAAAGAGTTTGCTTCCCATGGACTCGGACAGCACAAGACGAGCCAGGATGGCCATACTGAACACCAACAGTTCTGCATCTTCCGTGCTGTTCAGCAGAATCGTCAACGAGCGGTAGAAATCCTTGATCTTTTTCATCTCCTTGGCGTAAATTCTAACACCCGCACAGATCTTGATCATCTCCGCCAGCACAAGAAGCTGCAGCTTGAGACCTGTATCAGTTTCGCAGCCATTACGCAGTGCTGAGACCGACACGCTCTCCACAAGCCACCGCAGCAGCTTGCACAGTGCGTGAGACGGGTATCCAATTGCTGTCTTCCGTGTAAACAGGTAGCAGAGCTCTAGTAATTGCAGTGAGTCCTCTGGCGTCTGCTGAGTCTGCGTTGGCTGCGAATACTGCGTGTCTTGCACCTCCGACGCCTTGTTCGACGCCGCTACAGCCAGCAAACGCTCTGCTAGTGCGTCTAGTAGCTGCAGACATAGCGACGTGTGGTTTGTAGCGAAGAATTCGTTGTGTGCCGAGAGTTTTCGTGCCGATTTGTACAGATCCGAGGCGTTAGCGGCACTTGGGGACGCGAGATAATTGTCCACTGCGACCACTAAAGCGGATCTGCCGGTCTTCTTGCTGCGCTTCTCGATGGTCGCTCGGCGGCTGTAGATACCTGAGATGGATGAGGCGAAGGAGGTGAAGGTCGCATCGGCGTCGGAGTCGTCCATGGCCGCCTGCCCCGTTGTTGCCGTCAGCCGTTACGAAGCAAAAGTCAAACATTTGGGCTGGGTATTGTAATATTTGACGTATTTCAAAATAGTGACCGTTCTTCTTTTTACGGTATCCTAAATGGCTACATTCTGCAAGTTTGAGAGCCCCAGCAGTGCTGGGCCAGCACAAGAAGCAAACACATGCTTGTCGACGAAGTTCACGAGCCCATTGCACTTCTATCAGTGCGCGAAGCTCAGCGTCATTAACATTACAGGCGGTACTGCACAATGCTTAGTTGACGCAACGCAACTTTTGCTGGCTTCGCAAGAGCATCGAGAAGAAGCTGTTCTAAGAGCAGCAAGTGCTCGCTCCAACGGGCTAGAGAAATGACATCGCTTAGAAGCTTGGTAAAGAGAGCGCGGTTGTAGACTACAACGACGCTTTCCTTACAACTTGTAGTGACTGGCGACTGCCACTGACTGTAACTGACTTCGGATGCAAGGGCGTTTGATTTGCAAGCAGTGCGCAACCGAGTTGCTCTTGGATTTTGTACACGAAGCTCTCCTTCTACTCCTGGGATTCCTGCGCGGAATCAGTTGGCTGGGGCATCTAGGCACGGCGCGGTGCTGTCTGCTTGGATATCGTACACGTGCTGCCTGCATCGCCGGGATGTCACTTCAACCGCTTTGAGACAGTTCGATATGTAAACTTGGGGCTCAGCCAATCAGAGCGCTTCGCCGCGCGTATCACCAGTTGCGTCGACTGATTACTGAAACCAAGGTCTCCGGCTGCTTGGGCTCCGATCCACTTCACTGACGTCACTTTCAATTCCGCCAGCCAAGCAGCAAGCGACCAAAAGATCCAAGCCGACCGCAGTTATGACGACTAAGAACACGTGGGCCGTCTCCGAGAAGGGCACATTCGTGCGCGACGCCAGCAAGTTCCGCAACTGGATCGAGCCCAACGCCGACGCTGAATTCCCCGCTGAGGCCAACCGATACCACTTGTACATTTCACTAGGTATGCATGCTTTTGTTGCAACAACGAGCAAGACGCTAGTACTAACCTCGTTTTGTTTTCTTCACTAGCTTGTCCATGGGCTCACAGGTATTGGCGTCTTTTGTTGCAACAACGAACAAGACGCTAGTACTAACCACGTCTTCTTTTGCTTCTTATTGCAGGACTTTGATCACGCTCTACATGAAGGGTCTTCAGGACGTCATTGGCCTCTCGATCGTGCACCCCGTGTTCCAGCGCACGCGCCCCAACGACCCGGAGGACCAGCACATGAGCTGGGCGTTCGCGGACCCCAAGAAGACTCCGTGGTTGGCCGGCCCGTCGGGTCACGGTCAGTACTCGTCCGAGGGTGCCATCCCTGATACGGTCAACAATGCGCAGTACGTGCGCGACCTGTACGAGCTGTGCTCTGAGGGCAACACGCGCTACACGGTTCCCGTGCTGTGGGACAAGGTCAAGAAGACCATCGTCTCGAACGAGTCCGCCGACATCATCCGCATGTTCAACTCGTCGTTCGACGCTATTGTGCCGTCCAAGGTGGACCTGTACCCGGCCAAGTATCGTGAAGACATCAACGAGATCAACGAGTGGATCTACAACGACATCAATAACGGCGTCTACAAGTGCGGCTTCTCGTCCTCGCAGGGCGCGTACGACGAATCCGTCAACAAGTTGTTCGAGAGTCTGGACCGCGTCGAAGAGATCCTTTCTAAGCAGCGCTTCCTCATGGGAGACGTCTTCACTGAAGCAGATGTGCGTCTGTATACGACGCTCATTCGCTTCGACGAGGTCTACCACGTGCACTTCAAGACGAACAAGAAGATGATCAAGGAGTACCCGAATCTACTCAACGTAAGTGACTATCGAAGTTGTTACTGCTGGTGACCAAAATGACCTAACGTTGTGGATAATTGTTGTGATGCCTTTTGCAGTACACCCGCGACATTTTCCAGTTTCCGCCTGTGGTCAAGTCAATCGACAGCGAAACGCTGATGCGCCACATCAAGCTTCACTATTACGGTTCCCACACTCACCTCAACACGTTCGGCATTGTCCCGGCTGGGCCGAACACGGACTTCAGCGCGAAGCACGACCGTGATCGCTTCACCACCGCTACGCTGCCCGAGTTTCCAGTGAACAGCAACTGATAGGAAGGGAAATGCAAAGGATCAGTGTCGTCGTCCATGCAATTCATACGCATTGATTTTTTTTAAGCCCACAAGCACGGACGAGTTTGCGTAACTACGCTACAAGTAGATTGAGAAATTACTTTGAGCCCCCTCAATGCTCTATGATAAAGGTTACTTGTCGCTCGAATAAACAGCAACCACAGAGTCGGTAGCACCTGCAGCCAAGAAGAGTCGATGCGGATGGAAAGCTAAGCACGAAACGGGACCGATCCGCTCGCCCAAGAACCCTTCGTGGTAGCGAATGAGTGCCAACTGTTCGCCGTCGCTCCGGAACACCTTAATAAATTGGTTGTGCGATCCACTGCAGCAAGGGAAACAACAAAACAATCCATCAAGTAAGTACCATCTTATTCGACTTCGAATGCATGTAGTCAAACGTACCTTGCAAATATCGGGGCGTAGTCGTGAACGGCGAGGGCAGTCATCGGCGATCGATGCGCTTCCAGAGACTTGACACTGTTCTTCGGATACCGCATATCCCAAAACTTCAACTCACCCGTCACGGATCCAGTAAGAAGTTCATTCCGGCCGGCGTAAATGTGTGCTTGCACCACCCATGACGAGTATTCCTTCATAGTTATTTTGACAGCATAGTCTGGTCGGCTACGCGAGTCGAAGATCCGCAAAGTACCATCACCGAAACCAGCCACCAGCATACCTGGAATACTGTCATCGCTTGCCATGCTTGTGATGCAAGAATCCGTTTGAGTAGAAAGCGCAATGGTGCATTTTTCCTGACGTAAATCCCACCCGCGGAGCATGCTCGAGTTGCCACCCGCATACATCATACCAGCATCCTGCTGCCAATTCATCACAAGACCCGATCCGCGCGTGCCTGGCACCAGATCAGGCACCGCGACGAAAGCCGACACGAGCTTAGGACTATCGATCGATGGGTGGGGGTTGTGCAAGCCATGGTAAATCTTGATCACTCCGTCATCAGAGCCACAGGTCAGGAGGCTTTCCTCGGTTTCATTGATCCAGTTCAACGACGTCAAGCGCGAGCTGCGGCACAAACAAATCCATGTGAAAAGGTATTAGCCATACTCGACTATTCCCCATGAAATAAATCAATTGCGCACTTACCCAGGCGGATTCTTGTTCCCGAAGCTCAGTACCTTCGTCTCTGTTTCCTCAAAGTTGTAAAGAGAGATTTGGTCTTTCTCGTCGGCAACAAGAAGCATCGTCTCGTACGGGTGGAAGAGCAACAGCGATGTCATCTCTGCGTCGTTATTCAGCACGGCGCGTTGACGCAGATTCAGCGTAAAATCCTTCACTTCTTCTTGGTCACCAAGAGTTGAAACACGGCGTGCAGCATCATAATCGATGGGAGAGTAAGGAGGTGGGATATGTGGGCTAGCATCCCTCACACCTAAACCAGTCCTCTGCATTGTAGATGATTTCGCAGAACTTCTCGGCGAAGCAAAACCTGGTGCAAGTCTCATGGCTGCACCTCGAATGCGGCAGTAGCGGCGGAAACGTTCCCACCTCTCTGCGCCCTTCTCGCTTAGTGGGTCCTCGTCCTCTTGCACAGATTCCAGGATCGGGTCATTGAAATGGGCTTTGTGCCGTTCGTAGCATGTCGATACCAATGTGGGTGGGAAGTCTTCATGGCGGCCGTATCGTTCCAGTGGAGGGGGTACATGCACTGGATAGCCACCCAACCCTCCATCACCCGGTAGTCCAGTGTTAAGCATTTTGAAACCTGTCATTTCAGAAGGAGAATGCCCAGTATACTGCCCTTGAGTCATGCTGCTGTTCATGGGAGGAGCTGGTACTGCGTGGCTGTCCCCAGCGCCCAGCATATTACTATGCCCTTGTTGGAACTTGTTTTGATACTGCTGGAAGTTGCCCACCGATACAGTTGACCGTAGTCCTTTTAGAGCAGGTGCAGCAGGCTGCATGTGTGTATCTGGGGTTCTAATCAGGTTGCCTTGTTCGGAGTTTGCTGAAGCAGGAGCTGCATTTTCAGAGGAGGGACTGAACCGCCCTTCGTTTTGCTGAGTCTGAATGTAGGCCATCCCAGGCACAGAGCCTTCTCGTCGAAATTGAGACACGGCACCAGGATTAGTACTTCTTCCCGTACGCATAACCGAGAGATTTCCAGGGTTTGCACTACGCGGAGGGGAAGCCAGCACGCTTCCTGTCTGGCTGTTTTCTCGTAGTTGATCTTGCTCAGCTTCCAAGATGCTTGCGTTCACGAAGCTGACAATCGCTTTAACGGCATCCACCACATGTGGGAACGGGTCCCTCGACTGCATTTCCTTCAGCACGTGCCAAATTTGAGCATAGTATTTGGCATCCTCTCCGATCTCATCTAGAAGCTCCTGGTCGACGAATACGTCGGCACCACCTTGGAAACTCGTGTCGTTCGCACTCTCCAATGAGTTTCGTGCATCATTGCCACCCTGAAAGTCCATTCCAACGGGTGAAGATCCATGATCGGTAGGAGAGGTGGCCGGAGCGCTCGCGGGTTGATTTTTGAAGTGCTTGGCTACCGACTCAAAACATGGTTGGTGGTAGTTGTGCAGGATAACATTTGCCAGTGCCAGCACACTTTCCCGACGCACCAGTGGAGATCCATCCCGGCAGCCACGCAGTAGTTCCAAAGATACAACAATGTCATCGTGTGCTCGCTGCCGGAGAAAATCTTCCAAGCGGTTCATATCAACCTGCTTCCCGCTTGCGTTGGGATCACATCGGAAGCCAACCAAAGTACCAAGTGCGTAGGCAGCAGCAGTTCGCACTTCTGGGCGGTCATCGCGGAGCTTAGTACCAAGTATCCGGGGCACCTTGTCTTCGGTCGCGATACGCTTTGCGTCGTCAAACTTTTCCCACAATTTCGCCAGACACAGGCAAACCCACTTGCGCACCTCTTCATCAGGATCTTGAAGCAAATTAATACAAATCTTGTGCAAGTACTGCGGTAAGCAGCTCTTCTGACCAGGTAGGTAGTTGTTGCAGATCACCGAGATAATGAAGGCCGCCATGACTTTCTGCTCAGCAGGCATCAAGCTACTCGCAGCGCTATAGGCACTTTGGTTGCCCCCACCATTGTGGAGCCCAGCAGCGAGATGCGATATGAAGTAGGAATGACCATCGTCTTTTACCAGGTCCACTTGGCAACTTGAATCCAAAGCCAGGATTTTTGCCCAGATGAAGACAAGTACCTGACGGAGTTCACTTGCTGGAGATTGCAGAAGCTTGAGCACGTAAGGGAAAATTCCAACCGAGAGTGCTAAGTTCACAGCCCAGGGGCCTAAGTCAAGGAACTTCTTGAGCAACACGAGCGCGCGCAGACGATGAACCTGGCTCAAAAGCACCTGCAACACCATAGGTAGTTGCTGGGGTGGTGGCTTCTCGGATGATCCGAACTGCAACCATACTTCGAACGCTGTAAGCTGCTCCGCAAAAAACCGTGACGGCTGAAAGCTCATGTCAACATTCGGGTATGGGTTTGACAGCTTGTAAAGTTGGTTCAAGCATACTTCAGTAGCTAGATCCCACGAACGCCAAAGAGAGTGGTGATTTGTTGGCGGCAAAGCTGGAAGCGAGCACGGTGAACACCCTTCAGACTTCATAATACGTTCCGCCAACAAGAAGTTGCGGAAAAGCGACGCCACAAGTAAATCTTGTCGGAACAACTTCTGGAATAGCTCACGAGGCAGCATGTTCCACGCGATCGTATCTGTGATAGCCGTGAAAATCCAATTCAGCTCTCCCAGAGGTGTCTTTCTGTCGGTCAGCTTTCCCGGAATACGTTCAATGAAGCTGGCATCCAGATGCGCCATGGAGAGTTCGTTCTGAGAGATAAACCACCGCAACGCGACAGTAATCGGCGTCGTCAAGCAAGAGGTAAATACATCTGCGCACAATTCCGGATTCATCGGCAGCAGTTCATCTGCGGCACACGCAGCAAGCACAATGGCTTCATTGGCCGAAGGGCTTCCATTTCTTCCGTGCGTTTGCGTCGAGGTCGTGGGAGGCGACGTGAAGTGGCTCAGTAGCACTCCTGCCGCCGAGCAATCGAACACGTAGATCGACGGCGTCCCCACCCACGACTGCAAGTCATACACCAGTAGTGGAATGTACTGCGTGTAGCTCTTGTTGAACACCCAGACTTCTCCATTCTGCGTCGGTCGAGGGACGCCATGTCCGTTGTAGTGGAACAGCACGCGGTCGTGTTTGGCCAGTCTTCGTCGGTTCACACACAACTCGCGGATCTTCTCCACTGTCGGGTCCAAGCTCTGTTTGTAGCGAGCACGTGGCTGCCAGCGTTCGTACTGGGACTGCAGCGTATTACCAATGGTTTCAATCGCCTTCTTGGCTGGCATGGAGAACGGATCCACCCAACACTCTTTACGAGCACAAGGTGTGGACTTCTCCACGTCGGGAGGGTCCGTCCCAATGTTGAGACATAGCACCAGTGCCACGTCCATCGTCTTCATGCGCTCGCGCATGCGCCAGGGCACAATGTCCATGGGTTTGGGCGGCTCGTCCTCCTTGTCCGTGGCCTTGCACTTCTCAGCGGCTTGAGCGAAGCGTAATCCGCCTGCACGTTCATTCTGGCGGCTGTTGTTCATATTGAGAGGATCGTAACCATTGCTAGCAGTCGTAATCCGCGGCGACGCGAACGCGGGTGACTGCGACGTCACTGCCATGGCTTAAATTGCGGTAGTGTGGGCCCCAGAGCGCCTGCAAGCACAAGAAACACTTTGTTCGACGCGCAAGACACAGACACAGAATATGGCACTACTTGAAGAGGATGAAGAGCGATGGAACGGACGCTGATAGCGTCAGACACGAAGCAGCTCCCAGCTGTGACCTTACTGCCTTCTCTGTGGTTCAAAGAGTGCGCACTTAAGGTTGTACAATAATGCGAACTTAATCGTTTGTACTGGAGTTTGTATGTACCGGTAGCTCTGTTGTGCATGAGTTGCGATCGCCCTTCTAAGCGTCGGAAGATCATCATGGAGAACGCCGCGGTACGTGCTCTTAGCGACGTCTTGCAGCCAATAGAGCAGGTTAAATACTGTACCAAGTGGCTAACTGTAGTGTGTTGTGGTCTCTGCTGCAGTACGAGTTCCACCAGATCCAGGACGAGGTCAAGAAGATCACCCAGGAGGTGTGAATAGCAGTAATTGGGGCATAATGAGAGGGATCCTAATGCTGTGGTCTGCTGTCTGCAGATTCCAGAGAAGGTTCTGGCTGGACACAATTACCATGCATCGGACGTGCATCAGTGGACGACGGACATCTCGTCGCTGTGTCTGAAAGAGCTCAAGAGTGTGGCCAATGGATCGGCTGGATTCAAATACATCGGTGCGTTAACGAGGACACAGTCTGGACTGGTAGATTGTTCGCAATGGTGTTAAATAGTTACGAGCAAAAAATGAGTACGTACGCAAGCTAACGAATGCCTCGGTGGGCGCTGATACAGTGAACTGCACGATCCTGCAGAAGCGGAACGCCGGATACCACACCAACTCGTCGTGCTTCTGGGACGCTGAACGCGACGGTAAGAGCTGGTTGTCCAGGAGATTAACTTGGTTGCTGCTCTCGACTGACTCAGATATGTACAATGTTTGGGTCTTCTGAATTCCAGGCAGCGTGTCGATCCGATGGGAGAACGCAACAATGACCTGCGTGCTCACGGTCTACTGCGTCAGTCTTCAGTAGGCTCTTTCAACGACGACGGTCGAGAATAATGGCAGTGGCAGTGGCATCACCCCGCTGCGTGTGTGGATTTTGTGCGGAGCATGTTTGTGTGGGTCTTGATAAGAGCGTGGAGTGCTATATCTCCATGGAGAGGTTTGACGTATCCATTGACAGGTTCGCGATGTCCATAGAGAAGTTCACGTCCATAGACATGCTCGTAAAATCCACCATAATCGACTCCCCTTGCTGTTTTTCTGGATGTCGTCTCTTGGAACCTAGGCGGCGACCAAAGATGACAGTGTCGATCACGTTACGGCGGAAGCGGTCTGCATACGGAATATGCTTCATGCACGAAATACCCTTCGCGTCACGACACTGCAGTCGTACGCGTACCCACCTCTCGAGGCTCTTCTTGAAAGACCATGGGGTCAAAATATCAATAATGCCCATGTTCACAACACAGGCATCTGCAGAGAATGTCGTCATGTTTCCTCTAGGGCGGCTGAGTCCTTGAAGGGTAGCACCGTTAGGGCTTAGCGACTCCAAGTAGCCTGCCTCGTCACCGCTGTTCCCGCCAACAAATAATTTTCCCTTCACTGTTGGGCCACCGCTTCGTGACAATACTGTTCCACCACCACTGGAAGTAGAGAACGACTTGTGCCGACTCAAGCCAATCACCAGACTGTAGTCCATCGAGTTCATGCGCTGCAAGAACTCCGTATCGGCGTAAAGCTGACTGCCTAGCTGCTCGGCTACATCAGTAGGAAGCCCAAGACGGCGACAGGACCAGTTCAGATCTTTTCCTACAACAAACTCTGCATGACCAAATCCAGCATTTGGGTTCTGAGAGCACACCTCTTCCGACATACCCACCACGAAATCATGGCCGCAGAATTTGCACACACGCTGCGTACCGCTGGGTGAGTCACCCCGGTGACGACCAACCCACGCACCCTTGAGGTCGTACAGCTCGTCAATGTTCACGCTCGGGTTGTTCAGAATGTTCGTCAGCACGATGAACAGAACCGAGTGGTGCTCCATCACCAGTTCGTGACAACCCACGTAACGACAGAGATAACTGTTCGGGTTGCGACGGAGGTGTGCCATGTACTGAGGCAGGATGTACAGAAGATACTTCTGCTCGGCAGGCGTACATGTCTTGAGGATGAAAGTCTGGTCACCTGTGTAGTAGAGGAAGGAACCGCTTTTGCCTTCACTGAAACGCTCGCGCGTGCTCCCTTTGAACGATTGAATATAGCTCTCGCGGGTGATACCGGACATGCGTCGAATTTCATGAAAGACCTCAGGTTCGAAGTCGCGGAAGATTGCCTTCTGGCCGGATGTAGCACCATCGAGCTCAAACGATAACACACTTGGGGCCTGGGATACGGCACCGAGTCGTAGCTGCCACGGGAAAATACCTGACCGTTGCGTGAAGGAGAAGATGGACTCAACATTTGGGTTGATGCTCTCGTTCTCCTGGATACCTTTAGCGCTGCTCGCGCCTAACTGGATGCCCTTGGTGGCAAAGTACAATATCTCACGACGTAGTACCCATGAGGCGTCGTACACCTTGAAGTAATCGTCCCAGTTGCGTTGGCGCCACAGCTTAAATGTCTTCAGCACGCCCATGGATTTGGTCCAGAGTATCGCGCTGCCAGTGCCCAAAAAGGCGATCGCCAAACGTCCTAAGAATCGTAGCGCTTTCTCGCCAGCTGAGTTCGTAGTTACCACATTGCGGTGCCGCAAGATATAGGGAATTGTCACAACCATCCAGAGAGAGAAACTCCAGAACAAGAAGCTGCGCATCGAGTCCAGATTCGTGCGCGTTTTTGAGTTCCCGCCCATAGTGAGTCGTACACGTTTCGTTGCAAGGATGTAGCAGCCGATACTGACGCAGTATCCAGCGCAGACCGGGATGAAGAAGATTTCCAACAAGATGAACTCATCGTCGTCGCTGTCGCCGTTGTGCTCAGATTCGTACCAGCAGTAGCCGTAGGAGCTGACTCTGCCCGTGCCTAGCTGCCAGGCTACGATCGTGACGGCCACGCTGATGACCCAGACCACGACGTGGTAGATTGGGTTGAGCCACCTCGACGACCGGAAGGGAAACTTGGTGGTGAAGTAGAAGTTGAATGCGAGTGCGAAGAAATAGAGCTCGTGCGAGAGCAGCGCCAGCTGAACCACGGGGGCAGTCGTGCAGCAGGATCCGTAGGTCGCAGACGTCTGGGCCAGCACAGTGCCGTGGAAGAGCATGCCCATGAGTGCGACCCACACGAGTAGCGACGAGTGCTGCTTGCGCACGGGTGGGAAGAGCAGGTAGGTGGTGAGGATGAAGGCGAAGCCCAGTAACGACAGCGCATTCACAACTGTAGAGATGGCCACAGCGCCCGGGAACTCAGTCTCGAGCTGCACGTAGCCGTCGCCGCTGGCGCTGTCGCTGCCGGTGACGCTGTCCAGCAGCCGGCGACCAAATAGGTTGGTGCTGTCGCTCGTGCTGGCCACGCTCGAGGCCGCCGACGCGTTCTGTGACGTATCAAGGATGCACACCGTCATCCGTCGCTCTACTACGTCGCGTCTCCTGGCTGGGGCCCTGCGGAGGCTGGTCTCCAGGTCGAGCGCCACGTCCAGAGCTGCGAATCAGCCAGATGAATGCTGTGTGGCTCGATGGACCTTGGCGAAAACGTCTTCGTGCAGAGACGCTGCGAGTAGAGGCGGTCAAGATTTGCAACGTAGAAAGGGTGGTGAGTCGCTTTTCAACCAGTGAGATCGCGTCTCAGCCGTTAGCTAACGCGAAGAAGGCCTACCCGCGTGATGAGTGCGGTGACTTATTTATACTTGTCTTTAGTATGGCGCCAAATTCGGGCTTTTGCCAAATGATGGCACTACTGTACATGTAAGGGATTGTGCCGGCATTGTTTAAAGCGTTCACCAACATTGAGCACAAAACCGCTACGAATTATACAACTGGATAGAGCTTCAAAGGTTTTGAGAGGACGGATGTCACGAGCGCCAAATCTTCAAAATTGAAGAAGTCCGCTGGAAAACAATTACCCAAGCCTGACCTCTACAACCACTGGAACACCCAACTGAGCTCTAAACCGAGCGAGACTATACCATACTTTGTCTTGTGTTTAAACTTACGTACTCCACCCACGAATCTTAAACCACAGACGTTCCTTCGGCTGGCAAGCGAGTTGGCGTTCACCCCCTCCCTCCACCCTAGCCCATACAAAAACTGAGTTCAAATCAATGTCAGTGATGGCACGACATTGACGGTGAAATGGCTGATTCTCAATGTTGCTTTAGCGACTCCCGATTGTGCCCGTTTCGTGCCGCTTTGATTACGTGTTGTCATTTACGTTCATAACTTTTTATTGGGATATTATTTTTCGAACGTGCGCACACCTCGGGAAAGAGGGGTATCTCTCCTATTTATACGCTGTATTACGCTTTGCACGACGCTATTGGGAGCAGTTTTAGCGGCCCCCCAACAGACGCATCCTTCCACACCAATGAACCAGTTTCCTTTCCTTCCACTTTTTTGACCTTGAGTTTGTAAGCGAGCAAATAATCTTTCGACAACAAAGTGCGAACAGAAATTCAAGGCTATGAGTTGTCGCAGGTTATGACACAATATTATGTAATTTGTGTGTAAATATAGTCCAATTAGGTTTTTGTAACAACGCTGCCATAGCTTAGTGGTAAAGTCCTCGGTTCACAACCGAGAGGACGGTGGTTCGATTCTATCTGGCAGCATAAACTCAACTCATCGCTAGTATGTCGACTTTCAGTCAGGATCACTTGGTGGCCGTCACAGAACTGCGAAATCGACCGACGGCTGCCGCCGAGTGAACTGATTGACCGCCAATATGTTAAGTACCATGAGTCGGGCCCCCCTTCTGATTAGGATGTTTTCTCCCATTTGCAAGCCTGCCACGCCGAAGCCGCCATCGAGTTAGCTTGAGCTTTGTCAAGGGAGTTGTTTTCTGTTTCACCCACATCTAGTACGTCCTGTGTGTATCCAGGAGCAGGATCTTTGATGACAGCGGTCTGCAGCAGGTGTTGATGGCGTTCGATCTTGGCATTCAGGGCTCCAGAGCGGTGAAGGTACGCAGGTGCTTGAGGACAGCGCCGGACCCGCGCGACGTGATCTTGCGGTCGGCCAGGAAAGCCAGTACCGCCGTCTCCGCTTGCTGGCCCACGTCCAAGGCTCGATCGCGATAGTCCGATGCTGTCGCGTCCAGCTCGAACCCGTCGTCCAAGAACAGCTTCATGAAGGCTACGAGCAGCTTGGCGTCGGACTTCTGCTGCTTCGAGATTGGCGCCTGCCACATCCTCGTCTCTTGTGCGTACCACGCAAACCAGGTAGCGTGGAGGTGAGTCGCCGACGACCTGTGTTGTTTCTTCTCTGGCTTGCTAACTTCAATGTCTGTGCTCGCTGGTTCCTTACGTTTGCTTGTAGCTTGAACAGGATCGTTGTTTTGCTTGGCCTCGAACGCGTCCATCCGCGCATCTTGGCGTTGGATTTGCTCCATAAAGTGGTTTATGACAGCAGCTTGATGACGAATGATCTTCTGCTCCTCGGATACTTCAGTTGGTTTGGTGGCTTGCGCTGTTGTGTGTTCTGTGTTGCTGTAGGTGTTCTTGGGGCAGGTAGCGGCCGCGGATTCTAGATACGTCGACCAGCCAAGGAGGTCTACCACCGAGCTACCGCTGTGAACTACACAAGCTTCCACGCGCTTAATAGCTGGAGCTTCTGGGTTGAGTTCCTTCAGCAGCAGATAGTGTCGAAGCACACAGGCGGTAAGGACATTGAGGACGGGCTGATTGACGTTGTGTCTTGTTGCTTCGAGGTTCTGACAGGCCGCGAACAGGAGGCGTTGGACAGCGTCGATCTTTGTGCGCGTCTGGGAGTCGAAGGCCTTCAGCGTCTGGAGCGCGACCTTGGCTTCAGCACCGTGGCCGATGAGTATCTTGCTGATCTTGTGGTCTTGTGCACTGGAGTTGAAGATGTAATTAAACCCTTTGTTTGTTGTTGTCATGTTTCAGGCACCGCGATCGAAGATCCAACGCGCTGTCAGCTGCCCGCAAGCGTTCGCGTGCTGAGCTCCTCCCCGCCGAAATGAGTGAGAGGTCAGAGCAACCTCAACGCCAGCGGACTTGGCGACACGATCGAGTACGCAGTTCACGTGGGCGTAGATGGTCGGAATCGTGTCCACGCCGCCGGTCGTTGGAGCGTCAAGTCCCAAGGTCGCCGTCGGATGGTCCAGTATCTCCAGCAGCGGCACGTCCGGAGACAGCTGGATGGCGGTCTGGCTTGGCTGCTCGAGGAGGTTGTCGATGACATCCGCAGACGGCGCAGCTTGACTGAGAAGCGCCAGCGCCACGGCAAGCAGCGGACAAGTGGTGAAGTCTGAGTCCGGGAAGAGCGAGAGGCCCTGCTCTTCGGACGTCTTCATGCGAATGAAGCGAACGAAGAGCACCTTGCCGGCATCAATCGAGATGTTCTGCTTCCGCAGTAGAGCAAGGTCCGACGCTCGGCCAAAATGTTACCAGAGCTAGCAGAGTAAGGCAGCGTCTTGGTAGTCACTTGAACAACTTGCGTTAACATACAAATATACAAGCATTCCTTTCAAATCTGTCTTAGAACATGGTGGCGCCTTACTGATTAATCCACCGCCATCTCTCTTCAAACAAAAGTTGTCAAGTGTTTTCCCCATTTTCAGCAACCGTGCTTCTAGTACAGCTCGGTGCTGAGGGAACTGTTCGAGTAGCCATAATTTAGCTTGCCAATAGTATTGTATCGAAGTGTTTCGAGCCAACAGCTTGCCTTTTTTGCCCTCGGTAAATGCAAGAAGCACACCAAACTTATCCTTTACAGATACAAAACACTTTCCACTATCATTACGCTCAACACAAGTACGCACGTACTCATCACTAACACCCTCAGACTTTAAGAACTTCTTAAAAGTAGCCACAGCAGTAGCCTTAGCACGCTTAGTGTTGCCAGGCTCTAGTTCTTCTAAACAAATGGCCCTTGTCGGATGAAAGGCAAATATGCAAGTGATACGTAGTTGACTTGGCAAATTAATGGCAATACACATATTTGTCAATGTTTTCCGACCCCATACGTCGGAACGGCTGGCTTACAGGACTCATCTAACCCCCCATACGTTCATTGGCTATTTATCATAGTCAACGCAATTTGATTGGTCAATTATATCCAATATGATTATGATTGGCTAGATAACTGCATACAAACTTTTAGTATAGTCGAAAAAGTAACCATATCCAACCATAACTTTTCTAAGAGGCGATATTTATGACTACAGATACGCCTCGCCAATTTAGTACCACCCGTGGAAGGCTTTGGTATTAAGTACAACAACTTATTAGATTTCGAGGCATTAAAATCTCAATTTTAGGCTTTTAGTCCAAATATGTTCCCAAAAAATAGGCAAATTGTGTCTTAGGAAGGGGTATATACCTATTTTTGTTTTATTTGAAGACGAATAGGCACCTAAACCGTCGATCGGGGAATATTTTCGTATTAGCTTTGAGAAATAGAGACATAATATTATTAGGTAAGCTCTATAGTAAAGCCTATCTACCGAGTCGTTGGACTGGATTTTGTATAAAGTTTGAGCGATTATTAGTTTTCTCAGCTACTAATTTGGCGAGGGGTACTGTTAACCCTGTCCTAATTAATACTTCCATTAACCGATTTCGAATTAATTAACTCAAGAGGGCAGGGAATTTTATACAAACACCAAGTCAAAAAGCTTTGTACACTTGATGTGGTATAAAATATTAGCATACAAGGGATTAATTAGGGCAGGTTTTGACAGTATCTGTACATAGGGTTTGTCGGTCCGTTTATGTACAAACATATTCGAACATGTTTGAACAGACCAATAAACATACGGACGAGTTGAAAAACCAGTTTAATGTTTTTAGGGCGCGTTTTATGGACTTGCCTGGCGCAACGGTCCCAGATCGAAAGACACTGAAAATACCACAATTGTGTCAGGCGGCCAAGCAACCAACGTGTTGCGATGGCGCACACAACAAGTCGTCATGCCGCTGGTCAAGATCATTGCGGAGAACGTCACAGACGCCGGGCTCGCCTGCAGCGGTGACCTGCGCGCCGTGTAGCCTTTGCAGCAGGCTGTGGCGCTACTTGGCAACTTGTGCGAGAGCTACCAAGGCGCCGCCATCAGCGAGCTGTCATAGGGCAAGCTGCTGCCGCCCCTCGGCAAGATCGCACCCACTCGGCGCTGCATCTCGAGACGCTTAAGCCGCTGTTGCTAATCACGGAGGGCAAGTGGCGCTAACGCCGCTTACTAATCGGCGATCAGGGCCTCATTCAGGACCTGGCGGGTCAGCAGTCGCTGAAGGTACACCTAGAGGCGGTGGGCATCGCAATGAACTTTCAGGCGATCATACAGGTGGAGGATAATGTTGCACGCATGGATGCCCGTGCTGGAGGCGGCGCTCGCGTAGGATGCGGTGAACGTTGTGCAGATGGCGGAGCAGATTACGGCTCTCGCAGAAGTCTCTGCTGGAGGGCAAGAATGTGGATAACGAAATGCTGACGACCGAGGAGGAGCAGAAGTTCCCCGCTGCCCAACTGATTGCACGTGCGTGGTGTGATAGTACATGCACATGTTTGCATGTGCTTACGATTGCGCTGGGGCTGGTTACTCAGTTGAGTACGTCGTGATACGAGAATGATTGCGAAGATGAATGGTCCAGCGATGATGAAGACGTCATGGAGGAGTACGCGGCGTCGCACATGTACATGAACAAGCAGCCCGGCGAAGTCCCTGGAGATCAGCCACATGTTCCGCTTTGCGTGGCCATTTTGCATGGACTCGTGTCCCGTCCTGCAGCCTGCTACTAAGACTATTATTGGTAAGGCCCTAATTGGGCGTTGGGTGTTGGTGTTGCCGCATCTGCTAACCGTTTCTTTGTTGTGTTCACTTAAGCTAAGGACTTTTGAGAGAATATTCGTGTCTACAACGTTGTCAACAACCTCCTGCTGAGCGTGTCGTGGGAGGTGTTTGGTGAAGAGATCGCGCTCCAGTTCTTTTGCAACCTGTCTGCGCTGTACGGAAATCTCAACCGCGATGCTGGAGCAGGACAGCAACATCGAAAGTGTAGCAATGCAGCAGGTCGAAGCCGTTGCTTGGGGCGTGCGCAAACACCCCTCCATCATTCAAGAGGCCCCGCGTCACCCCAGAGCCCCATGCAAATAATTAATACGACAGCCACGTTGACAACTGTTTCTATTCTCCAGTAGCTCTAGAGTTGAGGGAAACCACCTTAATGATACAGCTTCTTCACAGCAACTGCAGGGGGATTCTCTATCATGGCGAACTATACATGTCACTGCGGGTGGTCCACCAGACTGGCGTGCCGAGTTGTGCCACGCCATTTGCCACATCTAAAGGCTCATCTCTGTATTCGTGCCATATCCAAATCTCCGTAAAAAGTGATTTGACCATGTGTGTGGTCTAGTAAAAAGAATAAACCAGTCAAATGTCTTTAAGAAAATGTTTGAACATGTATTTTTCCAACCCTGCATAAAGTTTGAGCGATTATTAGTTTTCTCAGCTACTAATTTGGCGAGGGGTACTGTTAACCCTGTCCTAATTAATACTTCCATTAACCGATTTCGAATTAATTAACTCAAGAGGGCAGGGAATTTTATACAAACACCAAGTCAAAAAGCTTTGTACACTTGATGTGGTATAAAATATTAGCATACAAGGGACTAATTAGGACAGGTTTTGACAGTATCTGTACATGTATAGGTGTACAGACAACGACATACAAATCCGGCAACACTGACTGGCATCCCCCATAGTAAATGCCGGATTTATCTGTCGGGATCTGTATAAAATGTACATGGAAGGCGGCAAAGAACACACACAGAGATGCCTAAAATACACAAAAACCCAAAGAAGATACACAAATTCATATGAATTACAAAAACCAAGTATAATGATGGAATCTGATTGGCTAATGGGATTCTCCACAGTAAAATGCCCAATTCTTTCTGCCGGATTTGTACATCGTTGTCTGTACCACACTCAACGGTTGTCAACAAACAGCAATCGCGAGCCGACACAGAAACATACGTGCACCCGATCCTGTACGTTGCCCCCCCCGAGTATGAGCGCGCTGGTCACCGTAGCCACGTGCAACCTGAACCAATGGGCGCTGGACTTCGATGGCAATCTGGAGCGTATCCTCGAGTCCATCCGTGTGGCTAAGGAGCGCGGCGCGCGCTACCGCGTTGGCCCGGAGCTGGAGGTCTGCGGATACGGCTGCGAGGACCATTTCCTGGAACAGGACACGTTCTTCCACTGCTGGCAGTCGCTCGAGACGATCCTCCGCTCGAACGCAACCAACGACATCCTGTGCGACATCGGTATGCCTGTCATGCACAACGGTGTGCGCTACAACTGCCGCGTCTTCTGTCTGAACCAGTGCATCCTGTTCATCCGTCCCAAGCTCTTCCTGGCAGACGACGGCAACTACCGTGAGAAGCGCTGGTTCACCACATGGAAGCCCAGCCTCGAGAAGGGCCAGTCGCGTGGCCTTGACAAGTTTGTACTGCCCGCTAGCCTCCAGAAGCTCACGGGTGAAGTGCACGTGCCCTTCGGTCATGGCGCCGTGTCCACACTCGACACGTCGTGCGCGTCCGAGACGTGCGAGGAGGTCTTCACGCCCGACAGCCCGCACATCAACCTCAGTCTGGCTGGCGTGGAGATCATTGGCAACGGCTCGGGCTCGCACCATCAGCTACGCAAGCTCCACCAGCGCATGGACCTGATCCGAGGCGCCACCACCAAGAGCGGTGGCGTGTATCTGTACGCCAACCAGCAAGGCTGCGACGGTGGTCGTCTGTACTTTGACGGTTGTGCTGTTATTGTGGTGAACGGTCAGGTGGTTGCACAGGGCTCGCAGTTCTCGGTCAAGGACGTGGAAGTGGTTACTGCCACCGTGGATCTCGATGACGTGCGGTCGTACCGCGGCTCTGTCAGCAGTCGCAGTGAACAGGCTAGCTCGCTCGACACTGTGATTCCTAAGATCGACGTCAACTTCAGTTTGTGTCGCGAGGACCTGTCAATCGCCCAGCCTACGCCTCCCATTGACGTGCACTACCACGTGCCAGAGGAAGAGATTGCGCTTGGACCGGCGTGCTGGATGTGGGATTACCTGCGTCGTAGTGGAGGCAGTGGTTTCTTTTTGCCACTTTCTGGCGGTGCAGATTCGTCGTCTGTGGCCTGCATCGTTGGCGTGATGTGTCACCTCGTGGTCGAGGCTGCCAACAAGGGGGACCCGCAAGTTATCAAGGACGTCCAGCGCATTATGGGCACGATAGACCAAGAGTACCAGCCTTTGACGCCTGCTGATCTGGCCTCGCACGTTCTTCACACTACGTACATGGGCACGAAGAACAGCTCGGCTGCCACCAAGAAGCGCGCAGCGACGCTCGCCAGCGAGATTGGTTCCTACCACCTCAACATGGGTATGGACATGATGGTGGATGCTGTTGTCAAGACTTTTTCGCTTCTGACGGGCAAGACTCCTCAGTACCTGTCGCGAGGAGGTACCTTGCAGGAGGACCTGGCGCTCCAGAACATTCAAGCGCGTCTTCGCATGGTGATGGCTTACCTTCTTGCTCAACTTTTGCCGTGGGTGCGCTCTAAGACTGGATTCCTGCTCGTGCTCAGTTCTGGCAACGTCGATGAAGCACTGCGTGGATACATGACTAAGTATGATTGCAGCAGTGGCGACATCAACCCGATTGGTGCTGTGTCAAAGGGTGACCTGAAGAAGCTTCTTCGCTGGGCAGCCGTCAAATACAACTACCCTGCTCTGCAGACTGTTGAGGAAGCCCCTCCGACGGCAGAGCTTCGTCCCACCGACGAAAATGCTGAAGAGGACGCTGACCACTCGCAGCTAGATGAAGAGGACATGGGCATGACATACGACGAGCTGGGCTTTTTCGGTCGTCTACGCAAGATTGACCGATGCGGCCCCTATTGGATGTTCCGCAAGCTTACAAACCTGTGGAGTCACCTGGCTCCCACTGAGGTGGCCACGAAGGTCAAGCGATTCTTCTTCTACTACTCGGTTAACCGCCACAAGATGACTACGCTGACGCCGTCCTACCACGCTGAGAACTACTCGCCGGATGACAACCGCTTCGACCTGCGTCCGTTCCTTTACAACGCGCGTTGGACTCGCCAGTTTAGCTCCATCGATACGCTTGCCGCGAAGCTGGAGGAGAAGGAGCAGTAATCCCATCGTTCAGGTCAAAATTGCTGGCTGCTGTCGCGATAGCGTCGTTGATGTCGTTGATGTCGTCGCCATCGATAACTAGACTAGCGATAGTTGGTAACAGCGTTGTGTTGATCGGTGACTGGGGGTTAGAAATGATTTCTTTAATGCTGTCCTGGCGGCAGAATGAGAATCCCCGAAACAAGTTGTTGTCTTCATCGATAACCGCATCGCACAGCAGGTCCGATGCCGGCATGTCTGTGAACTTCTTGTCAAAATTGCTCGTGTCTGCTTCATCAAAAACGCTGGGCACTTTAGGTGGAGGAACGCGAAGGGTTTCCATCTTCTTCCAGTCTATGGACTGCACTTCCAGACACAGGAGCCATTGTTAGCAGTTTGAAGCGAGCATTACCTTTACAACTTCGTACCTTGAAAAACGGGTGGCGTTTTAGAGCCTGCACCCCTTTCACCACAAACATGGAGGATTTGCCGCTACCAAGTCGTTTGCTCACATTACGCTCCAACAGCGACTTGATCAACGAGTGAGCTTCGCCCGAAAGCCATTGCGGCAATTGGACCTATGTGGTCACAGAGAGAGATGCAAGTATGTTGTCAGCTGATTGTCATTCCATTCCAGCAAGCCATAAAGGCTAACCTTGGCCTTAAGAATCTTCTTCTGCAGGTCTGCTGGGTTTTTGGATCTGAATGGTGGGTTCCCTGTAAGCATTTCGTATGCAAGAGCACCAAGAGACCACCAGTCCACAGCCTGATCAAACCATCGCGAGAAAAGAGTGAAGAATATGTCAGTACCGGCAAGGGTATTCTTTTGCAACTCGCAAATTTACCGAGTCATAACCCTTCCCAAGAAGCATCTCCGGAGCCATGTATTCTTTGGTACCGCATACCGTCAGCAATTCCTGGCCATCTACATATTCTTTCGCCAAGCCGAAGTCGGTCAGTTTGATGTGACCTTCGGCTGAGATGAGAACGTTTTCAGGCTTCAGGTCGCTAATGAAGTTAAGAAACAATGTTAGGCCTAGCGTGTCATACTGCACAACTCATCAAGAAAAACGAACCGGTGGATGATGCCGTGTCCATGGAGGTGCTCCAACGCCAGAATCATTTCGGCCAGGTAGAAGCGCACGGCATCCTACCGAAAAATGGACCTCGTCAGAATGGATCTTCAAACTAATCGCGGAACAATGAATACCTCGGTAAACGTTCCCTCCTCTTTCAAATAACAAAATAACTCTCCGCCCGACTGGTACTCCATCACTAGGTAAACCTAATAGGCCAGCGCAGACATGGGATGAACAATCTACGAGTCAAACGCAAAAGTGCTCAAGAGCTGCTTACCTTTGATTCCGTTTGAAATGCATAGTTCAGCCCGATAACAAAAGGATGGCGGATCTTTCATTCCATCAGCAGCATGACGGACAGTGGGTTAGCCAGCTAGCAATATCACAAGGTCCAACTTCATAAACCTCGAGTTGCAAATAAATTCAACCTTGGTCATAACGTCGCGCTCAGTTTTCATGTAATTGACGCTGTCCATATCAATGACGAACTGTTTGCTGATGATCTTCAACATCCAAATCCAAAGATGTCGAGTAAGTTAAAAAAAATGCCAGTATAAGATGAAAATAATACTGCGCACTAAAATTGCACGCCAAATACCTTCATCGCGTGCACTTTTCCGGTGGTAGAGTGTCGCACCAGCAGCACCTACACATGACACCAAACCGAACCGAGTTCTCAAACCTAATCAACATTCACAGTGTGCATGTATCAGATTCACTACTCGATTTACCTTTCCGAACGCACCCTGTCCGATGACACTCAGCAGTTGGAAATCCGCCAGACTCACAGTTTTCTTGTCGCCAGGGGTTCGGATCCTGCAGATCGAAAGATTCTTCTCCTCGTTATTAATTTGCAACTGCAACACAACGCTACGGTATTACACAACTCACGGTAGCGACTCTGGCTCACCACCGAGATCCACCGGCTTCTTCCCATTGCGGAAGCATTCCTTGCACACTGGACGTGGCAGGTGACGCTGTCCGCCGTGAAACCTGCCCAAAATCGTCAGCAATTAGGCGAAAATTAGCGCTGCAACGCTCGCAATCTTGTTGCAGAGGGGAGAGAAGGCACTCGCACTTGTTAAAGCCCTTGGTAACGCAGCAGGCAGCGCAGAGCGGCATGGACACCAGGTTCAAGTCCTACTTTGGTGCAGGTCGTCTACAATCACATTTTAGCCAATCAGAACCAATTCAATTTTAATTGGTTGAAATCTTTCAACTGTCACTTTAACAACGGCAACGGTTTTGCGATGGCAGTTTGTCTATCTATGGCATTGCCAAGTTTTGTGGTGCTACACCCTGGGGTGAAACGTACCGCTTGACACTAAAACGGAAATCTCCGCGTGCCCGGCGCGCCGTGACAACAAGGAAGAGCGCTACTCTTGGCCACTGGCTGTCAAAAATTCCTGGACCTGCAGGTCACCAGATGCAACATTGCTAGAAGCTCTGGTGTGTCTTTCGTCTCTTTCCAGCGTTTCTAAACCCGAGATTTGCCCAACACTTTAGCTTTTCGACTTGATTATCGGCAGTATTTCGTAGTATGCCTGACTTCAAGTCGGTCCAACCGCTTCCGTCGTCTCCAGCGCAATCCCGCAAAAGCAACAACCAAAGCAGTGCGACCTCCAGTGTGAGCAAGGTCGCGCCATCGTCACCCTATGGTATCACACTGGAGGAGGTCCGGAAACTCAACCAGGACCAAATGACGGATGCGAACCTGGAGGAGTTAACACGGATAGGAGGCGTGACTGCGTTAGCGACTCTGTTGTTTGTGAACTTGGAGCACGGTTTGCCTCGCAGTGAAATTGATACAAACTTCACAGTCCGGCGGGAATTATTTGGTCGCAACGTGTTCACGGATGCACCTATGAAAGGTTTATTTCGACTATTTGTCGAGAGCTTCCAGGATACGACGTTGATCATCTTGATCATCGCTGCTATTGCTTCTATGGTCACAGGTTACATGGAGCACCCGGAGACAGGTTGGAGTGAGGGAGTCGCGATTCTTTTCGGCGTGGTTCTTGTAGCAGTCGTGACTTCAATCAATAATTACACGAAAGAAAAGCAGTTCCGCGCATTGAGTGAGAAGAATGACGATGTATTAGTGAAGGTACTTCGAGACGGCAAACCTGACCAGGTTCCAGTGGGAGAGATATCTGTAGGGGAAGTGATCATCCTCGAAACGGGCGATAAAGTCCCTGCAGATGCGGTACTGGTCAATGGGAGCGACCTCAAATGCAACGAGTCGAGTCTTACAGGAGAGCCTGACGACGTGTCCAAGGTTGGCAAGAAAGACCCCTTCCTCCTCTCAAGTTGTCTTGTAGCTAGCGGTCGCGGCGAGTGTCTTGTAATCGCTGTTGGTGCTGAGAGTCGCTGGGGGAAAATTAAGTCCAAACTGGTGCGGGAGCAGAAGGCTACTCCTCTGATGGAGAAGCTGGAAGAAATGGCCAAGCACATCGGATACGTGGGTATGGCGTTTTCCATCGCTACAATTGTAGCAATGATCATCATTTACTCCACGTCAGACGACAAGAAACTGGAATACTCTTGGCCGTCCTACATTTTGCACACCTTCCTTATCGGGGTTACGATCATTGTCGTCGCGATTCCAGAAGGACTGCCACTTGCGGTGACAATTTCGCTGTCATATTCCACCAAAAAGATGCTTCGTGACAACAATTTGATCCGTGTGTTGGCAGCATGCGAAACCATGGGCAACGTCACTAGCATTTGCTCCGACAAGACAGGAACGCTTACTGAGAACAAGATGACTGTTGTTCAAGGGTGGGTCCTAGGCAAGTTTTTTGAGGATGAGTTTACGAACGCAAGTCGAACTCAATTTCAAGTGGATACAAAGGCACTCGAAGACCTTGCGGCCAACATAGCTGTAAACACAAGCGCATATCTCAAGGATGTCAACGGTATACCTCAAGTTCAGGGCAACAAGACTGAAGGTGCCGTGCTTTTGTGGATGAACAAGCTCAACTTTTCCATCATGGATATTCGCCGAGAAAAATTCCAGATTGCACGCGGTGACAGACTCTTCCCGTTTTCATCGGAAAAGAAGTCTATGGCTGCTATCATCAAGCGTAGTGACGGAAGTTGCCGCCTGTACTCAAAGGGAGCCGCAGAGGTTATTTTGACACGCGCAACCAAGTTCATCAACATTGATGGCCACGTTCAGGAGTTGACGTCGAAAAAGCGCGATGAGTTGAATGACATCATACGGCAAATGGCTGAGTCTGCACTCCGAACGATTTGTGTTGGGCATCGAGATTTTGCAAAGGGAGAACTGCCAGACGACTTTCAATCGCTTCCTGATGCGCCAGACCAAGAACTAGTTGTCAACGCCATTTTCGGCATTCAGGATCCTCTACGACCGGATGTCACTGATGCCATTAGAGATTGCAAGCGAGCTGGTATCATGGTACGCATGGTCACGGGAGACAATATTCACACCGCGTCAGCAATTGCTAGGCAGTGCGGTATCATGACCGAGGATGGCGTCGCACTCGAAGGTCCAGTATTTCGATCTATGAGCGTTGAAGAAGTGAGCAAACTCATTCCCCGACTACAAGTACTAGCACGATCTTCACCGGATGACAAGTTTCGCCTCGTAAATTTGTTGAAAGACCGATCAGAGGTTGTGGGAGTGACTGGCGACGGTACCAATGACGCACCCGCTTTGCGGACGGCAGATGTAGGAATGGCAATGGGAATTACAGGTACCGATCTTGCCAAGGAAGCGTCTGACATCATTATTATGGACGATAAATTCTCTTCGATCAGGAAAGCTGTATTGTGGGGCCGCTGTGTGTACGACAACATTCGCAAGTTTCTTCAGTTCCAGCTTACAGTCAACATCGTGGCTCTAGTCGTCACATTTATTAGTGCTGTAACAGGTAAAGAGCCACCGCTGAATTCGGTAATGATGCTCTGGATCAACCTTATCATGGACACTATGGGCGCTTTGGCTCTCGGCACGGAAGCTCCCACCGATGCACTACTGGACCGACGCCCTTATAAGAAAACGGCCAAGCTCTTAGGAAGGTGCATGATGAAGAATATTGTCGTGCAGTCAATTTTTCAGCTTCTGCTCGTGTTCTTCCTGCTCGTATACGGCGCGGAGATGTTTGGCTACCACGATGGCAACAAATGCGTGTCGTGGGAATATAGTGTCAAGTCCAGCTTTCCCACTCTCAGTAACGACACCTGTGTGACGGTAAACGGAGATACTTGTTGGAGTTTGTCTTGTGAGGACTACGCGAAGAACTCAACCGTACATGAGTATCCTATGCAATGCGTGGATGATACGTGTGTGGCCTATGACTATCGACACTACACCATCATCTTCAACACCTTCGTATTCTGCCAACTCTTTAACGAGTTCAACGCACGGAAAACAAACAACGACTGGCGCGTTTTCAACGGGTTGGTCTCGAATCCACTCTTCGTCATGATCATTTTGATCACGTTGGTTGTCCAAGTGCTGCTAGCAGAACTCGGTGGCAACTTCATCAAAACGAGTCGAATTTCATTTAAGCACTGGCTGATTTGCTTCGGCCTAGGAGCGCTCTCACTTCCTGTTGGTACGATTTAGCCTTTATGTTCATGTACTTGCGTAGCATCCAACTTACCTCCTTGTTCTGGTCATTCACAGGTGTATTCATGCGCTTGATCCCCGTCACAGAATCCCCAGACGCTTACGCGAATCCAAATAACATATCGCAGTGAAAATCTCTTCGGTGAATCAATTACCTATTAGCTAGATGCTATCTCAACACAAACCCACAGTCCGGTGATGAGTAGACAGACTTTCAACGGTCTACACTAAAGCTTCCCGCCAGAACCAGCCAAGCTTCACTCCAAAATGAAGCGAAACGTGCGCTTAAAATGCGATTGCCACGCCAGTGAAGGTAGAAGCAAGATGACGAGCGATGTAGTTTATTTGAAAAATATTAGTATACCCGATCAACACGTAAATGCATACCAATCGAAGCTGACGACTACAGGAACGCCCTCAAACCATTGCTTGAGGCTCCTTGCCGTCGCTGACTGGAATTGTCGTCATTTTCGTCTTGAGGTGAAGCACGATTCAGTGGCACATTTTCCTTGCCTTCGTCCGCACGATCTCTCTCCGATTTGACGTAGAAAAACATGTAGCACGACTCTTGGCTTCGGTATGCTTGTAGAGCATAGTCCTCCGAAATCTAAACAGCAGCAAGCGTACGGTGAGCTTTGCATCATTAATAATTGCTTGAACGGACAACAAAGGCGTACCTTAGACTCGTGCGTATCATTTCGACGGATCCACTGGCCATTGGCATCGCACACGTCAGCAACGTAATGCCCTTCGTCAATGCTTTTACCAAGATGGTGAATGACACTCTGCATCACGAGCAAGCACAAATTAGCACAAAGAAACAAGTTCAAAAACATTTATCATGCCGAGTGCGTACCTTTAGCATATATCGCGATTCACTCCCTGATGAGGCAGTATTGTTGATGGAATGTGTCGGATCAATGACGGCAGGGGGTACGATTGGGTCGCATCGCTTGAACAAAGCACCAGTATGAGGGTTTACCTCAAAGCGTTTCAGATGGAAAACGAGAACTGACGGTAGCGACTTGACCTGATACGCCGACTCTGCTTCCTTGCCATCCTTGCACTTCTCGCAAGTTAATTCCAGTACCTCCGTCTCAAATTGTTTCTGAATCAGTGTTTCCAACTCAATCGGTGGAGGTCGTGCTGGCCACCGAGCCGCAGGTGTCGATGGCGACACCACAGGTTTCTTCACTGTGTCGGTGGTCTCCGTTGGAGACTTTGCAGGCTCATCACTCTCCACAACCTTTTCCCGATAACTGCAGGACGCTTTTGGACAGCGATAGTAACGTTCATTGCCCTCCCCAGTTGATAAGGAAGTAAGATTGCAAAAGCATTGTCGTTCTGGGGACGGTGGTGCTTGAGGCTCCTGTTCAGCTAAGGGTTCTGGCTCTGGGACGGGGTAGTAAGGCAGATCCAGGGAGAAATCATAAAATGTCTCGGCCTGCTTCCGGCTGTAGCCACACTTCCGGCACGCCAACGTACGGTTCAATTCTGCCCTGAAGCACTTTGCTGGAGGGAGACGGCATATGAGCTCCAGTTCTGCATCAGTCGATTTGTCCGTCTTCTGTTGGTGATCTTCGTTCGCTTTCGGGCCGTTGCGAAAGAAACTCAAAAGGCTGCTCTTCTGTGCTTGAGGAGACGACTTGGCCTCTTCTTGAATCTTCTCCGTAACCTCATGAACCATTTGCACAAGCTCTTTCTCGTACTCTGTCACCAGGTTCAGCAAAAATTCGTGAGCATCTTGCTGAAAGTGACTGCAATAGTGGAAAGGATATCAAAGCGATTAGAAAGAGCAAATACCACATAAGTAGTTACGACAGCACGTACGTTGCGAAGATGGAGTTTTTCTTTCCCACCACGTTCTTGAGCGGCTCTGGATTAATCGACGTCTCGCTGCCGTTGATAACTTGCTGAAGTAGCTGATTTAAGGTGTACTGCAGAGGAAGATGTTTAGTGTCACCGCTGGTCCGCCAATTGTCGAAAATGGTCTTGAGTTGCTCCATGGTCTTGATTTTCACACTTGGCTGAGGCTGCTTCCGAATGATCTTCAGCAAATTTTCCTCATCTTGAACAGCTTCCACAAACTCAGGAAGGGCTGCAAGCGCCTGCACAATAGAATTCATGTAGCAGTAATTGCCCAAATTCAGTAACCCATGCGTGCTCCGTTGAGTGCCATCCCCGGGCGAGGCGCTTGCACTTGCACTAGGTGCATCATCTTGTTTCGTCCCTTCAGCAGCAGACTCCATCGACATATCCAGTGTCCTAGCTGTTTTGTCCTGAAAGCTTGGAGGTGGGCTCATCTTGAAAAAGTGCGAAGTGATTTTCTTCTTAGCTTGTGCCTCGGCTTCTTTGATGCTTGAATCATCATCCAGCATCAGTTGGAGAGAACGAACTCGCTTATTAATCGAGTTTGTGATAGACTTCCGACGAGATTTCTCACCAGAGCTTCCACCAGAGCTCGTCTCTTTTTCAACACTCCGGATCTCGGGAGTATGGCTGCTGTGTCGCTTTAGATCCGGCGGAGTCGGCCCACTGCGCAGCTTCAGCGATCGAGCTGGGCTGAGCCACTCGCGTGCAGGAGACCGCGGCGGGGTCAATACTTTTATTCCACTCGACGGACTCTGTGAAAGTCTCGCTTTCTTGCGGAACGGAGAGCGAAATGGTGACCTCAACGGAGAGGTCAGAGACGATGATGTCGACCCCTTCGTAGTCACTGGCAGCGGCGGCGGGAGCGTCAACTGCGGGGTCCGTTGTGGCGTCCCAATGTCTGCCAGAGGACTACGCTTGGGCGTCATGGGTGGCTTCTTGGCTGGACTCTTAAGCAACGACGAGGGGCTTTTCATTGGACTCTTGAGCGTGTTGACAGGCGAGAAACCCATGACTTGGCTCAGTTGCTTGCGGATCTTGCGCTTCTTCTTGCGGATCTCTACGCCAGCCTTGCCGTCCACCTGGTCCTTGAGCTCGGCGTAGAACTGTTTGCCTGCGGCGTCCAGAGCGACGGTGAACACGAAGCGCCGCTTGCCGTTCTCCACACGCACAGTCCGCGTGGGTGCTGAGTCCAGTGTCGAGTCTTTCTGGGACAACACGCCATTACCCACCCACAGCATGACGTCACCGCTCACAAGTCGCGCGTTACCGACTTCTTTACGCAGCACCAGGTCGGTCTGGAGCGTCGAGCGGTCGATCCCCCCGTCGTCGCGTGTGACCTCCAGCACCACCTTCTTCACGCACTGCAGAGAGCAAAAAGGACGAAGAGTTAGCACAAGATGAGAGCAGGAGGAGCTTCAGTGCTTGAAGACGCACCAGAATTGGGAGGTCCGCCATGGCCTCGAGCGGAACAAAGCGAATTCAGAGAGAGTCGTGACCCGCCCGTGAGATTTTGGCGGGGAACGCACTGCGGTTTTGGCGGCAAAGAGGAGGACGCGCATCATATGATATGCACCAATCATGTCGCTAGATAGTCCTCGTTTGGCCAATCATTATTGATCTTTGGCTGAAGGATGCTTGCTCAATTTTCAGGGACTAACTCAATTTCCAGAGACTAACATAACACTACGACCAGACATTTACGACATCGGCGGCTATCTGCTGGATCACGTCGCTTGATCTGCTGACGCTGCAGCGGATTAGAGAAGCACGCTTTCCACTGGTTGATGGCCTCGGCAGAATCCTCCTGACTGGCTGCTCTTGGTGCATCCTTTGGCGCGGCATCTCTTTCCACCTGCCATACATACCAATGAGAAACAAAATCAAAATATCACAGTAGTTGCATACTTGCAAGTATACCTCCATGGCTCTTACAGAGACCGCGAGACTGGGCCGAGTTCTTGCATCCTTCAGTCGCGCAACGCTTGCCTTTTTCGTGCCAACACACACAGCAACGTCAGCCTCATGAACAAGACTTCGACGTTAATGGCAAAGGGAGCGTACCTCCGCCGTGGGAAATGCAAAAGCCACCTCCTTGGTCACTGCGAGCACAACCGGGGTGGGTGCATCGCTTGCCGCCGCCGTGACGCTTGCACAGTCCTCTCGAGCGAGCACCTTTCGTGCAGCCAGGAATCATGCAGTCCTTCGACTTTCGTGCCGACTTGCACTGGCGTCGTGACGTAGCTGAAGTGGTCGTCGCACGCGCCGAGCGACCGCTCCATGATGCACGCTTGCGTCGAGTATTGGACTGTGGTTGTTGGGGAACTTCAAACTTGAGAGATCGGCTGGCCGAACGCGACGGCTGATTCTGTTTCACCACCGAGCTTCTCGTAGGTCTCTTCATTTGCACCAATTGTTCGGCAACAACAGGGTAGTTGTCCGGGAAATGAGCTTGATTGTGTTCTGTCTGCATTTGTTGACGAGGAAACTGCTCACGCAGGCCGGGACGCCGCGAGACGTTGCCTACGCTCAGCAGAAACAAGAGCAAATAAACACAGTGAGTTTAGATAGCAGTTGGCATGCAGTAGAGTTGTCTTGCTACACGTACGTTGAGGTCGCACCATCGGCTTCAGTATCGTTGGACGCTCCGCAGAAGAAAGGGCGTTTAGTGATGGTAACTTCGGTATCGCCGGGCTGTCGATAAATTCTCGACCTGTAAGCTCAATCTCTTGATTGCCTTCCATCCGGGCGTGTCGCTCAATGCACGCATCGATGTCGGGGCTGATGTAGTCCAAGCATTCTGTCTGCTCGAGCAGCTCGACCCACTCGTGCGGGTTGAGCCTGCTACATCACCGGCAAGAGCACACAAAAACCAGTTAAAAACCACAGATCGCCCGCTATATCTATCTAAAAGAGCTATCACACCGATGTTCATCGTAAGTAGATACGGCTGCTTCAGGCACAACAGGCTGTCCGAGAGGGAACGGGATCCACGTGAAAAAAATGTTGCGACTACTTGGAGTCATTCCGGTACTGGTCTGCAATGAGTCAATGCGCTGCTGAGTCTCTGTCACGTCACATAACATCTCGCGCTTGACACGCGCAGTTAGTGCTGGAGATTGTGCTGCTTGACGCGTCTTATCCATGTTGGTGAAGGCGTTGGGGGTCTGTCTTCTCAAGTGGAGAAACGCAAAGTGAGAGCACACGCATCGCAAGTCCACAACCTTCATCTCAAACCTTCTTCGCCTCGCGAGAAAGGCTGAGGCTTATTCCAGCACACGATTCTCTCCACTGCAGGTGTGTCGTCTTTTCTCGAGTAATTCTCTCAACTCGTAGGCGCTTGCAATCAGCCAGGACGACACCAGGTGAGCAATGAGAGGCGAGTGAGAAAGGTCGGCATGTGCTCTACAGATATTTGCGAGCGCGCGAGCCGCCAGGTGTGGGTAACGAGTCGAAACAGAGTGTGAGCAGCTTGGAGCCTGGTGTCGATTGCGCGCGCTGACGTACTTTCTGAGGAGTGATGGTCACCAATGTTGAAGTTGTGTACGCCACACCACGTTGAAGTGAAGGCGACCGCTCGCCGATAGTTTAGCACAAGTATGAAGCGGTGTGGACGCTGGCTCGTATTGCTATTGTTTGTTCTGGCTGTGGCTAGTGCTGCTGCTACTGGTAAGAGTCCATGTTAGTTATAAGAAGCATTTGTCTGTTTGTTGACCTGTACGTAAGTAGCTGGGACTTTTGACTTTGACGCACAGAGCTACACGTTCCAGGAGGAGAATGGGATTGTTCAAGTGAAGATTGTTCGGACGGGAGGAGCGAGTGGGAGTGTCGTCGTCACGTACGGACTTGCAAACCCCGTGGATGCAACAGCGACGGTGAACAAGAATTTCAAATTAATGGATTCGGTTTATGAAGTGACTTTTGATGAAAACCAGCTTGACGGATATATTGATATTGAACTTATCGATGACACAGAGTATGAGGCGAATGAATATTTCTACCTCGAAATCAAAAGCGTGAGTTCTTCGGCGACTGTTGGCACCACAAACCCACTCACTACTGTCTTCATTACGGATGATGGCGACGCTGGCGAGTTCAATTTTGCAGTCACGTACATTTTCTGTCGAGAAGACAGTGGAAATGCAGTTGTGTCTATCGAGCGAAGTATCGGGTTTTCATCCGCGTCTTACGTCCCTGTTGCTCTGAACGTAGCTACAGTTACAGCTGATAGCAATGCCACAGAAGGTGGCAGCAAAGCTTTCGACTACTTAGGGATCTCGCAAGAGCTGACTTGGGCGACCGATGAAGTAAATAAAACATTCGCCGTACAGATATTCAACAACGACAAGTATCAACCCGATACGAGAGCCATCAAGGTTCGTTTGTTATCCGTCACAGGCGGCGCGACCATCGGAGCAAAGTCGGATATGTGGATCTACATCATTGATGATCGTGATGCTGGAACCTTGTCGTTTGCGCTTTCTCAGTACAACGTATTGGAAAACGCGGGTAAAGTCACCGTAAAAGTAACGCGTTCAGGTATTCCGGATGCCACCAACGTGAACACATACACCGACGGTGAGGTAAAGGTTGATATTGCAACGTATAGCGGTACTATAGTCCCGGGGAAATCCAAATATGATCAGGACTACGACTACGGAGTTGTGGAGACGCGAGGTTGTACACACATCAGCCCGTGCACTGCACAAGTATCAATTGCGTATATCCCCGTACAGACAACAACACTTACATTCGCAGACAAGGAAGCGTGGACAACTATCGACGTATCGATTCTAAATAACGACCTGTTTCAGGCTCCTGACCAGGTATTCAAAGTCTTTCTTACGAATGTGCAAGGTGGAGCTCATCTAGGAGTAGACTATGAACATCCTACCACGTGGAACTGGTACCACGACGAGTTCTTGGCCCTCGAGACGCAAGCAGATCAATTACTGGATAACGTTGGTACAATTGTAACGATTCAAGACGACGGTGACCCCGCTGTGATCGTGTCGAAAGCGAGTTTGTCGGTGTCTGAAATCGGACAAACGGATCAATTTCGCGTCCGGTTGAATTCGCAACCAAGTTCTGACGTCACTGTTGGTTTGAGTGTACCGGCGGCAGACCTGAAAGTGTCTCCGAGCTCTCTAGTTTTTTCGACTGTAAATTGGAACAAGGATCAAACGATCACCGTCGAGGCAATTCCAGATGACATTGCCGATGGGATCCACAGTAGCATTATATCTATCATTGTTACTAGCAGCGACGCATTCTATAATACTCCCTTGAGAACAGCAGCAGGTACTGCCGGATATACTCTTGCGGCTGCCATATACACACAGAAGTGGGGCACATACGACACTGGAAATGCTGAGCATGCATTCCCCTGGAATGAGAGTGACGGAGTCTTGACATCACCTGGACAGCTATCGTTGATTAAGGCATTTATTCTTGATGATGATCAACCGGTTCTGAATATTGTTCCTGAGGTTGTTCGCCATCGACAGAATGGCAGCAAACCGTTAGATTTTGTCTGTGTTCGAGAAAATGGGCACGATGCATCAGTTGAAATTACACTTTCGAGTGAGCCTCACGCAAACGTAGACATCTCTTTTGTAGCGGATGCAGATTCTAAAGTTCTGGTTGATCCCGAAACAATTCACTTTACACCTGCTTCGTGGGGAGATGTCCAGGATGTTAAAGTCTCCGCTATCACCGATACAAACCCGGACGCAGTAAAAGTGGTGGAATACTCAAAGATATTGGCCTATTCAGCGAGTAGCGGCGACACAATGTACAATCAAGGTAACCAACCGGTGGGGACTTTGTTTGTGCAGCGATATCCTGCGGCCAGAGTGCTGTTGAATTCATCTCGTGTAACTACTCGAGAAAATGGTGGGAATGACGCAATTGTGGCATACGATCTACGGCTAGATAGCGAGCCCATGCACTGGGAACCTGAAGTAGGCGATTACGAGCCTTTCGAGCTTACACTTGGACCTACCGCAGACACTACCCTTAATTTTTCCGTAGATTCGGGAGGAGCTTTAGGAGTTTTCACATCACTTGTGGTGTCAGGAAATTCGTCGCAGAGCACGGTTGATAAGACAGTGAAGTCTGTTGCGGTAGTTCGATTTGATACTCATCCCGTGATTCAAATGGAAACAGGTAGCTCACAAATTGGATTGGCAATTCTTAGATTATATCGGTTGTCTGGTGGAGAAAACGGTGGACTGGGTGGAAATGTTGTGGGTGTTACCGCTACCACAACAGAGACGTCGGACTCGTGGAATGAAACGTTACTTCAAACACAGTGCGAAGAAGTTAATTCACAGCTTGTTCCTGACTGCTCTTTGACCGAAAATGGATCTGTTGTGGCATCACTTTTTCCGGGTACCACGACATTTAAGGATGTTTACATTCAGACGGATGGAGAAGTACTCGTCGCCCAAAGCAAAGAGATCGATCCGAATACCAACGAGTTTGTTCCGTCATCGGGGTGGATTGAAATCGATGTCACTACTGCTGTGAATCGCGTTATGGCGCAACAACGAGATCAATCCTCCAACTCCACTACCATTTCTTTCTTAGTGTATTCACGATCAGTTGCAACTTTTGTTTACGATGGTGTGGATGAAGTGACTTTCGCATCAAAAGAGTATAGTGACTCCACCTTACGCCCTCAATTAAAAATGGTAGCGTCTGGGAGTGTGAATCTTGCCTTGTCGGGCACAGCCTCCCAGAGCCAGCAAGGAAATGCAGATGCGGCAATTGATGGCACGACTACATCGGACTCGGGCGTTGTCTCTACCTACGCCATGTCACGGACAGTGGACACGTACGCGTGGTGGCAAATCGACTTAAACAGCGTTCGACGTATTGAGGATGTCGTTGTCACCATCAAGAAAAAGGTACCAGCGGCCGACTTACGAGTAGATCAACTTACAACAAGTATCTGGGTTTTCCTGTCTAACAATCCGTTCCCCAACACTAACAATGAAGCCGCGGACTTCTTGTCTGCAAAGACCAATGCACTGTACTCACACGAGTTTAACGTATTATCAAGGTCTTTTGAGGCATCTGCGGCGGATACAATCACTTACCGATGGCGTGTGAATGGAGAGGCAAATGGGAACTTCGACGATGATCGGTTTGTTGCAGACTACACTACTTCAACTGAAGCGCGGTTCTTGAGACTACAGGTGGAAGGAGAAAATGCCATTCTTCTGAACGAAGTTGAAATTTACCAGCAAGCTTTTGCGAGCAGTAGAATTTCGGTCGGAGGGTACATGCCCAGCGTGGCGCATGCTCGTGTTGGGCAAAATCAAATCGACTTTTCAATATCTTCCATGCAAGGAGCAGAGCCCTCACCTTGTGATGGAAATACCCGTATTTGTCGCCATGAACTGTTGTTCACATCTGGGGATTGGCGAGACTCTCAGCAGATTCAAGTGCAGGTTGTAGATGATAAGGTCGCAACTGGTGATCGTGAAGTAATGATGACCCATACAGCTGAGTCTCTGGATCCCGATTACACCGGGGATTCGTTTTGCGGAGGCTCTCAGACAAACTGCAACGGCGATTTATTTAATGACTCAAGTGTCAAGAAGCTCCTCATACAAGAGGATGACGAGAACAAAATTATCCTTTCGAAGGCGGAGTTCGCTGTGATCGAAGGGAGCCATGCGTATCCAAATGCAGCTTCGTTTTATAAACCGTCGGGACTTCAGGCACGATATCTCCGCTGCAGTATCGCACCTGCTACAGTAATTGATCTTCGGACCACTTCCAAAGGGACCTGCACAGTATCGTTCAGCGGTGCATCTGGTGAACCCTGGGAAACTTGCATCACCAACAGCAGCGCGCAACCACTAGCGACTGGAAGTGCGTGGATGATGGCTGGATTCGAGGCAGCTACGAACTTGTCCACCTTGTCTTTGGTGATTCCTGCCTTGACAGGTTCGAATTATATCAGTCAGCTTACTCTGTGGGGAAATCCTAAGTCTACAATCACTACCGCAGCTACTCATATTCTGGATATCACAAAGGATTGGATTGAAATGGCAACTGTGAATGTGTCAATGAGATCTGGCGGACCCCAAACTATCACCATGAATGATCTGTCGCTCTTCAATGTGTACAGCGTTTTGATCGTGTTTGATAAATCCTACGATTCCAGCAATCGTTGTATTCTCGCACCGCAAGTTTTAATGAACGGATATAAGCCCGTAACGTTTCCTCTTTCTGTCAGAGGGGATCTTACGAGTGCAGACAGTGTACCACCAGCCGTGAGTCACTTGTCACGAATGCATCTTTTTGGAGTACCGGACCGTGTATCGATACGTTTATCGAGCGAACCCCTCGCTGATACTTTTGTATCTGTCCTAGTTGAAGCGGGGAGTGCTGATGTCACAGCTTTTGATGCAACTAATGCATCCAGCTCCTCAGGTTCACTAACAGATCTACTAGGCGCAAAATATGAGTCAGGTGACACTCGACGATACCGAATGCCGACCACATTACGATTCACCCCAAATGATTGGAACATGGCTCAGGAGCTGACCTTTTTGGCGGTAGATGATAACACTTTTCTCGGAAACCGAACACTTACGATGCATATGAAATCATCATCAACCGATATCAACGGTCTCGTTGTGCCGTCTCAAACGGTAGACACCAACGCAATTTTACGTTCCAACGTCAAGCTTGCAGCATCTCTATCATATTCAAGCGCGGACTTCGTCATCCGTGATCACCAGGATGATGTTTGGCCATTTCGTATCGTACCCAAATGGCATTCTCCATCTGGATCCATCAAGGTGACTGTAGTAGACGACGATCTGCCTGGTGTTACAATCTCGACAAGCGAGGTTGTTGAATCAGAAAGTAGCTACAAGACAAACTTTTCGATCTCACTTGACTCAGCTCCACTGCAAGATGTCACCATTTCGATTTCATATGAGAAAGATTCAAGTTTGTTCTCCGCTTCACCACTGGAGCTGACTTTCTCCCGTTTGAATTGGTACCAGCTGCAGCGGATTGATATTTACCCAGTTGCAAATGATGTATACGACGCTGCATATCCCTTTACCTTGAACTACGAAAGACTCGTTCCGAAGGCAAAACAGCCCATTTTTCTCCACAAGGTAACTAGTGCGGATGCTGTATACAACAAATTGCAAGTCGGTACCAACGAGAACGATCGTTCTGTCGGGTATGTTGTAAACCATGGCGTTCGTATCATTATTGAAGATGATGACACTGGATGTGAAAAGGAATTTGAATGTCTGAACGGTGGTGAGTGTCAGGAAATCTCAGCGGGAAATGTTTGCAGGTGTCCCTCAACTTTTGGTATGAAGAATTGTTCCTTGGTGTGCGAACGAGAAAGCGAGTGCGCATTTGATCGCATTTTATTTAACATTAGATGCTTTGAAGATGAAGATACGGCAGTATGCAGTTCCACCTTCACTGCAAAGGCGTTGACGTCAGTGCTTTACCGAATGCTGACAACAAAAGCTTTTACAGCAATAAACGGACAAGAACATCCTAAGCTCGTCCTCAATCCAGTTTCAGAGGCTATGTACGTTGTCAATAATTCAAGAACGACATGCGTAGATGGAACCGAAGGCTGTATCTCCGTATCGGTTGACTTCATGCGACCCAACCTAGACGACACTTCCATCACAACTAAATTATTCGCATACCAAGAGGCTGGGTCACTGAAGACAGCGCCAATGCATATTGAGTTGATGACCTCTGATCCTCAGTACGTTGAAAACAGTAGTGCAATGGTCGGGATGTGGATTTTCGTTGGTTTTTGCGGCGCCGCCCTAACAGGTGCAGGTGTTCTGTTCGTTGCACGAGCGATTCACGCAAAATCTAGTCACGTGACACCCGATAACGATGAGCAAACAGAACTCTTAGCGGTTGGTGCTGCATCTCCCCGTGGAGAATTAGCCATGCCATCCACAATAAGCACGTAGACCTTCCTAAAGATGTTGGTAGAAACGAATACAACTTGGAAAATGCAGGTCTGCTGGTATTCGGAACTATGACAAAGCCTACAAGCCTTCTTGCTCAACGAACCCCTGCCCAACCTACTTGAAGTGTCCACTCTGACAGAGTGGCAACACAATTCATGGACATTACAGCGCTGTGCACTATAAGAGGAGCCTTAGTTAGAATCGATCGACATTTACTGTACTTAAAACAAGGCGAGGTGATCCATCGTGATCTTGTCAACAAGTGCTTGAGAATAACGCTGCCAGCAAAAGTGAAGCAAGCTTTACTGCAACAACGTCTAAAGTGAATCAAGTGGGGTGCAAGGCTGACGAAGAGAACAATCATTTTCCAACATCAGGTTGATCGGTCTTGACGTTACTCAAAATGTAAAGTAAGGAATACCTTGAAAGGTTTCTCTTTGCAGCGCTAACTTTTCATGGTCTCGTTGTTGAGTCCGGCGCCACACTTGTCAAAGCAGATTAGCAGTAGAAGAAGCCACCAAACGGACGGCCAAACAGGCATCTTGGGCCGTAGATGGAGCGGCCGAACGAGTTCCAGTAGCCGATCGGGTAGCGCCATCCATAGCGGAAGCCGCCGCCATACGGGAACATGAAACGGTGGCGGAAGCCGGGGGAGAAGCGGCGGCCACCACCGATAAACTGCTCCGTGGACGAAGTGGAGGGGATCGGCTCCTGGCCACCTACGATCGTCACTCCAGGCGGCAGTTGCTCCAGTGTGTTGGGAGTCGCATCATTAGCGTACGCGCAACTCAGAACCGCCATCAAGACGAGTAGCAGAGCGAGAATCGAGCGGTTGCCCATAGTGGACGGTCTTGGATCGTTTGGTGGCTTGTGGGCTGGAGCGTAAAAGGCGGAATGAGCTACAGCTTCATAGACCTAATTCGAACATCTTCCGGAACTCTCCACACCGTCGTCGTTCAGCGAGATTGCACCGATTTCTCCGTGACCACTTCAACTTGACCATGCCCATCAAAAGTCCCGCACAACTCGCAGATCCTCCCCTGGTTGCACTTGGTGAGCAACAATCTCGCGCTTTTCTCGTAGGACGACGACCTTGATGAATCAAAAATCGAAGTTTTCCGAATTGTGAAAACCATCGTTTGCCAATTCGCACATGGGTGGATACCATTATCATTTACGATACATCACTATTGAAATCTGATGAAAGTCGGATTCAAAACAACATGGGTGCATCCATACACCATTTTGAAACGAGCTTTAGCAGCTTCCGGTGATCCCAAGGTCCGATAGCGTCACAGACGAGAGACCGACCCAGCTACGCATCGCGTTCACAATTGACAAGTCACGGTGCACGCGCGTGTATTTACCTCCTGCGAAGCCTTCGACAGTGTAACCACACGATCCAGCACGGAATGCCTTCTCGTATGATACACTGGCAGTGCATGTTTGTCCTTGCGACGCGTCAAACCCGCTGCAGTCCGAGTAACCATGGGGGAAGCCAGCAGCACCGTTCGAGAACCATGTGTACGAACTCAACACCACCTTGATCTGCCAGTCAGCATCAGTACGAGAGAATAACTTAACCTCGAAAGAACGATGCTTAGCAACGTCCTTGTCCTTGATAAGCACCGAGCCGGCATCACCCATGTCGCGGGAGGACGAACCATCGTTCTGCTGGTCGTGGTCATCGTTCTGAATCACGAACCGGGAAGCAGGCAAAATCCAGGAACCACAAATTGGGAACTCTTTCGGGTAATCTGACGACCAGATCTTCAGCTTGGCGATGTCAGTGGCGGAGATGCCGTTGGCGGCGTACTGCGCGTCCAGCCCCTTGTAGAAGTTGTAGCCCGAGTCGACATTGCATGCGAGAAGGCTGGCCTCGCCGCCCAAAATCACTTCTCCCCACGAGATGAAGTCATCCGGAAGACTACCGCCCATGTATTTGCTCATGAGTCCGTAAATTGCCCCTGCATCGACAGGTCCAATGTGCTTTTATGCGTCAAGCCGAAATCCGGTGAAGCCGATGCCGAGAAGATCCACAAAGTACTGCGCAATACGCTCACGAACGTAGGTCTTCTCCGTGTTCAGGTCCGTTAGCCCGGTAAGCCACCCAGTTTCAAGCTGAAGCGGATCGGTCCACGAACTCATTGTGCGCTCACAGTGAAAGTCTGACGGTCCGAAGGGAACAGCCGGAAACTCAAGCGCTGGACGAGCGTTAGTGTACGCATTCACGCCGTAGGTGTAGCTGTGCGTGTAGTATGGGGATTTTTTGGCACTTGATTTGGCACCCCAAGTGACACACGATCCCCCGCTGCTGTAGCGGTGCGAGAGTACATCATTGCCTCCGCCAGACATGTGGTTCACCACCGCATCAGCATACACTCTCACTCCGTTGGCACGACAAGTTTGGATCAGGGTCCTGAGCTGCTTTCTCGTTCCAAGGCGTGAGTACAATCGGTAGCTTACGGGTTGGTACACAAAATACCAAGGGTTTCGCTGACCGCTTTGAGGCCACGCATCCGTCAACACGGATTCCTGGGGAGGATTGATCTTCACGCCCATGTATCCTGCCTTACCCAGGAAATCTGCGCACTCCTGGGCGATGTCGTCGTACGGCCAGCCAAATAAATCCACGATGGCACCCATTTGACCGCCCTTCATGCCGCTGGGTTGATTCACAGCGTTGTTCTGCCAAACAAAATTGACGGGGTCAAGCTCCAACTTCCACGACTCGCTCCCATCGGTGCACGTTGCAACAATAATAAGGTCGTCTTTCAGCGAGTTGGTGACTTGCTAGGTCGGGGACGTCGATTTAACACCATTGAAAGTGTACGAACAGGTCGCTGAGTCCACGCGTAGGTATGTCCGTACGGTGACAGTCGCAGATGTGTGTGCAGATCCGTACACGACATGAGCGTATCCGGTCAGTGATCTGTAGTCCTGGTATTCCGTGGACCAACCGCTAGCATTGCGCGGTGGGGTTTGCCACTTCCTCTGGTCGTCTGTTGCGGGAAGCTCAGTTCGCGTTGAGGTGGAGCACGGATCAAGGCCATTGTAATTGTAGCAGCTTCCAGACGGAGAAGGTGCTGGTGTCGTCGGGGCGGGTGCGTTGGTAGATGTGGGTGCTGGGCTAGCAGTAATCGGAGTAGGCGACGCTGTCGTCGGACTAGGTGATGCTGTCGTGGGTGCTGGAGTAGATGTCTTCGTCGCCGCAGGTACGCTCACAGTGCTCATGACAATCCACCGCCCGGCACTTGTAGCCTTGTAGTTTGCATTATTGTTGTTGTCCCAACCACCATTGCCATTGTTGAAGACAAATTCAAGAGAGGCTTGTGGAGCAGCAAAGTCGTACTGGAACCAGCCAACGGATGCAGGGTACGTCGAATCGGTGCTTGCAGTCATAAGCTTTCCGGGTGACGCAGTCCACGATGACCCGGTATTGTAGTGAATGTACGGGGTTGACCAACCAGTTTGGAAGAAGACATACAATCCAGTGCCATCGCTAGGTGCCGTCAACACGGTAGTTGACGGCGGGGTACTCACGGAGCTCGTCACTTGCCACGTCCCAGTATCAGAGACCTTGTAGTTCGCGTTACCATTGTTGTCCCAGACACCATTGCCGTTGTTGAACACGAACTCGAGTAAGGTTGTTGGTGTTGGGAAGTGGTAGCGGAACCAACCCAGGACAGCGGGGAAATTGGTCGAGTCATTGCTCTTAGTCATGGCAACACCAGGAGAGGTCGTCCAGCCGGAGCCTACGTTGTAGTGGATGTAGGGTGTTGTCCACCCCGTGCGGAAGAAGACGTGAAAGCCCGTACCATCGCCGATTTTGGCTAGCGTCTGCCCGTTGGCAACCCCGGTGAGCAGGAGTGCCACCAGGATCGCAATGATCCCCTACATCGAAGGAGTTGGGGCCATGGTACGCGGTCACTTGACGAGTATTGCGAGGTGGAGTACTTGAAGCCGGAGTTATTGGTGTGAGGCGAATTGAAAAGTGAAGGCCTGAAAGCGACGAGAACCTCCAAGCATTGACTGGTCTTTTCCACACGGGGCGCGGGTCTAGGACATTGTAGTGCAGCGTCTTGCACCAGCTAGCTAGCGTAGTGGTGGTCGACTGCAGCTGGCGCCGGGATCCACTTGATTCATTCCTTGTGCATTTGAAACTGCAAGCCTACTCTTGCTTGCCTCGATTATCGACTCGATGAGCCAGGATGATGCAAAAGACACACGAAGCAGTAGTTGTCCATCACTGTATAGTCAAGTGATCCACAAGTTGAAGTGGTGAAAGATCGATCGATGACGTGTGGTGTGACCGACCGATCAGTCTCCGTTGCAGTTCCCTCCAGTCTTCACCAGCGATGATCACGAACAGCGGGAGTTAACCTGTGCTAACACCAGCACTACGCTGGTTGCGTCGCGTCCAAAGTAATCCCCACGTCTCGACGCCTCGGCTCACCGGCAACCGTCGCAGCAGCTCTGCAGTGAACGAACCAAATTATCCCTGATCCCAGTCGCAAGCTGATCACGCTCGCAGCGCTTGCAGCGACGCCGCACCGACAGACGAGCTGCTGCCCCCGGATTGCTGTCCACCTCCGATCAACTTCAAGCGCGTCAAGCCGAACAGTGCAAGTTGCACTGCATCGCGCTTGCACCGAAATCTGAGTGCGGTCGTTGTGACTCAGGTGCAGGATCGATAGTAACACCAAAATATTACTATGTTTTATTATAGTACTATTATACTATCGAGAAAATACCAATATTCTAATTACTTGGATACAACACTACCTACGGTTAGTCTTACTGAGACTATTTTGTGTGTACTGTTTTCATATTTGCTCACAGTAATTAGTCTGACTTATTTATTGACTAAGACTAATTATGAATAAGAGAAGTAGCCTTAGATTTAGAATTTTTCGAAGCACCATCAAGCTTATTTTAAAAGTTGACTCGATGCCTTTCCTACGTGTAATATTTCTTCACAGATCGTCTTTCTCCCATAATTATAAAGCGATACTCTACTCCAAGTCATTGCTATTGGGGCGTAAAATTTTCAGGGTTTTGCCGGTTTGTTTGTAGCAGTAGTTCAAGAACAGGTAATATATTTGTTATCTTCCCGAGTTTTGGTGTTTTCTGAACGATTTCCCGTCGTATTGGACATTATGTAGTCGTACGGAGGCGTAGTGCCAGTGGTCCATTTATTCCAGGTCGGTTAGACTAATTTTGAATACGACTTGGTCAGACTATTTATGAACTATAAGATTTTGCTAGCACAATAAACAGTCTTAGTCAGACTATTTATGAACTCACACTAATTATGCACGTAGACTAATTACATGTACCGTAGACAGTGAACTTATAATTGCAAATTATTTACGATAGTAGTACTATTATAAATGCATATTTTTAGTGCATTTTAAAAAATGCACTGTATGTGAGGGATCTCCACATAATGCGCGGAGAATGGTGTTCGTCGTGCAGATTCGTACAATAGTCTTCACCGACATATTTCAGAGATGAATCTATCTCTATGAATACGCTTCGGCTGATTCAAATTTTAGGATTCGGTCAAATTTGATGTCCGAAACACACTCAGAACTTCAGGGAACAACAGCCAGGGCATCGGCTAGCATAGATATTATGACCATTAGTGTGTATCGCTGAAAACAATGTGTTGTGCGTAGGTTGTATCCTAGAAACGGTCCGCTGGTAGAACATACCAAAGACGTAAAATCCATTTTGAAGAAGCATGCAACAATAGGAACTCAAAATTGCCGAAGGCCCACACATAGAAGTTCCACTTTGTAGTGGATGCAGGCGTTACAAGCTTGATTCCACCACGAGTGCTCGTCGTACGAGATCACAGATTACCAAGATGTGTCCAACGACGGCTAGTGGTTGACTACCTGTTATCGCTGATCAGACAACCAGTGCCTGACCCAGCTTACATGAGGAACTAGTGTACGAGGATACATTTCCCTTGGGCTTGACTGTCGTGGATCGGAGCAGCTTCTGGGAGCTGACCACTTCAGTCCGTCTCTCAACTTGAAGGCAACTTCAAGTTGACTGCCTCTCGACTGGACATGCCAGTGAGAGATGCCCTATGCATATGAGAGAGTTGGCAGTCCTCAACTCGACCTCACTTCACAATTTGCTATCAATTGCGCAAGTGGTTGCTTAGTGAGACAAATACATTCGGCTCTATTCCGTGCGGGAGCCCCCGCATTGCCGTGTTCAAGTTTCGGTCTTTCAAACCCCGGGATACACTACACACTTGTTCTTGTCGGTCCAAATGGGAAATGACTCTCAGTCAGTCCTCTTGCTTTTCCTACACTACTTTAACTGCCTTCACTGCTGCAATCACTTTCAAATTCTAACAAGGATTCACTTTCTTCTCGAACGAATCGATCCCGATTCACACTAGCTAGGTACCGCAAACACAGGAAATAGTTCGTTCTTAAAACAAATAGCCGAAATATGGGAGATAGATGACAGCGAGGAGTAGGAGAAAGCTGTGGGTCTGAATATGCATAAGACTTGGGACCCAGTAGTACATGTATATTACTTATAACCAAAAAGACAAAGTCGCGCGTTGCACGAGGAAACTCTGAAATTTGAACTCAGCATAAATTCGCCCGGTTGATGTCTTAACCCCACTTAGCCCGACCGTAGGACAAACGAAAGGACCAAAAGTTTGCTGCCTTCTCTGAATACACGTTTGAATAAATGCAGACTTTCTCAGCCACGATAACAAAGTTCCATTCTAGCTCTTTCAAGTGCGATACCGATTTGGTGTCCATCATCGTCCATGAGGACACACAGGCAACTTCAAAATTGTCTCTAATAACAAATCACTAAGGACATTTGGGGCAAAAATGAGAGTTTGACTTGCGTTAAGTATTGGATTCCTTCCGGTCGCTATTCTGAGAAGCTGGTGATTTGTCATAACAGGCAAAATCTCCAATACAAAATACAAGTCATTTTTGTCTAGCGCGGGTTTGCTAGGACAAAACACGTTGTGTATGCCACATCAAATACCATGTTTGTCCTATCTCGTAGGACAAATTCACGACAAATATCTTGGATTTTGTATACTTGATGAGAGTTTTTGTCCTAGCCAGCTGGCTAGGACAAAAAATACTGATACACTATAGTAAAATCGAGTATAATGTGATTTTGTCCTACCAAAAGTTGTAACTGGGGCTAAGGGGGATTAACCAAAACAAAACGAAAAACTGTGCATGGTGGCGGTTACTACTTGGTGGAGGCGCTGTTCTTTAGTGAAATAAATGTACTTTCGTCATCCTTTCTCGGATTAGAGCAGCTCACGTTGGCCGACGTCTTCGAAGTGACCTCGGTCCATTCCAACGCATTTCCTGCGCCTACTTCGCAGCCGCAGTATCCGCACAGTACTTCAAAAACTACGACACGGGTCTCGTTAGAATAACGCACCCAAATAATTATCTGACATTTATTTCAGAGCTAAGGAGCGATCCGAGCGCGGTCTGATTTTCCGTTTTGTCATAACCTTGTAGTTTAGATCCGGACGACGTACAGATGTTACGAAGATGTTGACTGTGTCGCCCCCTCCCTATTAAGTACGCGCATTAATGAATTGGATGTTGCGCGAAGAGAAACACAGAAACTAACACCCCTATGGGTCGATTATACAATTGCGTTAGGTGCGTTATTGTAAAGGGACCCATACCGCCATAGTTTTCGCAAGCACTGTGCAGATGCTGAAGCAGATGCATTGAAGTGGACTGAGGGCACAAGATGTCGGCCAACGTGAGTTGCTCTAATACGAGAAAGGATGATCGACCAGGGTTACATTCACTTCGTTAAATTTCAGAGCTTCTTCGTGCACAGCGCGACTTTGTTTTTTTTTTCGAATAGAAGACCTTTTACCGAGCTTTCATGAAGGTTCTAGAAATAGAAGACCGCTTCGAATAAAGAACCCCTCTGAGTAAAATACCACATGTGAGTACGACCGGGATACGTGTTCCTGTTTTGATTTCAATGTTGCTACTGAAAATGCGCGACGCTGTCGCTATCTCGAAGAAGCAGAAGGCTATCAAATGAATCGACAAGCAGCGAGGGATATTAGCCGTGCGGCCCCACAGTATGCTCCTGTTACGTACGGTATTCAACATCGATGGTGTCGAACACCAATTGGGATTTCAGAAGGGCACGTCACAATGGTTGACAATGATGGATGGAGATTGTAGCAATAAGGGCAGAACAACGACAACGACGGTGAATAATCTCTAGTTAGACGTACTGGGCGAAGTAGTCGAGCAATAAAAGCCCTCTACGATTAGTAGACCTGCTGTCTAACTGGTCCGTCCTAGGAAGCTACCTATAAGGCGCTTGTTCAAGTGCGGGTACAGTTCTTTCAGTAAGCAAATTCGCAGGGGTGGGTTTATTTTGCAAAGCCTTCTGTTGTGCTGGCACTCATTCGCTTTCTGTTTCAGCTCCTGTCCAAGTAAATCTCACTCACCAACCATTCCTTTGGACTACGTTAGCCACTCGTCAGTCTAAGAGGTTTGGCACCTCGAAAGCAGCGAGGCTTCTGATCGCCGCACTACCGGCATTTCCCTGATCCACGCAAGCTCCACTCCGATGCCACCCTCGGCTGAGAAGCTTTCCGGCGCTGCGACAGCAGATCCAAGTGCAGTGTCGACACCTGCAGACGGGGCACTTCAAGTCGTTCAGTCAGGAAGCAAAGCAGTCACAGCTATTGTACTGGCCACATGCATTGATACACCAATATTTTCAAATTACAATAACTGACGAGCTACTGCTTCATTTGACCCAAATAAGCCGCCAAATGAAAGACAACCATCGCATTGATGATTGTGTAGCCTTATAATGTACCTCTATGCCAAAGTGCATTTTCAAACTCAACCTGAATCGCCACCTCGGTAATCTAATATTTTGAGAAATTTCTGTGAGATTTATAGTTACGGCTATACTGTTGTCTTCTCGAGCGATTGGATGGTAGCTGTGTTTCGTCAACATCTTCAGCATTTGTTGATGCATTTACGAGCTTATGTGGCTTCGAAGTTGCGGAGATTGCATTCGGTAAAGTTGGCGGAATGATCGAATTTACATTAAAATCTGACGTTATCTCGCGTCAAATCCTCGGTTTTTTTATTGTCTATTTGTAATTTGGTACAAATGTGAAGTTAGAGCCTTTATTCCCATATGTTTTCGTACATCTAACCCATTTTCATGTCGCGTGCCTAAGCGAAAGCGCCAATTCGATGAAATAGATTTTTCAACCAGCATTTTGCCCACTTAGCGTTTCGAAAAGTGATAGTGATTACACAAGTAGGAGGTTGTAGAGAGGCAAATCGAATGATATTTGCAGTTTCCCCAAATTCGATCTGGAGTATTAAATTTAGCTTATCGAAAATGGTGTATCAATACAGGTGGCCAGTACAATAGTGCTACGCGGAAGTGCAGTGAGCGCGTCACACGCGAGTCCAGCTCGTCCAAGAAAACGAAGGGCATGTAACGGCTCAAGTGGACGAATGTCAAGGTGGCAGAAATGCTGCGCCTCCACTTCGATGAAGGTGACGTTAAACGCCGCCTTGAGACTGCCGATACGAAGATAAAGAAGGCGCTGGCTTGGCAACAGTTTGTCAGCTCTCTATCGCAGTCTCAGGGCGTCGTTATCAGCCAAGTGCAGGTATGTGTTAATAGACGTGGGGTCGGATACATGTATGTGGCTAACTAATATGCTTTATTCCTTTGGTGACGTTATTGCTACAGTTGTATCAGAAGTATCAGAAAGCGAAGTGCATTTACCGCAAGGGCAAACGTGAGCGCAGTCAAACCGGAAACAATACAAGCGAACCCTTCTCTGTTGATGAAGGCTTGTGGGCACTTTTGAACGACGCATTTGCGTCTCAAATGGGATTGAGCGGCGAAATGTTGGTGGCTGCTCGTCTTGATGACGACGCGTCAGAAGGGGCTGCAGCCGCTGACACCAGCGAGACCAAGGATGCACCTCCATCAAAAGGGAAGCTGCAGCCTGTTGTGGAGCTTGCCAATGCTCTTCAAAGTGGTATGGAAGCCATCGCTGCGTCAATGAATACGACCCCGGCTGGTGCCAACCATCTCCAGCAACTGGCTAGCGCACTTCACCAGCAAGCATGCGTCATGGAGGAACAGCGTGAAGAGAACAAGCTGTTCCAGCAAATGCAGCTGCAGATTTGGAGGAACTCGTTGCTAGTAAAACGCAGTAGCTAGTTAACGTAGTGAGTGGATGGTCAGGGAGTAAAGTAGTTTGCTCTCAAAAGATTATTGATGTGGTGTTTCAGTGCGATGTATTGCAAACATTAAAAGATGCCTGAAAAAATGTCTGCAATGACATCTCGCTTTGTGATTCCTTGCTGATGAGATATGGGTTGCTCTGAGTTAAAATCTTCAGGTGACCTTTTGCGTGGCTCCTCGGGAGAGGGTCATATGGTGTAACTTGGTAGCTGTCACCCAGCATCAGCAGCAAGTTGTGTAATACCACGCAGCTTACAATTACGTTTTCGATTGTCCCTCGGTGTCTTTTGCTCTAGCTTACCTAGTAGGATGCAGAAACGGTACTTGAGCCTCCCAAATGAGCATTCCACGGAGATTCTGGTACGAGAGTGCCTTGTATTGTACGTGCGCATGCGTTGGTCGTAGACGGCGTCTTTCTCACGAAACGGCGTCAAAAGATGACCCCACAGTTTGTACCCGGCGTCGCCAAGGAGATGTTTCCTAGGGGAATACACAATGGCAACCTAGACGATAGCAAATACTCTGTAAGTAAAGATGAAAAAAAAATGTAGTCTTACCTTTGACGAACACCAGATTCGTTCCACAATGACTGTTCCTTGTTTGATCCAGCGCGTATCGAAATGGATGAAAACACCCCTCTGTGATTCACGATGGCTTGAACATTGACGGCTGGAAAGGCCTTCCGACAGTACCATCCTTCGAAACCCCTGGGGTGTGGGATTTTAATCAAAGTTCCGTCAATTTCTCCCACGACCCCAGGAAAACCAGCGATTGCTTGAAATCCTTCCTCCACTTCCTCCAGCTGCTCTCGCCTTGGCATCACCACATACATCTTGGCCATCTTGACCAGCACCTCTATAGTTTCGTTGATGTAGACAACAGTACGGGACCTTGAGATCCCCATTACCGTAGCAACCTGATCCATTGTCCCTCCTACAGCTAGATAATGCAAAGTCAGCGCCACCCTTTTGATTAGCGGCGTGTTGCTGTTCGCCGCCGGTAGCTGGTCCCATGACGCCTCCACTTCCTTGAAAATTCGGAGGAAGGACATCTTATCACAGCGTGATTTTTTGTCGAACCAGTTGGTCTTGGATGCACGCATGGCTTGCTCGATGGTGGTAGTACGGAAAGTAGACGTGTCTCAGACGGAGGGGAACGCACTCTGCGTTTGTCCGCGGTCGCCACGACTACAGCACTCACGCACACGCTGACGACAACCGCGAGAACCTCCACTTTGTTGCTGTCCATTGCTCGATATTTGTGAGCCAGGTGGACTTGGGTGGCGTGACTCAATTGTGCCCGACTGAGAACATCTCGTGTTGGTGTTCTGGTTTCAGGTGTGCTGCGGCACAAATTTCATTTGTTTTGGTACATTGTACTATTATCATTTTAGCCAATGTCCGCGACACCATTTCTTGGCACAGAAACGTACTACAACTCGGTTTCAAAAAAAGTTTGGGCATTTGCTTTTGAAATTTTGTTGCGGGCCAACCAAACGGAGCTAGAAAGTAAAACATATACTAATGCGAAACCCGCGTTCTCTTCTAAAACACCGGAAAATCGTGCTTTGTGTGAGGTTCAAATCGACTTGTCAAGAAGCCGTCAAGCGCTATAAAATTAAAGAGTCAATTTTGCCGTAACGGTTTGGGGTCATATATTTCCCAATACCAGAACAAAAATATGCATCAGCTCCAAATCAAGCGATTTGTTACTAAACAGATGTCTTTCGGTCTAATCCGGGCTTGCTTTGGAATAAAATTTGCCAGCCCAATCTGTTTGATTCGCCAAAACTATTTTTGACCAATAGTATGTTATAGCGGATAGCCAATCGGAAAGAAAACCTAAACTATTTTTAAACCGAGTAGTATCCCACATCAAATACCATGTTTGTCCTATCTCGTAGGACAAATTCACGCCTTTTGGTAGGACAAACGGAAGAACAAAAACTAAATATCTTGGATTTTGTATACTTGATGAGAGTTTTTGTCCTAGCCAGGCGAAAACGGCTAGCTAGGACAAAAATACTGATACACTATAGTAAAATCGAGTATAATGTGATTTTGTCCTACCAAAAGTTGTGACTGGGGCTAAGGGGGATTAACCAAAACAAAACGAAAAGCTGTGCATGGTGGCGGTCACTACTTCTGTTCTTTAGTAAAATAAATGTACTTTGATATCAATTTTTCGGTAATGACCAGATCATACAAAAGTAAGTCAGTGCGTGTCTGGTCACAGCTCAGTCATAAACTTATCTGAGATAATATTCCGCCAGTTTGAGATAATAAATAGCACCTCATTGGACAAATGTGGATGTGGACGGACCAATCATCACCACACCACATCAACAGACAGAACAAGAAAGCACAGCTAAGGTAAGCCATCTCGTCGATGAAGTCGTGCCAATCTACTCAGCAAGGAGTCTAACATCTGCCGTGCTGCGCCGCTTGTCTTTCTTGCTGTATGTTCTATCAGCACGTCAAACCCTGGGGCGCATCTATGATGTGCTAGCAATGGACTGTAGGGTCCACGCGCTAATTCTTCTCGTACCTGTACCCATGCAATCGACTGCATTGTGTTTGAGATTAATCTGGATGCAATTATTGCTCTTTCGTACAGACATATATCGACATCTATTAGACGATCATGGATTCGCCTTATAGCAGCTGAGTGGTGTAACGATCAAGAAAAAAGCTGCCAAACCAGGTCTCGCTAACTTAAAAAATCAAGTAAGTGCACGATTTTGGGTGAAGTCGGAGAATGATAATAGCACCAAAATGAAAGGGGATGGAGGGAACCTGGATACTTCTCGGCCAAAAGGAAGCGTTGGTGATGCTAGCGCACGTGTTCAGATGTTTAGATCAGCGCTCGAAGAAAAGTTATGGCCCAAAGAATTAAAGTCAAGACAATCACAAACTACAGTGATCATTTTAGTGCACGACTATGTTTTGACTTGATTTTACTATATATGCTAGTGTGTTGGGATCTTAACACGAAAATGAGTGCAATACCCATATCGGGACCAATCCCCATCTCGTGCTGGCCCATTGGGACCTTTTCTACTGTGCTACGCCGGCTATCTGCCATGCTGGCACTCAATTCATTACATGCTTTTGATAGTAAAACAGACTGTGCACTAATTAATTCTCCATAAATTAGCCAATCAAAGTGTGATAAAACGGATTAGGCCATTCCTCTTGGTTGATATTTGCTAATCGTGCACTAAAGCACTCAATTGATTTTTTAAGTTATCGTCTGCTGTTTACTGAATTTCTGGGCGAACACTTTTAAACTATACTGTGTTTGCTGGCACAGATACTAAGATTCCTGAAGCACGCACGCACACACCGGAGTTCTTCAAATACTATTGGTAATTGTTTGCTGCGTATTGGTGTGCTCTTACGACGACTACTCTACAAATTATCGTAGTACTGACGAAATTTGACCTGACTGTCTTGGGTCTTGTATGAAGTGAGGACAATTTTAATCCGGTCAGTGAATTGCCTCAGTTTCACCCGCTGCCGATGATTCTCAAAGTTACAACTATATCGCGCTCAGCCATACAAGGTTCTTCAAATTTAACCAACTCTATGACATCACATAGTGGTTTTCGTCGGCAGTAATACTGAGTGTCCGTGTTTTTCTTTCTCCACAGCGTTCCGAATGTACTCTCCATTGCTTTTACAGAAGGTTTCGGCGGAAAACCTAAACTGTATTCTTGCCGAGCTGAAGTGACTGTGTCAATTTGCCGTGACATTCGAAATTCTCCACACAGTGTAGGTGGTAAAGGCACATTGGGTTGAAAGCTTTCGCTGACGCTTGTTGTTAATGTTTGTGGCTGATCAATACGGCAGGTAGCCTCATCGACTTGGCAAGAATTGGGTGACGATGCCATGTCACTTCTTGTGCGCTCTCAGATTGAAGCCTAGTTCCCATTTGAACTAAAGTCTCACCAAATCGCAGTCGCAGTTGAAGTTGTTGGGATTTGGTGGTCTGCTTTATCTCTGAGGTGAGGCGATCGAAGCAAGTGTTCATGTGTTGAAATAGTTGTGAAGTTGCAGTCTCAACTCACGGATATCCTCTGATACAATTGGCATTGGTTGTTGTAGAAGTACGTTCTCAGGTGGCGGGGTCGTGGTTACTTTCTGTACAAGCTCATCTCGGAATGCAGTCAGTGTTGAAAATCGGGTGCTGGAAGAAAGGGTGCGTGTACTGCATGTTCATCATCATGACTACGTCTTGAAGAATAACGACTCGCATGTATCTCAGCAGATCCATAAAACTTTGCCGGCAACTTCACGACCTCCATCGAGCATGCACTTTTCGGATTTGGGAATATCATGTCTGTGGTGGGTCCAGCAATGTTCGAGGAATGTAATATCGATTTGGTTCGGGACCAAAACCGGCGAGAAATCGAACACAGTCAAATGGGATCACGTGATTCGCGTACGCGCCATTTCTGCTTTCAGTTGCCCAATGACCTCGTTTGTCTACCGACTCGGCCGAAGCACCACCGAACTCGGCTGTCGCTGCTTGTTTACGGCCAAGCTGCGTTTTGACAGTACTCTGGACTCCTAATGACGCATAGACTTCTTTCAAAGCCGCACATCAAAGCTGTCTCTTCGACATTTCCGTACTGGTTTTTCTTTTGACTTTCTCCAAACTGTGCGAAACAAACTGGCCCCACACACACCTTCGTTTTTGTGTGTAATAAGTCCGATGTGAGGTAAGCACAACCTTCTTATGTTGTCACCACGAGATGACAAACCACGTGAGAGTAAAACGTCGGCTCCATAACGAAGTCCATCCTCTGTTCCGCTGTTGAACATTTCACCTACAATCTCCTGCACTGTCGCATCACTAAATGTTGCATCAACCATTATTTTTTCACCCGCATCTTGAAGGTTCCTGTTTCTTGTTGCACAGCCACTACCTTCTTCTGCTTTAGTATCTCTTTAACTGTATTTGGCCGGACAGGTTGGCGAATATTAGATCCCAAACTGTGTTGCAGTCTCCACAAGTCCATGATAGCATTTACGTAAGCAGCCAGGGTAGAGTGACCGATGACCGGACTGTCAGAGGTATCGCAACTAATTGTCGTATCACCATCACTAGAGCGAGGTTCTGATGTATTGGCGTCATTCTTGCGCTTCCTCCCACGCTTTCGCGCGGGTCGATTTTGAATCGTAGTGCGGAACAGAACTATCTTGGATTCGCTGACCAACTCATCGGTGTATCCAACACTTTTCATTCGATCAATAAATTCGAGAGCTTTTGGAGCATAGAGGAGCTGTGTTGTGTTGGGTCATTGGAAAATTTTTGTGGTGTGGGCACGAAGTAAGGCCTCTTTCTCCTGTAAAGCTAGCTGTACAGCACGTTCATTGTGTGCAGCTAACAACGCAGTTGCACTTGATGCGGGGTTAGTTTGGGCTCCTATACGTAAGTACCATGTACAACAAGTGTTAGCTCGTAGTTGGAAGTGTATTTAAGACTCATTCGTATCATTTGTTGGTGGGGAAACTGCTGCGCCGACAATGACTGCGCAGAATGTGATTCCTTTCGATTCTAAGACTCGAAGGACATTCTTACCTATTCCCAAAACTTGATATTTTTAATCGGTCACGAAACCCATAACCACAAAGTATTATTTTTGAGCCTACTCAGATGGATATATTTTTGACATAAATTCTACATAATTTTGACTGCGGATTCGAAAATATTCAATTACGTTTTTGACAACAGTCAGTTTTTGTGTTTTTGACATAGTAATTTTGACATAAATAGATGTCAAATTGACGAATAGCATTTTTGACAACCAAAGAAACGATATGGATCGCACCGCGGCGTGGCAGGAACTGGCGCGCTTCCAGGAGACAGGTATCGTCACCTCCGGCCATCTGTACGCAGGCGAGCAGGAGAATGCGCTGGTGCACGAATTCCTGGAGAAAATTCCGGTCGCGACGCTCTTCGCGTGTCTGCAGGACGCCAGTGACCGGGGTTCCGACAAGCAGGTTGGTCCTCCGCTTGACTTCTAGGACAGAGCATTGTGATCTCATCCGGTATTTTACGTTATGCATAGGTGAAGCAGGCGTGCAGCTGCATCAACCGCGTGTTGGGCGCCGAGGGCGACGGCACGAGCCTCTTCTTCCAGCCTGATGTACGTCATTGGATCGCTACAGTGCAATAATTTGGTATCTTACGTGCTGATGTGGTGGGCTGCGACAACAGATTGTACCCTTCGTGCTGGCTGGACTGGCACACGTCGAGAAGGAGGCGAGAACACTCGTGGTGAACCAGTTTATTGCTCATCTGGGCAGAAAGCCCTCTCTGGACCAAGTTAAAGTTGTGGTAACGAACAGAAGACGTGGACATTTTGGGTTAAATTGTTGGAGGTGCTGAGTATCTTTGATGATGTTGTAATGGTGCAGGCGGATCCGCTGGTTCTGGAGCAAGTGTGCGATGTAGTTGCAGATGAAGACATTGAAGTCGCTGCCAAGGCTTCAACTGTGCTGGAAATGGTGCAAACTGGTGCATTTGACCTCGCTATATCTGGCTGCTAACGAGTGATCCTCCTTTTACAGTTCTCGAGTATTCCCGATAGCTCGATCTACCGAGCAGTGCTAGACTCGCTGAAGGCCAAAGCGCAGAGCAGGTCTGTCGGGTGTCGCGTAGCCTTGCTTGTACACCAATGCCGATTTACTGAGCTTTGTTGTTATTCAGTGAAATTACAGAGAACTCGATTGAATTCATGCGGTATCTGGAGACCATCGTGAAGATCTGCGCACAAAAGGACGAGCACATGGAGTACGGCATATCTACGGGTGCTATTGATCTCGTAGGTTTGAGATCAGCAACATTTTCTATCGCATCGATCTGACTTACTGGACTCGTTTTGTGGACAGATTATGAACTGCCTGAAATCAGATGACCCACTGTTCTTGATGAATATCGTCGATTTGGTTCCGGCGGTATGCCAGACAAAGATTGGTGTTCAGTATATTTTCCAGTCCGGTATGTCTGCTTCATCTGACTACTGAGATACTGTTCGGAACTCATGGTATATGTGTATATACTTTCAGGGACGTTGAAGACTTTGCTGGGAATGACAGAAGGTGAGTATGAAATGCCAGCTCACTATTCGTTTGATGCTTTGTACAGTGAGCTAACTAAATGATGTTCAGATCCGTTTGTTGGAGGCAACGCAGTTCGACTTGTGGGTGAAGTCTCGGCAACTGCAGCCAGTTTGAACATCGAGTCCTGGAACTGGGCTGATGCCACGCTCTCGAAGGCCTTCCTGGAGACGGTGGAGAGCAAAATGCAAAGCTCAGATTCGTTGCAGCAGATTGCAGCTATGGATGCATTGGCTGCGTTCGGTTCTTCGTCGGACAAAGGTAATTGACCAATATTTTTATATCCGTCACTCGCGAATTTACGAATCGCTTTTGACAAAAATTGTGAAATATTGTGTGCAATGGCAGAGCTTCAACTTCTCCTCCAGCACCGGAGCATTTGTCAAATGTGGCTCCAACTCGGCAGCAGTTCGAAAATGCCCGTGAAAGCCAACTGCTTTCACTCACTTGCACGCGTGGTTGGGGCTCACACGCGGGTCTCGAAGCAGTCCGACCAAGTGCTTGAAGAGAATGCGGGCGTTTGGAACATGTGCGAGCGGTTGTTTAACAGTCTCGGCGTGGAGTGTGCGCAGCAGTCCACGATGATCCTGCTCATGAACGCGTTAAAGCAGCCGTTCGAGGAGCTTCGGACGTCGGTTTTCCACGTCCTTCGCTCGGTGGCAGCTCAAAACAACCCGTGGGGTATGCGTGCACTGTCGTCTTACGGCGGCTTCTTCGAGTTCCTCATGGACCGCACCACCGAGCCGACGAAGGAGACTTGCGAGTGGAAATTCGCGGTGCTGGACGCTGTCCTAGCGTCGCCATTCCAGTCGCAATTGGGTACGTTCATCGCTTGCTTCAGTCTTTACGATGACGGACTTTCGGGATTCGCGTCGTCTCATGCATTGCACTTTTCGTGGTATTGTTGTTGTCATGTTGCAGATGCATCATTGCTGGAGAAGCTGCAAGCGAGTCTGCGTCGGGGTCCCTACGCTGGAGCAGCAGCGCCAGCCGAGATGGAGCTCGAGTCTGCGTAAGTTTGATGCTGAATGCTGCAGAAATCGCTGTTGCTTGAGGATGAGGTTTTTTTTACATGCCGAAAGTCAATGACACGTCAAGCACTTGAAGTGACAAGCACCGAAGGGATCCGTCTGTTACCGCATATTTTTGACCAATCCAGTCTCTCTATTGATGAATTTTCTACCAATGGATTAGTCTTTTTCGCCCCATTACTATCCTCGCGGCATAGTCATAATCGGGTCAGTCCCCCGCAGTCGTCGACGATCGTCCGTCTCGGTGAGCAGCAAGCGCCATGGACACCCCCGGGCGCGCAGCTTTCCTGTGCACCAGCACTGCCGCCTTCCATCCCCCCGACTGGTGCGCTCAGCTGCAATCGTGAGGTTGTTTTCGCTCTAATCTAACTATTGTTTACTATGCTACAGGGCGTGCATGCCTGTCGAGATCAACTCTCATGCGCGACTCGAGGCTTTCCGTGATAACCGCCACTGTGCTACGTACATGGTGGCTACCCAACGCGTGAATCTCTTCGGACGCGACCAGGAGAGCTGCGACCACGTACTGGGCAACCCTTCAGTCTCAAGAAAGCATGCGGCTGTCATCCATGACAATGAAGGCGGCATCTACGTGGGGTTAACTCTGTCTATTGTTAGTTATAGGCACTGTACTGACTGTGGACTGCTGTCTATTGTGTGTATTGTAGATGGTTGACCTCATGTCGCGGCATGGGACGTACGTCGGTCGTAAGAAGATCCCGCCGCATGATCCCTATCTTCTGCACGGTAGGTGGCCAATCTATTTAACTGGTGAATGCAATAATGTTGATGCTTATGCTTTTGATGTGGTGCTGTTACTACATGTAGAGGGAGATGTGATCAGGTTCGGACAGAGTGTTCGCGTGTATATCTTGAAAGGCGCCAGCTCGAAAGGCAACAGCGCCCCAGTGAAAAAGTCGTGGGGACGCAAATTGCGTGTTCCGCACGTCAGTATTAGTGCTGTGGTTCCAAAGAGAAGTCCTAGCAAACCAAAGGCTTCGTCTGCGGTGACGAAACTGGTAAATGCGGTTTGTTACGGAACTCTGAAGGATGTCAAGGTTGCGACGTTTATTACGGGTGTTTTGGAGCTTGGGGATGAAGACAAACAGGTGCGAAGCTGAATAGTTTGCTACACATATGAAGGTGGAAGCAATTCTGATTTGTTTTACTTACAGGGAGTTGCAGACACGCTGGTCGAGAGGCTTCAGGCGAAATACGAGTTCTACGCTACTCATGTTAGTGTGTGGTGATTTAGAGTTTGGACTGTGAAGACGGCTGATTTTTGTGTGTCTTCTTTTGTGAACACAGGTTCATCGCAACGCATTTGTCGCTACGATGGCTTTACTGAAGCAGAATTTGTGTGTCGAGGAGTTTGAGGAAAACTTGGATGTTTTTACTCATATCTCCCAGCAGCGTAATGACAACATTTACCGTGCTGATGCCCGGAAGCTTTTACAAGCGATAGCCGCTGTCCGTCTGGATCCAGATAATCCGCAGTTTGCCGATACGGACTCTACTGAGGAGGATGTTGGTTCTGCGTGCCCGCCTACCGCGAACAACCGAGAAGGGCGGGAGCGGTCCATCAGCGACGAAGGAAAAAAACTGTTCTTGGCTGGCCATGGAATGCAATTCCCTGGACGGACAGAGTCTGTTGGGATGATCAGCGACTCGGGCATGAACCACAGGGAGACGATTGGCCACGGTGATCCTCGTTGTCAGACGTCTCATTATCCATCCAGGAACGAATATGATGATCATGACGCAGAATCCGCTTCCAGGTCAACAGATAATGGCTACGCGCCTCCTATCAGCTTGGTAATCGGCAATGGAACAAAGCAGCCTCCTGTGAACAGTGGGAACGGATCAGGTTTCAACTTTATTGGACAACCAGGACCAGAAGCCACAAAACCCAATGGCTCCGCATTCGGATTTATTGGTGGTTCCGACCCCGTGGATGATGCTTCTTCGCGTACTAGCTCCACGGATCGGCCTTCCGGTCAGTCCGGCACTGGGTCCATTCAAAAGCCTCCTTCCATTGCCGCTAAAGACTTCTTGGTGGAGCATCCATCGGTGGATGGTAGCGAGTTTGAGGATATGTGGGAGTCGGCAAACGACGAATCGTACGTTGCTCGGTTTGTGGTGGTATAAAGTCTACATTGCTTCGGTGTCACTAACTGATCGCTTTTGCCGGCAGAGAGGAGTGGTCAGTGGATCTCGGCTCTATCGATGCTCACGAACTGGACCCGCGCGACCTCCAAATGTTTTTGCAGTCATATCGGTTGACATGCGCTTCAAGCAAGAAGGTTGCTGGACAGCAACAGTGGTTATTCGTCGCTGAGCAGGTATATGGCTTCCTGGTATCATCCCAGGAGTATGTAAATTTTAGCAGCTTCTAACTCCTTTCTTCTGTGTGCAGAAGTCTGAAGGAACTCTGTTCTTGGTGGATATCACCGTCATGCCCGGTTTGACCGACATGTCTGTGACGCTGAAGTGGATTGTCAACTCGCTTCTCTACAGAAATGGTCACGTCATTTTCATGGAAATTCTCAAGTACGCACTTTACCAGTTTGCTGAGCAAGCCCAAGTGCGTCCTGCAAGAGCACCCCAGCAGCCGCACCATCATTCCCAGCTCCATGGACCAGCGCAGAACCATGTTCAGCAACAGCATCTCCACAACGGAAGGGAACCTGAGCCAATCAAGGCACAGTCAACCTCCTACACGGTGTCGCACACGGCGTCTCGTACAGCGTCGCACGCAACATCTCAGGATGATGAAGAGGATCTTGGCGATGAAGCCGTTGCTGACGAGGACTTTATGTTGGCGCGCGACTATCTGGCTGAGAACCCTGCAATTGACGCTGGGAAATTCGAACAGGTTTGGGCTACGGCAACGGAAATGTAAGTATTGCTGGCTGAAAGCGTATGTATGCAACAACTACTTACGTCGTCAATGTGCTTTTCACAGTGCGTCGTTATCGTACTCCCTGAACGAAATGCCTGAGGTGGATGAAGTTATTGAGTTCTTCCGGAGCAACTGTCTGAGTTGTTTGGCAAGCGGAAGCATGGACAAGCTGGTCAAGTTCTTCTTCTTCGCTGAAATGGTACGCTCTTGCTACTTTCTTTTCGGAAACACGTCAACTTGGCCTGACACTGCGTTTTGCCCTACAGACCGAGCTTCAGTGTGTGTTTTGTGTAGAAATGTCGATCGGTGTGGACACTGGCGCCTTGGAGGGAACAGTTAAACGGTTAGCCATCCAAGAGCGTAGCGAAGAGGAGGAAGAGCAGATTGACTCGAGTTTTGTTAGTTTCATTGAAGAGGTCGTTCAAGAGCTTTAAAGTAAGTGTCGACATGAATCAATTCATCAATTGTGAGCTCTTGTTTACATCCATTATTTTTCTTGCTACAGCAAAGTACAACTGCAAACATCACAACCACCTCTGTGCTCTACAATTCTCAAGCTTGATCGCATTTCATGTGACGGAGAAAGATAGAGCGCCAGTTAGGCGTTCGGATGTGGTCGCGACCACTTTTGATGTTGGCGAGGATGGTAGTGCATGGCGACGAACCATTCGCATGAAAGCTCTGTCGGAAATCGTCACTGAAGTCGTGCACCCCACCGCGGCATTCGTCGTAAAATACACAAGTCATCTTCTCCACGTCTTCAATTGCAGCGAGTGAGTCTTGCGAAGCGTCTGCCATCACGGATTCGACCGACGAGCTATTCGAAGCCGCTGCAAGTGCCTCGCTGTACCAACTGTCCACCGTTTTGTTGCTAGGCACGATTACTGCTTCCACGAACTTGTGCTTTCCCTCTGTGGTGTTGCTGGAGCTTTCAAGATGACGGAAAGGCACACCAGCTCCACCCACGTTAGATCCGAACCCGGCACCAGGACACGTTGTAAACATTTCGGCCAGCAATCCGGTCATCTCGTAGTTGTAGCTGAAGACGCCAATGTCGCGAATGTCCGAGAAACTTAGATATTCGGAAGGGAGAGCTGAGAAGAACGGGTCGAGCATACTGAACTGCGAGAATACGGACGTGGGGTTTACTCCTTCTTCACCAGTGCGCAGCAAGATGTTCGACTGCGGGTACAGGACGTTGCGATCGATTGCGTTCACTGGAAGTGGCCGGCGACGCGGACACTCCGTGTACACACGAGGGTCTGCTAACTTTTGCGCCAGTGGAACCGGCACAGTATTCCCCACGACGCATTTGTAGAAGATCGAGTGAAGCAGATCGATCGTGGCATGGTGCGAAAAGAAAATCGGGTCGGCCGGCGCTTCCAAGACGCCCATAGCCCCCGAGAGTGCGCTGTGAACGGTATCTGCATACACAAACACACAAATGTTAGTCAAGTTACAGCCCAGCAGATCAGCCATCTTTGATTTCCTTACTGTGAACGCCCAACTCGAGGTTGGTCACAACACCGGCGATGGTTGGGGTCGCGAAGAGCTGACGCGTGAGTGAACTCACACTCGTCGTCGGTGGGAACGGGGAGCTTAACCAGTCACCGCGAGGCACACAGCGCGCACAGTTTCCTCCACGAAGGTGAGTCGCCTCGCAGAAGTGATCTAGAGGCGGCGTAACCACACACGTTCCGCCGATAGGTGATCCGTTGATCGTGACAGAGCGGCCATACCCGTTCAAGGACCCACCAAACTCACGCAAGAGCAATGAACACTCCTCCATGCTGCGGCATCCTCCCATTAAATAGCGCTGGTTGTCGTCGACATAGTTCCAGTAAGGCACAGTGATGCAGGAGAACTCGCCGCCGTAGCTTCTTAACATGTTTTCAAAGCCCAACAGCAACAATCGGTGCCAGTAAACGAACATACACGTGTTGTGCGCTTCGACCGTCGTCATCTGCTCCGTGTGGATCTCCACGAACTTGATGTAGTAGCCGTCGTCCATAGACATCGCAATCGCTCGCAAGTAAACCTCCTTTTCGGCGGGGTGCAGCATCTCCCATGGCTTCCGGATGCGTGGGCCGCAAGCTGCCACAGCAATCTGCTCCGAGGCTTCGGTGACACGTGAAGCAGTAGCGTTTACAGACGGAGGGACAGTCTGCGCAGTCGAAACCACTGTTGCGATGGCAAGTAGCAGCGCAACAATGCACCAAGAGCTAGAACCCTTCATTGCGTTGTGTCTGGATTTTCGTGAGCGTTTGTCGACTTGCGGTGGGGTGGCGCCCTTGAGGACAATCGAAGTATGAGTTCACGCCCAACATCGACGGCAGCTTCACCTTGGCCCCCTCTTGGCAGTATAAACACCCGCAGCATGAGAGAGAAGACTCGACTTTGTCGATGTCCGTCGACCAGAAGCCAATACTTACGTGTTCTCCATCATGAGCTTAGCAACAACAAGTTACTCCGGTTCAAAAAGGCAACTTCCGTCCGTCAACGGCAACGTCGCTTCAGGATCCACATCGGACGCCAATCATTGGATGAAATACACACAATTTATCACCAATCCCCACTGGTTTAATTCCAACCAATGAGCACCAAGCTAGACCTGGCTGGCTGTGCGCTGAGTGCCATATTTCCCACAATTTTTGCGCCATGAAAAAAAAACGCCCAGTGATCTGATTGGATGCCTCGTCCATTACAAAGCTTGTAATCCGTTCGCCATAAATAAACAAAACCCGGCCCGTTTTGAATCTATTATCTTTGGTTTGTATCGAAAACCCGTTTTCAACTCTCTAAAACGGGTATCTACTTGTGGCACCCTCTCGTGCGAGGCCCACCATTTGTGGCATCTCTGTTGGCCAGGAAACAACTGGTGCCGAACGCTGCGCCACCAACCACACCCAGTTGGAAAACACAACAGTCAAGGCGAACATGGTATGTAAAGATGCCCGGCCGTTGCTCGCGCTGCGTGCGTCCGTTGCACGCGCAACTTGCATGATAAAATAACCCCGACGTCTGCGAACATAACGCACTAATTTTCTCTATTCCATTACGACAGGGTGCCAACAACTTCGTGCTGTTCGAGTCGGCCTCAGGCTATGCAATCTTTGAGGTGGTGGAGAATGAGGAGATCGGCAGCCTCCTGGCCGAAGTGCAGGCCTCGGTGGCGGACGTGTCTTCGTTCGGACGCATCGTGAAGCTCAAGGCTTTCCAGCCTTTCACGTCGGCTGAGAACGCCCTCGAGAACATCAACAACGTCTCGGAAGGTCTGCTGGGTGACGACCTCAAGAACTTCCTGGAGATGAACTTGCCCAAGGTTAAGTCCGGCAAGAAGGCCAAGTTTGCCCTTGGTGTTCAGGACAAAGGACTGGCTCAGGCCATCTCGGACGAGCTCAACGCCCCTTGCAACACGAGCGAGACCACGCTGGAGATTGTGCGCGGTGTGCGGATGCACTTTGCCACCTTCGTCAAGGAGCTGGCCCAGGGCAACCTGGCTAAGGCCCAGCTCGGTCTTGGCCACTCGTACTCGCGTGCTAAGGTCAAATTCAACGTGAACCGTGCCGACAACATGATCATCCAGGCTATTGCTCTGCTTGATCAGATGGACAAGGACATCAACACTTTCGCCATGCGTGTGCGTGAATGGTACTCGTGGCACTTCCCGGAGCTGGTCAAGATCGTCAACGACAACTACGTGTACGCTCGTTGCGCTTCGTTCATTAAGAACCGCAACACGCTTAGCGAGGACTCGCTCGAGGAGCTGTCCAAGATCGTCCTGGACGAGGACAAGGCCCAGCAGATTCTGCACGCCGCCCGCTCTTCCATGGGCATGGATATGTCTGAGATCGACATGATCAACGTGGACAACTTCACCACGCGTCTTGTTAAGCTTGCCGAGTACCGTCGTCAGCTGCACGAGTACCTGGTGTCCAAGATGTCGACGGTGGCCCCCAACCTTGCTTCGCTCATTGGCGAGTCGGTGGGTGCTCGTCTTATCTCGCACGCTGGTTCGCTGACCAACCTGGCCAAGTGCCCGGCCTCGACTGTGCAGATTCTTGGTGCCGAGAAGGCTCTGTTCCGTGCTCTCAAGACCCGTGGCAACACGCCCAAGTACGGTCTACTGTTCCACTCGACCTTCATTGGCCGCGCTGCTGCCAAGAACAAGGGCCGCATCTCGCGTTACCTTGCCAACAAGTGCGCCATCGCCTCGCGTATTGACTCGTTCATTGATGAGCCCACCACCAAGTACGGTGACAAGATGCGTGAGCAGGTTGAGGAGCGTCTCGCTTTCTACGAGAGCGGTGCCGCCCCCCGTAAGAACGCTGACGTGATGCAGGAGGTGTCTGAGGAGCTTAAGCTGGCTGCTACTAAGTCCGGCAAGAAGTCTAAGAAGGACATGAAGTCTAAGAAGCGTCCGGCTGAGGACGAGGACGCTGAGATGGAGGAGGTCGAGGAGGAGGCCCCTGCCAAAAAGTCCAAGAAGGAGAAGAAGAGCAAGAAGCACAAGAAGAAATCCAAGACTACTGCGGAGTAGAGTGCCCCGCCCACCGACGCTAGCGGTAGTAGTACACTTATTCTCGTTGCGGTTTCTCTTTTCTTTGACGGTCTCGTTTGCTGCCGCCAAGCGTGTTGTACATTTCGATAACACTGGCCGTGCGCATCGAGGCTCAATATATTTGCAATCTCATTCATGTCTTCATATCTTCTTCTTGATACTTCTCTTTGGCGTTAATCTGGTGTTGTTAGACATTCACTGTCCGTTGTGGGGTTTCAGTCTACTTGCAGTGCGTTTCAAGTGCGTCGACTCGGCCGTTGGCACGCTACATGTACGCTGCATTCGAGAACTTCTACTACAGTATTCAACAGTTCTCAGTACTGTGAGCAACCTGCATCTACACCGACAATGGACGATGCAACTACTCGCTTGTTGCCTTTGGTCCCGGGCATGAGGTCCACTTACTACGATCAAATGGCCAAGTCACATTTTCGTCGAGGACAGCTTCTGGAGCGGATGTCGACAGGAAAACTCACCAGCACTGAGACGATGCCACCAACTCCAGTGTCACCATTCCGATCGGTTGTATTTGACGCTACAGCTGCAAAATCTCAAGAACTGCGACCGACTACTACCACACAAGCCACCTACACCGCACCTCTGCAGCCTGAGGTAAGTCGTCTACAGCTTCCTAGCAGCAAGTATCGAGTAGATATCTCTCAACCAGCGTGGATCACACACGACCGACTTGTGCTACGATTCTTCGCGTACTTCACCGAACCCGTTGAACTCGCCGATGGACGAACCGAGAAACGAGTGAGACGAGTTATCGTGTGTTTCTACCTCAGTGATCGATCCATTTCCATCTCTGAACCTCGTGTCAGCAACAGCGGAATTCCTCAAGGAGAATTCATGCGACGTACTGTCGTTCGCAAGACTGGCAACAGAAGTCCCTCCTTCCCTCGTGAAAATATCTCGGACGACTTCTATTCACCTGAAGATTTTCGTATTGGCGGTGAATTGCGTTTGTACGGACGAATATTCCACATTGTGGACTGCGATGCCGCCACTCGAAGTTTCTACACCGAAGCACTCGGTGAAACATTGGATTCCCCACGCATGTATCCAGACGAATCGAGCTCAAAGATGGATGAAGTTGATGAGCTCAAAAACCAATTACGTGTACGCACCAGAGCCCTTGGTGCCAGCAAGGCTGAAGCAACACGTAAATTCCACGACTTGAGCCAGAAGGTGTTAAGATTTTACGCGTCCTGGCACGATGATCACCCGTTGTATCCTGAAACTCGGTACTTCATCCTTCATTATTATTTGTGCGACGATACCGTGGAGATCGTAGAAGCTCGGGATGGTGATCGTGAACGTGGTCGAAGTGTGCTGCTGTCAAGGAGGAAGTTGGTAAGAGATTTCGGTACTGGAACTCGACAGCAGAATGGCGATGATGGAGCGAGTTACTTCATCACGGACCGAGATTTGCGCTGCGGGGAGTGGATAAATGTTTTCTCGAGACGGTTGCTACTGGAAGACTGCGATGCATTTACGCGTGATTATTATTTAGAGACCCATGGCGTAACCCAGGAGAAGTTCGAGCCTCCTTCACCCGAAACACCGGAGACAGTAGCTAAGTGGAAACCATTTCGTGCTGCACAAGAGCCGCAAGGACCTTCGGTCTCAAATGGCCGAGGAACCAGTGGATATTCTGCAAACAATAACAACAGTTGCATGCAAGGAGGACTCGTAGCTCCAATTCCAGGAGGTCAAAGCTGTGGACGCAGTTCGGTGACACCTTTGTGTCGAGACGATGGCTTGGATGGGAAACAATTACGCTTTCGAGCTCGCTTCCCAGGACTTCCTCACGGTGATATGAATGCCCAACGTGAATTTGTGGTCACCTACTTCCTTGAAGACGAAACTTTAGCCGTGTTTCAACCACGTGTAAGAAACTCGGGAGTCTTGGGAGGCCGTTTCCTAGATCGTGCTCGCTATCGCAAAGACCCGAAGCTGATTCAAAATTCCATGACGCGGGATGAGGCAGTTCCAATGCACTACCAGGCTTCGGACATGTACGTGGGTGCTGTACTCACCTTCGAGTTTTCACCACACCAACGACTGGAGCTTGTGGAAGCTGACGCACAAACACTGAGCTTTTGTGAGAGTCATCCTGAAGTTTTTCGTTTCTCAGACAGCTCAGCAGTGTTATCACTCACCGCTAAACTCTGGATGAACGGACCTTGTCGTGTTGACTTGCGTCGTGAATGGCGGCAACATGACAGGAACAAGTCGCACTTTGTGAGCATGGAAATCATGAAAAGTGTGCTGAGCCGAGCAGGACTCGCGTCGGGCATGAATGAACAGCAGCTGATAACACTCTTTAGGAGGTTCAGGGGAGACAACAACAGTGACAACAAGCAGAGTCAGGGGCCGCTATTCGGGTACGATGATTTCTGCGATATCCTCTCGGCACTTGTGGCCAAGCCTCCTTCGCACGAGGACCGTGGGGATGCAGCGCGCAGTGTGAGCTGGAAGTTGACGAAAATTTCTGGAGTGAGAAGGCTGCTGTCATACGCTGGATCGAACTACGACCTTGTCGCTCTCTCCGATCTCCTCCGTGTTATGGATGATCGATCCGTGACACTGTCAAAGCCAGAAGTCGACGTACTCACATCCAGATTTTCAGCTAATGACGGGAGAATTGACATCCACCGACTGTGCGACGACGTCTTTCAGCTGCCGTCCGATCAACCGGAAGCAGTTGACCCGAACGACATCAATTTCAGCTTGAATTTTGACAGCGGAGGTGACGAAGCACTGCCACCAGAAAGCGCACGCTCAACTGAACGATCGATAAGTAAGCCGGACACTGCATACACACCTTTGCGCAATACCGTCGAAAACCAGCGGACACTGCGTCCACTGGCGGATCCTCGTGTTGTAAGCTTACTGCATCGGATCTTCGGAGATCGGAAGTACCAGCTACGCAGGGCGTTACGTGACCGAGATGTTAAGAAAAGTGGTCAATTGTACGAAGATGAGTTCATGGATGCGCTTCTATCCGTAGCCCCACAACTATCAGACGACGACACCTACCTGCTCGCCGACGTGTTTTTCCCGACCAACAACTGCCAGCTAGACTACCCGTCACTTCTTGAGAGCGCTTTTCGAAGTCAGGAGTCAAGCGAGAACAGTAGTGATCGCGAGAATTCACCAATTTCCTAGTACTCAGTTGAAGGTGCAGCCCAACTAGGTTCGGGAACCCTGAACACTTGCCCGTCAAGCTATAATATAATGCACACAAGTCAGCGGTCGCCTTTAGCCAACATAGAAATGCACATTACCTTGTATTCTAGTGCATGCAGCCAGATCTTCGAGCAGTGCAGCTGTGTTTCATTAAACGCCTCAGCTTCACCAACGTAGCACCACGTGCAAGTCCGTTTCATGAACTCTTCTTCACTTTCGCTTTCCTTACGAGGAGTCGAAAAGTCCACTGGGTCCTTCGGTGAAAGATCAGCTCTACTGAGCTTGGCAGTCGCAATCTCCTCGGCACGCTGGGTACTCTCACCAAAATGAAGCTTTCCTCCGTAGCACGGGTCATTGGCGATGGCGAACCCAATGAGCTGCAAGTGCAAACGGATTTGATGTGTTCTTCCAGTAACCGGCTTGCACTTCATAAGGCTGGTGAACTTGTCCGTACGAACAAACCTCACTAAAGTCTCCGAAGGCTTGCCCTCTTCGTGACATTCCCACACCCCGTCACGGGCTGACAGGCACCGAAGTGGGCAACTGATGAGGATTGCACCCTCCTCTGGAAACGTGATCACACTTGCCAGACAGTTTTCTTTTGCCTGCTTCACCAGATTTTCTTGAACTTCTGAGTTGAGCGCATCTGGAAATTGCCCACGCACACGCGCAAGGTATGTCTTGGAAGCTTGGCGGTCGGCTTGATTTTAGTGCAAACAAAGCATGGATTAGATATGCTCACATTGGAAATCTATCTCACTGAACTCCTTCCTCTACCATTCGAATCTTACCAATGATCATCGATAGAGCCTTCGCCTTGGCTGCATTTTTGGCTAACAACACAACACCTACGCATGACGAATACGGATCAGTGCTAGATGGTACGAAGTATTTATCTCGAATCGTGAATAAGGAGTAGTCAGGCTTACCGGATGTGAGCCGATCGAGTCGATGAACAATGTTCAGCTGCGGGAGATCCGGTCGGGTAGCCTGCAAAATAGTGTGCAACGAGTTGTGTCGATACGCACCACATGGATGGGTAGGCATGGATGGAGGCTTCGACACGACAATCTAATGCAATACAGCCCCGGCACTCTAAGTACAAAACGTCGAGAATACCCCACACAACAACTAATGACGTACCAGATCGTCGTCCTCGTACACCACCGACACCTCTTCTCCCGACACGGGCGGCTCGTGACGATGAGCCTATTTCAAATCAATATAACAGTAAACCTTTAGCAACAAAGCACATTTAACTACTGTAGTTCTCCAAGAGCACAATCCTCACCGTATGAATGATCAGGTCTCCGTTCTTGATAATGGTGTCGGGCGGCACGATCTTGTGATTCACCGAGATACGTCCCGAAGCAATGGCAAATTTCTACACGAACCCATTTCAGTCCAAAACTATAACCAAAAATCATACCCAGCTCCCGAAAACTTACATAATACTCCGGTGAATTAGCACCAAATTCCTTGGTGAAGATTTCGAGCAGCTCGCGATTGAACCATCTCGCCTTGGCGTGCGTACGGAATTCGTACACATACGGCTCCACCATCCGATAGCCTGCAATATCAACAATACAATTTCATCAGTCAACCTGCAATTATTACAGTAATCTCTACAATATTACCGTTGGCAAATGAGTACTTGGGTGCTTCAGATTGGAAGCGGTTGGCGCTCTTGGCGTCTCTCTTTGACTTGCGTTTTTTGGCCTGGCGCTCCTCTGGGTCTCGCTCTGCGCGGCGGAGCTTCTTGAGCTGCCTCTTGGACATCCCTTCGACCTCTTTCACCGCAGATCCCGTCGCTGCAGGCGTCGACTCGGCTGCGACGGCGGCAGTGGTGGTGTCCTTGAGCTCCATTGAAACAATGTCAAGTTTTTTTGTAGAAAAGCTAAATATCAGAGTATAATGTGAAATTCTTTCAGTCTAAAGCTGAAAGCTAGCAGACGTTCGGGGCTAGTTTTCTGAATTTTGGGGTGTTTTAAATATTTTTGTGAAAATGGTGTGTGGCTACACCGTATTCAAACGTATGGGGCGCTTTGCTCACTTGATTTTTGGAAGCGTCGCTCGTGCGGAAAACTCGCAAGGGACAGACGTCGGGTTTTCAAATGTGGTCAAATTTAGTTGGTTCCATGAAAAGACTCCGTTTTCTGTTTGCCATCAATACCCTATCTGTAGCCCAATGCCAAGATCTGAAGTGACGGCACTCGCTTCTACTGCTACAATTTGCGTAAGATCTAGATGAAATGCTAATATAGCAATGTACAGCGCAATATAATCGATTGTGAGCGAGCCTGCTTTGTAAACTATCAATATTGGCCAAACCACGAACTAGTTTATCTAAAATTAAATCACAATATACGATGAAGAATTCAATTCATTCTTGTACATCCTACTACTATTTTTTTTTATTACCGCTCTCACCAGCATCGAGTGAGACTACTGTGAGATTATTTTTGCCAAAACGTTTCGGTCACCATCAACACTTGACAAGTGTTTGGCATAAAATGAAACTCACAGAAGTCTCACACGACGCCTCGCGATTTTCGAATGATACCAGCACCAAACGCACCCAATACGCCTAAAGGCTTCAACGGAACTTTATTCACTGGACAAGTACTATCATTCATTTGGGCGCGCACGTCTAATCTATCTAACATTTCCAGGTTGGCGCCTGCCAGCTTTCAACTACCTTCATGCTGTCATGCTAAACAACCTGTTAGTCGTAATGTAGGTACCTATGTCGCTGTTCCTCTCAGCTTGCAGCGAATTATTAAGTGATTTGCACACAGCAATAAGGGATCTACACGCAGTTGAAGTGAGCTTAAACCCAACTCCACAGGCACGTCATCATTTGGCAACTCCATCGCCACGCGCATCCGTTTTGGACGATAAACTTCGCGAAGCATCCACAGGAAAACTATTGGGCCGACAGAAACCGAACACCACATGAGCAACCTTAACTTTTTTTTTTCCCTGTGTTTTTTCCCATGTGATCGAGTACAAACACTAAAATATGAACCAGCAACGACCGAAATGGTTATAACCAGCTTGTCCTCGTTCAGACCGCTCACTCTGTATCCGCAGTACCTGCCGGCTTCACCGGTGACTCGAAACACAGTGTCTTGCCATTGGCCTTGCGCGCTTTCCTCGGTGCCACCGCGGCAGCGCTGTCCTTGGTCACCTTACGCTTCGCAGACGTCTTAGCAACCGGTGTCACGACCGAGGATGCTTCTTCTGTGCTGCTCAGTGGACCGCCAGCCATCGGTGCGCTTTCTTCTTGGGTTGGAGTACGGGGATCGGCTTCACTACTCCAGATACGTGATGATCCATCCGTTTGACGCAGATCAGGATGACGGTCGTCAACTTCTGAACACGTCAAAGGGAGTGGGTCTGCGCGCAGAAGCTGTCGAATCTACATGCTCCCGGCCGGATTGCCGTACAGGAGCCTGAGTGAGTGCACTTTTACAAAGCGGTAGCTAGACCCACGACGGAACGCTAAGCGATTCAGATCTGTGTTGCGGTTCTTCCAAATTGTCAATTGGAACAGAAACTTGCTGCTGCGCCGAGCAACGTCGAGTGAGTCGATCGTGTTCAACATCGTCTCACCCTGCGTCTCCAGATCCCGGTCAATAGAAGCGGCACGCCCCAAAGTTCAACGTCAAAGAACGACGCGATTTTCCTCGCACGAAAGCTTCACTTCAAAACCCGCTGGATCATCTGCCGGCTTCATCGACCACCACATGCTAACAACAAACAAACGCACCAGTCTTGCTCGGTAACCGCTCAACGTTGCCCAGGTGACGCCCACACGACAGTGACACCAAACGCAACGACGGTGGCTACTACAACTAGTCCTGCCCAACGGACTTGGCTGCGGCTATTTGGCCGAGTTCAACCCCACGCTCAACGGCACCCAGAAGGCAACAGCAATCCAGCTCCTGCTCAAGTCAATGCGTTCACCGACGTTCTACCTCTCGTTGGCCGTAACTACGGCTTTGTCGAATCGCAAACGTGGCCAAACAACGTCTTCTACGTCTCCAACAACATCTTCCTCGTTTCTCGACTCTTTCCTTCCTCGAAGAGGTCATCCAGTTATCGCTACCGGTGCGGATGTGACGGTCAGCGGTGCATTGTGGACAACGGTACGCACCTCTCTAGTTAGTGTGAGAACGCGGGGATGGATCTCGTGTGCGATGACACAAGCTGCTCTATCGGCGCTTCGCGCGGCAACCGGTTCTTGTCCCGCTTCCACCTTGATATAATCACAACACGAGTTAGCCTCGGAATTGTCAGTAGTTCCCCCATACCGAAAGGCGCCTTCATCATTGAATATGTTGGTGAGATGCTGCTGAAGGACGACGCGTTGAAGCGCAGCGACAGACGCTGCCAGGTGGAAATGAAAACCAAGGCTCTCTGGGACGGGCCGGCCGTCGTATTCATCGACGCGGCTGAGTGCGGCAACGAGAGCCGTTTCATCAACCACTCGTGCAGTCCCAACTGCGAACTCTATGAGTGGGAGTGGACTAACTCAGCTCGACTCGGAATCTTCGCTGCAGCGGATATCCCTCCGCTGCAGGAGCTGACATTTCGCTACCGGGACAGCAAACTGGACTTGGTTACGTGTCAGTGTGGCCATCCCAACACTGTGTCAAACAACGCGTAGTGAATTTAGTTCGCACTCAGCTTTCTGATGTTCATCCGATTCATAACAACAATACGTTTTCTGATCGCATAGTTCATTTGACAGATTGTATCCCCGTACATTCCAAATAGGCTTCAAACACAGCTACGTAGAAGCCATCGATGCAAGTGCGATCACCACATACCATTATATACGTTCGCAAACACTGTCGTCGTCCGTAGTAGCGCGATGGAACCACTACATCGCCGCTTGTTTGTCTCCGCCACGGCAGCGCAGTTTGAACAAGGCGACGCCGGTTGTGACAGAGTTGACGGTGCTGACAGCGGTATTGATAGCGTGAAGGCAATATGCCTCACACAAAACCCAGCACCAAGATAAGATAGTGAAACAGAAACTGCGCGATCCCCATGCATTGGTTAAAATACTAAATACTAGTATATTTTAATTTTATTTTTTTCCAAAAAGATACAAGTAAGCTTATGTAGTTTACATAAATAGTGTTGCGCCACATGTCGGTGTGTCGGATCTTAGACCACCATAATTCCTGCAGTTTCTTATGATGTAATGCAGCTCAAAGTTGGCGACATCGTTTCGTCGGTTTGAAAGACGGTGATTAAGGTATCCGTTCAAACTACTTTTCCAGCGTCATTCGCCGTTTTGTTACTTGTTATAGGAGTTGTTTGCTCTGAAACCGCCTTTGCAATCGACGTAAATGGATAAAATGGAGTGGTGGCCTGTTCTATATAAGCTAAGGTTTGATCGGATAACAGCCAATTGACTGGATTGCGAAGTGAGGTGTTCGTGTAACCGTTATTCGATCCTTTGATACGGCACCCGAAGGCTTCAGCCGGGTTGGTGGTGTCACTGCCTTGCGTACTATTAATGCTCTCAAGTGCAGTGTGAAAGCTGCAACCTTCCAATGCGCATGTGCTTGGAGTGTTGAAATAGCAGCTAGTGATTGGAAATTAAGTCGAGAGAACGAGTTTTGGTCACTACACGGTGCAGCGATGCAGACAAAATATTGGTAGATGGGCTACCAAAGATCGGAGATGAGCAAGGCGTCCTTTGTGCCAATTATTTGCAACCCAGGGAAACGGCTCGTGCGTAGGACTGTCGCCATTGCGACGGCTCCACTGAAAATGGGAAGTCATGGCTCAGGGAACGGATCCATTTGTGATTCGGATCGATGCTAGCATCGTCGGGGCCGCAGCGTGAGAGAATACCTCTATTCTGTCTCGCCAAAGACGCACAAACGTTCATCGTCAATGAATGTCCAGGACAAAACCTAAGGGTGGCGCTGGAGACGTGTATTGTGAAAGTAGAGGAGCAAGAGAAGTACTGGCGACTAGACCTGCTGGATCAAAGTGTCGAATTTGAACGTGTCCACGTCGGTGATGTTATCGAGCTTTACAATAAGTTGGCCAATGGCAGGCGATCCAAGTTCACCTTTATGCTGATCGTATGGAAGCACAGAAATCCGCTGGTGAACCGTGAGCTGTACCAGGAAGGAACTACACGTCAGTTCAATAATGTCTTCTGGCTACGTATGTTCAAGGGAGGGTCAACCGGTAGCTACCGGATCCAGCAGCGTCAGGTCCCAAACAAGGATGCAGAACGTGCCAAGCCACTCACCGCAGCGATAGCGGCTTTGGAAGTTCCGAAGGCGCCGTTAAGCACAGATACGCTGGGAGTAGGTGCGACCGTGGCGTATAAGGCAAACGCTCAGTACTCCTTTGAAGATGGTAAAGCATTAGCTACGGTGTAGCACTGAGTTTGTGTAGTATGCATGACCCTATATGTCATGGCTGCATGGTAGCCCTGTAATTTTCCACTTTACTACTTTATACGTTTTCGTTTGCCCCCTCCCCGGGTTTGTGTTGCGTTAGACTTCGTCAAGATCGAAAACAGCCTCAAACTACGTCCATAATAGCATGCAACTCACTTGTTCGCAATAAAGTCGATTGGAAGGCTGGGTTTAGGACGGTAGTTCACTTTCAAATCTACTCTGGAGCTAAGATGCCGTCAAAAAAGCGAAAAACACGGAGCGTTGATGAGGCACATCCGACACAGGCCAGTTTCGCCAACGAGGTGGATTGTACTGGTGTCAGGACGGTCTCACAAATAATCCCAATCAACCACGCGGTACTGACCGGATCTAGAGGTCGTTCTTTTGAGAGGTATGATAGTCGTGCCTGGTCCGACGCCCCCGATACTTCAGGAGATGGAAACAATACTGAGGATACAAGTACACCCGTCGATCCTACAATACAGAGCCACGTTGCGGGCCTCTTCTTTCAGCGACCAGACGGTCGTGCATGGTACAACAGGACATCTATCGTGCTACCAGCGATTTCAGCAGGAGAAATTGGAACTAGCACAGCTAGCACGAACGACCAAGAGTCAGTATTACCGCAAATGGACGATACTGCGAGAGAACAACTATGTCCCAATAATGATCCGATGATATTACTACCCAACACCAACTCAGCATCCGACCGTCGCAATGACAACGTATATAGCGATACAGAATTATCCGAAATGGATTCAAATTCAGCGTTCGTCGTTCCGTCTGAAGAGCACATGGAAGCCATTAAGGAAGAAGCTATTGCAATTGTGGCGGCAGCATCGGAACCGATGGTGCCGTGCGGTATATGTAAATTGAGATGCCGTGAGAGTGAATTGAGTGCAGTTGTATTAACGGATGAGTTTGTTGCGGTGCGCAAATTTGTGTATTTTCTACTCGGTAATATATAAATACTAACGGACATTGTTGAGAAGCTATTGCGGAGTTGTCTTACGCTGCATCCCGACGCCGACATACCAAACAAAATCAAGGCGCAGTACGATGCGTCTGACGTTGATATGCGTCTTAAAGGTCTACTGGTTTATCCGTCGCGTAAGCGAGCAACTCCAATTGCGTTGGTAAACCTACACTCTAACTGTAGACGTCTAAATTGCGCAGCAACCACCAGTGAGCTGGCTGAACTCAGCACGAACGTATGTGATACTTGTCGAGAACATGTCGAATGTCAAATGTATACCGTGCCCCCGCTTTCGCGATCGCAAATGGGAATTACATAGGCCAATGGCCCCGGAAGTTCTAGGCTGTGACCCGAACAGATGAGCAAGCGATCGCGCTTGTCTTGCCGTGTGTGTCGCTATCCGTAGTAACAGGAGGTGCTTGCAAGACAATCAAGTCGCACCACTACGTGGTCCAGAATACAGAAGGGAGCATTGTCGAGATGCTACCCCGTGAGATATCCTCTCGTGTTCGAGTGGCAATGGTCGGCAGCACGACATCAGCCCAGGCTGCCGCCTGCAAGAAAAGATATCACCTCCATTTACCGCTTTGTAACCGAGTACGCTGGTTTCTTAAAAAGCACAACCGTGAATATCAACAACGTTCCGAGTCGTCGAACAGGACCCGCTCGATCAATTCGCACACAGTAAGGACAAGCGTGATAATTGATAGAACCAACTTAACGGGCCAACCAGCCCAGGACGATAAAGTAGTTGCCAATATCCGAGATGAAAGCACGTACTCAACTTTCGGCTCCGCAGTCGAAGAGGGCCAACAGCGTGAAATTGAAGACACATGGATTGGAGCGTCAAGTTTTCTATCGCAGCCACAGCGGCAAAATTGGATGGATGTTCTCGTTAGAAAGTCGAACGCATATGTGCCCATGTCCAAATGGGCAGTATGTGTTCAAATGTTTCCAACACTGTTCCCATGTGGATGCGGGGGCCCAACAGAACCGCGGCAAACGAATATTTCGGTGCGCAAATGGAATTTACGATGCTTGCAAGTGGATGGTCACCGGTTTGAAACGCACTATGCATTCATGTTGCTGACATTTGATTTCTTAGCAACTCAAGAAGCGAGACGGACGATGTACGTGAAAATGAATATCAAACGACACGCTTTAAAAGCGGCGGCAATTCCGCGAAGTACAGTGAAAGAGGCGATCAACTATTTCAATCACATGACGGTTTGTCGGCAATAGGGAGTGAAGCCACGACCACCATCGCTTGACGTGCAACGTGTTATCGACTTAAGAAAAGGCCTGCACATTCCGGAATCGGCGTTCTATGGCTCTAACACCAGCCGGATGCGAGCCAGACATGATCTTTTCGGTATGTTGAAACGATTCGGACCTCTTCAGGTATTTTTTTGCAGTCTCACCTGACTCTGCAGGCGCATATAATATTGCTGTTAAGACCGGACGAGTTGCGGAGAAGCCTATTGACGAAGCTAACTTGTTATTGGTACCCAATCGAGCAGAACGTAAAGCAATTTCAGCTGCACATCCTGTTGAATGTGCCAGGTATTTTCTGCGAGTCATGGATACGATCATAGAAGTACTTTGGGCTGGGATCCGAAGGCTCGTGCGCCGAAGCGCGGCGGTGGTATTTTTGGGGTCGTTCGGGCATTTGGCGCTGCGGCCGAAACGCAAGTTGCCGGCGACCTGCATACTCATATCGCTGTGTGGATGTACGGATTCCCGTCTACAACGAAGGAATACCAAAGAACTGTACAAGCAAATGCAGGGTTCCAAGATCAGATAATCCTACTCGCAAACACTGTGTTGTCTACCAAACCTCCATGTATTTGTGATTAGCGCCGATGCCCGGCTTGCTCAGCACCCGACTCGCTTGAGCCGGTGGTTCCAGGAATTGACGCATTCCAGCGTCCTGCGCCGGGGTCCAATCCACCATCAACTGCTCGCTGCAACTCCTGTGGGGTAAATTTTGGGGATAAAGATGTCATTGATATGTCTATACAAAATATCGTGGGTAGACAACACGTACACGTGGATTCCCAGCTCGCCGATTGAGAAAAATGCCGCCCACCCTCAATGAGAGATGTCGGTAACATAGCAACGTCCTTACTCGTTCGCGATGTGCAGGTACACTATTGGAACCATTGCAAGTCGTGTTTTAAGGTTTGTGTTCATCTTTACAACAATCCCTCCCCCCCCAGAAGTCGAAATGCTGTTTTGACATGGCACACAGGCAACCGTACGCACTCCAAAAGCAAGTGTTTGCAGGTTTTTCAAACCAGAAGGAGTTCACCTCGGGCCTACTACGATATAAGAAGATGGATCGAAACTCCGGCTTCATCGCACGATAGGCTGCGAATATGTTAACGCGTACAACCCAGTTGTCATGGCCACATTGAAGTGCAACCATGACGCACAATTTGTATTTAGCGGATCAAAAGACACGGCTGCCTACGTTGCCAAATACTGTTTCAAAAACCAGATCCCCGTGGAAAACCATGCAGCGTTGTCTCTAGCAGCATTCGCTAAGGCGGCAAACAAGACGAATGCGCTGCCACCTGAGACTACACCGATCGAACGCGGATATCGCGTTTTGGGGTCCATGTTGTACTCCGTTACAAATGGACAAGAAGTAGCAGCTACGATGGCTGCTCTTTACATCCTAAACGAAACACCGTTTTTTGGTTTTCTCACGAATTTGTACACGTGAACCTGCGAAACATGTTAAACAAAAATGTGGATTCCGTGGAAATAACCATTTCACAGTAGACTGCACAAGACGACCAACATGATGCTTCTAGTGTTTCTGCTGAAAATGTATTAGAGCGGTACTGGAAACGAGACGTCTCTCTGGAAAATATTCCGTCATGGAAATTTGCGAAAAATAAGAATTCTCTGGCAAACAACGAAAGCGAACTGCCAATAGTTTGTCTCGACTTCGGTCAGTATTGTTTTCAAAACTGGGTTCGCCTAAGGTTTTTGTTTTGAGAGGGGAACAGATTCCTGATATAACTTCTAGTTTGGAGAAAGATCAGCACGACTACTATTACACTGCACTTTTGACGTTGTTTAAACCACATCGCCGATTTACACTCTTGCTTGATAATCGCTCTCTACTTGGAAGCTACCAATCGTTTCTGGAGTTCGGTGATCGGAATCACGTACGAATGCTACGAAAATTTGAAGCTCAATGGCAAGACTATTACCATTCGCAACGACACATGGACAATGACGAGGAATCTCTCGAAGAACAATTTTTAAGAAACAGGGTACCGGCAACGTCATCATGGGTTCCTGCGCCAGAGGAGGCTCGTTACAATTTGCATGACGATGTTGATCCTAAAAATGATACTATTCCTGATGATTTTCTTGATGCATCCACCATCACATCACCGGATACGTCGACTACGAAGCTGTACCAGGATGCTAGTAACACCATGAACACACTAAGGAACGTCGCTACAGCTATATCAACAGCAAGCAAAGGGTATAGCCCCCCACAAACCTTGTGTTACCTACTGGGTTTTCCTTGAATACGTACTTGGCCCGATTTGTGAAACCCTTCGAAGATGATGCGCGTTTCGGAACCCATGAATTTATTGAAACATTTCCTACCGCACGAACGCGGATAGAGCGGTTGGAAGGGTGCTATGGTCCCGTTCCTTACCAGCTCCCCGGTTCGGAACCCCAATTGACGCCTGATACATTACCCCCGTTTCCTAAAATTGCGATGGTATATCAGGCATTCAAGCTGAATTTTTGGCAACATGTCATTTTTGAGGTAGCTGCTCGACAGCTTCTCTTCGCTTACTCCAGGGGTATTGGAGATGCAACAGGAGACGCTTCGCTCTCGCCACAAGACGGAGCCGGTCCCTATGACATTAAGCCCCAACTCATTGCTTATCTAGGTGGAGAAGCGGGGACAGGAAAGTCTACCGTTGTTGAAGCATTACTCGCTATGGCAAAATGTTGGGGGCGAGAAGGCAGTGTTGAGACCTTGGCGTTCACTGGAGCAGCAGCGATAAACATTCACGGAAAAACAATGCACAGTGCCCGCAATCTGAAACTAAACGGGGCCGACCCGAATTCGGCTCCTACGAGCGAAATGAAGGCTCGATTCGGCCGCGTGGTGTTGGTTATTGTTGATGAGATTTCAATTACCCACCAGGCACTCTTAGGTGGTACGGATAGTGTGTCCCGTTCGATGTCAAGGACCCCTCACGAGTTCATGGGAGGCAAACACGTGCTACTCTTAGGCGATTTTCTTCAGCTCCCACCAGTTGGAGGATATCCGTGTAAGTTATCCCGAAGGAAGAAGCTGAGCTGAATTCGTGAAATGGGTTGCTAACTCGAATAATTGTATATGCAGGCTACCAAGCACCGGATTGTACAGCTAATCGATTGCGCCACGCTGGATACGCTCTCTACTCTGCCATCTATTTTGTAGTATTTTTGACGATGAACATGCGCGCGCGATTGGATCCCGTGTATGCAGATATTCTCGTCAGCCTTCGTTGGGGTAGGCTTTCGGACACCCAGCTTGACTTGTTAAACTCTCGCGTACAACCCCTTGGTAGTCTTGAAGTACCACGTACACGGAACAGCGACTCATTTTATCGACCCGTTGTCGTTAGTACGAACATGCTACGCTGTGCCATAAACAACCTAATGATCTTCCGAGTCGCAGAAACACATAAGGTCACTGTGTACGAGTGCTTAGGTTAGCCGTCATCACGGTCCAAAACGATTGTTGACAACCTATCCAATGTGACCGATGACATCACGAATCGAGTATCGATGAAGTTTTTTTTTTTTGTGGGAATGCCGGTCGTGGTGACGCGCAAGCATCCAAAACGCCTGGAAGCTGACGTTATCGCGAACGGTGTCATTGGCTCAATTGTGGGGATGCATCCCCCACCAGACCAACTTGAATCGACCAGATACAGCGTGAACGGCATCATCATCCATCGGCTGCTACAGCACCCAGATTTGCTGCTCATCAAACTTTATTGCTACCAGGACACACTAATCACTGGGTTTTCCGCTGGAGTGATCGGGTTACCTCCACTACACGCACGTCTCCAGTTAAAACGGATCCCTAATTTGGCCCAAGCTACAGTCACAGTGGATCAATTTGCTGTAGTGCCTGCGTTTGCATGCACGACGGAAAAATTATAAGGGCAAACCTGTCACGATGGAGTTGTGGTAACTCCACTAGACAGACGAAATGGGACTCCAAAGCAAACATTCTACGTTGCTTTATCCAGAGCGACAAGCTTAGCCGGGCTAACTCTGACCGAAACAATAACGCGACGATATCTAGAGAACTTTCAGCCGAGCGAGGCGACGGTGAGCGAAATTTTGCGCCTTATTGAAATGGTACGATTACCACCCTACGCACCCGTGACGGAAATCACTGAATTAAATCTGTGGAAGGCTAAGCACCATTCATAGCAGCCATAAAAGTGCAGTAATAGCCAAATAAGTCAGTGGAAGCTGGAATGGTCAAGTACATTATCTCACATTGCTCTCACATCTTCAACTTAACTACCTCATTAAGTTGTATTGGAACTGAAGAGTCAGACCTTGTTTTACAAGCACTTCATAATATGAAGTAATAAAATTTTGATAGGATAGAATAGAACCTTTGCGAAAGCGAAATGCTTTAGTTCATACCGCTTCCATTACCCTAATCGTATAGTGTTCGTGGTATCTGCCATGGCACCGTCATTCCCTGTCAGTGTACCAGCTCCAGGATTATTCGGAAGTGAGTGGCGCGGACCGTATATCGATTGACCTCGGAGAATTGACGTGTGGGTATTCTATGCCGACGTGAACTCCACTGCAATGATGAGAGCTTGTATGATCAAAGAAGAACTACCCGCGTGAAGACATAGTTCATTACCCGCTCTCTCTCTCTCGCTCTCTCTCTCTCTCTCTCTCTTATACTGATCGAAGTGATATTGATGGTCTAATTGAATATAACGTACACAATGTGAGTCCTACCAAAAGCGTTTGGGTAGATAGCACCTTGTTAGTGGTCGCAGCGTGTAGACTTGGAATGCTGTGATGATTCATTTTTTCTGGTTATCGATTTTTTCCCATTAAAACAGCGGCGTCAAGTTCATTGAAGCGAGTGGTTATCACAGCTTATTCTCTTTTTTTTTGTGAAAGAGGATAATCTCACAGCTTAATCATCCAAACCCGTATTTTTCAGGAGCAGCTTCAAACGCTTCATTCTTCCTAAATGTATGCTACTGTGCTCAGCACCATTCGCCGACGTTCCTTGTGATTCCACAAGACTTCGGTATAACTAGTTAACCACCTCATCAAGTATTAAGTAGAATCACCTTGTATGACGCTTCATTCACCTTAAACCTATCGCTGCCTTGCACAAAACAATTCTCCTTCTTTGCCTACGCATCCACGACAACTAAATATCAGGATCAATGGTAAACCAGTTAGATAGACCCAGTGTCTGAGCATCCAACGCGGCAAAATCGTGATAGCACTGATGAAGTTCTCCGTCTGAAAGCGGGTGCCACGTCCGTCTGTTCAACGTTACCGCATGCTCTTCATTTCTGCATGCAAAGCTCACCGTGTACACTTTACCGTGAAGCCCGTTGTCACGCCAGAACCTATGTGCCATCTCCTCGACGCCCTCACACTCACTTATGTCGACGTTCGTATCATCCACAATGACTACGTCCGCCATCGTTAACGAATCTTCAATATCCCCCTCTAAAAGCTTCCGGGCTGACGGTTCTCCTCGACCGTAGCGCATTTCATGCAGTACCCCTGCGCAGACGCGCACAAGCCGCTCTCTCTCACCAGTTTGCTTATGAAAACAAAATTCCTCGCGGAATTCCGCTATGGGAATGTCAGCATAGGTGCTCTTGCCGCGTCCAGGTAAGCCGCGTAACACAACAACGCATTTATCGAGGTCCCACGTTCCATCAACGTAATCACCAACGATGCTCCAAGCTGCGTTCCGCCATTGCACAGCGCGCTCGTTGGGCATCTGCTTCACCTCCATCCGGGTTAGAGAGCAGCCTCAATATCTTGTGCATGTAGTCGATCCGACTGGACGAATATTTAAGCCCGCATGATTGGTTAAATCAATACTTGTAGATATTTGGTGGAAATTGTTGACGTCGTGTGATTGGTTAAAATTGGCAAGTAGCTGGTGGTGGAAATTTTAACTGTACACCGGTATTAACTGGTCCAAACCTAATGTGGTGCACACTCATAAGTGCGATGGTAGTCATAGCCCTCAGGAGGAGGCGATGATTCTCGGTGTCGGCCGCATCAGCGGAAGCCGCAAGACGTGGACGGCAGTCGTTGCTCCGGGAAGGTGATGAGTGAATGTAGCACAAGCAGCAGTAAGACGTGGGCGGAAGCAAGAAGTGGGTGCCACCCGTGGCTCCGGGGATGTGTTGACCCTCGCGGTCGCTAGCTGCAGCGAGAGCAGCGCCGAAATGTGGACAGTAGCCACGTTGTCAGGGAGGCGATGACCCTCGAGGCCACTGGATGGAGAGAGACCAGCACCGAGACGTGGATGACAGCAGCAGCACCGGGGAAGTGATGTCCCTCGGCGTTAGCGGCTGCAACTCCGACAGCAGCTGACGTCGACAACAACGGTGGCTCCGGGGATGTGTTGACCTTCGGGTCCTGCAGCGGCGGCAACGACAGCAGCAACACAGTAGATGCAACTCCAGAGAAGATGATGGCGCTTGGGTGGTTGCATCCGCCGCAACAAAAGCGGCAAGACAGTGGACGCATCCGCGGCTCCGAGGAAATTATAATTCTCAAAAGCACGAGGTGTTAACGGTAGTCGTGACTCGGAGAAGTCACGGCTCCGTATTACATGCAGCTGCAAGTAGTAACCTAGGAAAAACTGAGAATTAAAGTTTTTTCGTTGTACAACATTCAAAGCCATCCCCTCAATAGGCCATTCGCTGTTGTTATGCTGTATAGGTTCTACATGTAACTGGCCTGTTGTTAATCTATTCCCAGGTTCTAACTGTTGCGATTCTATCTCCAGTCAATAATATATGTAGTACCGGTATTATTATACCGGTTTCAAAGTACAAAATGGACTCAAAAAGTCACTCTGTTCACGCCTTTTTATGATACCCTTTTAATGTGATGTACCCACTCGATATCAATTTTGGGATTCACATCCACATTTTCTTGACGTCCTTGAAGCGTAGCCGACTACTGCAACAGCTACTACCGGCGACGGCGCCACTGTATCATGCCTAAAAACAAACGGCGAACCGGCCCAGCCGCAGGAGACTCGTCCAACACAACCAGGAGCTCGACGGTGAAGCGGCTAAGAACATCGAGTGGATCCCGAGGCGCAGGTGCTGCGCCAGCGTCAACCAGTAGTCGGCAACCGCTACGCCAGTTATCTGCAACACCAACACAAACAACGACGCAATCTACAGTCGCTACACCAACTGTAGAATTGACGAAGAAGGAGGTGAAGGAAGCGTGCGCTGCGCTTCACATGAAGCTAAAGAGGAACCGGCAAAGACGACGACAATGGGGAAGACGGTTGAAGTCAGAACCATTTATATTATCCGATTTCCAGAAAGTTTTGTTCGCGAAGAGTCATCTGGCCGCTCGAAATGAAGATAGGCCGATCGACTACGTACGCATGTCGTAGAGCTGCCACTTCATAGCATTTGCGAACCACGCAGATGTATTAGCTGCCATGGAAGACTCTATCATTGATGAATTGAAGTCGGCGCTGGTAGAGCAATGTCTTATTGACGCCGGGAACCGTCCGACGACAACTGCAGAGTGGGAGGAGGAGTTGGCCTGCGTCCAAGTGCTCCATCAACAACAAGTGCTGAGATGGATGGGAGGATTGGGGTGCTGGAGGAGCAAGTTACAAGCTCCTACACACTTGTGGATGAACTGCGCGCACAATTGTCGCATGTCCAAGCGGAGAACCAATACCTCCATTAAGCCTCCCGGCGCCAAGTTGATTCAGCGACAGCATGTGCCAATCGTTCGAAGAATTTGACAGCTCCTGAAGAGAGTTTGCGGGATCAAGAAGAGCGATTGAAGCTCAGGGATGCCCGGCTCACCGTACTATCTACCCGTCCGGACGACAAGCAAGCTGTGCTGGAAGAACAAGCCCACGAACTGGACACGAAGCAAGTGGAGCTGCAACAACAAGCCCGCGAACAGAATGAAGAACGCTATCGGCTTAGAGGCCAGTTAGCATTGAAGGAGGGACTCCAACGACGCTGTCAGGACACTCTCGCAAGACAACAAGAACACAAAGAAGCATGGGAACGTCATCAACGAGCAATTTCAAAGGAGATGGAACGGCTCGTCGCAGCGCTAGAAGAGCAGAAGAAATGGAATGGATACGCACCAGTGGTTGCAGAATGGAAGGAACGTTACGACGTGGAGAAACAGGCGACCAAGGCAGCGCAGACCGCTCTCGAGAACGCGTTACGTATTCAAGCAGAACTGGAAAACACAATCGCGGTGCTGGAAATACGTCTAGCGTCCTACAGGGCGTGTGGGTATGTACATACCCCACCAAACTCCCCACCTGACGATTCCTTCCACCCCCAGGTGAGGAGAGGTGTTTGGGTGCCCTCATTGACTTAGGGACTTGTCGGGATTGGGTCCAGGACAGCGTTGATTTCACCTTCCACAGCCACGCTATGCAACTGCGGTATTATCCCCCTAGCGGTGCGACTAGGCTAACCGTTCCGAATCCTATATATTGGAGTACTGAGTTAGCTGTAACACACACTACTGCTGGAGATATGTTTCGGCTGAAACCACACAGGTTCTTGGGTCATCCATTACCCTCCCGGCCCCAGTAACCCACGCAGCGTCCGAAATCGAAATGTACTGAATTAGGTTAATTCACTCACCCACCCAGGGCAGGAGGCTGCTTAACCTCACAACACACCTCGACCCCCTAACCACCTGAGCTACCGAAGTCGGTTCTACAGGGCGTGTGGGGCGACAGAGCATCGTATTGAAGAGTTGGCGGAGCACAACGCAGACGCCCTTTACGGTAAGACGAACATTTACTCCGTCTTGTATTCCTTGAACTAATCCCTTCGCTACTGTAGATGACATAACGACAGCAGCGAAGCAGCGGGCTTTCGCTACTAAGTTGATAAAGAGGTTTCAACCGGCGGTAGCTGACAAACTCAGCGATGACTTGTTCGACTTCGCAGAAATCCGGAACGATCTATGCCACGACTACGATGGCTCTATTGTGAACACAATCGACCACACAGCTTTTCAATCATTGTGCCGCAACATTCAAGCTACCGTGAATGCATTCGAATCGCTGTTCGCAGAGTAGGTAGCAGAGTTAAGTGGAATAGTATTGTTGTTCTTCTTCGCAATTTTCCTTTAGTTTTTCTTAGTGGTGAGATTGAAGTCAGATAAAAAAGTGCATTTACTTGCTGACATATTGATTCTAGATGGCTGAAAAACCTGAGAGAGAGAGACCTCGAGACGCGCTACTGTTATATTGAATATTTACGAAAATGTAGCTGCAACATGTATCTTCGTTGTCTATTCTAGAGTACTGGAAGCGAGCAGTGGCGTGGTGACCGTCGGCTTCTTGAAGAGCAGCGATTTGGAATCGTCCACGCTGAAGTCCTCGGGGAGAGCTGGAGGTGTGTAATACCGGAGCAGAAGCGAGGAGGTGACCACCGACACGGATGAAATGGCCATGGCGCCTCCTGCGAACATGGGCGGGATGCTGAAGCCGAAGGGGTACAACACACCGGCAGCCAGCGGGATCAGCAGACAGTTGTAGCCAAGCGCCCACACGTAGTTCAGTCGGATGCGATTGAAGATCGTCCGCGACAAGTCCAGCGCAGTGATGACGTCGAACAAGTTGGCCTTCATCAGGACCATGCCGGCCGTCTCCACGGCGATTTCAGTGCCGCCGCCGATGGCAATGCCCAGATCCGCTTGTGCAAGTGCAGGCGAATCATTGATACCGTCACCCACCATAGCAACGATGCGGCCAGTGCTCTGGAGCTGCTTGACCTTCGAGGACTTCTGGGAAGGAACCACCTCCGCCATGACGTTGCGTCGGCTGATTCCGAGCTGGTCAGCGATTGTGAAAGCAGTACGCGCGTTATCACCAGTGACCATCCAGACATCCAAGCCCATTTGCTTCAGCTTCTTCAGAGTACGGATCGACTCCTTGCGTGGAGCATCTGCAACACCGAAGACAGCGGCGAGCTCATCGTCGACACCCATGTAGATCGTAGTCTTTCCGGCATTTTGGAATGTCAGTGTGGCCTGCTGCAGCACAATGCTGGTCAAACGCTTCATGCCGTTGTCCGCCATCCACTCTCTGTTGCCAATGACGATCTTGTGCTCACCAACCATGCACGCAATGCCTCGTCCAGAAACTCCACGGAACCCCGTCGGCTGCTCGAGAGTTGACGAGATGAACTTCGCGTACTCGATGATCGCCTTACTCAGAGGGTGCTCGCTGCCAAGTTCAGCCGATCCAGCAAGAATAATAAGCTCCTCAGTGCTAAGCTTCTTCGTGAGCACCACTACATCTGTCACCACAGGCTTTCCCACAGTCAGGGTCCCCGTCTTGTCGAACAAAATCGTGTTGATGCTGTGCGCAGCTTGCAGCGGCTCACCACCTTTGATCAGCACACCGTGCTCAGCTCCGACACCCGTTCCGACCATAACTGCCGTAGGCGTCGCCAGTCCCAATGCACAGGGGCAAGCCACTACGAGCGTTGCAATGCCGAAGTTGAATGCAAACACAAACGTGCTGTCCGTGTGCGGAATCCAGCTTTCTGGAACAGCCTTAAAAATGCAGAGGAAGTACCACGCCGAGAACGTCAGGAAAGAAAGACCCAGCACCGTCGGAACGAAGATGGAGGCGACGTAGTCTGCATAAGCTTGAATTGGCGCTTTCGAGGTCTGCGCGTCCTCCACAAGGCGGATAATCTGGCTCAGTGCAGTATCATTGTCCACGCCGGTTACCTTCATGTGGAACAGTCCGTCGACGTTAACGGTTGCACCAAGTACACGATCACCTGCGACCTTCTTAATTGTCTTGGATTCACCCGTCAGCATTGACTCATCAATCCGGCCTTCGCCGTACACTATGACACCATCAGCCGGGATTGAGGATCCGCGAACAACCTTCAAAATGTCCCCACGCTGGACTAGCTCAATAGGAACGACCCGTTCTTCCCGGATTCTGGTTCCATCTGCACTGAAAACCAATAGAGTCGCTGATTTAACCTGCAACTCCATCAACTTGCTCAACGCTGCCGATGTTTTACCCTTTGCAATCGATTCCAAGAACTTGCCCAGGATCACGAATGATATCAACATCGACGACGTCATAAACATGTCCGGGTTAGCGATACTGGAATCATCCAGCAAAAACGCGCGAATGATGCTGAAGAGGCCGTAAAAGTACGAGGCATTAGCGCCCATCGACACCAGGAATGACATGCCTAGCACTCGGTTCTTCATTCCCTTCCAAGCATCCACGTGGAATCTGCGGGCAGGGTAAAACTGGACCGGCGTGGCAAGAATTGCCACAATTAATGTTTGCCACGATATACCTGGGAGAATACCCGAAGCCAAACCGCGCTGAACAGATGCGATGTTGTCGAGCACCATCATCATAAGGAGAATCGGGAACGTGAAAATCATCGAGATAAAGAAGTCAACGCGATATCGCGTGATCTCCTTTGCGCGTTGATCTCCAAGAGCTTTCTGCGCCTCTGATTTCGACACGTACGCAGCATCATACCCGATGTCTTCAACTGTTTCAACCAGCGTTCGGACTCCAACGATATCCTTATCAAAGCGCACCGTTGCCTTCTCCGTCGCAAAGCTGACAACAGCAGATAGTACACCTTCCGTTTGCTTTAACGCGTTTTCAACCGAGTTGGAGCACGAAGTACAAGTCATACCACCAACTAGAAGCGTCGCCTCCCCAATCTCTGTCTTGCCATCGGAGTTGATAGAAATCGTAACATCATCCGATGCAGTAGACGAAGCCACCTCTACCTTCGTTTGCAACTCGACCGCATTATTTTCTGCGACAACGCTCGGCACGCCTTGCATTGTCGGCCTGATGAGACGCGCACGAATCTTAGACCCGGCGCTTCGAACAACTTGCAGCAAGACCTCATCGTTAAAATGTCCATCAGGGTCCACTTCAACAGTTGCCCTCTTCGCTGCAAAATCCACGGATGCCGATACAACACCATCGGTCTCGCTGAGAGCTTGCTGGATCTTACGTGCGCAATTCTTGGCACAGCTCATGCCTTCAATCTCCAGCAACACAGTGCGCGGGCTGAGCGACGGAACGTACACCGTCGCATCAAACTTGGCGCCCGCACTACGAACGACTTCAAGCAGATCGTTCTCCGTGAGTGAACTGCCAGCTTCAAGTAGCACAGTCGCGCGCTTAAGCGGGAAGTCCACAGTTGCGCTCTCCACGCTATCCACAGCATTCAAAGCCCTTTCAATCTTGCTAGCACAGTTTTTCGCACAACTCATGCCCTCAATCGCAAGCAGAATTGTGCGCGGCCCGCTCGTTGGTGTCGCGACAGAAGCTGTGAACTTTTGGCCGGCGGAATGCACGACATCAATCAGCTCAGTTTCCGTCAGATAACTTCCCGTCTCCAAGAAAATGGTCGCGCGCTTCGAGTCGAAGTCCACTTTGGCATTGATAACCCCCTTGACACCATTCAGCGCATCCTGCACTTTTCTAGCGCAGTTCTTCGCGCAACTCATGCCATTGATCTTGAGATACACCACCCGTGAGTCACCGTCGTTGGTGAAGAGATCATACTGTGACGCATCGAATTTCGCGCCAGCGCTGCGCACCACCTCAATCAAATCTTCCTCCGTCACTTTACTCTCCGGCTCAAGGATAATCGTCGCGCGTTTATTGCCGAAGTCGACCGTAGCGTCGATCACCCCTTCAGAACTCTGCAATGCCGCCTGAACTTTTGTCGCGCAGTTCTTGGCACAACTCATGCCTGTGATATGCAGCAAGATCGCACCAGGCACAGAACTCGTCCGCTGCTTCTTCTCCTTGGCAATTGACGCATTGAAGCGCGGGTTTGCAGCGCGGATGTACTTGATGAGATCCACCTCTGTCGCTGTGCAGCCCTTGGCTAGAGCCACTTCGGCCGTCTTGGACTTGGAATCTACATGGATATGCAGCACGCCAGGGATCTGCTCCAGCGCGCGGATCACCTGCCGTCCGCAGTTGGTCATGCAACGCATGCCGTCCACGCGCAGACGCACGATGCGCTCGCGATGCTGCCACACGGGATACGCCACCAGTTGGGCGGGCGTGGCGCGTCGCACTTCGTCAGCCAGCGCCGCCTCCGTAGCCTCATCCGCGCGGCGCGTCAACTCGATCCGCGCCAGCTTCTCCAGTAGGTCTAGCTGCACGCTGCGCACACCGAGTGTGCAGCCCTTGAGCGCCGCTTCGATCTTGTTACTGGCGTCCTGGTCGTCGTCGGCGAGGCCTGGTACCACGAGGAACACCACGCGGTCTTCGTCGTCGCGACGCTGAGACGACGTCACACTGGGTACGTCCTCGGCCGCGGGCACGCAGGCGCCGTTCTGAACGCCGCGTACCAGCGGCAGCAGCTCCTGATGGTCCTCGGTCACCACCATCTCAGTCGCTAAATAAGAAATGATGAAAATTGCGGCAATCCAAAAAACCACGCGACCCGGATCCAGAAAAGTTGAAGCGGGTGGTTCGCCATGATTGGCTGGTGAACGGACTGGAGCCAATCAGAGTGCTTCGTACATTATTAACCAATTAGAAGTCACTTTGGGATTCATAATCGATTGCGTACCGAGTTCAACTCGGCGAGTTGTAACCTGCAATCGTTGCCATCCATTGAGCAGGCATGCTGCGAGAGAGAATATCGGCAAGTTGCCACACAAAATGCCTCAAGCATAACACCACGATACCCACTTCGATGTCACGCATTCACCCTGACTCGCGTTCTAGACCCCGCTGCTTCAGCATTCCACGAACCTTCCCTTTCCGCCGTTAAAGTGGCCCATAATGTACCATGTTGAAGCACCATTCGGCAATGGCCGACCATCGACGTCGGCAGCCCCATACAATTGCCAATGGCAATGGTGGATGTACGTGCAACCGTAGTGCAGAAACAACAAAATCCGTTGCAGCTTGGGATAAAAGTCGGCTGGCTCGCCGGGCGTATCAGAACCGGTGTTCTCTGCAACCTGGCAAAAAATCATTGATCCCTATAGCGGCCCGCACTATGTAGTACATTCCCCTGTTAGGACCGCCAATTTGCAGTCCTACAGTAATTTGCACCGTTATGTCATGCTCCCCTGAATGCTGACAAGCCGAGGGCCGCCGCTACGCGGCGGTGCGTAAGAGTAGGTTGATACCCGTTACGCTCGCTCAAGAGCTCGCTTCACTACTACGCAGGCTGCCTACGCTTCGCTCCGGCAGTAGGCGCCCCGGCTCCGCTCGCGGGGCTCGCTGCACTACTCTTAATGCTAGGTTGATCAATGAGCTACCTCCGGCTCTGGTAGGAAGGGCGGGCCCTGGGGGCTCGCTTCGCTCAGCAGCAATTTGTCCAATCACAGCCGCCTTCGCTGCGCTCGGCAGCATTTATTGGCCAAAAATGAGATGACTACATTTTTCATCACACTTATCTGACTGACTGACGAACACCTTGCTCAAGTCAATAAGTCTTGTGATTTTTTCGTTCTCGAAAAACCCAGTCAATTCACCCAAACCAAGAAACACCCACATCACTCTACAGGAAAAACCCAAACCGCACAAATCAACGCACATTTTTGAGCGGTTGGTAGCCTCTCCTCGCCACCATGCTCCCGACGGCGCGGCTGCTCCGATTTGCGCTGAGGCAGGCGGGTCCTGTCAGCTCGACGCTGCAGCTGAGAGGTCTCCACGCGTCTGCTATGGTGCCGGCTCGCCGGAATCGTAGAGGTTCGCCAAGCCATTCGTCCAAACCGGCGGCAGTCTTCCAGGGCGGCGAGGTTCTGTGTCAATAATGGGCAATGTATTGCATCCTACTTGGTGACTAACTGTGTTCATATCGATCTCACTATTTCCAGGATGATGACGAGGAGTTTGCCAAGTGGTTCGAGGAGATGCAGAAGCAGTACCCGAGCAAGGCTCCGTCCCAGGACGAGGACGAGCTGCCGGACTCGATGGAGCTGGTCGACAGCGACGAAGACGAGCACGACGATGGCGAGGACCCTGACGAGGAGACCGAAAAGTTTCTGGATGAAGCAGAGAAGCTCTTCCGTTTGAGCCCCACCGAATTTCAGAAGCGAATGGACACGTTCGACCAACGTCATGCCCACGAAGACGACGAGGAGGACGACGGCGAGGACGGAATCGACCGCGCTACAGAACGCATCCCGACGAAAAAGCTTCTGAAGGTGCTGAGTGAGCTGAACCCGAACACTGCGCCGATGGGCAAGAATGCCGAGCGGATGCCGAACACGGGCTTGAGTACGTCGAAGTTGTTTGCGGAATCGTTGCATCGTGGTGTTTTTGCCGTGCTCACTTTGTCATTCTCTTTGTCTTTTTTGTAGAAAACAAGAACATGGCCCCGTTGGAGAAGAAGCCGAAGCAGCCAAAGGCAGAGCGTATCACGTACCGCCAGGAGAGCGTGGGCATCGCTGTGCTCGAGTTTGTTCAGAACCTGCTGGTTGAGGATGCCGATGTGTCTGGAGCAGACATCGTGCCTACTATTGTCGAGGTGAGCTACAGAATAGCGGTAGTCGCTATTATTTGGTAGGGCTCGGAGTTTCTGACAGGCTGCCTCCTCACTCTTTCATCTCACACACAGGCTAGCGTTTCACCTGACCTGCGCCGGATCGTGCTGATCTGGGAGCCCGTGCGCCTGAACTCGGAGAACCAGAACATTGGAAAGAAGAAAGTGGAGGCTGTGAAAAACCGACTTCAACGCCAAGAGCGCTGGGTCCGCCGCACCGTCACTCAGCACCTGAACTTGAAGGTACGCGAAGCATGGGGTGTCATAAAGGTAATGCGTGTTGGCTGAAGACTGACTGTCGTGCATCTGGGGCTGTGAATAGTACTCTCCTGTTGTCCAGTTCAAGCAGCAAAAGGAAGCCAAGGCTGAAGAGGCACGAACGCTCTTCGAGGACGAAATGAAGTGGCTGGACAGGGTGTAAACCTGTCCACTGCACGCATAAATGGAGGAGACACTTTTGTTGGGATTGTATTACCCATTCACATATCTCAATGCTGAGTTACGTCATGGCACTCATTTCCAGAGGGTATCTGTCGCGTGGGCTTGCCCCGAGTTGGAAACACAAGTCTGTGCGCTTGTAAGCTAAGGGGAAGCTTTGCGACGGCGCCTATTCTTTTCAGCTGCTTACTTCTGCACCAGCTCATAGAGGTCCGAGCGCGTCTGGTTGGTGGTGGGGATGTTGCGACGCATTTCCTCGACCTTCTCGATGTCGACCTCGGCGTACACAATGGACTCACCGTGGCCGCAGGTGGCCACAACCTCGCCCCAGGGAGAGATGACCGTCGAGTGGCCCCAGGCCTGGTAGCCGCCCTCAGGGCCACGCGCAGGCGAGGTCGCCGCCACGTACAGCTGGTTGTCCACAGCGCGAGCGCGCTGTAGGAGCTCCCAGTGCGCCGGGCCCGTGGTGAGATTAAAGGCACCCGGGAAGAGCAGCACCTTGGCACCCTGCTTCTTCATGAGCATGGACAGCTCCGGGAAGCGGATGTCGTAGCAGATACCGACGCCCATCTTGCCGTAAGGTGTGTCGAAGAGCGTCATGCTGTTGCCCGGGGACAGCGTGTCCGACTCCTTGAAGGTGATCTTGCCAGGCACATCGATGTCGAACAGGTGCACCTTGCGGTGCTTGCCGAGGATCTCGCCCTCGGGCGAGAAGATGACGCTCGTGTTGTAGACCTTACCAACCGCATCCTTCTCGGGGATGGAGCCGCCCACCAGGTAGATTTGGAGCTTGGCCGCGAGCTGTGACAGCGCGAAGGTAGACGGGTGGTCCTTCTCGTTCAGCAGCTCCTTCTTCTCCGGGATCTCCTCCGCGTACTGAGGGAAGGACGTGGTGGCGTACGGCGAGTTCCAGCACTCGGGCAGCGACACCACCTGCGCCTTGTTCTCGGCGGCCTCGGTCACGGCTGCAGTGGCCGTGGCGATGTTCTTCTGTTTGTCATCGCCCACGGCAATCTGGCACAACGCCAGCTTGAACTTGGGGGCGGTGGTGCTCATGGGGCTTGAATGGCGCGGTGCGAGCACGAGGGGCGAGCGAAGTCGGCGAGCTTGGGATCTGATGGCGCGGCCGAGCATCCTGTACGGTGTTCCCCGATCCCCTTTGGTGCTTATTTTAGGATTTTCCGGAGGATTAAAATAATTGCCGAATTTAACGTGGTCCACATCTAACTTGAATCGCGTGCATCACCGCAAGTGAGGAACGACCATCAACATGCTGCCTCTGCGGGTACGGCGCTCTCTTGATGGAGCATACGAAGGAGTCTATGTACTGACGTGTGTGCTACTGTAGTTTGCTCGCCAGATCTACCACATCAGCGTCCGCCACACGGCGCTGCGCCGCCTGAGCTACGGTGGCTCAGCCCCGCACTCCGGCGGCCAGGACAACTCAAGCTTCTTCACGCTGCTGGGACTGGCAGGCGTCATCGGGTGCGTCCATACAGTTACTGCTGTTGCGCCGAGCTTGTAGTTAATGTTGCTCTTGTGTTGCTGTTGGCAGTGGCGTGGCGTACGTGTACTACGACCCGGACGTTCTACCTGCGAGCGTGAAGAAGTGGCTGCCGATCCAGGATCCCGAAGGCCGCGGCATGAGTCTGGAGGAGTACGAACAATGGCGCGCTAAGCAGGCAGGATACCCTACGGTCACCACGCAGAAGAAGGAGGATGAGGCCAAGCCTGAGCACTCGAAGGAGGAGGAGGACGTCGAGCCGCCCAACATGGACGGTGCGTGCACTACTGTAGTTGGCTGTATTGCTGCTAGACGAGATGCTGTTATTAACTTTGGCACTGTTAATGGGGCAGACGACATACCTATTCCGCATGGCGACGTGTCTCCGGCGGAGATGAAGGCGTCACTGGAGAAGCTGCTGGCTGAAGCTCGGGAGAACGAGGCCGCGTTCGTCGCTGACATCAAGTCGAACAGTATCCCGGTGTCCGAGGAAGATCGCCAGATGGTACATTCCTGATCTGGTGGTAATGTGCAGATGTGTGGTTGTGGCTGATAAAAGTTCTGCTGTACGCAGTTGCAAGCGTTTAAGGATGAGAAGGCAAGATTAAAGAAGCAGCTCAAGTTCCTCCAGTCCAACAAGTAAGGCAGGTAAGAACACATTGCTGGTCAAGTTGCTGTAAGCGGACTTCACGGCTGCGTAGTAAAACAGATATGAACAAATGAAGTGCGTGCGCTTCGGACGACACCAACACATCTATGGTCGTTTGCACAGCTACTCTTTCTTGGACTTCTTCTCTCGCGATTCTGCAGTCCATTGCCAGTACGTCAAATAAACGAGTACCAGCAGAAAATGGCCACAAGAATACGCAGCAAAGACGTAGTCATGGGTGTGCGGATACTTCGCGGGCGGGGTAATCCACACTTGTGCGGCGTGGATGACTACGATTCCTGCAAGCGACAGCTACATCATACCGACACAATTAGATGCTTGGGGTTCCAGCTTCATTATGGCAAAACAACATTTCGATACCATCACATAGACACGGAAGAGCGGGTGAGCGCTGCCATCCTGCTTGTAACCAGGCGCAATCTGGGTGTGCTGCACGTGCAGGTGCTTTGCAGTCCCGGATGTAAGAAATGGAGCCACTGCCACACTCACGTACGCGAGCTGTAACACGATGTAGGGAAGGACCAAACCGTCTTTTTTCAGGAGGAAATACATGCTGCACAAGAACAAGAGACGAAGACACAGTTAGACAAATTGCAGCTTACGTACAACGTGCTGTTGTTACGCCAAACCTGAAGGTTGACAGCACGCTGAACCATCCCGAGAGAAGTGCGTTGTGAGCAAATAGAATGGAGATCGGCAGCAGAGGCAGCAGAATTGTCTTCTCGTGGACTAAACAAGTCACGAATCAATCACGTTAGCACCAAAATCACGGTGCCCAATCAAGGTAATGCACACTTTTGCGTACCTTGGAAAGAAAACAGGAAGAACGAAAGCGAGCAGATCGCCAGAGACAACACAAACCGCAGGTTTGTAGGCCTTCGTCGTAGCAAGTCAATGACTGAAGGAGAAAACCCGATAAAAGTCAACGCAGTGCTGCACAATATTGAGTCAAGGAAGAGTTAGCACTCGCAATATGCCCAAACCGGTTTCGGATACCTACCATAAACGCATTTGCAGTGCTGGAGTTACATGCCGGCGGATTTTGAGAACAAAATCGGCAATACACCAAAAGTTTGCGACTTTGTCCTCGAATAGCCCTCGACCAAACGGAAAGATACGATGGACAACTGAAGGAAAATGTTAGTTTGTGCAGTACAATGGCAACAAGCATAAATGATGTTCACCTTGTGCCACCGCAGTCAAGCAAGTCTCTCCGGCTGGCGGGTATGCGCAGAATGGGAACCACATCAACGCAAACGTGGAAATGACCGCAATCGCGAGCTTGATCAAGTGGAGAATGCACATCTTCCGATAGAGGCAACGTGCAAGAAGAAATACTCCAAATGAAGGGGCGTAGTAAAGTGCCATTTGCTTGAAGTTCAGCGCGAGGCAGTAGCAAATGCTGCCGAGAAACTCATGCCCCTGCAGAATCAGAGCCACGCCCAACGCCGTAAAGCCCAAACACACATTGTTGTACTGTTCTCACAAGAAATACAAAATTACACACGACGTGAGATAATCTATCGATGCAGTACAAGCAATAGCTCCATCCTTGATGTACCTGGAAGTGACCATGGTCAATGAGCAAAATAGCCGGCTGCAGCAAAATCAGCAGGAAGAATGCCGTGCGTCGCGTCCACTGCTCACTGCCATAGATCGCTCGCGCCACACAGTAGGCAGCCGGGATAAAGAGAGCCACATCACACAGTAGCACGGACGTACGCATGAACACCTTGCTGGTCGCCGACTCGTATCCTCTCGAGCTTGTGAGCTCCACCATGGCTGGCTCCGTCACTTCGGCCGCCCGTCCGAAGAGATACGAGACGTAGGCAGTCAGTGGTGGGTAGTCTAACCCCCAGTACAGCAGGTCGTTGGACGTCGAGTTGGAATACCAGTCGGAGACCGGCAGCTTGGTTGTGATCTCCATCCAGTGGCGTTGCGCCTCGTAGTCGCCGAACATGGGCGGCGTGTGTTCGCCCGAGTAGGAGTGGAGACCCACCATCCACCGCACAAGCACAAGCAGCAGCCACACGAGCCATTCTCCGGCCCTCTTCTCGTCATTTCCCTCCAGAAACTGCAGGCCTCGCTGCAGCAGCGAAGCCTCGGAGTCTGCTGCGCCCATGGTGTTGCTTTGAGTGATGACGCGGCGCAATACCCGTGTTAGTGACATATGTCACTAAAGACGGTGTGGTCCACGTTGAACTCGCAACTTCAAGTGTGATCTGCAGGACGTCATTCCCGAACGCGCCGCGTGCCCGAGAGCTCTCTGTCTGCCTCATTATTTCCCTCCAATGACTCTAGCCAATCGTATTGCCATCGTTACAGGTGCCGCCTCCGGTCTGGGCCGCGCGACGGCCACTCGCTTCGTGCAGAACGGGGCTCGCGTGATCCTGTGCGACCTCCCGACCAGCGACGGCGTCAATGTGGCCAGGGAACTCGGCATCTCGTGCCACTTCAGCCCCACGGACGTGACAAATGAAGACGACGTCACGGCGGCGCTGGATCTGGCCGAGAGTTCCTTCGGCGAGCCGGTGAACACTGTTGTTAACTGTGCAGGCATCGCACTGGCCATCAAAACACTGAGTAAGAAGGGTGTGCACCAACTGTTCCAGTTCCAGCAGACCATCAACGTCAACACTGTCGGATCCTTCAATGTCGCGCGTCTTGCAGCCGAGCGGTGAGTGGCAAACATCAGTCGGTTGAAGTGTTAAGCTCACATTGATATTCTGCGTAGCATGTCGAAGACGAGACCGGGACCTGGCGGTGAGCGCGGAGTTATCATCAACACTGCCAGTATCGCTGCATACGACGGGCAGATTGGACAGGCGGCGTATGCTGCTAGTAAGGGAGCCATCGTAGGAATGACGCTGCCTCTTGCTCGAGACCTCGCCTCGTACGGTATCCGCGTGAACACCATTGCGCCAGGTACAGTCCATTTTACTGCTAAGTTGAGGAAGGTTGCTCAATGAAATTATGTTTATTCCAGGTTTGTTCATGACTCCTCTGCTGGCGGGACTCCCGGAGAAGGTGCAGCAGCAACTAGGCGAGACAGTTCCGTTCCCAAGCCGCTTGGGTAACCCCGAAGAGTACGCGCAGTTGGTGCATTCCATCATTGACAACAAGATGCTAAATGGCGAAACTATTCGCCTTGATGGTGCGCTTCGTATGCCCCCCAAGTAATGCAGCGAACGGCTCAAGGCGAAGATAGGTGAGAACTTCACATTTTTTCGTTAGTGATCGAATAAATACTGTAGCTCATGCTAGCTAGTGCAAGACATGCACAGCAATGAAGCCCTATCTAGATTCGGTCCGTTGGTTGTTCATAGTCTCGAGACACGAAATCGAAGAGGTCTTTTTCCGACGCGATTTCAAAAAGTGTTTCCTCCCCAAGAGCTTCTACCACACTGGCATAAACGCATTGGAAGGAGGTGTCAGGAAGTTCTCGCAGTGACTTCTTCAGGAGATCGGTGAAAAAAGTCATAACATAGTCCTCCGGGCCCGTAAAGTAAAGCAGCGCGAACCAACTTCTAGGAGGGCAGTAAACTTTCAGGTCCAGCAGTATCGAGCTGTTCCTAAATGGAACGATACAACCCGCACGTGTACTTGAAAGCCGTCGCATTGCTCCTTTTTGAATAACTTTTGCTGTTGTCAGAGCTGCTACCACATCTTCCAATGTTTGATCATCTGCTTCCGCTTTCAAACTTGTCGGACCACTTTCTTGAGTAGGGACTGCAACTAGGACGTCGAGCACGGAGATGAATGCGGCACCACGAGAAAAGGATCCACACGGAAACACCTGCACGTCTTCATTCCAGTTCGTAAGATGTATGCGGATGGCATGGAATGCCGTTTTCCCGTCTTGCTGGCTGATCATGGGTCGTCGAACTGTTGCTGCAAAGTCTTCACTGCGAGATGTGGAATCAGCAGCCTTGCAATCTAGATATTCCATTCCGACGAGCAGTTGCTCAATGGATGGAAGCCCATGCACCACTGCACGAAGCTGCTTGTCCGTGAGTTGACACACATTAAGCTGGTCGCCACCCTGTTGATCCACCAGACGCGATGCCTGACTCGGTTTCATCCCGTAAATGCGGAGCAGTGCTCGAACTTTATCCCACTTCGATGACGCCTGAGTACAGCTACCTGTAGGCGCATCGGTAAAATATTGCTCTTGCTGATGCAGGTAATTCTGCTTGTATTTTTCCCAGTACCGAGCGATTATGTGCCAGACGTCAAGCACCACTCCAGCGACCACCGTCTTCTTCGCCACGTAGTTGGACACCACTATATCCCGCTCCGAAGACGCCCTGCCTAGCACATCTGCTTCCCACATCGCAGTAAAGACTCTCCGGGCGAGCTTGCTAACTTGTACACGCCAGCGCTGCTGGCCTTGCCATTCACTTCGTGCAATAAACTCATCCAGAGCCTGGAGACAGAAGAGCAGCATCGGTCGGCGGAGAGGACCTTGATGCATATCGCACGATAATCCATCACTTCGCAGCCAGCACGGCGATAACTCGCACATGCGGTCGGTGTCGTAGTAGTCTGCCAGCTCCAGACGCACAGTGGCCGGCGGCTTGTCCGACATTATGCCGCTGTTAACCAGTGTCGTCGGTGGTAACAGTGTGCACTTGTCAGTGCTGTTACTGGCATCACCATCGTGCTTCGTCTCCAGCTCGAACTCGAAATGCACGTGCCGGTCTTGCCGCTTCTGACTATTGTTGCTGCTGCTGTTGAGGCTGCTGTTGTTGTTGGGCAGGAAGAGCAGGCTGTCTGCCATAGACTCGCTCTGCTGGCTCGTGCCGAAGATGCTGACCCCGCTCGTCCTGGTGCGAGGGCCGCCGAACTCGATAGACTCGAACGAATCGCCAGTAAGCGAGTGCGAGGGCACGACCAACGTCTGCGTCTCGCTGCTCGGCTCTGGGCTGGTAGATGGCGCAGCAGCAGCACGGCAATGTTGTGCGACATCCTCAGGCAACTCGGGGCCGAAGAAGGCACGTTCCAGCGGGCGGATATCGGGCGGGTCCTCGTCCAGCAGCTGCGCCAGGTCCGCGAAGAACTTGCGCTTGCGGTGCGGGTGCAGCGTCCGCCCAAACACGGACATCAACTCGTGGATCGGATACACAATTGGACGGCGTTACGTAACGTGGTGTGGTGTGAGCACCCGATTATGTACGCCTGAAGCCATTGACTCCGAACGGACGGCATGACTCATCCAAAAGCTAGAGGCTAAAGTTGCCGAAGTCCACGAAGTGACCAGCCGCCTTCTCCCCATATGTGTAAAACGCGCGGCGAAGCAGCGCCATCAGGTCCTGAGTTGAGGCCCTAAACGCCGCCTGCAGCTCTCTGCCGTTGTCCATCGGTTTCCGGCAGCTGCGACCATGATGGCGCGCGGCATACTGGGTTCAAGTCATTTGCCGGGAAGAGGCGCTGACAACTTGACTCGCGCGTCGCCGCGATTGGCTCGGTTCTGCAGGTCTGATTCGACGACTGTGACAAGGACACTGCCCGCTTACTGTGATACTCGATAAGCAGTGCACTCTCTGGATCTAGTATGCAAGGCTCGGCAGTGCTCAAGCACTTACATTAATCAAGTCAAACGAAGCCTGTGTGGGCCACCCAAATATCGGTAAATTAAATTACTTGCGATAACGACTATACAAACATCACAGATAGATATAACATATGACATGTTTTAGACTGCGGTTGGGGCTGTGAAAAATCTGTCCGGTCAGCTGGGTTGCGCCGGGAGAATTCTTCCTGTCAGTCCGGCGACAGTCAAGTCATTCGCATCGAGGGTGTCAGCCCACGTAAAGCTCCGCTTCGCGCCGAAACGTCCGCCCCCGCGCGTGCCACCGACATCAAGCCCAGCCGCAGCGACTGCCTCCGAGCCAGTCGCACTCACGATCTGCACCCAAAGACTCGCGCCTCGTGAGGCCAGCGCCAGAGAGCAACGCGCACACGCGCTCGAGTCCAGTTCGTTCCTTCCCCCCAACATGATGACAGCTCAGCAGCAGAGCGCGGACCAAGTCAAGCCCTTTGCATATCCGCACGGGACACCGGCTGCATCAGTCGACGTCGCCCCCTCCGCGTCCTCCTCCCCCGCTGCCAACTCTAGCCCCACTGAGTCCGCCATGTCTGGAGGCGCCGTCGCAAGCAGCAGCGACGCCACGTCGCCCCCTACTGCCGACAGGAAACGCAAGCAGCCATCAAGCCCCAACGACGACGCCGGCGCCAATGGAAGTGCCGATGCCGACAAGAACAAGGAGTCGCAGCCACAGCCGTCCAAGAAGTCGCGTCGTGAGCTGCCGCCGCACACCGTCTCCATCCTCAAAGGTTGGATGCTCTCCCGCGAACACGTCAAGCATCCGTATCCGACGGACGAGGTAAGTGAAGGGGATCAAGAGGATGTCGAGTGGGTGCATTCCTCAAGATGTAAGTCTAACGCCAATTTCGTGACGTTGTGTGACTGTCTACCAGGATAAGCAAATGCTGTTAAAGAAGACTGGCATCAGCATGAAGCAGCTCACAAACTGGTTCACGAACGCACGCAAGCGCATCTGGAAGCCCATGATGCGGCGCGAGCATTCTCGCCAGCTGCAGTCAGCCATGGAGTTTGACCACACGGCGGTGCGCGAGTTCCCGGGTGCTGGACTCAGCCAGCAGTACGCAGATAGTAGCTACGCCCCTCGCCCGGCGGTGCGTCACTCGTTCGACGCTGGAAGTCTGGGCGCGCCGCCTCACGCGGCAGCGGCAGCTTTCGACAGATATGCACGCCCGCAGGCCTTCCCCGTCAACGCGCCGATGTACCCGACGCGTGCTGTGCGCTCCATGTCGGAGGCACCTGCCAGGACTGATGTTGACGATTATTTGGATGCCGAACGGATTCGAGAGCGCGTTTTGGAGCGCGGCCACGATGGACACGCCCCGCGCAACAGTCTCTCGCCCCGTGGACACAAGATTCTACAGGAGTGGGTGAATGCGAACGCGCGACGCGAGTATCCTTACCCGAACGACACCGAGCGATTGCAGCTTGCCAGAGACACGGGTCTTGACGTGTCCCAAGTGGACGGGTGGGTCACCAGTCTTCGCGAGCAAATGGGCGCCACCCCTGTCCGTGCGTCCTCCATTCCGTCTGCAGGAAACCCGGCGTTCCCGCCCCCACCTACCTACGGTGAGCGGCGTTCCATTCCGACCAGTGGAAACCCCATGTTTCCTCCAAGACCGACTGCTCCTAGCTTATTGCGACCATCTATTCCGACTCCCGGAAACACGCAGTTCCCTCCGCCCCCTGCGCGTCGGGAGGCTAGTGATGGCCGATTCGCGGCTTTCCCCTCGGCTGCCTCGCATTATCCAGGTCACGAGGTGACGCGAATGCGATCCATGACAATCAGTGCCAGTCCGTATTTGCACCCGCCACCTTCGTCTAGCTCTACGAGTGGTGACGCTCAGTCCCAGCAAGCGGTTGGAAGCGCTTTGCCGTCGCTGTCCAGCAGTTTGTTGAGCCGGCCACCACCGATTGTTACCTCCAGTGGCCCCACTATGGGCCAGCCTCGTGACAGTCGATCGCGTACGCTTGACATGGGCCAGTTTACAGATGCACGGCGGCGGAAGATGAACTTCCAGGACATTCTGGCGTCTACAGGCGGACCCACGGTCAGTGCTGCGCCCACGTCGGGTGCGTTATTGCAGACTTCTAGTCACCCCGCTGCTAGCACCAACAATATGGAGAACGTTTACCCGAATGGCAGCGCATCGTCGGCCACAGCGTACCAGGCCACCGCATCCAATGGGTTCCAGCAGAAGCATTCGCCTGTGTCCTCCGAACAGCAGTCCGGCCGAGTAGTATGATGATGGATCTAATTTGTGAGTTGAGCCTGTGTGAGGGTTCCTACTTCAATCCTCGCATTTGTGGTTAGTCTTCTGCGCACTGCAAAACTTCGTGTATCGACTGTGAGCCCGTTTTCTATATAATAAAACGCTAAGCATCTTGGCTGATAGAACTCTTATCGTGTAAGCCGAGTCCCTGTAAATCTGCCCAGAGGTCTGTGATGCATTGCTCCTGGAGTTCGTCAAGCTGCTTGTGCTTGATTCGGAAGTAGACTTGGTAACGGATGTCTGGTGAGAAGTTAAGGCCACCACGATGCGCAAGATTGGGGTGTGCCAGCACCAAGTCACCACGGGCTGCCAAGAGCTGTACAGGTGTGCCCAGGTCGGGCAGTGTACTATCTCCCCACACGCTGTCGGCCTTGTAGCACTCGTCATCATGACCGTGCAGCTTACCGTCGGCAGTCAGGTGGCTTTGAAGTGACACGTGCGATCCAGGAAACACAGTCAAGTTACCGCAAAGCGGCTCCGGTACGTTCGACAAAGCGATGCCTGCCAGTAAAGTGAACGGGTGTAGTCGACCTTGCCGCATACCGTCCGTATGCCATTCCGTACCCAGAGGCTCACGTCGTTCACCAAGCTCCGGAAACCGTAACGCGATCTGTGCTCCTTGTGGTGGTACCGCTTGGTCAGCACCAACAAGAGCTTCCACATACATGCAGACGTCCGACAGGTAATATAGATCCAATATCGCGTCACTGTTGGACGTGTTTCCTGCCAACTTTATTGCACCTTCCACTCCGCCGTCAATCATGTTTCCAGGGATACCGAGATCGTGGTTGATGCGTCGCAGTGCCGCATTGGCTAACGGCAACGGGACAGCACCACGGATCTGCAGATATCCGTTCTGCATGAACGATCGTCGCTGTGACTCACTCAATATCGATTTATGTCTTGAGTGCATCATCAAAGAGCGCGTAGTGTCCATGGCAAAAGACGCTCGTGTCGACACAACCACCAAGCGGAACCGACTGTCGTCTCCCTTGCCAGCGTCTCCAATGAGTCCCCGAGACGGCGACCCTGCCACGCCTAAATACCATCCGCTGGACTGCGAGCGACTGACTTTCTTCTGGTGCGCAACAGCCTTGAAATGCACCAAGAACTCGCTGCCTTTTGTCTCATCAAACTCCACTAGGAAGGCGGCAAACTTGGCGGCGGCCAGCGCCCAGCTCACTTGGCCGTTCAGCGCCACCTTGAGCTTCTCGTAGGGCCGTTCCATACTGCATAAGCTCAGCATCAATGGACCCGAGGAGGTTCCACGCTCCACCAGCGCCCGGAACGAGTAGCCGCTCGTCACATGCGTCACCTGCACCACGGCGCCAGTCTCCAGTGATGCGTCCGACACCATAGGCAATGACAGCAACTGGTGATTGGCTGATGGTAAGATGGCTACATTATAATAAGAAAATGTAGCCAAATCAGACAGATTTCGGTATGTTGGCGCGACGGAGCTCGAGGATTGACGAGGAGCGGAATGCGGTGGAACAGCAGGTGGAGAACGCCTTCAAGCTGCAGAATGAGCACAATGAGGTCTCGAGCGTTGCGCTCTTGCGACGCACAAGCAGTGCCTACCTGCCACCGGATATGCTTCCCACGGGGGACAACCTACGGGTTGTCAAACATGTAATACAGGACGTTTACTCGCTTCAGGAACTGTACGAACGACAACATTTAATCGAGAATGTGGCGTGCAGTATTGCAATGGTATAACGATAATAAATGACTTCGTGGTAAATTATTGAGATACTAATTGATTGTGTTTATTTGTGTAGATTGGAGTGCTGCTGGTTATCCTGGACAACGAATATGTTGTCAACAAGAACGCCAAACTCGCGATACGCATCGCGAACTCCGTGTTGACAAAGATTCTGCTTAGTCTCATCTGCTTACGCTACGTTCTGGAGCGACGTATCTTGATTCGACGAAACGTGCTGCCACCTAACGTCACCATCTTCAGAATGTCCAAGCAATTGATGCATCTGGCGCTGGAGTTGGCTGTGTGCTTTATCATCGTTCCGCCTGGAACCGACGGCAGCTTTGAGGTGCAAGAGTGGAAATATTACACGGACGACGGATTGTGTGGTGCACCATTCGTTGCTCGAGATGGCAGTTGCTACCTGGAGTACTCTTACCCGTGCGTATCCAACCCTTGGGTATCCAATTTTACGAAACAGTGGACTAACTAGCTTTTTCGTTCCTGCAGGTTTGAGGTTCTGGGCTTGTTGTCACTACTTCGGCTGTATATGATTCCACGAATTATTCGAAACTTGTCAAGTTTTGCCAGGTAAACTTTTTATCTTGACTTACGTTTTATCAAGCTGGTGCATCTAACACTCTCCTGTTCCGATTACCATCCAGTTATCACACGTCGTATTTGGGGACACTGCACCGCGTGGACACCATGACGCCGCTTTTTGCGATTAAGTGTTTTCTTCAGTCGCACCCGTTCCGATTGCTCTTGGCTGCTTTCTTTGGCACACTCGTAGTTACTTCGTACGCGCTTGCGATCGTGGAATCACCCGTGAACCCGGACCTAGCACCGCTATCCAATTCTGTGTGGCTGGTGGCCCTGACGATGGCTACGGTTGGTTATGGTGATATCGTCCCTGTGACGACTGCAGGCCACGTGCTCTTAGTCTTTGGTGGAATGGTTGCAGGAATTCTGCTTGTTGCAGCACTGGTACGTCACAATCTTGCACGGGGTTTCAATAACCACGGTAAGACTCACAATCTGGGCTGGCACGTGCATTCCTTTTTTTCCAGAGTGCAGCACTTTTTGCTCTACTTCGTCTCGATGAGCGGGATAAACGTTTCATCCACTCGTTGCGCCTCCAACAGTATGATTCTGAGCTGAAGCAAACGTGCGCACATACAATTCAGACATGCTGGCGTCGATTCCATGATTTTAAGCCCGGATCGCGTCCATATCGAAAGCGTAAGGAAAACCCCATCACTTTCGGTTAACTACTTGTTCGTATGCCTAACATTTTCCCATGGAGTTTTCAGTCTGCGACAGCCTATACAGATGCACATCAATTCAGCGGGAGCTTCGAACGAAATCTGTAGGCGACTACGTGAGCGTGAAGAGTGAGATGAGTCAGTGCCAAGAAAAGTGGTTGTCAGCTCTTCGCGAAGAGCAGGCATCCACATTGAGACGACTACACAAGGTAGAATACCGCTTGGATTCTTTCATGAAGGCAGCTACAGCTTCAATCGACAAGCTACAATAATGCAGACTCTTCAAGTTCAGGTTACATGACGCTCGGAAAACTCAGATAACTGGACGACGGTGACTGGAGGTTCTTTTCTTCAGCTGTAGCACTCGCGTTATTGCTGGTCGAACCACTCCCACGCTGCCGGATAACCATGGTTGAAGCATTTATCAGATCCGCTTCATATGATTGAAATGCAGTCACCGAGTCGGATCTCTAACAGAACAGAAAGGAAGCAATTCAGCCCAAGAGCATGAAAGTGGGGTGCACACGAATCTTACCAGGATGTCGTGGATACTGGTTCGTGGAATGGTGTTGACCACTGCAAATTGCCTACCGGCTCCCCTACAAGTCCCATGACAGTTAGTAAAAAGCATGCTGTGGGGAATTCGCAAATGACACCCACCTGAAACGGAAACGATTAGCTGGTGCCTTAGGCGACCGTGTGATCACTTCACCAACTGGGGGTGGAAGAAGTACTGATGAATCTCGGAGCTGAAGAACGTTACCGGGATATGGGAACGAAATCGACTTTGGTGATCGCACGTACGAGGATTCGGAGCTCTGAAAACTACCTAGAGAGAGACGAACAGAAGAAGTAGGCGGTCCAGGTACTGCTGAAAGCTTCAACGGCGACACCAGCGGCATGATTGAATTGCTTGACAGGCCAGTGTTTGCTGCACTGCTACTTGCTGTCGCGACCTGGCTCCGCGGGTCTTCGATTTCATCCAAAGCGTCATTAGATACAACGCTAGGAACAGCTCGACGACGAGATTTCACGTTCCCATCTGGACTGCTTCTCGTCCTCTGAACTTTTGGGAATTTGCTGCGCAACTTTCGTCCGCTGAGTTTGGGGGGTAGAATGCATGCAAGATCAAGACAATTCGTAGAGTCATCAGTGACGAAGGCTGGAACAGAAGCATGTCGGGTAATCCCATCCAGTAGGCCAGAGGCCAACGACGACGACCTGATTTGTTGCCGACTCAGCCTTCGTTGTCTTCCTGAACCTTCAATTGTATCTGTAGCTTTTGCAGGTCCAACATCCGATGTTCCAATTGCTCGTGCCTTGGAGCTCTTTCTCCTCATAAATTTCGGAGTAACTTCGTTTGCGAGTTTCTTTCCAGATCCAGTTTTTCCTTTCAGCAAAGAAGAACGAGGGTTTACGTTGACATCTTCATCCACGAGAGTGCGTTCGGTGATAGCACCCGCGTCACGTAAATAAGGTTCGACTTGTTGCGGAATGCAAACTGCTGCGTCGTCAATAAGTCCCATAAGTCTAGCACGAACGCCAACGTCGCTTATGCATGCCTGGAACAACGTCTCGCAAAGTGACGCTCCTGCTTCACGAAGATGTTTGGTGTTGAAGTGCATATTTTGCAGTTCTCCGTAGTTGGCGCCGCAAAACGAAGCTTCAAGCGTGAAACTCCAATTGATCTTAAGCTCGTTCGCGACAACCACGCGTGCTGTTGTCTCCTTATCCTTGCTTACTTTGAAGCTGCAATCTGGAAATGAGATATACTTTTTGGCTTTTTGTTGCATCGAGAACATCTTCGCGAACGCTCGTGCAGCTGGATTTGGTTTTCTCTTCGTGTCACACCCGTACATGAACACGTTTTTCTTTCTGGAGTGACCATGCATATCGCAGTAAAAAGCAACACCGCGAGAAGAGCGCTCTTTGAGAAGCAGTTCTTTAGCATGGAAGATCGTCGGATGTAAGGCCTTGCTTGGGGTTTGCCACTGTCGGTTCAGGTCACAAGCTGCGAGTCCACACCGACTATTCCCATAATACACACCGTCTGGGTTGAGCATCGGAATAATCTGGAATACGAACATTCGACGTAAAACACGAGCGATGTCCGAGTTTCCCAATAGAAAGTCTATCACCCCTCGCATCATCCAGGAAGCTTGAGCTTCCCCAGGATGCACGCGAGAAGTAATGAAAACTGCTTTTCGGAGGTTCAGCTCTTGTGGGGAAACAGAAAAATCTGAAATTGTCAGCAAGTCACAATTCTTGCCGCTCAATGTTGTACACAGGGAGCTGTGTCGAAGCGTTTGGCGTGTGCCGTACCCAGAGTTGAGAATACTATCAATGTGCAGCTGGTGCATTGTTACAGTATACGGGTAGCTGTGCGCAATTAAAAAAGTATCGTCAGCATTCCAGAATTCCAGCGTAAAAGTCAGCGTGTAATACGTCATTGTGGGAGCTGTTGGTGCCGTTGTAGTGATTGCAGGTGACACCTCCGTAGGGGTGACACCGAGGAACGTTGCCGCATTCCTTGGTAGTCGTACGAACGAGTTGGCAAAATAATAGATGTCTGTACCCGAGCGTACCCATCCTTTTCCTTTTCGGTGGGCATCTTGGACGGAATACACCACCGGTTGTAAACCTTGGTTGAACAACGAGTTTGGCTTACACAGATTGACGATATTGAAGCGGTATTTTTGCCCACCACGAGGACTAACTCCTGGCATTTGAATGTTGCTTACTGCAAAGTAGAACCACTGCATATGTCCCGAACTGTTGAAATCATGCTTCAAGATAAGGTCATACTCGTATGGCCCAATGCGAATAGCTCGCTCCAGATTTCCACTTTCAAAGTTGCTATCAAACGTCAAACTGCTGGTAAGATCAGGGAAAGCCTTCGTTTTTTCTGGAACAAAGTATGGGGCTTCATGTTGGGTTGTACAGGAATTCAGCAAAAATGGCGGGATGCATGCAGACTTGTTCTCACGATCTTCTAAAATCGACATGTTTTCATACACGATTCGTGCTCTCGTATTGGCATCACTTACAACAAACTCGGCTCTCCTGGCAACTGCCTCTCCAATAAAGCGAGTACTCGCTTCAGCATCCGGTAGATTACACGGTTCTAGCATTCCGGGCTCGTCCAGGATAAACTCTTCTTCAGGGTTATTTTGTTCTTCTTGAGTCATTCTCGACGGGTGCTTCGGATACTTCACATTGGAGTCAGCGAGGTAATACCATGTTCTATCCTCGAGGTGATTAAAGAAGTGCGTGGCCGAGGAATCCCTGCTCGTAAGTTTGCTGGAGATGAAATTGCTGCGCTCCAGCGGTGAGTGAGCTACGTTGGAAGGGAATGGACTCAAACTGGGGACCCGATCCACTTCATCTCTATCGACAGCAGGATCCGCTTTTTCAACGTCTGCATCCTCGTCATCTTCATCACTGTCGTCATTATCCACACCTCCACTTGCGTCTACTTCTAAGTCGTCTTCCCCGCTAGAATCACCCGGCACAGTAACTACGACGCTATCACTTTCTTCACCCACATCTTGTTCAACTTGGTTTTCGTGGTTTGCGTCAACTCTTTCTTGTAGCACGTCATCGCAAGTCACCTGGGCAGTCTCAGGTTCAGAGGCATTGTTTCCGCCTGGAGCTCCATTCTCTATCGGTTTAAAGTGGCACGAGTTTTCCAAATGAAGTATTCTGGATACGTATTCGTCATACTCGGTATCTCCGAATCGTAAGCCTGTTTTACTAGTCGGAAATAATAACTGTTGATCATTTGCACTCGATTCAGATGATACGATGTCGTTTATCACTCCAAGGTCAGTTAGTCCGAGAACTGCTTTCTCGAGCATATTTACCACGACGGAAGCAATTTTTTCACCATCACACGTGTTGCTAAAATGCGGAGAAGGGGGCGCTAAAGTTGTGGTAGAATCATCACCACAATCAGAAGGGCTTCCAGCGGTAGTGGGCGAATTTTCCTCTCGGACAGGAAGGTAAGTATGAAGCACCTCCAATAGGTTCTTCCCGCCGCAACTTAACACGACATCAGCTCCATCATTCGATAGCATCATTTCTCGAAGAAAATTGGTAATCTCAGCTGTCTGTACCATAGTCATAATAGTTCGAGATTAGTATTGATACACCCGGTGTATCCGAACAAACTTAGTTCATACCTGGTCTCCCCATGATTTTGAAGAAGGGATAGTTCTGCAAAGTACATCAATCGCAATGCTGATGTAGCCAGTGATACCGTGCACACTCTTACTCTGACACTGGACAGTCAAAACATTATATCAGCTCCTTACATAAAGTTCTATCCTAGCAGTGCGCGTCTGAGGCCTACCTGCATCTTCCAGTGTTTTGCCATGATAGCAAAAACTTGAGAGGTAAACTGAATGTCTTCGTGGTAGTTCCTCAAGCAAAGGAATAGAGCTGGAAGTGTGATATCTTCCTCTTGAATCGTAAACTGCTTCAAAGTAGACCGACTAAGTCTCGAAATCACGTGAACCAAATGTCCAGCCAACTCGGCAAGGTAGCCGGATCCACCAGCGAGAACATATAACGACAACAAACCTTCAACGGTCTCTGAGTTGATCAGTTGAGGCAAGTCCACTGGGTTGTTTGAAACATTGACAAAAAAACGAAATGTGCTATCGACCACATTGGCTTCTTGGGCGTGGCAAGTAGCAGCGAGAACGAGCACTTTGCCTATGCAATCCCTCACGAAAGGCGAAAGGTCCAGCTTGCACTGTCGAGCAAAGTCTGACAAATCAGCAATAATCGTACACGCCGTCGCAGTAACCTCTCTAGCACTACTGTTACGCTCAATAACCTGGAAAAGCAGCGGCACCATCTCTTCGTGAACAATTTGACCATACACTCGCGCTTCACGTGCCAGCCGGAACAGTAAACGCACGACACCAATCTCCACATCGCGAGCTGGTGTCTCTATACGTAGACAAATACACAGAGCACTGGCAATGTTCTGCGCGGCCATCATTTGGAGTATCCCCGGCGCTTCTCCCATCAGCATCAATACGTCACACGCCGTTCTCTTCAAGTCAACCTTCTCACCATCCTGGCAACAACAATGCGCATCAGAAATCTCTCCAACACCGCACTCAGCAGACAGTAAAATAATTGAGCTCATCCTCACCAATTTCAACAGTTCAATCAAAATGGCAATAGCTTGTTCCTGCGTCGCGATTTGAATCCTCTCCAAGCTTCCGTCGACGAAGCGTCCCAGCGTATTTGTAGCTCTTACCAGGACACTAATGTCTTCATCTGTTCGTGTCATCATCTCCAGAATCTGCTTAAGCACTGCCGCCTGCCTCTCCTCCTGTTGCGACTCCGTTGTGTGGCTCAGCAGGTCTACGAGTTCAAGTGCGCGTTTCAGAATTTTAGCGCGTCGTCTGCTACCCCCAGCACCCGCCGGCAGCTCGTGCAGACACCGGACGGCCAGATCTAGTGCTCCACCCTTTGCCGCGTCGGATTTGGCCTGAGGGTTGTCCAGAACGAGCAGCACCAGCAACTCTAGCAGCACCTCAAGCGTCTCACTGCTTGGCAGTTCCTGGTCGTCCGGCGCCAGCGTCAGCAGCGGCTCCAGGCCGTCGGAAAGGATCGAAGCCTTGGCGTCTTCGCATCGACAACATGATGCAAGATCCAGTAGCAGATGACGTGCAGACGCAGGTGAACGTTTGCCACGATCCTGCAGCATCGTGAGCAGTCCATGGACGGTCGACATAGCGGATGTTGAAGTGAGCTCTAATTCGAATTGGCGATTACGATTGGTGGAAAACCGAAGTCGTTACGAATGTTTAAAATGACATATGATTGGTCAAAAAAGAGGGTATGAGATTCACCATGTTACACTTCAAGTCGACGGACCACCGACATCATGGCACAACTGCATGACGACGAAGCTGTGGATCTACAGCCACTGCTGGACCGCTCAGATGCTGTGGGGACATCTGAAAAAGACTATACTACGCGTAGAAGGCGAGAAAGGAAGAGTCCGAGCTGGCTGGTGGTGCTAGGCGCGGGTGTCGCCATGCTGCTGATCGTGCACATTTTGTTCGTGGTGTTGCTACGGAAGACGACGGTGATGCTGGACAAACTGACGCTGCCCGACCTGTGTCATCGTAGAACGGTGGGGGAGGTGGTCATGGAGTTCCAGAACCCGTCCTACTGCTCGCCCGTGGTGGGGCCACTGAACATCACGCTCGCCAAGAAGAACACGGCGTTCCTGCACGTCCAAGTTCCGGCCTTTGAGCTTCAGTCAGGCGTGACGACCATGATATCGCCAGTCGGATTTGAGCTGCTAACAGACCCTGACGTGCTGTATACTCTGGTCTTCGAAGATGGAGGCAATATTGACGTCCATGGAGAAATTCCGGTGCTGATTTCGTGCATGTTGATCCCACTCACTATTCACTTGGACGTTTCGAACTTGTTGAGAGAGAATACAAGACCACCAGTCCACGCGTTTATTCCACCGAGATGGAAGTACGCGCTAGACCCACCGCTGTATGAGGCTGAAGCGTGGGGATCGGGTGTCGTGGACGGGATCAAGACCGAGCTGCAGCACGTCGTGACGCAGGTGCTGAAGACCATTGCGCTTTCCAATTTTCATACAGACACGGACGACAGAGAGATCTTTGCCTTCACGGATGTGTCATTTGAGTATGCCTCAAGAGTATTGTGGAATATCCCGTCCCTTTCAGTTAAGGTTCAATCTGCAGAAAGGCATACGATCCTCGTGGCAAGTTTCAAACAGTTCCTCTTGGGGAGTGGGCAGACGTTCATTTCCGCGTATACGGAGGTGTTCAAAAATCAGTCCCAGCCTCTGCAGTCCATGCTGCAGTCGTACTTGGCAGGGAACGACCTCGTGCTTCACGTAGGCGGTGGTAATCGCGACACCGAGTGCTACTCGTTGCAAGTGCTGGATTTCGTCGACGTCAAGGTAGACGTTCCTGCCAAGATCGACAACAAGCCAGCGTTGCTCCGTGAGTACTCTATCAGCCCGTCACTCAAAGAGCTTGATTCGAAGACACACAAGTGTTTGCTGGAGCTGAAAGTGTCGATAAAGATCAACAATCCGCTCCCCATCCACTTCGACCTCTACGGGATCGAGCTCGACTTATTGTACGAGAAGGACACGTCAAAAGGCAGCTCCAGTCCAAAATTCCTCCTCCACGTCGAGGATACCAAGCACATATCGTGGCTGTCGCACGAGGAGAACAGCATCGTGCTGGTTACAAGTGTGCACGGCTTCGACACTTGCTTGGAGGTGGTTGGGTTTTACCTGCACGACCAGTTGGCGTTCGACATACAGCACGGCCACATTTCCATGGGTGCCGGCAGCGGAAACTTCAGCATCCCATTCTCAGTCAGGGGCATCCACATCCACCCAGGCCAGTCAACCAACGGCAGCACCTTGTCGCAGACATCATTTGGGTGAGCGAGCTGCATGTTGAAGTGGTGTCTGACTATACGCAACTTAACGTCCTTAGCGCAACATACTCTATTCTGGTGGCTAAGCCCAGCCATCATTTCTGATCAAAGCGCGTCTTTACTCCAAGCGGAAGTATGGGTGCTTCATTCTCACGTTGCCTGTGTCTAGCTGTGGGCGTGGTGTACCCTGCGTACGCGAGCTTCAAGGCGCTAGAGCGTCCCGAGAGCGGCCACAATGAGAAGCAGTGGCTCACTTACTGGGTCGTCTACGGCGCCTCGACGTCCGTGGAGACAGTGGTGTCGCCGCTCACGTGCCTCGTGCCTGGATACAACATCACCAAGACGCTCTTCCTCATCTGGATGATGGCGCCGCAGACGAAGGTGCGTGTGTGTCTACAGTAGGAGCATGCCAGCAATGTATTGACAATGCAATGCTTTGATAGGGAGCGGCCATCGTATACGACAAGCTGCTGTGTCCCTTCCTCAAAGAGAAGGAGCCGTACGTGGATCGCAAGCTACAGGAGGTGCAAAAAGCGGCTGAGGGCGCGCTGTCCTCCTTCATCCGAGCATGGGGACAGACCATTGCTGACCAGGTCGCGGCGATCCAGAAGAGCGACGAGTTCAAGCAGATCTGCCTGGCGATCAAGGCGCTGGCATCGCCTGACTCGCCTAAGAAGAGGAGGAAGAGAAGTACCGGCAGTAAGGCCAAGCAGTCAGCGAGTGAAGAGTAAATGAAATAATACATGATGTGTGTGCATGAGTATGCTATTATGCATTGGCGAGCTTCAGGCACCCGCCAGATGAGGGACAAGCCCTCGAGCCAACAGATCGGCATCATTTGCTGCCATCCTCCTTCCACAACTACCTATCCTCCTCCTCTGTCACTCACGTGAGGCAATTGACTCGCGTACAGATTAATAGTGGTGCACGTACTTGAAGTCCTCGCGTGAGTTCACCTTGTCAATGTACGAGTGTGCCTTGAAGTGCTCGGCCTGGATCAGTTCCGCCAGCATGGGCGCCACTGACAGACGCTTGAGCTTGTCGGTGTGGAAGGCCTTTGGGTCCGCCGGGATCGTGTCCATGACGACCACCTGCGATACGTTCGAATCCTCGATCAATCGTTCGGCGTCACCGTTGAGCAGCGGGTGCGAGGCGAAACAGTACACCTTCCGGGCGCCCTTACTGAGAGCAAGGTTCGTAAGCTTGGACAGCGTCTCGCTCGTGTCAATCAGGTCGTCCACGACAATCACGTCGGCGCCCTTGACGTCACCTACAATGTCGGCCTGGGACTGCTCGCCAGACTCCTTCTTGCCCGTACCGTGGAAGAACACGGCGAACTGCGCAGGCGAATCCGGCAGCCACTTGTTCAATCCCGTCTGGAAGATACGTGCGCGACGCAAGCACTCCGGGTTGGGCGCCATCACCACCAGTGGACGGCGAAGGTACACTTGCGTAGCGAAGTATTCCACTCCGGCCATGATGGTCTCAATGGTTTCCACCGGGATGTCCGAGCTGAAGAAGCAGGCTTCGTGGCCTTCCACACGCATCTGCATGTCCACCGCAATCACACGATCCACGCCCATAACCTCCAGCATCTTGGCGATATCAGCAGCAGGGCTTTGAATGAACTTGGAGTTCAGACTGGTCGCCGCCGGGTTGGCACGACGGTGGTGCTTGTACGCGTAGTACCTGTGCAGTCAGTCACAAAGCAGAACTTTAGTTCTCTGTCTAAAGCTTTCACTGTAGCGTCATAAGACTTTGGTCACTTACGGCAACACGACGGTCACCTTCTTGGCGCTGGCACGACGCATGGTGCTGACCATGAGCAGCAACTCGATAATGTTGTCGTTCACAGGACTTGCCAGACTCTGCACCAGGTAAACATCCTTGCCACGCACACTCTCGCCCACCTGAACCTGCACCTCTCCGTCGGCGAAGCGGCCCAGCTTGATTTTGCCCACGCGCGTTCCCAGACGCCGTGCGATGTCGTCGGCCAGCTCGAAGTGCGACGAACCCGAGAAGATCTTAAGCTCATGGCAGCCAGGGATGAACATGCCTGCGTGCGTGCACGGGTGCTTGTCTGACGGGAAGAAAGGCGAGAACGGGTCCACGCGCTTGCGGTCGTGAGGCACGCCGAACTCCAGGTCACGCAGGTCGCGCTTGTCCTCGGCGCGGGCCACACTCGAGTGCGTCATGCCCAGCGTCGCACCACCCAGGAACACGGCCAGGGCTGGGGTCAGTCGCACAGCGGCAGAGCGGAAGGCGAACACCATGCTGTGTATTGGTTGGGGTCGGGTCTCGACGCCAAAAGAGGCTCTAGCTCGCTACAACGCGACTGAGTGGATGAATGGCCGGGTGGGAACGAGCCAACGTCAGTAGATAGAGGGAACTGACGCAAAAACCTCTGATATCGAACATGTAAAGATAAAAACGTGTGATAATCTGTAAGCGAGCAACCTCCCGATAATAACACGGCTACACTGTAGAATTGCTACAGTGTCAAAGCAATCTGAAGCGTGTGGCAATGAGAATCTCATTGTCTTGCTTTCCATGCTGGTTATTATCTATAGGCCAGCTAGATTGCAGACGCATTGAAATTTACAGCGTTTGGTAGCTTAACCCCTCATTTCTTAACCGATCGATTTACTCATCCTTCTTGTGCAGACTCTGCTCCAGAAGTTCGGCGAGGATCTCGTTCAAGCCACTGAGAATCGTACGGCCGTCCTCCACAAGACCAGCAGCCACCGTCGCGTTGGTGTAGATCTGTTGCGTCAATAAGAGGTACATTACCGAGATTAGTTTTGTGGGTACTTCACATTGAATAATAAGGCATGTAGCAATTGACAGCAATACGAACCTGACGGGCCACCTTCTTGGCGAGCGCGTTGTTGACTTCCCGCAGCGCGTTAAGGTCCACGATGATGCTGTGGTTCGGATTGATTTCCATCACGTTCTTGGAAAGGCCGCTCATGTCCTGGCCCGCGCGGTCGTTCACCATTTGCATCATCCTGTTAACACCAGGACAACGCAAAATATCAGTACATGCTACCAAACTCTTGCACAGTGCAGCAAACGTACTTGCGAATTGAGGCCGACTCGTGGTCTACAATGATAGCGGGCGAGTCAGTCAAGCGGGACGTGAACTACATAAACACAAAATCAATCAGTATTCGTTCAGATTGGCCACGATATCGCACCAGAGCATATCGTTACCGTACCTTGACTTCCTTGACGTTGTCCTCAAGCGTCAGATTCAACCAAGCACCGAAAAGGTCCTGCTCGTCCTTCGACAGCTTCTTTTCCGACGCATTGTCGTCGTTGTCGACGTTCACCTTAGCATGCTCCGCGGAGATCACCTTGCGGCCGTTGAACTCGGCAACGTTCGTCATCACGAAGTCATCGATGGGACTGTAGACGAACAGCACCTCCTTGTTCATTTTCCTACCACGAAGAAAAGTACAAGTTAGTCAAATGATATCATCAAGAACAGGGCAAGCTAAAGTCTGCGAGACGAAGCACACTTACTTGAAGGCCTCAAAGTACGGTGACGACTCGGCGATAGCCCGGGTTGGCGCGCACAGATAGTAAATCTCATTCTGGTCCGGCGGGCAGCGCGACACGTACTCGTCAAGAGTCGTCAGCTTGCCCTCATCCACCTGGCTAGATTCGTAGCGCAAAAGCTTCGCGAGAGCGTCCTTGTTGGCGAAGTCCGTGCAGATGCCCTCTTTAATGAACTGGCCGAACTCCTTGAAGAACTTCTCGAACTTCTCCGGCTCCTTCGTGGACTGGTATAGCGAACAATGTTAGTCATACAAAGAATTGATAATCCACAACAAGCAGCGCATATTCATCATACCTCACGCTCCAGGAAGCGAACAATCCTTCTCGTCAGAACATCCCGGATCTTGAGAATCAGACGGCTGTCCTGCATCTTTTCCCGCGAAAGACTGAGCGGCAGGTCTTCACTGTCAACGACACCGCGCACGAAGCGCATCCAGTCCGGGAGAATGTCGGCCGAGTTACGCTCAATCAAAACCTTGCGTGAGTAGAGGCTGACACCCGGCTCCAAACGCGCGTAGCCAAACTTCTCGGTGTGCGAAGATCCGATGAAGAAGAGAGTTTTCAGCTCAATAGGGGCATCCGCCTTGAAGATAAGGCGGTACGCGGGCTCGTCAAACGCGTTAGCGATAAACTTGTAAAACTCGGTGTACTCCTCGTCCGTGACTTCGCTCTCGCTCTTGGTCCAAAGGGCCTGCACCGTGTTCACAGTGTCGCCATCCAGAACAATTGGAAACGACACGAAATTGGAGTATCGGCGAATGATTGACTCCACCTTGGCCTTGGTGCCGAACTCCTTGCAAGAGTCTTTCAGGTGAATCACGATCTTGCTACCGCGCGTCACGTCATTCGCCTCGGCAACCTCGTACGATCCGCTGCCATCCGAGCGCCACAGGTGGCTCTGACGACCAGAGACCGCCGACTGCGAGAAGACCTCCACCTTGTCGGCGACCATGAAAGCGGAGTAGAAGCCCACACCGAACTTACCGATGATGCCGCTGAGCGCATCGCCCGACTCACCGGGCGAGCTCTCCTTCAGCTGCTCCAGGAACGCCTTCGAGCCCGAGCGCGCGATCGTACCCAGGTTCTCAACAAGCTCGTCCTTGGACATACCCACACCAGTATCGGCGATGGTCAGCGTACCGGCCTTCTCGTCCGTGGTGATGACGATCTTGGGCTCCAGCTCGGCGTCCTGGATGGACGCTCCAGTCGACTGCAGGTGGCGCAGCTTCTCGAGCGCATCGGAGGCGTTGGAGATAAGCTCACGGATAAATACTTCCTTGTCCGTGTAGATGGAGTGCGTCACGATGTCAAGGAGCTGACGAGTCTCAGCCTGGAATTCGTGGCGGTCCGCTGTGGCAACGAAACAATGTAAGTCAGCAGATACGTTGTATATGGAATTGCAATCGTGGTAACTATTGCGCCACAACTAGGTACAACGCGCTACGCACCTTTGTCATCCGCGGCGCTAGTGCTGAAGCAGGCACTGAGCTGCTGAACGGACGGTGCAAGCTTGGCGCCGCGCTGCACCAGATGCAAGCTGGGAGATGCTACACGCAGGAACGAGGAGCGCTGTACAGAGCGGCGCCCACTGGACGCAGCGGAGGCGCCCGCGCGGCGAGCAACGCGTTGCACAGCGGATCGCATCATCATGTCGGAAGGTCTTGGTTTCCAGCCACAAACGTTGTCAAATGGGTTGACAGGCAGGATACATGTACAGTAGAATATGTGCGACACACCAGGTGGGACCATGAGATGTATTCCCACCACAGTGACGGGATTCATTGCTGCTGCCACCAGCCGGTATCGCTACCGACTTGTTCAGTACATGTTCTACTGCTACCGACTGGACAGCGTTGCCGTTGTCGTTGTCGTTGTCGAGTGCAACATGACAGTCACTTCAACTGACCCGCTTGACGCGCAATGTTAAACCGCCAAGCACCACCGCCGGTAACGCTATTATACATGTAACTGCCAGCCTTCCTGCCCACCACCAAAAGGTGGGGCTGAGCGAGGCCAACATCGTCGTGCGACAGCTTCACATCTGGGCTCTTCGCAGCATACCCAACAAAAGGATCGGACCTCAACCACACGCTCTTAGCTAAAGGGCCCAGGCTGGGCCTCAGCGTCCAATTGCGTAGTTAAGGTGTGGCTTGGATAAAAAGCAATCCTCGAGCTGGTCATTGCTGTCCAGCTCCACCCAACACGACCCGATTGCTTGCTCGGGCTGACGAGCGCGGCAAACGAGAGGCAACTTGTCCGACCAAACCGCGGGCCCGTCGGAAGCCGCGTTTCTTTTTCGATGGTACTGGCGCAACTCAAGCCAGGTAGGATTAAGGGAGGGGTGAAAGTTGTCTTCTCGACTGTAAATATACCACTAAGAAGATCGCAATGTCGTGCCATCCGTCTCTCGGCGTCAACATACCTTGCCAAATGCATACGTTATCGCAGGCTTTTAGGTCTTAAGTTGCTCAAATTGCCCTGTTTTTCATTCACGTTGTCGCATGGGATAAAAAACGGTTTCTGCTTGGGAGTCAAAGGTCTCATTTCTCGATTCCATCCTGCACATCACGATGTGGAGCCGTCTTGTCGCCAACTCCGCACGCCTCAGCGCCGCGCGCTCGTCCCTCTTGCTGAGCCAGCAGGGTCGCTTCATGAGCACTCGCCGCGTGCCGTCCGAGGAGACGCTCTCGGCGCTCAAGGCGCTGCTGGGTGACCGCCTCTCGACCGCCATGTCCGTTCTGGAGGTGCGCACACTGACGTCATTGTCCTCTACACTAGTTGCAGTCTCCATCTAACGCGTCTCTCGTGATCTTTACAGCAACACGGAACGGATGAATCCTACCACGCTGTCGCTCCGCCTGACGCTGTCGCCTACGTGCAGTCCACAGAGGAGGTATCCGAAGTCGTCAAGATCTGCGCGGCTGCCGGCACGCCCGTAATCCCCTTCGGCGCCGGATCTTCGCTTGAGGGTCACATCTCCGCCACCGAGGGCGGTGTATCCATCGACCTTACGGGCATGAACAACATCTTGAGCGTCGAGCCAGAGAACATGAGCTGCAAGGTGCAGGCTGGTGTCACGCGCGAGCAGCTCAACGTGGACCTGCGCGCTACGGGCCTCATGTTCACCGTAGACCCGGGTGCCAACGCCACACTCGGTGGCATGATCTCTACCAACGCCTCGGGCACCACCACGGTGCGTTATGGCAACATGAAGACCAACGTCATGTCGCTGACGGCCGTCATGCCCGACGGACGCATCATCAAGACGGGATCTAAGACACGCAAGTCCTCGGCTGGATACGATCTCACCCGTCTACTGATTGGCTCGGAAGGTACGCTCGGTATCGTCACGGAGGCTGAGCTGCGTTTGTTCGGAATCCCTGAGGCCGAAAAGACGATGATCTGCCAGTTCGACTCGATCCAGAACGCTGTCGACACGTGCGCCACGGTCATGCAGATGGGCATCCCTGTGGCCCGCATGGAGCTGATGGATGAGAACGCCGTGGAGGCCATCAACAAGTACTCGAAGCTTCAGACTCCTGTGCGGCCGTCACTGCTCATTGAGCACCACGGTTCGCCCGGTGAGGTTGAGGAGCAGAGCTCCGTTGTGGTGGAGATCGCCAACGACTTCGAGGCCAAGGATATTGAGTTGGCCACAAGTGCTGAGGAGCGCAAGAAGCTTTGGAGCGGCCGCCACGCTGCATGGTACGCTACCATGAGCCAGATGCCGGGCAGCCGTGGTCTGTCAACGGATGTTGCCGTCCCGTTCTCCCGTCTGACGGACGTCATTGTTGAGACGCAAGCTGATCTGAAGGAGTCTGGCCTGTTCGGTACTATTGTCGGACATGTCGGCGACGGCAACTTCCACGTGATGCTGCCGTTCTATCAGGACAACGCCAAGCTCATGCAAAAGGTGCGCGACTTCTCTGACCGTCTTGTGAACCGCGCTATTGAATACGAAGGCACGTGCACGGGTGAGCACGGTATCGGCAACGGCAAGATGGGCTATCTGTCGAAGGAACACGGCGACAGCGTCGAGGTGATGCACACGATTAAGAAGGCGCTGGACCCCAAGAACATCATGAACCCAGGCAAGATTTTCTACGGCGACGCGAAGCACTAGAGCTCTACAGTACAAACTAAAACTACATTAAACGTAGTGATTATCACCAACTTGGTCTCCTAGCATGCTACTAAAGTTACGTAGTACTACAGTACATGTAGTAGTAAGATACATGTTGCAAAGCTCAAGATGTGAGGGCAGCACTCCACATTGGAGTCCACGACCTCTTCGTTCGCAGCTTTCGTTGACAACACCCGGCTCAGCGTGTCGCGTTTGCGCAAAGCGCTTTCATCGCATCACACACCGGAAAAGGGACTTCAACCACGCCACATCAATTTCCGAATCGCGCTGTATCCACATGTGGCGTCATCTCGTAGCTGCTCCTGCGTCAAGATCTTCGCTAGCTACGCTGCATTGGGGTGGACTATGCAGACGTCAGCTGAGCACACGTCGCACGACTCCGCCAGAGACCATTTCAGCGTTGAGGGATCTGGTGGGAGATCGTCTTTCAACCTCTCGCTCCGTTCTTGAGGTACCGCTAAGCGGTTTTTGCTCACCTCTATCCATTGTGTTTTTGAAAGTGTTGGTATTTTCGAGCTGCAGCAACACGGAACGGACGAGTCCTATCATGATGCCACGCCTCCTGATGCCGTCGCGTTCGTACAATCCACGCAAGAGGTGGCGGAGGTGATCAAGATTTGTGCAGCGACCCGCACACCGATCATACCTTTTGGTGCTGGCACGTCGATCGAGGGGCACATCTCGGCTATTGCTGGTGGCGTCTCTGTCAATTTGTCGGGGATGAATGGAATTTTCAAGGTGCGATGGAATCTGTGGAAATGTAAAAGTTAGTTAGGGTGCTCACATGTTTGCAAATGGAATTGTCTTACAGCTCGATCGGGAGAACATGAGTGTCAAAGTGGAAGCAGGTGTCACTCGAGAGCAACTCAACACTGATCTACGTGCTACAGGTCTCATGTTTCCAGTCGATCCTGGAGCCAATGCTACCATCGGTGGAATGGTTGCCACCAACGCATCTGGAACGACAACAGTTAAGTAAGTGTTCCCAACCAAGCGAGGAAAAGCGTGCAAGTCATGAAGCGTTTTCACTACACATGCAGGTACGGCAACATGAAGACAAATGTGCTGTCTTTGACTGCAGTCATGGCTGACGGGCGTATCATTAAGACTGGTTCGAAGTATGTTTCTGGGTTCTGCCGCGTATTATGTGTATTCTCAACGTGCACTGACAATATATACTGTATTCGTTTTTCGGTCTTGTTGTACGCAGGGCACCGAAATCTTCAGCTGGATATGATCTCACGCGACTCCTAATCGGTGCTGAAGGCACCTTGGCAATTGTGACCGAGGTACGACCCATTGTGCTTACTTCACGAAGCTAACCATCACTAACTTGCGATCGTAGGTGGAACTTCGACTAAGTGGTGTCCCCGAAGCTGAGAAAGCAATGATTTGTTCGTTTGACAAGATGAAGGATGCTATCGATACGTGCACTACTGTGATGCAAATGGGAATTCCCGTGGCTCGAATGGAGATGATGGACGAGAATGTCGTGGACGCGGTGAATAAATACTCAAACCTGGACAACCCGCTTCGGCCTACGCTAATCATCGAGCACCACGGTTCTGCGGATGAACTGGAGCAGCAGAGCAGTATCGTACAGGAGATCGTGCGGAATTTCGGCGCTATGGATATCGAGGTGGCCACAACCGCTGAAGATCGGAAACGACTATGGAGCGCCAGACATTCCGTGTGGCACGCAGTTCTGGTACGTCTGAAAATGGCAATGAGTGAAGGTTTTAAGCGGTCAAGTTAACGTTTACCTGCTGCTATTGACACAGAGCCAAGTTCCAGGGAGCCGTGGATTCTCTGCGGACGTGGCAGTACCGTTCTCAAAGCTTGCCGGCGCTGTCGTTGAGACCCAGCAAGACTTGAAGGACTCCGACCTTATTGGGACGATTGTTGGGTAAGTTTGCATGGATCCTCAGTGTTATCGACTTGGTATTTATGCTCATGTTGTTGGAACTGCTTCATTCAGACACGTTGGCGACGGCAACTTTCACGTCCTCATTCCGTTTACCGACGACAACAAGGAGCATCTGGGCAGAATGAAAGCGTTCTCGCATCGCTTGGTGAAGCGAGCGCTAGCATGCGGCGGCACTTGCACGGGGGAGCACGGTATTGGAATCGGCAAAATGGACTACTTGCCAATGGAGCACGGGGACGCCGTCGACTTCATGCACACCATCAAAACGGCCCTGGACCCACTAGACATCATGAACCCCGGCAAAATTTTCTACGGGAAGACTAGGAAGAAGTCCTAATTTTGAGCCTGAAAGCAACCTTAACACCTCGAATCAATAACACTAACATGAGAGCTTCTGCATAGCAGTTGAAGTTGCACTCGTACACACATCAAACATACCGATTTTGGCCACGTACTTTTGTCTGGTATAAGTTCCCTTCGCTCATCACCATTTCAGCACTGGGTTGTCATTCCTGAAGCTGCTGGTCGCAATGTGGCGCCAACTGGTCTCCGCTCCTGCACGCCGCCCTCTTCATGCGTCGGCTGCCACGATTCGGTCTCTGAGTACGCGCCGAACCGCGTCCGCCGAGACCATTTCGGCGTTAAAGGAGCTCTTGGGAGATCGCTTGTCCACCTCTCGTTCAGTACTCGAGGTGAGCTCAAGCCGTTCTCCCCTTTGTAAGAAGAAGGCTATGGGAATTAACACACATGTTCGATGCTTGTGGAATTTAGCAACACGGCACGGACGAGTCGTATCACAAGGTCTCTCCACCCGATGCTGTCGCATTCGTGGAGTCAACCGAAGAGGTTTCGGAGGTGATCAAGATCTGCGCCGCTGCTGGCACTCCTGTCATCCCTTTTGGCGCTGGATCGTCGCTTGAGGGTCACATTTCCGCTACGTATGGCGGTGTCTCCATTGACCTGACAGGAATGAATGAGATCCTCAAGGTAGGGTGACAACAGCTCATGGAGTTCTCCAGTGCTAACAGGGAGATTGTGTTGTATAGGTGGAACCGGAGAACATGAGCTGTCGAGTGCAGGCTGGTGTCACGAGAGAACTGCTGAACACAGATTTGCGAGCAACGGGTTTATTTTTCCCTGTGGACCCAGGTGCCAACGCCAGTATCGGAGGCATGATCAATACGAACGCGTCGGGCACTACTACCGTTCGGTACGAGCTGTGCTGGTTTGCGGGTGTTGTAGCAATTGCTAATGTTTCGGTTGTAGCTATGGCAACATGAAGACGAATGTAATGGCCCTCACTGCTGTCATGGCTGACGGAAAGGTCATTAAGACTGGCTCCAAGACGCGGAAATCCTCGGCGGGGTATGATCTGACGCGCTTGATCATCGGCTCTGAGGGTACTCTTGCTGTTGTTACTGAGGTAAGTGTGGCAAGATTAATCAAGACTGGTACTTCGAAGTACTATTCTAACACCTACGCGATTTCCAGGCTGAACTTCGACTTTTCGGCAACCCCGAGGCGGAAAAGACGATGATCTGCTCGTTCAACACGATGAAAGACGCGGTGGACACGTGCGCAGCAGTCATGCAAATGGGTATTCCAGTCGCGCGCATGGAGCTGATGGACGAGAACGCTGTAGAGGTGATCAACAAGTACTCCAAGCTGGACAATCCAGTTCGCCCATCCTTGATCATCGAGCACCACGGATCTCCTGGTGAGGTGAAGGAGCAGAGTGCTATCGTGGTGGAGATCGCCAACGACTACGAAGCAAAGGACATCGAGTTGGCGACGAGTGCTGAGGAGCGCAAGAAGTTATGGAATGGACGCCACTCTGCTTGGTGGGCTACGCTGGTACGTTGATACTCGTCGAACGCGTACATTTGAGGAAAATATTAACTCTCGAACACTGTTTAGAGTCAAATGCCAGGAAGTCGTGGGCTTGTTACCGACGTTGCGGTGCCGCCGTCAAAATTGGCGGACGTCATTGTGGAGACGCAAGCTGATCTCAAAGAGACCGAACTCTTTGGAGCGATCGTCGGCCACATTGGTGACGGCAACTTTCACGTGATGATTCCATTCTATCAGGACAAACCGGAGCTCATGACCAAGATCAAGGGCTTCTCGAACCGCCTGGTGGAGCGTGCGCTGGCGTACGATGGAACCTGCACGGGCGAGCACGGCATCGGTCTCGGAAAAATGAACTACCTGTCGGTGGAGCACCGTGACAGCGTGGACGTGATGCACACCATCAAGAAGGCGCTAGACCCGAAGGACATCATGAACCCAGGCAAGATGTTTTACGGCAAAGCTCAGAACTAAAAGGTTCCGGAGATCAACTTGGACTAAAATTGACTATTTTCTGCGCATTTTCAGATTTTAATTTCGAAAAAGCGATGATCAAAATTTGACACTTTTTTACTTTCTAGGTACTGGATATTTAAAAAAATAGTACATCTAGCGGTCTAAAAACAGAAGGATCTAAAAATAGTGATCGATTACTATTTTGCTTACATGTTAGTAAAAATACGTCTCACAGATAGGAGTACCTATTATTTTGGTAGATACACAAATCGGACGAGATGCCAGCGATGGAAGTGGGGACGCCGGTCGCCTCCTCCCGCGTGCACACAGAGCTGCCGGGGCATGTGAAGGAGCTGCTGGGAGTTTCTTCACGTCTGAGTGTTTCACTGGAGATTAAGATCCTGAGCGCGCTGGTGGTGCTGTTCCTCTTCCTGCTGTTCCTCATCATGGTGCTCTGGGACTGCTACGGCAAGGAGATCGGGGAGCTCTACACGTCGCCCATGGGCACCACCGCCCAGGGACAAAACTCCGGCGGTGCGTCACTAGTCTCGCTCTTCGCTACTCCTTTACTTTGTGGTCTCTCACCTTTTTGTCGCTACAGACGTCAAGGTGCACGACGTCGCGGACGAGTTCTCCATCTACCAGAAGCTGCCCACCTTCTTCTACGAGTACATGCCCAGACGGAAGAAACGAGACTAAAACCCAAAGGATATGCAATTAATTCTAAGAAAACTTGCTGGTGGAGCTGGACTCAGTGGCAGTGACGGCTGTGTCTGCGTTGGCGTTCTCGTCTTGGACCGTCTCGCCTGACGCCACCTTAGTGTACTGGGGCAGTCCTGCTGTAGCCTCGACCGGCAGCGAGTAGATGTAGACGCCAAAGCCCACGAAACACACAGCAGCTACCGTGTACAACGTAATCGGTTGACCAAAGAATACAACACTGAGCAGGGGCAGGAAGACCAGCTCCAATGCACTAGCGATTGCCTTGCGAATCGAATCCAGCTGCTTGAGGAAGAGACTTGTGACCACGCCAATGACCGACATGATGAGCACCATTGGCAGCACGTAGGGCGAGAATAGCAAGATGAAGTTGGCAGTCGTGAGGGCTTCCTGAGCTGTCTGGCCAGTGAGTCCCAACGCCAGTATCCCCATTGTGCACACGATGGAGTCAATGTACATGAAGACATTCTGCAAGTTCACAGGGATCGACGCTTGCTTCTTGAGCAGAACTTCGTTGTAGACACCAGCAAAAGTACTGCTGAGCATCTGCACAATCAGCAGTCCATAGGCCATGAGCGTGGGGGCGTTGCCATGGACACCCGACTTGGTAGAACCGGGTTCCTGCGAGCCCAGTGTCTTGATAGCACACCCCACTGTCGTCACCGCCAGCGAGACCCACTGGTTCCGGTTGAGTCTCTTAGAGAACATCATCTGGTGCAGGACGCCCGTGACCACGAGCCGGAACTGCAGCAGCAGGAAGTACGTAGAGGCGTCGAAGGCCCGCAGGTTGATGTAGGACAGCACGTCGTAGACCACGTAAAGCCCCGACGGGATAAAGTAGAGCAGCAACAGGTGACGATGCTCGAGCGCCTGCGTCATCATGAAGCGGAGACGCGTGGATAGCGGCTCCGTCGCTTGAGTGTCCGATGTCACGTACATGTAGCTGGCCAGCAGCAGCTTGAGCAGCGACTGTAGCACCACGGCGCAGGCTGAGTTGAAGCGCACGCTCTGGCGCTTGGCCAGCTCGTTCATCAACCCGTAGCTCACCCAGAGCCCCATGTACGTGACGAAGATGCCCCGTTGGGCCTTGGTCTCCAGTCCGAGCGGCGCTGGCATCGTTGCAATCGATTGTGGCAAGGGGGAACTGGGGTTTCCAAAACAGCAAGACACCAGATACTGGACAGTACCGGTATTCTACACTGCAATGACCGTTACAAATGGCAGGATCATTTGGAAAGTGGGTACACACGCGAGATGTGCAAGTGGCAATGATCGTCATCGGAGTTTTTGTAGTACCAATTCAATTGATGCCTTATTCCAGCATTTTGACGATGCTAGAGGAGGTGGCGAGCTCTGCGGGCGTCTTGCCAGCTTTGTTGCGCATCATTGGGGTGGCGCCCGCATCCAGCAGCGCTTTGACGATGGAGTTGAAGCCACCGCGAGCTGCGAGGTGGAGCGCCGTGTTGCCCTCAACGTTGACATGATTGGGAGTCGCCTCGTTGTCTAGGAGCTTCTCGACGGCAGTGATATGGCCGGCTGACACGGCCTTCATGAGCGGAGACACTTCTTGGGCGGTGGTGACGTTGACCTTAGCACCGGCATTCAGAAGCAGCATGATCGGGTTCAAGATGCCGCGAGAGGCAGCAAAGTGCAGCGGCGTATTGCCAGCGTCGTCTTTCGGGTCGACACTCACGCCGAGTTGGATCAGGCGTTCGACAACGGGCAGTCGTGAATGGTTGACAGCATGGTGGAGAGCGCGAAGACCGCCGAAGCTTGTGACCTCAAGGTCGGCGCCGTTAGCCGCGAGATAGTCCATTACTTCTAGATAGCCGTTCCGAGCGGCCCAAATGAGCGGCGTGCATCCATACGGGTCTTTCGCGTTCACGTTCAGCGGTGCAAGCGCTTTGCCCTCGGCGTTCTCTTGGGGTTCCACTAGCGTCTTCAGAAGCTGCAGGTTCCCTACTGCAGCCATCTTGAAAGGGTTCGTGTCCACATCGGGGATCTCAAACTTTGGTGCTGGAGGCATGAACGCTTAGAGTACGTTGTCTACTTCCGGATTCAAAATGCTAATGTGTCGCTTCAAGCTACACCGAGCTTCAGCGCTCATAAAAATAGTGGCGGTTGTCCAGTACAATGGGTACTTACGCTCCGGCATCGTTGCTTGGTGGCTTCACATCTACTGGCAGCAAGCGTGTTGGGGCTCTTTGTATGGATGCCATTGCAACAAGAGAGCGCAGTGAGCGATGCGACTTCACTTGTATCGTCATCCTCATGCTTGTTCTGTGTTGAGCCCGCTTGAGTCGGTAAGCGTGAATTCGTGCGAAAATATCTTTGACCGCATCATCAAAGACATCGAACGCGTAGTGAGCTGGATTAATGGTGCACCGGCAACGATCCGACGTCATTTGGTTGGAACATACGTCGAACTCCCCATGACAGATTTGTAGCTCTTTCCAAGTGAAAGCCACTCGAAGAAACGCCTCGATGAATTGAGACAGCGTCAGCTCACGGGGTTCACTGCTGGTGGGGTTGCTGGAAGCAGTGGCGACGGTTGTAGTACTTGCGCCCTCGTGCCAGTCGATCGTCGCCATTGGAAGACAAGAAAGAAAAATGCGCACAGCTCGAACTTCGTCAACCCCAGCAGGACCTCGCCCAGATGCCTCACCGTCAGCGTTTGTGTTAATTGCTGCAGCAGTAGCGGCGCCTCTCGTTGTAATTAGGCCAATAGCTCGCAGTGTGGAGAGGAACTGCGTACATACGATTCCATGTCCTCGTTGACGTTGTTGAACCTTAGCTTTATCATTGACACCACCACTACGCGCGATGGCACCTGAACTGACCAGCTCCTCAAAAAAGTTGGCCAGATTCATCTTGTGCATCTCGATGATGGCATGAAGTTTTCGAGTGTCCTCACAACCATGGGCAACATGGGAATTCTGGACAATCGTTCCAATTGCTTCGGGCATGCGAAGAAAAATAGTTCGAAAGTGATCCACATCTTGAACTTGAGCAAATACGCCGAAGTGTTCGTGGACAAGCGTCTTCACAGCGTCAGACATTTCAACACCGTCGTTAGTGACCATTTTCAAACGGGTAGGATTTGACGAATGCGTACACAACATCCGTGCGACGTTAATGAGAAAGTTAATCAGGCCCTCCCGCTTTAGTGGGGTATCGGTCAAACCAAATCTCGCTGCATCGACGCATTGCACATTTAAGTCCTCCAGCAAACGAAATCGACTTGGTATTTCAAATAGCCCCTCTCCCAGAGCTGTCACCGTACCCGTTCCAGTTCGGCGTTCCGATGCAACAGCATAAGCTGCATTACCAGCATAGTAACGAAAGAACCAAAGCAACATGCGATATGCTTTTCTCAAGATCTCACGGATTCGATTTCGATCCACAGCGTCCCGCACAATCTTCTCTGCTTCGCTTAACTTCCAGTGAATCTCAAAAATTGCGTCGTAGTTGGCTCCAGATAAGAAACCCAACCCACTTAGCAGGTACTTACTTTGGCGATCGTGTGACTCTTTCTGAGGGTCTTCTTCAGAGGACTTGTTCCATCCAACGGAATAATTGCTTTCACTGTTTGTACTATCAGCGAGATCATTATCTTGCGTAGGGAATTTTTTCTCTGTAACTTCACTTTTAACGGCATCTTCACATTCTTCCGACTCGCTTTTCGCGAAAGAGAAGACCTGGCGAGAATGAAAGTCGTATAGATACTGCTGAAATTTCTTTCGTGCTGCTTTGCGAGGTGCAACACTCGGGATAATCACACCTTCAGACGGCTTGTTCGGTAGACAAGACATTTGGTCAAGCTGCACTTGCTTTTGCCCAGCATCTTTCACGGCAGCCAGGATAGGAAATGGTTCCAATAACCGAGTAAATCCACCGGTGATCAGTGCATCCTTGCGTTTGACAAACTTGTTCCGCATCACTGCCATCGAGGCCACACCTGATTGGGATCGGGACCTGCTTTGCCGAGCCGCATCTGAGCTCGCTTCCGAACCAACCCCAGAACTTTTAGGAGCGAATTGAATCACCCTGGATTGGTTCGAATCACGACGAGAATCAAACCGCACCTTCAGTGGGCTATTAAGTTTCAGACTGGCGTGAGGGAGCCGAACAGGTTTACTTGTCTTTCGCCAAACTTCATACGATGCTTCTTCGCGGTCCAGTATTTCGCGAATCTTACGGCTTGATGGTGCCGGCGTTTGCACATATGGATTCGCCACAAAGCTTGGTTCCATCGCTGCAGTTACCGTGATAATTGCGCAGTGCGAATACCCCATTTTGTATGTGTCGTTGCCTAAAATTAGGTGTAACATGTTTTGACTTTGCTGTTGCCCCCTAACGTCAGCACCAACGTGTTGCCCAGACTGCGAAGCGAGCACTTACTGATGAAGTCAAGCATGTCCCTCATGTCTTGAAGAAACTTGGGACCTTCTGCAAATGGCGAGGTGGAAATTCGCGGTAGCAGCTCGCCATCGTCTAAATCTAACATGTAGGGACACACCTCTGGAGAAAGTAGAGTGCCCCCCCCATATGGCCCCACCGTAATCTCAAGCGGTTTATCCTTCTCTACACAGCACAACAATGTATGAAGCGGATGTGGCGACACTCCAGCGAATCTCATGGGGACTAAAGGCAGTCTGGCATCAGGTTCGAACTCTACGCGCCGAAAGGTGTCTTCTGCAGGGAAGTAGCCGATCCCTCTTGCACGAGGCATCATTACTCCATCGTCGGTCTCCGTGGTGTTCCACCTGCTCGTCACAAATTGCTGCACGTCATACACCTTCTCACTGCTCATAAGTGCGTGTAAAATGTCCCTTGAGATCGGGCGAGCAATTGCCTGTTCGTCGTCGTATCCTCCAGCAACAGCCACTTTAGTCGGCGTAGACTTCACTAAACTTTCCCATTTCTGCAAGAAGAACGCCATTTGTTTTATTGCATCCAAGTGAGCCACTGCAACGATGTCGCCGCTAATTAGCACCACGATAGAGCAAGTGGTTGCATCATCTGAAGCCACTAGATCCACGCCGTGCACCCTCGGTGCCACAAACGCCATCTCCTCCGCCAAAACGTGAACACTCGCCAGTCCACTCTCACGCGTTACCACCATGACCGGGTCATCTAGTAGCACTTGTCGACGCCCCGCCAACTCCTGGTTGGCACTCAGCACCTCCATAGCCGTTGCTGCGTCCGCCACATCTTCGTACCCAAGCAGCACCATCGGGATCAAATTTATATTTGTAAGGACTAAATCTATCGAAGCAAAAGTCCAATAGTGAAATCAAGTAAAATAAGGGCCTTCAAAATATCTATTAGGACTAAATCTATAGAAGCAAGATCGAATAGTGAAACCAAGTGAAAATAGGAGAGACTGTTTAAATCTGTAAGATCCTAGAACGAGCATGAGCGAGACACCGGAGCGTCCTACGCAGCGTCGCGGCGGACGCGTGCGCGGAGCCGAGGGCTACCACAAGGAGGACGTCTCGGCGTTGCTTAAGTGCGTGAGGACCGTAGTACCCACGACCCCCGAGGACTGGGACCATGTACTGGACCAATACCGCCGGACGCACGCGACCCCAAACACGCGCTCCCAACGTGACGCCAACTCGCTTAAGGTCAAGTTCAAGCAGTTGGCGCGGAACTACAAACCCGGCGTGGAAGGCCGTCCGGATGTGGAGGAAGCTGGGGAAATTATGGACCTCATTGAGGCCAAGATGACGGACGGTAATTGGGTCCAGCGCCGAGGAGGCAGGGCGAGAGGCGCCGAGGGCTTCTCATCCGCAGACTCCCAGACCATTCTGAGCATTGTGCGACGTTTTCTGCCAGTGCAAATGTCCGATTGGGAACAGGTTGCAGAGGAATACTGCAGGGAGTATGCAGTGCCCAATGAGAGAATCACCAGAGACGGAATCTCGCTCAAAAACAAGTTCCGCAACTGGCTCAAGGACGACACGGACAATATGCCTCGATCGGAAGTGATTGAGGCTGTAGCTGTTCAGGCAGAGATTTTTGGCAAGGTAAAAGAAGAGGCGAAAAAACTAGCATCGTTGGAACATGAGAAGAAGGAGACAATAGTGGACAGTAGTGCTGAAGACGTGAAAGAACAAAGTGGGGGTGAGACCAAGGTCAATATTACTGAAATGGTGAATGAACACGAGAAGAGTGCCACGAGCAGTGAAGCTGAAGACAAGATTCCCATTCGACGTGGTGGAAGAACGCTCGGATCAGAAGGATACACGAAAGCGGATACAAGAGCACTGCTTGCATGTGTCAGACAAGTTTTGCCGTCGGGACCAACTAGTTGGCAGCATGTGCTACAATTGTACCGCGTGAATCATGCTATTCCGAACGAACGCTTCCAGAGAAATCATACAGGGATCAAGATCAAGTTTAAACAGCTTGTTAACTGGAAACACGATCCTACCGGTAGGAAGCAGGTGCCCGATGAAGTGCTCGAAGCCCGTGCCATCCAGCGAGAGATTGACCTACACGGAGGTCAAGGGAAGCACCCACACTCTGAAAGCGGATCCAACCCGCACACACCTGAAGGAAAAACTCAGGATGGCCGTGAAGAGCACTCTCTTCTTTTACCACACACCGAGGTACGAAACAACGAAAACGTTGAGCGGCAAAACGTTGTTGCTGATGCTGCGGTATGGTCAATGAGCTCTCAAGTATCCGTTGATGGGCCGGTGGTAAAGCGCCAGAAGCAAGATCTCGGGATGGGTGTGCAACAAGATGCTGATAGCGAGTCAGTGCGCCATGAAATTGCCAGTCGAGAGCTCGAGCTCTTGCGGCAGCGCGAGCAACGAGAAGCTGAGCAGGCAGCGTGGGAAAAAGAGCGGACCTTGCGTGAGAAACAGCGAATGGATATGGAAGCCTGGACGTTTGTGTGTGATCGTCTGCGCGCGCTCTACCGAGAGCAGGCAACAGAGAAAACCCCCGAGATAGTCAACGAGATTGAAGAAGAGATCGCCGTTCTCAGGAAGAAGAAGCAACGGCTTGCGAACCTGATGGCATGAGGCCACAACTATCGATCGTAGTTGTCGGAGAGACCCTCTCTCTCTGAACATGTTTGCTTTTCATATAAGCTCGAAAAAATTAAATTCTGCATTCGTTGTTATGGATTGAGCGCGCACGATGGTCTCAGCTATCTTTCTCATTGTCATCGTCACCACCCTAATCTGACGACGAGTGACTTCTTGCTGGCAACTTCGAACCAACTACAAGCGGAGAAAAGATGAGTTTTGCGCCTTCACGCGTCTTCAATGATATTCTGCGGTTGGTTTTCGCTAAAGGCTGCACCTCCGGTGTTCCATCATTTGCTCCGGCGTCTTGTGCTTTGTCGTTGTCGTTGCCTATACCACCAGCAAAGGGATCACGAACATCGCACGAGACTGGCGAGGTCGAAAAACTTCCCGAATCGCTCAAATCCACGAAGTTAAGTTTGGGCTTCCCTTTCTTCGTAGATCCAACGCTTGCGGGTGACGGCGGATCCACAGTGCCGCTCACGTCTGTGGCGGCGTCGTCGATGTTGGTACCCTCTCCACCATCGGTTGAAGAAATTTTTCCAGTTGCTGGCGTGTAAAAGTTCTCATCAGGAGACAAAAATTCGTAGTCTTGTGCTAGCGACGATGTTGACGAAACCTTGCCTTTGGCTGCCAGCGGACTTGGGCTTGCCTGTGAAGCAGTAGAAACAATATTTTCGCGCGAAGCTGAGTTACTACATGTAGTAGATCTCTGGATGGATGGGGCAAGGGTAGATTCGCCGCTTGCCACGGTCACTCCGCTGTAGCTGCCTCTCCGCTTAAGTCTCCCCTCGTACTGAGTTGCCACACCGCCGCTCTTGCGCTGTATGAGCTCGTGGGCCTGACGCTGCGCTGCTGTGGCACCATGTGTGACCCCGACTGTGGAGCTCAAAGACCCGGTTCGCTTTAGCTTCGCGAGTGGGGGCGATGCCCCGGTGCTTTTCGTACTAGCTCCATCGCGTTGCGGAAGCGAAGGAATGCTGGTCCGAATCCCATGATATGGTGGAGATAGGGTGCGTACGGGAAACGATACTCGCGCATGCGTGTCCGAGTAAGAATCCGAGTACATGTGCAGCCTGTGCTTTGATCGAACCTTCACGTGCAACACTTCATCGGCCATAATGTGGAGTGGCGACAACACCTCGACTCCATCCGCGGTGCTGATACCTACACATTTTGCAAAAAGCGTATCAAAAGTTAATCAAAGACACTAATTGTACCGTCGGCAGCGTAAGCCACACTTACATTCGACGCTATGGACATGAAGCATCCGGCGGATGTTCTCGTGAAATGTCTTTTGTGACCACGACTTGTTCACAACAAAGCGGACCTTTCGCCGTGCTTTCATACCCTCTACAACCAAGGTCACACACACAGACCCTTCTGTGGCGATATCGATCGAGAGACGACGGCGAACACGATCCACTAGGGGACCCGAAATGACTCGGTACATCGCATTCGAGAAGATGTTGGTCCCCTGGTCGGTATCTTCTTCTGACTGAGTACTAGATGACTTCTCCTTATCTTGATCATCGCTATCAACAGAAGAAGCTGTGCTATGCGATTCCTCTCCATCACTGCCATCCGTCAAATTGTCTTGTCTAGCCTCGTCAGATTTGCCATATTCGTCTTGTGCGGCTTGAATGCCATGGTTCGATACGTCGTACGCAAATGTGACACCACACACAATTAATGGACCGAAAATTACCCCCTTTAACAAACGAGAGGAGATACGACATTAGTTCTCATTTCCCGACATGTTCGGTAAGTTCACTATAAAACTGACACCCGCAACGCACCTCAAAGCCGAAGACATACACGCCAAACACCACACTTAGCGCGGATACATAGGCGTTTAGCGCCACAATGCTCTTTTCGTAAAGCATCTCGTCCAGCACAGTGAAGGCCACGTATTGAACCGCAAAGAGAGCAAGTGCTTTCACGACGGAAGACGTGAGTCCGATCGAGATCACCCATGGCACGCACACCAAATACGGGGGGATTATCGGCACGATAGAGATAAAGAAGGTGACAGTCGTTGCGAGATACATGAAATCAGCATTCTGCAGAACAACCACAAAGCATGTCAGTTACCCAAGGTAGTTGCAGACAACTCGCTGTAAAATATAACGCACCACTATTGTGAAGGAGACCATGGTCACGATCGCGTGGATACTTGCCATCTTCAGCGGCAGAAAGAAAACACCTTCGATCACTTTCCGCAGAGACCTGACGACCTCCGGTCTTTTGTCAACTTGTATCGGTAGCAAGTCTTGAACAAACCTTTCGATGGGATCCCAGTTCATACACAGCAGGTAAAACAGCGACGAAATGAAGAAGAACGAGCGGATGCCGAGACTTACAAACGCAATCAACAGCGTGAACACCAGGAACACCAGTTGTGCTACCGATCCCACAGCAATACTGCTCACTTCCAATCCCTTGGACGTCCAGTCGGTCAGCTGCACTGAAGTCAGGTTCACAGAGTCGACCTTTGAGTACGCGAAAGTCACCGCTTGCACAAGTGTCATGTTTTCGGGGAGCCTCAATCTGGAGAATAGCGACGTATGCGCGGTAACGTTCCCATCGCTGGACTTGGCATCCAAATAATATGTCTTCACCAGACCCTTGAGGGGCGGCCACCACATGGTGTCGTTGTAGTTGTCCTCGACACCACTGATAGCCTGTGAGATCATAGCACGGCTGTTCTCAACCTGCTCGCTCCACACCTGCCGTGTGCGTTCATCATTGATAAAATTTTGTTGAACCCAGTCGGAGAGATCGGTAGCTGCACGACTTCCTTCGAGATAGCTCTCGGTGCCCAGGAAAAGAATGACAAACGCACCCTATATATATAACAAGACACCACTTCAGCGTTTCTGCTAAGCATCAACACTAACATCAATTGTGCAAGCCTTACCGTGATGAAGAAGCCGAGAATCAACAGCACCGACACCAACACTTCGTCTGAAAAGAAGTAGCGATAGTAAAATATACGTCGATCCAGGATCTTGATAAGACTCAGCGCCGCGATCCAAAAGCCGATGATGATGTTCAGGAAAGACACCCACGAGTACATGCGCATCCAAATAGATACGGCGCCAATGAGCGAGAACAGGAAGATGCCGTAGTTGAGAAACAGTTCCTTGGCCGTGCGGCGTGACCCGTCGTGTGGGTGGCTGATAAAGATCTCGGCCGACTTCGAAAACACACACGTCAAGAACCCCTACAACAACAATAGCACAACCTCGTTATCCTACTGCCTGCGTTCCCACTGTAGATAGCAGGTTTCTGCCTTCGTACGTAGCGGTCCACGTCGGCGTCGTCGCTGAGGTACTGCAGCACCGAAATGACGTTGTTCTTGGCCTGGCGCAGCGCCTGGCTGCACAAGATGGCCCACACAATGAGCCGCAGGTAGTTCTCAAACAGCAGGAAGTTGAAGTAGATGAGGACGAGGATCAGCGCCGTCGAGATGTTGCCGATCAGCTAAAGTACGGCACAGATCATTGCGAGACAGACAGAATCAGTAGACGTCCTACGACGCATATAGCGCACTCTAACACATCGATAGACAGAACAGAGTATGGCAATGAGTACGAGAACGCACCTGGGCGAGGATCATCTCCACGAACTCGGCCATGGTGACGCCAATTCAGCGCGTCGACGCTTGCAGAACAATGTGCAGCCAATTCGTGGGGCGAGACAAGCACTGATTTTCTGCGAATCACGGTGCAGTATGCAATCACGCAGGTAACTTTTGTATTTGTTTAGTTTGGACGCACAGAGACACTAACTCATATGATGTGTTATTGCAGATAAATTGAAGTTGCGTGATGGGCGCGCCATTTCTCGACCAATCAGACCAATTCAAGGTGTAGCCATCTGTCCACCGATGACTCACAACCAGTACTGCCGACCTTGAGCGTCGCTTTCACCGACGGGCACTCCGGCCAAAGAGCAGGAACTGTATGGCCTCCATCTCCCGCTGTTCGTCCGTCTTGCCGCCGTCGCCGTCGTTCGTGGTGGACAGCGGAGGATGCTTGTCAGTGCTGAGCAGGGCGGCCGCGTTGAACTTGTGGCCTCGTCGTTGAATCAGGTCTGGAAAGAGAGCGGGCCGATTGCCACTGTCGGACGAGACGAGGCTGTTGCTCACAGAGGCCGAGTTCTCATCATAATACCGCGAAGGTGCCAATGAGTGCTCCCCTTTGGGATGCCGGGGGTTGCTGCGCACTGAGTCGAGGCCGGCACCGTGGTGCGAAGCACTGTAGCCATCGATGTCGCTGTCGTCATCCACACCCACAACACTATCTTCGATAAGATCGAATTGTGAGTCGCCACCGCCGCTCCAGCCTCGCACCACAGCTGGATCTAGCTGTTCGTCGGAGAGCGGTTGCCGCCGCCCCGGAGACACTCGCTCGTACTCGTTGGAACAGTGGGTAGGTAACAGCTCCGGCGGATCTACTTGGCGAACGGGGGAGCGTGCTTTGGGCGACAGACCGAAGCCAGACGCCTTCACCAGGTCGTACAACCTTAACCTAGCTGGCTTTGGTTTATTTGCGGCGGCATCAGCGAACCCCGTGCCCCCGTCAACCGCAGGCAAAGCCGCACCACCGGCACCGTCAAGATGATCTGGCGGACGCATATTCTGCTCCGACACATGCATCTGCTGTTGCGCGACGACCAGCTCCGCGTCCGTTTGCACGCACGCCTCCACCTGTCGCCGGCTAGCCTCCTCCTGGGCCTTGTGCCGGGCCGCGTCTTGCAACTCGCGCTCTCGATCTTCGCGCACGAGTCGCTCTGCTCTCGCCTGTCGTTCCGCAGTGAAGCGCTGCTGCAGCCGCACCTTAATGGCGCCCATGTCGTCCATCATCCGGCGCATCTCGTCGATGTCCGCGCGCACGCGCTTTTTCTTGGCGGCGGCGGCGATGGCCTCTGCATCTTCCTCTTCCTCCTCGCCACTGCTTTCCTCGCTGTCGTCGACGTCGCCGCTGCTGTCCGAGTCATAACCACTGCCGCTGTCGTCATTGTCATCGCTCAGCGGGTCGCCTTGGCCGCTGACGATCGCGCTCTGCGCTTGATGTTCCGCTCTGGCCATAGCGTGCAGCGCAGCGTACGACTTTTCACATCCCATGCCGACATCATGGCTTCATGCTGGTTCGACTAAGTACGAGAGCTTTTGCCACGCAGCGAGCGCTGATTGGAGTGTTCGGCGACTCAGCATCGTGAATTGCGGGGCGATCTGATGTGTAAAGTCCAGTCTTCACTTGTAGAAGCTTGGCTGGCAGGCCTCGGTCTCCGCAGCGGAAGATCAATTCATAGCGTTCGCGATTGTTCAGTGAACGACGTCCACGGCGCGCAGCGAGATTGCGTACAACCGCCGCTTCTTTTTGGCGTCGGGCGGCGCTGTCAGCAATGCAGCGTCGCTGATCCTGCTGGCCAGCTTCAAGGCAGAAGCTTCAAGGTGAGCAAGCAGCGCTCGGTGCTCGATAACGCATTGCATTGATGCTAGAGTACTGTAATTGCTTGAACGGTCAAGTGCGATTGACTGCAACCGCGCTCTGATCGATAGCCGGCGTGACAAGCGTGGCTGCCAGCTGGATGCGCGGCGCTGACCAGCGAGCCTCGTTGACGACCCATACCGCTCGCTGCCTGCCGTCAGCAAATTGGCGGCCGGATCTATATAGCTTCTCCAGTGGAGAGCAAGATCACCGAGGCCTCCGGAGTCCTGGCCGCGTGCCAGGTGGCAAGGCTAGTTGCTCGTGGCCGAGAGTTAGAGCGTCCGGTTGTACACATCTCGTACCCCTAATCCCGATCGTGGTCCTCTCCCCCGCCCCCTCTCTCCCCGCCAGACTTAACCACCAAAACACTTGCTGTTTGTATGGCGGACGGTGCGTACCGTGCAAAGTGCGACCTGCCATCGGCACGAACCCTGCGCAAACCGATTGGAGAATCTGCGTGTTCACTATTGCGATCAACCTGCAGCCCAGCATATCCTGCAATTCAGTTCCCGCGCCTCGTGCTGATTGGCCCATTCGCGCCTCTGAGAGAGAGGAGACGATGTTCCTGTGCTTGGTTTGGCTCGCAGCCACGTTGCCAAACTCGAATTTCCCTCGAGCCCAGCAGGACCCAAGCCTTAGCAAGAGAGAAATCTAACTGCTGACCATGCGCATCTCGGGAGTGTTCCGTGCGTCGTTGATGGCCGCGGCCGCGATCTCAGCCTTCTCGCTGCCGTCCTCGACTGAGGCCAACACGGTGGCAGTCACCAGCGAGCGCAACGTGGCGGCTTTTGACGCCTCCATGATCCACGCGTCGTTCGAGACGAGAGTGCTGGCTGCGTCCCCCGCCACAGAGGACGAAGACGAGGATGATACCTCTACGGCGACGAAGCCCACCAAGAAGAAAAAGAAAAAAACGACCCCCGCGGCTACGGAGGAAGCGATCGAGTCTGCTGCTGAGAAGGAAGCCGCTGACGAGGCAAAGGCCACGGATCCGCCCAAGAAGAAGAAGAAAAAGGCTGCCACTACGCCCACCCCTACTCCTGCTGAGGAGGAGGAGACCGAGACTCCTGCCAAGAAGAAGTCAACCAAGGCGACTACCACCACCACGACCACGTCGACCACGCAGGAGGAAAATGAGGCTTCGTCTGCGGACACCTCCGTTAATGACAAGAAGATCAAGGGTAACAAGAACGAGGGTATCATTGATGGTTCCTCGGAAGGTAGCGCTGAAATTGATAAGATTGACCTGCGCAACGAGGATGGCTGGGTGAGTGTGTACGACGACCCCCCGCTGCTCGTCATCAAGGCTTCCCTGTACGCGTTTATCTCCTACAACGACACGGAGGTGTGCGACACGTTCAACATGACGATGAACGCTGTGGAGCAGAAGGCTGAGGAGAACGGACGCTTTTCGTACCACGTTGTGTCCTACATCAACTGCACCAAGGACGGCGAGGACGAGACCCAGGGCCGCTTCATCCTCAACTTTATCCCCGAGGGAAAGCGTCTGCTTCTGACTGAGTGCGGTCACCGTGAGGAAGGTGAAATTGTCAACTGGCTGCGTATTCAGGAGGAGGTGCCCGAGTGCATGACCCCCACGCAGCGTAAGAAGTTCCTGGCTCAGCCCATGAAGCACATCCACGCCAGCAACGGTACCGCTTCTGATACTGAGGCTACGCAGACCGACTTCCTCTCTAGATTGGAGGACTTTGACACAGAGGAGGTTGCCATTGTTGGATCAGCCACGGTGGCGCTGATCGCTGTTATTGTCGTGCTTGTCGTCTTCGTCTTGCGTAAGCGCAAGGCACAGAAGGACCTGGAGCGCACAATTGCCGGTGCCAAGGCTGAGCACGCCGTCGAGGATGATGACGTCCAGACGGAGACGGAAGAGAAGGCTACGAAGGAGCGCAAGGGTCTGATGGACAGCTCCAAGGCCAAGAGTGACGACCCTGACATGGAGGAGGGCTCGTTTGTCAACTCCCCCGCTGTGCGCGTGTAAACCTAGCTGCGTTTCGACTTAGTGGTTGGCTTCTCGAGGACGAGTGCAGGAATCGACCGTAGATTTTGAACTGGGAGACATGAGTTGTAGCTAAGCTAGCTTCCTTGCCGGCTTCTGCCTGCCTCGAGATGTCTGCGCTTGCCCACTGGCATTGCAATGCGCATGGTTCCAATGTGTTCTAATGCATTTTGTGTTGAAATATATTCGCGCAGTTTCATCTTGTTATTCTGATGTTGTCTCACTGCTGTAGAACCGAACGGTGCCATCATATGAAGCTGTTGCGAGTTGAGGATGAAGTGGGTTAAACGCTACGCTAGTGACCACGTCAGTGTGGCCTTTAAGCTTGACAAGCTGCCTACCTGAGCGAATGTCGTAGATATACGCAGCTCGATCTTCTGATCCCGTAGCCACGTAGCGCATGCATGGACTGAAGGCAACTCCAAGCGTATGCACTCGGTTAACGTGCTCGCAAAACCGCATAACGCAGTTGTCAGCTCGAATATCCCACAGATGCGTCGTGCTGTCCGGTGCGCTGCTCAGCAAGAGGTCGTAAAAGTTGCTGGGATGGCTCGCATAACATGTCGGACGAGGTAGTGCGACTGTGTGTGCGGCACGGCTGTGTGCGTCGCGTACCACACGGACAGTCCGCCCACCACCACCGGCACCGATGTCCAGGACCCGTAGCGAGCGGTCCGACCCTGCAATTATTGCCACGGACGACAGGAACGCTCCGTTCACGCAGGCAAGGCTTGTCACGCTCTGCATATCGTCGAAACTCCATTGCGCAACCCTCTTCTTTCGACTCTGGTTCTCGACGACTTCAACGTCGTTCTTCTTCCTGGTGGGTTTAGCCTTGCTGTTCGAAGCTCGAGCATACGCTTCATCTAGCTCAAACTGGTGCAGCCGAGCGAGGTTACCACAAGCTGATAGCAGAAACTTGTCCATATAGAAAAACCGAGCCTCCACGATCTCTTGTCTTGTGGCTTTCTTAGCGCTGGACATGGATCCCATTGCGGCTGCAGCAGCTGCAACGCTCGAAGGTGGGGCGATTCCCTGCAGTGTGAGCGAGGGAGTATCGCTGTCTGCCAGCCAAAGTCGACTCGACTTGTCACTTCCGACCGTCACCAGCATTTGATCATTTTGACTCCAGTGAATGGCACGTACTGCTTGATCGTGCCCGACAAATACGTTACCTTCCCCACCAAAGCGACTAAATGGCAATTTACACACCTGTGCCACTCGATCGGTACCACTCGTCGCAAGCCTCTTGGCGTCGCTCGTATACTCGATATGCAAAATTGCAGCTTGATGTAAAGTCTTCGGCGGCAACGCATGCTTCTGTTGATAGTGATGAAGCAATCCACTGTTCATCGGATACTCCTTCAAGTAGGAACTAACCGATGTAGACGAATTCACACCCTTCGTCCGATTGTCACCGACGGGCTTGCGCGCTGTTGCGCGCGATTTTGGTGGTGTTCGCCTGCCGAATGAAGTTGAAGTCGAACCATACCCCGAAGACTTTATCCGTGTGTGGAATGTCACCGGTTTGTCCAAATTCTTAGCACTTTTTGGAGGCGTCTTCTTCATTGACAGAGGTGGCAAATTCAGCACGTTCTCCTTGGAAGGCGGACCTTGTGGAATGACGGACACTCTTTCATTATTGTCATCTGCTGCGGGTCGCTCTTCAAACGGCGAGTTGTTGTAATTACTCGAAGCACTGATCTCGGCTTGATTTTCATTATTTGGGCTTCTCGAGCGGCTGTGTGGGGTCGCAGTGACCAGCATCGTGAAGCAGGGTTGAAATGCACTTATCACACCACAATGAAGAGTACTGGATCGTGGCGGGTGGTAAAAGCAGAAGTCTTTTGCAACGCAAATCGGGTCGATTTTCGTCTTCTTCTCGAGAGATTGCTGGAAGTCATGAATTATGACGATATCGAACGAGTGAGCGTTCACGCTCACAAGATAGCCCGGGACACCCACAACGAGGAACTGCTTGAAGTCGAGTAACTCACGATCATGGTGACTGCTAAACTGAAGTTCATTCTTGGATATCGAGTGGCTGGAAACTGCACGATCCGCACAGACGTACTTCATGGAAATTACTGGACAGGAAACATCCGTTTTAATCTCGTCTTCGTCGCTTGGGTCAGACGGACCAGGACCGTCAATGGATCCGTAGCCTCCACAGCCAGTTGTCGCCTTCTGTGCATTTTCACTTCGCGCCCATGCAGGAAGAGAACTAATGACTTGGGGCTTCTCTCGACGAGTCTCTCTTTCGGCTTCCTTCGTATCAGCAAAAATGCATAACAGTCAGTGATAATAGCATGTGTGACACGGATTACCTGTCTTACCTGCTTTCTTCGTAACAATTTTTGTAGGTAGGTCTCAATGTTGAATGCAGTGAGCTCTTTTGCGTAGCCATCCAATAATTGAAACACTTTGATGGATCCGTCCGCAAAACCAAAGGCTGCGTCGCCGTTTACTGAGTTGAGCGCGATGGAGATAATTGAAAATGCTGACAACACCGCCGATTGAAACCACAACGTCCTCGCTGCAAGATCCCAAATCTACACGTAGGCAACAATTTTACAACAACGTTTTACATTTGACATAATCACTGTAGTATTTTACCTTGAATGTACGATCTTCGGAAGCAGTGACCAGCAAGTGGTGGTGAATCGGATGAAATTCGCCTCTCGTAACCTAAATTATCATCAGAATATAAGATCGATACAACTTCATCAAGTGCAGCCACCAAACTCAGAACCACGAACCCTTGCCAAATGCCCCTCCAGCGTGACCAACACCTCCTTCCGCTCGATAATAAATACCTTGACATCCCGCTCACTCGCCACCGCCACTAATGTGCCCGTATCATCAAATGTGATCCATCCCGGCTCTACAGGCAAATTCTTCACCAAAATGGATTGCGTCACGCGCGATCTGCCTGTAACTCGCCACACAATGACACTGTAGCTCGTGTGTCAGAATAACGTCCCCTACCAAGTCCAAGCACAGCTTACCAGTCTCGAGACGCCGAGCATACAATCAATACCGACGAGCCGTTATTACAAATTTTAACGCAGACCACACGCTCTGCGTGCCCGTGAAGCTCCAGGTCGCGATCCGGAGGCTCTGAATCTGTCTGGGGGTCCAGAAAGCGCGATATTGTCGGTGAACTGTCGTTCCAGCGCACTCGGAGCACAGCACAGTCGCTGTACTGCAAGGCAAGCACAGTACATCGATCGCATGTGTCCGCAGCTGTGGGCGTCGCCTTGGGGCGCCACTGCCAGGCAACATCGGCGAGCAGCTCCATCGTCTTTCAAGTGACGCCTGGAGATCGCAAATAGACCATTTTGATTGGTCCATCAAGAAATGTTGGCGCGTACCTTTTTACCCAATGAAAATCCGGGTGTCGACCACATAAAACATTACCGCTCGGTGGACGAGGGCATGAAAGAGGAGGCCCCGCCCAAGGAGGAGGACGCGGCTGGCGACTTGTCTGCGCTCTCGTTGTACGTATAACAGCAACATCTTCGCATTTTCTGATAGTAGATATAGCTATCTATCTAGCAGTATTCGTTGCAGTGGTGACGGTGCAGTATGAGCTAAGCTGTATTCGTTTGAATCTCAGGGACAGCGACGCGGAGCAGGCGTTCCGTGCCAGTCGCGTTACGGGGACACGCTCCATCAAGGTGGCGCTGGCGGAGATCCAGATCATCGAGCACAATGTCTACGTCCAGCGCAAAGAGCGCTCTTTGCCTGAGGTACTTGCCGGGTCTGGTAACTCCACTTGGAAGTGTTACGCCCGGATATTTCTTGGTTCTTGGACTTGTGATCTGCAATGTGCAGTTGACTGGAGACAACTTATCACATTTTACTGTGTGAACTTGCTAGGATGAAGTGTCCATTTGCTCTTGTGAACCACCGATGGACGAGAACGAGATGGGATGTCTAGATGACTGCCTGAACCGAGCGGTACCAATCTAGAAGTTGGAATTTACTTTCGGGAGGTCGTGACAATGTTGATTAATGTGTTGTATGAGGATATGCGTAGGCTTTGGTGGAGTGCATACCCGGAGCCTGCAAGTGTGGCGATCGATGCGATAATATGAGGATACAGCATGGTGCCATGCCGTCTCATGAGCTCATTAACTGCGGGAGAAAAGGCATTGGAATGAAGTTGTTGGAAGACATTAAGGCAGGCTCGTTCGTAGCTGAGTACATGGGCGAGATCGTGACGGAGCAAGAGTACTACATGCGACGAGTGGTAGGTGCCTGTATAGCTGTTGTATTGTTGTGTCGAGCTAACTGGCGTTGTTGTTCTTTTTGATAGCTTTACCATCATGAGAAGCACCGCTACATGATGGTGTTAAGTGGCGGTGAAGTCATCGATGCTACACGCATGGGCGGGCGGGCGCGCTTCATCAATCACAGCTGCGACCCCAACTGCGGCGTAGAGAAGTGGGACGTTAATGGCGAAGAACGTTGCGCCATTTTCGCGCTGCGCGATATCATCGCTGGCGAGGAGCTAACGTTCGACTACAAGTTCGAGTCCTTCAGCAAAGCTGTACGTTGAGCAGCCCTACGGTTCTGGCTGCTTAAAGATGGGATGGCTAACTAAATGTTTTTCCCTACCAAGGAAATCACGGAGTGCCTATGCGGCGCACCAAATTGCCGGAAGGTGATCGGAATGAACAACCACGCGGGGAAGTTGAATAAAACTCAAAAGAAGAAAACGGACGCTGCGGCACCTGTTGAAGGACCGAAACTGCTTGATCCTGTGATCGGACTCAAAACGAGGCCAGTTCAAGGTGCAAAGGTTGGTTTACTCGCGTGAATGTTGAGGTCCGGTTGCATGCGCTAACTCTTTTGTTTGTCTTCTCTTATGCATTTGACTTGCTGTTTTTGTCGCAGAAAGCCGAAGCTCTGATGCAGCGCATGGCAAGGCAGCGTGTGCTCAGCAGTACCGACATCCGCGTGCTGCGGCGATCGCACGTGATGCTGGAGCGCAACCTGACGTGGCACATGGGGGATGACTTCGCGCACCTGGCGCTGTTGCCGTATTTCATCACGAAGAATTCGTCCGTGGTGAAACACACGCCGGAGCTCAAGCATGTGCCCGAGTTTTTCAATTGGAGAGACCTGCCCAACTTCCCTAAAAAGGTGCGTCGCCTGACTGAGGATGCCAAAATTGCCCGACTGCGAGATATCACCGAGTCGTTACAAGCCCGACAGAAGCAACAGCAATAAACTATTTAGCTGAGGAGCATTCACCTACTTCATGTAAGTGACCATGTTGCACTGGTTGCAGCAGTTGCGTATCCATCTGTCCAGGCCAAGTCTTTACAGCCGAAGAATTTCCACCAATAAGGCATCTGTTTCCAGAATTTTCTCATTGGTCATTAATCAACCATCCCTTCCCCTATGAGTTAGAGAGTGAGAGCTGGCCTCATACACAGCGCCCGCCGTCGGCAAGCTGAGCTCCGGGAAGAAGCGCTGAGCCCATCAGTACGTGAGTAGCTACGAGACCCAAACGGTCCCAAATTAATAGTCAAGGTGCGGATCAAAGGCTGCGTACGCGTCTTCATCATCTGCCACACGTCGAATTTCTTCTCCTAACGCTGTTTCTATCGATTGCGTCCGCTAGATTAGAAACGTGTCTGAGTTGATAGCCATGGCGGGGTGCGACCGTGAGCCGAGTCCAGACGCAGGCTCGAAACTGCCCAATGACAAGTGCGCTTCCAACACCAGTTGCCAGTGTCAGCCCAGCGTCGCGGAGACGCGCGAGTTCCGTAAGGTGAGCTCCGTCCACCAAGACAAGACCAACTCGAAGCTGCTGGAGCTAACGACGACATGCTTGTGCTGGTGTAAATGTGACAGCGGTGGCTGCTGCTGACGGATCGAGAGCGTGTTGCAGCGCTAAGAGGAGACGTAAACCAGTTCTTGCAGACTGCCACCGACCTGCTGCCGTGTCCAGGCTGTCGAAACAGTGCCGAAGCGCTCTACTACAAGCTGGTGGACGGCATCGTCCGAGTCCCGCAGATCGTCAGTCGTTCGGGCCTATGCTTCGACAAGGACAACCACTTCCGACTCAACGAATCGTATCTGAACAGCCCCGACACGTCGTTCTCACTGTTTTATCACCAGGAGCGATGGGCCAACACGACGTTGGTTAAACCGACCAAGCCGAACAGCAAAGCTGGAACCTCGCGCGCGAGATGTCAGCTGCACTCGCAGCGTGTGCGAGGTCGACCACGTCCTGCTGCGTTCGAGGCATTGTGGCGTAAACTCCCGGAGGATCATCAGCGGCATCTCTCTCATATCGATTCGGACCAGTTCTTGACAGATCTAGAGAGTTATCTGCGGCGTCATCGCTTTTGTTGCCGGTGCAAGGAGAAGGTATTAGAAGCATATGATCTGCTCATCGGGTCGAGCTGTAGCGAGGACGACTGCGAAGATTGTGGAGGCTTCGAGTGCTCGGAGAAGCATCACGAACATAGCGACTATGGTGACGACCTGCATTACACGTCGTATCTGTTCGACGAACTGGCATTTTCGCGCGCTACAAACCAGATCATCGTGCCTTGCAATATTGAGTTTATGTCCCAACTGATGTCGCGGGCAGACCAGGAGGTTGTCGGTGACTGGGGCGACCGCCACGCACGGACAATTGCTGAGGCACAGGACGAAGTTCTTATATGCTTAGGCATGGTTATTTGGGACAATATGCAGAACCTGTGGACCAAGTCTCGGTCAGAGAAGCGCTCGGAGGAGTTGTTGGTTCATTGTGCCGTGTCAACTCTGCGTCGGAACTTCGACGTAGCCGTGGAGGCATTGCATGGCGAAGAGATGATGGAACAACTGCTAGCGGAGGAAGACGACGAATCTCGGAGGTTGGCAAAGAGGAAGGAGAAGCGAAAGGAAAAGAAGAAAAAGCGCAAAACAGCATCGAAGCAAAAACAAGCAGATCGGTCAGAATCAGAAAAGAGTCAACAAGCTGAGAAGCAGAAACCAAAGCAGACAAAATCGCGCAAGCAATCCGACAGCAGCAAGACGGTGACATCTCAATCCTCGACTAACTCTCTCAGTAGCCAAGGTGACGATGACGATCTCAACAATTCCAGTAGATCTCTGGATCCCATGGGACCGCATCAGTGTGACTCGACATGTGACGAACCTTGTCTGCGCGGGAATTTGACGTATGACGAGCGCATGGAGTGGCAACTACTGTCGTCTATGGGTTGGGACGCGTCTAACCAATTCACGTCATCCTTGCCGGCGCTCGATGTGGACACAGACGACGAGAACCACGGCATTCCTGAGGACGAAATTCGTTTTTGGAAGCAGAATCGCTCTAGTCTCGTGCGGCGACGCATGGCCCAGCGACAGAAATTACAGGAGCGCTTCGATCAGTTTGTGTTGCGCACGACATCTCTGGACGGGTAGTGTGCGTTGATATCAGAACCGAGTAACCGCATCAGGCAACTTTGACCTTGATGAAGGAAACATGTTAGCCTGTGGTTCGTCAGTTTTTGAGGTGTTGAGATGCAGTGCGTCAATCATCCCATTAAATCGCTACGAAGGGAAGAAAGAGCAAGTTTGCATGATAAAAAAAACATTTTCTTCGGTACTCATACCTTCATATTTTCATGCTCCCAACGGAAGCCTTCCTTTGTGTTTGGATGGGCAAGATTGATGGCGAATAGAATCTCACACGCTTCACATCAAAGCTCTGCCTTGCCAACTTCTACCTCGAGGGACGAAATGGCTCGATCAACCGCGGCCTTATGGTTTGCGCATGCCATGAGAACGTTCGTGACAGCATGCCGGTTCTTGTTGATCAAAGCTTGGTAGGCTTCTGACATTTCCACCGACCTGCAAGTGAGGCAAAATAAAAATACATGTTAATCCCTGTGTTGCAAACAATCACGAGTCAGAGATGCAGTCAACTTACGCTTTCCTCACGTCCAGGAGGTGCTGCCGGCTGATAGCCTCTTCTTCAGCAAGATTCTCCTCGTTTGCTATGCTCGTGATCTTAATTTCAACTTCTTCAGTTGCTGCTACCTTCCGGCGTAAACTCTCATCTCGCTTTTCCCGCTCTTTGAGCATCTGCTCAGCGAACTTTTTCACTTCTGCTTCCCGCTTTTTCTCCTCTTGTATTTCGATGTTTAGCGTGTTTTCACATTGCTGCAATTCCTCTTCCAGCACAAGGGCATGGTCCAGACCCGCATTAGCACGCGCGATACGGTTTTGCTTCAGATCAAGTGCCGCTTGACGAACTTCCGTCTTTAGGTGATGCGTCAGCTTTTGAACTGCGTCAAGTTCGTCTAGATTTGGATCCAATTCAAGCATATAATCAAACTTGAGCGAGTTCTTGGCAGTAACTGGAATCATTTTCAGCCGTTTGCACGAGTTTGTGTACTCATGAATCTGAGCGGCGAGCTGACAAATAGCAAACACGAATAGGCATTAGACAGCACAACTTTCCATCCAATTCTACAGAGCTACGTACAGTGTCCCGAATCTTAGCAGCACGCATCTCGTCACTTTTAATTTGCTTTTGGAACTGGTCTTGCTGAGCAAGCACTTGATGGAATTGTTCTGTCAGTCGCGCTCTCTCTTGGGCTATTTGCTCGATATCGTACGCAGACAACTCCTGGTTCTCAATACGGGTATGCAGCCTCTGAATTTCTTCCTGATGGACAGCGAGCTCTTCCTCTGTAAATACACACATAATTAGTATTGATGGCCACTGGGGATGCACTGGGCAGTTTAACCAGCAACAAACTCGTACCGAAGGACTGCTGAGCGTCGGCGAGAGACTTTATCTTCTTCTCCAGCTTGGTTTTAACTTTGGTAAAGTCGTTGACCAACTTGTGGAACTTAGCAAGGTCGCTTTCGCAGTCGTTTTTCTTTTTGTTCAGCTCTGACAGCGCGTTCTGTCACCATGACATCGTAAAATTAGTCAGATTAGCAGTGCAATGTGTCGTCGAATGAACTGAAATCGAATCAACAGACCTTCTCCCTTTTAGCCTTCTCAATACGCCTTTTCAGCTCTTCACGCTGCTGCTCCAGCTCACTCGTTTCCAGCTTGACCACCTCGTTCCGGGCGACTGCAGCACGCATCAGTCAATCAACATGAGTGCAACAGCAATAGTCTCGACCAGCAAAATTTACATAACTTCGTACTCAGTTTATCACGCTGCTGTCGCTCAAGCATAGCAAACTTGTCGTCTTCACCTGCCAGGAAGGCGTGGTACGACGCATCCAGATACTTGAAGAAGGGATTGTCTCCATTCTCCTCGTCATTCTCGTCGCTTTGCTCCGTCTCATTCGCCTGTTGCATCGCTTCATCATACTATCAACCACAATCAGAGGAAACCATCAGTATCCAACAAATACTGCAAACTTTACTCATTCCAGCTCTCCACATACACTGAGCAATTCAATGAGCCACGAAATGGACAGCAGCAGCGTTGGCCACGTGTGCGGCGTACCCACCGCCGCCAGCGACGTCTTACTGATGGGGATAGGATACCGTAAGTTGCGGAACATCTGCACGACGTCCTCCTCGAACTTGACGCCAAACTCGAAGGTGGGGTCCACTTGCTTGAACAGGAACAGGATCATGTTGCAGAAGTCCTTCTTGGACGGACCTCGTCGTAGCAACGCCGGTGACAGAGTCTGGTCGTACATGTGCTCGCTCAGGAACTCCACCAGCGTCTGCACGCAGCTGTTGAGGTACGAGCGATCGCTAACGGGTCGCGGGTCCAGCACGCGTGCGCCGCCGCGTCCTGACACGGAGGCGCGCGAGCTGTATGAGCTGTTGCGTCGGTTAATACCTACAGACTGGCGCGGGTTCATGGAGGCGCGCGGGCCAGTAGGGGGTCGCCGCGCGGTGTGGCCGGTGGTGCGGCGGGACACGACGCCGATGGACTGGCGTTCCAACGTCGTTGTGCTCTTGCTGGGCACGGACACGCGCGCTGAAGGGTGGCGCAGCACGGAGGAGCGCGCATTGGGCTGCGAGGACGACACCGTGTCGAGCGTCGTGCGTCGCATCATGGAGGAGGAGGAAGACGGCGCCGACCAGGATGCATGCACTGCACGCCGCGGGAAGTGGCCTTCTATTTGGGTAAGTAAAGAGTGATGGTTGTTTGAAATTCAAAATAAATGTGTGTGGACCACATTCGTCGAGTTAGTCTGCAACCGTAGCCATGTGGTCTGTATACGTAGTCTTCAAGTCAGGTCCATGCGAAAGAAACCGATGTAAAAATAAATCGCCAATGTGAAGCTAATACATTCCGGCATGATCTCGAGCTCCGTATCCACTTGTCCAACGCTTTGCCGTCGACATCACAGCTAGTGCTGACCGTTAAAAGCGGTGCCGAGTTGTTGGGACTTTCATGACCAATTTTTTTCTCGGTGCACGTAGCTGATGCGCAGAGTCCTAAACCCAGTTTAGCACAATACCGTTGCTCTGCGTATTCTGCAGATTCATGATTTTTCGGGTCTTGTCGTTCTCCTTCTACTGTGACGGCGTTAAACCCGATGGAGTATGTGACTCCACAATGTGTGTATCAATTGCAGTGGTTGTTGGTTCCTTGTTAGACAGGACTATAATGTTCGATGACCTTCAGCCGTACAGCGCAGCCAAACCACGACACTCACCTTGAAGATGGTGGTGCCTCCGACAGGACTTCTATCACACAGGACTACGAATAAGTATGTAGACACAGCAGATACTAAGGACAGCACAATGCTGTACGACACGGAAAGCATACACCGGTCACTTTGCCGACAGTTGTACACATTTTTTTTTTGCAGGAAGCCAGGTTGGCTTAGCAGAAAAAGACCGTTTTAGAATTAAGAACACATTTCTTTTTAAAAAAAGTTATTCTTCTTTTTTTAAATTGGACTTCAATGCGACATTGATATTATAACTTTTAGGTACCTTCAGACAAGCAAGAAAGCAGCGCCCCCTACGCGCCGCCATTGCGCAAGAACTACTATAATAGGCTCTAGGCTATCAAACTTTGCATAGGACGGTTTTATAGTGCTAACTAAGTGTATACCAAGTTTCAGCTTCGTACGACTAGTTCCGCATATAGTTGTCCCGAGGTCACCCCCCTTGCTGTGTCCGTTCTTACTGTTAAAGAAGAAGAACTTTCTTAAAAGAAAGTGTTCGAAGTCACTGCCTAAAATAGGATCCAAGTTGGCTACAGTGATGCGTGTAGGTACTGTGGCCAACCTTGCTGCCGAATCCTAAAGCTCTTTTATGCAGGAAGCACTGTTTTCGGGGGACCCGCCACGCGAACAGCCTGCTCAACAGGTGCTGCCGCAGCTCAGCACGAAGTTCTCGCGACCAGAAAGCTATGCACTCGAGGCTTGCGCTCAAGCATGTACAGTTGCCGGTATCCAGGTAATGGCAAGGTTGGAGCGCGCTAGCACACTGTATAGGAAGAAACTTTGGATTCCGAAAGTGGAGTCGACGCAATTGATAGAACGCTTTGATGCAGGACGTCATGAAACACCAACGCTTTGGGCATAGAGTTTCGGTGTGAGACCTTCAACTGTAAAGGAGCTCGATCACATCAGAGTAACACCGACGGAACAAACTCTATTGAGTCGATGATGCTTGACCGTGGGGCTGTCCCAGCCAAAGCATTTTTTCTTCTTCAAAAATACCCAAAAATGCAAATACTTCGAACTGCAATGTGCGTTTCGATGACAGCCATGCCATTGCCCAACGTGAGTATCCTGCATGGAGTTGATCAAATTGTTCTGCATCACGATGCCTTCAGCGATGCCGTTTCCGAAATTTGGGTTCCTTTTGGCATTTGGCACATCCGGCACTTGCTCTTCTCGACATCTGGAATGGTAAGGACGCTGCGGAGCTGGCTTCTGTGCTTCTGTGCTTCTGTGCCCCACGGGCAGCGACTTGCACCTTCGTAATCCCCGATCGGGTCACATCGCTGCAGGCTTTCACAGTCGAACGAACTGCCTCTACTGGAGCGGCCGATGCCAATGCCCGGTCATAGATCTATCTGCGCTGGGCCGCTGGAAGCGGCTGGTTGACTAACTTCTCGTGCACTTCAGTCCGGTGGTCGGTCTCCATGACGACCAGAGAGGTCACGAAGAGGCCAACTATACTGCGAGGAGAACAGGAACTCGACGACGGCGACGACGACATCGCCTCAGGCTCGCTCAGGACTGTGGACATGTCGTTTCTCTCGAACGCGACCAGCTTCGTCGATGGAAGTGGCGTGGGTCATGTCAAAGTGAATGATAGCATGGACTGGTCGGACATTCTGCCCAACGACACTACCGTGCACATTATCTATCAAGGGTCCGGGTCCAACGAGGAGGTTCTCGTCATCCCCGTCAACGAGACCGCGTCCGAGTCAACAGACTCCTCGTCCAGCGGTTCGTCGGACAGCGGGTCGATGTCAGGGAACAGCACGGAGAATCCAATCGACAGTCTCCCGACAGGATCAAGCAGCGACAGCAGCTCTGGAGACAGCAGTGGGGTGGTAGGCACAGGTTCGAACCCGACTACGCTCGTGATCGTGGCGTCCGTCCTGGCCCTCATCGCCATCGTGGCGATATTTTGTGTGGTGATGTACGGCCGGAGGAAACAACGACGAGCGTTCTCCGAAGACCCGGACGAGCCTTTCATCGTGGGTTCGCTGCCTCATCAGCCCGTCCCGCAGCTCAGCTTGCTGGACACGGACATTACGCCGGACTTGTGGGTCGAAGGCCAGTACCAGTACTCGCCGAACATGAGCGGGATGCAGAACACGCTCAACGGCACCGCCATCCTGTCGGACAATAATACGACTTCGTCGCACCGACTCACAGTCGATGGCTACCCATTCGGCCCCAACACTCAGCGAGGACGTCGTGATAACGCTCACCACGACAATACTCATCGAGGACGTCGTGACAATGCCCCTCTGGACGATATTTCGGTGCGGGGTCGTCGTCGGATGGGCACTACACCCGTTGTGCTGTATGAGGAAGACGCAATCGACGAACACAAGACGAACTCTAGTAGAAAGTATTACCACCAGCGACAACCATCACAACAGCAACGACAACCTTCACAGGCACAGCGGCAGCAGAGACAGCAGAGACAGCGAGAACGAGAGCGAGAACCGCAGCAGCAGAGACAGCGAGAGCGAGAACCACAGCAGCAACGCATGAATCGTCGTGATAAGTACGCTACCAGGCGTGATAGGAGATAGTCGTTCAGTACTACGTAGTATAAACCATTTATCCATGTTTAAGCGTCCAGGATTGCGCTCTAAACTATCGATGTAACCAACTCATTTCCACACAACACTACAGTACATGTATGCTCCTCGTGACTTCCCAAGTGATACTGTACCAAGTTGAAGCGTGAGGGGCAATCGCTAATCATTGATGTGTACCACATAATAGGTACCATGGGCATCACTGGCGCGGGACAATTTGTTGGCGTGCATCACTCACTTGGCGACTGAAGACGTAGAAATGGCTCGGGGTAACACGCAGTATTCGGTAGCAGAGCTGGTGGCCAAGGCGGAGGCGCTTGTGGACCAGTGCCAGCCAGAGTTGGCCGTGCAGTTCTTCGAGAAGGCGTTGCAGCAGGAGCCAGCCAACACGTCGCTGTTGGACTCAATCGGCGAGCTAAGCACGGAGCTGGACAACCCAGAGCGCGCGTTGTCCGCCTTCCAGCAGAGTGTACAGATAGCACCGGCTCAGAACCCAGCCAAGTACTTTTATCTGTCGCAACTGGTCACAGGCGAGGAGGCTGAGCACTTCACGACACAAGGCATCACGTTCCTGCAGCAGGAGCTACAGCAGCATGTGGACCCCAACACGCCCGAGGCTCTCGCTATTAAGAAGCAGATCTGCGAGGCCTTCTGCTCACTGGGAGAACTCTACATGACGGATCTGTGCGATCACGAGGAGGCTGAGAACCGCTGCGAAAAATACTTCCAGGAAGCTATGAAGTTTGACGTGGGTCTGCCCGAGCCTACCCAAGCGCTGGCCAACCTGCGGCTCGTGCAGCAGAACAAGGAAGCAGCTGATGAACTGCTGGAGGAGACGTACCGTCGTCTAAATGAGAATTGTGACGAGAACAGTCTGCCGTCGCTGGAGTTCCGAACTGCCATGGGTAAAATGCTCATTGAGGTGGAACGATACGAACAGGCATGCGACGTGCTGGAAGGCGTGATGCAGGAGGACGACGAGAACGCCGAGCTCTGGTTCCTCGTGGGCACGTGTTACCGTGCCATGGACGACCTGCCCAATGCGCTTGAGTTCTTCGAGAAATGCCAGAAGATGCTCAACAAACTGAAGAAGGAGCTTCGGGACGATTTCTATCTGCAGGACCAGCTCGAGACTGTCAACGAAACCATCGACGAACTGAAGACTTCGATTGCCAACCGCCCTCCTGAGCTTGACCAGGAGAGCGGAAGCGACGAGGAGGAAAATGCCGATGCAGAGATGGTAGGACAACAGGACGTGGAGATGGAGGAATGAGCGGGGCACATGGAAGTGCACCACCATAGATTTCAAAAGACAATATATGTTTGATATACCTCCCACTCGCTACATCTCCGTACGATGCAACGGCAATTGCGGTGGTAGGAGCGGGAGACACACGATCTTTCCGCTACCAACGCCAAATACCACGTGCATTTCATCAGGTGCGAGTCCTTGAGACGAAATTTCGCCGTAGGTGTCCTGCTCGAGTAGCACGCGTTGGTGATCAAGTGTGTGCGCAGTCATCACAAGTGCCTCTGCGCTGTTGCTGACAACAACCTTCGAGTAGCGTGCGCAAATGCTCAACGACGTCATGGGACGTTCACCCAACGAGAGCTGGGCGAGCAAAGCACCATTCAAGTGATACGAATACAGCATCGGAGTTCCAGTGCCCATTGACTGAAGCACCACGTGACCCACATTGGACAAAGCAAGGGAAATCACTCCCGGTTCGAGGTGGCCGGGCACTTCGTACGAGTGGAGGATCGAGCCGTCTTCGAGATCATGGACCAAGCACTCGTTGGAAGCGGATCCGCTAACGCAGACACCCAACTCATCAGACGCACTCACGCAGTTAATTTGTGCGTTGTGTCCCAGCAACACTTGATCTGCCGAGTAGTCGTCGGCATGAACAGGTTTGGAGCTCGCCTTTGATCCCCGGAAGATTTTGAGCGAGTCCAGTAGAGTCGAATTCATGCTTGCCACTTTCCAGACGGAGATAGTGCCATCGGTACAACCCAGTGCCAGCATCGTGCCCAAGTTGCTGGTGTTCACGCAGGTTACTACAGATTGGTGTTGCAGCAATCGATACAATAGCGCGCCGTCTGTTGTGGAGTGGAAACGTGCCGAGAAGTCATGATGACCTACGGTGCAAATCACAATTCCACTATGAAGAAACGCGACCAAGTTCGAGACATTTAGCTGAGTCGACAAGAAGCGCTTCTCGCCGAGCACCTTCCGGCTCTTGCGGTCTTGAAGCTCGATAAATTCGCTGGATTGGTCGCCACTGAAGGTCGAAGTAGAAACCGTTCCTTTTGACTTGCTAGATGGATGGTGGTGATGCTGTGGCTTCGCTAACTTTGGTCCAAATCGATGCGAGGAGAGCATGCCATTGGTATCCACGCAGACGAGTAGTGAAGAGCCTGGGATCAGTTTGACTAGCACGATGGGGGCTTCATGAGGAATGCTTAGCATTGTGCGGGTTAGCTGAGACGACGGTGACGCCAGCGGTGACAAGATTTCTGGGACGATAGCACTTCCAAGAGGACGGCGTTGGGGGTGAGGCTCACGAAGCACTTGGGTGGGGGTTTGTCCGAAATGAGCGATTTGAGACTGCATCGAAGACTTGACAATCGGATCAGTGATGGAGTCAACATCAACAATACCCTCGTATGTGAGGTAGAAGAACACGTTGTTAGCCTCCACAGCTGCTGCCCCACGTTGTTTGCAGCCAAACACCAAGTCGATCCAGTGATGAATGTTCGCCGACACGTATTCACTTTCCAGAGCCTGGAGTCAACGAAGAAAAATGAAGAAATTAGTCACACCCAACCGAGACCACCCATCAACTATCATAAAAGTAATTTTTCGATGCACGTACCACCAGATTTTTCATCACGAAGTCCTCTGGGGAGCACGCCCATGGAGGAAGAACAACATCGTTGACATTCGCGCCGTTTTGTCGTGTTCCCAACTCCAGCCCATTACAGTTCATCAAGAACTCCGGTAGGTAAAACCATTCAGGAGTTAATTCCTTCAAGTCGGTGTAGTCGGTAAGACAGTTACTCCAGGTTTCTGCAACCGAATGAAACAAGCGGTCTGCGTGATCGAACTTGCCTCCCTGGATGCTCAGGGCATACGAGGTAAAAGGCTCCAAGCGGATGAGATAGTAGAGTACTGCTCCGATGTTGGAGTAGTGAGTCCCATACCTATGTTGAAAACAAAAGCAAAAGCAGCACGGCATTAGTTTGGAGTGTACACAAAATAGTGAATGAGGATGCTCACATGAACTTAGGAATGTCAGGGTCTTCAAACGCGTTGTAGCGGTCAACGTAAAATTTGAGACGACTAGGCTCCAAAGCTCCCATTGGCTTGGACAAGTCCCGATATGCTCCCCTTCGACCGAGGTCCAATGTTGCCGACTCATAATCGGAAATGATCCATGGGAAAACAGGATATTGTGTGAGATCGTTGTAAGTTCGACCGGCGATCGTGTTCAGCCACATGATGTACTCAAAAGTAGAAATTTCGTGCTGGACCCAGCGGTTGCTCATTAGAGAATTGCGAAATAAGCTGCATGGGTGACGCAGCCTTCGGACGCTCGGATCTCGTTTCAGCAAAAGCGGTCTGCGCATCATAAGCGCCTCGTGGAACAACACCACATCCTCCGACGTCAGATTGAAAAAATAATTTTTCCTAGTGGACTGAATAAATAGTTCCAGTGCCGTCGGCTTCAGCAAATATCGCCGTCGGTACAACCCCACAATGTCGTCAACCTTCCATCGGCGGCGCTTAAATAGAAATCTCCATGCTTGGTCGAGTGGCACTCCAGGCTTCATCTCGACAACCACCGTCTCGTGTTCATCAACCACTCGTTCAGCTACAAATCGAAGAGAAGAATTGGACAAAATCAATTTGCCCTCTACGACGTGTAAATGGCGCACGAGCTGAGCATTAACCTGCAAGTCAGCTTTAGATCCAGCGTTCACACGCTTTGCTCCACCTTCATGACTTGCCTGGACACTTCGAGCGCTTGACGATGATGGAAACAGCTCTGAAGCGCCATCGTCCATTTTATCAGATGCAAGCTTCGATTCCATCATTTTGAGCGAAGATGGAGTAAGTTCTAATGACGGAACGTCCGGTGTTACAGTTTCAGCATCCACCACTTGGCTTCCTGGTGCACTGTCAATATATGTCGATACCTCTTGCATCAATGCTTGAGCTTCTTCTGATACTGCATCCTTTGTCGTATAGAGAGAATCAACACCATACTCGACTACATCTTTAGCATCTTTCACTGATTTTTGGAAATAATCCGCGACCCCACCAACCACAGTCATAACAGAAGCCCCCAACGAAAACGTACTTAGAGGTGGTGAAAGCTTTAGCGATGCCACAGGTGACAAGGGCGATGGAGATGAAAATGCTACCACTGCCGTTTCCACCGTTCCAGGGATGACGATTGGCGTTGCAGAAGCTTTAACTGATGTAGGAGCTTCTTCTACGTGGTCAGTCGGCGATACTTTTGCCGAGCTATGTTGCTGTGATCCACTCGAAAATTGAGACAAGTCATCATCTTCTTCGGCATCGTAAAAATCCACATCTTCCGCGTTAAGATCATCGTCATCAGAGGCTCCACCATAAGCGCTTTCGTATTCTTCAGGGTTTGATAGTGACCGAATTATTGCAGCCCGCATCTGAGCGTCCGCGAGAAAATCACTATAATCCGATCCAGCATCGCTGCGCCAGCTATTCTCCAAATCAGCTAAGCCTCCTTCGATTGACCCACGGAATCGTCGGCTAAGTTTTCTGCCACTCTCTTTGCTTTCTGTATCCATATAAGACGACGCAGGGTACTCGCAACTCAGGTTCCGAGCGCGGTAATCGTCAGCCACCCTTTTTAAACGAAGACGCATACGAAAGTTGTTCTCCCTGGAGTCAATTTTGAGAACAACGCCATCGCCGCCACTCCTGCTATCTGCTGTTAGTCGAGAGTGAAATTCCTCGCCCGGATTAACAGACGATGTCCTCGCTTCTCCGAACAACGACGGTGTCGCAGCTTCATAACTTGAATGAGCTAGAAGCTTGTGTACACTACTCGCAAACTTTTCGGTGCTATGCTTCAGCTCTACAAGCCTTGATTCGCCTGCCGCATCTTGTTCATTAGCGCGAGCCACTTCAGCAGCCTCATTTTCATCGCCAATTTCCTTCCATAAAACTTCGCACTGCTGAAGCTCATTTCCTAGCGCTTCCACCTGTGAGCTGGCATGCTGCTGAATGAGGTACGGGTTAAATTCCATGGTATGGTGCTCCAAGGTGTAAGTCCACCGTCGTATAAAATCATCATTCAGTCGATCCACATATCCCTGAAAAATTGCTGTGTCACAGCAAGTGTGGTGATTTTCGCGATGAAGCTTCCACAACATAAAAAGCTCGCGAAATTGGGACAACTCACTGAAAAAAGTAAGATCCGTTGATGACATGATCTGCAACGTCTTCGTTAACTCCGGCTTGGAGCTAGGGTCGCGCAAATGCAAGGCTGTGTTTGCGATCGCCACCATAATCTTGACGAGCAAACGGACTGCCTCGATATTACTTCCTTCCAAGGACGCTTCCAAAAGCGTAAAGCACGCATCCAACGTAAACATGTGAACCAATTCCCTGTCAGGTATTAAATCTGGTTCCTGTGTTGTGGTGAAGAATTTGGACGAATCCATTATTCCAGACAATGGCAATGAAAGTGCCATGTCGGGTAGTACTGATCCCAATACCGGCGGCGACATTACTCCAGATGAAAACGATCCCGATAATGGCGACAACGATCCACTAGACCGTTGAGAAGCTGTCGCTACTGGCAATGAAGCAATCAACTTCAAGAGTTCCAGTACATAATGAAATTTTTGAACTAGCTCCACATCGTTTGTGCCGCTGGTCTGAGTTAGCGTCACATGCTGTATAGCCACCTGTAAAGCTAGTATCATTGAGCGTGCTCGTGAAGCCACAAGATGCGTGAAAATTGCTGTTTCTTCAGGTGTCAGTCCGGATCCGTAGTCAGCATTTTGAACCAGATTAGCCATAAGGGCATCCCAGTTGATTCGGTTCAAATGAGGCAGAACAATTTGCCAAAGCTCAAAGGCTTTGCGAGTTATAATTGTCTGCTGGCCCGGTGAGAGGATGACGTCATTGATATTTAGCATTTCAGTCATTTTGGTGGCCACCAGCAAACTCTGAGAGACAATCGCGGCAACTTGACATAGATTCTCCCAAATGATCTCACTCTGAGGCATCGAGTACTTTTGGCTTGCTTGACGCACCGTTTGTTCGCAAATTACCGCCATCAGACTGCAAAGATCGGATGGTGATCGCCAATGGCTGAAATAAAACTCCAGAAAATGCATCCATCCATTTTTTACATGGAGGATGCAGTAGACAACGATGTCCACAATCATCTGGTTGGCAAGCTTGCGGACGAGTTCGCACCAGCGCTGTGGAAAATGTTTGATGACCATAGCGATAATTGCGTTAGTAACTGCTTCGCTTTGACTGCGGTTCTGTATAAGACTCAACGCAAAGTCGCAGCCTGATTCATCCCCCGAGTCTGCAATCACTTGGACTGCTTCAAGCTTTGTAAATGCAGCGGTAAAATCAGCACTTAGAAGACTGCACGCCTCGTTGAGATCCTCTGACTGCGTCAAACTTCTTTCCCGTGTTGGGTTGATTTCATCGTTCATGTTCGCCGCTGCTGCTACAGACGCGCCAAGCGTGAGTGATCGCAACCGACTCATCCATGGCGGCCACGACCGAATAGATTCTTTTACACTGTCTCCCATAGTTGGAGATGCTAATTGAACTCTAATTTCCGCGAGTACATGAGCTTGGACATCAAAATTCCCGTTATGAATTAAGCCCAACAAAACGAGCGGAATGAAAGTCATCCGTGCAAAGTTGCCAGCACGAACCTCCGGAGAAGGTTTGGAGTTGCCAGGTGGTAAGCGCTTTCGTCCAATAACAATATCCAGTAGAAGATCCGCCGCATCAGCAGTAAGTGTGTGCGCTTGAAACGACGAATACAGCATCAGCATATCATTTTTGTGCAATAGCACCTTCTCAGATGTGTACAACTCGAAAAACCGAAGTGCAGCTAAGCGGACATTATAGTTTGCTGACAGCATCGGTCTCCATAGTATCCGCACTGTGCCTTTTGAGAGCTTGAAGATATTTGTTGTCAATTGCAGCTGGCGAATAGGTAGCCCGACCGCAAATTTGCGTGGTTCGGTTGACGTCAAATTCTGAGTGAGATATCGTAAAATTTCCTCGATATCATCACAACCACAAGATTGTTTTGTTCCACTTGCTTCGCACTGTTGGAAAATGTAACCCACAAGCTGCCGCCATTGGTCAGTCGCAGGGTCCTGGGCCGAAGGAAACAGTAAAAGATCGATCAACCTTTGAAGTACTAGGTCGCGCAATTGTGCCAACTGTCCCTCATCCATCTGACCAATTGCTAATTCCTCTTTATCCGATGAAGCACCTGGCATATAAACGTGCGAGATCAAACGACAGAAGAAGCCGACATCTACTTGGTCCTTGGCATCCAAGGAACGGGAGAATTCAGACAACGATGTAGCGCGTGACACAACTAACTTTCCAGAACTGCTCGGAGGTGAGCCCATTTCAGATATACGGCCTTGTTCTCGTAAGCTCGCTTTTTGCAGAATTTGCAAATACTTTGGAAGTACCCCGCCCAGTAGTTTCGCTTGTGTATCAAATGGCGAAAGAAACCAGCTTGTGTTGAAGAAGAGCAGGCGGTAAATATACTCAATAATTCCTTCGTCACTTTCCAAGAAGTCTGTCATGGCTTCTAAGATTGAAACCACGCCATCCAGCAGAGACACCGATAAATAGCTCGGCGAAATCGACTGTAGGATAAACTCCACCACCTTCACGCCGTGGAGTCGAACGAAATGTGAACGGCATACAGTGTTGTGACGAAGTCCCGCACCGACAAACGCTAGAAGATCAGAAATTTCACCCATTCCAAATTCGTGCACAGGGTGGAAGTCTGCCATCTCTGGAATCTGATCCAGTAGAAGCAGAAGAAAGCACGTACAGCCACCAACGGAATCCAGTGCATGAACGAAACTCTGAGTGACGTACGCACTCGCTCCAGGCCCCAGTGAGCCGTGACAGTCATTTCCACTAACATCATAGCAAATCCGCTTCTTCAAGTCGCAACTCCGCGCATCATAACAAAAACACAACTTCGATTTATCTGTGAGCCCAGCGTTTTCAGCCACAACCGAGTTCAGATCGCTCTTCCAATGGGTTAGCCAATGCAACCTCTGCACTTCCGCCTCGGACAGTGCCACACCGAAAAGCGTGGGGGTCCACAATTTTCCAGTCAAACCATCCACAAGAGGTTCAATTCCAATAGTATTGCGTCCTCCCACCATCATCAGCGGATCTGGGTACCCTAAATTCCCGTTAAACACACTCTTCCCATCCACATACACTGTCAGTTTGTCCTTAAAGACCATCTTCTTGGCATGCACAATGCACAAGTGCACCCACTCCCTCTCCATCTTGTCAATATAGTCTGCAAATGGCACTTCAACGTGCTGAACAGCTCCCTGTGCTGCAACCATCTTCACCACCAACGTCTTCCCATCCAGCATCGCCGAAACACCCTGTCCACTGTGTCCTCGGAAGCTGTAGAGCGCTACAGTTGCAGCAGTTGCATCCAGATGGATACCAAAGCTGCAAGTGTATCCTCTCTTAGTGAATAATTGGTGCTCGGACGGCACAATGAGTCCAGCATTGGATCCTCTCATAGTGAAGATCGCACGTGGCAGTGTGTCCATCTCCACCAGCGCCTTCTGCATCTGCAACACCCAGCGACGTGCCGGTGGCCGGCCGAGCCGCAAGAAGTCGAATAGAGCCACCACATCGGTAGCATTCATGGACTGTAGACACAGAGCGCGCACCATGTCCACAAGAGCCTGAACAATGTCCTCATCCACTTCATCTCGGCTGCTGAGCGTCCGCAGGGCACTTAACAACGCCTTAAGTACGACATTCCCCCTCTTGGTGACATTATGAGGCCTTGTAGTGTATCCTGACGTCTCCAGGAAAGCCTGAACGTCGTGGAAGTGGGTGGAACACGTCGCGAACAGGCGACGCAGCACTTGGAGCGTCTCGCGGCGCGTCTCGGGCGTCTCGCACTGGCCCAGCACGTCCAATAGCAGCAGCATAGGGTCCTTCAGACGCGTCACCTGGGTCGAGTCGTCCGTGATCGCCTGCAGCGTCCGGCGCTGGGCCTCCTCGGCGTCCCCCAGGAGCGTCCGCAGCACCTGCATCTCCATGGTGGAAAATGACGTCTTTCACACGTTGGTCCGAAATTAAGGGCGACCATTCCGAAAATAGACTTCCTAGATCAGCTTCAACAATTAGTGAACACGCCTACTTATTTTTTAAAATAGTATTAAAATACTTACAGGTAAAAGTATTGAGTAAATGAGTTGGAGGTCGAGGAAAGCAGGCTTGCCCGATGTTTTGCATGGAACATGTACCCCAAGCTTACGGCGCTCGTTGCGAAGGTGGAAGCAACCCCAACGTGGCGGCCTACATGGCCAAGCACCAGAAATAAGAGCAAAGAAAGGATAAGCAATGGAGTGTTTCTGTGGAATGAATGTTGCCTTCAAAAGCGACTTCGCGTGTTATAGCACCTATCCATATACCTGCCAGCCTTCATGCCTCGGTGAAGTCTGGCAAGCTGAAACCAACGTCGGGACGATCAAAGTCCGGTGCAGAGACCGTTGGTCCCTCCCTACTCATTACGTAATCTTGGCAAGATGATGAATCACGCCCCCAACGCGTGATTCATCATCTCGCTGCCCAGCGCAGTGCCCACGTGGTGCTGGTCCTTCATCACCGGGATCACGCCACTCATTTCGTGCTCATTTCCGAACTCGCTCTCCTCCGCTCAAGTCCTCAATCAACTACGATGGCCCAGCCTCAGCTCAAGCTCACCTACTTCGACGGCAAGGGCCGCGCCGAGCTCTCGCGCTTGATCTTCAACTACGGCGGCGTCGCCTTCACGGACGACCGCATCGCACACGCCGACTTCGCGGCACTCAAGCCGACGCTGCCCTTCGGCCAGGTGCCCGTCCTCGAGCTGGACGGCACGGTCTACGCACAGAGCATGGCCATCGCCCGCTACGCCGCCAAGATCGCCGGCCTGTATCCGAGCGACGCTTTCGAGGGCCTCAAGGTCGACATGTTCTCCTGCTCGCTGTGCGAGCTGGAGGGCCCTTTCGTGGACTTCATGTTCAAGACGCAGGACGAGACTGAGAAGGCCCAAAAGAAGAAGGTGTTCATCGAGGAGACGGTGCCCAAGTTTTTCACCGCGCTCGAGAAAATGGTGGGCGACAAGTTCATCCTCGACGACAAAATCTCGTACGCCGACCTGCAGTTCCTCGACGTCGTGGACAACAAGCTCAAGTGGGCCTTCCCGGACTTCAAGGTGGACGCCTTCCCCAAACTCGCAGCCCTGCTGACCAACGTTAAGGCGGAGCCCAAGATCGCCGCCTACCTATCGAAGCAGTAGATTTTAATGTTCAGGAATGCCTGACAGACTAAACACGACCAGCACTATTCGCCTTGCATTACGATACTAGTATCCAGCAGCTATCCAGCGAAGCGTACAATGCTGCATGCATTCGCTTTATATGGTGCAGCGTGCCGGTGGTGGTAACTTACCGCCGGTAAGCCTGCAGCATCATTTCGCTAGTCTGACCTTGGTCCCACTCATCGAGCCCAGCCTGTACTCCTAACTTAGGAGTCGTAAGCAGTATTGAGTAAGTAATACCGTATGAGTTGGAGGTCGAGGAAACCGCCATCAAGCAGGCTAGCCCGATGTTTTGCATGGTCAGAACATCAAGACTGACCTCAAATCCCTGTCTACCTCGCCTACCCAGCGAGGCAAGCACTGAGCAAGGACTGGCACGGTTTCGACAATTGCAAGCGGAAATACACTTAGAAATCATCCTAGCAACATCGACAGACATTTGGTTGGGATCATGTAAAATGAAATACGAGGCTGCCCGAGTTGATCATACAACATTGATTTTATTAATCTACCGTGTTTGCACTACGGTGTGTAGTGTCAACTCCTCATCGACTACGAAATACGCGTCGCCGCATTGCTTAGTAGCTGCTCGCGTTGAAGTGGTCGGCCGTCATGACCTTGGCCCAGGCCGAAGAGAACACGTGCTTGAAGACGGTCTCCTCGGACGCGAATAGCTGCACCGCCTCCTTAAGCTCGGGAGCCGCCAGCAGCGCCAGATCCGTGGCCGTCATGTACACGCCCTTGCCCTCCGCCTTGAACTCCTTCTCGGACACCTCCGTCCACGTCTCATTCAGGAGCACCTGGAAGTACTCATTTGACAGCGTGAGCGAGTTGTTGCTGTACGAGCCGCTGTAGCCCAGAGTCTTCTGCTGCTCCACGCTGCGCGGGCGGCCGGCCAGAGCCACCGCCTCATACGGCGACACACCAAGGATCTTGATGTTGTCGCGCACGGCGATCAACGTCGTGTTGTAGTACTCACGCGGAGCCAGGATCTCTGTACCGTTGCCGTTCTCGGCGTCCGTGCGGCCACCCAGGAAGTCGATGGTCACATTACCCGCGTCCTCCAGGGCCACTTGGCCGGCAAGTACGATCAGGTCGGCCGTCGACAGCGTCGGGTACGATTCCTTCACGGGCTCGAGCGCAGCAATGATCTTGTCCACACCGGCGTTCACAGGCCAGTCCTTCTCCGGCGAGAAGCGAACGCGGGCGCCGTTGCAGCCGCCGGCGTAGTCCGTGATGCGGAACGTCGACGCGCATTGCCACGCCGCGTGTACGAACAGAGCGCCGTTGTACGGCGTGCCGTCGTTGCTCGAGTCGCTCGTCAGGCCGTCCAGCGACTTGGTCAGCAGCGAATGGATGTCCGAGCGCACGGCATCGAAATCCGGCAGCGCGGCGGGCGTCGGCGGCAGCGGGTTCTGGAACGGCTGAGCGGGCGGCACGTCGTTACCGCGGCAGCGAGCCACGGGGCCCAGGTCGCGCGACACCAGCTTGTACCAGGCGTGCGAGAACTCCTCGTCCAGGGCGGTCTGGTTGGCGGCGAACTCGAGCGAGATGTTGTGGTAGCTGGCGTCGTGCAGTAGGGCAATATCGGCCGTCAGCATACGCACGGGCGGCGTAGTGTCGGACACGGGGCGCCACTGAACATGGCCACCAGGGCCGTCGAACTTCTCCCACTCGAAGTTGGTGAGGCCCTTGAAGTAGCCGTTGCCCCACTTCGTGGGCGTGAACGTCCACGAGCCCTCGAAGCCGCTCGTGAAGGTATTATTGCCCTTGCCCTTGAGCGCGCCCTCGCCGCAGGTTCCCGGCCAGGGATTCAGAGGGTCCTGCGTCGGATCGGGGCCGGGGCCCGTCGGGCAGGCGCCGTGCGTCTTGCCGAAGGCGTGGCCACCGCCGATCAGTGCCACCGTCTCGCGGTCGTTCATGCCCATACGCTCGAAGGTGTCGCGCACATCGGCCACCGATCCGACCGGGTCGGGGTTGCCCATGGGGCCCTCAGGGTTCACGTAGATGAGGCCCATGGTGGTGGGGCCCAGCGGCTCCTTGCACTGGCCGTCCACGGCACACGGCGCCACACTCTCCTGCTCGGGCGTCGGGCCCAGCTGCAGGCTGCTCGTCCCGTCGGCGTCGTCGCGGCGACCGCCGCAGAAACCCAACACGGGGCCGCCCATGCTCTCGATGGCGACGTTGCCGGACAGCACGATGAGGTCACCCCACGACAGCGCGTCGCCGTACTTGAGCTTGATGGGCTCCAGCAGGTCCAAAGCCTTGTCCAGGTTGGTGTTGTCGGCCCAACTGCGCTCCGGGTTGAAGCGAATGCGGCCGCCGTCGCAGCCACCACGGCCGTCGGCGCGGCGGTACGAGCCGTTGCAGTGCCACGCCAGGCGGATGAAGAGACCACCGTAGTGGCCGAAGTCGGCGGGCCAGAAGTCCTGCGAGTCTGTCATGAGGTGCTGCAGGTCCTCCTTCACGAGCGCGTAGTCGATCACATCGCAGCTCTGGGCGTCGTAGAGTTCGCTGGAGATCTGGCGGTCTGCTTGGTGCACGGCAGCAACTGAGTCGTAGCCGAACGGACAGCTGCCGGCGTTGGCGCCGCTGGACAGGCCGGCGAGCGCGGCGACGAAGGCGGCGAGGCGGACGTTCATCTCTCGGGTTGAAGTGACTTGTGGCCGTCGAGGTGAAACGATAAGTGAGAAAGTTGCTTGCCGAGGTCGATTGAATGGGTGCTTGTTTGTTGTCCGTAGGACATCATGCTGAAGGCATCTTGGTCAAAAATTTATTTGTTGAGTCACTACCGTAACCGTACAGTACCAGGAAGTTGCAGTGCAAGAACGGACATGGACCCACGGAACGAGCGACGAAATTTAGGGAAAGCTTTCGTTGAGTGTCTCTGATTACAAACTCGCGATTCCCTCAACCGCGTACAGAAACCAAAGGGAAGCGTCGTAGATTATATCCGAAGCAATGTTACTCATCTCTCGGCACCGCTTCGTCATGCTAAGTGATCGCCTTACAAATGCAATTCCCAACATGCAGCATGCAGACTGCGAAGCTGCAGCGATCCATGCTGTCTGGATGGCAGCGACTGTTTCTTCTTCTTTCGCTACTCGACAGCCGTTCGTGCCAGTCGCAGCAAACAGGGCAACCGGATATCCGGCGCCGGATTCCGGCCTCTTCCACACGAAAGGATCAAGCCGCATAACAGGACGCAATTGTGTGCGTTGAAGCCTTCGGCAAAATACCAAATATATGTACACTTGACTGAATAATAGCGCAGATTTGAATTGGGTGGAGTGGCGGCGCTGGATCCGTCATAGTTTCCGTTATCCATCCATGATTCATTCCCATGCCGTACTGTACAAATGAGGTCAAATCCGGTACATGTAGTGCATGTACATGTATGGCACCACTGCTCCTCTAACTCTGAGATCCTGGACATAGGAAGTCGTTAGTTAGACTAAGTGACATCAATGTACCTGACTCAAAAACGAAACTCTGAGATCAGCTTCAACAACAACCCACTTACTGCATCTGCCATGAAGCCACGTTGTTTGGATAAGTACACACCAGCACGATCGCTTTAAAATCTAGCTGCGGAGTGATGATTATGGGACCCCGGCAGACAGAGTTCTCCAGCACTGGCGGGGCGAAGCCTTGCTGTATTCTTGACGCTGTTGACGGCGCGTTTGACACCATAACCTATAGCCGCTGCGACACCAAGGAAATTCAGGAAACGTAGAGGAGGTCTGTTAAAGAAACCCGTAGATGCATTCAACGCCAATGCCAATTTCTTTCCCTCCGTAGTACTGTGGCTTCGTGTACAGGAGAGCATCGCAGAGAGAATCACCAAGGTGTTGATCCAGACAGGCGTGAAGATAGCTGAGCGATCGGGTCATAGAAAGCTAAAATACGCGTGAGTGGCTAGGCAACCGTAGGAAGATCGGTTGCTCTATTAACTTAATAATAGTATTAGGGTTAAGCGGGTACATCGCAGATGGAGGGAGACCCCTTCGAACACCCGCGAGCAATTTTCATCGGCAAAGTGACCGGAGATCCGTTCCATGGGTCCATGCCTTTTCTTTGCCGTATCCACTTTTCTACTCACACTTTGAACAGACGATCCTCTCGGTAGTGATAGCGTACATTTTATCCCAATTTAAAGGAATCACTATCAGGAGACGTACTAAGTACCATTTTGAGGCACATTCTTTTTAAGAGGCTTCTATGTAGACATGCTTGAACTCATACCCTGCCTATTGAACATATTTGTCTCGTTAATTTAGTTGTTGCCTTGAAGTCTAAATCAACCGGCAAAGCCACATAGTTGAGACTGTAGTGGACTTAAGAAAATCTAAGAAATATCTGGAGAAAATGAGAAAAAAATGACGGATAAATTACCGGCGGATACTCGCGACTTCTCGAGACTCCAATGAGTTTATTTTAGGTGTCAATTTTACCTCTAAAGTGCCCCATAACACCAGAAACTACAGTTCTCTAGTACATGTATAACCCGGTGGCTGTACCTAAGTAAGATTTAATACATACATTATACTATTTGGTATAGTATTGACTTGAAAATGCATTGCTCGGGAGTTAAAATAGGGCACTCTTGCGGACTTCTATCACAAAGCTGTTTACAAAATAGATGTATCCATAGTATAATGCCTTTAAATAGTAATATTTCGGTAACACCCTTTTACCACATTACATGGCATCACAAATTATCGCTAATGGTATATCACTCCAGAGAGGATCATCTGGTATACGTCGCGACGAGCTCTTCAGTAGTTTACCTTCGTAATACTGTACGAAGTTCGTATCCAAGGTTCCCATCACAAACTGTTATCCGGTCCTAGCATTTCGTTGCCGCCCCAACTAAAGCCGTTGTCCGACCACCTGCAGTGCAGGTTGCACAGTCAGTTTTCATTGAGCAGAGGCATATCGGTCTGTCCTACCAATGGCACCCTGCACTCAAAGCCAAGAGTCACGATCGAGGTGAAAAACCCGTGACGACATTGCACACGACACCTTACCACGCGCCTTTCACTTATCGTTTCACCTCGACGGCCACAAGTCACTTCAACCCGAGAGATGAACGTCCGCCTCGCCGCCTTCGTCGCCGCGCTCGCCGGCCTGTCCAGCGGCGCCAACGCCGGCAGCTGTCCGTTCGGCTACGACTCAGTTGCTGCCGTGCACCAAGCAGACCGCCAGATCTCCAGCGAACTCTACGACGCCCAGAGCTGCGATGTGATCGACTACGCGCTCGTGAAGGAGGACCTGCAGCACCTCATGACAGACTCGCAGGACTTCTGGCCCGCCGACTTCGGCCACTACGGTGGTCTCTTCATCCGCCTGGCGTGGCACTGCAACGGCTCGTACCGCCGCGCCGACGGCCGTGGTGGCTGCGACGGCGGCCGCATTCGCTTCAACCCGGAGCGCAGTTGGGCCGACAACACCAACCTGGACAAGGCTTTGGACCTGCTGGAGCCCATCAAGCTCAAGTACGGCGACGCGCTGTCGTGGGGTGACCTCATCGTGCTGTCCGGCAACGTCGCCATCGAGAGCATGGGCGGCCCCGTGTTGGGTTTCTGCGGCGGTCGCCGCGACGACGCCGACGGGACGAGCAGCCTGCAGCTGGGCCCGACGCCCGAGCAGGAGAGTGTGGCGCCGTGTGCCGTGGACGGCCAGTGCAAGGAGCCGCTGGGCCCCACCACCATGGGCCTCATCTACGTGAACCCTGAGGGCCCCATGGGCAACCCCGACCCGGTCGGATCGGTGGCCGATGTGCGCGACACCTTCGAGCGTATGGGCATGAACGACCGCGAGACGGTGGCACTGATCGGCGGTGGCCACGCCTTCGGCAAGACGCACGGCGCCTGCCCGACGGGCCCCGGCCCCGATCCGACGCAGGACCCTCTGAATCCCTGGCCGGGAACCTGCGGCGAGGGCGCGCTCAAGGGCAAGGGCAATAATACCTTCACGAGCGGCTTCGAGGGCTCGTGGACGTTCACGCCCACGAAGTGGGGCAACGGCTACTTCAAGGGCCTCACCAACTTCGAGTGGGAGAAGTTCGACGGCCCTGGTGGCCATGTTCAGTGGCGCCCCGTGTCCGACACTACGCCGCCCGTGCGTATGCTGACGGCCGATATTGCCCTACTGCACGACGCCAGCTACCACAACATCTCGCTCGAGTTCGCCGCCAACCAGACCGCCCTGGACGAGGAGTTCTCGCACGCCTGGTACAAGCTGGTGTCGCGCGACCTGGGCCCCGTGGCTCGCTGCCGCGGTAACGACGTGCCGCCCGCTCAGCCGTTCCAGAACCCGCTGCCGCCGACGCCCGCCGCGCTGCCGGATTTCGATGCCGTGCGCTCGGACATCCATTCGCTGCTGACCAAGTCGCTGGACGGCCTGACGAGCGACTCGAGCAACGACGGCACGCCGTACAACGGCGCTCTGTTCGTACACGCGGCGTGGCAATGCGCGTCGACGTTCCGCATCACGGACTACGCCGGCGGCTGCAACGGCGCCCGCGTTCGCTTCTCGCCGGAGAAGGACTGGCCTGTGAACGCCGGTGTGGACAAGATCATTGCTGCGCTCGAGCCCGTGAAGGAATCGTACCCGACGCTGTCGACGGCCGACCTGATCGTACTTGCCGGCCAAGTGGCCCTGGAGGACGCGGGTAATGTGACCATCGACTTCCTGGGTGGCCGCACGGACGCCGAGAACGGCAACGGTACAGAGATCCTGGCTCCGCGTGAGTACTACAACACGACGTTGATCGCCGTGCGCGACAACATCAAGATCCTTGGTGTGTCGCCGTATGAGGCGGTGGCTCTGGCCGGCCGCCCGCGCAGCGTGGAGCAGCAGAAGACTCTGGGCTACAGCGGCTCGTACAGCAACAACTCGCTCACGCTGTCAAATGAGTACTTCCAGGTGCTCCTGAATGAGACGTGGACGGAGGTGTCCGAGAAGGAGTTCAAGGCGGAGGGCAAGGGCGTGTACATGACGGCCACGGATCTGGCGCTGCTGGCGGCTCCCGAGCTTAAGGAGGCGGTGCAGCTATTCGCGTCCGAGGAGACCGTCTTCAAGCACGTGTTCTCTTCGGCCTGGGCCAAGGTCATGACGGCCGACCACTTCAACGCGAGCAGCTACTAAGCAATGCGGCGACGCGTATTTCGTAGTCGATGAGGAGTTGACACTACACACCGTAGTGCAAACACGGTAGATTAATAAAATCAATGTTGTATGATCAACTCGGGCAGCCTCGTATTTCATTTTACATGATCCCAACCAAATGTCTGTCGATGTTGCTAGGATGATTTCTAAGTGTATTTCCGCTTGCAATTGTCGAAACCGTGCCAGTCCTTGCTCAGTGCTTGCCTCGCTGGGTAGGCGAGGTAGACAGGGATTTGAGGTCAGTCTTGATGTTCTGACCATGCAAAACATCGGGCTAGCCTGCTTGATGGCGGTTTCCTCGACCTCCAACTCATACGGTATTACTTACTCAATACTGCTTACGACTCCTAAGTTAGGAGTACAGGCTGGGCTCGATGAGTGGGACCAAGGTCAGACTAGCGAAATGATGCTGCAGGCTTACCGGCGGTAAGTTACCACCACCGGCACGCTGCACCATATAAAGCGAATGCATGCAGCATTGTACGCTTCGCTGGATAGCTGCTGGATACTAGTATCGTAATGCAAGGCGAATAGTGCTGGTCGTGTTTAGTCTGTCAGGCATTCCTGAACATTAAAATCTACTGCTTCGATAGGTAGGCGGCGATCTTGGGCTCCGCCTTAACGTTGGTCAGCAGGGCTGCGAGTTTGGGGAAGGCGTCCACCTTGAAGTCGGGAAGGCCCACTTGAGCTTGTTGTCCACGACGTCGAGGAACTGCAGGTCGGCGTACGAGATTTTGTCGTCGAGGATGAACTTGTCGCCCACCATTTTCTCGAGCGCGGTGAAAAACTTGGGCACCGTCTCCTCGATGAACACCTTCTTCTTTTGGGCCTTCTCAGTCTCGTCCTGCGTCTTGAACATGAAGTCCACGAAAGGGCCCTCCAGCTCGCACAGCGAGCAGGAGAACATGTCGACCTTGAGGCCCTCGAAAGCGTCGCTCGGATACAGGCCGGCGATCTTGGCGGCGTAGCGGGCGATGGCCATGCTCTGTGCGTAGACCGTGCCGTCCAGCTCGAGGACGGGCACCTGGCCGAAGGGCAGCGTCGGCTTGAGTGCCGCGAAGTCGGCGTGTGCGATGCGGTCGTCCGTGAAGGCGACGCCGCCGTAGTTGAAGATCAAGCGCGAGAGCTCGGCGCGGCCCTTGCCGTCGAAGTAGGTGAGCTTGAGCTGAGGCTGGGCCATCGTAGTTGATTGAGGACTTGAGCGGAGGAGAGCGAGTTCGGAAATGAGCACGAAATGAGTGGCGTGATCCCGGTGATGAAGGACCAGCACCACGTGGGCACTGCGCTGGGCAGCGAGATGATGAATCACGCGTTGGGGGCGTGATTCATCATCTTGCCAAGATTACGTAATGAGTAGGGAGGGACCAACGGTCTCTGCACCGGACTTTGATCGTCCCGACGTTGGTTTCAGCTTGCCAGACTTCACCGAGGCATGAAGGCTGGCAGGTATATGGATAGGTGCTATAACACGCGAAGTCGCTTTTGAAGGCAACATTCATTCCACAGAAACACTCCATTGCTTATCCTTTCTTTGCTCTTATTTCTGGTGCTTGGCCATGTAGGCCGCCACGTTGGGGTTTGCTTCCACCTTCGCAACGAGCGCCGTAAGCTTGGGGTACATGTCCAACGAGAAACCCGCGAAGGTGGCGAGCCCATTCTTGACCAGGTCGAAGAGCTGCAGATCCGCGTACGTCATCTTGCCGCCCAGGAAGAATGGACCCGTCTGGACGAACCCCTCGAGCAGCTTTAGCGTCTTGGGCACGCTCTCCTCCAGCAGCTTTTTGGTCTTCTCAGCCTTGGCGGTCTCGTCCGGCGTGCGGTACGTGATCTCCGAGATGAGCGTCTTGACGTCGATGAGCGACTCGGACACCATGTCCACGCGCAGACACTCGAGAGGGTCCTGCGGGTACAGGCCACCAAGCTTGGCGGCGTAGCGCGCAATGGCCATGCTCTGGCTGTAGGTGGTGCCGTCCACCTCCAGCACCGGCACCTGGCCGAGCGGCAAGGTGGGCTTGATGGCAAGGAAGGCGTCGCGGTCCAGGCGCTCGTCCTCGAACGACACGTTGCTGGCCGATAGGATCAGGCGTGAGAGCTCGGCACGGCCCGCCCCGGCGAAGTACGTGAGCTTGAGCTGTGAGGGTGCCGTCCAGACATCAGGCTGCGGCGCGAAGTAGTTGTGGTAGAGCGCCACCAGCACGGCGGTCACGGTCACGAGCGTGAACTGATTCATATCTGTGTGTCTTCGCGAAAAGTGGGGATGTGGTCAAAACTCGGTACAGAACACAAGATACACTTGATGATGCAATCAAGGATAACCTTGCACGGGACGCGAGTCCATATGATAACCACTGTTGGAAACGAACTCGCATCGCTATTATCTTGACATCCCAACTGTGCACTGTAGTTCTGCTGCTGCAACAACTTGGATCCGTCTCCGAAGAACCTTATTGTCATTTTATCGTATCCTACTCTTGTCGGCAGAATCTAGATGGACAACAATTCAAATAATACGGTAAGCGTGATTGATGATAAAAAAATGCCGAAATCGTTACCCATCAACTAGGGTAAAACTATTTTATCTTCGTTTTCGTGTGTGAAATATACACTAGCTAGACTCAGTCTTTTCGTGACAAGTCTAGATTTGGGAATCGTGGGACTTGGCGTATTTTCGTAAGCAAAAGTAAAGTTGACGTAAATTCGGTACCTATATTTGGTGACACCAAAAATATCTTGTAATGTAACAGTCACATGTATTGACATCGAAGTTACAACTGGACATCCGTGTTCTTCCCCACGAAAGCAATTGCTTTGTGCAGAAAGCGCATCCGTAGATACGGAACTATTTTGTATAGGCAGTCATCCCAACGCGAGTCACTCAGCAGCAGTTCCAGAATCGCAATACACCATACTCCACCGGAGCTGCCGTCTTTTTGGGTGTACCAGTCCACCTTCTCGTACGTCAGCGCGTCTTTCACTTGCAGAATATCCTCAATAACACTGCGCACGCTCTTCTCGATGATTCGGTAGTTGTTGTCCACATGGAGGGGATCAAACACGTAACAAATCCAATCCGTTCTATGAACTAGGAACGCCACCCAATGTCCACTGATGTTGAAGATACCAATGACACGCTTGTAGCGAGGATCACAAGCACCCAAGCCTCCCGCGACGCGACGTTTCTGATATGGTAATGCAAAATCGCGGTAACTTGGGTTGATGATTCCCACATCCGGATATTCGTCCCGTAGGACCATCATCGACACTAGTATGGATGTGGTATGAAGCCATAGGTTTTCGCGGAAGTCGAATAGCCGGTGACCTTGAATAAATTTCCCCGGCACCCGATTCGTAGAGAGGTTCGTCTCAATGTATCCCTTGTGCTCATTCTGGATAACATAGCATAATAAATTTGGGTTAACTTGAGTCCAGATTGAATCCTCAGCATGAAATGTTACCTTAGTCATGCTTAGCATATCACGGAAGGGATTGTAGACGTCACTAACTAGACACTCCACCTGCTCGATCCACTTGATTGTCCGCATTACAAGGCCGAATGGGTTGCGCGCATCAACAATGCTCGCCATCGCGTCGAGTTGGTCGAACGTAGCGTACCATAGTCTGTCCAGTGAGCGATTAAATCAATATTGCCCGTAGTTTTGATCGCTTCGATGGCCTCAGTCACCTTGGTGAGCTGCGACAGGGCCTTAATCACTGTAACACTTTGGCCGCTCTCAAAGGGACGGACAGTCAGTGTACCGGTCACCTCAACAGTAGGAATGACCAGGGTGTCCACCATGGCTTTAGAATGTAAAAAGCTGTAAGGTCCGTCCAATAGTGCTGCGACTTCAGCGTACGTGACAAACTTGGAGAACTTTCCTCGTCTGTGCTTGTCCGCCAATCCCCCCGCCATTTCTTGATCTGTTTTGGCCTGTGCTTCCTTGCGCAGGGCTTTCGGCATGTCATTGATAACAGGTCTGTCCGCGAATGACCAAGTCACAGTCTGGGCTCGTTCCGTTGACGTTTCTCTGGATTTGGTAACCTTTTGTGCAGATTTGGTAAATTTTGATGTACGTTTCGGAGCGTCATCAGTCCTTGATGACGAGATCTTGTCTTCCCCAGGCAACTGAGTACCTTCGTCTTCCTTGGTCCGCTCTGCTTTCTCGTCACCACCTCCTGCGTTTGTTTCCACGTCTGAAACTAAGTCTTCCCCAACGCGTCGCGATGTGGAATCGCCAGGTTCGTTCCCAGTGGCATCAGTCATATCAGCACAAACTCCATCCATTACTCCAAACGACATCTGCGATAGACTTGCACCGCCAACAGAAGAGACCTGAGAGAGGCCTGGAAAAGTCACCTGCTCTCTCTGCGTAAATTCCACCACGTTCCCAGCATTTAGAGATTCGTAAAAGTCCTCTAACCATGGCAGCGCGACACGGTACGTATGTGTAGACTGTAGTGTCATCCTGCCAACGACCTTCTCCGTTATGGCCTTCGCGTCGCAATACTTATTCGATCTGGAAATAGCTCGTTCCTTGGGCAATGGCGGGCTTGGACCTTCCTTCAATCCAAAAATCCACCGGTAGGTGTTTCTCCAACGTCGATGTTGTTCTCAGGACTTTGCACTATCCATCTTGTAGGAAAGCAGCGCATCGGAGGCACTACGGTTTCAAAGTTGCAGATACGTCTCACATACATCACGTGGATGTGCGGTAACAGACACGTCTTCATGAAAATACACTCGCAAGTACTCGTCTGTTCAAACAAACGTAAGTTAGTCAACAACAAAGCTTACAAGATCTACATAATTTGACCAAAAATATACAAAACTCCGGCTTACTCGTGTGTTGACTTCATGAATCACTCCAGTCCTTGGGCTGGTCACCATGGCCTTGCCAGCAACAGCCAGATCAACGCTGTGGTCTGCATCAGGTCCTGTCGTGAGGGTGTACTGCTTCTTGAACAAATCAAACGCAAAAATGACTCAACTGTAGCCCCAGAAGTGTCAGCTTCGGGTCTTCTCCAGCAAGCGTAGGTCGTGATCCAACTTTGTGGTACTCTGACAAGTACTGCTCTTCGCCATCATCTTGTAGCGTGATGAAGGTAGACAGTAACTGATCAATAGAAAAGGAGTCATTGATGACGTCCTTAAACTTTCCCCACTTGGACTCGATGCGATTATTCGTATTGTTCGTGAGGTGTGGCACATTGCCACGCAAGTAAGACACCCATTCTTCACGGTTGTTATCCCAATTCGCCAAGAAGAATTGGTACAGCTCGTGATCCTCGTCACCTCCAAGCAGCTCTAACAAAGCCCCCTTCGCGTCGTCATACTCTTCTCTGGACTTTGCGCATACCAAAAGACGCATCAAACTCTTGGCTTCTTTCTTGACGACAGGCGCTTTCTTCGCAGCTTGGTTCTTGAGCCACGTAATGACGTGCCGATGGCACAGCAGCTGACGCGCGCCAGGAATCTCTTTCCGGAGTACACCTTTTTCATGTACAGCCTTGTCGGTCATCACAACGCGGATCTTCACCCAATCTGGGTTATCCTCCTTAAAAATCTCCACAACGCGCTGAAGATTCACCATGCGCTCGGTTTCTACAAGAGCATGTTGCACATATTGGCCCTTCACATTCCGTTAGACGCTTTATTATCAATACAGCTCACTATAATACCGATTCATGTCATTACCTTGCTATATACCTCATGTACCACGAAGCTAAACAGCTTGTAGCGATTGGAGTTGGTGTCGTGCGTAGAATCAACTAATATGACCTCTGGGAAAGCTTCAAATAGCCGCTTCATGCGCGCTGTCTAGAAGATGGTGATCCGTGCGGTATTGGTCTCCAAATCTACGAGTACTTGTGCAGAATTACCTTCATTCTGCAAACAGAACTCGTCGAGCACAGCAAATGCACGCTGCGCGTCAGTAAGCCCTGCTTGCCCCACGCACTTGTGTCGCTGAACCATGTTGTGTACATCTCGCAGGATAGTTTTCTTTCCTGTACGACATAACCGAATATATACAGAAGTTAGCTCCTGACACCAAAGTCGGACCAATTCTAGCAAAACACTTACCAGTGCGCTCTCGGAGATACTTCAGTATCCCCTGCGCATTCGCACCCGCCTTGTGAAGCGCAGCAACGGCCTTCTTCAGCTGGGGATCCGTCACGACTCGGTTCTGCGCGTAGCCTAACCAAATGTGCTAGTTCAAGTTGTGGTTATGGGCGCCGGTGGCGTTCACACGCAAGTACCATTCCCGGTGTGACTGGGCGTCACACGCAAGTTCACTCTCGCCTTGCGGCTTGTGTCCCGCACTTTGTTGTGGCGCCATATCCCTTCACCGCGAGCATCGTTTGCTCTGCCGTGCGTACACACAAATGTCTTCGAGTAGATCTTCCACTTCTCCGGAACCAACGTCACATCCTTCCTCGCCTTTTTTTACCAGTGAGCCTCCTGGCCGCAGAAGTCCGAATGATTTGCTTGTTACGTACCTCCACGGACGTGGTCGTGCGTCTCGAAAACTGCTGGAAAGTGTGGAACTAAAAAATCGTCAAACGCTTCTTCAAACTCGTTCCAGAAATTAAATGTTGTCTGAACCCGTAAAACCACGCGGGAGCAACCGAAGATCGTAAATACGGTGCCCATTCGGTGTAGTTTCGTTGGAAGAAGATTCGTCAGCATTAACTTCACTGATGTCATCTTCTTCCATCCGTTCAGCGTTTACGTCTTCGTCTTCTTCACCGCCGCTGCCGGTCGCACGTTCTCCACTGCATTCTCCACCGCTGTTCACGTCTTCGGCCGTCTCACCGTCGACATTGCTCGCAATCGCAACCTTGGACTTGTCTTCGTAGTCGAAATCACTTTCGCTTGAAGACTGCTCCTCGTCTGCGCTTTCAAGCCCGCGAATAACCTCGCCCAGATGCGTCTCATCATTTGAACAGGAGTCCGACTCTATGCCGAACATTTTCTGCAACAACTTCTTCTCCCATGGCTCTTCACCTTCCTTGTCGCATGCGACGGCACGCGGTACTTCCCCATCGCTGTCGCGCACCATGGCGGCTGCGTGGCGAGTCAGCTTGTTCTTGCCTTCCATCACAAGACGCATCTCGCGTTCGTCGACCTTGGAACACGCAATCAGCTCCGCTTGGTGTGCCTCCAGCGCGCCTCGATCGTAGATTGGTAGTGAAAGTATCTTCTGGAGCGCCGCATGGGCATCTTGTCGCAGCTTATGCTGCTTCTCGCGAATGCTCTTGCGCTCCAACTCCGCGCTGTTGCGCTGTTGCGCTGTTGCGCTGTTGCGCTGTTGCGCTGCTCACTCGATACGCCTGGATTCGGAGGATGACGCGGCGTCTGGCAATTAGCGTAGTGTTAGCGAGGTTAACCAATACACACAGGATTCACAGCTAACGTACCCTTCGAGCCATGTGTGCGCTTGATATTCACTCTTGATCTGCTTCCAAAGGGGGAGATTTCACGAATTCTAGTGGCCGGACGCGCGCGACAATTTTTTCGAAAAATAAGAGACTCCACCCGTAAGGTATTTTACTTGACAGTCAGCCCCAAGTTCAACCTGAACCCTTAAACCGGCTTGATCTGGTCAGCCAAATCTGCATAGAATCTGAACTGAATTTGACTTTCGCAGCAGCGTGGTCTCTCTTAGTAAGGATGAATCATCCTGGATGACGTGGCGATCTATTGGATGATCCAATAGATCGCCCGTTGGATCCAATTTAGATCCAACGGCGGTATCTCGGCCACGCACTTCCAGTCGTTCCGGCCGACGTCGGTACGACTGGAAGTCAAAGACCTTATTTTCCGTTTCAACTTTTGAGAAAACTATGGTTCCGCAGCTCAAGCTCACCTACTTTCAGCTCCCCGCCCGTGCCGAACTTTCGCGCCTCCTGCTCACTTACGGCAAGGTGCCTTTCGATGACGTCCGTCTCACCGGCGCGGAGTGGGGCCAGCTGAAGCCCGAGACGTATCTGGGCAAGCTTCCGTTGCTGGAGGTGGGTACTGCCAGAGCATGGCCATCGCCCGGTATGCCGCCAAGCTCGGTAGCCTCTACCCCGAGGACCCACTCGAGTGTCTACGTGTCGAGATGATCTCAGAGACGCTGTGTGAGTTGTTCGAAGACTACATCGATATTTTCTTCCACGAGAAGGACGAGGCCAAGAAGGCTGAGAAGACCAAGAAGCTGCTGGAGGAGACTCTTCCCCACAAGTTCGGCATGCTGGCCAAGAAGAATAAGGGCGACTACCTCATAGGCAGTAAGGTGACGTTCGCTGATATCCAACTCTTCGACTTGTTCGAGAATCCGCTGCGAAAATTCATCCCTGGCTTCTCCGCTGCTCCGTACGCGCAGCTCGAGGCGATAGTGAACCGCGTAAAGGCAAGCCCGGATATTGCTGCTTACCTTGCAAAGCACTCGGCCTAAATCAATGCTGTCCGGGGATGCAGTAGGCAAGTTACCGGGCACGCAGGAGATTATTGCATTATCAGTATATTCTGCCTTGCCTTCCTACATGTACATGTAGTTTGCAGCCACGTTTTATAACTTCGTCACGAAATTCGTGCCGTGTGCTAAACGAATTGAACAGGACTAACATTGGCATCTTCACATACACTACATACCCAAGACCTCGCGTTCGGTGGCTGGTTATTGCAACGCGCATGTGCTACCCATTAGTCTAGCGCAAGCGTCTTCAACTACCTGTTGCAGCTCGGACAGATGTCGAGCCGCTTCCAAGACACTCCTCGAGAGCTGCATTTCATATCCTTCCCATGAGTGAGCAGCGAGATCATCCTCGGAACAATCCTCGTAAAGTGAATCTTCTTCACCAAGCAAGTTAATGTCGACGGTATTTGTTTCTCCGTACGTCTGCACCAGCTCCTTTAGTGCGTGTAGCCTCTTATTGATAAAGCGAACCTAGTATTGAATACGGAATACGAATATTGAAGCGCGGATTTAGTGGCAGAAGACTAGCGCACTGCGTTGCAGAATAGAGCATCGTACCTGGATCAGCAGCTTATCGCACGTTTCTTGAGCAACACACGAGGAATCATCATCTTGAAGCCTTTGCCCGTGCTGGGAAGCGAACTGACCGCGTAAAAAATCGTTCTCAGTTGTAAGCTGTTGTAATTCTCTTTGGGTTTCTTCGACTTTTGTCCTGTGTTTGTTGATGGTGGATTTCAAACGTTCGATCTGAGGTACAAAGGGCCAACAGGCATATTAGCACAGCGATTGACACTCCCTAATAAATAAAAAAAATGAGCAGATACCTCTTCTTGATCATCTTCGCGACAAAGTTCAGGGGGACGGTTAAACCTTTGCTCAACGATTTTCAGGTCTGATTTCAAGTTCTCGATCGTCAACTGCTGCTCACATATTTGATCCCGTGACTGCTGCAACTTTTCGCTTTTCCTGGCAACAATATCTGTTGAGGATGCAGAATTCTGTTAGGATAAAAACGAGGATGATTCAAAGCCAAATAAATAAATAAATAAACTCCACCTACCTTCCCATTTTGAAGATTCCAGAAGTAAATCTTCAAGCTGCTTAGCGATGACCTTCTGCTGGTCTTCTTGCTCCGCGCGCTGCCCACACAAACCGATGAGACAAGCAGCAATAAATAAAACTACGACTTCGGGGACGAAGTGTACTGGTATGGGCGATACCTCACTTACCATTGAGCGCTCAGCTATCAGGTCTTCCATTATCTTCTCCTTCTCTTTCTCCAACGCGTCACACCGTGCCTCGATATCCACCAGCATTTGACTAAGCCCACTATCTTTCACAGCTTGAAGGTTCTGCTTGACATGTTTGCACGCCTTCATTAGCTTGGCCTTGGCGTGCTTTTGGTCGCGAAGGCACTCGTTCAGCATTTCGTTCTTGAGTTTTTCCTGTTGGTTCTCCTCGTACAATTCAGCGATCTGTACCAGTAAAAATCAGTCGGTGCTTCTTTTCAAGAATTCATCGAAGCAACGTACCTGTTGCTCGTATTCGTGGATACGAGCATCCACATCTGTCCTCTCATGGGCCATGCTACTGATCACAGAGTGAGATAGAGGCTGCACATTGTCGTCAAAACATTTACCACATCGAATCGTTCAAATTTCACCTACAGAAACGCTTGCTATACGGTCGGACTGATTGTCCTCCAGCGAACGAAGACTGCGCATCGTCTCGTGCATCAGCACTGGGAAGCGCAAGTGATGCTGGTCTTGTAGCGTCTGAATCTCCGTCTCCTTCTCCTCTAGCTTCCGCTCTAGCTTGGCGCAGCGCCGCTTCAAGCGGCGTAACTGATCCTGCAGTTGACTGATATCACCCCGATCTACCTGCGTATATTGTACTGCAGTGCGGTCTCTCTCGTGACATATCTGCGCTTCCAGGTCGAAATTCTGCTTAATGCGATCGATTAGAAGCTCTTTGGACGTCAACGGCGACGCATCGGAGCTGCATGAAGGGCGAACAAAGGATGAGGTCCACATAGAGCAAATAAATGTGAAGGTACTACGCGTTCAACGTACGAGAGAGATCGTAATTCGCTCGGTGTAATAGTACTCGACACGCTCTGGCAGCTACTCATGGCGAAATGGTTTATCGTGTTAATTTCGAATTCAGGTTAATTTCGGGTTTGAGACTGTACCGACAATAAATTGAACGGGAAATTTGATTTCAAATTTGGCGGCAAATACAACATTGGGAAAAACATGTACCGGTACCATTGAAATTAGAGCAAGTGCGGAGCATCGATGATCGGCCTGGTGAACATATTGGCATACTTACTTAAGTACTGCTGTAGACAGACATCTGGATAACGACTACCGGTAGGCCGCACAGTCGTGTACTTTCACACACTCGTTTACTGGTAAATTCGCAGATGGAGTTCTCACAATTTGAATTGGAGCTGGCTTGATGCACTTCCAACGCCTGAAGCTACTTTCTAAATGCGTTTGATCTCAATAATCGTTCGATCTGGCACGAAGTGGGCGCACTTGTCATCGGTTGCGCCCTCGATCTTGTCGTTGGCTAACGGGAGGATGGTGATGTGCGCGAACGTGCCACCGGATTCACCCTTGCATAGCTGACCAGGGTTAATGCAGATAGAGTCTTTCACACGCTGCAGTTTGACAACAAGATAATAGTGAGATCATGAACCTAAACAGGAAATTAACGTCGCAAAACGTACTCCACAAAATCGGTTGAGGATTGAAGGAAGCAGCAGGATGTCCGGCGTCTGTTCGAATTGGAACTGCTTCATATACCGCAGGTCGATAGGAGCCTCGCTGCTCGGTGGTGGCGGAAACATTGGGTAGTAGCTGTCGAACGCGCGCGGCCGAGTTACGTTACCAAAAGTTAACAATCAAGAACCTATGCTGGAACATTCATGCGAGTAACATGGCGCACCTTCGTTGGTCGACAACTTGTTCACAAAGGCGGAGAAGTCGGTTTTGGTCGCGATTTTGAGCTCTACAGTGGAGAACGGTGAACTGCTGTTAGATGCCAACCCAATGAACAAGCTGTAATGTGTCGGCAAACGTACCTGTGAAGCTCGTTTGAGCTCAGTTGCACTACGACGTCCAAGGCTGACGTCCCGAACACAACCCCGTTAATCGAGAATGTGCTGGGGTTAGACATGAAGTGGACGCGCTACAGTGCCCAAATCAGGTTAGAACCCATACAGCTTTCATGGAACCGACCAAAGTACAAACCTTAGCGTATTCGGGAGTTCCAAAGGCTTCACACGCCTTCTTCTTGTTCAGCGGAGGCTGAGGGTACACGTATTCGTGGTTCGCATCTCTCAATGAAGGAACTATGACCACCTGGATCCGTTCGTCTTGCGACAACAGTTTGTCCAGCAGCGTCATCACTATTACAACAATTTTTACGGTTAGCATGTAAGTAACCCCCACAGAGTTCTTGAAAACGCTGCTACCTTTGACCAAGGAAATTACTTCGAAACTGAACATCATGCCATCATTCTTGACCAACCCGTCATGGAACATTGAGTGCATCGAATCAATGAACGGGCCCACCTGCAATAAAATCGGGAAAACATGAGTAAATCTACACTAGCCATTGCATCAGCAATAACACCATCCTACTTACCAGAATAAGCACGTCTGGCTTCTGATCAATAGCGATCTGTAGTAAATCGTTCAGCGGCAGGTAGTCCACATTGCTAGTGGTCGTGAAAGGGCCACTAGCAGTGAGCACACGGACAGGTTTCCCGTGCTCGCTTTGAATTTCTCTGATACTTGCCGGGGAAGACGTAGCAGGTGGTGCTGGAATCGGCTTTAACCACAATGTACAACCATTCGCAATGAGTTCATGTCTAATACAAGAAAAAAAAATAAAGCTTACCTCCAGGAACCTCTTCACTGTCATCGGTGACCGTGTATCTGGGAAAACACCCTCCAACGCAACGATCTGCAATGAACATGCATGACTATGTTATCACCTTTACGTGCCATTCCACACCACAACTGTCAGTCAGAACGAACCTTGCCAGGGAAAATCTGGAAGTTGGGGACTCCGCTCAAGTCGAGGAGCACGCGCTGACCACCGCAGGTCTTCCGAGATCCTTCAATCTGCACAACGCTCGGGTTTAGTTTGCCCTCAGCAGCCTCACACACAACCCGTCCGACCACTGTGACTTGCGCCGGCGAGGGGTCTCCCACCGGCTTGAGTTCTTCCAGCTTGAACTTCTCCTTCACCAGCTCTTCATACTCGACAAGTTGCTCGTCCAAAGCAATGGCTCGCTGGAACAACGGCGTGTACATGTACGCAGAGTTGGGTGCAAGGTTACGGGACGGAAAGGGCGTCGTGACTTTGATCGGTTTGCCCGTGTTGGCGCCCAGTCCCTCGATCTGCTTCCGCAAGTGCGAGTTGAACTCGGAGACCGTCTTACCGGCGTCCGTACGCTTCTCGTAGCTGCTACCGGGTGGTGACTGCATCGAAGAGGGAGAGAACATGCCCTCCTTGCGTTGCACCTTGTTGCTGCCCTGCGGATTGGTGAAGGAGCGGGCGTGTTTGCCCTCGGGCGACTTCATGCTGTAGAGCGACTCGAGTGTGTCCTGACTCTCGGCCTCGCGCTTGACCACAGGCGTCTTGGAGTGTCGGCGCTTCTGTGAGGCGCCAGTAGGCGCTGTCTCCTTGGTATTGGTCTGCTGCTGTTGCTTGAGATGCGAGCGGAAGGCTACTAGGCCGTCGGCGTTGGCAGCGCCCGCGAGCTGCTGGTTCATGGAGTAGGCGTCCCATTGCGCTGCCATGTCGTCCGAGCTCAGGCCAAACTCTGCGCAGATGTTGACACATGTGCTGGCCGCATCCTCCTCCAGATCCAAGTTGCAGGCCGCGAAGGCCGCGCGGATGGCCGCGACGTCGACGCTCATCTTCGTCCTAGGCGCGCAATGTGTTAGTGGCAATGCAAGCGTAGCGGGAAAACGGCGCCAAACATTTTGATTGGTCAATAAAATGTAAAAGGTTGTTTGATTGGATGAAATATTTCGTCGTACTTACTTGGATATCTACCGCTTTTGGATGTACCGTATGGTACTGACGAAAATGATGCGAGCGCTGCGACTTGTGACCTGGAATGTCAATGGGCTGCGCGCCGTGTTGCAGCGGCTGGACGTGAGTCTGCAGTATTTCTTGGAGAACCTAGAAGCCGACATTATATGTCTGCAAGAGACGAAGATGACGCGCTCGGAGCTTGACGAGGAACTGGTGCGGCCGCCAGGTGCGACCAGCAACTGACGTGTTGAACTGCGTATTGAAGCTAACATGTCAGTACGGCAGGATTCGACGCGTTCTACTCCTTCTGTCGGTATCGCGGAGGGTACTCAGGTGTAGTGACGTTTATAAAAAGCGAGATGCCAACTGTAGCAGCTGAGGAGGGACTGACAGGCCTCTGGAAGACCAAGGACAGCGTCGGGCACGTCGGGTCGCTGCATAACGAGGTGGCTTGGTGTTGCTGTTTCTGTTGCTGCATGCCTTATGATTGCATGTTCGGTTGAAAGTTTATTTTTACGTTAACTACTGCAGCTTCCGTCGAAACTAGTGAATGATTTGGAGGCTGAAGGACGCTGCGTCATTACCGACCACCAAGCGTTCGTGCTGCTCAATACGTACTGTCCAGCTCTGGCATCCGCGGATCGTTTGGAGTACAAACTTCAGTTTCATGCGTTGCTGGAAGACCGAGTCAAGGCTTTGCAAGCAGCGAGCAAGCACGTCATCGTCGTGGTTCGTCATGTTGCTTGTAGAATAGTATGAAGTTGCAGGTACCAACAACCTGTGTGCTTGTGTTTGAACATAGGGTGATATCAATATTGCGCACCGAGAGATTGATCATTGTGACCCGGACGCGCATCGAGCGGATGGTAGCTCTTTTGCGGATCATCCGTGCAGAAGGTGGATGGGCTCTTTTCTCGGGACACCAGAAGAGAAGGAGCAGACGCATCATTCGGAGTCCAATTGCGAAAATATCGACAATGGAGCATCTACACCTAAAATGATCGATACGTTTCGGCATCTCCACCCCAACCGGACTAAAGCATTTACCGTACGTAGTTGATTTGGATTCCGTGTTGGGGCAAACGACGTACTAACAAAGCATTGATCGTCAGTGCTGGAACACTCAAACAGGGGCACGACAAACAAACTACGGAACCCGAATTGACTACATTTTAGTTGACCCCACATTTCTTGAATGTGTATCCTCGTGCAGGTAAGTCGTTGACCACAATTAACCTAGAGGATACCCTGGATCGTACACACCTGATACTTCTGATCGTTGCACGCAAAGTATCGAACCAGAACGTCTTGGATCTGATCACTGCCCAGTGGTGATGTCTTTTACCGTGGAGCTCGAAACTGATTCAAGCACCAACCTTGGGATTACGGCAGCTCTGTGCGCCAAGAATTTTGCGGAGTTCTCGGGCATGCAGCAGAGTATCAAGTCGTTTGTTGTTCGGAGTCACAGTACGAGCGATGCTGAAAATCACTCGGAACAAGCGTTGACGTCGCCAGAGCGCTCTTTAGCTTGTGTATCGCGACCTAAGAAACGGATTAACCGCGGCCAGCAGTCAATTACGTCGTTCTTCAGTCATACAGGGACTAAACGAAAGTCTCTTTCGTCTTGCAAAGATTCTTGGAGTGAAAAAGGTTCGTCTGTGTATCAAATGCTGTCTGGAGGTGTACGAATTGTGGAGAAGTCAGCAAGTCGCAAACCGGAGGAAGATGGGAAACTAGAGTGGGCACAAGTTTTAAGTGGGCGGCCTCCTCCAACCCCTTTGTGCTACTGCGGTCAACCAACTGTGCTTCGATCAGTTCTGAAGGCGAACGAGAACTGGGGCCGCAAATTTTTCGTCTGCACTAAACCAGCGGTAAGATTATGCTGGATTTACATTGCAAGCGACCGTCTTGCTGACCTTGTGCGGTTTTTCTACAAGTACAGGGTGAGAAGGGCAATCCCGACGCGAGGTGCGATTTTTTCAAGTGGGCCGATAGCAAAGGCCCAAAGAAACCGAAGAAGGCTCAAACGTAATTGCACCCCTTGCATAATACTGTAGGGAGCAACAACTTTGGATTGATTTTTTGGCAATCTCGTCTGTTCTCGCAGTATATTCTTCTTTTGTACTTTGTGCTATACCCAAAACGTGTTATTCTTTTTCATCGCTCATCGCAGCATGCCTCCAAGCGCATTCGGCGCATCTAAATGGCAAACATGGCCGACTCGAACCAAGAGTGCGCAAGCGCCTCAGCTGCCGTTAGTCGCTTAGTCGGGTCACGTTCGAGCAGATGCTGAACCAAGTCCTTGGCATCGGCGCTGATCGTCTTCCACACGCGGTCTGAGAAATCCGCGTCTTCCTCGATGCAAGCATGCGGTGGGTAGAATGGCTGGTATCCGGTCAACATCTCGAAAATAACAATACCCACTGACCACATATCCACCGGCTTGCCGTACGACTGCTGCTGCAGCAGCTCAGGAGCAATGTAGCCTGAGGTGCCTGTAACTCCTGTGAAGGGAACCTTGTGAACGTCACCTGTCAGCTTGAAAAAGCGAACATCGGGCACTTTCACAGACAGTCCAAAGTCGCAAAGCTCCACGTTGTAGTCATTGACCTTGACGTCGGCGTGAGGATCCAGAGCTGACTTCGGAGGGCTATTACGGCGCATGACCGGAGAGGTGTCGCCGTCTTGGCTCGCCGTTTTCGCATCGCTCAGCAAAATGTTGTCAGGCTTCAAGTCACAGTGCAACACGCCCATATCGTGCAGGAATAGTACAGCACGAACAATTTGCTGGGAGAGCTTTCCGGCAAGCGACTCCGGAAGCATGCGCTTTCTCTGCATCAAAGCCTTCAAATTGCCCTTCGTTGCCTTCGCCATGACCAGGTACAGGAAGTCCGGGGTCTCATAGACCTCATACAAACGTACAATGTGCTTGTGGCGCAAACGGAGGTGGATCTCTATCTCGCGACTCACAGCGTTCTTGGCAGCTTCGTCACGCAGGAAACGCTTGTGAATCTGCTTAATCGCGACCTCCTTTCCGTTGACGCGGCGAATCGCAGGCTTGACCACAGCGTAAGAGCCATCGCCCAGTTGGTCTTCACCAACTAGTTCATACTGCTCCGTAACAGCCTTCTCGTGAATAAAATAAGGTTTCGGGTGGTTGTACTCGTCCTCGCTGTCGCTGCCACCTTGGTCATCTTTTAGCGCCATGGAGTCGCGACGTCCTGTACGGTGAATTGCCATGATACGCAGCTCATCGCCGTCGTTCAGGCGTCTCGCCACAAACGGGTTCGCCGGAATTCGAGGTGCTGCCTGGGTGTACTCGTCGTTAATATCGTCATCCGACCCTCCCTCGCTCACAGAACGCTGGATTTTCAACTTCGCAGGTGTCCTGGGCTGCTTGCTCTTGTCCTTTTCACTCGGACGATCGTGTAGTGACGAGCGGAGACCAACCTTCCTGAAAATTCCCTTACCCGTCGAGATGAAACCGTCCGTCAACTCCGAGCAGCCCGCCGACTTGCCCAGCTCGGCACGCTCATGGCTAGGAGCAATGAACGATCTCAGCGGCGACAATCCTTCACTTTCCGTACTGGTAGAAGACGTACCAGACGACTTCCTCGCCTTCTTGTATGGGGTACGTCGAGGCGGCAAGCCGCCAACCGGAGGTGGGACGTCATATTTGTCGGTGACCGAAAGAATGTTTAGCGGCATCGAGCGAGGTGTCTGCTCCAGAGCGGCAAGGTCTTCGTCAACGTCACTGTCTGTCGATTCATCGTGGCAGTCAACGGTGCCGTCCTTCTTGCTGTTTGGGGAACCGGTCTTGTTGCCATTGAAGAACGGGTCGGCGTCTCCGTCACTAAAGCGGCGCGGACGCGACATGAGGTCTGCGTTGGGGATGCATCTGGAGTCGCTGTACATACGATTCATCTGTGACGGCTGCTGGAGCGCCGCGAAGTCCTCGTTGTCTGTAATGTCCATAGCAACGAAGGAGCGCAGCGATTCCGTATCAGAGTAGATGCCCTCGGCTGTCATGACTCGGCGGCAAGCCGCCAACTTGTGCAGAGGGTCGTAGTAGCCCGGTAGCGAGTGGAAGATGCCCGTGAGCGGGTGGTGGCGGAACTTCTTGCGTTCCTCCAGCTCCGCCATGTCGACGATGTCGCTAGAGAAGTAAACGGCGCCACGGTTGCCAGCGCTGCAGTCCCAAAGAAAACATCAGTCACCGGAAGAAAATATCGTAGGAAAGCTGCAAGCAAGCGGGTAGGGTGTACGCACCTTGGCGCGTGGTGGAACGTGCCCACGAAGGGGTTGTACGAGGGCAGCTTCGCGAACACGTTGCGCGGCACGACCACGCCTCCGTCGCCCGTCATCTTGGATCTGTTCGTGGTTCCTGCGCGCGCGCTCTTTGCCGATCCGGCTGGTGTAGATGTGGGGGGATTTCTGCTGAGGCAGGTTTGGCTCGCAGCGGCTTCTTCGGCTTATGCGGCTCTGCGTACTTCTCCGTTTTGGGCTCGAGGACGTGCGACTCGACAACAGCTGATGCTAGGTTCGCCACATCACACAGAGAAAAGCGCAGAGAGCCGGCGGTTTTCACTTGAAGTTTGTATGCATCGAGTTTGGCCCAATCGCAGCAATTATCAGTTTGTAAAGTAGAATTTTCGAGTGCAAAGATTACCATAAGCCAGTACGTTCACTATTATAGAGAATGCGAGGTTTTCGAAGATTGACCAGCACTGTTAGTCGGCATCACTTTTCTCCTGCGCTCGTGCTATCTGACCTAGCTGGCGCAATGGATTTCGTTGAAACCTGTCTAATACTGATTTGTGGCCACAGAACTCTGGAGTAACTTTCGCAAAACTGGTAACTCGCGAAAACTTGTCATGGCGTCGCTCAATATCGCATCCAAACAGCTTGTTTGTTATCAGAAGTTCAAACAGCTCGTTTGTTCCAGTTTACCGAGGTTTAAATTATCCCAAGTTTTCTGCCTAAAAACACCTGAAACCGATGATACTGTTTTGTAATTGTTGTTGTTCTTTGTACTGGATTATAGCAACTCTTTGAAGCACCCATTGTCAAATTTCATCTTGGTTCAGCGCTGATATTGCTTTTGACTATCTTGTGGTGTTTCATCTTGGGTGCATCATAGACCAAAAAGTAGGCCGTGACAGTAGCGGAGAGCGTATATTTGGCCCGCTCACCATTGAAAACTGCGCCGAGATCAGGCGCGGAGTTCGGTTAGCCGGTTTACTGACGGTTCCTCGATACAAATGTCACGAGAAAGTACTAATATTGAAGTTGGATCTCGTAGGTATTTATACCCCGTGTAATATCAGGTACACGAATCTATTTTGAAGAGTTCTACTGTCTAATTCAATTCTGAGCACGAACGCAAAAAAAAACTCTCTCCCACTCTTGTCCCGGATTCTACCTCTTATTGGTAGATAATGAAGGATACGGCATCATATGATTGGCCAAAATCCGGTCACGACTCAACGGCCCGCCCATGACGAGTCCGCGTAGTGTAGCCACCTTGTCGACGAGCCCGTCGCACCGCGCTTGGCATCTCGCCGGCGACTGGCGCCCGAGCCGTGCTGGCGAGATGGTGGCAGCGCGCTGGTTTGACCGTCAAATTGACGTCAAGCTCGTCGCAGCTTGAACTCGCCACCAAGTTCAACGCCGCCTGTCCTGCCCGTCCGTCACATGAATGTATCTTTGCGGCGCTGACACACGAGGCAAATCGCCGTATGAACGCTTCGACCGAGAGCTTGCCATCGTCGCTCGCTCCGAATGGGCCACATGACGGCAGCCAGTCTGGCAGAAGTAACTTGCCGGCGACCTGTTGACCGAGCTCACTGACGTGCGGGGTGGTGCATTGTCCGCTCGAAATGGCAAATCATGATCGGAAAAAAAAAAAACGTTTGCATCTGGGATTTATTTACAGGATCGCGCGATGAGCACCTCAACGGTGGCAACCTCGGCCGGTGGCGGTGGCGTCACGCTGCCCACCACCGAGTCTACTAGCGAAGTCGGCGGGTGGCACTTCTCCTGCCACAAAACGCCGGCGATGAGCTCGCCGCAGCGCGATGAACTGTCTGCAGAACTTCGTCTGCACCCCGCGATCCCGCTGCCCGAGGTCGTCTTTGCTGACAGCAAGCTCCAGGTCGACCACCCAGCTAGCGGGTTGAGGATCAACTTCGATGCCAAGGAGGCGCTACACACGTGGATGCAGGACCACGAAGGGGTCGCGTATGTTGTTTGTCTGGGACTTTGTCTCATGCGTATTCAAATGGGGTGGGGCTGACCTTTACCTTCTTCGATGCAGCGATCAATGGGAGCCATCGTCGTTTGACTTCACGTACAGGCGAGAACAATCACGCACAACGTACATGTAGAATATAACTAACGACAACGCTGACGATGTTCTTGTGGTTCCACTTGACGCAGCACGAGCTACACAGGAACCGTCTCACAAGAGGTACTTGTGCCCCGTGAAACTTGGCTTTGCTTCCATGTTCCACTTATTCCTGCATCGCTTGTTATGCTTTCCAGGGACGCTCTCTCAAGATCACTCAAACATTGGAGACGTTGCCTCTGGACAAACTTCAGCAACAGGTGGCCATTCTGTTTTACGACCGTGTTCTCCTTTTCGAAGGTAAGGCATGCGATGCTTTCAAACAGTGTCCTCTTCACTAAAGCACGCAACGTGTGAAAAAATGCAGATGATATTCGAGACCTGGGTGAAATTTACGTCGAAGTTCGCGTTGTAGGTGTTGCTGTACTGGGAAGGCGGCAGATCGATTTGGTCTCTTGACTGGCTTCGCGTTACTTTTTACACTGTAGCGAGTGATGGAGTTCGGATTCTTACTGTTGTGCAGATATTACTGCCGCATCGACGAGAAGGTAACACACTGTAGCTTCGTGACTCAAAAGAGAACAGCCACAGCTTACACGTCGCCACTTTTTTCGACAGCAAACCCTGAAGCTGCAGGATACGCGCTATTACCACGAGTTCGGCGATGACTTCGTGTGGAGAGACCATGAGCTCCGTGAATCCACAATTACCGACATCAAGCGGGTAGGAATCCGTGAGATGTTCATCCCACCGCTATAATAGTTGGTGGCAATTTGCCACTGGCAAGATCTGACTTTGAGCGTAACGGTGTCCAGGTGTTGAATGCTCAAGACCAGCAAAATGTGCCTGTGGATCTTTCAGGCGACGTCGTGTACGGAATTTTGCGGCCGGCCTCCACAATGACGGAGAAAATTTATCTCGCCGACTTAAACTAGTGTCCTCCGAATTGCGATTGGCAGGCTTGGTTCTGATAACGCAGCATGTAGACGACACCAACGCAATCATCTGGGAGACCAACCAATAATATGGCTCGAAGCCAAGGTGTCGGGCTTTGCGCATTGATGCAGTGAACAGCAACAATTCCTGTGCGCAGTACATGGACACTGTCATTCCCGAACTCCTCGCTCAGCACTTATCGCACCTTGCTTGACCTGCAGTTGTTTTGACACGTCCAGCTATGAGCTCCGACGACGACGCCCACCACCACCCCGTCCTCGCACTTTCACACGGCCCCGGCCCGCTGTGGCTGCTCAAACACAACGAAAACCGCACAAGCAAACCAGCTCGCAACGTTGCCTCCATCTTCAAGAAGCTCTGCCCTGGCGGAGCGCACAAGCCGAAGCGGATCCTCTTGGTGTCGGCGCATTGGGAAACATCGTATTGGCTTTGAGATCTCTAAGTCGCCGGCACCAGGAATGCTGTTCGACTACGAAGGGTTCCCTCCCGATGCGTACAAAGTGGTGTACCCCGCCAATGGCGACACTGACTTTGCCAACGAGATGGCCACGCTGCTGTCGAGGAGCAAGATCAAGGTGACGCAGGTGCTGCGCGCATTCGATCACGCAACCCTCGTGCCGATGACACTGATCCGCCGCCAGGCCGACATTCCGGTGGTGACGCTGTCGATCAACTGGAAGCTGAACGCACGCGCGCATTTCGAGTTGGGTCGAGCGCTGGCCCCGCTGAGGGATCAGGACACGCTGATCATCTGCTCTGGCCAGGCGACGCACGGTCTTCGCGGAGAAGGAGCCGAGATCCCGCAGTCTGGACTCGACTTCCAAGCGTGGCTGGACTCGGTGTTCACGAAGGGCGAGGGAGGGCAGGAAGAGCTCACGTACGCGCAACGACGAGAGAAGCTACTGGCGTGGGAATCTGCGCCTGGAGCCCTTGAAGCACACCCCAGAGCTGATCACTTCATGCCGTTCCTGGTCGCGCCAGGCGCCGGCATGGAGAAGAAGGTCCCAGACGCGACGAAGCTGTACGGCGGCTGGGGCGTCGAGAACCACCTATCGTACGCCACCTATGCGTGGGGTGCGCCGCCGCATGTAGCAACAGCCAACCAACAGAATAGAATCCACAGGATACTTAGTATCTATAGTATTGAATACTTCACGAATGAGTATCATATAGAAAACTATGATATAAAATTGTAAGTGTAAATTAATTATGCGAGCACCTTGAAAACGTATACCCTGCTCAATACGATTAAATCAGGTCGTGTAACCCACTTCCATCGAAGCGAAACCCATTGGCGAGAAGCTGAAGGCACAGTCGATTTGGAGATCTACCTGGACGATGGTGTTGTCTCGAGCGTTCGTGTTGCTGTGCGTGGCGGCGGCGGTTGTCCTGTCGGAGGCACCGAGCGCTGGTGTCAGTGCGGAGCTGGTGTTGCCGCTGCGGCAGCTGGAGGAGGAGGCGGTGAAGGTGCATGTCAAGGTGCACTCGAAGCAGGAGGTCCCACAGCCCAAGCTTGAAGACGCCGCTCCATTGAAAGAGCACTCGCATAAACACCACAAAAAGGAACCGGATGAGACGACGGAGAGCGGCGAAACTGTGCGTAACTACGACCATGGTACCGTCCGGATCGAGTCGAAGGGCGCCGAGGCCGGGAAGAAGCTCGCGAAGGGTCATCACCAGAATGAAGCCCTCAAGAAAGAGCCAACGGACGAGACTGTGGTCCAGTACAAGCACGGAAGTGTCAAGACCTCCGGTAAAAAGCCGACCGAAGGCGAGGTGAAGGACAAGGCCAAGGAGGCCGCTACGCCAGACGAGAAAGAAGTCACCAGCACGGCCAATGAGGTCAATGAGCTCATGACAAAGCTTAGCAGCACCGACTCTGCGGACAACAAGTCGTTTATCGACGCCTATGGCCCCGTGGTGGTCATCTGCGGGATCATCGGCGGCTTGGCGGCGATCATTGGTGTCGCTGGCCTCGTCATGGGCCAACCCCAGTCGAGCAACGACGACCAGGATCCGGTCCTGAGCGCATCGGACTTGGACGTTGATGTCGAAGCCAATGTCACGTCAGCAGGAGTGCAGGTCGCTGCCAACAACGGTGAAGATCTGCTGGACGAGTCCGACTCGGACGCTATCGACGATGACGAGGGAGAGGAAGGCACCTTCGCCAATGGCACTGCTCACGTGTCTGTGTAAGGCGAAGCAAGCGAGTCGCTCATCTATTGTGCAGGCATGTGTGTTTCCCCCAACAGCTTTTAAGTACCGGCCTGCCATTTCATTTATGTATTCGTTGGTCTGTGTGCAGACCTCGTCAAGTCTTTATATGAAAGTGTGTGGCGTCTCGTTTTCTGTCAGCAGAACATCGCATACGTCGGTTGTTGCTGCTCCTTGCTTTTTAAATCAAAGCGCAGCGTCTCACTTTCCCCCCACTGAGAAAGCAACTACACCTAACGTTACACGAACTAACTTGGTTCGTTGGCACGGAGATGCCACGAATAGCATCGTTGCGCTTGCGGAGGTAGGCATTTGTCGGCAGCATGCCAACGAAGCCCTCTTTCCGAATCCAAGAGTGGAAATGATTTGGAGGGCATGCAAACTTGCTGCCTTCTACTAGTAGCAGTCTTCGCTTGCACCTAGGAGCATGTCGAAGTTGTAGGTTGAGACGTTAACGGGCAGCTTCAAGCAGCGCCATACAAAAATAGAGATCAAGCGTTTCCAATCGCGTCTTTGGCATCCTCCCACACTCGGTAACATTTGTGCAAGGTATTTCGGCGCTGACTCCGAAAACGTCAGTTCGTGCATCGCGCACTTCTCGCTCTCTTCCGCTTGGCGCTGAGGCTCGTGCGTCCATCAGTGCATTGTTGGTCTCCGATATTTATAATTGGGTTTGAAGCAGCCATGGCGTCACATCTCTGGGTCATCGGTGTGTCGCTGTCGCTTACCGCCACGCTCTTTGGCACGCTGGGCAAGGTGCTGCTCAAGCTGGCGCACACGTCGTCGCAGGCGCTGTCGGTCAAGGCGGCAGCCACCGTGTGCGTCTTCCTACTCAACCCTGTGTTCGATGCCATCAGCTACGCGTACGCAGCACAGGTGAGGAAGAGGAGCGAATCCTGCCACTGTAGCGACCTACACGTCCACGTGGCATGCTAACAGACCTCTGCGTTGTTGTGCAATTGCAATCTCTACTAGTCCATCTTGGCGCCCATGGCCGGCTTTAGTGTCGTGTGGAATATCGTTCTGTCGCCGTATCTACTCCAAGAGAAGGTGTCAACACACGATTTGAGAGGTTCTGCAGTCATCTTGGTGGGCTGCGTGCTTGTCGGAATATCGGGAAGTCACGACACGCCAACGCACCACAGTGCAGAGCTTTTCGCACTATTCCAGAGCCGTATCTTCATCGAGTACGCTTTTTTCGCAGTGTTCTCAGCGGTGGTGGTGAGTTTTTGCAGTAATGGATCAAATTGTCACTGTATAAAATTGACGTGCGGACGCGAATGTACTGTTCTGTTATCCTTCCTTGATAGTTGGTGTGGATGATCTGTAGTTACGACAAGAAGAGCGGCTGGAGGAGGTTTGCATTCGGGGCACTCTCTGGTCTCATCGGTGGCAATCTCTTTTTCCTCAAGGTGCGAAATTGGTGGTGTTTGTCGTTTTTCATCCTAGCTCATCGACACTCACTGAATTGCAATGGTGAAATTGAATTTCCAGGCCTCAGTTGAACTGCTTTCAGAGGGTGGAGCTATCTGGTCGAACCCAGAAACCTACGTCATTTTCGTGTCTGCCTTGTCAACGGCAGGTGGTGGCATCTACGTCCTGGACCGTGGTCTGCGCGAATACGACGCGCTTTACCTCGTGGCGATCTATCAGGCGTTCCTCATCTTGATCGGCTCCATTTCGGGTGTGATCTTCTTCCACGAGATTTCAGGTATGAACTCATGGTGGCAACTGGTTGTCTACCCCTGCAGCATCGTCACGACGGTGGGTGGCATTATTGTCTTGTCAGAAAAGCACACGGAGCACTGTGATCCAGTATACCCCAGCTATGCGATCAACGGAGTGAAGCAGGGTGAAATCTCGCCGCTCATCATCTCGCAGAGCGGAGCCAAGAACGGCTTCAAGCACGGCTCCATCGAGGTTGTTTAATAGCACAACATTTGCAGCCTCTGCAGGCAAGAAATAGCTCACCAACAAATACTCTCGTACAAACATAGACGTCTGCCTTTTAGTGATTGCCACTAAAAGTCAGCAAATGCATTTTTCACGCACGTCTCCGATACTAAATGAGGACACATTACTGTCTACGTACTAGCTAAGGCGACACTTAGTTGCAGCAGGTGGCCTTGGCGTCCGGGTCAGGGAAGTACATACCAGCGGCCTTAAGCTTGCGATTGATGAAGAACATGGCGCCGGCAATGATGGCCACGAGCGTCAGGACGAAACCTAGGATCGATTGCAGCGTCTGCTGGTATTCGTCCTCCTTCTTCTGGGCCTTGGCAGCCTCGCGCTGGGCACGCGTCTGCTTCTTGCTCTTGCGACTGCGGCGCTTCTGTTTCTTAGCGGTTTCGTCGATCTTCTTCTCCTTCTCTGTCTCACCCTTTTCCTCCTTGTCCAGACGCTCCAAGTAGCGCTGAATACGACGCCCCACCTCAGCACGACAGCGGTCCGACACCTTCGTGGGGTCCGTTGGGTTCTCCTGCACCTGCTTGAGGCACTTGGCTGACATCTTGGAGAAGATCTTCTCAATAGCCTCGGGTGTCAAACGCGGGTCAACCTCGTGCATTGGCACGGCGTCGGCCTCGTCCGGAGTCTCAACCGCTTCCCCCAGCGTCTCCTCCTCAACAACTAGGTCGCTGTCCACGTCCATCGCCACCTCCTCGGGTTCGGTGTCCGCCATTCCCACGGCAGCCAGCACGGCCAGTACCACCAGTAGTAGAGTCAGGAATCCGCGACGCATTAGTCAGATAATTAGTTGAGTTACGACCTCCACGTAGAGATCGCTGTAGACGGCGAGACGGCAACTTGTAGAATGACACGCGGCATCGGTATTACAGTCTCTTTTTGTGTGCACCACACCGCACGCTAAAAAAAAGTGCGGCCAAATGGGTCCCGCATTTCTTGCTTGATTTTCCTCAGCGCAAGCAGCACCGAGTTAGTCGCCGTCCTCCACTGAAGAGCACAGCAGGATGACCACCATTTTCGACGGCTATGACGAGGAGTACCGTGCTCTGACCAGCGACATCTCCAAGAAACTGAGCGAGATCGCGTCGTATGAGGATCAGAAAGGTACGAGCGGCAGTCTGCCGTCTGAGTCAGAACATCGGCAGACTGACGCTAGTTGTTTATTGCTGCTACAGACAAGAAGAAGGCGAGCATCGTGCATGTTGGCGACTTACTCACTCAAGCCACGCAACTGGTAGTAGAAGATGCTTTGAAGAGGATGCAGTGTGGCAAAGAGTCATTGAACTGACGTTCGAGTTGTGCTGTGCTGTACGCTGCAGATCCAGCAGATGGGGCTGGAGGTGAGGAGCTTGGATGCGGCCACTCGGCGCGAACTCTCGAAGAAAGTGGACCAGTACAAGAAGAGTCTAGCCTCGCTGTCGGCGGATCACAAGAAAATCCGCGAGAAGGAGGAGCGTGAAGGACTTTTCGGTGATCGCGATGGAAATGCGGTAAGAGAATGCTACGCTCGGGGATTTTTGTTGTTGCTGCTGTAATTCTTACGTTATTGATGCGCGCTCCTTCATGATTTTGATAGGCTTCTGCGGAGCATCGTAGCCGCATGGCAGCAGCTACCAACAAGTATGTCCCTGTTAATGTTATCAGACAGTGCATTGAAGAACAGGGAATTAACAAATGTGACTTTATTGTTGCTGTGCAGGATGAAAGGAACGACGGACAAACTAGCTGCTGCACGAAAAGAAATCGCTGACACAGAGGAAGTTGGTACGTCGATCGCAGTTGTCAAGCCCCATGTTGTTTTACGAGTTTGCCTGATGCTTGTTTGTATTGTCTGATTAGCGCTTGCTATTGGCGATGAGCTTAACCGAAATCGCGAGAAGATTCAAGCCACGCACGCAAAGGTGAAGGGAGTGAATGAGATGGCTCGCCGTGGAGGCAACATTGTGGGCCGGATGTCAGCACGAGACAAGCGCCAGAAAATGGCCCTGTCAATTGCGGCGGGGTTCATCATCATCGCCATCCTGCTGCTGATTTACTTTGGCATTTTTAAGAAGAAGTAGACGCAAACCTCGCCGGGTATGCCAGTAGTAAGCCGGTAAATTTCATTACTTTTGTTTACACACAAAAAACTGTGTCTGCAAACCTTGCCAGGCTCACCCACATACAACACAACCTTACAACCTTACACCGCAAACCGCTCATTACCCTCGAGCTTGAAGGTTTGGCCTCCAGTGCCCGCAGCATCGGCAGGACGCAAGCACCTCTCTTCTGGAGCGTCTTTCGCAGTGGACGACTTTTTTCCTTGAACGTGACCGCCTTTCGTCAGGTGGATCGGGGCGTAACCATTCTGAAGGCGTCTGCGCTGGTGCAAGACCAAACCAAGACAAAACAAGGCAGAAACTGAAGCAGCTACAACAGCGATAGAGGTCTGGGGCGCAACTTCCTTCGAGTCGGACTCGAATGGGAGATTCGGCGCGTCGAAGATGCCAATAGCAAGTTTGCTGCCGTAGAACTGTCCACTGTTGTATTCCTCCACAATCTGGGCGCGCTCATTGTCTTTAAAGTTTGCAACAAGTGAGTGAGCATAACGCAAAGAGACTCGTGTGAACTGTGTTGCCGAGAGCTAAGTAACTTGCCTGAGAGCGAGTGGCGTTTGTACCCCTCCAGTTTCCAGCTGCCACCGAAGTCGTGCGTCAAGAGGATACTGTAGAACTCCACCTTCGTCATATCAAACTTGCAGCTTCAGGTATCCAAATGTCTGTGTTAGCTACTTGGCCATTTTGACACTCGAGACTTCACGTGGCCAATGACTCAACGTACCTGTCCTCGTTCGCTGTCGCTGAAGCCGAGAGACAGTCGGTGAGTGGTGCCATCTGCACCAACATGGCGATCTTGGTGCTGTCCTCCGCCACCGTCTTGGACTCGCTAGCAGATATGATACTCACAGGCTTGTACGCAGCTTTGTCCAGCTTCTGGTTGAGCTTGTTGACCCCCAACTGGCACGTGCTGAAGAGCTCCATGCACGATGGCGTCGTGAGCAACGTCGCTATCTCCAGACCCAGACACTGGTTGAAGTCTGCTTGTACACCCGCAGCCCAGCACACGGCCACCAGCGCCATACACGTCACCAACAGCATCCTCATCTCGGGATCTTCTTGTCGATGACCATGAAAGGTCGCAGCTTTGCAATATGTCGTACCATAGTCTACAATATGCCATATTACAGTATTACAATATCATGGTTTTCGACCAATCATCTGCGAGACGCGCATAGTCCAGCAATTGACAGTTGAAAATGACGCCACCAATGCGGAAGAACGGCGATGTGCTCGCCATGGGCATCGAGGGTAGCGCCAACAAGCTCGCTGTAGGCATCATCCGCTACCGGGCCGATGGCGAGACGGAGATCCTGTCCAACCCGCGCAAGACGTACATCACACCGCCAGGCCAAGGCTTCCTACCGCGCGAGACGGCGTGGCATCACCAGAACCACGTGGTGGGCATTGTGCGTGCTGCTCTGGCGGAGGCTGGCGTCTCTCCGAAGCAACTGGACTGCATCTGCTACACCAAGGGCCCGGGTATGGGCGGTCCGCTGCGCTCCGCCGCTGTGTGTGTGCGCATGTTGTCGCTGCTGTGGAACAAGCCACTTATTGGCGTCAATCATTGTGTTGGCCGTAAGTTGCTGGCGATCTTGCTGCAATTATTGCAGTTGTCAATGCTAATTAGTGGATTTTATTGGTTATATTGACAGATATTGAGATGGGCCGGACGGTGACCAAGGCGGCCGATCCTGTCGTGCTGTACGTCAGCGGAGGCAATACCCAAGTCATCGCCTACTCGATGCAATGGTGCGGAATTAATGGTGTTGAGTTGGGTATAAGTGGATGCTTAATTGGTGGTATTTTTGAGTGCAGCTACCGTATCTTCGGAGAGACGATCGATATTGCAGTCGGAAACTGTCTGGACCGCTTCGCGCGAGTGCTGGAGCTCTCGAACGACCCGAGTCCCGGATACAACATCGAAGTGCTGGCCAGGGAGTACGCGGACAAGTGCTTCACTTTATATGTCATTTTGTGCTTTTCTGACCTGCTGCCTTGGCGTGTTTGATACAATTTAGAGGCAAGAAATTCATTGAGCTGCCGTATATTGTGAAGGGCATGGATGTGTCGTTCTCGGGTATCTCGACCTTCATCGAGAAGGAGGCCAAGTATGTTTGAGGAATTTCGGTCCTTTGGTTGTTATGGTTCCATTCAGCGTCATTCTAACCTGTTTTCGTCATTGCAGCGACAAGATCAAATCAGGAGAATGCACCAAGGCGGACTTGTGCTATTCGTTGCAAGAGACAATTTTTGCGATGCTGGTGCGTCGCCACTTTGCCCGTCGAATTGGCACATGCAATTAAGCTAAGAGCTGACGGTTCCTTTGATTATGTTGCGATTAATCATCTTCTAGGTGGAAATTACAGAGCGTGCGATGGCTCACTGTGGGCAGTCGGAAGTTCTTATCGTTGGTGGCGTGGGGTGCAACCTTCGTCTTCAGGAAATGATGGGAATCATGGCGAAAGAGCGCAATGGACGAGTGTGCGCTATGGACCACCGCTATTGCATCGACAATGGAGCGATGATAGCTCAAGCTGGAGTCCTTCAATTCCAGTACGGGGATACTACGCCAATGAAGGAGGCTTCGTGCACCCAAAGGTACGAGCGAGCCATCACGATTGTATAGCTTGATACTTATTACTACTTCCTTTGTGTCTCCAGATTCCGCACCGACGAGGTTCCTGTGATTTGGCGCTCCGATTGAACAGGATAGCTGGGCTCGACCATACTGGCATGAATGAAAATAAAATCTACCCCCGGTGATCGAAATTGAAGAGTCGCGTGGCTGCTTTAACTGCTGTCACTTTGACTGTAATGGAAGAAGAAGATGATGGTGTTGGGAGGGGATCAGACCATGAAGGAGGAGTAGATGTGGGCACTGCACAAAGGAATGGAACTATAGACAAGAGAGCTCGAATCGAAGCTCTGGTCAATGCCATCTCGCAGTACCACGACGTTTACCCTGTTTTACAGCGTGGGGTCCAGTTTCTATGCAAAGAATTGTGCGATGGGATGAACGACGAGGAAACCACTCGCATTATCCAGGTTTTTATCGAAACAGGGGCACTGACGGACACAGTTGGCGCAATGGCTACCAACCTGAATTCCCCTGCGTTTTTGAGTACGTGTTTTGAGCTTCTGATAGCGCTGGTAAGTAACTTTGAGGATTTGCTCGCAGGTGCCTTATGGAAAACCGGTAAGCCGTCCTACGATTATTGAAGCAAATAACTTAGGGAACTGATGATATCGTTTTGTGATGTCATAGAAATAGTAGCCGTTCTCGACAAAATTGTGCACAGTGTGAAGTACCAGAACGAACCTGCGTGTGTTCAGCTGGGGATAAAGCTGTTATCTAAGCTAATGGGGAGCTTAGAATCAATTGAGAACGGATTGTGGACTCAGCTTGTTTCGACAATCGCACAAGCCATGGTAGGAAGTATTGCTTTCCTGCACTGCCTACTGTAGGCTTGAGATAATGGCTTTTGCGTCCTGTTCACAGCTCACCAACTCGCTAGATAACTGCCTACAACTGGAGTGCTTGCAGAGCTTGAAGCTGCTTTTTCAATTAAAAACGGATGCCGCCGTACCCGCTACTTCTGCAAATATCATTTTGAAGACTTTGGATCAGTGCATTCGAGAACCTACTGGAGTAAGCGGGTCGTTTGCTTCAGCTTCGGTGGTAGCTGTCTTACGGTATGATTGAAATGAGCATTCTAGCTTCGATAAGTCTCACGAGTTGTGTTGTCTGTGTAGGATATTTGGTACCTCTCCTCGAGCACCCCACCTCGGACTATCTGCTCCCATTCTAGCAGCCGGGCTTCATCACTTTCAGCTCACAACGGAACTCGATGAGGTATGTCTTTTGAACATGTACGATACCCATTCTGCTTTCTTACTTCGTTTTTTTTTTTTGCGTCGATTCACCCTCATGCAGACCCACAAAATCTACGTGGAAAAGCTAATCCAGCAACCACTTCAAGCTGCTGTTTACGACTCGCTGACTCGGCTGATTGATTTAGCTTTGCCGTCAGCAGAATGGTACGCAGAATGAAACATGGCTGATCACTTTGCGGGCAAAACTAATACTTCGGGCTTATGGACAGGAACAGTGACGCCTGGCTGACAGCGTTTCAAACTGCAACAATGAAGCTTTTGCTGGGTGTAGTGTGGAGGTTAGTATACATTCCAGAAGCAAAATGGTACAAGGCTAACGATGCTGTCGTATTCATTTGGTTATTGGCAGAGAGGAAGCCCGAGCCTTTCTGGATAGTGGAGGGGTGGCAGTACTCGCAAGTATATTCACGTCAGGATCTGTACTGCACAACGCACTCATTGAAACTGCATTGGCGCAAACGCTGTACTACGTGTCACTGCACTGGCCTAATGAGACGTGGAACAAGGTCCAAATCAACGGTACCGGCCTAAACAAGTGGTTTGAAGCGATAAGCGACCGATGCGAAGACGAGAATGATGGGTTACTTCATTATCTTCTCGCAATAATGAAGACATTGCTTCACTGTGAGGTAAGGTCGTTAAATAGTGACGTAAGCGTGGAAGTCTAGCACTAATGCGCGATGTGATTATCAGGGATTCCGCGAAGTATTTATTGAAAACAATGGAGTGGACGTTTTTCAGTCAGTGCTGCAGAGGCATCAACAGGTGCAACGTTGCTATTTTACATTACATATGAAGCGTTGCTAACAATGTCGTGATACTCTACACTGGTGTGTTGTAGCTTCCGCTCTGTACAGGATTGGTTGTAAATTTTCTCATGTCCGCACGTAATGTATGCCCAGCAACGGCCTTGCCGTACGTGCCGTCATATTGACTGTATTTTTCGTACGCTCTAATATGTTTTCGATCCCTCTGCAGGGCACTATGTGGAATGGTTGCAGAAACGATGTTCACACTCGAAGCCAGCGGCACGTCTCAATTGGAGTGTGTGAAGGCCCTGTCATTGCTCATTTTCGAGCGATCTGACAAGCAAACTGTTCTATCAAGCCAGCATGTCCGGGGCATCATTCGTGTCATGCGCTTAAAACTGATGGATGAGCCCTTTATTGGCGAAATGCTAGATCTCGTGGTGACCACACTGGTAAGAAGCCATGCATCATCGACCTCCGCCATATCTTGTTTCTATCTGTTATTCTAATGTTTGTCAATGGTGAAGTTCGATGCCAGCACTCGAGCGTTATTCGTCGACCTAGGACTTTTGCAAGTTGTATCCAAGGCGATCTGCAAATACCAATGGAGTCTTACAGAGTCTATGGGATCAAATGCTCGGTGGATTATTTGCGACGTAGCTCATAAACTTGACGTTTACAGAAACGTAAGCACACTCGAACCTCATGCTCACATCTCCAACGGGCTTTCGTTCAATCCACCGGTACGTGCAACGTGCATCACAAAAACAAAAGCCCCAATTCCTGACGTTATGTGTTTCTCCACACGTATTAGGCAATCTCCACGGAAGCATTAGACTCGTGCTGTTGTATGGTAGGTGCTCTTGCATCCGTCAATTCCCTGCTCCCCCTTCTTATTGAAGAAGGTGGGATTAGGAGTATCGTTGGCGCCTTGCGCTACTCAAAACAGGAGTTGGTCGTAAGCAGTGAAGGCTCGTTTATTCAACTCGCCAGCACCTGCTTCTATGCATTGACCAGTATTGTGAATGCTCCTATCGTGACGCATGTTATGGAATCGGTGGAAGGCACTCAAGACACGATTCACGGCCAATCAATTTATTCTCGGTTGGTTGATTCTGGAGCTGATGATGCGATTATTGGGTGTCTTGAGGAAGCCTTGCGAGTAAAGAGATCTCCGCCGTTGTTGGTAGAGAATGGCTGTCGGCTTCTTCAGGCTGTGCTCAGTTTTCCAATAGCCCTAAGATGCGAAACAGAAATTCGATGGATTGCTGTGGCCACCTCGATTTTGCAGAGAGACTCAACTCAACAGAGAACGCGGGAGTTGCTGTTTTCCACCACTTTAATGGTCCTGTCACGAGGGAAACGGTCAGTCGGGGCAGCTCGTGGGCAGCATGTCAAAATGATGAAAGTGATCCTTGAAGGTCTGGATGCCTCGATACAACACGAAAGCAGTTGCACTCTTCTTCAAAAAGAGTGCACGGGAGCTATTCGAGTGCTGGAGAGAATAGCGAAGGCGTCTGATTCCCTGTCCGATGCTTTGATTTCGAGATGTCTAGGTGTGCTGGGAAAACTTGTTGGTATTTTTATTTTATCACCTTCAGCCATTGCACTGGAACATATTTTATATTTCGACAATGCGATTGCATTTTTCGCAACAAAAAGTTACGTGAATAGGCTAATGAGCCGTCTAGACAGATGCGTAGCGAACGAAGGAATAATTGAATCGGCTGCGATGGCGGATATGGCCGAAGATTTCAAGGCTCTAAAAGCATTGCTGTTTTCAAACCAGGCGAAGAAAACGATCGATACGTATCATCCGCTCTTTGGTTACCTTGCCGCTGTAGTCGAGAATGTTACTGCTTACGCACAAACTTTGGGGGACCATGCCGCCTTTTTCCTGGAGCTGGGGTGTCTAACTACTCAACTACTTCGGACCGCTCAGCGAGAAGAAGTAATTAACACCGCGTTATGTCATTTTGCCGAAGACACAGCTTGGCATTCAATGCGCTGGATTGCTGCACTAGCAGATAGGGGCTCAGGCGAATTGACGCTGATCTTCGAATTTGTGCTTCTACGAATAGTCTCAGGCTACTCGATTCTTGAGCCGGCATTATTGATCGAGCTTTTGGATGTGCTCAACTACCTCCTTCGCCGCAGCCAATGCAGAGCAATCGTGTTGGCATCCTCTCACACCAGGGAGCTCCAAAAGGTTTTATGGCAGTTAGTCTACACTGATGTTGCGCACACGGATGAGGCTGGTGGGTATGATATTGCGGTATCCCTGCTCGGAATAATATCGACCCTCATCTCGTCATTTCCGGGCGATATATTTTCCATTCAGTCCGAAGAAAATGTGAGCAAAACACTGGTTCGGTTCTGTTTGGAAGCGTTGGACAGCTTGTTATCGGATACAAGTGTCAGTCCGACAAAGTTTGCGTTAATGGAGGAAGTTCTTCAGACAACCAGCATCATCCTTTTGCATTGTATACAGTTGGGAGCTGAGTACGTGCGCTCTGTAATTCAACACCAAGCGACACGGATTGTGTTCAACATTTCTGTTGGTACATCAACTTTTTATAAAAAACCGTACGAAAAATGGTGCTTGGTGGTGCTTGGGGCTGCCATTCAGTCTCATGGTCTTTTTTACGCCGAAAAGTTATTGCGTTTATCTTCTGATCCATCTGCGCTGTTAATCAATCTCGTTGACATTGGTGCTCACGATTCGAACACGCTTCCGTGGTCTTGTTTTGTCGATTGTATCACAATGGTGAGTGGTTCAGAAGAGAAGAACACCTGGCAAATCGATTGCAGATCACTGTTTGTGGAGCTGCAGGATCAAAGCAGGCGTTTAGTCCATGGGCAACCTACTGTGACGAGTTCCCGTAGGGTACAGAAACATATTACAGATACCATCGCTAAACTGAGTTTCAAGCATGGCCAACTCCGTCAAAATACTTCTGGAAATGACATGGATGGCTGTTTGCAGGAGATAGCTCAATCTGGATTGGCTTTCTACGAACTATTCGTTGCAGCTCCAAGTTTTAATGCCTTTGAATACTCTGCTGTTGTTAGCCTTCACCTAAAAATTGCTCGACTTGCTGGATTCAAGACCGACACTGAACGAAGTACTATTGAGGAATCTGCAGTCAGCATCAGAATACTGCTGAACCCGATTTGTATTTCGGATGAAGCATTAGCTGATTATCTTGACTTGATGACTGTGGTATATCTGTCTCCTTCTATCCGAGCGGCAGCATGGCTCTTTATTGAAGCATCTACTGACGTTTTGTCGAGGGCTATGCAAAGACTAGCAACCGGGTTGGTTCGATCACAATGTCTTGAGAAAAGTTTACTTAACTGTTTTTCGTCTCTCTGTGCTGTATTTGATGCTCGACGGGAAAGTGGTGAAGTGGAAAGTATATTGGAGTTACTTAAGATCTGTTCGCTAGATAGATGGTCACAGGAGATACTCTTAGAGTCATTACTGGTACTTCCACAGGGTCTTCTGTCTTTATTCGAACTCGCGCGGGCTGCACCTACCAACGATATTCATGTGATCATCATGACGTCTTTGTTTCAGCACGTGAACGACATTCGGGTCAAAACGCAGCGAATTGGTGAGCTTGAGCTTAGCGCCATTTTGTTAATGATAAAACGAAATGTTGCTGGCAAGGTTGGTGACACTTCTCAACGAAGATGGAGAGAAGTAACAAGGAGAGAAATGCTACACGGTGCTCTGGAAACACTAAAGCATTTTGCGAGACAAAAAGATTGTGCAATTTTATGCTCGGATCTGGGAGGAATTAGCACTCTGTACAATGTTCTTTGCGCGCCTTCACAGTGCGAAGACAACATTCAGTTGGCACTCGAGATCTGCTGTTATCTTGCAAGCTACGGAGCTGATTTAACACAGGAAAATTTCACCTTTGCTGTTCAATTAATGTTTGTGTTCGTTGAAGCAAACGTGGATTCTTCTCGCTCGCGCTTAGCATTTTTGGTTTTGGAGTATTTCTTAGCTGTCGGAGTTTCTGCTCTCAGCTTGCCAATGATTCAGCAATGCAGGACCCAAATCGTGCCTATGGCAGCACGTTCATACGAGGAAACTGAGATGTTCATTCTGCAATTGTACATTTTGCGACAGAAAATTGTAGGCAAACCGAAACTACAAATTTCTATCCCAAATACGAGCCGAGATCGTTCATCGGGTGTTCGTACACCTCTAAATGAAACGGAGATAAGTGACATAATTCTTTCGAGCTCTCGAAGTATCGTGCAATGCACAAGTGGGGATGGAAAGAACTCGTATGTTGATGTGAATACATCGGAAAAGAGTGTGACGGAGCCCCTGCAGTATACTCGTCTACGCGATGCCATCGACCAACTCACCTTCATATTGGATGACCCTGATATCGTGATGAATCGAAGGTATGTGTTCGCATTAGTACCGGCGCTCAGCGAGATCCTTGTTCTCCATACGATCACGACGGCGACAATTTGTACCATAATGCAACTGCTTGACCAAATTGCATTTATAAACCCGTCGATCGTGCTATCTAACGAGCAGTTAGATATCCCAGCTCTGTTTGCTTCTTGCTCGCTGCACCATCGTTCGTCATTGCCGTTTGCTCGATACCTTTGCAGATTTTGCAACAGCATTGCTGCAGAATTAAGGGCAATGGCAGACGATCTATCCATGGCGTTGGTGGTTTTGTTGCTCGAGCTTTTGCAATACTGGAAATCGGATTTTGAAATCGTCGATCAGGTTTTAGCAACGGTCCATGATTTGATTAGGTTGATGCACATCGAGCAATTCGAGCGTCTTCGCTGCGGAGATATACTGGCACAGTTGAATTCTGCAGTGAGCGCTTACACGAGTAATGGTCCAACATCGTGGAATTGGCTGAAATGTGCATTGGTCACCGTTGACAAACTCGACATGGTGATCATCGAATCGGCCCAAGTCATGATCACCACAGTTGTTGGCATCATTGGAATGTTCATGAGCCATAGTTTGATGGTGGAGAGGGCGACAATTGTGTTGGTACGCGTGTACACAGAGAACCGACAGCTCCCTCTTCGACACCTCATCGAATTAGATGGTGTTGATGTGCTGCTGACTTGTTTAAAATTGCATGCCAACGATGACTCAATAGTCCGCAGTTGTCTCAAGCTCCTGATGAGCCTAGCGTCGCTCAGAGATACCTCACACAAAACTGTTGATAACCTTTTGACAGCGGCAGCTGCCGCTCCAATTCTCGTGGTATCCAGGAAAAACCTAGACAACCCCTTGATCTGTGGAATGTGCATCGAGCTGGTGCAACGAATGATTGAATCCTTTGATAATTATCCCGGAAAAAATACTCAGAAGTCTGTAAATGTACATGTACTACCCGGAGATACGTCGAGAAAGAAGTCCGAGCTGTTGACTCGTCTACTCGAAGCTGACATTGTACCATTGGTATTTGATTTATTGGATAACTATTCAAACCGAGGAAACAAGCGTCTGTTGGAATCGGTGTTGGGATTATTCAAATGCCTAACAAATGACGAACGTCTACGGGAATCTGCTGAAGTTTTGCATGGGCTTCAAGAATTGCACCAGACAATTGATCGTATTTGGGAGAAAAATTTGGACTACGCTTTCATCGAATTGGCCATCGACTGTCTCGTTAACATGGCCTGCTCTGATCGAGCGATTGGCCACGGATGGAAAGAATTGCCGATGTGGATTTTACAACTCGCCGGATCTATCCACAAATTGGAAGCCGATAGCACCGGGATGTGCGTCGAGAAACTCATTGGGATACTGGGGAGACTCACGGTTGACAAAACTATATGCAAAACCATTTCACCAACAGGATTATTCACTATTCTTCAATTATTGGCCGACGTAGGGAACGACAGGTCCTTAGAACAAGCTCTCTATGGTTTGTTGTCTACGTTGAGTGAGGACATCGCGTGTGCTCAGATCTTGATAGTATACGACGCCATCCCTATAACAGCTGAACGGATCATATGCCATGTCAATGACGAGGACACATTGCTATGCAGTTTGTGCTTTTTGGACGTTTTGGTTCTGAACAGTGGTGACAGCTACCCTGCGTTGCAAGATGAAGCCGTGTTTGAAGCCATCGAGCTGGTCATCCAAACGTATCCGGAGATTACAGGAGGCCAAGTGTACCGTATTGCAAGCACGATACTGGAAAAGGTATCAGCACTACACTATCAGTCCAGACGTACGAAGCCCACCACAGCAATAACGGCACCAGCAAAGCCTGCGAAAGTTCTAAAGCTTCACCTGCAGATTTCGGACTCAGAGAAACCTTTCCACGACTTACTACGTGAAGGAGCGAAGTTTCGTGTACTGTGGGAGGCCAGGCCTGATACAGCTGAAAGTATTGAGGTGAAATTAGCATTAAGCGGAGACTATCTATTGTTTCGACGGAAAGCATCAAGTAATCTTCGACGAGTTGAGCGCGTGTTCGTGAGCCAGCTTGAAGTTTGCCCCCAGCGTTCCCTCATCGACCAGTCCAAGACACCTTCATCTCCATCGAAAAAAGTCCTCGCTCAATCTCTTTTAAGAGAAAATTTTGAAGGAGACCGTGTTTTGCGCTTGAAGGTTCGCGATGAAGACGTTCTCATCAAGACTAACAGCACTCGTGAGAGAATTTACTGGGATCAAGCCTTACAATGGCTTGTTTTGCATCGAGGGACCCATACGTCACCTACGCATGCACTATCCCTTTCCCCCAGACACTCTTCATGAACATTTTTAGGATATAAAACGCATAATGATCTAACTTTGCGTGGAGCAAACATGCATGGTCCTTACTGGAATAGCTAGCTATCTCACTTGTTTGCTGTGATTTTCGCTTTGTTCGAGTTGATATTGTAGCTGGTTGTTAAGGAAGCATGGATCGAGGTCGGCGAGCAGAACCTTATAGCAATGCTACAATCTGGACTCGAGAGATCGCAAGGAACCTGGCTGGACATTTGTCTAGAGTGTCCAAAGCTCACAGCTGTGTCGACACCAGGTCTCCAAAATCGACGCGCCTCCCTCAATTCCACCACTCGCACGCACAGAAGAGATGCCCGACAAGTCCCATTAAGACTCGACAGCCTCTCATGAAAATTTCTCGAAATCCTAATCTTAATGGCGACCAGGAGCTTGAATTCAGGGGTCTTAGTGTACGAGAGGAGACCGATGGTGCAGGATCTTCAAACCATATTCCAGAGGTTGACTCCACGCAGAGTTGCAAAGGGAAACAAGAGTTCATCACCGGACCAAATAATGGCACTCCACAGTTTGAAAACCACACTACAAGTTCTAGTCTTGCAGCTAATCAAGAAGTCTCAGATAGATCAGTTCGAATACCTGCAGTTAAGCCTCCACCAAGACAACACATTCGAAGCGGGAATGGAAACAGTATTGATGCTACATACGATGCACCACTGGTCCTCCCACAGCAGAAACAACGTCTCGCACATGACTACTACAAACGACAGGAGCAGCAAAAAATCTGGCAAGAGAATCAGGTGAGATGCATTGTCAATGAGGAGCCGTACAAGATAACTTCTAACCATAGTATTGTACATATTCTAGGCACTCATCAAGCGCCTGCAGAGTACGAAAGGGACCCTGAACTTTAAGCAATGGGAGAAAGATGGCAAATGGACGCAAGAATTCGTGAGAAACCAGGAAAAAAGGCGGACAGCCCTGCAACAAGAGCTGCGAAGAGCTCAAGCCTCTCCGCAAGCTGTCCTGAGGTCCAAGCCACTCAAGTCGCTCCACCCACACCACCTGATTAGTCTGGGTAGTCGAGGTAATTGTGATGCTACTGTCCGGCTGGCGAGTGCTGCAAACCATCGTCGTATCACGAAATTACGCAAGAAAAAAACATCACCTCCCAGCTCAGCTTATGCCGTTGAATCACCGTCAACAGAGCTGGATTTTGGAACAAGTGGTGAGCAGGCTGCATTTATACCAGATAACGAGATCGTGGCCGTGAGGTTCACATTTTCACGAGGACGAAGCCGCAGTGCAGACACGAACACGCGCGATCTAGAGCAGCTAGAACAACCAGGGTCATTGGAGGTGGATGAAAGCGATCGAGATATGATGAGTCTTTCGGGTGCATTTTCACCTGGTGCTGAGCTTGAATGTGCGCTAAATGCTGCTGCAGTGAACGACTCAGCTTCATTCGAACAACCGCAACAAAGTCAAACACCAGAAACTGGAACCGCTGATGATGTTTCAGTGGAAGCAAACGAGTCTTACCAAAGCGACGCGGACTTTCACAGCAACAACTCAGAAGAAACTGGAGGATTACTCGATGATGTTTGTGCAGTTCAAGATGAGGTCGTGGTAGATTTTGAGATGAATGACGGCCAAATAGTCACAGCTGAAGGTGGTGATTCAAGTACTGAAGTGGAAAAAGGAATCCGAACAGTGCCAAACGAAACAGTAGTTGCTGCAGATGTTCAAGATGAGAACAAGGAACAATCATTAGTAGGGGTCGAAAATACTGTGCACTATGCTCCCGAGAGCGGATTCGAGACTACATGTAGAGACCTGCCAATCGAAACCGATGAACGGAAATCTACCCCACTACCAGAAGCAGAGCACGTACACTCAGAAGAAGAGGAGGAAGAATACGGCGGGGACAACTTTGATGCTGGTCATCTTTCGTCCGTCCGAGCAGGAGAGGGGCAGCACAACAAGCTCGAAGCAAGTTACGCGAGCGAGTTCGAGGAGGAACCTGTCTATGGCTTCTACAATAACGTTCCGGATGCAGTTCCCGCTGATAATCACGCCGACGTTCTTAATGCCATCCCTACAGACAATCAAGACGAAGGTGATGAGGAAGAAGAGTACTCCCACGACGACTTCGAGTAACAACAAGTTGAAGTGACCTAAATTTGTGAAAATAGTCCAGCGAGACTATTTATTGTCCAATCGGGTCACATAATTAAATTTGTGCAGTTGGTCTCATCCTGCATCATGGCCACGCCCTCGAGCAACAGGCGCTCGTCTATCAGCTCCGTCACGTCCTCTGGGCGGCAACGCAAGGATCAATCGCTGCAGGACATTGCGGATTCGCTGGGTCAGCGCACTCCTGAGCGTTCACAGACCAGCGAGGAGGGCGTCTCCAAGCTCTCGAGACAGTTGGACTTTGGCAGCTACAACGGCGACGTGGAGGGGGAACAGGGAGACGCAGAGGTGCAGGAGGTGCAGGCTAACGAGGCTGTAGCAGAGGAGAACATCCAAGTGGAGGACGCTCATCGGCCTAGAAGGTGAGGATTGTGGTGGTTTTGTGCTTAGTAGTTGAGGATGATTTATATTTTATTGTCTGATGGAACTAGAGGACGTCGCGTGACGGTATTCTGGAGTGAGGAGGAGGAGAAACTCCTACGTCGTGGGGTGGAGAAGTTCGGTATTGGCAACTGGAAGAAGATCCTGCTTGACGGTAAGGACGTGTTCTCTAGTCATCGGACCAATATCGATCTCAAGGTAAGTACATTTGATTATTGTGTTTTTATAAGGAAATCTGACTCCGTTTTTGCTGCATACAGGACAAGTGGAAAAATCTATGCAGGAGCACAACCCGAAAGCGACGGAGAACATCCTGCACGTCCAATCCGCCTGAGAATGCTACGGAAAACGAAGAACAACAGGCGGTCTCCGTTACAAGGTCGAAAGCACCTAGCGATGAGACGAGTGAAATATCGTCGCCGGAAAGTGCTACTCCGAGACCCCACCGGCGAGGTGCAGCAAGTGCTGCCAAGAAGAAGGCCAATGCTGAACATTTACCCGCCGAGGAAGATGGAGATCACCGTGCCGAAGGAGAGGTTGCTGACGCCAACGGGCTGTTCTCGGGACATGTAACGCTGAAATTGGCCACTGACAAGACCGTCCCAAAGGTACGTCTATGCTGGTTTCACTAATGCCGTCGAGCGAAATGTCTGACAATTACCGTTGCATGCTGCAGCTCGTTGAAGTCAGTGTGGATTTAGATACCTACAAGGATGTAAATGCTTTGAAGGCTATCCTACGGTCAAGCCTTCTATCCGACGCCCCGCCTGATGAAGATATTCAAGTGATTGGACTCAAGTCGAGAGTCGTGTTCAAAGACCAAGAGCACTTGTCGCGGTGCATTCAAATTAACGGCGTAGAATTTTTTTTTGTCTTCGAGGAAAACCCGGACGAGTTTGTGTGATAACATTACCAATGCCCTTGTGATGAATAATAGACACTGAAATTTTGTTTTGTTTTGACTGACATTGTATGCCGGACCGTGTTCCGTACACAATACTTAAGTACATTCGTATTTGGATTGGTTACACTGCGCTGCAGGGAAATTGGGAAAATGTATCAAAGGCGCGGGCGAGCACAAAGGTTGAATGACAAAACGTATCGACACCTGGTAAGATGTTCGAGGAGTTTTTCATTTCGAGAATGACAAACACATACAGTACATTCAAACTCAAAATTTGTACATGTACTAACGTGATGCGATTGACGTTATCGATAAACAAGCAGCAAACACCAACTCGCGCACATGCGTACTGCTTTTGCAACACCGCCTGACCAACGCCAGCTCACTTAAAGTCGTACGCTTCCTATTCCAGCGACTTGTTGATATCTGGCCCTGTGCCTCAATTTCGACTTCACCGTGATGCTCGTGTCCTGCATCAGCATGCCCATGGATACGCGCGTTGAGCGAGATGCGCGTGGCCACAGCCTGGCTACGTAAGGTGCAGTGAAGTTCATGCTCTGGTTGCTCTTGGCGTAGTCCGTAACCGTCATGCCGTCCAAGCCCAGGTCGTCGCTCAGCAGCAGCGCGATCATGGGCTTGGTGACGGATGCGGTGGCCACGCCGTTGTTGTAGATGTCAGCAAGCGCGACGTGCGCTACGAGCCGCACGTGTCGCGCGCCACCACGCAGACCCAGTGGCCACGGTTCAACGAGTACCAGGCCTTCCGGATGCAAATACTGGCGATGCTGCTCCAGTGCCATTTCTGGCCGACTGTCCGTCCCTGCACGTTCACTTCCGGGCTTCATGGCGTTGGGCGGCCTACAATGACCGCGCCGAAAAAAAAAGAAGCGGAGCTTGTTGCTCACGTCGCCCAGCATGAAGTGTCTCTCCAGCTTCCAGCCACGATCGAGCACGCCGCTGCGTTTTGCCAGACCACGGCTTTCTAAAGCGAGATCGCCACCCGTTCAACAGCGTGTGCTGATGCAGCAGCGGTAGCAGCGACAACACCTTTAACCTCGGCAGTCTGCGCGACAGCGTGTGCTCCACCATGTCGGGACGCTGGACGAGGACGAGGAGGAATACGCGAGCGTGTGCACCCTGTGCAACGCGAGTCTGGACAATGAGGCGATCGGCACGTCGATTTCCTCGGTGGTGACTCGGGTAGTCCTCGTAGCAACAGGTCGTGAATGAGCTCTTCGCCGTCGCAGCAGTGTACTGAGCTACACTGCGACGCTGCCGTGTTACCACCAATTCCAAGACGATCTCATGGTGTAAAACCTTTATCGAATACATCCTCATCCTCCTCCATACTCATCAGTCCCATCACCCCAGATCGAGAGCATCAGCACGATGCACTCGCCGCCCATCTTGTCTTGGGCCGTACGAGATAACTACGAAAAGAAGATCGGTGACATTGACGACTTGACGCTGCCACTGCCGAATTTCGCGAAAGGGTAGACCCCGCCACTTTGCGGCTTTAGGGTAGCCCCCCCCTCCCCCCCCCTCCCCCCCCCAAACGATTTTTCTATAATAAGTGATGGGCACTTTTTTTTCACAGTGCCGATTTAGGGCATCCCCCTTCTAATTTTGGTCCAATCAGGTAGCGAGTGAAGCAATTTCATCCAATAGAATAGCGCCCGAGCAAATTATTGATGCACCTTTAGGTTTAGCTCCCTTTTGATAAGCTACCGTTTCGCGAAATTCGGTAGGTCAGATCGGTACGTGAATGCACTAGCAGCTACTGGTACCAAGGTTATCCTCGTCCTTTTTGAAGGACGCCCACGTCTCCTCCCAAGACCTGCGTCAAAATGTGTACGCGGTTATTGTCGGTTTACTTACCTGTGAACTTGGCGGCCAATCACAGTGGAAATGCTTTACGGTAAAGTGAGTCCGTACCGCCGCCATGTGACGTATCGGGTGAATGCATGGGACTTTGGCACGGGTCTCAGTTCACGTACTCGAACTTGTCGCTAAGTACTATCGACCTGACGTCAAGCTCGCAGTCGTTGGACGTATCAGTGACAGTGACGAGCTCGGGCAGTGTGGCCGGTAAGGAGACGGCGGTGCTGTTTTTGACGCAACCACACCGTTCAATCTCGGTGCCGGAGGTAAAGCATCTCAAGAAATTCTCGAAGATCAGTTTGGAGGTGGGTGAGTCGCACGTTGCCAGAGTGACCGTCGCGCACAGAGGCACCGCAGTTTCGTTGTACACATCGCAGTCTGTCTCCGTAGTCCGTGTCCTCCACCACCAACTTAGACCCTGTCCGGTCTGAGGGTGGTACACGCTCCAGTCAGCCAACGTCAACGTGAACGCTACCATCTGCGACTCACCCACCGAAGGTGAACGTGTTTCTTTGGTGGAGCAGGACCGAGAGAGGAACGACGAAGAGGAGGTGGCCTGTTTGCACAGCAACGACGAGCTCGTAGAGCTGATAGAGATACCTATGAAGTAAAAGGAATCTACATATGTATGTATGCTAAGCAGTGCGTTAACACCGTGCTCATACGGTGGATTGGATATCGAGAACTGACCTGGGGGCCAACAAGAAACGTTCCAGCTAGCTTGAAAAATGACTTTGAACGAGAATCTATTGATTTTCCGGTATATGGGTCAATCAGTCTACAAGAGGGAGTAGATCAACTTGTCCCCAACCAAGTCGACGAAGACCGAATTTCCTTAGATATAACATTGTTTTATTTTGTTAAGTTCGGTAATGCGCACTTAGTAACTACTGTGACAGTACATGTAGGTGTTTTTTTCTACTGCAGATCCAGTACTTTTCTCCTGGATTATGGAAATTCCTCGGGGTCCAGACTCCGGAATTGGTTCCACATTACAGCTTGGTAACGAAAGCCGGGACCCCATTTTATCGCAATCTAGAGGTATCACTATAGGAACGTGTACCCATTCAAACGGTAGGAACTCTAACCGCTCGCCACAATCCTCCTACCGTAGTGTGATCCAAGGAAGCTCATTCAGTAATTATGCTAAACTATCGACTCGAGCAAGGTGTTCGTCAGTCAGTTCCACTCTACCAAATGGACGCCTTCGACTGTACGACGTATGGTGCCCCGGTATTTCCGCCGCCAATAGTGTTAGACGGTCTCGGGCTGCAGCTACAGCGGTGTGCCTGCTGCGAGGCGTTCCTGGCCTACGACGCCTTCGTACAGGGCACTGCCAGAGCGGGCGCACGCCGCTGCATAGCGTGCGTCAACGGCCCGAACGCCCGGGCGTATTGACACAAAACGCCACCACCGCTGCCACCGCAACCACCAGTGGACCCGCGGGAGCTTAGCGCCGCCCTGGTGTCCAACACCATGGGCCCGGTGCCGCCGCCACCGCCTCGCGTGAGCCACGACCGCAACCGTCGCCGCTGGAAGCAGCGCCAACGCGCGAAGGTCGCAGCACTGAAAAAGAAGAAGTAGATGGATACAAAATAAAGGCATTCCATTGGCTAAAATTGTTTGTCACTTTTGTGGTACTTCTTGGTAATACTCCATACGATTACTTTAGTGTGTACCACATCATTACGTGGTCTACACTAACTGTGTAAAACATTTTTTGGCGTCATTTCCGAAGTAGAAAAGCGCGCGCAGAGAGGCAAGTGATAAAGGTGTTGAGGTCTGGAAGCGAGGCTTGGGCTGAGCGGAGTGAGTTCTGCACTTGGTGCGGAGACCGGAGTGAAGACCACTTGAGCTGAAGAAGGAAGATTCGAAAGTGATTGATTGATCGGAGCTTACACTGTCTTCACTACCTAGTCTGCATCCAATCATTTGGTGCATCCAATCACCAACACTCTGCACTTGTCCAATCATCCTACTCGTCTAATCATCGGTGGCGTAAACAACGTACCGTAATCATCGCGGGATCGTATTGGATCGGTTCGGGTTAACCGGTTAATGGGTACAACTGGTACACAGTACCAAAACCAGCAACCCTCAATACGCCCCCTCAATACGAACACGCGTGGATGCCGAGAGCAGCCGTCAGGTCCGTGTGGCGAGGTCCCGGGAGCGCCTTCGTCATGATGTCCGCCAGCATCACGGAAGTCTCGCAATACTCGAGCTTCACTTCACCACGCTTGACTTCGTCGCGGATGTGGTGGTACTTGATGTCGATGTGCTTGGCGCGACCGTGGTTCACTGGGTTCTTCGTCATCTTGATGCACGACTGGTTGTCTTCTCGGATCTTGAGCTCGGGTCCAGTATCGTTGGTAGCCGCCAAAATCTCGCACAGCAGGCGATGAATCCACTTGCCTTCTTGGATCGCCAGACTGAGCGCGGTGTATTCCGCCTCGCTTGTAGATAGCGAAACACTTGACTGCTTCTTGCTGTCCCAGCTCACTGGCGCACCCATCAGCATGAACGTGTAGCCGGAAGTCGACTTGCGGTCCGCGAGGTCGCCAGCCCAGTCCGCGTCGGAGTACCCGCGAAGGCGATGTTGTCACCTGGCTTGAAGCAGATTCCATGCATCTTGGTGCCTTGCAGGTAGCGAAAGATGCGCTTGACCGCAACCCAGTGTTCTTCTTGGGGGTTCTCCATGAAGCGCGACACATAGCCCCCGTACGCGATATCCGGGCGAGTAGCAGTCATCAAGTGCATCAGGGCACCAACAGCTTCGCGAAACGGAGCGTTCACCTTGGTCGCTGCGTCGCTTGGAACTAGTCGAGTGCTCATGTCAACCGGACTCATTACAGCCTTGCACTCGTCCATACCGAAGCGCTTCAGGATGTCATCCACATAACGCCGCTGGCACATCATGACGCTGCCGTCCGGGCCGTCTACCAACTCGATCCCAAGGACGAACACACACTTGCCGCTGTCAGTCATTTCGAAGCGTGTCTTGAGGTCGTTCTTCGTGCGTGAGATCAGCCCGGGTGAACTTCCGGTGATCAATACATCGTCCACGTAGACCAGTACGAGCACACAGTGGCCATCAACAACCTTGATGTAGAGGCATGGGTCGAAGGCCGAAACTTGAAAGCCGATAGAGCATACGAACTCGTCGAAGGTCTCGTTCCACACGCGCGAAGCTTGCTTGAGACCGTAAATGGCCTTCACCAATTCCAGGCAGTCGAAGTCACCGTCGAGCTCGACGCCTTCGGGAACCACGCAGAATACCAGATCCTTCATCACGCCGTACAGGAATGCCGTCACCACGTCCAGTTGGTCCAGCGGTCAGCCGAAGTACTTGGCCAAAGCGATCACCATGCGCAACGTCACGTACTTGACCACCGGCGAGAACGTCTCAGTGTAGTCGATGCCGTACTTCTGTTTGAAACCCTTGGCCACGAGGCGTGCCTTGTACTTCTCGATCGATCCATCCGCTTTGCGCTTGATCTTGAACACCCACTTGGTACCGATGGCGCGTTGCCCGTTGGGCAACTTGGCAGCACGAAACACACCACGAAGTCGCATCGACTTGAGCTCAGCACGAACTGCCTTGCGCCAGTGCACTTGGTCCGGGCCGTTCACCGCTTCTTGGAATGTCGACGGCTCCGATAAATCCACAGCTGCTTCGACTGCGTTGGCACTTGCACGCCAAAACACAGGGGGAGTCGATTCTTCATCTTGATCTCCAGATTGTTCTTCTTCGTCTGCGTCTGCTCGGTACGAAGAGGAGTCGTTCGGCGCACTTGCTTCTTCCAGTCCAGGTCGATGACGCACAGCTCACGGTCTTCTGGCAGCTTCATCTTCGTCATTCGGGCGGCTCTTGCACTTCCCTGCCTGCTTGTACTCCGTCTGGCGCGAACCGTCATTGTTGATGTCGAGCGAGTCGAAGTCCAGGTCGTCGACATCTTCATCGGAAATCGGCGGTGAAAGTCCAAAGGTCGATTCATCGAAGTTGACATCGCGGCTGATAACCACCTGCCCCGCCTCGATGTCATATAGTCGATATGCCTTGGACACTTCTTCGTAACCCAGGAACAATCCGGCGCGAGCCTTGGGATCCCACTTGAGCCGCTTCTCCTTCGGAGTCAGGATGTACGTCAGACAGCCGAACACACGCATGCGCTTCACACTCGGCTTGGACTTGTATACGATCTCGAACGAAGTCTTGTGCTCGATCTTGGGTGACGGCAGGCGGTTCTTCACGTAGACGGCCGTCATCGCCGCCTCAGCCCAGAAACATTTGTTCAGCTTGGCGTGGTGCAGCATGCTGCGGCCGATCGTGACGATAGTTCGGATGGCTCGCTCTGCCGTGCCGTTGGTCTGGTGCGCGTACGGAACCGTGGTTTGCTGCTCAATGCCTTCGTCTTCGTAAAAATCCTTGAGCGAGTTAGTCGCAAACTCACGAGCTCCGTCGTGCCACACAAACTTGACCTTCTTGCCGAACTGCTTCTGTACCTTCATGATGTATGTCTTGATGCAGTCTTCGCTTTCCGACTTGGCACGCAGACAGAAGCCCTTCATACATCCGCTGGATTCGTCCACGATCAGTAGCAGATACTTGCTGCCAGCAAGCGAGTTTTCCTCCATGGGTCCGCAGATGTCGAAGTGTAGCAACTCGAACGTGTCGTAACGACGCTTGTCACGGTTGCTTGGAAACGGTTTTTGGACCATCTTCCCTTGCTGGCAACCGCGACACAGACTTGGTCCGCTCGACTTGGAAGGTGCCTTCGCGTCCTTGATCATCTTGTTGTCGACCATCTTGCGAAGAACCTCGACTGGAGCGTGACCCATACGCGCGTGCAGGTCGACCGTCCTTCCACTTGTCGCCGCATTTGCTGATCGATGATGTGTGCGAAGCCAGTAGAGTCCATCCACGAGATCCGCCGTCGCCACCACTTGATTCGAGTCTTTGCGCGAAACGTGCATCTCAGTGCCATCAAACACCACTTGGAAGTTTCCATGCTTGTTGATCTGCGGTACCGAAAGCAGATTCTTGCTCATGTTTGGCACGTATAGCGCGTTCTTGATCTCGATCTCGCGCTCGTCGCCGTTGGTCAGGACCACTCTTTCCACGATGGTCCCCACACCCTTGATGGCCGCCTTATTGCCGTCGGTCACCGAAAGTTCGCCTTCGTTTCGCTCGATCAAATTGGCGAACTTGGACTTGTCGTTACAAATACGGTGCGTGGCACCGCTGTCGACCGCCCACACCCCGGACACATTCTTGTCCGTCGAAACTCCACATTCCAGGGAAACCGCGAATGCCACTCGATCGTAATCGTAGTCGTAGTTGTCGCTGTCGTTTCACCACTGGATGGTGTTGGCCCCGCGTCCACGGCCGTTGCCGCCGCGTCTTGGCCCTCGGTTCTCATCCTTCTGCTTGGTCCAGCACTTGTCAATCACGTGCCCCAATTTCCCGAAGTACGTGCATTGGCGAGACTCTCGGTCGGTGTTGAACGCCTTGGCCGCGTTCTCAGTCTTCACCGTCGCCGTTTTCTCGCCTTGCCGCTTGATGTGCTCGTTCGTGAGCACCTTCACAACGTCTTGCGACCGCAGTTCTGCATTGCTCATCTCCAGGTTGAGCACGACGTTCTCGTAGCTCTTGGGGAGACTGCGCAGCAAGCAGATCGCCACGTCCTCGTCCTCCATCTTGGCGCTGATGTTGAGGACCTCGTTGCAATGATGCAAGACATTGCCGCCTTCCGACATCTCCATGCTGAAGAGCTGGCGCTTCAGGTAGATGCGCCCAGCCTTCTGCGATCCACCGTACAGCGTCTTCAGGCGCGTCCACGCGCCCCAGGCTTCCTCGCAGTCATCAACTACGTGATGGTAGTCCGCGTTCATGTGGAGCAACATCAGTCCGAAAGCGATGTTGCTCGATTTGACGTACTCGTCCTTGGCCCGGGAGTCCGCGAAGGTCGGAGTCGTTTCCCGGTTCACAACATGCCACACCGACTTGGTCAGGAACACGCCACGCATGTAGCAGTTCCACGTCGCGTAGTTATCACCGTTGAACTTGTCGATGGTGACCTTGGTCAAGGCGTCATGGGCAGAGGACATGGTGCTTGGGCTCATAACCTGATAAAGGTGTTGAGGTCTGGAAGCGAGGCTTGGGCTGAGCGGAGTGAGTTCTGCACTTGGTGCGGAGACCGGAGTGAAGACCACTTGAGCTGAAGAAGGAAGATTCGAAAGTGATTGATTGATCGGAGCTTACACTGTCTTCACTACCTAGTCTGCATCCAATCATTTGGTGCATCCAATCACCAACACTCTGCACTCGTCCAATCATCCTACTCGTCTAATCATCGGTGGCGTAAACAACGTACCGTAATCATCGCGGGATCGTATTGGATCGGTTCGGGTTAACCGGTTAATGGGTACAACTGGTACACAGTACCAAAACCAGCAACCCTCAATAGAGATCAAGCGCAGCGCGCAGCGCTGCAAGATTTGGGTCAAACGGAAGGGCTCGACCAAGCAAGGTCGAGCATCGACGTGCGAAGCGAAGTCTTCGCGCTGTGTGCTAAACCTTGCCGAATACGCTTCCCCCCAGGGTATAGGTGGGTTAGGGCTCGGGTGTAAAATTGCAATCAAGTTGCTCGAACATGTAGAAAATTGACGATTAATTGGTGAACGTAGGGAGAGCCTAAATAAAATAAAAAAGGCTACACAATAGATAATCTTACATACGAAATAGTATTTTCCTAAAGGGGATCGAACTCTTGGCCTCCAGAACGAAGAATCGGTGATCGATGACTGCACCTGTACAATCGTACACTTTACTGAACTGAAACTAAAATTATAGCGCGACATAAAATAAGCAAATTAGACAAAAGACAACGGCTAGTGGACTCGAACCCTCGACGTCCCACGTGGAGGGTCGCGCTACAGACGACTGAGCCAAAATGCAGTGTTGTTTCGTACTTAAACAAACTTTGTACTTTATCTGTTAAAAATCTGAAACTGGATCAGGCGCCGAAAATGTTGGGGGGGGGGGGGCAGAAAATAATTGGGGAGCAGAGGTGGGGAAAACCGCTGAAAATCGTCCAAAATCAGGCGAAATCGCTTGGAATTTGTCCAAAATCGGGTCGGGGCATGGCCCCCCTTTTTTGACTGAAGATCCGCCCCCGAAATCGGTAGCTTTGACCATCCATTTTTTTTTTTTTTTTTTTTACGAAAGCTCTACGTTCTGTTTGTGATAGTGGCCATGTGTGAGGGGCCACAAATATATCTGTTATGATCATCTAGCGATGTAACATAGTCAATGCAGACATCATGTACACATACATTCCCCGAGGGTAAGCAACAAATACCAAGGCTAAGAGCTTACCAATTTCCAACTCACTACCTCCCTTGACTCAAAACAACTATTTTTGCTATGTGACTCTCTCGCTTTCACTCTATCTCTCACTGAATCAGTTAGGCACTCACTCACTCACTAACTCCCTTGCGCACTCAGGCCAGCACTCACTCACTCGCTTACACACCCACTCCCTTACGCACTCACTTAGGCGCTCACTCCCTTCAAGTTAGCAACCCCACTCACTTTCTCAATACGGTGTCTCTCGTTACCCCTGTGTATATGTATACAAACGCGTATTTAAATGCGGTGAAGTTATTCTTACCCAAGCGGTATGCCCACCTCCGCTTCGATCCAGCGGGCTTACATCTCAGACAAAAAGAATCCCGGTGGGAATCGAACTCACAGTCTAAAAATCGAAAAGTCCGTACAAAACGGCGAGGCCAATACGCATGCATGTCTTTCAGAATAACATCATTGAATTTGTTAGTAGCTACGTAGGCTAACTCACTCACACGAATGCGTACAAACACTCGTTAAAAACTAAAATAAAGTTGTACACGCGCATTCAGAAATGTAAAGCAATGTATTTAGCGTGTATACGTCTATTTTCTACCAAAACTATTGAAAGAGCTGCCTATAAACGACATTGTTTGTGTAGATCCCGTCTTCTTCCTCCAGCTCGGGGTATTCGATGACTGCCTTGAACCTCAACCGAGAAAAATTCACTCACGATAGGGCCACGTAAAGCTACCCGTGTGAGAAGCACGGTGTGGCAAGATACAGTCCCAGATTTATTACTGTTTGTCCTTGCGCCTTGTTTATTGTCATGGCGAAGGTTGGTTGTGCCGGGAACTGCTTGCGGCGCTGTTTAAAAGGAAATTACGAATCGCCGTCGTCACTCACAAAAATGATTTTCGGGATGAGAACGTCTTGTCCCCTGCGCTCCCCCGTCGTGATTCTCGCGTGGATAACACGGGGCTTCAGATCAACGATCCGTAGCCGCGTACCATTACACAGTCCAAGATCAGGGTTTACGTTCCGCATCAACATGATAGGAATGCCCTTCTTGTGTAACAGTGTATGGGGTGGAATTCCGTGAATGGTCACCTAGTGCAGTAGCTCTCTACTCCTTATCTTGCTATTGAGGGTTGCTGGTTTTGGTACTGTGTACCAGTTGTACCCATTAACCGGTTAACCCGAACCGATCCAATACGATCCCGCGATGATTACGGTACGTTGTTTACGCCACCGATGATTAGACGAGTAGGATGATTGGACAAGTGCAGAGTGTTGGTGATTGGATGCACCAAATGATTGGATGCAGACTAGGTAGTGAAGACAGTGTAAGCTCCGATCAATCAATCACTTTCGAATCTTCCTTCTTCAGCTCAAGTGGTCTTCACTCCGGTCTCCGCACCAAGTGCAGAACTCACTCCGCTCAGCCCAAGCCTCGCTTCCAGACCTCAACACCTTTATCAGGTTATGAGCCCAAGCACCATGTCCTCTGCCCATGACGCCTTGACCAAGGTCACCATCGACAAGTTCAACGGTGATAACTACGCGACGTGGAACTGCTACATGCGTGGCGTGTTCCTGACCAAGTCGGTGTGGCATGTTGTGAACCGGGAAACGACTCCGACCTTCGCGGACTCCGGGCCAAGGACGAGTACGTCAAATCGAGCAACATCGCTTTCGGACTGATGTTGCTCCACATGAACGCGGACTACCATCACGTAGTTGATGACTGCGAGGAAGCCTGGCGCGTGGACGCGCCTGAAGACGCTGTACGGTGGATCGCAGAAGGCTGGGCGCATCTACCTGAAGCGCCAGCTCTTCAGCATGGAGATGTCGGAAGGCGGCAATGTCTTGCATCATTGCAACGAGGTCCTCAACATCAGCGCCAAGATGGAGGACGAGGACGTGGCGATCTGCTTGCTGCGCAGTCTCCCCAAGAGCTACGAGAACGTCGTGCTCAACCTGGAGATGAGCAATGCAGAACTGCGGTCGCAAGACGTTGTGAAGGTGCTCACGAACGAGCACATCAAGCGGCAAGGCGAGAAAACGGCGACGGTGAAGACTGAGAACGCGGCCAAGGCGTTCAACACCGACCGAGAGTCTCGCCAATGCACGTACTTCGGGAAATTGGGGCACGTGATTGACAAGTGCTGGACCAAGCAGAAGGATGAGAACCGAGGGCCAAGACGCGGCGGCAACGGCCGTGGACGCGGGGCCAACACCATCCAGTGGTGAAACGACAGCGACAACTACGACTACGATTACGATCGAGTGGCATTCGCGGTTTCCCTGGAATGTGGAGTTTCGACGGACAAGAATGTGTCCGGGGTGTGGCGGTCGACAGCGGTGCCACGCACCGTATTTGTAACGACAAGTCCAAGTTCGCCAATTTGATCGAGCGAAACGAAGGCGAACTTTCGGTGACCGACGGCAATAAGGCGGCCATCAAGGGTGTGGGGACCATCGTGGAAAGAGTGGTCCTGACCAACGGCGACGAGCGCGAGATCGAGATCAAGAACGCGCTATACGTGCCAAACATGAGCAAGAATCTGCTTTCGGTACCGCAGATCAACAAGCATGGAAACTTCCAAGTGGTGTTTGATGGCACTGAGATGCACGTTTCGCGCAAAGACTCGAATCAAGTGGTGGCGACGGCGGATCTCGTGGATGGACTCTACTGGCTTCGCACACATCATCGATCAGCAAATGCGGCGACAAGTGGAAGGACGGTCGACCTGCACGCGCGTATGGGTCACGCTCCAGTCGAGGTTCTTCGCAAGATGGTCGACAACAAGATGATCAAGGACGCGAAGGCACCTTCCAAGTCGAGCGGACCAAGTCTGTGTCGCGGTTGCCAGCAAGGGAAGATGGTCCAAAAACCGTTTCCAAGCAACCGTGACAAGCGTCGTTACGACACGTTCGAGTTGCTACACTTCGACATCTGCGGACCCATGGAGGAAAACTCGCTTGCTGGCAGCAAGTATCTGCTACTGATCGTGGACGAATCCAGCGGATGTATGAAGGGCTTCTGTCTGCGTGCCAAGTCGGAAAGCGAAGACTGCATCAAGACATACATCATGAAGGTACAGAAGCAGTTCGGCAAGAAGGTCAAGTTTGTGTGGCACAACGGAGCTCGTGAGTTTGCGACTAACTCGCTCAAGGATTTTTACGAAGACGAAGGCATTGAGCAGCAAACCACGGTTCCGTACGCGCACCAGACCAACGGCACGGCAGAGCGAGCCATCCGAACTATCGTCACGATCGGCCGCAGCATGCTGCACCACGCCAAGCTGAACAAATGTTTCTGGGCTGAGGCGGCGATGACGGCCGTCTACGTGAAGAACCGCCTGCCGTCACCCAAGATCGAGCACAAGACTTCGTTCGAGATCGTATACAAGTCCAAGCCGAGTGTGAAGCGCATGCGTGTGTTCGGCTGTCTGACGTACATCCTGACTCCGAAGGAGAAGCGGCTCAAGTGGGATCCCAAGGCTCGCGCCGGATTGTTCCTGGGTTACGAAGAAGTGTCCAAGGCATATCGACTATATGACATCGAGGCGGGGCAGGTGGTTATCAGCCGCGATGTCAACTTCGATGAATCGACCTTTGACTTTCACCGCCGATTTCCGATGAAGATGTCGACGACCTGGACTTCGACTCGCTCGACATCAACAATGACGGTTCGCGCCAGACGGAGTACAAGCAGGCAGGGAAGTGCAAGAGCCGCCCGAATGACGAAGATGAAGCTGCCAGAAGACCGTGAGCTGTGCGTCATCGACCTGGACTGGAAGAAGCAAGTGCGCCGAACGACTCCTCTTCGTACCGAGCAGACGCAGACGAAGAAGAACAATCTGGAGATCAAGATGAAGAATCGACTCCCCCTGTGTTTTGGCGTGCAAGTGCCAACGCAGTCGAAGCAGCTGTGGATTTATCGGAGCCGTCGACATTCCAAGAAGCGGTGAACGGCCCGGACCAAGTGCACTGGCGCAAGGCAGTTCGTGCTGAGCTCAAGTCGATGCGACTTCGTGGTGTGTTTCGTGCTGCCAAGTTGCCCAACGGGCAACGCGCCATCGGTACCAAGTGGGTGTTCAAGATCAAGCGCAAAGCGGATGGATCGATCGAGAAGTACAAGGCACGCCTCGTGGCCAAGGGTTTCAAACAGAAGTACGGCATCGACTACACTGAGACGTTCTCGCCGGTGGTCAAGTACGTGACGTTGCGCATGGTGATCGCTTTGGCCAAGTACTTCGGCTGACCGCTGGACCAACTGGACGTGGTGACGGCATTCCTGTACGGCGTGATGAAGGATCTGGTATTCTGCGTGGTTCCCGAAGGCGTCGAGCTCGACGGTGACTTCGACTGCCTGGAATTGGTGAAGGCCATTTACGGTCTCAAGCAAGCTTCGCGCGTGTGGAACGAGACCTTCGACGAGTTCGTATGCTCTATCGGCTTTCAAGTTTCGGCCTTCGACCCATGCCTCTACATCAAGGTTGTTGATGGCCACTGTGTGCTCGTACTGGTCTACGTGGACGATGTATTGATCACCGGAAGTTCACCCGGGCTGATCTCACGCACGAAGAACGACCTCAAGACACGCTTCGAAATGACTGACAGCGGCAAGTGTGTGTTCGTCCTTGGGATCGAGTTGGTAGACGGCCCGGACGGCAGCGTCATGATGTGCCAGCGGCGTTATGTGGATGACATCCTGAAGCGCTTCGGTATGGACGAGTGCAAGGCTGTAATGAGTCCGGTTGACATGAGCACTCGACTAGTTCCAAGCGACGCAGCGACCAAGGTGAACGCTCCGTTTCGCGAAGCTGTTGGTGCCCTGATGCACTTGATGACTGCTACTCGCCCGGATATCGCGTACGGGGCTATGTGTCGCGCTTCATGGAGAACCCCCAAGAAGAACACTGGGTTGCGGTCAAGCGCATCTTTCGCTACCTGCAAGGCACCAAGATGCATGGAATCTGCTTCAAGCCAGGTGACAACATCGACTTCGCGGGTACTCCGACGCGGACTGGGCTGGCGACCTCGCGGACCGCAAGTCGACTTCCGGCTACACGTTCATGCTGATGGGTGCGCCAGTGAGCTGGGACAGCAAGAAGCAGTCAAGTGTTTCGCTATCTACAAGCGAGGCGGAATACACCGCGCTCAGTCTGGCGATCCAAGAAGGCAAGTGGATTCATCGCCTGCTGTGCGAGATTTTGGCGGCTACCAACGATACTGGACCCGAGCTCAAGATCCGAGAAGACAACCAGTCGTGCATCAAGATGACGAAGAACCCAGTGAACCACGGTCGCGCCAAGCACATCGACATCAAGTACCACCACATCCGCGACGAAGTCAAGCGTGGTGAAGTGAAGCTCGAGTATTGCGAGACTTCCGCGATGCTGGCGGACATCATGACGAAGGCGCTCCCGGGACCTCGCCACACGGACCTGACGGCTGCTCTCGGCATCCACGCGTGTTCGTATTGAGGGGGCGTATTGAGGGTTGCTGGTTTTGGTACTGTGTACCAGTTGTACCCATTAACCGGTTAACCCGAACCGATCCAATACGATCCCGCGATGATTACGGTACGTTGTTTACGCCACCGATGATTAGACGAGTAGGATGATTGGACAAGTGCAGAGTGTTGGTGATTGGATGCACCAAATGATTGGATGCAGACTAGGTAGTGAAGACAGTGTAAGCTCCGATCAATCAATCACTTTCGAATCTTCCTTCTTCAGCTCAAGTGGTCTTCACTCCGGTCTCCGCACCAAGTGCAGAACTCACTCCGCTCAGCCCAAGCCTCGCTTCCAGACCTCAACACCTTTATTAATCTCGCCTGCCTTCGGCACGCGAATTAGGCCATTTGGGGGGATTAGGGTTTATAGTCTTTCTATGTCTAACTAATTGGTAAACGTAGGCAATTCCTTTTATGTATGGTTCGCTCAAGCCCGCCGGCCCACACAACTGGGACAAACACAAAACCTACCGCCCGGCTTGTCTACACTGAGCGCACGAAGTGGTCTACCTCCAATACTATATCTTGCAACAGGTTCACGAACGCCCAGCGTCGCCGGATATGCCGATGCAAGCCGATAACCCCTCAACTAGCCAAGTACAACTAGCTCTATGGGCTCAGACGGGGTTTCGAACGATGCAGAGTGCTTTGAGAGAAGAGCTGGGTAGGAAGCGAGGGCGCAAGCAGCAAATCTTACTGCTGACATTCTTTAGGGCTCCTGCACAGAATGGCCCAATTTTATAGTAAGGAACCTCCGAATAGAGATAATTGCCGTTTTGGTATCACTATTCTTTACTTTGACGATAGAGGTTACTTGTTCTTGTATTGTGAAGCGTCATCAGGAGACTCGGTCGAACCAAACGAATGAGAGGTTATCGCAAATGGGGATATCGTTACCGAGAGGGTCATCTGTATTTTTTGCTAAATTCGTGAGCCGAATTGTCTACTTATTGCTGAATTCCCCACGCATAGTTTGCGAAGGACATGTGGCCCCACCGAACAAGGCCTTAGCTCCCGGCTCCTTCTCCTCCATTCCAGCTCCAGCATCAACGACGAAGGTCGTAAAGTGGACAGGCGACGGACGCGCAAATTTCGCCCCTGGGGCATCACGCCAGTTGATGATCTGCTTGGTGCGCTCCTCAAGACTGAGCTTGGAGTCCGACGCCATTGTGCTGTCCAGCCAGTATTGGAACGCTCTAGCACCCTCGACTAAAGCGGGGCTACGACTGCGGAGTTCGCGTAGATTGTGCGTCGACTGGCCAGAGCATAGGATCAACGTGTCCTCATCACGAAACGATGCCAGGACAAACGTTGAAGTGGTCCAAATTGCTCAAGTAGGAGTTGATCGACATGGTGACGATCGGGATGTCAGCTTGCGGACGGATCAGCTTCATCGGCACGAACACGCCGTGGTCGTATCCACGGTTAACTAGTTTGGTTTTGATATTGTTCTTTCGAGTTGCTCCTTGACCTTCTGCGCGAACGCAGGGTCGCCCTTGGCGGGGTAGTTGACCTCGTACGCTTCGTCGGGGAAGTCGTAGTAGTCGTAGATCATGTCCGGATTAGCAGCACTGGAGATCTCAAACCCGCTGCTATCGGACTCGAAATGCGCCGAGATGAAGAGGATCCGCTTGGGCAGGTTCTCGTCGTTCGGGTAGAGCTTGTCGAACAGTGATGCCAGTAGCTCTGCCGCTGGACGAGCGTCTCGCATCATGTCGTCGAAACCGGACGAGAGCAGCCACAACGGACCAGGGCCATGTGAAAGGGTGACGACGGGGTGACGGAAGGCAGACATCCCTGGATGGAAGTGGTGCAGTAGTTGTGGTGGTGGCAAATTGCAGAATGAGACTCGGGCTTCGCTCAGCAATAGGCGTCGTCCTCGGCTCAGCGGAATTTTTACCTGCTGCACCACCACACGGCGGCAAGAAATTGGGCTGCACGTACAGGAGTTGAACTTGTTCACGTAATTGCACCTTGTCAGATTCGCAATCGAGAAAAGTTTATGTTCAGCGACTCTTTCGTGTCATTGATGACAGAGCTCAAGCTTTGACTTCCTATTCTGACCAGATAGCTGTTAGCCATGGTTAAATAGACTACCCTACCCTGTTACCGCAGACCTTAGTTACATTGTCGCTCGTGAGCTTACATGTATTCTAGCCCGTTGGCCAGTTCCGCTCGTGGCTGACAACGGACGCTTTTGCTGTTCGAACCAAACGAACGATAAAAAACAACAAGCGAGTGCTATTTGCGAGCATTACTCAATTATCGATCGACGTCTTCTCCTACTGCTGGAGCCCCCACGCATAGTTCGCGAAGGTGAGGTGGCCGGCGCCCCAGCCGCCGAAGAAGCTGTCTGCACCGGTGTTTTTCTCGTCCATACCCGCCCCGGCAGCGACCACAAACGGAATGAAATGGTCGGGTGTCGGGTGCGCCAGTCGAGCTCCAGGAGCGTCTTGCCACTTTACCGTCCTCTCGGCGCGTTGCTCGTACGTTAGTGTGGATTTGGACGTGAACATGTCGGCGATCCAGTCCTGAAATGCGGCCGCCCAGTCGACGATAGGGTGGTTGAGGTCGCGAACCCCACGCAGATTGTGCGTCGACTGTCCCGAACAGAAGATCATTGTGTCTTCGTCGCGGAAGGGTGCAATCGCCTTGCCGAGGTCGAAGTGTCTTTTGTTATCTAGATGCGAGTTGATGGACATGCTCACAATCGGAATGTCAGCTTGGGGTCGGATCAACAGCATGGGGACGAACACGCCGTGGTCAAAGCCACGATCCACGAGTTTGGCCTTGATCTTGTTTGCCTCAAGGCTCTCCTTCACCTTCTGGGCGAACGCAGGGTCGCCCTTAGCGGGATACTTGACTTCGTAGGTCTCTGAAGGGAACCCGCTGTAGTCGTAGAACATTTTGGGGTAGGCTGAGTTGGAAATCTCAAAGCCGCCACTACACTTGGATCAAAGTGGGCAGACACGAAGAGGATGCGCTTGGGTAGATTCTTGTCGCCCGGGTAAAGCATTGGAAACAGTCCGGCGGGAATACGTGCAGGCAGCGTGTGTCGGTTCATTCCTTCGTAGCTTGAAGTCAGGAGCCACAACGGGCCAGGTCCATGCGAAACAACGACGACGGGGTGACGGAACGCAGGCATGCTTGGAGCTGGTAGTGAGGGGTTTGGCTTGACGCTATTGCAGCTTGATCAGGGAGAAGTGAAAAGGAGAATGATCTTTGGACGAATGCAGGTTTCATTTCCACGGACACAAAGTGGTGAAGCGAAGATCGCGTAATAGCGATTTCGCTGAGATTATGACTTCGACCTGAGTCTCGATGCACTCAAGATAGTAAAGTCGTTCACTATACATATACCGGTACATGTACATGTACGCTCGTGGCAGGGTCCAGTACTCTCGGAATACATACACACAGACTGAGCTTTCACTCATCCGCAAGAATCTCTGGGGTAGTGACATACCTTGTGGTTTGAATCGTCAAAATTGGTTAGCTCATTACGTTTATGTGGAGTTGTTCTACTGCCATCCCCGCTACAACTCGTCTTTAACTACGTCACTGAAATTTGAGTCGACACCCCAAGCGTACGAGGCGAAGGAGAAGTGGCCGAGACCCCATCCACCATGAAGCTTCTTCGCAGCGGGGGAGTCTTCCTCCATGCCAGCTCCTGCGCCCACCACAAACGGGGTAAAGTGGTCCGGGGTGCGATGGCATTTCGAAGCGTAAGGTGCCTTTTTCCATGCAGTGACCGACTCCATGCGTTCCTTGTATGTCTGTGTAGAAGCCGTCGATAGCGTTTTGTCCAGCCAGCTCTGGAATTCGAGCGCCCAGGGCTCGATGGGGTGGCCCTCGGGAAACCAGCCGGCGTGCATGTCGTGCGTGGCTTGACCCGACGTAATGATCAGCGCGTCCTCGTCACGAAGCGGAGAGAGAGCTTTGCCCAGTGCAAAGTGGCCCTTGGCATCGAGCATACGGTCGTTGATGGACATGGTGACGATGGGGATATCAGCCTGCGGTCGCATGAGGAACATGGGCACGAACGTACCATGGTCGAACGGGCGGTCAACCAGCTTAGACGTAATCTCGCTTTGCGCCAGCAACTCCTTTACTCTTGAAGCGAATGCGGGGTCACCCTTGGCGCCGTACACGAGCTCGTAGGACTCTGGGGGGAAGCCACTGTAGTCGTAGAACATCTCGGGCTCGGCAGACTTGGAGATCTCCAGGCCAGTGCTGCGCGCCTCCCAGTGCGCCGAGACAAAGAGGATGCGCTTAGGCAGCTGAGCGTCACTCGAGTAGATCTTGTTGAAGATGTCAGCCACGCTCTTGGCCGACTGCGAGTGTTTGTCCAGTCCCTCGGCGTCGCCGTCAAGCAACCAGAGCGGTCCCGCACCGTGCGAGACGGCGACGACGGGCTGGCGGAACGCGTTCATGTTACGGGAGGTTGGCTCGGAGGCGCTGGCGAAGGCGCAGAGAGCAGTTAAGACGAGGAATGCGGATTGGAGGCCCATTGCTGCTGTCCGCGTCAGTCTTGAAGTGACCCACCACCAGCCTCGATGTTGATTCGGTAATCGCCACGAGGCCACGAAAGGTCATCGACTACGCTGATTGGCGGGTTTTTTCCCTAGGTTAGGTTTGATAACGTGGCAGGAACCACGAAATCGGACTTTATCAAAAGTAGACCCGTACAAGTTGTTGTTTAACAAAAGCACGCTCACAGCACGGCTCATGCATGCACAGTACCTTACTGCCGCCTCCCCCTAGGGCACCTTGTCCCGCATGGACATGCTCGCTTGAGCGTGCAGGCCGGTGTATTATTATGAGACGGCTGGATTTGATTGCGTAAGATGAGCTTACGCAAAGCTGTTAGAGCAAGGAGCGTTAGCTGAGACAGAAAAGGACCACCACAGATGGAGCACCCCAAAATACGTCAGCTAAAAGCGAAACAACACCATGAACGCTCATTTTGCAATTCGCCTTCAAGCGCATAAGTCCCCCCAACAAACTACCGCCACTACTACACTGCCATGGTCGCCTTCCGCCACCCCGTCGTTGCCGTCTCGCACGGACCCGGCCCGCTGTGGTTGCTCACCTCGGGCTTCGCGGGCATGAGCAAGAGCAGTGTACCCGCCCAGACGCTGACGACCACGTTCGACAAGCTCTACCGGAAGGGCACAAGCCTCCCCAAGCGCATCCTGTACATCTCTGCCCACTGGGAGTCCGAGAGCAGCGGCTTCGAGATCTCCAACGCCTCCAAGCCCGACATGATCTACGACTACTACGGCTTCCCCGACGAGGCTTACGAAGTCAACTACCCCGCCAAGGGCGATCCGGCGTTCGCGCAGAGGGTCAAGGAGCAGCTCGAGAAGAACAACATCAAGGCCAAGCTGGTGGACCGTGGCTTCGACCACGGTGTGTTCGTGCCCATGCTTCTGATCCGTCCCCAGGCCGATATCCCGATCGTCACCATGTCGATCAACTCGGGGCTGGGCAACAAGGCGCACTTCGATCTGGGCAAAGCTATTGCGCCCTTTCGCGATGAGGACACACTGATCTTGTGCTCCGGTCAGGCCACCCACAACTTGCGCGCCAGCCGTGACCCCAATGGCCCACTTTTGGACTGGGCAGCCGCGTTCCAGGGCTGGCTGGACAACACCTTCACCCCAGACTCTAAGCTGAGCTACGGACAGCGTGGCGACCAGATCGTCAACTGGCCTGAAGCACCTGCCGCGAGACTTGCTCATCCGACGCCAGACCACTTCGTCCCATTTGTCGTTGGCGCTGGTGCAGGCATGGAGGAGAGCAAGCCGGAGGCGGACAAGTTGTTCAGCGGATGGGGAATGGGCCACATGTCGTTTGCGACCTACGCCTGGGGTGTCGAGCACTAAGCGACAGCGTACCATGTAAGCTTAGCCAGATACTTAGTATACGAATAACCAAATGCATCTCGAAATGATAATTTGTCCTGCCTTCTTCTCGTCCCCACGCCGATGTAGGAATTGAAATAAAGTTACAACCTGAAGCAATCGGAACGCGTCTAGGTCAGAGTTATTGTGGTGATCAACACGCAACAACCCACGTGTATTCTGTAGTACGACGTTGCAATAGCCGAGAGTTTGCCACAATCAAAAGGTTTATAAGCTACGACTATTGCTCCTTTGCCTTGGCAAAACGCCCCACCGGCGGGGCCACTTCCTTCCCGTCGTCCTCCTTCCACGCCGATAAAATGTAGAGTCCAATGACGATGTTCACCGACAGTACTGCCGTAAATCCACTACAACAACCGAGGCATTAAGCATCGTCAAGGACCAAACAAAGATACCGTAACACGCTCGTTGCACGAACCTCCACGCATGCGCATACTGGCTGCCCGGTGTTCCTACATATAACGAAAAATTAGCAGCAATAGCCAGAATACACGCCCACCTCTCATCTAGACCGCGTACCTGGCTCAAACAAGCTCCGCACGCCGTGGAACGTGCCCATAGGCACCACGAGCATCAGGATCGAGAACACGACCAACTTCTGAAGCACCATGCGGTTGTGCGCGCGGTTGCTGCATCCAGACAACGAAACTAGCGTCAGCTCCAGGAAACGCTCTTCCTGTCCTACACATAATTGTCACTCACCCGGCCGCGCGCCGCTGCATGCCGCTCAAGCTCTTGGTCTCGCCTGACATGGTCGATTGATTAGATGTCTTGCTTTGGGTATTGGACGCTAAGGTTCCCGCTTAAGTGCGATTGAAGGAGCCTCGCCATTCACGTGGCAGTTCGAAAAAGCGAGCGTGGCGGTGATGGACGTTAGCGACCGGTTGGTGGCGCGGCGCGCGCACCTCGCGCCGTTCTGCCGTGTGGACCCCGTGAAGCAGCACTTGCGTCTACAGAGCTATTACCAGTTGGCGCGTCAGCTCTACCGCCAGTCCGAGACGTACTTCGCTGAGGGCGCTTGGGATAACGCGTAGGTGTCATGTTACAGAGCGCAGAGGTTCTATTTTTTTTCGTACTGGCTGCTATGTGGAGCGAGGTACTTATTGCATATTGTTGTGCTGTGTTCTTTCTCTATTGGTTTCGTGTTGCAGCTACGTATTCCTGGCCAAGTTCATCAAGTACGTTGCAAGCGAGAGTCTTGGAGCCGGCTCGACTCATCAAGTGCTGCGTTCTATTTTTCTAAAATATTTTTTTAGACTTTGCTCCAAGGTGATCACAGCGCACCACGACTATGAGCTGCCTCGATATCGCAAGGAGCGCGAGTGGGTGCGGACGGTATGTTGGAATCTCTAAGGATTTTTGTGTATTGTGGTGATATCTTATGATTGGGTGTACGTAGCAAGCTGCAGATGGATTCAAGCTCTTCGACGCGATTTTGGATGGCATGGAAGCTGAGGAGCTCGAGTATCTCGAGTATGAACGATCGCTGACTGAGGAAAAGGAGCAACACAGTGCGGCGCTTGAAACAGAGCAAGCCAATATGACTGCGTTGGAAGCGAGGCTGCAGTCGATGCGGTTGGCGAAGAAGAATGCAGTGCAGCCGAAAGTACAAGCGGCAGGAGCAACGGAGAAAGAAGATGTCCGCACACTCAACCAATCGACGCCAGTTCGACCACGACTTGATTACCCGCTTGAACTTCGCCAAAAGGTAGATCTTGACCTTTTTTTCTTTCTGCTCTCTTGTACTACGCTAATTTTGTGTAAATTTTGTAGGAACGAAGCAATACGGTGTCGTATCCGACAGTGGGTAAAGCGTCCTGGATGACAGCTGATACAAGCCAGCCAACGCATAAACATTATTCTGCGCCACCTCTCAGTCGTCAGCGATCCCAAGAAGCAATTGCCAATTTGACCAGGTGCGCGTTCAATTTGGACGACTTTGGTCCGTGGATGATACTAACTTTGCTGCTATAGTGGGAAAATTCGTACGCTTGAGATTCCTGCAGGCATTATCGCCCAGTTCACGTTACTTGCTTCGCCAAACACCAACCAGCCACCTTACGGGATCGAGACCTGCGGCATATTAGCTGGAATATTGGTAGGTTTTGACATTTGTCTTTGAACGTGTCGATGTTAACTGACGGTGGTGTTCCTCTTTTGCTAGCATGATCGAAAGCTACTTATTACAACTCTCATCATCCCGAAACAAGAGGTGCGTGAGCGACAGAAAAGTTTTAGTTCGTGTTGATTGGTATCTAAGCGACTGCTGTTTCTGAAGGGATCATCGGACATGTGCACTATGACGAACGAAGAGGAGCTCTACGATTTTTGTTTTAGCAACGAGCTGCTCACCCTCGGTTGGATTCATGTGAGTCTTCTGGTGTTGCATAAATTTAGCTATTATTCTTGTACGCTATTGTAACCCCACTTTGCATTGGAATTCATGCAGACGCATCCTAAGCAAGATTGTTTCCTGTCATCGGTCGATGTCCACACCCAGTGTGGATTTCAGTCCATCCTGCCTGAGGTACATGCGATCCGTTCTCCTTGTCCCGCGTTCGTTTCATGAAGTGTCCGCCATTGCTCTGTTTGTCTCGAATTCTCGCAGGCCGTCGCTATAGTTGTTGCTCCGAGCGACCCGCGCAAGAAGTGAGCATATTGTTGGTTTGTTGAATTGCTTGAAAGGTTGAGTGCTAACAGTTTCCCTCTGCTTTTACGTTTTAGCGTTGGGGTATTTCGGCTAACAGAGCCAAACGGGCTGCAGTTGATTCAAAACTGCAAGTTGACGGGGTTTCACACTCATCCGAGCCAGATTCAAATCTACTCAGACGCGTTTGAGTGCAAGTGGATGGACCAGACCACAGCGCAATTGATTGACATGCGGTAGGCGTCGTCGTTGGGACTACCCGATAGAAATTTGCTGTGGATCCACACCCTACCCGATCGAATAGGACGGGCTTGTTTTGATGGTGCATCATTTGAAATGATGCTAAGAAGACCAAAAGTGGCAAAAAATGAAGTACAAGTGAATGCAGTGCCTTTCAGGGGCTGTATTGGTGAGTCTTTTACTATACCAGCACGACCACAATGGATCGACTGCTCTTGCAGGATTGCTCAGGCCATTTCAGTCAGATGATGATCTTTAACTTCTCCAGCCGAGGCATTTGCGATTTAGATATCATCGGAGTTGTCCAGGTTCAGCAGAACCTTCTCCATGCCAGGCTTGAAGGCAGGCTTGCCCAGGAACGGGCAGCTCCCGCATCGGAAGGCGTCGCCCTTGAAGCACTACAGTATAGTACATAAAGATTCAAAAGATAGCAATGTAAGATATACGATGTGCGCAACAACAAGCACAAAACTGAATCTTACGTTTCCGCATCCAGACACCAGCTTGTTCAGGTCCTTCTCCGACATAACCGGCTTGTCCTCCTCATCCTTCAGACTGCATCAGACGAATAACATTAGTCCTCCACAACTCTCGTAGCCATACAATACAAACGTAGCCTTACCCGCATGTGCAGTTCTTGCACGCACGCTTCTTTCCGCCGACCTTCTCACCACAATCGGCCTTGGCCGCTTGCAGGACTTCGTCCGTGTCATCCAGCAGTGTGTCCTCGTCAATAATGTCGCCGTCCTGTTCTCCATCGTCACCGAAGTCGTCCGCCAGCACCGTCCACTTCTTGATGGGCTGCGTCGTCGTGGTCTTCTTAGCAAGCGGGATAGCAGCGCTCTCGAACGACTGCTTCTTGGATGAGAAGACAACGGCACCTGAGAACTCAGGGAAAAATGGACTGCTCTTCACCTTGTCCGCCGTGTCCACAAGTCCACCAATCATCAGCGCCATGAGAATAGCGTTCTTCTTCTCCTCCTGAACGTTGGCCACGTGCATCTGCAGCGCGCCGCCAGCCTTAAGCAGAGGCAGAACCGCACCCAGCTCGACGACCAGCTGACCCGTCTGCTCGTTGAAAGACACGATGGCGTCGAAGAAGTTCTCCTTGGCGGCGGCGCTGTTGGCCACAGTCTGCGCCACGTCGGAACCCTCGGCCACCGAGAGTACCGTCACGTCCGCAACCTGCGGGTTCGTCTGCTTAAGCTGCTGCACAGCCGACGCCGCGTCCTGCAGACGCGTCAAGATCGCTACGTTGCCCTGGAGAGCCATTGGATGGTTAGTGTCCCTTGCCGCGTTACGCTGCACCAGAAGAATTGCGTAGTGATGAATGGCCACGGGTCTTATTTGTGGTAGATTTGCCACAGTTAGACTTGACTGGCGGTTTGTATGGGTCGGCAATTTTTACTCTGCGGCTTCGATTACAAGTGATCGCGCCATCATTGCTGATTTAGTTGTGGTAGAAACCAGGTTTAAATGCCACTACGCAATCGACCATCATTCTAAAAACCATAACTAAGCTTTAAACGACTCTCCTTGGTGGAGACTACTGCATTGTCTTGCAGTGCCAAGGCCGTACATGTAAGCTTACACGTAGTTTCCACTCACACTGTGTGTGAGTCACACAGAATATCGCAGCAAGACCACAAGTAGATGGTCTCTGATTCGAGTTGATCCGACAGTTGAGTGAAATCGGCAAGACCCATCCATTTAGCCAACTGTGACACAGTCTGTGAGAGGCTCTGGCCATCAATGGCTGCAAGACTACCGTCGTTTGACTATACTATACGTCAAGGATCCCGTTGTCTTCGTTAAAAGTCTCACTTCGGAATCTCCCTCGCAGTTGGTAATATACTTTCTTAGACTACGGGGCAACATGAACTTTCGCGATTCTCAATCGAAGCGCCTAACAATTCCGGAGCATGTTCCAGTGGGGGCTGTCATCGGCAAGGGCGGAAGCTACTGTAAGGCGATTCGTGAGAAGCATGGTGTTCGCTGCTTGGTGGATGGACCCGACCGAAAGGTGACGCTAAAAGGACCGAGGACTGGCGTGGAGGGCGCGGAGGACCAACTCGCGGGTTTATTCGCCTCTTTCGCAATCACTAAGCGGGTCTTCGATGTCGTTGTGCGCGATGGACCAACCCATTGGTGGTCGTTCCAGAAAGACAAGGAGCCCACCAGTGACGAACAAGTCGAAGAGTATCCGTACCGCCTCCAGCAGTCTGGACGAGCAGTGGAGACTGCAAACCAGAACGAGTCTTGGATCAAGGAATTCCGAGAAGATGAAGCGAACAACACTATGGGCTATCTGTTGGATACCCCTTCGGAGTTACCACCCAAGATCAAAATCGCCTTTGGGAAGCTGTGTTTTAAGCTCAAATCGATTCGATGTGAGAGCTCCACCATCGCCTGGCCGGGTCTGCAGAAGCTCCGTAACTTCGATGACTTTTCGACGCGCTGGTCTAATTTCTGTAGACGTTCGTCGCCATCGATAGTAGCCTTGATGGACGATCTGGAGGAGTGGATGGAGAAGGGAGCAGAGCTGCAAAAGTCGTTGTCGGTGCATCTTGCTGGCTATGAAGGTGAATCCTACGACCTGAAGTACCATCTTGTAGATGGACAATGGGAGCTGCACAAAGTCTACAGCAGACGCCACGTGGTCGGCACCTACGATGTCATCCTGGACAACGATATTTCTTTCCGGATGCGTGCTGTTGCACGCGAGAAGATCTCCGAGAACGCCTCTGCTGGCATTCAGCGCCATTTCGATGTATCAATCCCCGACGGTGGTGATTTCTTTCGTACGAAGGTGACGTTGAACCAGACGTCCCCAATTGGAATGAGCATTAAGTCGTTTGATGTGAAGTCGAAGGTGCACGTGGACGCGAACGGGTTGCGCTTCTCCATATGCTATTTGGACGAGCGTCAGGACGAGTTCCGTCTGGAATGCCGCTTGTCTAACCAAGAGAAGGCGAAGCTGGGCGCAAAAGACAACGAGGCTCAGGTGCTGCTGGAGAAGACACTGCAGGTACTGTCGTAAGGTGAACATGTCGTCGTCGAGTCTTTTGCTCATCTTGGATGTAGTTTAACGTAGCGTACTACCGGTAGGTTGCAGTGATCCCAAGCGAGAGGAAGCTCTCGGTAAGATAACAATGAAGCTGTGTTGACAACGCTGTAGGAACGTCAACTTGCGCACCAACTACGTGTATGTCTCAAATGTATCCATATCGGTATAACCAGGGAACGTACGTACGTGTTCGCCTTGGTGGCATCTTTTGTGTCATTCTCCGTTCTTCCTGGACATTGGCATATACATATCCTTAGACTCCATCGATGGTGGGGAAGACCGTCGTGTCCGCCATCACAGCGGCAGCTGCTGCTTCTTCGCTGTGCACGGGTACAGAACTGACGGTCTTGGATTCGCCTCGTGTTGAAGACCTCAAGCAGCCGCTGCAACGCGTGGCCTTCGGTTCATGCAATGACCAGAGCTTCCCGCAGCCCATGTGGCTCAACATCGCAGCACATGAGCCTGAACTCTGGGTCTGGATGGGTGACAATGTACGTGATCAAATGCATCAATTGGTTGGTCATGGCTTGAGAATCTCATTGGGAATCCCGTGTGTCAATCCTGCAGATCTACGCCGACGTGAAGGAGCTGGGCGAGCCACGTCCGCTGCCCATCCCGCCACGTAAAATGTTCGTGGAGGCACCACCCGAGGAACTCATCCAAAGATACAAGTGAGTTTATCAGTAGTGTTGGATTATTTCTGATGGTGTGTTGAACTGATAAGTTGTTGCTGGTTGCAGCAAGTTGATGGCCAATGAGGACTACGCAGTTTTCGTCAACCGCACGCCGATCATCGGGATCTGGGACGACCACGACTACGGTATCAATGACGGTGGCAAGTATTACTCGTACCGTGAGCAGAGTCAACAGGTTTTCTTGGATTTCATTGGAGAACCAGAGATCTCGCCTCGTCGTAAGCAGAAGGTAGGGGTTGGAGCTTTGCTTGCGCTTAGTTCAAGTGGTTTGACTGTTGTAACTTTTGAATTGGTAGGGTATTTACGCGTCCTACACGATCGGGTCAGGAGAACAGACCGTCAAATTCGTCCTCGTCGATATCCGGTACTGCTACATTTTACAATTGTGACTGTTCTTGGGATCAAAACGAGTACTGACGGATTCGTGTGTGACTACCATAGCTACAACCGCGACAACTATGACACAGAAAATGGCGATCTTCTCGGAGAGACTCAATGGAAGTGGCTTGAAAACGAACTCATGACATCGACTGCAGCCTTCAACGTCATCGTGTCAGGGGTTCAAATTCTTCCTGGTGATCGCTACCCTGTTGCTGAGTGTTGGGGTCGCTTCCCGAGCGAACGTGAGCGTCTGCTGAAGTTGATTCTGGCCTCAAACGCCAAGGGCGTCATTCTTCTCAGGTATGGCAGTGAAGTATTCGTGTGTAACCATCACATGTCTAACTGAGGCCTCATTTATTTGTTACGTTGTAGTGGCGACGTGCATTTCTCTGAGATCAACCAAGTCGTGTGTTCCAACGGGACAAACACGCTCACTGAAATCACCAGCAGCGGAATGACGCACAGCTGGATGGAATTCCACGTGCCCTCGATGACGTACATCATGGCTCTGTTGTTTACTTACGCGAACCTGGTGCTGCCGTGGGAGTTCCGTCCGACACAAAAGTCTTTTTACGGCCATCTCAACTGGGGCTCGATTGATTTCGATTGGGAAAGCAAGCCTTACCCTGTTGCTATGGTGAAGACTCGTGGTGCAGATGACAAGGTCAAGCTTCAGTACGAGTTTGAGTCGAAGGCGATCCACTCGGACTCTCCTGAGCAAGATGCCATCGAGTGTCAAGCACCGCGCCCGGTTCCGCGTTGGCAGCGACTCTTTTGGCATGGCTTGTTCGTGGGCATCGTGGGGATTTTCGTGCTTTTAATCCCGGTGAACGCATTCATTCTCCTTTGGCTGGTGTGGTTCTTCATCAAGAAGGCCATTTTTCCGGGTGCAGCAAAACACGACGAGACCAAGAAGACGGTGTAATTGTAGAGGAATTCAGGCAGCCCAATACCTGTCTTGGTTCATTTTCACATCAACAACTCGAAATAGACCGATGTTTTGGAAATGTTTTGCTTTTCTAGGTGGTGTACAACGGAAGCGCTATGTCGGATCCAGTAGAGCAGTATCGGAAGCAGCAACTCTATCGTCGAATCTACGAGAAGCGGTTGGAGGCCATCGCAGCTCGCCAAGTATGTTTGTGTCGTGACAACACGCTGCGAGAGGAGATCGCGCGCAACATGAAATACTTCGTGGCGACATCTTTGCAGAGTCGATATCGTGGATGGAAAGGTCGGTGTATTGCTGCTCGAAAGCGGCAACGTCACAACGCATCTATTGCAATAAGCCGAATCATTCGCGGGTTTCTGGGTCGCCGACGCGCTGCTGAGGAGAGGCGAAAGTTAAGGCAAGTGCTTCACAGCCCAATTGCGCTGAAGTTGCTCCTAGAAAGATCTACCGTGGTGAGGACCATCAAGAACTGGCAGGAATTACTCGACCCGCATACGAACGAGTACTTTTACTTTCATATTTTCACGCATGACTCGCAATGGCTCCCACCAGATTCGTATCAAGAATTTCTCGTGTGTAAGTGGCCCGAATGCAGTTTTATCGCGAAAACTGTTCATGAAATTCACGAACATTACAGATCGATGCACGTCTGGTACTGTCCTGTGTGTATGATGAAAGTCTGCACATCAACATTCCCGACGTGTCCAATGTGCAAAAGTATCTGCAGCCATGACCCCGTGACAGGTGAAATCTTAGGTCCGGATGAGACCCAGCTGCAGCTTATGCAGCAGGCGAAAGAGGCTAAAGAAGAATTACGACGGCAAAAGGAAGAAGCGTACCAACATCGTATGCAGTACTGGGCGACGTTGGCTGGGCAGCAGGAGAATACGCGTGGTCACTCCCCAAAGAAAAAACGTGCGCTTGGCTTTGGAAGATCAAACAACGGATCAACGTCATCAAGTACGTCTGCATCTGTTCGCCCTACGGAAGACCCGGACGTCGTAGCACTTGGGCATCTTAAACACCTCGACCCGTCTGTAATGGGCGTTGAATGGCTTTCATCCTGGTATCGCAAAGCTAAGCAAGATCGTGTGTTCGCCAAAGCTTTGCTTCGGTATGGCAGTCTTTATGTTGGTGACTTCCACATAAAAAACAAAAGTTTTGACGGTCTAGGTGAATTGATTTACACAAATGGTGGACGCTATGTTGGTCAATGGAAAACCAATCAGCGCCATGGTAAAGGAATTTATCAAGGTGCCGATGGTTACGAGTACGTAGGTGACTGGGTGAACGGAACAAAACACGGCGTGGGGATCCTAACGTTGCCTAGTGGGGAACGCTACGTCGGACACTTTGTAAATGGAAAATTCAACGGTACAGGCGTCTTCTTCGCAGCGAATGGAGATCGATATGAAGGACAATTCCAAGATAATCGACCGAATGGATTCGGTAAATTCAAAAAAGTAACTGGAGATCGATACGTTGGTAATACTGTTGACGGTCTTGCTTGTGGAGTGGGAACTGTAGCAACAGCGGATGGAGAGGTCTACAAAGGCCACTGGAATAAAGATTTTCGTCATGGTAGCGGTGTTTGTTTTTATCCGAATGGTGCAGTCTACTCTGGTAATTGGAGGCGTGGGAGGTGGAGTGGAAATGGTATCTACGTTTCCAGTGAGGGAATCAAATACATCGGTGAATTCTCAAAAGGCAAACAGCACGGCAAAGGCAAATTGTTATTCGATAACGGCGATGTGTTTGATGGCCACTTCGTTCATGGTGTGGCCGAAGGATCAGGCAAGACGAAAGGTATCTATCGTTTCAACGATAGTGGGAATTTGTATGTTGGTGACTGGGTTGCCAATAAACGCCATGGCAACGGTACATACACTTTTGTGGGAGGAAGTAGCTATACTGGAACCTTCATCAACGATCACGTCCAAGGTCGAGGTACCATGACGTACGCGAACGGAAACGTGTATAAGGGCGAGTTTGTGAATGCTGAAAAACATGGGGAAGGCATCTATCGCTGGAGAGACGGAAGTGTGTACGAAGGGCACTTTGAGCATGGACTGATGCGAGGTTTTGGTAATATTGTCTACGCCACCGGTCATACTTACCAAGGTCAATGGCACGATAACAAGAAACATGGCAAAGGAAAGTTTATCTACCGAAATGGTGACATTTATGGTGGCGAATGGCGCGCTGATCGACGTCACGGGTATGGAATATTTACTTGGAATCCGAATACGCCTCAACAAGAGATTTATGAAGGGATGTTGGATGACGAGCGACGCCACGGAAGAGGCAAATATCATTATGCTAATGGTACTATCTACGAAGGTGACTGGATTCATGGCAAACGCGATGGAATGGGAACTTTCACGTGGCCCAACGGTGATGTATACAGTGGCCAATTCGTCGAAGAGATGCAACACGGCTTTGGCAACTTTTTCAGTGCTTTGACGGGTGACACCTACGAGGGTGAATGGGTCATGAATGTTCGTGAGGGCCACGGAAAATTAAAGTACTCTTCTGGAAAAGTATTTGAAGGCACATTTCACGAAGGCAGACGTCATGGAACTGGCATTATGACTTATAGTGATGGCAACAGCTACCACGGAGTGTGGAATCGCGACCTGAAACAAGGCGGTGGGCGATACGTACTGCACGTTGCAAGCGAGGATGGGGACAAACAGAAGGAACCACTGAATGTCCGTGTGTTTGGCTACTAAGAATTGGTACTTCACCTATGTTGGTTGATTAGTACGTGTAGTCGTAGGGATCAGTTGTTCCTAAGCGAATCTGGAACTCATCGAAGAGGTTTGCCTCCAAAGTTTCTTCTACCTTGGACAAAATTCCATCGGAAAACCCACGGAGTTTGTTATCAAGTTGAGTCAAATCCAACGTCTGCACTTCGTCAAACTTGTCCAGGTTGATCCGGCACACCTTGCCTGAAAACGTTGCTCCATTGAAGTATGGTACGAAAAAGCCATACTTTCCAGACACAACACCCCCATTGAATCCTCGTAGGTCGCTATCAGCGAAATCAGGAACTTGGCTACGCAATGCAGTCGTCAAGTCTAGAAAGGATACCCCACTCGGAGTAAAATTGTTGGTGTCAATTCTAGCTACTTTGCCGGACTGTGTGGGGCCTTTGGGGTCGAAGAACAGCGAGCGATGGGGTACCAAAAAGACGTATTGGCGATAGGCAAAGCCCCTCATGAACCCACGCAAGCCGCTATTGACAAGAGTTAAATCAAGGAGCTGTACCGATTTGAAGTCACGCAGATCGACGCGGGCCATTAAACCAGAATACGGGTTCACCTCCTCTGAGTCGGGCTGCTTCACCCGCATATACGGCACGAAGTAAGCAAAATGTGTCACTGCGGTGCCATAAAGAGAACTGTTAGTCGTGGGAATCCGTACAATCGTCAAGTAGTGAACCATTCGTACCTGTGACAGCTCCGCTAAATCCACATAGATCGGGATGAATACTACCAAGATCGAGATACCCTGATACGCTGAATATGCTCAAATCGACACTGACAACCATCCCAGAATTGGAAACGGGGAACTCGCGCAGGTTCATAGTTAATTCATCTCCTGTTCGTGGCCTTTGAAAGGGGACCAAGTACGCATATTTTCCATCTGCCACAACAAACGCCGTTAGTAGATGTATCTCTTGCGAGTGAGGAGGTTATGAAACTCACAGGTAATTGCACTACTGAAGCCCACGAAGCGCGAGTTGATAGCCGCCAAGTCTAACACCGTTACATTTGCAGTAGTAAAGTTATCGACTCGGAAACGTACTAACTTGCCGAATAACCCGCTCTCATTCTCACGAGGAACCAAATATCCATAGGAGCCATAGGTGAAAGCCGACCCGAATCCTTTAAGGCTGTTGTCCACACTGCTTAACTCAAGTGTCTCAACAATTGGTTCAGATGACGAAAATGTAGGAGTCAGGACTCGAAGTACCTTGGACGCGTACGCAGAACCATTGTAGTATGGTACCAAATACAAATACTCGACGTCTTGTTCTAAATCAGCGGGGTTTCCAAATCCAGTGTGTGTCGTCGAAGCATTGTACTGAGCTTTCAAGACAACTCGCCAGGCAGTTGTTCGGTAATTAGGATCATCTGCGGCTGGCACCAGGTACGTTTCGTTCACAAATGGTGCATCTGAAAATGCAGTAAATCCACCGTAGAAACCCTTAAAGGTTGAGTCCAGCGCCGCCATGTCAATTACAGCTACTTGGTTATCGTACGGCCCAATACCATTTGGTGTCTCGTAGTCACTAAACTCGAGGAATCTTGCTGGACGAGGGCGCTTCTTACCTTTGAGATCAAGCTCAATCCTTGTTACACGACCGTGGAAATCGCCGTTAAAGTATGGCACCAGGTAAACATACTTTGATGCTGTACAACAAGGGAGCGTTAGAAAAGAGTTCACGTTATCTGTAAAAAAAAGTGAAAGAACTTACGATAGATCTTGAATTCGTCGGATACTACGAGCGTACTGTTATCCATCCCTTCTTTCACGGCAATAGCAAATACCTTGCACGAATATGTTGGAAGAGTGATAACGTCTCCACTTGAAACAACGCTAAAGTTTTGGTTGAACCCAAATAAACCACCGACAGTGAAATCTGTAGTCGTGAGTTCTGTTGAAGGGATAACACGATATTGAATTGCTGCACCCAGTTTGGCCGTAAGCAATTGAACTATCACTTGTGTGTTGAATATACCACCACTTGGTTCGATCTCAGGGGCGTCCACAACTCCTTGCCACTCGTAGTAAACTCCTGTTGGAAAGTCGAGGAATGCCTCTGGATGTGCATAGCGATCTGTATGAGAGATGTAGCAGTCTCGTGACACTGTTTCAAAGTCAAACGATAAACACAGTGGGTCGGCATCACACAACTCGGCGCACTCAAGTGGCGTCGATAAACTGAAGTCACCTCCCTCCAAAAAACCTCGTAGCCCTTTCATTTGGACGGATCTGAACAAGCTGAGAGTGTCGGTCGTGAGTCTACGTCCTGAGTTACTGGTATCCGCTGCTTGGACGCTTTCATGTTGTTCAAAGTCCTTCATAGATATCATCGATAGACTACAAAACAAAATTCACCTTAATTATTATGGCCTGTATACAAATGACAGGTAAATTAGACATACAAGTCGTCCGTCAATGGGCACGTGAAAACCTCAGTTGCAATGGCAGCCACTGCATAGAGATACCACAGACACAGTAGTGCAAACGTCAAGTATTTGGCTGGGGTTGGCATTCGTCGTAATTCTCGAGTAAATCTGCAGGTTGTTGGGGCGAAGTGCCTCTTCACAGATATGGCAAAGCAGGCTTCAGTTGAGCTTCTTTTCTTTTTTTTCATGAAAGTTTTATGCATCGGACTGTATGGCTACACGAGTTGAAGGCTCAACTTCTGATAATGCTTTTTCTGGTGACGAAGGTTCGTTGTTGTTGTTATCGTGATCGTCACCATCGGCTTCAACTTCAGGTTTCAAACCCCGAAGCACTTGAGGTTCGTTGTTTGTCGTGTGCTTCGTCTTCAGCTGAGACCTGATTTCGTTTAGGGAGGCGGCGTCGAAAGGAACCGCAGGAATTGTGTTCTTCTCAGTTGATGAAGCTGAAGAAACTGTGCGCTTCATCGGACTTGGAATACCAGTCGGCATCGTTCCAACAACCTTCTTCAGTGGTGAGGCAGGGACACTGGGAAGAGCTGAAGCCTTGATAACCATAGTCGGAACCTTGAGGGCGGTCTTAGGAATGACTGTTTGCTTGGGCACTGCCTTCTCCTCCACAAGTGCATCCTCATTCGCTTTTTCAGGTTGATCTTCTTCAACTTTACTTGAAACAGGTTGGGCATCGTTAGGCTTTGACTTGTTCTGCTCACCATCAGTCTCTGGGGTCTTAGTACTGTTGTCAGATGTCGTTGGTCGTACAGATTCTGGCTTCACTGCGTCCACAACACTTGACTGAGCTGTTGCATTTCTTGATACGTCGATCATGTTCTTTCGTCGAGAAGTCTCCTGCGTTTCTGGTCCTGCATTTCCATTCAATTTGGTCCGATAAACTGGGTTTCTCCGGGGTGTCGCGTTCTTGAGTTCTTGTTGCTTCAGTCGCTTTTCATCGCGAATTCGTTTGATTTCGTTCTCGCGGTCTGCCTTCATGAGCGACATAGTGAATTCATAAATGATACTAAAGAATTCTCCAGCTCCAGTTGAAGCTGCTGGTGTGAGCGGCGCATCAGGTGCAGGAGCAGGGACTTCCTCTTCATCCGAGTTCTTGTCGAACCGCAGCATGACATCTCTCATCAACCGCAATGTCTCGTCCAAGTCTTTCTTCAGGGTGGTGACATCCTTGGAGGCTTCATCCACGAAAAAAGTCATTGACTCGACGAACAAATCGCTCTGTTCCTTCTCCTCAATTCTATTTTTCAGACGCTGAGCAGCCAACTCAACATTGATACTCTCGGTGAGGTCGTTGATCCTGTTCATGTCACCTTGAAGCTCTGGAATCGAGATACTTTGGACGTCGTACAGCGACGCCAACGAGTCACCCAAGCGAACAACGTTGCCCTTCTTCATCCGTACCATACGTGCGACGTAATGAAGGAGGGTAACTGTTTTATCGACAGACTTGAGCTGCACCAGCTTCGTAAGGTCATTCAATCGAAAGCCCTTTGCACCTCCGCGAGCAGTGCCATGGTTCATCTTGTTCCCAACCTGGAGGACCACCAACAAAATGGTCTTAAGCTCGGAACTTTGCGCGATCTCGTTACTCGCCACTCGAATCTTGTTGATTTTGGTCTGGAGATCGCGAACTAAAGCAGGGTATTGGTGCTTCGTTTCCAAGGCTGATAGTCGTTGTTTCAATCGTGGAACGGTTATAAGTTCCTTCAAGACAAGTTCTGCACCATTGAGCGTCGACGGGTCGCCATTAAACCCCGTGATCGCTCCGATTTCTTCTTCCGTAGGTAAAATTTTGATCAACCCCTGCACACGATCAAGCGTCAGTACTTCCGAGTCCATCTTCATGATAGCCATTCGCAGAGTTGCGTTACTCATCCGGAACTGCTTGACAATGATTGAGATGTTGTTTGACCGAGCCCGGTCTATCAAGAAAACTATTCGAGGTGAAGCCAACGGAGAGGCAGGACCTCCTGGTGAACCAATTCCACTCATATTTCCACGTCGAGTGCCGGTACTTGGACCACAAACGGCAGGTGGGGGGAACTCTGTCTCCAGGAGTTCCAATTCACTTTCGGCCAATGTGAGAAGGTCTTGGTTGCTTTGATTGCTGTGTTCCTTCTCCAGCTCCTCCCAAATCGTTCCCTTGATCGCTTCAGTCTTCAAATGCTGCCAATAAAATGATCGTGTTTTCGCCTTGATGGCAGGCTTGATAGCGATAGATAGATGTGCTCTACGTGCTGCATTTGTGACAGGAGCTGGTGGAGGTGTCTGAGTAGCAGGAGCTGAACTTGGTAAGAAAGCGTCGGGTGTGTCAAGAAGATCGCCTTGCAGACCTACCATCCTCATCTTGGCCTTGACGCTCTCAACTGGTGCTCCCATTTCGAGCAACTTGAAGAACTTCGTGTACGCAGCGTCATCCTTAACCTTTACTTGAAGTTGCGCAGAGGTTTGGTTGTCTCCGCTGGGTAGCTCAGCATCAGGTGTATCAAGGAGTTCTGGTTTCAAACCTGCCACTTGCATCTTTACCTTCACAGATTCAGCTGGTGCTCCCATGGAGAGAAGCTTGAAAAACTTGGCATACGCTGGATCGTCCTTCACCTTCACAGCAGCTTTAGCGGTGGCAGGGGCGTTGGCATTGGGCGTGTCTAAGAGATCAGGATTGAGACCTGCCATGCGCATTTTACCTTTCACCGACTCAGCAGGGGCTCCCATTGACAGCAGTTTGAAGAACTTGGCATATGCAGGATCATCCTTCACTTTGACTTCAGGTTGCGATGCTGCAGCGTCAGACGCACTTGATGTAGGCTTTAATGGAGCGTCAGGTGTGTCCAAAAGCTCTGGCTGCAGTCCTGCCATCTGCATCTTCGCCTTGACGGATTCAGCAGGAGCTCCCATTGACAACAGCTTAAAGAATTTTGCATATTGCGGGTCGTCTTTCACCTTAACTGAAGTTTCAGGTGGCGGGGCTGTACGACTGGAAAGCATGTTCGACAGCAATGCACGAGGGTTGGATGGAGCTTCGGGCGCTGAAGACGTGGAAGCGACATCCGCTCCTTTCGTTGGCAGGTCGGCGTCTGGAGTATCCAGAAGATCGCTATTCAGACCAGCTTGAACCATCTTCGCTTTCACTGCTGCAGCGGGAGCCCCCATGGATAACAACTTGAAGAACTTTGCGTAACTGGGATCATCCTTGACTTTCAGCTTCGCCGGAGGAGGAGGAACAGAAGGAGCTGGAGTAGCTGGTGATGCTGTAGTGCTCGGACCGTCAAGGAAGGCAGGGTCTAATCCAGCTTGAGACATCTTGGCTTTGACTGCTGCGAGAGGAGCTCCCATCGAGAGTAACTTCTTGAATTTTGAAATATCTGGACCGGATGAAGTCTCCAATTGCGGTGGAGGTGTCGGTGTGGGCTCTTTCGCTTCTGTCTTCTGGTCCAGCAAGTTCGGATCTAAGCCTACGTGGCTCATTTTTGCCTTCACAGCCTCAAGCGGTGCGCCCATGGAAAGCAGTTTACGGAACTTAGAGACATCAGGTCCAGAAACAACCTCTTTAGCGACTTTAGGTGCAGCTTCCTTCACCGATGGAGCCGGCTTCGGAGATGCTTTGGGTGTGAATCCCTGCTGTTCATCCAGCAAGTCCGGATCCACTCCAGCTTGCTGCATTTTTGCTCGCACAGCTTCTCGAGGTGCTCCCATCGACAGGAGCTTACGAAACTTGGAAATGTCCGTTCCGGTGACTGGAGGCTTCACTGCGTTGGAATCGCTGCTGGCATCCGGTTCGATCACCAATGGCTTCACCACCTCTAAAGGCGGGATCGTTGGGGTAATATCGATTGGAGGTAACGTTGGTGCAGGAGGAGACACCGTTGCTGAGGCTTGTGGTGTTGGGGGCGTAACTGTCGGCGTCTCCTTGCGAGGTGGAGACGGGAATGATGGGAATACTGGTCGCTTTTGATCTTTTCGAACACTGGCGGTGGCAATCGGCGTACAGGCTGGTGTCACTCCGAGTCCCGGACCCTTTCTTGAGCTTTGGAAAAATGGCAACGATAGCTTGACCCCTCTTGCTGCCGATGAATCTGTGGATCGCCCGGCACTATCTGCTCCAATAAAACTTGCAAATGATGGCTTCGAGACAGAGTTTTTTGCCGGAGTTGTGGCTGATAATGACGGCAGCGAGAAATCCCCAAAGCCTGAAAACAATGGTGGGCGTCCAGACGTCGGTGGCTTTGCCAGGGACAATGCTGGTTCACCCAAGCTTGGAAATAAAGCCATACCTACGCGCGTGAGTAAATCGGGCTCTTGACCAGGCTTTGCTTCTATCGCTGGTTCTTTTGTCTTCGCTTCAGGCTCCGTTTGCATCTTACTCGGACTTTGAGCTGATGAAAAACTCTTATCCAAGCGGTCCACAGCCTTGTTTGCACCAGATTCGTCGGAGAGCGTCAATGCTATTTTTTGAAGTAGGTTGGCCAGCTTTTCGTTTGTTTCTGGGTTCAGGTTCTTCGTATTCTGTTGAAGCTGACTGAAGATATCACCGAGCAAAGAATTTTTCGCTATGGAGCTCGCAATGGAATTAACTTGTTTGTCTTCCACAGGTTCTTTCGGCATCAGATTTTCGGTCGTAATGCCGGTGATAGGGCTCGCATCCGAGTGCTCAGGATTCGCTAAAGCGACAGTCTCTTCATTTTCGCCTTGATTGCCTGCCGTAGGATCCTTCGTCAAACTAATCTGACTAGAACGTCCCAAACCGTTAAGGTTAGCATTCAATGCATCGCCAAGTGCTAGTCGTAAGGCTCCGAGCTTGTCTCCTTTTGTTGCTTCGCCATAAATCTCGAAAAACACATCAACTTGGGCGACCATCGACGACATGAGCGGAGCGGCAGTATCTCGATTTTTGAATGATTCTAGTAGAGAGAGAAACCCATTTGTCTCCAGGTCTTCGCAAATTGAAGCTCGTCGCTTTCTGTCACGAGTGGATTCCAACAAAGTGTTTACAAACGTCACCGCGGCAAGCTGAAGTGCAATGTCAGACTGATTCTGCTCTAACTTGGAAACCAACGATTGGAGATACTGGAATTCCGGGCTCTTCGACGAGAAAGCACTCAGTACTGCGTCTTGAGCTATTGCGCTTTCGCGACACAACACCCCCAACAGCTTCAGGGAACGTGCCTTAATCTCGTTCGAAGGAGAGGAATCGAAGGTCGAATACAGCAATGGACAGCACTCTGGAATGTTCAGTAGAGCCGGGATGCCGATGCTGCTGTTAACGAGTACGAAAAGTGTACTGAGTACTTCGTTGCATGTCTCGACGGAAGCACCGCCAGAGACTTGCAATGGTGATATCAATTGTTTGACTCCCTTCTCCGCCACAAATTTCTCGACCCAAGTGCTGTTCACATCAACGACGTATCAGTTAGACATCTTCTGATGAAAAGGGAAATTTGAGGATACTTGCTTGTCTTACCTAGGTCTGAGCATGATATTGATCCGAATTGCCAAGAAGAGATCATGAGCACATTTCACATCGTTGCGGAAGCGTTGAACGAGCTCCACACACTCACGCGGATCCAGCCACTCATCCGCCACGCTTCCAGGAGGAAGTTTGCTCCTGCAAAGTTAAAAAAAGAGATCAGCGCGTAACGTTTCGGTGGCAAGAAGTTGTCTTATGACGGTCTCCAGTACTTACAGAAAGGCATACACCCACTTGGTCTCAATTGATTCTGCTGCGCTTACCTCCTCTCTAAGCACCGGGTCAGTGCAAGCAGACAGCAAGATCTCATTGAATCGGAGATGAACCTGGTCTTCTGCAGGAGCTGGCGGAATCTGAATAAATGAAGACGATGTTATTCTCCGATCTTGCTGTAACCAGTTCATCTAAGGGGTGCGCACCTCAGGGCATCCGTCCAAGAAGCGTAAATGCACACCTTCGCTAGAATTTAGGTTTCCCATACTTGCTCACGACACCCCAGTTGAACTGATGACCTGTGTCAAAGATGCAATCGACGTAGATCCAGGTTTGGCGATAAATAACGACTGGCACACAGACTGAGCCATGTACAGACTTACTCCCACCCCCGTGTCATACACTTTGAACACGGGACGATGGAGCCATGTAGTGTATTTTTGCGAGTCGAAACCACCAGGAAGGCTTCTTCATGCCGTGGTCCGTTTCATGGGACAGTGTACCTACACCGGCATTGAATTGTCCAAATAATGCTGCTTCAAGCAAGCTATACCGTTGATCAAAAGATTTGAGTAATGGGGTCAAGCGCGCACAAGGTCACAGCTTCTTAGTTGATTCCGAGTAACTCCATGTGAAGAGTCACATCCTTAGAAAGTCGTCCCGAGGTTTGCGAAGACTTGAGCCATGGCATATCTGCTCGGTGTGCTAGGACTTCTGTGGTCACGGTGGTGTGTCTTCGATCATGTTCAAGTGGGGGCACAAGTGATTCTTCCCGAGCAATTTTTCACCACCAATGACAATATCACCACAACACTAACGTCGAACAGCACATGCAACGCCTCCACGGAATTTTACGATGAAGCAGCTCTTGGTTGCAATCAATGCGCCATCGCAAATGGAGCATCCACACTTTCCAATACTTGGCTGGTAAGGATACGACTGAGTTGTGTCCGAGTATTTGCTACTTGGTAAAGCTGAAATCTTCGTCGTAATTGTGTGCAGGTTCCAGACAACAGCAACTCACGAATATCTGGGTTGACGACAAGCTGCACTTGCAAGTAAGAGAACCAGTGACGTGACAGTATTTTCATTACTGCGTAGCTCACATATCCACTGTCTGTAGTCAGGATGCTATCTGGAAGGCACGAAAGGAATCCACATGCGAAATGATATGGCCTGTGCCTTGCAGCCTTCAGGTTTGTACTGCGTGTCCATCAGACCAAGTTCCGACGCAAGATTCTTCTCGATGCATGTCATGTGGCAATTCCACACTCGGTATCCAAGAATCGATTCGCGAATGTAAATGTGCCGCCAATTCCATTCTCCAAGAAAAAAACGAGGTACGCTCAGAAATTCTTGCACTGTTGTGATAATGAACTGATCAAATTTGTAGAGCGGCAGCTTTCTCGACGCAAAGGTGTGTGTGGTTTGTACCGATAACACAGTTGCCGACAGTTCAACCAACACCTGCGAAGCTTGTCCAGATCCTGCGATGGTTGTTACTGGAGAGAATTACGTCTGCACCTGCCCGAATGACTATCAACTTGTCACGAGTTCACTCATGGGTGTCCAAAAATGTGTTCGCAAAACGCACATTAACTTGATCAGCTCCAAAGTCATGCTCAACACCGCCAATGAAATGGCCTTCTCGTCATTCTTGAAGGAAGAAACAGGCAGCTCGGATTCGGTCGTGTCTATCGCTAGTGCTGTGCTTGACGACATGTTTCTGCCTGCCACCACTGGATGTTACTTTTACCAAACCGAGAAAGACATTGTTTCGTGTCAAGCGTTGGGAAACCTATGCGCACTGCAGCATTTTGATCCTGAAGTACCTTCTTGCGCTGTTTTCGATCTGATTCAGCGTAGCGGCCGATCATCTACAGTCAACAGCATCAACGGGTGGTTCGCAACATTACCGTTCTTGAGCTATCGGTCTGTGGCATCCAGTGTAATCCAAACTCCAGTCGCCATGAAGGTACGTTGGTAGAAGTGGTTCATGTCATGTATGAAAAGCTGTTGAGGCTGACAACTCGCACGTCGTTGCAGTAGATGTCCACTGATGCGGCATCGAACGAAGGCAGCATCGATCACCTTGAGTTCATATTGGCCACCTATCACGTCAATGGTACGCTCGTCGGCTTTCGATCACTGGCGAATGAGTTGACATATTGTCATAGTAATGGTGTGGCCGATTTACCTTCATGGAAGAGATTCGGCGTGAGCGCACTGTCAGAGTATTCCTGTGACCTTGAAACTTTGAAGACGTCCACACTATTGCTCCATGAGCTTTTCTTGATCGATCAAACGAAACGTAATGGAGAGGATGGGAGGTACATTCCGGTTCCCGTTAAGAATTTGAACTATCGTGACAGCAGTGGAGTATTCGTCAACCAAGACAGTGACACTGCCAACGATTTTCTAAGCCACCGCTTCTTCATGTACGACGTTCAGACGGGCATCTCTGTTGGTGAGACCTCACCGAAGGTCATTCGATACGCCGAAAGTATCACACTCACTGTCAAGACGCTAGCCTCCGATCCCCATTTGATCTATGTTCCAGAACTGACGATAGCATATATCGACACACAGAACCCCAGGTCCGTAGAAGTGGTGCTTCGCGTCACGTATACCTCCAGCACTGACGCGTTTTGGTCATGCACAAAAGCTCTGTTCACGTCAGGATGCGTCTTTGCAGGATGCCGAGTTCTCCTCCAGACGTTCAACTGGTATCGACGTAGTATCCGTAACGAAATCGTGGAGAATGCACTGTGGCAGGTTCTCTCGACGATGATAAGCCACGGTGCATCCAATTTTGCTCCAGTTGCCTTCGCAGTTATGCTTGTGATGTGCAGCTACTTTTTCATGGTCTTCCGGCTGCAATCAAGTACCGTTCTCATGCTTCCCGAGGTGAATTATGATGCCCTTTCAAGAGGTGTTGATGAGTACTACCCGTTCCGAGTGCTGCTTCCACTTTCATTCTTTTGTCAACTGGTTTCGGTGTTCCGTCAAGTTTATCATCAAGCTCAGCTGCAGCTCTTCTTCATCGATTGGGAGAAGCCTCGCACGACCATTATAGATATCGATTCCGCCAAGCCCACCCACGCACCAATTAGCGTGTGGCGCATGATCTTGGTCGTCAACGAGTGGAACAAGCTGCAAACTGTTCGAAGGACTTCGTTGCGCTTCACACTTGTGTTCGTGCTCTTTCTTTTGTACGGTTGCAACTTGAGAATGCTATCACTTCCAGTTCCCAGGGCGCAAATGCAATACGTCACTTTCACAACGACTGCTTCATCCACGGATACAGCCGACCGTCAATTGAATCCGTACTTGCGCTTCGCAAACGTCTCGATTTGGTGGCTTCTTATCTGTGTGGGCCAAAGACTCTGGAAATGGATGGTCTTCGAGCGCTATATCGACGAACCACGAGAGCAGCTATTTATCGATCTCTGCACGGTGTCAAAGGTGAGTTGCCTCTTCCTCGATGAAACATACCATGGTTTTTATCTGCATTGTCGATCATCGCATCCATTCGCCGACGGGAGCATGAGAGACCTAGTCGACCAACTGAAACAAGAAGAAGCGGGGCTTACGGCCGGACGGCATCTAGACTCCACATTTCCCAATTGCCAAACATTTGAGATATTCGTCACTCGAAAATGGAAGCGGAAGTTCCACAAATTGTACGCGTCGGTGCGAGGTGATAGACCCTTGGACGGCCGTGGCGGTGGCGGTGAGAAGCTGATTCAGCGATCATTTTCTCCAAAAGGGCCGCCAACACTGCCACTAAAAAGCACTGAATTGAAGCGCCAGAACAGAACGGTGGCAACTGAAGCAATGGTACGTAATGCCGAGCAGCTCCGGGATTTCTTGCAGTCGTTCGTCGAAAATCAAAACGACAGGTTTCGCTGGAGGATATACCGTGCCCACACTTGCCTTACACGCTTCCTTGATATGCCACCGGATATGTCATTCAGCAAGCAATCGCTGTTCTTGCCAGGTACGTTTTTTTTTTTCATCGCCAGGCTAGGACGCATTTCAACACTAATTCGCCCCCACCGAACTTTGATAGACACCAATTCCAAATTTGCCAAGGCCTCGCTTCTGCTGGGGATCGAAAATGAGCTGATGTTGCTGGATCTGCTAGTACGAACGCTCATTGTAGTCCGCCTCTCGTCGCATCAATTTGGAACTGACGTGGCGCTTTGTGTCTTCAGTGCTTCTGTTTGTTTGACCTCTGGATTGGTAACCATGCGATCTCTGCTCTGGCGACGTATGCACTCCAAATAGTGCTACTTTCTGCACGTGCACATGTCGGTACACGCAACATTGCAAGAAGCACCCTTGTAGACTCACGCTTCCTAATATAAAAAACACGTCAGTCAGTGTCAAAACAAACTTCGTACATCCTGCGATGGCACACAAGGCGAGAAATCTACACTTGGCTGCTGTCACATCTGACAAGCATTAAGTAAATGCCATTCATGGTCAAGACAACGCTGTACACGACGACAAAATCTTCAGTCTGCGAACTGCATCCGTCGAGCCCAATCGAGCTCGCTGCTATCTTCCGAAACCACCGTAGACCAGCGCAATGTGGCAAACGTCGATGGCAGCTTGGCATCTGCGTGGGAAGCATCAAATTCTTCCTTACACGACTCGATAATCTGCTGGTTCTCGGCAGAGTCCTGGTCGTCATCCTGTTCTGTCTCACACAAGCTCGGAACGCAGACACTGATGAGGTACATGCACAGCGCAGGCTCATCGACCTTTTCCACAGAAACCTCCTTAGGGCGAGACTTGCAGCACATGTACACCACTTTGGTGCTGCGCAATTCGCCGTTCTCGTCGCAGTGTTGGCCACCGGCAAAGTACTGCACGACATCCGTACCGGCATAAGCAGTGTCTTTCTCCTGTTCATCGGGCACATAGACACCCATGCTCCAGTCACTCGGACGGGACCCGTCTGGTTCTTGGTGGAACTGGCGGACCTCTTGCTTGTAGCAGACCTCGTAGGTCCACCAGCCGGCAGCTGCAAAGAGGCAGTGGCCACCCAGCTCCTTCTTCACGATCTCAGCCTTCCGCTCCATCTCGGCCGTCGAGGCCAGCAGCTTCTCTTTGGCTCGTTTGGCCGTGATGGACTCCAGTAACTGCATATTGATGCATTGTTGCAACTCGTCGTGGTAGAACGTCCACCTGCATCAGTCACAGTAACAAAATCGTCAGCTAAAATACAGAGAATTAACCTGAACCATTAGTTGTAGCTGTAGTACACACCCAATGTGCCTTTTGCAGCTACTGCAGCGAATGTCGCGCCAGCTGTAGTCGTCAAAGACTGTCGCCTTCTTGGAGAAGACCTCACCCTCCAGCCCCAGTACCTTCTTGAAACCTGCCAGCTCGAACTCAGCCTGTCACAAGGTGTAACAACCCACAAAGTACTGAATTAATGCATGTATCACAGGTGTTCAGGCAGCAATTCGACTGTATACCCTGCTGGGGTCCACGAAGGTGAAGAGCTCGGCGTCGTCGCCCAGTACCGCCTCATGGCGACTTCCTACAGCATTGGAAGTGTCGTGCAAGTCGATGAAGTCGCTATTTTGGTAGTAAAAAGGGGTTAGAAGCAGTAGAATGAGGCGATAGAGTGTTAAAGAGGGAGAGTGCGCACTTCTTGAAGGCGACGGGGGCACCGCATGAGCGACAGCGCACCACGGTGCCGTCGCTCTCTAGCTCATGGCCCAGGTGACTGTGCTCCGTGAGATCCAGAGCATGTGGGTCATGCGTAGCGAAGGCTTCAGCCGCTACGGAGGCCACGCAGCATAGCGCCAGCACTAGCACTAGCAGTATACGTGGCATGTCAACGGTGGAGCAAATTGTGATCTGACTATGCCTTTCAGCATAGTAATTAGGGTAGACACAAAAAATGGCATATGGTAGTTCAAGTTTTGTGGCGTGTTTTAACCGCGTGGAAACGTTTGTGAGGATTATAACAAACAGCTCCTCGGCGGAATCAACACGCTGCCAGAGCTACTCAAGACTATAACGCACTAACTACAGTTGTAGCTAGAAGATATGGTGTTATCCATTGCCTTACACTTAACTGTTGCTTCCAGCTTTCAACATACTGCTCCTAAGCTTATCTGATCTGCATTCGGTTTTTTTTTTCCCTGGACGAGAGTAAAACCTGATAGCTTCGGACCCCAAAAGCTACTCAGTAAACTCAATGCTTAATAGCCTTAGACGTAGCTTAGTCGTCTTCGTCAGCTTTCGCCTTCTTCTTCGCCTCCTGGGCCTCCTGCCACTTGTAGAATCGGGTGATGCGGTCCATCTCGCCGCCCTTCCAGTTTCGCCAGACCAGGCCAGCGCTGATGCCGAGCGCAATGCCAATTGTGATGTCTTTCACCGGAGAGATCATAACTGGACTTCGTTTCCAGTGTTTGGCTTTCTAACTTCGCTTCCGATATTCAAACCCCAACTGGCAATTGTACAGTAGTTTTACTTTCTTTTACTAAAAAGGGGTGAGTGATACTTTAATACTTGTAAAAGTAATGTTACTGTAGTACTACGGAACGTAGTACTATCTACATGTAGTATTGCACTACAGTACCAAATTTAGTCCATTTTGTGCAGATACCAGCGACCATGGCTCGGGGCCAATCCGGCGGCGTGCAGAGCTCTGCTCACGCGGATATGAAGGTGTTCCTACGCAACCGCATGTGGCGAGAGCACTTGTACGTGCTAGTGTCTGTGGGTGTAATCATCGTGGCGCTGTTCGGCTCGGCGTTTCTGCAGTTCTCGATGTCGCAGGACCACGTGTACCGGATCGAAGTGACGGACTCGGCGCTGATGGAGCGCGTGTTCCGCTCCGGGGAGCCCTGGGTGGTGCTGTGCTCAGGTCCGGACGACGTGCTTCCCGAGGTCTTCGACAAGGTGTCGCCGCGTCTGGCGGGCAAGAGCTTTGTGGGTGTGCTGGACTGCAAGCAGAAGCTGCTGTCCTCGGACAAGTCGGTGCTCAAGCGCTACGGCATCAAGAGCAGCATCTCGCCCACAGTCTTCACGGTGGCAAATGGCGAGAGACCCAAGCAGGTTTTCCTCGATTATTTGCAGTCGTCCGCCGCATTGGCAAAACATGTTAAGGCGCGGGTCAAGAAGACTTTGCAACAAGTGCAAAACTCGGCGCAACTGGAGGCCCGTTGTCTGTCCAGGTCCAGCTGCGTGCTCTTCCTACGTGGCCAAAGGTTCCAACCCTATGAGAAGCAGTGGATCGACACGCTCATGCACAAACATCGCACACTGAGCTTCGCCTGGATCGACTCGACGAGACTGAAGCTGTCGCTCGAGAACATGCTGCCAGATGCGCGACGCGGGGAGCACCGTATGGTGCTCTTTAAACGCCAGCGGGACCCTGATACACGCAAGCAGGTGCTGGCGGCTAAGGCATTCCGTGGTGACGTCTTGGATGCCGTGTCTGCAGGTTTGTTCATAGACGACAATGCTGAAGCGGAGTCGCTCAAACCGCTGGCCAAGTCTCCGAAGGTGCTGCATCGAGAGAAGAAGAGTCAGGCTTCACAACCAGAGCAATCGGGAGACCGCGAGCGTAGGCGCCCCAAGCGTCGGCATCACCACCACAAGGACCGCAACGCAGAGGAAGAGAAGGACGATGCCTATTACTTCCCGCTGCACGTGGAGCAAGACGAGAACGACGATGGATCAAATGTGCTCGATGACGTTGAAGAGGAGGAAGACATACTGGACCTCGATGATGGCGATGAATAGAACTGAGTACTTCACACCAGCAACAATATATGATCCGTGACTTTCATCCTAACAGAACCACGCGACGCATTGTTTCTTACGGGTGTTGTTGCCTTCCACTTGAGCAACTTTCCTCTTACCGCATGACAGCGGTGCAGGAGGAACTTGATCTGCATTAGGCAGTTTCTCGGCAGCTGACAGCGCCACCTTCTTGCAAGGCGGTTCATGACGTCGATTCCGGTGGACAGAGCGATTCCGACGCTTCCCCAGCGCGCGAGTCGACGGCATCTCCTTGACAGCTCGGAGGCGTTGGCGACGAGAAGTCCCGAGGATTCCAGAGGTCTCCGAGTTCGATCGCTCCAGCAGTGACCGAATGGCCGAGCTGTCAGCAGAGTACCGACGCTTTCGCTCCTCAACGCCTTGCGTCACTTGCTGCAGAGACGATAACCAGTCGGGTGACGTGTATTCCTTCAGGCTGACGTAGCCACCTTTGGTCTGCGGGGGCTTGCCAAGGAACTTCACGAATGCCGGGCAATTGCGAGCAGTGGGGTGGTTCTCGATCCACCGCAACAAGGCTTCAAACTTGGTACGTCGGTCTTCCAGCACCGACTTTGAGGACGGCACACGCCAGAGCAGACCAACCAGTGCCCGTGAGATGTACTCCTTCGATGGAATAGGGGGCAAACTGCTGGTGTCGCCCTCCGAGGCTACGACCACGATGCGAATCTGTTCGTACAAGTGCAGGAAGTCGTTGTAGCGTCTCAAGATGGAATAGTACTCGACGTCCGTCCTGTCCGGTAGTGACTCGGCATCGCTGGACCTGTCGTCGTCACTGAAGCTTTCGTCGACAAACGTCGGCAAGAGCTCCTCTTCGTAAGCGGACACGTCCACTCGGTAGTACCAGACGCCTGTGGCTGGAGCCCTCGAGAAGTTGTCGATCACGAGGCCACGTCGAGGCCGTCGTGTGGCCTCGACCACCTCCTGCTCTGTTCGGCTGCTGCTGTTGGTTCTCGCTCGTGTCATGCACTAGCACTTGGCAGTCGGTGGAATAAGTAAACCTCCAGGGCAGAGAGTTCTGACGGAGGAATTTCGAGAATGTCACGGTGGATGTCACTTCGACGATGGGGATGCGTGATTATCATCCAAACAATCCATCCAGGATGGATACCTATGGTACCAATGGTATCAGCAATGTATGCGTGTTTGTGGCCTGCAGTGACAGAAGAAAAAGTGACCTGCACCATGCGGTGCCATTCAGGAAGATAAACTAGGCACAGCATTAGTGCGTGGCAGGCAGATATATTATCACCATGCGACTGGCGGAGTCCACCGAAGGTGTTCACCGGATTCCTATTCCGCACGTACCCATTTTGAAAGAAATCAAGCACTGAGCACTTCAACTTACTCAGCCAATCACAGCGCAGTGTGAAGGAGTCACTTCAACTTGATCAGCCAATCACAGCACAGCGTGAGGGCAACCATAATCGCGTTGGTTATTCATAGCGACTGTTCTGCGACAGCAAGAAGCATGGTTGAGGCTAGCGAGTCCCAGCACGTCGTCACGGCGCTTCTCTCGCAGTGGGCGGCGAGTGGCCGCCTCTCTTACAAATTCTACGTGACAGCTGTCGCCAGTGGCCGAGACGGCAAGCCTCGCATGATGGCTACCTTCAGTAAACCCACGCCTCAAGTGCCCGCCCCGGAGGCGGTGGCAAGACTTTACTTCCACCTCAGCGCAGACCACCAGCGAGTGCGCGGCTTCACGGTGGAGCAAGATCCGCACTTCCACGACCTCGAAGCCTTTAAGTTCGATGAAGCGGTGCTGGATCGCGTCATAAGGTGCAAGCTTCAGTTCCAAGCGGCGCGGATCGTTGATCTCAGCGACGAGTTTGGCTCCACGCGGGTGCCGGCAGTCATTCGCACGCGCGAGGAAGAGAAGCGCGAGCACGAGCGGGAGGCCACAGAAGAGTATTTGCTTGAGCAGATGCAGCAAAGTGACTCGTACAACGACGGCAAGCTTCTAGTTGAGGTGTTCCGCGAGGCTCTGGGCACGTTGGAGTTGAATCCACGCGTGGCACTGCGCGAAGTACTGTTGGCTCTTGTGACTGCAGACCGAGATGACATGATAGCCTACGGCGACTTTGTATCTGTCGCTGCAGACATGATTGACACAATGACCGGTACTACGGATGTAGCAACGCTTGATGGGACGACAACTCGTGTAGACGATGAGGACGAAGCGATAGATGCGTTTGAGGTGGTATCGGCTCGCCAAACGCATTACACGGTGGAAAAACTAACCGTACTCGTAGACGCATATGCAGAGCGCGTTGCTGAGGCAGCAAACGCTATAGCTGTCCGTCGAGCTGCAGCTGAGATGGAGGCACAACAGGAGGCAACAACCACCATCCCAGAGGAGACCAAAGAAGGCGAAAATGAGGAAGAGGAAACTGCTCCAGATCCAGAATCTACTGCTGGCGAGGGTCTCAGCGATATAGCTGAAGATGAACAGTCAACCTCTCGTCGTCCCTCCTCCGTTGATCGCCGTAAATCGTCTGCTAAACAACATCCTCGCATGACCCGGTACCAGTTGCGATCTCTCCTCGAAACACCACAGCTACTGCTCAGTGAGGCGGAGATCAACCTCACGCTTGCTCTCGCCGAGACGAAAGCAAACGCCTACGGTGTCGAGGAGGTACTTTGCGAGGAGCTGGCGCCGCTACTGCGCCGCGTACGTCGCATGATCTTCCGCTTTCAGCTCAAGGGTTTCGTTGACCGCGCTGAAAAGTACTTGCTGCACCAGTTTCAGACTTTCGAGAAGCGCAGTCTACAGGGTGCATCGAAGCACTTGAAGCAACGGTTAACGCAGAAGGCGGTGAGAGCGGCTCTGAAGAACATGCAAAAGCTGCTATTGTCGCCTTATCAGCACATGCAGCTCGCTGCATTGAGCGAAGAGCGACCTGGTGAACCAGATCACGTAGTAAACTACCAAGAGTTCATCCCACGGATAGCAAAGCATTTGCAAGAGCTGGTGAACGTGGATACCATGGCTGAGAAGTCTGCTGTGCTTCACGAAATAGGTGTCTGGGACTTCGCTACGGTGGGTCTTCCGAGCGAAGATGCTGTCAGGCAAGCGAGTTTCGACTGCTTTGCAAGTTTCGATAAGGCACAATCAGGCGCCATCCCTATTGGAGACTTTCACGCTGCTCTAAAACAACTTGGCCAAACTCATGGCTTCCCTGTTGGAAAAATGATGGAATTGAAGCAACTGAGTGCTTTGGCCGACCCGAACGGCAATGGTCGTGTGAATTACGCTCTCTTCCAACACCTCATGTACCCGTTGCTACTCTTTCTTTTTCAGGAACGCGAGTTGGCTGCTGCGAAGGAGAAGACGCGTACGCGATGTATCGAGCAGGAAGTAAAGAGTGCGTAGGACTCCTACGGTAAGAGCAAACTATCACAGCAGTGACGGTGAATGGCAAAGTGTATTAATGCATTCCAGTGTTCACTGGAACCACACAGCGACTCGGAACTGTTTCCTCTTAAGAGTGTTCACGTAGTACTTGACTAACTTTCCTATGTACACACGACCGAGTTGTTGAGGGTAGTGGATCTGTATCGACCAGTTCTTCTTCGCACGGAGCACTCAGACATCGGTTCAGGCTTGTGAAGTGAGTCTGGAAGCACGCAAGACTTGTCGATGACGATTGCGACCGTTTTAGGTGCGCGGTGTTCATTGAGTATCGACGCCTACGGCACTCCATTCCCTTTGTAGTCTGCAGGGATGACAGCCAACCCGGTGATGTGTACTCCTTCAGGCTAACGTAGCCGTTGCGTAACTGGGGTGGATTTCGAGGAAGTTCACAAATGCCAAGCAATCTCGAGCAACGGCGTGGTTTTCAATCCACTGCAGTAAGACCTCGAATTTGATACGTCGTTCTTTTCCGACGACACACGTCGCACCAACCCCAGCAATGCAGGCGAAATGGGTGGCATGGCGCTAGCATCGCCCTCTGTGATAATAACCGCGGCACGAATCTTCTCGTATAGATGCAAGAAGTCGCGGTAGCGCCGTAAGATGGAGTATTGCTCGAGTCTTCCTACTTAACTACCACTGCAGCTATCGTCGCTCTCTTTGTCGCTGATGAATGTCGGGCGCAACTCCTCATCATATACGGACACGTCCACTCGATAGTACCACACGCTCGTAGTCGCCGCTCGGGAGACACTACTGGTGGCGAGCCCGCGTCGAGGGTTCCCAGTGGTAAGGTTGCTTTCCATTGAGAACACTTACTTCAGCCGCACCAGAGATTTTCGATAATGACAAGAAATAGTTTTCGGTGACGAAGACTCGCAGACACCAGCCAAGCAGTGGATCGCCAACGCTACATGTGGTTTCTAACTCGCCACGCGAATTTTCCTTCACACTTTGACACCAAATTTCTCACTGCGTTAGTTCGAGCTCCTTTTCGGTGCAAATCGCGTCGGAGTGTCCCGAAATCGTGAGAACCGATATTAGTTACGCGAGCCTAATAATTGAACGGTGAGGCAGGTCGCCCTGAGCATGAGTAGCCATCTCAATATTTATTGGCGACCACGAAGTTTACTCGCATGCGTCATGCTCGCAAGTTGCGACTCGCAACACGAGGCTCAAAAGCATCAAAAATCTCAGACCTCTACTAAATTTAGCTATCCATGTGTGACTGAGCGCGGCTTGCATGAATTCACAACTTGCTGATACATGTATGTACTTGTTTTCTGTTCTACATGTAGTCGACTACCCCAATTGCTGCTGCTATATACTTCTACTATCCATACCAGGCTCGTGGTCTAACAAGCAACACTATACGGAAAACCGATCCACAAAATCGTATGACCCACGCATGGACGAAACGTCCCTGACAGCCTCGAGGTATTCGCGATGGAAGCTAGACAGCCCCACAGATACCTCTGAGATTGATCGTTCTCGCCGGGATTGCGCAGCCGAGTTGCCCGTGGAGTATCGACGTCTGCGGTTCTCCATGCCCTGTGTTGTTTGTTGCAGCGAAGACAGCCAGTCTGATGGGGTATACTCCTTGAGGCTGACGTAGCCATTGTGCGACTGTGGTGGCTTTCCAATGAATTCGACGAACGTCTGGCAACTCCTGGCGATGGGGTGGTTTTCAATCCACTGCAGCAGTGCCTCGAACTTGGCGCTTCGATCTTTCAGGACAACCTCTGACGAAGATGTACGCCGTAGCATCACTTTCAAAGTCGGAGAAATTAATTTCTTAGCTGGGAAAGAAGGCAGACTAGTCATGCTGTCCTTGTCAGCACTAAGCACGTTGCGAATCTGCTCGTACAGCTGCAAGAAGTCGCTGTAGCGCCGCAGAATGGAGTAGTGCTCGACGTCGGTAGTCAGCAGCGAGGCACCACTGGACCTGGCATCATCACTGGAGCTGGCATCTTCGTCAATGAATGTCGACAGCAGCACTTCTTCATACACGGATACGTTCACTCGGTAGTACCACGTGCTCGTGGCAGAAGTTTGCGAGACATCGTCGATAGCAAGTTCGCGCCGGGGTCCTCGTGGAGTCTTGGCAAATTGCTGAGTGTAGTTGCTGTTTCTGTACATGTCGGCGAGCGTTGGGGTAATCTCTAGTGGGTCGAGTGCGGCGCACTGCGGATTTTGAATAATGAGTCGATAAAGTCGAACGCTATCACTAACAACGCGAACCAAACAATCAAGTAGGGAGCGTCTGTTTTAGGGTGATACCATAGTGGATCGAAGCGTTCAATATGAATTGGAATGGGCGAAACACATGCAAAGCGTGGCGCGATTGTCTTCCAATACTGTACATCGAAATGCTGGGTCATCACTAGATTTATCCTCGCGACGCGTTAGTTCGAGAGCTGCTTTCCAGTGCAAATCGCGCACGTGCCGAAATGTCCACCATTTCGTACGATGCTGCTTTATGCTGTTGGTTACCTGGACGCTGTAAAGCACCAACACAAGCAATGCTGTGCACCACCAGGCGGCGGCAAAAAGCGTGTGTAGCCATTTCAAAAAAATATTTCGGTGGTCGCACATAGCCAGCATCTTCAACGTGTTCAACCAATCACGACTGAGCATATCCATACAAGACCCTTCTTACAATGCACATAACAAGGGCTATTCACCTGCAGGACTACCGGTGTCTTCGCCAAGTATCGAAGACAACCATTTCTTAGTGTTCCGGCAGCGCGAGCTGGTATACATGTACACTACGTCTGCAACGTAGCGAAGCCGCCAGAGCGCCGGCAAATACTCATGCGGAGACTGACCACACCCAAACTGCATAATCTAAGAACGGTAAAGAAACCAGCGCCTACAGCAGCCAAAACGCAGCTAGGAGCTCATGGCGTTAGCCGGTGTGGCCGATCGGATGAACGCCACCCTGACCTATCGTAACCGTTACCGGTATTGGCAATAGCAGTGCTATTGCACAGTAAACCGACTTGTAGTAGGCTACATGTACCATTTGTAGCCATCATTGCGCCGAGCGCAACCAGCTGCTGTACATGAGTGAGCTTTGCCTCGCTACAACGTTGGCACAGGGTGCAGTCAACCGTTTAGCAAGACCTAGAATGAGACCAAAGCGCTAGTTGCAGCCGACAACACCAGCGGAGTGGACGAACGCATCGCTAAGCACACCTGTGAATCAATAAGCGCCAACGTGACAGCAAATTCATTCGTGGACGCTGAAACTCTATAGTAAGCAGCGCTGCAACCGGTCATCAAGCCAGGACACCACCACCACGGTACAGTAGCAAAAGGCAGACACACGTATAACTCCCCTTGCCGCTGATGAAAGCGCCGCTCTTGCGTTCCATCCTACCAATCTTGAAGTCGCAGCAGCAGCTATTCATGTACAAGTACATATATGTAGGATACTTGCCAAGTACAGTAATGTAATGCCCAACCTCGTCGCTTGTGCCATCTTTCAAATCCGGGATTTGCCAGCCTGCCTGGAGCTCGCGCACGCTGACTTCCTCCTTTACGGCGCGCCGCCAACGCGGCACATCCGGCTCTGAGGCCAATGACCTCAAGCCATCCACCAAAGAATCCCGCCGTCGCAGGTCCAAGTCCAGGAAATTCCTCCAAGGATTGCTCGCCGCCACGCACGAGACGCGCTTTTGCGGCCCGTCTGGCTGCCTGGAAGTGACTCAGTGGCCCTCTTCACCAGTGACTGGCAGTTACTGACTGCCGCTTGCATTGCAGACTCTGCAACACGGCCCACCACTCGCCTGGTCTCTGCGCTGGGGAGCCCATGCTTTTGACGACCGCAGCTGCGTTCGGAGCAGACGCGTATCTATGCTGCGCGGGACCAAAATGACTGGCGCGCAGCGCTTCAACACTGAACCCTCAGCAACAGCACATGGAGATCGAAGTGCCCAAGCACCCGAGACTCCGGCGGCAGCAATTGGAACGCATGACTAGCGTGGCATTGGAGACCACTTGTTCGCCGATGCTTCAACCGCGACAAAAAGATACGATTCTGATTCCATGTTCCATTTTTGTATGAGGTTTTATTATTTAACCTCGTGGTTTTCTAGAATTTATCATTCCTGAGTCGCGCAAAGCCAGGCCAGACGACCCATTTTTAAGTTGCCCATTCCGATGCGGTTGAGCAACTGCAACATGATTGCCCGTGGACTGCTGGACTCCAGCCTGGAGCGCATACGAGCAGCAACAACGACCTTCCGTTCAGAGACCGCGTGACTGCAGCGCTGCCGCTCATCACGTTCGCATCCACTGATCTGTGTTATCGATCTCGCCACGGTGTCGTGCAGCGAAAACGGCGATCCGCGACGGACGTCAGCACCGGGCAGCGACGGAATGCCATCGTGCAGTCTGCACGCGTGTGAGCCGACGTATTATTATAATAGCCGGGGGTCTATTACCGGTACATGTATCACAAGTAACGGGGTACGCTGGCATTTTGTACACGAGACCACTAGTGCTACATGTAGCAAGAGCAATCGTCTCGGAGGCCTGCGATAAGCAGCTCGGTGGTCGTTGACCACTAGCCAAGCCGACCTACCGTTTCTGTTTATATCGCGCGAACCCCTGTCGCGAAATCTACAGGTGTTAGTCCTACGCGAACGCGGCGAGATCGGCCCATTTCACTCCACGGTCGACATTTTGTCGTCTGCTGCATGCTGTTCTGCTGGTGCTTAGCAAGGCTGTGTTGTAATCAGACACATGGTGCTACCGGGCGTTGACGCCACCGGGCGCTGCATGTCGATGAGGCGGTGTGTGTGTGTGTGCTTTCGCGGCGGAAGTTCCGCCACCGATCCCACTTCAACTTGGTCCATACAAATCCTTACATACTTATCGGAGCCCATTCTAGCGTATCCAGTGCTGCCCATTTTTGTCTGATGGGCATCAAATCTTTGCATAGCTGGGCCACATTAGAATCAGATGCAAAGGGAAAAGCAACCACGACATGAATGTATACCACATAGAGAGATCAAGTGTTGGGATCTTCGTGGTGGGTGCTTGCCCTTAGCAGCTTCCCCCCTCATCCATTTCGGATCTTGCGTCCTCATCGTCTCGACTATGGCGGAAGCTTTCGAAGCGTACGCCTATGTGGTGACCGCGGGTGTTTTTGGCATCCTGTTCGCGGCCTACCTGTTCTGGGAAGTGTCCAAGGTTAAGGTGACTCGCCGTGGCGATGGCTACGCGCTATTGGCGTCGGAGGTGCGCCACCAGACCGCTGACCGTCTCTTTGAGATCTTCTGCGCCATCCAGGAGGGCGCCCGCGCCTTCCTGCTGGCCGAGTACACGCTGTGTTTCGCCTTTATCATCGTCTTCGGTGCTGTGGTGCTCGTGCTCACGTCGTTCGTAAACAAGGACGGCCAGAAGTTCGACTGGATCTTCGGTACGCTGAACGCCACGGCGTTCGCCGTTGGTGGTCTCACCTCGATGGCTGCTGGCTACATGGGCATGATGGTGGCTGTCTACTCGAACGCCCGTACCACGGTCTCGGCCATGAAGGAGGGTGCTCGCGGCTGGCGCGACGCCTTCAACACGGCTTTCCGTGCTGGTGCCGTTATGGGCTTCGGACTAAGCTCCATGGCTCTGCTGGTGCTGTTCATTCTGATCAAGGCTTTCGAGACCCAGTACCCGTTGTCGACTGACTACAAGAAGCTGTTCGAGGCAATCTCCGGCTACGGTCTGGGTGGTTCGTCCATCGCTATGTTCGGCCGTGTGGGTGGCGGTATCTACACCAAGGCTGCTGACGTCGGTGCTGACCTTGCCGGCAAGGTCGTGGAGAACATCCCTGAGGATGACCCGCGTAACCCTGCTACCATTGCTGACAACGTTGGTGACAATGTCGGTGATGTTGCTGGTATGGGATCGGACCTGTTCGGCTCGCTCGCTGAGTCCACCTGCGCCTGCCTGGTCATCTCGACGCAAAGCCCTGAGATTATTGGTGCTGGCTGGCCTGCTGTTCTCTTCCCGCTGGTGATCACTGCCACGGGTATCTTCGTGTCCGCTGCCGTGAGCTTCCTCGCCACCCACGTGTGGACCGTCAAAAAGGAGAAGGATGTCGAGACTGTGCTGAAGATGCAGCTATTCGGCTCTACTCTGCTCATGACTCTTCTGATCATCCCGGTTTCCCTGTGGCTGCTGCCGTCGACCTTCACGATTGGCAACACGTACCAGGTGACCCCCATCCGTGCCTTCTACTGCGTTGCTGTCGGCCTTTGGGGCGGCTGCATTGTCGGCTTCGTGACGGAATACTTCACCTCGCACAGCTACAAGCCCGTGCGTGAGGTCGCCCAGGCTTGCGAGACTGGTGCTGCCACTAACATCATCTACGGTCTTGCCCTTGGTTACAAGTCGGCTATCATCCCGATCACGATCATCTCGCTCGCTGTGTACGTCGGCTTCTCGACGGCTGGCATGTACGGTGTTGCTCTTGCCGCTCTTGGCTTCCTGGGCACGCTTGCTACTTGCCTGGCCATTGATGTGTACGGCCCCATTTGTGACAACGCTGGTGGCATTGCCGAGATGGCCGAGCTGCCCGCTGAGGTCCGTGACAAGACCGATGCTCTTGACGCTGCCGGTAACACGACGGCTGCTATTGGCAAGGGTTTCGCCATTGGTTCAGCTGCTCTTGTGTCGCTGGCCCTGTTCGGTGGCTTCGTGACTCGTATTGAGGAAACGTCTATCAACATCCTGTCGCCTATCACGTTCGCTGGTCTGTTCATGGGTGCTATGCTGCCGTACTGGTTCACTGCCCTGACGATGAAGTCGGTCGGCACTGCTGCTATGGAAATGGTGAAGGAGGTTAAGCACCAGTTCGCCACGATCCCCGGTCTTCTTGAGGGTCTGCCCGGCCACGGTCCTCCGGACCACGCTCGTTGCATCAAGATCTCGACGGACGCTTCTCTGCGTGAGATGATCCCGCCTGGACTTCTTGTGATGCTGTCCCCCATCATTGCCGGCACCTTCTTTGGTGTGCACGCCGTGTCTGGTGTGCTTGTCGGCAGTCTGACCTCGGGTGTGCAGCTCGCTATCTCGCAGTCGAACACTGGTGGCGCCTGGGATAACGCGAAGAAGTTCGTGGAGAAGGGCTGCGTCTCGATTGAGGACAAGGAGGGCAAGCTCATCGTGCAGGGCAAGGGTAGCGCCATCCACAAGGCCGCCGTTATCGGCGACACCGTGGGTGACCCGCTGAAGGATACCTCCGGCCCGGCCCTTAACATCTTGATGAAGCTGATGGCTATCATCTCGCTTGTGTTCGGCGACTTCTTCAAGAGCATCAACAACGGCCGCGGTCTGTTAAACGTGCCCGCCGACGTTTTGCCGCAGGCTGCTGTCGTCCCCGTTGTGGAGGTCACGGCTTCCCCTCAGCTGTAAGCTCGTTTTGCTTGTGTGCCAATTGCAAGCGCCTGGGTGTTTCCGGGTCGGTGTGTGGAGAAAGCGTCGCCTGCGCTGTAGAGTGACAGAGAGAAGAGGAGAAGGAGTGCAGGACTACCTGTTCTGTCATCTTGTCATTTTTTCGTAGTGAGCGTGCGTAGGTATAGCTGGTAGTTGCAGTCGATGCTTTGCGTTAGATTGCAAATAGAGCTTGCTGATGCACTATATTTTGTCTTCGATTTTGTTTCATGAAGTGCTATCCGGATATGATACTGATGTAATACTACTACAGCAGTACTACTACTACTGTAGTAGTAGTAGTAGCACTGAGTGCAATCCATAGGTAGCAGTGAAACCTGCAACATGTACCAGTACATGTACATGTACGAGTAAGAATATGCAAAGGCTCATTAAACGGGCTGAAACCTGGGTAGCAGTGCTCTGGGGTGCTCCGAGGCTCGGAGTCCGAGCACCGCCTGAAGCCCTCTATTGCCGCCGCATGTGGAAGTGGTGTGCTAAAAATCTGAAGAAAACGCACCGCCGCTTGTCACCGGCGTTTCTGTTTGTGGACTGGCCCTGCAACTTTAGTACAGTACGGGGCGTCTTAGAGAGCCACCTGATATATTCGACGGGGCATGTCTTGATAGGATAGCTCAGGATATATTTTCCTTCATACTTGAATAATTGATAGTATTCGGTATAGCAAGTGATTATTTATTAGGTGGCTCTCTAAGACGCCACGCACTGTATTTCGTGAGACGTGCAAAAAGTGCTATCTGATGAGTACAAGTAGCGAAGTTGATGACGGAAATCGGCCCCTAAAACGAAACTACTCTAGAAATGAAGTGATTGATGCACGGTGGAGTATGTAGTTTGCTAAAGCATTTCTGCATAGGCTATCATACGACTCCCAACTACATGCACATGCACCCACATTAGCAATACAGTACGATCACTGTCACCATCTCGACTGGTGAAAGTGTTGCAAATCAAATCGAGCGAGCGTTGAAGAAGCAGCCTTGATACTCGAACCGTACAGTGTGTGCATACAGCGCTTCAGCAGCATATCATACTCGTATCGGGTCACATAGCAATCGTAACAGAAGAAACACCTCAGATCGACACGCTCACTGCAGATGGCGTTTATCCAACACCAAAATCACCACCGCGCGCGCGCGATCGAATCTGCATTACACTCCGCTGGCCAACACGTGTAATGCAGCAACTCATGATTAGTTGTACCGCGCGACTTGTTGCGTGAAGCAGACCATTCAGTCACCCAGGTATTTCATTCTGGCAAGCCTGCCGCGCTGCAGATATCGTACAACCGCCTCCCTTACGCTCGCAGATGGTGCACCTCGTAGGATAACTCACAATTAGTCGTTTCACAGGAGCTTCAGATGAAGAACCTGGTGGTGTTCATATAGCGACCCGGCCTCTCCTTTCGTGACACAACAAATCCAATCAAGCAGCCGTCGAGTGCATTCCGCATTGAGCTGCAGTTCTTGCGCGCGTACGGCCTTCGAGCATATTACGCCGCCGCCAACAACAACTGCCAACCCCTGCACTCTGTGATCACGTACTCAGAGAAAAAGCGGAAATAGAATTCCGGTTGAGGCAGGCGGGCAGGCAGTAAAAACGGCGAAGCTCGCCACATACGCTTGTGGTAGCGAACTTCAGTTTTCGGTTTATGCTTCCCAGTCAGCAGTGAACCGCAAGCAGTGGGCAATTTACAACTTTTTAACTGAGACCGATGAGTCACTACAGGAATCCTGTGACAGGATTGCAGAGCAAGCGCTCACAAACTGCGGCGTGCGGCCACGGCGACATGCTTGGCGCCAGGGACCAAGGCTTGGGCTCCTGACGCCGCTGGTTCTATCGCGCCCCCCTAGCGCGGTGACTTGGCTGGAGTATCGAGGTGGCTTGAATGCCTGAAGTCGACTGGCAGCGGTGGTTGAAGTCGATTCGCTGTGGGACCTTTCACAGTGACTCAATTTACACTTGATTTTTGTATGCGAGGTTAATCAGTCGCAGATTGTTTGTGTAGGGGTGGGGTTGAAGCAGTGCACCCATTTTGGGTGAATTTGGTATCACCCAAGTAAACAAAATGGGAGGTTGATGGCCTTACTCAACACAGGTAATCACGACAACTGCGAAATTTGGGTGTTTTAGAAATCAGAAAACCACCACGGGTGAATCGTTCTCAACCCAGCGCTAACGTTCCATATTTCGATGAAAGACCCAGGGACTTCCGCTTGTTTTTCCGACCGAATTGATCTTCTCTGGTTTCCCTCGATGCGTACGTCGCCGCCTCCAGTCGAGTCGACACTGACTCTGACGTTCTCGCTGTGCCAGTCGACCCACTTTGCAATTCACCCCAAGCACCACAAGCAACGCAACGGAGCGGCAAGTGCAGACCACAATGGCCCCAAGTGAGAAGGCCGAGAAGACGTTCCCCAACCACAAGGGCCACCCGGAGCATGAGATCGAACTCAAGAGCTCGTGGATGCTCATCTCCAAGACGAACCTGTATCTGGGCGCCGTGCTCCTGTTTCTAGTCGGCATGCTCTCGGGCGGTGGCTACTACTATCGCACGTCGCTCAACCTGGCTGAGAGCCTCGGTGCCACCACCGTGGCGCAGCCATCCAATGGCCACCCCACTGTGCTGGTCACCGGCGGCCTCGGCTTCATCGGCAGCCACGTCGTGGAGGACCTGATCGCCAATGACTTTAACGTGAGTGGTCCGCTGCTTGTAGTTGAAGCAGCTGGCAAATTTTGCACACTTTGTGTTCCGACAAATTATCGCCATTTTTGTGTGATTCTTTCAGGTTGTTGTGTACGACGACATGAGCAACGGCAAGAACTTTAACAAGGACGTCTCGGCCGTGCTGGTCAAGGACATCACCGTCGTGAACGACTTCTCGTACATCGTCCACAAGGTGTGCACATTCGTCTCCATTTTCTCCCTGTCTTTATCACTTTATGTGTTTGGGAACCTTCATCTGACCTGACTATTTTGCGTGTTGGTTGTCAATCTGCAGATCGACTACATCGTGCACCTGGCTGCTGCCATCTCTGTCGAGGAGAGCACGCGTCTACCGGAGAAGTATGAGCGCATCAACGTTGAGGGATCGCGCAAGGTGCTAGACTGGGCCGTCAAGAACGGCGTCAAGCGTGTGGTCGCTGCCTCTTCGGGCGCAACCTACGGCACTCCCAAGGTGGAGGACCTCCCGTTGCGCGAGGAGTCTGCGACTGGCGGAATTTGTGCGTACGCTACCACTAAGTTCGACATGGAACGCCTCATGGCTCAGTTCCACGAGCAGTTAGGTCTCAAGTCGACGGCCCTGCGCTTCTTCAACGTGTACGGCCCACGTCAGGACCCCCACTCATCATACAGCGGTGTCGTCTCGTGGTTCATGGAGCAGGCTAAGATCAACGGTACGTTGAAGGTGACTGGTGACGGCGAGCAGTACCGTGACTTCGTGTACGTGAAGGATGTCGCCCGTGCCATTCGTACGGCTATGCTCCTCAAGGATGACGACTTTGACGTGTTCAACGTGTGCACTGGTGTCAAGACCTCGATCAACGATGTTGCTGTCGCTGTGAAGGCCAAGTTTGGCTCGTCGGCCGACATCACGCACATTGCGTACCGTCAGGGCGACGTGAAGGAGTCTGTGTGCTCGCCTTTGAAGGCCTCCACCAAGCTCGGCTTCACCGCCTCGTACGACTTCCCCACGGGCATTGGCGAGACCCGCGATTGGTTCATGACTCTATAAGAGCTGCGAGCTGTATACACCACGACGTTACCAGTAAGCGAGTGCAAGTATGCGAGTTGCTGGCTGTACTGTACTTAGAGAGGGCTACTGTCCACTAAAAAGCAGGCGGGCTCTCCTGCTTCTTGAGGTGAACGGTTCTGGGAGAGCAACAGCACGTTCATGGCAAGCAAGCAGTTTTTGTGATAAAACAGGAACTAGAAAACAAATAAAAACACTGAAACAACATCGCTTTCTCGGGTTGTAATTTTCGTTACCGGATAAGATAACCAAATTGAAAAGCCGGTATTAGATGCCAATATGGATTGACTTCTGAAGCGGCAAGGCATTGTAAACTGAACAACTCAAGAATGAAGCAGCTGCATGTACTGTATCATTGATGACCATGACGATCTTCCTGAAGTTTGTCTGGGTTCGTCCCACTCTACCCAGACGTTCAAGATGGCTGTCTTCAAGAGATAAAAGACCAAGTATGGCCTCTCAACTTCCTTGAGACTCTCAAGGAAGTCGGGTGTCGGCGACAAAGAGAACCCCTGTCCGGGGTACTCGAGATTTTTGTGTGTGATGTGAATTTGGTGTGCGCGCCTCCTAGCGCCACCGCCAGTCGCGTAACACACGCGTACATTTCATGCCACCGACCATCAAAAGGCTACGAGTTGGGTACGCGAGTGAGTTTTCGCCGAAAACTTTTCGGACGCCAGTGCGCAACTTCTTCTGCGCGACCAAGAGCCCCGACTAGATCCACGATGCTGCCCACGCGCCACGGCCGCAATGGACGCCCCGAGACGAGCTGGCTGCTGCTGCCCAAGTTCTACGTGTACGTGGGCGCTTTGGCGATCTTCGCGGTGGGCGCTCTCTTCGGTGGAGGCTATTACCAGACCAGCGGCGGCCGCAGCGCCATGACGCCAGTGTTCCGCCGCTTCGCGACGCCCAAATCCACGGTGCTAGTTACAGGTGGCCTGGGTTTCATTGGCAGCCACGTGGTGGAGGACTTGCTGGCTAATAACTTCGAGGTCGGTCGTACTGATTTAAATTGGATCTTGGATCCAATGATTGACGTTATTGTATTGACTGCTGCTGTAGGTGGTGGTGTACGACGACATGAGCAACGGCAAGAACTTCAACCGCGGTGCGGCGGCCGTGCTGGTTAAGGACATCACTGTGGTGGACGACTTCTCCTTCATCATCCACAAGGTGCGTTGATTGCTCTGCCTGCTTGTCGTTGGTTATCTCCTCGGAGTTTAACATGATCTCTGACGTGTTGTTGCTTCATGTTCGCGTAGATTGACTACGTGGTGCATCTCGCCGCTGCCATTTCGGTGGAAGAGAGCACTCGCCTCCCCGAGAAGTACGAGCGCATCAACGTCGAAGGGTCGCGCAAGGTGCTTGACTGGGCCACCAAGAATGGTGTCAAGCGCGTCGTCGCGGCATCTTCCGCTGCCACGTACGGCATACCGCTACCCGAGAACTTGCCCTTGAGCGAAGAGACCGCCACCGGTGGCATTTGCGCGTACGCTACCACCAAGTTCCAGATGGAGAAATTGATGAAGCAATTCAACGAGGACTACGGTCTCCCATCGACGGCACTGCGCTTCTTTAACGTGTACGGTCCGCGTCAGGACCCTCACTCGTCGTACAGCGGCGTCGTCTCGTGGTTCATGGAGCAGGCTAAGATCAACGGTACGTTGAAGGTGACTGGCGATGGCGAGCAATACCGCGACTTTGTGTACGTGAAGGATGTGGCTCGCGCCATTCGCACGGCGATGCTCTTGGGAGACGATGAATTCGACGTGTTCAACGTGTGCACGGGTATCAAATCCACCGTCAAGTCGGTGGCGCAGCGTATCGTCGAGAAGTTCGGGTCGTCGGCTGCGATCGTGAATGTGCCGTTCCGCTCCGGTGATGTGAAGGAATCGGTGTGCTCGCCTGTGAAGGCAACCAACAAGCTGGGCTTCACCGCCTCGTACGACTTCTCTGATGGAATCGGCGAGACGCGCGACTGGTTCCTGTCGCTGTAAGCATGCTGCATGTTTCGCACGTGACCCGTTTGCTCTACGAACCTTGTACAACTGCACCCGTGTTTGCTGACCTTAGATTTTGCAGGAGCCACCGGCGATAAAAATTCCCATCAATAAACTTCAATGCACAAACAATAATACTTCGCTGTTCTACCTGTAAGGATGGATATGACAGCCACAGGGTTGTGCGAATTCAGAAACTAGTGGATACGCAAATGAGGAAACGACTGCGACACCTTCAACGACATGCGCGGCGGGTCTATCCAGGCAAGATGCCGTTCGTCTCAGAGCGTGCGAACGCACACTGCATGATGCGGGGTGGCGTTTTCTCTGGTAATTTTCTCTTAGTGATGTGTCTCCCCTGCTCACCGCTCTTGTGAGCCGCACAGACTCCCACACGGTTTAACTTAACAAATGTGCGATCGTCCGAACGCGCTCGCTCGTTCGCGCAAGGAGGAGAACAGAGCACTGTCGACGAACGCCAACTTCAAGATTGAGCACCAATGCTGCTTGGTTCAATACGGACGAAACGTCCGGCACTGTATTCGAGCCTCTCTCTGGTCGATGGTGTTCTCACGCGTGTCATGAACTGAGCCCCGACGTCGCATTCAATACCGTGCCGCGTGATCTCGGTCTTGCCGAGCTTGGACCAGCGCTTGCAAGCCACCCAGGCAGCTGCTACGTGTTTTCATTCAGCTTGCACCCAAGCCAGCCTGGCTTACGCAATGCATAGCCCGGTGCGCGAACAGCTCTCGCGAAAGATCCCGTCGCCGCTTTGACGAGATCACGAGACGAGGGAATCAGGCCGAGCCCTCGCTATCGCCATCGCGATTCCCTCGCTGGTGTCGTAGCCAGCATTCGCGCTGGCAGTGCCAATGGCAGCACCTTCAACGCCACCAACACGGAGGCACCGCCTTGTGAAAAAAGGCCAAGCTGGACTTTCTAAGCCTCAATAGCAGAGAGGCGGGTTTCATCGCTCTGTTATATCTTGCCTTCACTATGTGACCACACTCGGCATTTACAGCTGATTGGCCATTCACTTAGACACCACTAAGAACCTCCCCCCAACGCTTCGCATCGCTTCCAAAGTACGCTTGGACTACCTTGTAACCAGTGTACTCATTTGTATCATCGCTGTTCCGTGTCTCGTGTGGTGTATTTTACCTTGTCGCAGCTTGTGCCGACGGCGAGAGAGTCCACACTCCACTCTTCAGACTCCTATACATCATCTAACCCAAGCCGGTGCATGAGGCCCAACCAAAACTACGTCTTGGCCGATGCGCGCCCGGACTCGCTGCCCACTCAGACGGGCGCCTTCATCTCGGTCTTCAGCTGCTCCATTATCGTGCTATCCTTCTTACTCAAGCGCAAGTGGCGACGTCACCCGAACCCGCTTATCTACTGGAAGGCCGTCGTCGACTTGCTCTATGCTCTGCGGTTCCAGTACAGTTGGGACATCTACACAAACCCATTGGGGTGCCGTGCACTTGCCACACTCACGCAGTTCTGCATCTTCTCGTCTGAGTGTTGGTTCCTCTGTATGTCCTTCAATCTGTACCAATGCTCCACGAACCCATTCACCAATCTCAAGCAGAATTTACAGGGGTACCATGCTTTCTCATGGGGTGTGGGTGCGGTGTTCGCCGCTATGCTGTGGCTCTCTAGTGTCAAGTTCGACCCTAAAGTTTATCCGGCCTGCTTCGTTGACGAAACGGTCGCCAATGAACTCATTGTCTATTACGTCGTGGTGATTCTAGCGGTGTTATGTGCGGTGGTTTTCGCCGTGTTGGAGACACAGACTCATCCGTTTCGAGGCATGAAGGAGGCGTTGGAAGCCAAGAAGGACGTGATTCGCAGTGCCAGGATATTCACCGTGGCGTACATTATCTACCAGATTATCCTCATCTCATTCTGGATTGCAGACGTTCTGTTCCTCAGCAACCAACCGCGTGCTCTCCAGCTCGTTCGTGATGCGTCTTCCTTTCTTCAGACGTCCAAGGGTTTGATTGACTTGGTCATTTGGGTGGCCATTAACGGATCTCCCCACGTGGATTGTCGCGCTGGCCGATTGCGCGACACCTTCGACAGCGATCGCTATAGTGACGTGGACATTGATCTTCAGCCGCAGCTCAACGTCGCACTGCGGAAAGAGGTGCTTCACTTCACGACGAGAGGCATTGTAGCAGCCTCGTCAAACACACCGATGGTCACTGACGGCCGACGCGTGGTGCATCTTCGTTTGCATGAACTTGGCATGACAGTGTGCTTCGATGACTACAGTCCGTCCTCGTTTCGCGATATTCGGCAGGGCTTCGGCATCAATGAAACGCTGTACAGGAAAGCGTTCTTGGCGACGTGCCATGAAAGGCTCCAGTCTGGCGGATCCAGTGGAGCCTTTATGTTTTACACCGCAGACTACTCTTTCTTGGTGAAATCGGTGACAACCAGCGAACGCAACGTGCTGTTGGATATGTTGCCGGCGTACATTCGGCATATGAAGCAAAACTCAGACTCGCACTTGACGCGGTTCTACGGTTGTCACTCCATCGAGATGTATGGTCAGGTGTTTAGTTTCGTGGTGATGGGAAACGTTATTGGTCGGACAAGTATGCACCAATTCTTCGACATCAAGGGCTCCTGGGTTGATCGCAATGCTCCGGTACGGAAAATTTGTTGCACTCTTGTGTGTTGATTCAGGATTGAGCTAATGGTGTTGTGTTGACAACGAATCGTAGGCGATTCCTCCAGGGAAAACCGTTATCTGTACGTACTGCAGTAACGCTTTCCAGTACGGCACAAACGAGAGCTGCGAGTATAGCATCCGCGGTAATCATCTGCCCCACATTGTGTTGAAAGACAATGATTTCCATCGGAAATTGCGCGTGGAAACAGAGACAGGTAAGAGGACAATTGTGCTTACAAACTCATCTCAAAAACAAATATGTCTGACGCCAATTCTTTTGTGTGTGCTTACAGCTGAAACACTTGTCCGTCAACTTGAAAATGACAGTAACTTCCTGCGAGAGCAGGGTATCATGGACTACAGCTTACTGTTAAGTGTGCACAACACGAAGTACGTGGTGGAACACTCGGGCATGGATAGCAGGAAGCCGTCGCCGACGAAACGTAAAGTGAACTTCCCGGTGTGTCATCCTGAAAACAGCGACTCCTTCCTGTCGATCGTTACGGAAGGAGCGGACCAAACGGAATTATCTAGCGATGAGGACTTGGACGAGGTTGAATCTGGGAACCGGAGAAAGTTTAGCAGGAATTGCCGCTACTCTATCGTGGGTCAGTACGATGACAGCAGCCTTACGATTCAAGACGATACTCCGCTCCTGGGTCGCTCTGTACTTCGCTACAACTCTGTCTCCTATGGACCCGTTGATATGGCATCTTGCACAGTTGAAAACTCGCAGTGGATTGGCACAAGAACTCTCGAGAAACGTGGGTATCAGGCGTGTGTCGTGGTCGGCCCGGACTACTACACGCTTGGAGTGGTGGACATGCTGCAAACCTGGACGTGGAGTAAGCGGCTGGAGCGTTTGTGGAAGACGCTTGTGCTGCGTCATGACCGCTTGGGCATTTCAGCAGCTCCGCCCAAATTGTACGCTGAGCGCTTTCAACGAAAAATGCGTGACATCTTGATGGTGTCATCGGCATCGATTAGTATTGATTCCAACTAGTTTGGGGTCTCGATAGATAGAATATGTATTGTGAAATAGTGAGAAGTAAGGGTCTGTGCGTTTGCATTTGCTGGTCTACGGCTATACTTTGACCAACACTTATGCTTCGGTGATCATCATGTCGTACTCCTGAAGCTTTTGCAAAGCCTGGAAGGCGGAATGCGTGATGAGGTTGTAGTCGAGCTCTCCCATTTCGTCTGGGTCTGACAGCGCCATCAACGAACGCAACTGGCGATCGGTGATCTCCGGGAAGGCATTTCGAATGGCTCCCACAACTTCGTCACGGACGAGTACTCCACGGTGACTTTCATCGACCGCCTCTAACGCGCGTGATAGTGCTTGCTCGAAAGTGTGTTGGTTCAGCTCGAGTACGGTGTAGTATTCACTCGTCTTGCGATATTTGTGCAGGTAAGCAGCGTAATTCTGTTGGCTATCAACAAGTGATAAAACCATTCCCGAGATCTGGGCAGCAAACCTTTCGTAGTTAACAAACCCGGTGTTGTCTTCTTGGGCCTCAGCCATCACAGCAATAATCTGCAGTCTTGTGAGCCCAACATCGGCAGCACGGAAAAGACGAGCAATTTCTGCGACCGTGAGCAAACCTGTGCTCTCGCTATCTCCACTTGCAAATACTTCCGTAAGGTATTGAGCGATCCAGTCCGAGTTACTGTGCGCTTCCAAGATGCCTTGAATGTAGGTGTCCTTCAGCAGAGGGAAGCAAATGGGAACGAAATCCGGATACACGATGATGTTCGCGTCATCTTCTGCGACGGGTGCTTCTGACATCAGGATGTTCACCTCCCGACGCGTGAGTCCGAGGTCGGCATCTCGAATGGTGTCCATAAACGCCAGTCGAGTTAGTGCACCAACCTCATCCTTATCAGCACGCTGGAAAGTCTCACGCAAGATACTCTCCATCTCGTCCTGCATCATGCTGTGTAGGAAAAATTCTGTCTCTCGCTTCCTGAATGACTCGATGCGTGCTAGTCGTTGCGTATGAGTTGCACGAAGCTGCAACAATGCCTGAGTTCCCAGTGGCAGGAAATCTGCAGTGGTTGACACGAACAATTCAGACAAGTTACTGTAGTTTCTGAGAAGTACACTAACCTGCACAACTGATGACACCTCCTTCGTTCTCATCTGCTTCAGCATATAGCGCTTTCAATTCCGTGTGGGTTAGTTGTAGTTGCTCACCGACCCCAGTCAAAATCTGTACCAAATTTAAATCAGCCTCTCGGTTTTCTACTATCTCCTCAATGTGTGCTTCAGTACCTGCTTGAACTGATCGTGGACGACCATACCCCCATCCTCCTGTTGAGCGTCGTTAAATGCAACGATAACAAACTCTTTGATCGCCTCCTCCCCCATTTTAAGATACGTTGGCGTTAAAGCGTTCATGGCCGCATCGTCGATTGTCTTGTTCGCACCACCTTGTTTTGCAATCAGATCCTTGAAATACTGCGATCCGAAAGTGTAAATGGCCTCTTTCGTCTCAACCTTGCCCTGTTGCCGCAACACCTCACGTGCGAAGTTACGCAGGACGTCTGGAAAATCCGCAGGAATCTGCATCGGCTTCGCGTACTTGGACGCCATGACTGTGGAAGTGTCTAAGGTCAAGTGATATGAAGAATACAGAAACGAAAAGTTGTAGGCATGAAAAGTCGCTTTCGTGGATAATTGAATTCTACGATACGAAACGCCACACAAACGCTATGCCGAGACTTGAAAGCCTTCACCACAAGCAACAACAATGGTGCTAAGCACCAACTGCTAGCATGTCGATGAGAAGGAACAGCGACTAACGGTAGATTAACATCAATCTTTGACTTCATTGCTATGATGTGATCGTCCAGATGCTGGTGGTTGTTGCCTGACACAGTGAAGGGTTATGGGAATGGTTATGCGGAGACGTCTGCAACTCAGAGACGTGTCTGCTCTTGCAGTGCATTTCTCGTCGCCATCGCCATCGAAACTTGACTCGTTGACACCTTCAAGGCGATGTGAACGGCATCCCATGGCAACCTGATTGGCTTGAGTCACGTGCTCTTCAGTACATGCGATGCCATTAGTAAATGGCACGTGGTCATCGTGGTACGGCAGCTCAGTTCATCTGACAAAGCGCAAGGAATGGTGAATAGCAATGCACCACCGGTTGACATCGACAGGTCATAAAGGACTTACCGGTGCTTTCTCCAACTTCAGTTCCAGCCGACCGCAATATTCACTTTCCAACTTCGCTGCCATCGCACAAGTCTTCAAGTTCTCAGCATGGCCACTTCAACTGCCGCTGACACTCCAAGCAACCCCAAAGCTGCACCACTCTCGGTCGCCTCGCCTAACAATTTCCAAGAGTTCAAGACCCCAGATGCTCTCGAAGGTGGAGCACTGAGACCAGGTGGACCACCGAACATCTACAGTCGCGAGACCATCGGCATCCTTATCCAGTACGGTGCACTGGGTGTGATCAACGGAACCATCTACGGTTTGGTCTACCCGTTCCTCAACAATTATCTGCGTATGTCGGGAACTGCAACTGCATCAGCCAAGGTGCTTGTTCGTATCCCGTGGAGCTTCCGCATGTTCTTCGGCATGCTCTCGGACTGCTTCCCGATTTTTGGTTACCGTCGTCGCCCGTATATGGTTTTTGGGTGGGTCTTCGCCACGATCTGTCTGTTGCTCATGGTCATCTTCCCTACCGGTGATCCGTACTATGGCGGACCTGACCTCGCCTACGTTTCCGCCGCCAACCTCACGGACGACCAGCTTGCACTCATCAACGAAGACGCACCTGAAGCTGGAACTAAGTTCATTCTGCTTATGATCTTCGCCAACCTTGGAATGACCATGACAATTGCTGCTTCAGATGGTGTTGTCATTGAATTCGCCCAACGTGAGCCGGCAGAAATTCGAGGCTCAGCACTCACCATGATGCAAGTCTTCAAACAAGTCATGTCGATATTGTCGTCCGCTATGGTTAGCTTTGGACTCAACGGTGAAGACTTTGGCGGATCTTTCTCGGCGTCCATGGGTGTCAACGCCATTTCTGCTGTGTGTGCGGTTGCTGCACTTATCGCCACAGTGTCTTCGTGGTTTTTCGTGGCGGAGACCAAGGAACCAGCTAGGTCTTTCCGCGAGTACATCCGTCTCCTTTTCGACTTGCTGCAACATCGCGTGGTCTACCAGCTCATCGCCTTCGGCTTCTTCTACTTCGTATTTTCGCTAATGAGTGTGACGGCAGTGAGTCCTATCGCGAGTCTTTGGGCCAAGGTGGAGCCTGTGAACGATGCCATCTCGAACATCCTCGCGGCGGTGATTTCTGCGGTCTCGCTCTACGTGATCAAGAAATACGGTCTCACTTGGAATTGGCGCACCATCATTGTCATCACACAGTTAGCTGTTGTCTTTGTTGACTGCTTCCCCACGTTTTTCACGATCTGGGATGTCTACCACAGCCAATGGATGTGGCTCGGTCCCCCTCTGCTTGAAGAAGTCCCTAGTACAATTTCCAAGATTGTGTCGCAGTATGCCACAATCGAGCTTGTCGAAGGTGGAAATGAAGCCGCCGTCTTTGGCTTATCACCACATGCCAGACTATCGCTTCTCCGTTCTCCATAGTCATCTACAAAAACATCGACGCACATTTCGACATTGGCAAGGCCTATCTACAGGTTGATGATACCTACGTGCGCAACCAGGTGACTTACTGCTACCTCATCGCGTACGCCTTCCAGATCTGCTCCATTGCCTGGGTTTTCCTCCTGCCACGACAAAAGGCCGAGACATTGGAGCTCAAGCGCACAGGAGGCAAGAGTAAGTGGGCCGGTATCATCACCATTGTTGTCTTTACCTTCTGCTTTGTCTGGTCCATCATGACGAACCTCATGACCATTTTCCCGTCCACCTCGTGCTTGAAAATCGCCGGCGGAACTGGTTGTTAGTTTCCACACTAGAAAGGTCACCCTACCATGAATGTGATGCATACGCGCAACTTGTCGCGTGCGTGTTAAGGTTTGGCTCTATAAATTTTGCACAATGGCATTAGAGTTCTAAATAACCGGGAATTCTCCATAGTTGACCTGTCATTGCTGCGATTAATGCACCAGCGAGGAAGCTTGCTAATACGACCCACAGCTGCACTTTAGATAAAATCTTCTTCTTCCTCGTCGTCGTCGAAGTCCTTTGGTTTAGCAGTGACACGACTGCCTCCAGTGGGAGATGCAGGGTTTGAACGGTAAATGGCAGCTGCAACTGCCGAGTCCTCCGACATTTTCTTTGAAGAGGCAGGAACCACTACTCCAGGAGCAACTTTAGCCCCTCCACTTCCCTTTTCGACAGTAAGGTTGGGACTCTGTGGCAAGTTGAGCTCCACCTCTTCATCGGAATCATCGCACGTCCAAGCCGACGTCGGAGTGAGAGCCTACAAAGAGCGATACGTTAATGTTTGCAATAAAAACAACAGTGACAAGCGAAATTGCCCCTACCAGCTCAACGTAGCGTCCGGTTTCGCCCCCCGAGTGCCTTGTCTTCAAAAGCACGATGATTCCCAGAATGGTGACGCACCCGCCAATGGTGAACATGAACATCTGTGTCCGTGTCATGTTGACGTACTCTTCAAAGTACATGATGCCACCCAGCACGCTCGTAAGGATCCAAAAGCTCTGATAAACTGGGATAACCACAAGTGCATCGAAGCGTGCCAGTCCGCCATTGAGGAAGTGGACTTGGAATCCGAGACAAGCACCCATACCAGCGACAATCACGTACGACGTGAACTGAGTGAACATGTAGAAGCCCGCGTCTCCCCAGATCGCGCTCTTCAGCAGCTCCACAGTCGACTTGGCAAGTAGCACCGACTGTCCTCCAAACGTTCCTGCAATTCCACCGTAGCAAATGATGTGGAAAAGTCCCTCCTCATAATTGTGCGTGCGCTCAATGTAGCGGCAGAAAGTGAAGAGGCCTCCTAGGAAGCATACAATCAGCGTGATGTACGCGTACATGGCCGGTTGCTGATAAAGACGAATGAGGTCTTCGAGCTCGTAGGATGGAGTACTGTGTCCCGCGAAGATCACCGTCAACGTCACCCCGATGAAGATGATGGCAGTAGCGAGCAGGTTCTGTTTAGTGACCTTTTCCTTGTGGAAGATCGGTGCAATGAGCATATTCCACACCAGTGACAACGCTGCCAGTGGTGCCAATAACGTCTGTGGTGCCATGCCGAAGGCCACAAAGTCCAGCAAAGATCCGAGACACACAAGTCCAAAGCCGAGCATCCAGAGGGGCTGCTTGACCGTGGTCTTCTTCACCTCCGCCACATCATTACGTGACATGGAGAGCTTCTGCAGATTGATACCCACCGAGTTGAGCACGGAGAAGACGAGCGAGATGAGGAAACCCGCGACCCACATGCCAACCGCCGGTCCGCTGTAACTGACCTTGAAGCACTTGTTGCCTTTGCTCTCCACCTCTGTCTCGTCGAAGGTTGCACACATGTTGCTAAGTCCTGGACACTGTGTGTGTACTGTGGACTGACAAGAAGTCATACAAACTTTGGAGAAATCTCGACCCACTTCACACACTGGGAAGTGTGCTGCGCATTCCATGCGGCGTAAGAAGGCGCCACACGGGCTGCTGGTATTAGCGAGGTCCAGCGTCTTGATGATATCTGCGAGCTTCTCCTTATTGAAGCCTAGATACTGCGGTAGTGCGGTCAGTCGGGACTCGCTCATGTTAGGGTTGCTCCAATCCTGGAAGGCCAGTAAAGCTGCGTCATCCAGCTCTTCGTAGGAGGATTCGCCTCCACAGACAGCGAAAGACACGTACGAGCAGAACTCGAGGCCCGACGGTGTTCCGCACGTACTGGAGCATTCGGCGGCGGTGGTGGAGGCCAGTAGAAGCGACGCACAAGCCAGTGATAGCCCGCGCAACATGATGGTCAGCAACGGACGAGGAACTCTTCGAAAGTGAGCTGTGCCCAGTTCAAATTTGCCGCGTCTATAAATAGAATAAAAGATTCTATTTATAAAATACGGAATGAGATAAGATGTTGAAGTGAATCAATCTCTCAAATTTTATATTTACATCAAGAACTTCTTTCGAAGAAAGCATGGGGAATACTGGGAGCAACGTCGCCGGCGGCCGCGCGGTCGAGTGGAAGGGCCCATTTAGTGACGAGGTGAACTGCTATAGTGTCTATAGATGAAGGCGCAAGATGATGATGTACTGGTTGTATGTATTGCTGCGCAGGAGTATGAGTGTCTGAAGGATAAATTTAAAGATACCGTCGAGACGGCGACTTCCGAAACTGTGGCGTCGGCGAATCTACAGGTGATTCACGTGTGATTCTCATATTTTATAATACTTCAACTAACATGTATCTTGTTGCTGCAGACGTGGTTGGAGCTGCCTCTGCCTGCTGCTGCGCCGGACGAACTGACTGCGCCATGTCGTCGCCTGGGCGCCGCCTTCTACGAGTTGTGTCTACAGACGAAGGAGAGTGGAGAAACTGCTGAAAAGCTGCAAATTGTGAACTTTGCTCAAGGAGGTGAGGCTGCAATTGGGAGAACTTTTAAATCTATACTGATGGTTAATGTGCATATTCCTTTGCAGTGGCGCAATGCGTTCGAACTTCGTCGCAGTCAATCTGTCGGTCACTGTTCCGATTATTTGCAGCGGATGCCCAAGCCAATGCTATTACAGAGCAGGAACTAGGTCAGCTGCTGTTCGCCTGCTTGGTCATGGCTGAAGGTGGAGAAACTGAAGATGAAGAGCGGATGGCGCAAGTGGCAAAGACTCTCGCTCGTGCTGCGATGCCGCCATCCGCGGGGTCCACTCAGGCGTCGAGTGACGACTTTGTCCGATGGATTGGAGCGCAGTTCCCTCTTCTGTACACGATTTTCATGTCGTGGATGGCGCGCAAGAGCTTCGGGTCGCTGACCAAACCGTCGTATGAAGCGCCTCGGTTGTCGCACAAAAGTGGCATTTTATCCAGGTAATGCTGCAGCCGAGCATTGCGTCAACGCTGCTCTTAAGCTGTTTCGGGTGGTTTGCCAGTTCTAATGCGTGTATTTGCAGAACGCACTTTGTGGCGTTTACCACCGTCACCACGTCACTCCAGACGTCGCTCAGTCGGCTGTACACAAGCGCGCAGGATGGATTGAGTTTTAACCGCCTGAGTTACCACATTCTAGGCTACTTTGGACCGACGTTGACGGTTATCCGAGACACTCAAGGAGGTAAGTCTTTGATATCTTAGCCCTGCGATATTTCTTGGCTTTGATACTTACCAAACTCGGTTCTAGCTGTGTTCGGCATGTTCTGTGATACTGAGTGGAAGGAGTCAAGCCGTTACTACGGAGGCAATGGATGCTTCCTTTTCCGAATGGCACCCGAGATCAGCATCTATCGAGTGTCTGCGAGCGGTGCCAACGAAAACTACATGTACTTGAACTCGAAGGGATTTGCGCTACCGCGTGGACTCGGCATGGGAGGATCGACAGACAAATTCCGTTTGTTCCTCGGCGAAGATCTGGACGAGCACAGCTACACTACTCCAAAGTGTTTGTCTTTTGAACCTGGACGTTTGTCGTCCAGTGAGCAGTTTGTGATTGACGCTATGGAGGTGTGGGGCTGTGGCGGGGAAGTAAGCGAACTCAGCCAGAAGGCTCATCGCCGAGAGACAGCTGACCTGATCAACCGCGCGCGGAAGGTCGACAAGGCCCAGTTCGTTGGCAGTGATTTCGACAAGGAGATGTTCCTGGGGAAGACGTTTGGGCACGGGACGGACAAGGCTCGCATTGCCGACGACGAGCAGTAAGGCTAGGATGTACATGTACTACGTGGACGAGGAGCAGGGCAAAATGTACATCACCACATGGAAGCGTTTTGCCATTAGCGTTTCCTTCAAACTTCAAACTTGCGCGATTAATTAGATTATCAAAACACTTGGAAGCGCTACTCGCCCATATCCTCATCCTCATTTCCCTCGCTGTCCTCTTCTGAATCTTCTTCATCCTCTTCGTCTCCTTCCTCGTCGTCGTCACCATTTACGTTTTGATCGTAATGGCAACGACGCGGGCCATCCAAGACGTTGCAATTTTCTTCGTCGTGAAATTCGCCACGGAAGGTACTGCAGACTCGTAGTTTACCCTGCTTGGTACCGTACAGGAAGCCGCCACCACAAATCGGACTGAACAACGCAATATTTACATCGTCCATTGCGCTCTCCACATGCGACAGCAGCGCCATATCTTCCCATCGATAAATACGTGTTACACGATGAACTGGGAATTCCGTCTCACTGGCAAAATCAAACAAAAAACGGCAAATTAATACCGACCACGATCAGAAGATAAGACGAATCACTCATATGACTCACCGTTGTATCCGGTCTCGGACACCGTAACCAAGCAGAACGTAAGCTGACGTTGGCGAGATTTTCACCGAAGTAACGCCACCTGCCGCCGTCTCAGCTAAATGGCAAGTCTGAATGACACGGCCAAGCTGCTCAGGGTCCAGGGATATTAAAGCTAGCCACGTTGACTGGTTCTCAGAAGATAATCGCCCCCGACGGTTGCGTTGGTTCCTAGTGAACCGTGTCCGACTAAGCGCGATGTTTGGTCGAATCTGCGAGTATCTCTGTTGGGGGACAGCTGCGGGGGCTGCGGTACTCCGTGCAGGCTCCATCGCCGCAGTATAACGCTGGATGCTATGCGGTGGGTGTAGTCGAGGTCGTACGCGTCGTATCTGCTGATTCATGTACTGATCCATCGTAAGAGATAAGTCTGCGGCTGCTGATTGCAGAGCTGCTAGCATATTGGGGGCACCAGTGTGCATGCCAGACACAGGGACAAGCCGCGGCGGTGGCGGGTGGATGGGGAGAGATAACGGCATCGTTGCCGGCACTGCCTGCGAGGCAACAGCATTACCTCCAGTTGTCCTCGCTGCGGCTCCAGATGAAGAGCTATTCTCATTCAACGCTGTAGCTTGCGGGTTTGATACGGACACGTCGTTAACATCGTCACTAGGGCTCGTTGCACCACCACCAGTAATTGTCTCTTGTGTTGCTGGGACCGAGGATAAAATTGTCTCCAAATCTGTAGTAGCTTCGTTTTCTGCTTCCATCTCCACCTCTTTTTCAGCTTGTCGAAGGGAAAAGTCAGCGCATATCGCCAAATACCGTCCGCAGCGCGAAATGTCAAAGCCGCCGTCATTGTAAATGAGAGCATGTGAGAGAATTACGCGGCTGTTGTTCATTGCCTTTTTCGTCAGCAGAGGTTCCGGTGACAGTGCCCACGATGGATCGAAGTCCCACATAGTCAGTGTGACGGTAAGATCTGAAGGCGGGGCTTGACCTTGCGGTCTCTGCTCGAAAGCAAAAAAAATGTAAACACATAATGTTATCGAGCGGGTTGCAGACAAGTAGATGTTATAGGCGGCGACGTACCACATAGCGCTCGTTAGCTTCTCCGACCATAATCTTGGACGGATCCGGTAAGAACGTGACGGAGCGTAGTGTCTGGTAGCTGAACATTGCAATACGCGGGCATGTGTGCTACAAGCCAAAACAACACAGCGTTGGTTTCCGCGTGTTAAGCGCACAAAGCGCAAAAGGTTGCTTACCTGGTAGTCCCACGTGTACACACACGTTCCGCTGGCGATGGCCAAAATGTCGCCCGACGGGTGGAACGAAATCGAGATGATAGCGTGACGCAATGTGGAAACGTAGAGGCAGCGGCCAGTCTCAATATCCCAAAAACTACAAATCAATTCAAGCGATGACGAAACGTTTAACACGGGACCGATAACTACAGTGTAGAATGTTAGCATCTCCATTCCAACGTACCGAACTTGAAATCCTAGACAGCCCGACGCCACATAGCGTGGGTCCGTAGGGTGGAACTTGACACTCCAAGGAGTTCGCGGGTGGCCCACCAACGTCTGAAACACCAATACAATAACACATCAGCACTCCATACCGCAATCAGCACTACCACCACATTCACTTTACCTGTATGACTTTGCCCGTTTCAATGCAAATGATCTTGACCGTGTGATCTCCATGTGTCGAAGCGAACGTTTTCCTACAACCAACAAGAAAATCCAAACAAGAAAATGCAAAAAAAACTCAGTTCCTCGATCCAACCCAGCACGACCCCCTTACTCCAACAAGTACTCACCCGTCAGGACTAATAGCAATGGAGATGGTAGACTTGGTCGTCTGCGGCAGTTCGAAGTAGCGACTCTGATGCTGTTTCCAGCAACAACACAACACAAGAATTAACCTTTAGCATCAGTTCTCTCCCTCGTCTCTCCCTCAATCACCGCAGCTCTCACCTTGGAAGCACTTTCACTCTCAGCCCAGAAGTTTTCTTCCCTGTCTTCTCCAATGGCTCTCACGGTCTTCTGACGTCTGGAGCCGCCGAATTCTCGACGGAGCAACACATTGGCGATGTTCTGCTGGTTCTTGGCGTGGCGGAACGAGTTGGGGACGCCCGGCGGGTTCAGGTCCGCTGCAGCGCGCTGCCAGACCTTGGAGTCCATGGCGGGGGCTGGCGCGAAGGGGGAGCGAGACACGGTGAGGGGGGAGTTTCGGGGTCTCGGATGGCGGCAGAAGCGGCGGCTTCCCGTCGTGTTCTCGCGGCACACGGGGGACCGACAGGTAGCGGAGATGCAGGAGAGTTAGCCTTGGAATGTGGTGGGTGGCGATACGCGGGTTCCCTTGGCGTACGCGGCGGGTCCTGCTCCGAAGTCTTAGTCTACCTCTTTTTGGCACTAACTTACACTCAAGTGTGTGAAACGAAGATTGGCTGCTGCCACCTGACGTCGATAGGTCCACCGCCAGTTGGTGCCGTGAACTGTGTTTCAGTCAGCCCATAAACCCTAAACCCTAAACCTAATGAATGCCCAGGCAGCACTGGGAAGTGCAAGTACGGCGGGTCTCGTTGCGGCAGCATTGGTATCGTTGCAATGCGTGGGGCTCAAAGCGAATGGATTTACACTTTCGGAGAAGTGGCTCCAATACTCTCAGGCTTTCCGTATAACTGCAACAGTCAACGTCTCGAGCATCTCCCGGTTGGTTATACAGATCAATATCAACAGGTGCGAGCGCACGTTTTCGCCCCTCGCTCACGGACATACTGCACATATTTTTCGGCGGGAAGCACTTGTCGGCGCGTTTGAAGCAGGCGTACCCGCGGAAAACGACGATTAACTCGAAACGAACCGCAAAAGCTGCACGTTTTTGCGTGGAGGCCAACTTCAACGTGCCATCACTGCAACTTCGGCAGGTACCAGCTGCCAAAGCTCGAGGCGCTGCACTGTGAAGCATGCTGACAGTGACCAAGTTTCCAAGTTCCCAGCAAGTTATCTTCAAGAAAATCAATTCAAGCAGTCCACGAGATGACGCCGCTACATGAGTCCAAGTTCGACAAGGTAGATCTGCCTGGTGTATCTCTCAAGTTTGATGTTGTTATGTCCGCCTAACGGTATGTGCCAATACAATCGCCGTGCTAGACCCAAAAGCAGACCATCCTGCACATCAATGCCAGCCTCACGCACAACTCCGTGACCGACCGGGTGGCTGCCAAGATGATCGACCACCTGACGCACCACTACCACCGCCACATTTGCAGCAACGATAACCCCGTGGTTAAAGTGGAAAAACCTGAGGGCGTGCTCAACATCGAGGAGTGCGACGTGTGGAGTAGCGAGATGCCCAAATTCGATCGCGAGACCATGACGCGCGTGTGGAAGGCGCCACGGCAGTGAGGATGCGGCCGACATCGAGGCCTTCAGACCGATCAAGATGCTAGCCGATCAGATGCTGCGCGTCGATTTCCTCGTCATCACGAGCCCCGTGTGGAACTTCAGTGTGCCCTACGCGCTCAAGCAGTATATCGACTGCGTTGTGCAGGCAGAGCTCACGTTCCACGACAAGGACGAGGAAGGACCCTTGCGCCCGTACTTCAAAGGACGGCCGCTCATCGTGATCTCGTCGTCGGGTGGCAAGGCACATGAAGATTATGTGTTCCCATTCTTGTCGCGAATATTCGCCATGTGCGGCTTTGACGACGCCCACCGTGTGGCCATCGAGGCCTCGCAATGTACGACAAGGAAGTGTGTTTCCAAAACGCTGTTCACGAAGCCAACGCCATCGCCGATAAGGTGGTGCAGAACCACAAGCTGCGGTTGGACATGAACTGCGTGTAAGCAGGACGGGAAGCGTCAGTAGTGGAGTTAAGAGTTATGCATTGCGGTCCATACCCCAAATGCACAGTGTACGTCGGAGCTACTAGGTAGTACGACACTACCAGAAAAATTATATCATGGAATGGTTTAACAGTAAAGTACCACTTTTTGTGCCCACCTTGGCAACGAATTCGATGCAGACTTTTCGTTTCATACCTGTGTTGCCTGATCGAAATCTGAGTGCCATGCATGTTGTTTCACGTTGTAAAAAAACTATTTTTTTATGACATGAAAAAATTGTGTATCAATGTATTCAGGATACGCAGCTTTCGCAACGACTTATTGTTCTTTCAGGATAGCGCACTGTAGATGATCTCACACACATCACGCAGGGAATCGTACGTTGGCACCCCACCAGACACAGCGAGTGTTGTAAAATAGCTCTCGATCTTGGTCTCACCGCTGCAGAAGAAGCGCCACTTTCCAAAATCCGTCGCGATACTTGCGATCAGCTACCACTTCGCAACCAACAAGTGCTCGAGCTATTGCTCGTTCGAAATCACCGCCTTTTGCCTGCACAATGCAAAGTTTCTTTTCATCACATATGATCAAGAAGTCAAATTGAATCGTAGCGTGTACCTCCTTGCCAACCATTGTGTCCCGTACTACATGTAGAAGCTTCGTATCTTCGCCCAGTAGATCGCATATACCGATCAGCACAGATGCGATGAAATGATTCTCGTTTATCATCATGGCCTTATTATCTTCGGTCGCTTTGATAGCCATTTTAATGTACTTGTGGACAAACGTCAAAATTTAATAATTTAATGATCCTCCGGCACAGGCTTCCGCACAGAGTTGTATGCAGAATACTTCAACACGCTCTGCAGTTCGCTCCACTCAACGTTCGTATCGGCACATTGATCTGATGATATTTCATCCTCTCGAATGTGCTGGGCACTTCTGTGCGTTTCGAGACAGGCGATTAGTCTCTTCTTTTTGTTGTGCTTTTGTTGCAGCGGGGGGCGGATATTTCCACAATTGTCCAAATACATCCGGGTTCACCACAAGCACATGGATTGAGTAGACCCAGGAGTCTGCAAATACCTGGTCGACACGCATGGCGTCTTTTAGGGGTGCTTGGTAGAGGATCAGGTCTTTTAACTTCTCGACGTTGCCCTGCTCGAGCTCCTTGAGCTCGTCAGAGTCTCCTTCCAACCATTCCTCCCCTTTCTTCGTAGGAAACAGTCTGATTAACCGAGGTAGGATTGGAGTATGAAGTTTCGGTAGGATCGCCTCCTTCAACTTTGCGATCGTTGCCTTGAAATCCACTTCAACGGGGAACGCACTTGCAGCGACCCCGATCTCCTTGCAAATTAGCTTCATTATTTCGTGGCAAGACTCACAAAAGAGGAATAAGCCATTCACAGAGTAGTCACTGCATATCAATCTAGCAAGTCGGTCTCAGTCAAGAGCTGCATCTAGTCTTGGTGTCTTTCATCGTATACCGTCTCTGTGTACCTTCACAACCTGAATTTGTATCAAGCGGCATCGATTAAGGGTTCTCGTTGGCAGCGCGGACCAGCAAAGTTTTGGTCAAGGCACTTCAACCGTCGGCAACTGATAGCAAGATGCGGATTTGCCTCTCGAAATTCAGGCCGGTTGCTGTCCCCACGCTGACCTTCACTCTGATCTGAGTACGTTGGCCTCGTCGTGTTCGCCGGCGGTGAAATCACCGCAGGCCGACTGCGACAGCCAACGTACGTGGCGTCTCGAGCCCGTTGTCGATAGGAAGAACACTTTCAAAGCTACATACATTTTCTGAAGCCAAGTTCAACCCTCTTTTTTTGCAACTTGCCCCATAGTGAAACGCAGTGAATCTGCACACCCTCTGAGAATTGAGCAGTTGAGATTGCAGTCGCGAACTTGCTTCCTCGAGCCAAAGCCGTCGGTCGACCAGATCGTGACTGCGAGTACACGACCGAACAAGGAGGCCGTCTTCAACTAGAGCAGAGAGATCCGCCCAGTCCTCACTTCGTAGCCAGACCGACAGCCATGGGCGCGGCCAACAGCGTGCGCAAGCTCACGATCGACAGCATCGCGCTCCTGGAGCAGCTCGAGCCCAACGCGGCCGAGCTGGCGGCCAAACGCGCCGTGCGGCGTCGCGTGCAGCAGCTTCTCAAGACGCAATGGCCCACGTGTCGCGTGCTGCCCTTCGGCTCGTCCGAGAGGTGAGCGGCGTAGGTTGAAGAGGCAGGAGACTGAGAACTGACAGGAATGATTGCCACTCGTGTTTTGTAGCGGTCTGGGCTTCGGCGGGTGCGACGTTGACCTCGGTATCTACTTTGAAGACGTGGATGTGGACGCCCAGGGTCAATTCTCGCCCCAGGAGCGCGTGGAGCTGCTCGCTATAGCCTGTGAGCGTCTGTCGGGAGCGTTCCAGGTGCAGGAGTTCGTCCGTAATGCGCGTGTGCCGGTTATCAAGCTCTGGGACCCCAAGCGGCAGGTAACGAAACAGTCAACCGTCTTTTAATGGTTGTATACGAAGTACTAATGGATGTTCTAGGTGGCTTGTGACGTGTGTGTGGGAGGCATCAATGCGCTGCTGAACACGGCGCTGCTCAAGTATTACGGCCAAGTGGATCCGCGAGTGCGTCCTTTGGTGTTCGCTGTCAAATACTGGGCCAAACAGCGCGGCATCAACGACTCGGTCAATGGCACATTGAGCTCCTACGGTGAGAAGCTCCGGTTGTGATCTTTTTGGCATTGCTGCTTTACTTATTCGGACTGTGTGGCAGGTCACACTTTGCTGTTGATCTTCTACTTGCAATCGCACTACGCGGAGATGCAGCTACCGGCAGTTCTCTCAGTTTTCCAGGATCTACAATCCCAGACGAAAGTCTCTGTGCTACTTGAACGTCTGCAGTCGTTCCCGACGATGGAGCTGCCGTCGACGTTCGGCACGTCGGAGATGAACTCGGTCGGAGCACTACTCGCAGGCTTTTTCGACTTTTACGCGCACCGCTTTAACATGGAGGACGAAGTTGTTAGCATCCGTGTGGGAAGAGCGCTGTCGAAGACGACCAAGTGGAGTCATCCGGTGTCCTGGCGACTGAGCATCGAGGATCCGTTCGAGCTGGCGCATGATGTGGGGCGTGTGATTTTCCACAGAAAAGGCCAGGAGCTCATTCGCTCGGAATTTATGCGTGCGAGCGACCTACTGAGCGGGGACCATCGTCTTGTGGATATCTGCGTACCTGACGAATCCTCGTGGAACATCATTTCGACGTGCTACATTTGTCGCGGCAGGGACCACGCCACTCGAGACTGCGGCCAACTTGTGCACCAACGACCGACCGCTGGTGGCGGAAGCGATACGACGTCGCACTTCTCGGACTGCTGGTATTGCGGCGAGTACGGCCACTACAAGGCGGAGTGCCCGATGCTCTTCTTCCGCGACATTCCTCGCCCAGTCGAGGTGGCCAAGGCTGACGGAATTTTGGTTGCAGAAGTGACTTCTGAGTCAGGCTCCATTCCGCTCGTGAGATTTGCGCCGGCTTCGCCGCCCATCGCGACCGCAATGCCCCCTGCTCCGAAGACGATCTCGCCTCGTGTCTGCAAGGAGCGTCCTTGGGAGCGAGGGCTCAGTCCGAGCAGCTCGCCGATGCTTCGCTTGTCCAGGAAGAAAAAGCGTGCGCGTCACGGCTGCACGTCGTCAAACTCTTCCTCTTCGCCGTCGTCATCGTGGAACTCACCGTCCAACGGCCTGTCGCAGTCAGAGAAGCGTGAACGCTATCAGCAGCAGCGACAAGAGCAGCGCCGTCGGAACTTCACGCTTCTGGAACCAATGAGGAAGTGCGGCGGCAACGCTCGCAGCGGTCGACCGCAAGTCGGCAAGGTACTGTGCCCGTCCTAGCGAGGCTGCATTCCTAGTTTTGTTTTATTAGCTCGGTAGTGTATGTATTTAGCTATTGACAAGATGTCTACGTGGACATTTTGTCCTCATCGATTGACAAAATATGTAAATTATTCGCATTTTTGGGTGTACTGTCACCAATACTTTCAACATAAAATGGGCATTTGGTATTTGCCATTTTTAAGCGAAATTTCATTTGTTTTGTGTATTTACATAATTTGGTACATACAAAAGGATTGCTTTTTATGTGTCCATTTCATAATTTGGTCAATAGTCTTTGACACGCCAATCGACTGGACGCAGCTCAGCAGTCTAATCTCCACGCTTGCCGAGTCACGTTCCGCCCGTTCACCATGTCTGTCCGAAGGAATGTGCGTCTCCGTCGTGAGTACCTGTACCGCAAGGGCCTGGAGGGCAAGGAGCGTTCGTTGTACGAGCACAAGCAGCAGCTGAAGGAGGCCATTCGCAGCGGTAAGGCCATCCCCACGGAGTTGCGAAGTGTCGAGTCCAAGCTGCGTCATGAGATGGAGTACGACGACGAGGCGCATGATAAGCCGCTCAACCACATTGATGACGAATACAAGAACGCAGGCATGTTTGACCCTAAGATCGCCATCACCACGTCACGCGACCCGAGTTCCAGACTCAAGCAGTTCGCACAGGAGATTCGCCTCATCTTCCCCAATGCCATCCGCCTTAACCGCGGTGCTCACACTGTCGGAGACGTAAGAACTAGGCAACTCTGTATCGATAACTATTGACAGTGTACTGATGACTTTGTTGTGTTATTTGCAGTTGGTGGAGAGCGCGAGGTCCAACGACTTTACAGATTTGTTGTTGGTCACGGAGACTCGTGGTGAACCAGGTTCGACGATTCATTTTTGCTGTAATGTTGAATTTGAGTACTTACGCTCTTTATTGTTGTTGTGCAGATGGTCTGGTGGTGTGTCACTTGCCGTATGGCCCGACGGCCTACTTCTCGCTGAGCAACACGGTGTTGCGTCACGACATTGAGGACCGCGCCACCATTTCGGAGGCGTACCCGCACCTCATCATCAATCAGTTCGAGACGCCGCTGGGCAAGCGCGTGGCCAATATTCTGAAGCATTTGTTCCCGGTGCCCAAGCCAGACGCTAAGCGCGTGATCACGCTCTCGAACGACAACGACTTTGTGTCGTTCCGCCACCACGTCTTCAAGGTGACAGGGCGAGAGGTGGAGCTGCAGGAGTGCGGTCCTCGCTTTGAGCTGCAGCTGTACCAGGTAAAGCTCGGTACGCTCGACCAGAAGGAAGCGGAGAACGAGTGGGTCTTGCGGCCGTACATGAATTCCGCCAAGAAGCGTCGTGTGTTGTAGACTGGTTGAGTGCCAACACTCGCTATGCATGCTTCTTTTTGCTGAAATAGATGCTTGATTTTTACTTGCCAGTCTTGTTTTGCTTAGCTCGACGCGATGGACATTAATCGAAAGGTTTGGCTCGTGCACTAACCACAACACAAGACCTTTCGTCTACAGAAGAGCAACGCTCTTCTACTTCGTCTTGAAGCTTATAGCGACACGTTGATTTCAGCTTGCAGGAAGGAGTCACCGGGGATGCGAGCAAGGATCTTGCTGAGTGGATCCACCGGCGGCGCGTACATTTCGAAGGTGGCTGGCGCCGTCGTGATCTTGCTCAAGTCGAGGTGGAAAAAGGTCCAGCAGCCCACTTCAACTTCCTGTGTAACGAGACTCCGATGCCGCAGCTCCATCACGGCAACACAACCTAAGCACAAGTAATTTGAAACAATCGTTATCAGTACAAGACATCAAAGCAATCAACTCATAAATGAAGGTGAATCCGTACCATCCTTGAGATGCTCGAGCGGTGTTTGCAAATACCAAGTGTTGCCGAACCACCAGTAGTTACCCCCAGTCTGGATAAGCGACTTCGGAGTGCGCTGCGCCGTGTCAACGACAGCACCCTTATAATCCATGATGTAGAGGTTGAAGTGCGGCGTCTCCATTATAGGACCAGTGGCCACAGCAATAGCGCCCAGGAACACAGACACGTAAGTGCTGTCGTGCAACCTGTCCGGCGGAGGCAAGAGTGAAGGAGTGACTGGTGTCAGCTTCTTGACGGGAACAACTCCATCGCCTTGGGGTTCCTCAGGTTCGACTGTAATCTCCTCTACCTTGGGGGCGTGGTTCGCAGAGTTGAGAATTTCCTTCAAGTCATCCTCCTCAGCAATCTCCGTGGCCGAAAGACCCTTCAGGTTCTTGATGCTCGAGTCTGCGCCACGCTTCATAAGCGTCTCTACCAGGTCATAGCGCTCCAGCTCCACCGCATAGTGAAGTGCAGTATCTCCGTTCTCATCGATCGCGTTCGGGTCAGCACCGTTCTCAATAAGCCAGACGCATACCTTGGCAGCCTCGAACCCTTCATCTTCGTCATTTTGCACGGTCAAGTGCAAAGGAGTAAAGCCTAACTTGTTCTTCATGTTGACGTAGTCGCGGCGCAGTCCACTGTCAATGCAGATCATGTTGTGGTTGGGAGGACTCGTCGTAGTCACGCGCACGCCCTGCACCTTACGGATGGCAAGCATCCATTCATGCACTTCTTGCTCCGTGTCGGCCACAAACGAAAGCATACCATCAGGGTTCTTGGAGCTTTTAAGACGTGGCGATCGGATCTCGAAACAGCAGTCCACGTCGGAGTTACGCTTGATAGTGGCATCGCAGAGCTCGACAATCTTCAGTGGAATCTTGTCCTTCTCTGTCTTGTAGTACGACAAACATACCTCGTCCACCATCACATAGCGCTTTGTGGCCCAGCGAGTGCCACTAGCCTTGCGGAGAAATCCTTCCTTGTACACTTCAATCTGGAGTGTCGTGGGTAGAACAGGTGGAAGTCCGCCGATAGACGACGACAAACGTCGGTTGTTTCCTGTCTTCGGAGTAGACGACACGAGAGTGCGACGACCATGGCGCTTGGGGGCATTGTGGTCACCAGGTTTGAAGGCTGGTTGCATCGAAAACGAAGATGTCGAGGCAGTTGACATGCCACGCATGCGCGGGTCGAAGCCTCCAACAGGGCTGCGATTGCCAATCGACACACTCTTCGAAGGCGAACGGGACGATGGCGTCGTGCTTACACTGGAAACAGACCGAAGTTTCATCTCGGGCGAGTCGTCACTGGTACTGCTTGTACTACTTGCGCTTCGCGTACGAGCTGCCCCGAAGTCAAAGTGCGCACCAGGGTTTGAATTGCGGTTGGCAACCTTCGCGAGTAAGCGTACCATATCCAAGTGTGCTAGGCGGCATGTGTAGTGCAATGGTGTGCTGCCAGCGGTATCCCTCCCGTATACAAGATCCTCGAGCTGAGGGTTTTCCTCCAGAACAAAACGTGCAAGGTTCAAATCGCCATTCTTGGCCGCCACGTGAATCAACGACATCATATCGTGGTCACGGTCACGCACCCGCAGCATTCCTGGCATCTCCTGCGCAATGTGCAGTACCTCAGTCAAATCGTACGCGTTGGCGGCATCGAATAAGGCCTGGGTCCGGTTTCGCATGCGCACGCGAGACAGGAAGATCCGAACGACGGCGAGCACTCGCGCCATGGATCGACGTCGCACATCTGCCAGCTTATGGGCTCTCTTCTGGCGGAAGACGCATTGAACCATGATGACTCGCTGCAGCGTTCGGTGATACTTCTTACGCTGGACGTAGCCACGGTACAGCGCTTGAGTTTTCACAACTCCACGGCGGAAGCGAATGAACTGGCGGCGACCCAAGTACGTGCGGACGGCACTCTGCACCACGCGAGCCGCTGTGCGCACCTTCAGATAGTGTGTGCGCTCAATTGTCATGCGCGAAAACGCCTGGATCGTTATGATCTTCTCTCGCGTATCACGATACTTTTTCGCTTGGGCGTGGCACCTCCAGAGAGACTGAAGCAGAGTTACCTGTCTGTCCCGCATGGTATATTGTTTGCGAGCAGTGTGCATCCTCCAGAGAGATTGCACGATGATGATTTTCTTACGTTCATCTTGGTACCGCTGACGACAGATAATCATTCGACCAAAGGCCTCGATTCGCGTCGCCATTTTCTTCTCGCGCAGGAATTTGCGACGCACAAGTGAGCGGCGAATCATAGCCTGAGAGTTGATAGTAGCCTCTCGGCCCTTGAGATAGTCAGTACGAACACGGTTAGCACGTACGCGAGCTTGGATCATAATGATGCGACGGCGAGAGATCTGGAAATGACGTCTGGCCAAGTGGCCGCGAACCACTCGCGCTATTTGGATTTGCGCTTTGTTTCGTGCAACAGCGCGCGTGCGAGCCTTCTTACCATATTTGAGGCGGGCGTTGAAGCCACGACCTGCAGCGTGCAGCACAATCGCCGCCTTTTGCATCTCGCGATATTTGTTGCGAGCAGCGTAGCCCTTGTACCGGGAAGCAATTATATTTGACGCGCCACGCATCTCCAGGAACTCGGCCCGCTGCTTGCGCATCTTGCGCGCATTTGCAACCTTAGCTGCAGCGTGCTTCTGCTTAAGGAAACGTTTGCGCGCCAGGTACCGTCGCACCTGGGCTTGAATCTTCGTCGCGGCAGGTGGGGCTGTACGCAGATAAAGTGCGTACTTACGAGCAGCATTTCCCCGGGCATGGCTCTGCACGAGAATAGTTGCCTTACGCAGTCGTTGGTACTTTCGTCGCTGGACGAACTGCCTCGCCACGGCATTCAGCAATGTGATACGATGACGCATACGCTGGTAGTGACGTTTCACCAAGTACATCCGCGTCACGGCCTGAATACGGATGGCCTTCTCGCGCATATCCAGATACTTCCGTCGCTGCTGTCGCCCACGGACATACTTCTGGATAACAGTAGCGGCCTCGTGCATGATCTTGCGGGCCTCGTTATCCAAAATTCTCAATTGGCTGTCTCGAAGAAATACCTTCTTGTGACCAAGTTGCCAATTCTCGCGGGGAATGAAGCGCAGGATGATTTCACAGTAATCTTTATCCGTCATGTTTGCACGCTTCTCCTTAGGAACATTGCGGGTCAAGATTTGATACTTCTCGTGGAACTCTTCAAAGAGCCGACGAACAGGGAAACCTGATCGACGGATTCGCACGGTCTCCATCACACCGAGGTAGATAAGCTGGTTGAGAATCAACTCAGCATTCCAGCCTTGAGGAAAACGCAGGTTGTTAGGCTTAACACATCGTACAAACGAGGGTGTTGTAGCCTTAAGTTCCAACATCAAGTTAGCCATCTGGTCTCTGAACTTGCGACCAACCGTCATAGTACCAGTCATCTTGTTGCCCATTTTCCGAATGGGCTTGCGCGGGTTGGCACCACCACCCGCCGCAACCGCTTGGGCGATCGGATACAACTTACGCAGAAACCCACACTTCGAGCTGTCCATGAGTGAGATCAGATCGTTGTGCAGCGAGTCATCGTTCTTTTCCAAAAAGCCATTGACGTTGTACGTAACCTCACCGGCGTAGTGGTGAATCACAAACTCGTCCGTCGCGAAACGGGGCTTCGAATAATAGATTGTTGTGCCCTCAGGAACCTTGCCCTTCGGCAGATGCGTTTGGTGCAGCTTCTGGATAAAGTTCTCATCACTTGCACGTCGACCGAGCATTCCTTGCTCGTCCAGGAGAGGCAGAATACCCAAAGGCTTCTTATCAATCAGGTCTAGACACGGTCCATTGTCCTTGAACTCCAGACGAGAGAAATCGATGCCTTCCTCAACGTATACCTCCTGCTCATACACGAACACGTGCTGGTTGAATTGCTGCTGCAGCATTTCGTTCGTGTAGTTGATACACAGCTGCTCGAACGAGTTCACTTGCAGACTTTCGAAACCGAAGATATCCAGGATACCAATAAACTTGGACCCCGCACCCACGCCTGAACTGCCATCGACATTAGACGTGGACTTGTTGATTTGGGACACCAGCCAATCGAAAATCTTGCTGAAGATATCCTTCGCTAGACCATTACGCGACTTGATAGACTCGACAGCAGTCAGCGCGATTTCTGCCACCGAGCCACGAGCACCAGCGGACATCGTACGCTTTGTGAGCGCAAATTCGAGCTCATCTGGCGTCACCATCATCAGCTCAGCCAAATTCGTGACGTCTTCAGGATGAGCGATCTGGGACTCGTTCTTGGCATTTTCGGTAAACTCCACATTACCCAAATGCAACACGCAGGCAACAAGGCAGAAGATGGTATGTTGCAACTCCGGTGGGATACCCACCGTGCCCATAGCTTCAACCAGCTCCTTGAAGTCCTTCTTGTCGTTGATCTCCGGCACCTGGATGCAGTTGCCCTGGTTGAGGAAGTAGAACTCGCTTGCAGGCTTGATCTTGAGCGTGTTCTTCTCTTCCGTAGACAATCCAGCACATAGCTGGTAAAAGATGTGGTAGTTGCGCTCCGCCTCGGCGCTTCCAACAATACGACTCTTCTCCAGCAAAAAGTGGCTCGTTGTGGCACCTGAAATGGTGCCGTCTGCATGGTAGTAGATCTTGATGAACTTGCCGAATCGACTACTGTTGTCGTTGCGGATAGTCTTGGCGTTACCGAAAGCCTCCAGCAGCGGGTTACTCTGTAGCACACACTGTTCCACCGAAGATCCACCGTTGTCCGCCTTCGGAGCCTTGGGCGTCTTCTTCCCGATCTCCGAAATATTAGCCAGATACTAGGAAAAAATCAACAAATTAGCACCAAATAGCAACAAATTACAGCTACAATATTAATAATTCACGCACCCTCATAATATACTTGGAAGCTTCCGTTTTGCCAGCTCCACTCTCTCCAGAGACCAGAATGGATTGGCATTTACCGTCCTTCATCATAGCGTGATAAGCTCCGTGTGCCGTCGAATAGACATGTGGCACAGGGTTGTCTAACTTGCCAATGGAGTCAAGCTCTGGGAAGTTGTAGAGCATAGGGATGTTCTTGTATGGGTTAATGGAGATGAGAATGTCGCCTGTGTACGTGTAAATCTTGTCTTCCAAGTACCGACGTCGCAATAGATCGAGCAACGGAGCTTCATGCAGATTGTCCATCTCCGCCACATTGTCCAAGTCAATGGAGTGCGAGGGATCGTATGGATGCACCTGTTCGAAGCTGAACTGCTGCTCTGTGTCGGCGTCAGGCAGCAGCACGTGCAGCTTCTCACCGTCATCCTCCACTACAGTACCCAACTGCCAGACGTTACGCGGGTCTGGACACCAGACCTTCTCGCCCTCGCGGCGCGCCTGCCGCTTCTCCGCCATGGCCGTACAGTAGTGAGCTGCTCGGGGGGCGGATAGAATGACGTCCCTGAGTTGGTGAGATACGATTTGGTCCGTAATAAGTGGAGCTTCAAGCTGAGCGAAAATTTAGTTGCGTCCCGGATTAATTGATGCAGCGTGGGTAAAGTGGAAGTGACTGGGATGAAGTATACTCGTCGACATGGGTTCACTTGGCGAAATGATCTCTTTTTTTCAGCCAATCAGAAGCCGTATGAAGTACGTGGTCCATCATGAGCCATTCGACACCATGGAGGACGCTGCGCATTGGCAGACGAGCGAGCTGGCGTGTGCTATCAAGTACCGACTGCTGGAGGGCGAGGCGGCGGACGGATACAAGGATGGACTCGTGGCGCGTGTTGGTGTACCCAGCGAGTACGTGGCGCCGCTAGTAGACCGTGCGTTCGCCCTGCATCCAGCCATGTACACGGTTGTGACGGACGACGACAAGGAACTCCCGGATCTCATCGTACGAGAACCGTTGCTCGATAAAACAAGTGTTTTGGTGACTTGTAGTCGCTAACGATGCATTCTGTCGCTGTGGTTGTAGTGGGACGAGTATGAAAATTTGGACTGGAAGAACATCCTGGCCGGAAAAGTGGTGGCCAACGCGTACTGTGTCCGTAAGGGCCTCTCGCGCAAGGCGCAGCTGTCCATTTACCTCTCCAAGTACATCACGAAGCACCCGGATTGTATGCTGAGCAGGGCACTGCCGCGCACCCTTGTGGTGGACACGTGGGAGGCTTACGACGAGAGCATGGCGCAGTTCGGCATCTCCTTTCGTCAGCGTCTCGACTCGTGTCTGTGGGAGGTAAGGCAGACGCTTGAGAACGAGAACAATACATGGATCATGAAGCCCAGTGCTACGAACAAGGGGGCCGAAGTAAACGTTGTTAAGGACTTTAAGAAGCTGGGCAGCATCGTCAACGAGTGGACCGATATCCGCGAGTGGGTTGTCCAGGAGTACATCCAGCGCCCCTTGCTGCTGCGCGGCCGCAAGTTCCACATCCGCGTGTATGTGCTCGCGGTTGGTGGCCTCAAGGTGTACGTGTACCAGCACTGCCTCGTGCTTTGCGCCCTTGAGCAGTACCACGAGGCCGATACGGACAACAACTACTCCCACATCACCAACACTTTCCAACAGCAGAGCCATCCGGACTTCGTTGAGAGCGAGTGCGTGCTGTTGCTGGACGACATTGAAGAAATTCTGACTGAGCAAGGCATCGCTGACGCTGCCGGCAAGAAGGCCAAGATCCTGGCCGACATTGGCCACATCACCGCGGAGACATTCGACGCGTACAAGGGCGAGTTCTCGGTCTTCCAGCCGTTGCCTAATTGCTTCGAGATATACGGCGTGGACTTTATGGTCGACGAAGACTTCAACGTGTGGCTGCTGGAGTTTAACCCCGGCCCGGACTTTAAGCAAACTGGTGACCGCCTGCACTTTGTTATTCGTGATTTGATGGCAGACACGCTGAGCGTCATTACCAACGAGTTCTTTTCGGAAGACAAGGATTCATCGGTCAAGGATGCCGAGATTGGCGCGTTTGCCAAGGTGTATGACCAGCAATGGGGGGCTCTTTCCAAGGGCTCGTCAATGAAGTTCGTGGAGTAGATTCATACTTGACCAGCATACCAATCTATAGAGTAGAGATCAAACAAGCGACTGCGCGCCCTGTTCTATTGTTCTCAAAAGTATTTGTTCGTCGTCGCAGTCGACAGAAACCCAATACCTTTCGCGGCGGAAGAAAGCAGATTGGTCCCTGATGTCGCTGCCGAGAAGAGATTTGAGCTGGTCGATGACGACAACAAGTTCTGCAGCTTCATAGTTGACGATTGCGACGCATCGTCTGCTCCTGCACGCTCGTGGAAGAGAGTGGAGCTATTTGCTCTGCTTCGCCCCTCTGTTGTATCGTTCTCACTTGAGCGCGACGTCGATGACATGGTACGTTGAAATTTACGGCGATTCGAAGGAACAGGGAGCAGCGAGAACCTGGCAACAGGCTCCGCAATCCGAGCCAGTGGCCTTGTGTCTTGAGCCCCAATGATGATCTCCTTTCCATCTGATGATCACCAAAAAGCAAAAAAGTTAGCATCCGAAGACTGCATTTATCTACCGCAGCACAAGTGATCCGAGACTTACTGATTTTGTTGATGTCATTTGATTCCGAAAGCGATGAAAACAGCAATCGGCTCTTACGGAATTGAAGCACAACATTTTCAATCAGCTGAGGCCCATATATCTCCCAATCCACTGGATCGATGAATTCCCGCATACGCTCGAACAAGGTCTTCAGCTTCAGTAATCCAGGAGAACAGTCTTCCGGATCTAACTCGTCACCCCAACCAAAGCGAATGAAATCGGAAAAGCCCAACGTCGCCCGGACAAAATACATGTCAAAGAGGAACTGCTGGATGCAGCACTCGCCAAAGTTCAGCACTGATTCCTTTTGAGTCACCTTCGTTTCTACAAGCAGAGAGACCGCAGCAGCGTACACCGCCACGCTTACGATGGTAAGCTGCTCCACTAGCACTTCGCGAATGGTGCGCTGCATCAGCTTGATCTGCTCGTCCTTAGTTCCAATGGAGTTCTGAATCAACCGATTCGCGTCGTCCAAGCTGTAGCAGCAAGAGAAAAGAAAGCTGGATACTGTCGGAGTTTCGCACCACGGTAGCCATACCTTCTCGTCACCGAGAGCCAACTCAGACTCTGATGAGGAATCGTCGGTGTCACCACCAAGATCTTCGTCGGAAATGACTTGCTCAATCCAGCCTTCGTGGGTAGCAATCCATTCCTAGAGTATGTCGTACAGAGAATAAATTGTCAGTGTCAACCCTTTTCAAACGTAACACCAACTGCGCTGTACCTCGTTGGTTGAATTATACTGCTCGATCTTCATCAGCTCGCGCAACGGCTCAATCTTCTGCTCCAGAAGAATGGTAGCCCATGCCTCGCAGTACTTTTTTGACAGCCTGTGAAGTACGTTCACGAACAGCTGCGGGTACGACGATTTCCGCTTTATCTCAGAAGCAAGGAAGAGGGAATGGAATCCGATAGCGTTCACTCGCCTTAGCTCTTCGTCAATGAAACAGTCCAAAACCTTATTTCCTTCTCCCAGGATTTCCTACAAACATCAAACATCACACCACCAATGATTACCAAGGCCACTCGGTCACTTGAAACGAAGCTGACAACTCACCTCCAATGCCGATTTCAGTTGTGTTTTCGCCACGAAACCATCACTGCTGTACTTCTCAAAAGCTGAACGAAATGTCAAAAGAGAGGGATCCCTCTCCGGTATTGAGACGGTAGTTGTACTCCCCGGAAATAGCTTGCTCATTTGACGATGAAACCCCGCCACGATCCCCGCCAAAATATTGGAGATACTCAAGAAAACGCTTGTGGCTTGAACTGCACCGTTCAAAGTGTCGGCTTTGTGATTTCCCGGGAGTGGATACTCTTGTTCGAAAAATACCACCATTTTAAATAGCGTTCGAAGAAACTCTTCGATCAGGACACTCTGAAGATCACTTGCATCCAAATCGGCCGCCTTCTTTTGAATAGTTTCGAAGTAGTCATAGAACTTCACATTTCTGAGTCTGTAATCGTTTCGAGAAATGTTTGCAACCGTGTCTTCCAAGCTCGCGCGGATCTGAGTTTTAATCGCTTCAAGCGCTTCGACGAACGAGTGTTGCACCAAATCACGTGTGCGTTTCCGGAATGCTTCGGCGAAAAGGACCGAAAAAACTGAATCAACAGGAACACTTAACTGCTTCTCCAGATTTCCAGGTGCTTCGCTAAGAATCTGGCTCCAAAGCTTCACGTTCTGGCAACCGCCATTGTCTTTGTTGACGCCATACAGCTTGGACTGCACTTGCGATAGTTTAGAGATTGAGTCAATTCTCGAAATAATCGGCGTTGCCACCTCCAGTATCTGCGAACACACGAGAGTGATTATTAATCTAGCACTGAAACAAAGACTGCGTTTATTGCGTACCTGTCGTTTTTTCCGTTGGAACCAGTCAGTCAGCATTTTGAGCAGTCTTCCTGACGAAACAAATTGCTCCAATCCGTCCTTGAAACTTGGTGGCAACTGAGAAAGCGAGCTCAACATACCACTTTTGCTCCCATTGCCAAAGATTTCCTCCGTCTGCGTCATCGTCATGCTGATCGACTTCAAAATGATCATCAACGCGCGTTCCTTCTTCGAAGATTTCTGCGTCGACTGCCTACCATCGTCTCTTCTGTGAATATGAGTCATCCACTTGGAGCGAGACTCCAGAAACACTTCAAACAATTTGTCGGCACCAATAGGTGGGTCATTCAGCGCGGGAAGCGTACACAAATTATCCGCATAGAATCGGCTCGCCTTGCCCCGACAAGTCAGGTAGTTTTTCGCACATGTCACCATTCTCTACAAATAGTCACAACAACAACAAATATTAGAGCCACACAATAAAAATGAAAGAAAATATCAAAAGTTCCTATCATACCGGCCGAAAGCACTGAATGCACGCCCACTGCGCGTGCAAGAACGGGAATTCCTGCTCCGCAGTCTTCTCCATGCATTCATTATGGATCTTAGTTGCTTGTTGATATAGCTCCAGTGCCTGCAGCGACTCTCCTTCATCCAGCAGCTGCCACATCTTCTCAGGAACCTCCACCAGGAACGCCACTTTGTCTGCGTCAGTGTTTTCCTCCTGCTGAGTCTCCACGGTAACCACTGCCTCATCTTTCTTATCACCAATTGGCTGGTCGTCCACAGCCAGCGCAGTTGTCAGCACCAGCTCCATCTGCTTCCACATCTCGGGCATCTCCTTGAGCGACACTTCGAGACGCAGCGCGGCCGAGTGCATGTTGACGATCTTGTCTGCCGACTCAATGAGGTCTCGATACCTCACGCCAATCATCTTCTGCATCTCCTTAGTCTTGTTCTCCTTCTCCTTCCTGAATATGCAACAGAGATCGTCAGACCAAAGAGCCTAAGGTATCCTCAATGATAGAAGTCTCCACCTGCACTGCAGAGTCTACGCAACGCACCTCGTCCTCTCCAGTAACACCTTGGCGTCTGCGACCGACAGGCGACGTAGGAAGTCAGCCGCATCGGCCGCACGCTGCTCGTCCCCGCGGGCAGTCATTGTCATCGTCATCGCCGCCGTCTGAATTTCACTTAAAGTGCCATATTCTATTTAAGTTCGATCGTACTTAAACGAAATGTGGCAACGTACAGCCGAAATATGGCGAACTAGCAAGTTTGCGAACTCAATTGATAGTACCAACTTGAGTCAACACCTGTCCAAAGAGCATATCAGATGCGTTTGGACAGGATCTCGAGTCCCCTCATTAACGCAGCTCCGTCACGCATGCCTCGAATCGATGAGCGATCGCCGTTGACGGCCAACAAGACGGCGCTGCTAAGGGCGCAGAAGAGACCCAGTCCGGTAAGTGAGGGTCTCTAGCATCCTCTGCATCGCGTCGTAGCAGCTTGAAGAATGGAACAAGAACTCCACTAATTGCTTGTATGCTCGCAGTTGCGGCTGGACAACAGCAGTGGTGACGACGCTGGCAGTGCAGACGACCAGGATGGCCGTAATGTGGTACCGGCAGCGTCTATTTGGCGAGGAGATAAGGTGTCCGACGCAGCAAACGCGGATGGTAATATGACGCTGGAAGATTTACCACACAAGTATTGAAATTCTGACCTTTACGCTTGCTGCAATGAGCAGTGAAACTGAACAACATGCGGCGCTATCTGCGAGCGGCACGGGCGTTGTACGAGATGCAGTTCCAGATGAAGCGTCCGTCGGCCATCTTGAAGATGAAGCCTAACTCGGTGAGAGGACGACGGACTATGTTTTTTTTGACATTCTGTGCGGATGCATCTAAACGGTTGCTGCAATTTCTGTGTGGATGGCAGTACGGACTAAAAAGCCGATCCACGTTTGACGCGTTGGCGGCGTTGGTGTCTCCACTTCGGGCGCACCAGGTTCTTGGTGCGCTTCTTCGTCCTTTGCTGCACCCCTTGCTGGTATTGATCACTAATGCAATTTGTTTTCTTTGTAGATGACTGGACGGGGCTTGAGGTCGGTCTCTTCGAGGAGTCTTATGAACGCTTTGGCAAGGACTTCCACGCTATCGCTGAGCAGGTCGCTCTTTTATGATTACCTTGTAAGTAGTCTTCGTTGCTCACTTTGTGTGCTGCAGCTCTCGAAGAAGACGGTAAAGGACACTATCGCGTTTTACTATATCTGGAAGAAGCATGGATCTTGTGCGAAAACTCGAGACGACGGCAATCTGTCGGACGATTTCCTGCCTGAACCTGAACCGGGTGTATCCAGTGAGACGCTCAAGCTCATGGATATTCTTCGTAGTACGTGGTGTTGCTTCGCCCTCCAGAATGCATTTGAAGCTAACTATTTATGCGTACAACTATACAGAGCGACAGCTTTACGTTCAAGATTATTTGGACGCTGCTCGTGCAATGTACGCTCCCCAGCCAGCGTATGCGTCTCACCACAAGAGGCAGAAGATTTCAGAGTTTGGCTTGCAGCGCGTCTCCTGCTTCCAGCAAGGCCTGAAAGGGTTGTCACCTTTGCGGGCTCCATCTGTGTTAGGTAAGCTTTGCTCTGTGGTAGTATGCATTGCTAGGTGTATTTGTGATTTCAGAACTACAAGTTCTTACTTCTTTTTGGTATGCGACGGCAGACACATGGACTCCTTTCGAGATCAGATTATTCGAGGTCGCAATTGAGTGCTATGGCAAGGATTTCCCTCGAATTGCCGAGGTGGTAAGTCATAACTACGTTAGATGGATTGAGCTGAAACAATTTTTTTTTTGCTGAAGGGGATTGTTGCTTTGTGATGCAGATTAACAGCAAGTCTTGCGGAGATGTCATTTCATTCTACTACATTTGGAAAAACGATTCGCACTACCAAGTCGTGAAGAACCGATGGGAGAGGAAGAATGAAGCGCGTACAGCGAAGAAAACACCCGCTGACCCAAAAAACCAATGCGCGTGAGCATCTACTGTAGCTGTGGTGAACGCTTGTGTATTTCAATCAAACGCCTTGAGACGGGCCTATAACTATCCCACACCTCGTTTGCTGAGCCAGTTTAATCAATGGAGATAACTTCCTGCTCGACAATCAGTCCTTCATGGGGATAGTTCTGTAGCTTCTTGCACGCAATGCACACCCACGAGGCCGGAGGCAGCTCCTTCATGTTGATGCAGTACTTGTGAAACATGCGTTGACACATATCGCACAGCACCAGCTCATCTTCGTTTTCCGGGTGAGAGCAGACCTCGCAGTTCTCCGAGTCCATCATGTACGTACGTGAGCTGTACACCACAGGCTGCGAGGTTCCGGGCTCCTGCTTGTGGATTTGCTTATGCTCCATTAGTTTCATGTTGCGATACACCTGGAAGCTGTGCAGTGCGTGTCCAATGTTCTTCAAGTCCAGCTTCTGGTTCATAAAGAACGGGAAGTCCACCTGAAGAGCCTTAAAGCCTTGAAGCTGGCGCTGTTGCAGAAGCTGCGCAAGCGCGACGTATTCCGAGGGACGCGCGCGGTTTCTGCCAAAAATCTGAATCAGGCTCTTCCTCGCGTCCAGGCTAAGCCATACGTACTCGTCCGTGATAAAGTCCTCAGCGAGCATGTGTAGCTCCATCAAATCGCACACCACCTGCCAGCACGTAAATGATCCAAGCACGTTGTCTTGGAACTTTCGGAGGGTCTCAAAGATACCCTCGGACGTGGTGCATTCCTTCACTGCCACTGTGGTCTCATCAATGCTTTGCAAAAACTTCTCCAGCGTCTCCAGGTAAGAAACCGCCGTATGCTCGCGGTCACCTGCCAGAAGTTCACTGCCATCGGTGCGCTTTGCCATCGCTAGCAGGCTATCACACAAAACCCACGACATCATTAGTTGATACTGGTTACCCGACTCGGTCAAATACAACTAAAAAAATACCGTCCGTACCGCTTCTTAAAATGGGGGAAGTCGTCAGAGCTGGGAATTCCCTTGAGCTTGTGAAATGTTTCCAGTTGGTTGCAATACCTGAACACCACCGCCATCCACAGCACTTCGCGCAGGCCCAGTCGTCCTTGGTGGGATTGCTGCCATCGAAGCACATGCTTCCGGAGGTACGCAGTGCTGCGGTCCAGTTCGCGATAAATGTTGCAGGTTGCTGAAATTTGACAACGTAACAACAACAGGCAAACGCCCCGTCAGCATCTGAACAGGAAAGCACTACATGTAGTTAGTGTTTCCACTAAAAACCACTTACCGAATTTAATCAGACACTGGTCGACACGCGGCACGTCGTTGCTGATCGAGTAGCTGTGCCACATTCCATGGCGTTGATACACAAAGTCGTAGAAGGTCAGTGCTCCCAGCCACCAGCTCTTGTAGCCCTTGCCATCAGAGCTATCGAGCAACTGGTCGCCCAAGAAGTTGAGCGTGCGTCGCTGGCGCTTGGCCGGCTCCGCGTTGTCGCTCTTGGAGCGCTTGGACGCCGCCGCGACGTCCCCATCAACGTTGACGCGCTGCTTCTTCCGACGGAGGAAGGACTCCTCACACTCCTTGCTGCAGACCGGAGTCACAGTGCCACGCGTACTGACGGAGTACTCTGGGTTGGGCGCTTGGCAGACAAAGCAGTGGTTCGGGTCGGCGTTCCGCGAGTCGCCCGACGGTCGCATGCCCTTCATCTCCAGGTACTTGGCCTCGCACCCAACGGAGCAGACAGGCACAGGCGGCGCCTTCTTCGCCGTGTTCGTGGACATGTACTCTGGGTTGGGCATGTGGCAGATGAAACACTCGGCCAGGTTCACGCTCGCCGACGGCGCCACGGCGTCGTCTGCCGATCCCGCGGCGTCGCCATCCTCGCTGTCTGTGGTATGCGCGCTATTGCTGGAGCTGCTAGTGTTGTTAAACCAGCGGCTCAGCTGGAACTCGTCGCCGAAGTTGACCATTATCCCCTCCCGTTGTATCCTCTCCTTGTGCTGCTTGCTTACCCAAGCGCGCGCCAATAACTAATTGAGGTTTTGACCGTGAAACGTACTTAGTTAGTGACCCTAAGTACGGACGATCTTGATGCGATCTTTGGAAGTCCTTTAGAATAGGGCAACAGCTTTTCATGGGTGCATGTCCCCCATGCCAGTGCTGGTAGTGCTCGAGCAAAGGAATCATATAAGACAACTAAGGCAAAGGGTGAATATTTGTTCGTTGTTTGTGTGTTAAATTCGTGCATCGACGCGCAGACGCAGTCAAACGCTGGCGTCGAGGCAAAAATCCCTAGAACCTCGAGGGCACCGCGCGCAGCGCGTTACTAAAGCCGGGGGCTGCCTAAGCCATCGATCCGCTATATCGAGGTTTGCGCGGCAAACCTCCAAGCACGTATGCTGAAACCCAAGCTCTGAGTCGCTTAAGCGCTGAGCTTGGCCTTGAGGATCTGCTCGAGCTTGACGATGTCGGCGCTGAAGCCGCGGATGCCCTCGGCAAGCTTCTCCGTGGCCATGGCGTCCTCGTTCATGCTCAGACGGAAGTCCTTCTCGTCGTATGAGAGCTTCTCGCCCGTGTAAGCCTTGGCGGCCGTCTCGGCGTCGAGCTTCTTCTCCAGCTTGGAGGTGGCCTTGGTCAGCTCCTCCAGGAGACCGGGGGAGATGGTCAGGCGGTCGCAGCCGGCCAGCTCAGTGATCTCGCCGGTGTTACGGAAGCTGGCGCCCATGACGATGGTCTTGTAGTCGTACTTCTTGTAGTACTGGTAGATCTTGGTCACGGACACGACACCAGGGTCCTCGTGCGACTCGTAGCTGGACTTGCCAGTCTTGGCCTTGTGCCAGTCGAGGATACGGCCCACAAAGGGGGAGATAAGGGTGGCGCCAGCCTGGGCGCAGCCCACGGCCTGAGCAAAGCCGAAGAGCAGCGTCATGTTGCAGGAGATTCCCTCCTTCTGCAGGTGCTTGCAGGCCTGGATGCCCTCCCAGGTGGAGGCGATCTTGATCAGGATACGGTCCTTATTGATGCCAGCCTTCTCGTATAGTTTGATGATGCGGTGGGCACGTGTGATCGTGCTCTCTGTGTCAAAGCTCAGGCGGGCGTCCACCTCGGTGGACACGTAGCCGGGCACGACCTTGAGGATCTCCAGGCCGAAGTTTACCGACAGCTTGTCGATGACGTAGCCAAGACGCTCCTTCTCGGACAGGTCAGCCGACAGGCCCTTGCCGTACGCGACGGCGTCGTCCACGAGCACCGAGTACTGCTCCATCTGGGCGGCCTTGAACAGCAGCGACGGGTTGGTAGTGGCGTCCTGCGGCTTGTACTTGTTGATCTGCTCGAAGTCGCCCGTGTCGGCCACCACGGTGGTGAACTGCTTGAGCTGGTCCAGCTGCGAGGCCTCGCGGATCTTCTTGTTGGGGGAGGCGGCCATCTTGATGGGGAGGCTGGTGATGTGGGAACAGAAGTGCTTGAGCTTCAGCGCGCAGATTCGAAAGTGAGCTGCCACCTACAGAAGCAAGCGTGGAGGTTGCTTGGATGTGCGACAAATTGACTGGGATAAAGTATACTGCTTCTACTGGCGAGTGATTGTGAACCGAGGGGTGGGGGAAATAAAGCTGAGTGACGTAGCAGAAGGTGATGATGTTGTTGACCAGGACTACGTAAATCTGCAGTATGGGACACCTTGCGGACAAGCATGGCCCCATCGGCATAAGCGCTTTGGGCATTGGGCACAGGTCGCGTGAGGCGAGCGCTTCCGCTGGTGAAAATAACGGGCTCGCGCCAATTTGTATCTCACTCGGAGGTCGCTCCGTGAACACTTTGCTTCAAGTTCAACTGACGATCTAGACGGTGCCGTCCGCCAGCGAGAGCACCGCCACATTTCTTTATCGATATCGCTATCCTGTCTCTGGGAGCTAGCCGTTGCCACCGCGCTACATGATCGCCGCGATCGTCGAGGTGGTTTTCTCGTACATGCCGAAGAAGACGAAGCCGCCGATGCTGATCCACATGGTGCGCGGACCCACGCCTGAGAATAGACGCTTCAAGCCTTCGTCCGTGTACACGCGCGACATTGTGCTTAGCGTGCCCTTGTATGGCACGCCCTTGGCGTCCTTGCCCAGCATTAGCCGCGTCTTCACCACGTCCAGCGGCGTCGTGATGCACGCCGCCACGCCACCGGCGATCGATCCGCATATTGCACCTTGCAGCGACGACACCGGGGCGTTCTGCTTCTTCGACCATTGGTGCTGTGCAGTTGAAGCATGTCATGCAATGCGCTCGTTAGTCATGCTTACCACGTAACATACCGCACCAGAGCACAAGCAGCATATACCTTCAGACCCTCCCAAAGCGGGAATTGGATAAACGAAAAGGGGATCTCTCGTGCGATCATGCTCCAGTAGCCTCGGTAGAACCCTGCCACACCCTCCGCAGCTCGAATAGCGTTGAGCGCTTCGGGCAGCGACTTGTAGACACCCGTCTGCATGCGCTGCTTAACAATCTCGGTGGGGGTGCGCACCAAACACGCCGCCTGGATACACAATCAAAATTGATCATCGTCATCACGAATGCTCTTCACCATTTCGGACCATACACACGCACCATTTCACCTGACGCAGCCGCCGCCATGTGCACGAGCGGCGAGTGCTTCTGATTCGGGGCGACCACGCCAATTAGCGACTTGGAAGTCTCATAGGTGCTGAAGAAGAGCGCGCCTGCAGAGCAGAAAAGCGCTAGTGTTAAGCACCACATACAGCAGCCTGCAGAACAACGTTATCCGCGCACCTCCAGGAGCTGAACCCGCAGCTGCAGCTGACAAGCCCGAGTAGATGCCGCGGAAGCCGCCAGCCTTAAAGAAACCGTGGGCAGACTGCAGCCGTGTTTTAATGGTGTCGAGCGGGAACAGCGCAATGTCCACGGAAGTCCCTGCCACAGCTCCGCCCTGCACACACCATGCCAGTCAAACTGTGAGCAACACCACCACACATCGCTATTCAGAGAGGAAACGTGCCAATAGGGCATGGAAGAAGCCGCGCTCGGGGGCCACGTTGTCTGTTTTCTCGGCCATCTCGGTCTCGCTAGCCGCGCTGTGAATGAGCCCCAGGCACGCGCTCGGCGGATGTCTGTGGTCGCAGTTCAAGCGACTTTGCAATCGGTACCCGATTTTGATCATCAATTGTACTGAAATAACATCCGAAAGAGGATTAAAGTATTATAATATAGTAATCTATAGTACCAGATTAGGGTTTACATCCATTGTCATGTACATGCAAATAACTACGTTGAACACCCTATTTTGTCGTTTCGGAAGACTGGCGGGGCGAGTCACTCACTCAAGCAGGACGCGGCTTCAGGGCCGCAGCGGATCGCGAGGCAACCATGGGGATCGTCGATCGTATCAAGGAGATCGGTGCGTGGCCACTGCTGTCAATACAAAAGTTGCGCTGCATGTGCTAGCGTCGCTGGTCTCGACGCGGCAGACTGACGAATAGAATTGGTCGTGATCTGACGTCGCCCGTGTGTGTGGCTGCTGTGCAGAGGATGAGATGAAACGGACGCAGATCAACAAGGCCACGGAAGGCCATCTTGGTCGTCTCAAGGCCAAGCTCGCCAAGCTGCGCACAGAGGTGCTCCCCACCCTGTTACTTAGACTCTGATGATCGATTTGTGTGTATTTGCTGATTCATTTTCCCCCTTTTCCGTGCATTTGCAGCTTCTTGAAGAAGGGAAATCGAGTGGCGGCGGCGGTGAAGGTGAGCTCTTGTATATGATAGTTGGAGGATAACTGAGCAGCATGCTTAAGTATTTGTATTATTCTATCTCGGACAGGCTTCGATGTGGCCAAGAGTGGCGATGGACGTGTCGCCTTGATCGGCTTCCCCAGTGTGGGAAAGTCGACGATGCTGAGGTGCGTCTTCGTACTGGTAATTGGTGTTTCTGTGGTTATAGAAACTCATGCACAAACGGCTTTGGTTCTTGCAGTCAACTGACGGAGACGCAGTCGGAGACGAACGCGGTGGAGTTCACCACGCTGACGTGCATTCCTGGCAACTTGATCTACAACGACGTCCGCATTCAGGTTAGACAAGGAGTCAGAAGGACGAGTAAGCTCTAAGGTTCAAACTGACTTTGTTGATGTTGCCATGCAGTTGCTGGATCTGCCTGGTATCATTGAAGGTGCCGCGCACGGCCGAGGACGTGGCCGAGAGGTCATTGCTGTGGCCAAGTCTGCCGATATGATCTTGATGGTGCTGGACGCCGGTCGAGAGGCAGGTAATCGCCACCGTGAGATTCTAGAGAACGAACTGGAGACTGTCGGATTGCGTCTGAACCGACAACCGCCTGACATTTACTTCCGGAAGAAAAATGGCGGTGGCATCACCTTCAACAGCACCATTCGTCTGACCAAGGTATGGAGTTCTTTTGATGTCATGTGTTTCGTTCATGTATCCTTTAGTTTGCTAACAGTAGATTTGACATGGAATTATTGCAGCTTGGGGATGACCCGTACCAAACGGTTTACAAGATCTTGCACGAATACAAGATCCACAACTGCGAAGTGTTGTTCCGTGAGGACTGCACGACGGATGATCTCATTGATGTGATCGAAGGCAACCGGAAGTATGTGAAGTGCTTGTACGTGTACAACAAGATTGACGTGGTGTCGATTGAGGACGTGGACCGCCTGGCGCGTATGCCGAACTCGACCGTGATTGCCTGTGAACACGGTGATCGCCCTGCAGTAAGTTTTCACAGATTCGACATATTTGCCTTTATCACACAGCAACTAACTGTTGGTGCTGATGGTGTAGCTTAACTTCGACACGCTTCTGGCCAAGATGTGGGACTACATGGGACTGACGCGTGTGTATACCAAGCGCCGTGGAGAGGTACGATAATTCTTAGGTGTATCCAACCTACGAGTTTGTTACTAACTGTATCTGTACATGTATCTTGTTTTGCAGGCCCCTCAATTCGAGGAACCGGTTGTGCTGGGCTCGGAGCGGAAAGGTGTCAGCGTGCAGTCTGCGTGCTTATCGGTATGTTCCTATTTCACTGTAATGTTGGGATTGAGGCGCTGTTCCTGACGGGTGGAATGCAATAACAGATCTCGAAGGACATGCTGGACAACTTCAACTACGCTCTGGTCTGGGGTACGAGCACGAAGTACAACCCGCAGCGTGTTGGCAAGGAGCATATGCTACATGATGAGGACGTGCTGCAGGTCATCGTGAAGACGGCCAACCAGCAAAAGCGCGACAAGAACTACAACCAGAAGGTGCAGGCGTACTTCGACAAGTACAAAAAGAAGAAGAAAGCGCTCAAGACCTAAGCTGGACATGAGGATGTGACAAAGCGAGGCTTGAATGGATTTGGCTGCCTACCGGTAGCGTCTTTGCCATCGCAAAAGGATCTTCTGAACAAATAGATGTTGCTGGCTGTAGCTACGGGTTATTCGCTGTTTTGACCCGTTTGCTCCTCTGAAGCAGCTTCTGTAGCATTATTGCTTGAGGTCGGTGCTGCGCCCGCGAACACGTCGTACTCTTCGTGCTGCGTCGTATGCCCATACAACTTCTTGAGACGCTTCGTAATGCGCTCCAGGGTTCTGGCAAAGCACACAACTCAATAGGTTAGCACCGAGAGAAATACCAGTACTGCAAGAAAATTCACGCGAATTCGCCACTTACTCTTGCTTCATGGATGGGTAGGCAGCACCGCCACTTTCCGATCTACCCTTGGTTCTCCGCACGTGTTCAAGCACAAACCTCCAGTTCGCAATCGGTTTTTTCTTCGTTGGAAGCGAATACCTAACAAACAGCGCATCGAGTTAGCATTGTTGTGCAAGAACTGCCAAGGAGACTTCTTACCAGCAACGCTTGTCGTAGTCGATATCGCTGTCAATAATGCCTTGAAGAGCCTTTCCGTTGGCAGAGAGCAAGGACTCAACAAAGTGATCCCCAAACTGTCCACCAACTCGGGCGGTATTCAGTAGCGCAGCAGCAGAAGGCGCGTGTTCACTGGGTTGTCCCCGATTGCCACTACCAGCAGCACGTTTTCGCTTTCGCGACGAGCGCCGCAGAGCTTCAGCAGCTAATGCTACCATGGGACGTGGAACTTGCGCAAAAGGGCTCTCGTTGGGCATACCCTGCTCACTTGGCTCTGAATCGGGCTGCCGAATTTCCGTCAGAACTTCGTAATCCTCTAAAATTTCGGACGGATCCTGAGAAAAGCTGCAGCAAGCATGTTAGTTCCATTTACACAGCAGCGCACACATGAGACTCGCTAAGTTTCATGCTTACTTAGTATTTCGCAAGTTCCGGAAATGCTGAGGCCATCGAAATTTGCTAAGAACAACACACACGATTAGATCACCGAATGCAGCAACCCGGATATTTGAGTAAGTGGATCATCAAGAGGGCTTACCGAGCATACTCATCCAAGTGCGTCGTAGCGAATTCAAGTGGCGTGCCAGAAAGTTTTACTCCCCGACGAATCGCGGTTTCCTCAATGAGAGGTACATGCGAAGTGATGTTTCGCAGGACAAACTTTGCTTGTTTGACATCACCGAGGCAAACCTCCTCGTCATCTTCATCCTCCGTTGGTATTTCCTCCAATTCATCCTCTTGCCACTCCTCGTCACTGTCCTCGACGATTTCATCACGTTTCCTCTTCGACTTTGTGTTCCTTTCTTCATTTTCTGACTCTGGCTGCCAGTCCTCTTCCGAGTCCGTGTCGAAACCACGTGCTTCCTCTTTAACCTCGTCCATTTCTGCTTCAGTATCGTCATCCTCTACCTCTATCTTGACCGATCCCTTCGACTCTAGCCGCTGAGCCCCCTCTAAGTTGCTGGCCTCGTCACTGCTACTGCCAGATATGCTCATCCGGTTCAGGCGTTTATAGCCTTCAAAGCCACTCTCCTTCTCCTTCGTCTTAGCTGTGCTCTTCTTTGCTGCATTTTTCTTCTTTGTCGTGCTCTTCTTCGTCGTCTTAGTCACTGTTTTCTTTATCATTTTTGACGGAGACTTTTCCTTCGTCTTGCGCAGCTGCTCCTCCTCTAACTCGCTCTCCGCCTCGCTGCTGCCGGGGTCAGACGCGCTTGAATCCTCGTCACCGCTGCTGGAGCTGCTGCTCTCCTTCTCGCTCTTCTTTAGGGTTATATCTCCAATGCGCGGCTTCTCTTCTTCCTTGCTGTCCTCCCCAGTGCTGCTACCAGAGGAGCTGGAGCTGTACTCACTCTTTCGATTAACTTCCTTGCGCTTCGTCCCCACGTCGCTGTCCTCATCGCTACTCGATCCATCAAAACTGGAGCTGCTGGCATCCGCACCCTCGCGTTTCACTTCGCGTTCGCTATCGCTCTCGGTGTCCTCGTCATGCGGCGGCAGCTGCGCCTTCAGCTTGAACACACCTCTCCTCATTCCCATCGTCTCCAATCAATAGCTAACTTAGACGCCGTTTCGCTGACAAATGTGTACCACACCAATGTAGCCATTTGACGCTTGTCGCAAAAACGGCATTAGACGATGGCGCATCTGGGAGTGAAGAGTGGCGAGCTGGCGCTGTTCGACGCTGACGGGCATCCGGCCGCTCCGACGCTCGTACAGGCTGGCTACAAGCGCGTACAAGTGCTACGTGGCGGAATGCGCGCTGTATTGCAGCCGCTGGGGCTGACGCTGCTGCAGCGCGCAGGCGTCCGACGCAGCGACGCATTCGTGCTTGTGCTGGACAACGACCGCACAAGTGTGGCTTGCATGCTGGCAGCCATGCACTTACAGTGCATTTGTGCACTTGTGGGCAAGAGTCGCGTGGCGCTACTGGAGCACGTCAAGACGCAGACAGGCATCACCAAAGTGCTTACAGTGGACGACTCGACTTCCTCCGTGAGTGTCCAGGACGACGCCAACCCCCAGGCGGCGGGAGACAACACAACCGAAGCTGCCACAATCCTGTGGCTTCAAGACGAGCAGATCGCCAAGAATGGTTGCGTCTGCATGCTCACATCGGGCAGCGTGGGCGAGCCGAAGGTCGTGCCATGCACTTGGGGCCACATGCTACTGCAGGGCGAGTCCACACACCAGCAGCTCTTCCCCAAAGGCCCGGCACGAATCATCTGCGGCACGTCCATCTCACACGCCTTCTCCATCAACACAATATTCGCGCTGTTCACATCTCCGTACGATGCGCAATCGGAACTCTGCTTCGCCTCCAGCTCTGTGGGGCTCTACACGCTGCTCGCGCAGCGCAGTGAGCTCTTTACAGCGCTGTACGCGACGCCTGGGACGTACACCGCACTCGCCGCGATGCCGCCGACTGCGCTGTATGCCGATGTTCCGTACTGCGCGGGCACGCGGCTGCCGTTGCCGTTGTTTCGCAAGATGCGTGACGAATATGGCCTGCTGCTGATGCAGAACTATGGATCGACGGAGATGGGGGACATGGCAGCTTGGTATCTGTATGGCAAAAGGTTTGATGAAGAGTTGAAAGAGATGGAAAGCAATGAGAAGCAACTCTACGTTGGCAGTGTGTGGCCTGGCGTGGAGGTTCGCATGAAGCATAACGGCGAGGTCACAATGAAGACCCCGTGGCAGTCTGCTGGATATGTTAAAGAGCACGTGCTGCACCGTTTGAACGGGGCGCTTCATACGTCCGACCTCGGTATCGTTACACAAGACAAGGATGGAATTGACTGCGTGTGGCTCCAGGGTCGACTACGTCCGACAGTTGAGGTCGAATGGCAGGATCAGCGCACGGCATACTCTCCCAACGATATTGAAGCGGTGCTGGTTGCGCACCCTGATGTGTCGGACGTCCTCGTGCTGATGCAAAGTAAAGAGAACCGCAAGCAAGGCATCGTCCGAGCTCGTGTTGTTCTGGAGGATGGTGCTGCTGCTGATGGATCAGATTTGAAGCAGTGGTGTGCTGACCACGACTTGCCGGCTCTACGTGACGCGTTGGTTATCGAAGTGGCAAAGGTTTTGCCCTGCAGCCCTGCTGGAAAACTCATGTACGCTTGATTTAAATATCTAAGCATGCAATGCAGTCCAGATTGCTATGTGCCATGATAATGGATTAAAAGCGTTTGTAGATTTTTTCGGTTCATTGAAAGGAACCACTGGAGCAGTGCGCCCATTTCAGCGAGGGCTTTCACGACGCTTGGTCGGCAACTTCAACACTGCGGAGAAGCACGTGACGTACTCCACGACAATGTGGGCATCCTTCTGGGTGTACTTTGACCGACCATGGGTCGTCGAACGCCCACGGCATCAACCACGCCGTGATCAACAGGACCAACAACCCCTTTGAGCTTTTCAACGGGGAGTAGAACGCCGCGTTCTCTTCGCCTCACCCGAGTCTTCCAATCTTCATAACGACGATCGATCGAACGGATTTCACGCGTGTGCGTCCAGTTCCTCGCGGACTTGCGGACTGGTTGTGCGCGGACACCTCGTCATCAACTGTCAAGCTTCCAGTCGCAGTCCGACTGACTTGATGCTGCACTTCTCCACGCCCAAGATCACAACAAGTCCCAGCGCCAACTACACAGCAATCTAGCACCGCGGGTTCTCAAGAGCAGCAACACCAGCAGGAGCAGATCGAGACTCCTGTCACGACTCACATGCCCGCTCCTACCCGGCCGGACCCGAGAGCAACCGAAGCCCCAACGCCTGCCCCCACACATGATCAGGTCCGTGGGTGGCGAAGTGGATTGATCACGACCAAGTTAAGCCGTTTGCTCAGCCGGAGCCCGTGAGAAGCCTGCTGTCAAATTCAAACCGCAGCTTCGTGTCACCAACGGAAGTCACCCGTACCGTGCTGTGAACAAGGCTGGTGAGCGCGCGCTGCAAGTTTGAGGCAAGAACATGCGGCAGCACGTACGCACTATCAGCGTAGGTGACGTAAGATCAGCGTAATTAACTCATTCCAGGTTTTTGCATTCAGACTGTCGCCTTGCCAGCAAGTACTTGAAGTGTGAACGTCCAGAAGCGTTGGCGGCCATTCCAACTTTGTGGTAGCCATGAACTATCATCCGAAAGCAGCAAGTTTATTTGTAGCACAAGTACATTGTCTGCAATACAAGGCCTGCACCTCCAAAATGAGAACAACGTGATTCTCCAGTCCACCATCTCAGAGTAGCAACATACGTACTTGTGCAGGGATTGATAAGCATCCTTAACGTCTTCACTCAGCATGCGAGATCCAGCACAAACCACCACGCTGTGGTGGTAACAGTTGACTCGGTGACTAGCCTTGCCGCCGGACACAGGCTGATGAACGAACAATGCTGCTCACAATCTGACGTATGCTCCATTTTATATATATGGACCATATAGCGACATTGGCGACCCATATCCTCGATGTCAAGTGATACCACCAACTTGTACGTTGAGGTTCCTTCAATTTTGGCTTAACACCTTTCTTTCGAATCGCAAACGCACTCGCAATTCCTCGATCGAGCTTTAGCTAACATGTAAGCTAGACCAGTTCAGTACATGTATATGAACCGCAAAAAACCTGAAGCGGATCTACTTGAATACCACGAGTGAATTGCTTTATGCCCGAAGAAGGGGTGCATGAATGTGGAGATAGTGCGCAGAGCAACTTGCTTTTAGCACGACCCGTACTCCTCGGTGATCGCATTCATTCGATCCCAAAATTTAAGAGGAAACCGGGTTTCCCAGATCACGGGGGAGCAACCCACTGCCGCCCTCAGTATGTCCCAATTTGCTTCAGAAGCATTCATGAGCAGTGGAGAGTGTCCTTCTTGGAAAGGTTTACTGAAATTATCACTGATGCCATTCAAAATGTCGTTCCGTTCGGAGCAATACTTGGACCCACCAGCGATTATTGGAGCAGTAATTCCCAGCATATTCTCAACGAGTGGATCAATCCAAGACCAAAAGAACGAAATGTTTGTGTTGGAGATATCGATCATGACAGGGCCCATTATGGGTTGGGGTACGTTTTGTGGTAATTCACGTGCTTTGGTACGCCCGATAACGATGTATTGCAAGTACTCGTCTTCGAAGAGCTTGGGAGGAAACTCTGCTATTGGGTTTCCAGCCAATGTTAAATAGTAAGGTTGTAAGCGCATGAGTGCGTCTGGCACAACCGTCACCATGCTGTTCTCCACATAAATATTGGAACCGATGTGCCACCAGCGACTGCAAGCTTGTCTCGCAAAAGTAGATCTGGTTCAGGTTGAGAGGAAAGTCACGAGACTGGAAGCCAAGGGGGAGCAAGCCATCCGTCAGATTGACTCGAACTATCGATACCGACGTCATTTCGGGATGGTGTACATTCGTGATAGCCGCTTCTGCACCCCACTCCAAAATTGTCGAGTTATACACTCGAATCTCAGCTAGTTGGCGAAACATTTTAAATTTATCCGGTACTTTGAGAGCAGCGCAATGTAGGAATTAAAGCTTCACAGCTGTGTTAGGCTCGAACTTATTCCATTCGGCCTCCACATCTTTTCTCTCGCCAGAGATTCCGAGCACGATGGGAGGGCTCCAGCCATGGGGTGCACTCTTGGCATACACTCTACTAATGATGCTTGAATAGATACGTGAATATGCAGTATCAAGACCACCGCACCCCAACCAGCAAATAGAATATGGACTCCGTGAAACAGAATTTGATCATTCCGGTGTGCAGTTGCATGGGGGCGTTTGGTTGTTGGTTGAGTAACCTGGTTTGATTCTGTGGGGGTAGCATTGGGCTGTATTGCTCTTGCTTCAGCTGAAAGTGAAGGGGAAACCAACGCTAGAGCATTCTGGAGCCCAGATCCACTGGAATGCGCCACCCGATTCCCACTTCTTGGAGTATAGTTCAACAGTTCTTTCATATTTGTGGTCGTGATAATCAATCCGATCGAGAAAATAAAGTGAATTGCCAAATCGGACCATGACACGACCACCACCATTTGCGCTTCATTGAGCATTTGTGCAACCCATTCGTCATCTTCCAGCAGTTCAAAGTTAAATCCTGTTAAAACGACGTTGTATTGTTTCACGTAACTCAAGACAATCAGGATGGACACTCCCATGGTCGACATTAGATCCAGCACGCAGTCGCACACGATTGCTGCAAACCTGCGCCAAGCTTCATCCTTCCAAAACCAACGCGAGTAGATGAACACAGAAGACCAGCAGTTCACCGCAAGAAGGCAAACATAGAAACGATTGAGCATTAAACGCGGCAGGAACCTACTCATTGGAACGGCTTGAACAGTCTGGAGCCCTGTCTCGAAAAGTTCACGGCAAATGAGAATGGTATGGAAATGCCTTCCCTAGTACACCGTTTCGGTCGGCAATCTTCTGGTACAGTGTCGTAGTAATATTCCAGACAGAATAGCTTGCTGATCTTACGATCGACTTCTTGTGTTTACGTGAATCCTTTCCACTCTTTATGTCGATTGTTTCACTCGATCCTCTACAGTTTCTGGTTGGTGAAAACGAGAAGGCCAGTGTGCGTTGTCGAAGCGAACCAACAACCATCGTCGCTGCATATACACCGTGTATTGCAGCCATGATAATGTGCACATGTGCAATTGTTCTGAAAATCTCGCGAGGCATACCGACTCCGTAAGTCTCCAGTGTGTAGCTCAAAAAGGTGTTGTTGAAATCCCAGTAAAACTTGGCACAGCCCGCGTTAATGCACAAGTGACGACATACACGCAGAAGATGACAAGCCACCAGAAAGTAAACCCCCAAAATGAGAGACTCACATGGTCAGCAGGTAGCAGCACAGCCTTCTGGACAGGTTGAACCATATCTGCAAGTTGTGGAGCGTCTGCAACTGAGTCAGGATGCACCGACCATTTTGAATTATCGTTCGATTTGGTGTACGATTATTTTTTTTGGGAGATCGGGAGACAAATACTACGGACATGTCGACGTCTTACCACGTCCAATTTCTTGTCTTATTATAAAATGAACGAATTGACTCTGCAATCAGCACCGGTTCCTTGACAAGAGGTTACCAGCATATCAAGCAAAAAACACAGGCGCAGGACAAACGGTTCCCGTGAAGTAGTTGGAAAATACAAGTATTTGACGAAACATTGGAGTCAACGCGAAGTCAAAAACCACGTACTACTTGAATGCGTTGAGGGATGGATTTTAAAGTGACTATTCTCGTCAATCCTTTACTCGGAAAGCGCATCCAACACCTTTTTCAGCAATAGCTGGGACTCCTTGTCCTTAGCATCCACGGTCAGGTTTTCTTGTTCCAGTAAACGGCACTCGAGACGGAACTCCTTACGACCCTCATCCAAATAGGAAACGGAAAAGCGCAGTCCTTTCATCTCCACATGAACTTTGGACTTTGGCACTGCCGACCTGATGAACAATCCTGCCGGTGCTGTACGGCTCAAGGCCACCTCCGTGCAGAAAAAATCGCCGTTGTCGGGGACTGAAATAATGCCATGGCGACGGAAGTCCGCAGCATCATCGGGAATCGGCTCCCTGGTAGATGCACGCAAGCGGCAGGAAGTAGCATTGTCCAAGATAACGTCGTAGGTGCCGCGCACAACACGTCGGACATGAGAGTTGTGCAATTTCCACTGGCCATCCACAACTTGGTACTTCAGGTCGTACGCTTTTTTCTGTTGTCGGTTAGATGGACGAGCATCGTAGTTTGCGAGACCACACCCTTCTCCATCTCTTTCTCAAGTTCACCCAACAGGGCTACCACTGATGGTGACGTACGACCGCATACGTTGGACCAACGCGTTGCAAATTGTTCGAGTTCTGTCCAGGAAATGGTTGATCGAGGAAAGCGAGTCGATATTGGGTGGAAGCACATCTGTCCAAACGCAACTTTCACCTTAATTGGCAATTCGGATGGCTGTTCTACGAGATAAGTCATGATACTGTCCATTCCATCGTTACGGAGCTCTTGGATCCATGAATTACTACTACATACCGATTTCTCTGCTTCACCGGCTTGCTGGAGGCGATACGGGTAATCTTTCACTTGTAAATCACTCGAGTTGTACTTCTCCATCTCAAAGGGCCACATTTGAACACGTCCGTCGCGAACAACCACCTCGAAAACGCGTTCCTTAGTAGACTCAGCGATGGCAAATCTCTCAAAAAAGATGAGTGAGTTCATCTTCCGCGCCCTTCACGCCGGATGAACTGCCTTTCAACACCACTTTACGGTTGTCCCCGTCCACAAAGCAGCGAACGTGATGTTTGTCACGAATTGCCTTACAGTTGCTCCCACCTCGCCCGATACAGCTCCCACTGCAACATTGTCTGGAATCGATACCTCCTTAGCACCCCAGACGCGGCGAAACATTTTTTCTAATTTAAAAAAAAGAGGAGGAGGAAGAGTGAGATGTTACTGTGGAAAAGGGAATTCAGAAATGTTTGGCGATTTTGACCTTGAGATTCTCAAAAATGACTTGATGGATCGGACCAACCGAATTGACACATTTTAACTCTTGATTGAAAGTTTGGGACAACACAACTGCTACTACACCTGAACGACATGCAACGCCTTCTCGTCGCACAGCGCGATGCAGTTCGGCTCCGTTGGCGACCACCGAATTTGGTTAATAGGTTCGTCAGATTTAAGCAGCGCGTAGCTGCTCCAGGGCCCCTCAACGTTCTCCCCGGACCTCGTCATTTGGGCGCATATGTCGTACACGATCGCAGTATTGTCTTCGCCAGCACTACATAGGTCATATCGCGAATGAGGTGACCACGACATCGAGTTGACGCCTGCCTTGTGTTGGTCCAGCTCTACCATCGGAATGATGGGACGACGGAGATCCATCACGATAATCTTGGAGCTGTCGTCGGCGAAAGTCGCAATGAAACGGTCGTCACGTTTGTTCCACGCTAACCTGAGAAGAGGTGCCTTTTCCTGTAATTTTCCCGGTGTTTCGTACACGACACTACTCGAAGCCAAGGATCTACATCATAATGCAATTTTAGCCACATCTCAATGCACCCACAAGCTTCAACTACTGTAGTTCCTCACCTCAAGTCGAATACTCGTAGCGATCCATCCCCGCCCACTGAGGCGAATTTCTTGGGATCACTACTGGAGAAGCCAATATCGTACACGTCTGTCTCGTGGGCAACAATTTTGTTCGTAGGCAACGTCGGTTGCTGCAGTTTCAACAGTGTTCTCATTAGTCATTTCCTCACTGTGTAGTAGCAGCACTTAATGAACGTACGTTGATGTCCCAAATGGTACAGTAAGTGCCTGTGCTGGAAGTTCCGATGATGCTGGGTTCCACCTCATTCCAGTCGAAGCTGGTGAGTGGCTCGCATGCGTCATTGTTTTTCTTCTGCAGTATCAGCCACAGCATGTAAGAGAACCTCTGTACTACATCTAGTTACCAATATTAAGTAAACTCAGCCACGAACCTCTGTGAACCTCGAGTGCAGCTCGATGGACGAGTCTGAGATGGTCCAGAGGCGCAGAAAGTCAGCGGTCGTGGCCAACAGCTCCACGTGCGAGCCGAGTGAGGCCGGAGACCACATGATCTTGGTAGGAGGGTACGGATGGTCGATCTCTAGTGCAGAAACTACCTCCTTCTGGTTAGTCGTCGGGTGGAAGATCTGCGTAAAAAAATATTTAAGTAAAAAGCGACAGAACTTTCGGAATACGACGTCAGAATACCTCGATCTTGTTGGCGTATTCGCCCGGGATAAACGTGGAGGCAGCGATACGCAGCGAGCTGACGTCCGGCCGCCAGCAGAGGCCATACAGACGGTCCCTTGTCGGGTATGTGATGAAGGGGCGGTCGCAGAAGACCGAGCGCTGGGTCATAACTTCGGCTGCGTGCAAATGCGCTTTTTTGATGAACTTGCAATTGGTGCCGAAATTAGTGGACATGAATTATTTTCGGACCGAAATTAACAGCCATTAGCCAATCACAACGCGGCATTTCCAAGTTGATGTAGTTTCATTCCTCTCCATGGTGCCGTCTGTGCAGGCTCCTCGACACTCGAAGCCCAAGCGCAGACAGCGACCATCTCGGTCATCTGCTGATGAAGAGACCACACGTCTGCCGTATCTGATCGACGCAGCACTGCGACTGAGAGGCAACCCGCAGCATGTGGAGTCGGGGGTTTGGACGCCACCGATCGTCGCTGTAAACGCGGAAGAACGACTAGAAGGCGAGCAAAACTCGTTGGATGCGAGTAAAATACCGTTTGGAGACACACAAGACAACAAATTGAGGGTAAAAAGAGTCAAGAAGCAAGTTGCACGCCTCTCTCCAGGACTAAAACGTAGTAAACACTCTGGTACTGAACGAGGATACATGCCAAAGTTATCGGAGTTAGACGAACGTGTGTTGATTTTGTATCATTCGTCGCTTAAACGCGCATGGAGACAGCAACAACAACAAATTGAGATAAAGGAACCGACGTCTTCACTGAGCCATTACGGCCACGAGGCCATTTACGCAGCTACTCAGATCCAGAAGATTTTCCGTGGTGTGGCTGCTCGCGAAGAGTGGAGAGCATTTTATTGTCTACGAAATCAGAGAGCCGCAAAGCGGATTCAGTTTGCATTTCGAAGAGTCCTGGTCTATCGAAGGGTGCTAGCGCGGCTTGCAAACAAGCGGATCGATAGAGCTACCCTAATTCAAGCTTGGTATCGAGGACATCGATGTAGAGACCTGCTTCTATACCAGCACATTCGTCTCATGAACCATAGAATTGCCAACTTTCAGAGGTATATACGCGGACGACGTCTATGGCGTATTGTGATGGCGATTCTCTATAAAAGACGCAGTGACGTGGCCACAGAAATTCAAAGGTGCTACCGAGGATGGAAGGGAAGGCAACGCGCAGTTGCGATCCGATTCGAGCAAAATCGACATGTACGGGACCTAGTTCGCGAAAGCGAGATTCATGCGCAAAGTTCAAGGTGTAAGGGCTGTTATCTCCAAAGTTGTACGGAAGACTCACTGTTCGGGTGCTTTATGGTGCGATACGTGGGCCTCCACGACTTTATGGGAGCGAAAACGCTTTGTGAAGACGGGTTGCGGCTGTTTCCGTCGTCGTCAAAATTTGTATTTTTCTACTCAGTACTCTTGCAAGCGATGTGTGAAGATGCTGAGACTTTCATGGCGTTTCTAAAACGAGCGAAAGAGATTGGTATTGCCACCGAAGAACTTTCGGAGGTAAGAGCTTTGAATCGATGCGTTCTGTTTACCATTAGCACTAATTTCCTTTGCGATGCATTTGTTGTGGCAGTACGAGAGCCGTTTCTTCCAGCCTGCATATTTACTGCGTCCAAATGACGCCCAAGCACTCCTAGATTTGGCCATCCTGTGTCAAAGCCGTGACCAGCTTTCTCGTGCAGAAGCAACTTACGCTAAAGCCCTCGCTCAATCACCTCAGGAATATGCCAGTCCGGGCTACCTTCACCGCGTGGATATGGTGAACCGCTTACTTCTCAACTATCATCGGTTTTGCACGATCTTCAATTTTCGACAAGTGAACGTGCTTCTAAAGGAAGTCTTTACATCGAAGAGGGGCAAGAAGGTTCGTCTAATGGTTTCGAAACTTAATCACTACACTGTAATTACCCCTATGGACAGCCCAGCCACCTGCCGTATTAACGCGCTCTATTTAACGGATGATGAAGCGCTCAGCATTATCAAACTGTCAGAAAGCGACGGTGAAGAGAGATATGGGCATGATGTCGGATATACAAACAAAGATTTCATAGGGACGTCACCCTGGGAAAGTAGCAATGTGAATTTCTCGATGCGGCAGAAAAGCTCTCGCTTGGCAACTCCGAAGGAGAATGCAGAAAAACCATCCCGAATCCAGTCAAAGGAACCTACAACAATCCAGCTTTACCAACAAGAAGTTTTCGGGTTAAATGTCAAGCCAAGCGATCTCGCACATTTTTCTGAAACTCGATCGAAGCTACGACTTACCAAGCCAACTGCTCAGCTTCTCCTCAACGCCTTAATTTTTGTTGATCCAGTTGGGAGTCACACCGAAGTGACATACCGAGAAAACGAAAATGAATATGTTTTGCAAAAGGTGATGCTGATACTCTCTGTACTGAAGGCGAGGCAGCAGCACCGGAGCACTGGCGTGTGTTCACGAGCAGCTATCGATGTTCAGCGAGTATATCGCGGTTTTCGACTCCGAGCTGAGATTCGGCGAGAAGCACTTCTGAATAGCAGTAGACAGCAGCAAGCAGATGAGATGTATCGTCGCCTTCACGATAACTACATGCTCCGAGAACTGAGGCGTTCTAGTGCTGTAGCAATCCAGAGAATCTATAAGGGTTACGCGTTCCGAAAGCTGCTTCGGCGATGGCCAACCCAAGCAGGAGAGATTCAACGGATCTTCCGCGGATATCGCGGACGATTAAGGGCTACAGCATTTCGTGAAGGGACTTGCACATTCTACATGGCACAGCGGGTCTTTCAGCGCGGAGTGGACATCAGCGGACATCGTGTCATGCTCATCATTGAAAAGGTATGATTTCGATTGAGTGGCCTTCGAACTTACTGCTACTAACTCGATGGCGTGTACTTGTCTTTGTCAGTGTGGTGTATCATTTCGGCTGGACGGCTATGATGTTGAGTCGTGCGTCACGTACCACGGGGTTTTCTCCCATTCAAGTTCAATGGCTCTGCTGTGCTATCTGAATTGGACATACGCTGCAACCATGTGTGGACGCGAGTTAACGCGTAAGGGTGACAAAATCACAATTCGCAGCGTCTCGGCAATCAACCGCTTGACCGCAGAGTGCTTCGTTCAATGCACCGGAAACACGTCAACAGATTTTGTCGCTCCTCTTGCAGAATGCATCCAGGCCATTAATTTGCGGAATTTTAGTGCTGGTGACAACGATTCATCTTTTTTGCTGTTGCCGATGACGGTTGAGGATACTACACGCGTTGCCGAAGCCATAGCAGAACGCGTAATCCTGGTTCCAGCGCTGCGAATGGCTACGCATGACCTCAAAGCCAAGGCACCTGCTGGATTCACCATATCTGTCCAACCCCCGCCTAAGATGCACTTCATTTACCAACAAAAACCAAAGGCCGGTTGTGAGCGGCCTCAGTCCAACACCGCAAGCGTATCTGCGCTTCAGTTCGTATATCCCGTCACGGATGGTCTCCGAGGTGTATCCATTGGAACGAAACACTTCCGAAAGAAATGCACACGACACGCGGTTCAGTTCACTCGATGTCGTTGCATCTTGCCGATTGTCTCTACGTCAGCACACATTGAGGCTATTAGCCAAGCACTTGCTCCTCCGTCGGCGTCTTCACTATTATAGCAGTAGCAAACCCTGGTAAACGGAAACTTGCAGCCGACCACGACTTGCTAGCAGTTTATTTATCATCGTTTGTGCCGGACGATATTGAAGTAACTGGCATAAAATATCGGCGTATAGCGTCTCGAAATCGCTTCCCGTACATCCCCGGCTCAATAATCGTGGGAGAAGATTGTCCAGCGATCATACCGACAGACTTGCCAACACTCTCTACCCGCTTGATCAGATCAAATTGGCGCATATAGTCAATTATGCCGACCGTCATTTCGGATGGAGACTCCTCCTTCTCTCCGGTGTCGTCTTGCCGATAGCTTAGCCCCACAACCATTGAGTAGTCCACAATATTGATCGAGTAGAGAAATGCAGTGTCGTTCTGCACAGCTTTTAAAATAAGTTGGTGGTCCTCTGCAAGAACACCCACAGGATGGCCTTTGGTGAACTCCAGAAAGTTGCCGTCCAGAAGCACACGGTTACTGGTCCCATTCTGAGGAACATCCGAGGTGGATCGTGGCTTGGCAAATCGGTTCCGAGAGCTACCTTTGAGATCGTAGGTCCGCGTGAGCTGCTTCTGGTAGAAAGCATTTTCCATGACGCAGATGTATTGTACCGTCTTCTGCCCGGAATCTTTCCGGGTGATGGTCGTCTGGTAAAGGCCGACAGTCTTTGACAACAGGCTCGCCCGGCCATCGAAGTAAATGCTCGCCATGTACTTGAAATAACCCGGAAGACACCCCAAGAAACTCTGATATCCAGCAAAAGTGCCACGAGTTAGTTTTTGTGTTTGGCAAATGCAAAATACGATAATACACGCACCTGCATTTCTGTCGATGAAATGTGCTTGACAACGAAGCGATCGTCTATGGTTCGGTAAAAGGAAGCGCCCGATTTACCACCGTTCGCGTTCCAGGTGGCCACGTGAGATATCGAAAACACAAAACTTTGTAGATTGCCGTAGAATAATTCACGAAGAACTTCAAACTAAACATCATCAATATCAATCACGCCCATGTCAGAAAAATTGAAAGCACGGCATATACACGGCTGATACTTGCTTACCTGAAGGGGGTAATACGCTATCGTCGACAGTTCCCAGCATGTGTGAGACAACGTAGACGATGCTTTGCCTGACAGGAGTGATAAGTGAAGCGGCATTTCCACTGCTGCATATTTAAAGGGCCCATTCAGTGATGTCTCGAGAGCAGCGCGTGACCAGTTGGTGGATATCACACTTGCGCCATCACCATGTTGCTTCTGTGTAACAACCGACTCCACTGCCTCACTATGAACACGAAGTTTCCACCCGTCCAGCTCCTCTTCGTACGAATCTGTTGATAAGGCGTACGCGACGCATGTGATCGGTTTCGCCTCGTTTACCAGCACTACTCGAGACTTTGATCGATGCGGAAGACTAGGATGTCCTGCAGTAAGTGCGTCAGGGAGATCGATAGTAAAGTCACTTCCTGGTTCTGATCGACCGAGAACACGGTAGAGGTCGACCAATGCTTCTTTCCAACCAGCTCGTGGACCCTTCAATGTACAACACTGCGTCAGTCACAAAGGATTCATTATATCGCCATGGCGATTTTGCCTGCATACTACGAACCTCTTTTCCATCTCCGTTAGTGCTGACACCACCAGGGAACGGCAATGATGGTCTCTTCGATGATTCGATGCTTCCAATGGTTGATGAAGATGATACTGCGTTTCGCACCATCGCTTCTGAATCGGTCACGGAACTTAGAGCCCCACTACTCCTGCGTCGAACCAATGGCTCAGCGCCTTCGCCCCATTCAGGCTCCTTAACGATGGTGCTGGGTGCCAGCGTAGATTCCTCTACGACCCGTGGGGATGGTATCGGTGACGGAACAGCCGTAGGATGAAATGTTACGCCTCCAAGCGTAAACGACCCGCTATTTGGAGCTGGTGGGGCTGCCTCTGTCGAAAGATGCTTCTTGATTAACTTACGAAGGCGCAGCATGCACGTAATCCATTTGCACGCCATTAAATATAGTGCACGCTGCGTGGCATCACAAGCGCCCAAACTGTCCGCGGGCTCCTCTCCCAACTTCGCCAATTTGTGTGAGAACGCTGCGTCACCGCTCCGTACCATTTTGGAGATACACATGACTTCAAGAATGATCCGTGCGTGATGATGATCCGTATCAGTGCGTTCAAAAGTCTCCACAGCTTGATTGATTCCCTGCACTTTCTCCGTAAAAGAAGTGATAAGCGACTCTAAGAGCCCCTTTAAACTCCCAAGACGACCAATAACTTCCTTTTCCACGATCACCCGCTCGGCTTTCTCCCATGATTGTTTTGTAAGAAGGTCAACATTGCTGCGCTTCAAATCTGAACGACCAAGACGAAGTGATACTTGCTTTGCGAAATCGAAGCGTGCTACCGAGTTACCAATATTGAAGAAAAGCACGTGAGACTCCATGGATGTGTGCGTACAGGTTGCAGTCGGTGAATTTGGTAGGAACCCTTCTGCTTCCGAGAAGAGAACTTCCAAGAACCTCGCAAACGAGTACTTGTAAATGTACTTCTCCAACGGAATAAACGGCGTAATCACACCATTGCACTCGCGGCACCATCGCCAAAATATCACAGTTGGATGCCCGTTCTCCACCGCAACTGCAGTTTCGTCTTCAATTCCAGACACTTGAGACAAGGAAATTGGTGTCATCATCGCTTGTAAGTTAAAATCTCTTTCCGAACCCATCGTGAAGGACAACTCGCTGAATGAGCCAAACGACTTATCCGTAGCACCTGGGTCGCTCACTTGACTCATGGACAGTGATAGCGACTGCTTGTTTTTGTCTGGTAGCTCCTCGAACGAAATCGTGATCGTTCCTGTTCGACAACTGAACGAGTGGACGTGATCCGCCATTAAGCGGTTGCATTTGACATTCTACAAGAGCAAAAGAATAAGGTGAGTGTCCGTCGTTGATCAAGGCATCCCGAGTTCTGGTTGAGGTACGGACTTGCACCGTGCATTTCCCCAAAACAATCACGTACCTGACACTTTAGAGAGAGCGCTGCCAATTCTTGGTTCAGAAAATTGCCGAAAGATACATCATCATCTGAACAAGCTGTGATCCCGAGATGTTTGGCTTCAACGCATTGATGGTAGCGAGGGTTTGGAGACCCAGGGTCTCGGACACGTAATGTCGATGTCGTACACCAGGTAGTCCGTTTTTCCTCGATACCCTCCGCAGCCTCTTTCGACATCAACATGTTCTTGTTTAAATCAAGGTCAGAGAGCACGTGGGCTTCCAAAAGCAATTGATACGTCATGGACAGTACTGTACGCGTCAGCGACTTTAATACCCGTAATATCTCCTTTGATGGCCCAGTAATAAGCACTGTGCAACCATTGAGCGGGTCGCATCCGTCAAGGTACAAATATGTGTCAGTTCGCAAACGACTGGGCACCGCAGGCGCTTTCATGAACACGCCTGCAAGTGCCTGCAAAGATTTTTTTGCTGGAGAAAGCCCCTCTTCAGGGATTACAGGAATGGACTTCACCGTGAAGGACCGGCAGCTGCCGATAACGTGCGCAGGGTTCGCTTTATCCACATGATCCACAGATGTTAGGACTTCAGCTCCAGTATGGCGCGCGATTCGGTGCAACATTTCACTCTTTACGTTGAGCACGATCGATATTCGACGTTCACACAGAAGCTCTTGAGCATACCGCGAGACTGTCTTCTCCACAAAAATCACATCAGGCTCCAACGCCGATATTTTATCGACCAAGATGGCCATGTAGCTTTTTTCTTGCTCCAGTAGTGTGTCGAGTGAGCTCATTCGCCCCGTGCCATTTGAGCGGTCGTAACTTATTCCGCAAGCAAACAGCAAAATGCGGGGGTTTACAACCTGTCGTGCACTTTGCTTGTGGCTCAAGTGCTTGTGACACACAGTTCCAGCCAACCACTTGAAATTGTAGCTCGGGTCCTTTTTACTTGCCTGGGCACCCGCAGGCATAGCAATGCTCTTCACTTTGACGAGATTCGAGTAGTTGAAGCCACTGGGAGATCGAAAATTCATGCTGAAGAGCAAATGACCCGTTACGACGAAGGCCATGTCTTCCAACGTCGCACGCAAGTGCTCTAGGTTAATTGCTTCACCCTCCAGTAAACTCTTCGATAACGAGGATACCAACTGCTTGATACCATCGCGAATCTGCTCGTGAGCGCTTTGCTACATGTACATTGTAGAAGCGAGTAAATAATCAGTCACTGTTTAGCTATCATCGTATTCGCAGGTTTCACCTTACCATGTACTGATCCAACGCAATATCCCGCTGCGTGTGAAGGTTATTACTGTTATGAGCAGCAATTCCCCACGGTGCCTCTTCAGCAATTGAAACCTCTTTTTTTGGAGACGCTTTCTTTCTGCCATTGTTGAGAGCCAGCACCTCGGCTTCCAACGCACCACTTTCGATTGCACCCAGCAGTTCCGCACTGGAATGTCTCCTCCTGGACCGTGGACGAAACCTCCGCTGTACTTTTACGCTGTCCGATTCCTCGAAAAAATCAACCGACTCTACAGCAAAGCTTGTTGGGTCCACGGGCTGCTCAGAGCCTGCGGGATCACTTGAGTTTGAGTCAACCGGAGATAACAACGACAGAGCTTGGTTCGGGTCAACAGGAGGGCCAAAAACAAGCGGCGACGGCTTCGTGGTACCGAGTTCCCCGCTTAACCGATGCGACGAGCGGTCAAACCGACTAGATAACGACTCGATCGACGTCTCGTTCCCGTCCAAACTTTCAATCGAGTGTCGGCCGCGATCGATTTCCTTTACCTTCTTCTTTCCAGCGGCGTCAGCAAATTGGAAGCAGAATTTACACACTCGAACGACACCCGGAAAGCCGTGGGGTGTGCCGTCAACAAATTGGTTGCTGCACTCGTAGCAAAAGATTTGTCCGCATAGTCGGCAATGATGACGGCGCCGGAAGAGGGAAAACGCTGCAGAACAGTCGTAGCATACCTAAGCAGCAAAGAATTGGTCAAAAAGCTTCCAACGGTAACCAACCACCAATGAACACCCTTCTCACCTTGCACAAATGGTCCGGCATCCAATACTGGTTACCAGCCGACATCGGCGGAGGGCGTATCTTCACCGGTGACGCTGATCAGAACCAGAATAAGCGGATCCGTTACCGTTACGCACTGTGATTAACAAGCTACATTCAACGACCTCGTACCCTGTTTCGGCAGCACACGGTTGCCGGCATCACCGTCCGGCTCCTGTGAATCAATTGCAAGCCAAATAAATGTGTCGATACTCTTTCCCACAATTTCTGCACGAACCTTTATTGCTTTCACTACACAAACTGCTCACCTGAAACGTGGAAGTTAAAAATCCTGGCACCGGGAACGTTGTCAAGCTGCCAAAAGAACAATAAAAAATAACGGAACCACATCAGTTGATTGAAACGCGGCGTGTAGAATCCCCCACTGCAGTCCGTACCGTGAGGGGTCTCGGTCCAGACGCTGGTGCGGCATCGACTGCACGCGCCGCTCCGCGTCCGCCATGTCTGCTTCAATAGGAGAGAAACCAATGCGCCCCCGCGCTTCCGCGCGCCCTCAGCTTCAAGTCGAATGATTTCTCTACCGGTAATATAAAATACCGGTCCGGTATTTTATACAATCCTCTCGGTTGTGATTGGATCGGGAACCATCATTTTATTACAAACTAGAGTATTACAATCAAGAGTGTACCACTCCAACGGTACAGTGCATAGTGTACCAATTTAGAGGTACATTTTAAAGTCGGGCCGACCCATCAATGGACTTAGGGCTTGTCGCGAAGCTGTACAACGTAGATGTTCGACAAGCAGTGCTATGGAGCATCGAGAGCTGGAATGCTCTCTCTAAAACCACATTCGTGAACTGCTGGAAGAAGACAGGTCTTCTTGAGTACTACACGTGCGAGTATGCGGGGCCGGATGAAGAAGACGGTATCACGGAGGAGCTAACGGCAATGATATCGCGCTTACATACGTCCAACCCTATGTCAGTGCTCGAACTGCTGAATCCCCCGGAGGAGAACGTTCTGATGGAGGATCCGACGGACGAGGACTTCTGTCGCGTTGAGGACAAGCACGACGACGAGAACAGTGTAGACGATGAGAACGAAGCAGCCTTTGTGGCACCCACTCCAGACAATCTTACTGCGGAAGAGCTGAAGGAGCGCCTGAGGTGGATGGCGCAGCATTTCGTCAGCGCTGATGCTATGGGGGTGTCGTCCGGAACAGTGAGTGGATTGCGTTCAATGCAGCGAGCATTTCGAGAGGAGTTAGGGCGAAAGCAGGGTCGAAAGCAACAAAAGTCGATGCTGGGTCCTTCAGCAAACTGTTCAGTTCCATAGTTAAGCACCTTCGTTTAGTAATAATCCAGCTTTTCATATCACAAACTGCTAACTAGAGGATAGAGGCATATTTGACTTGAGCTTGTATACCGCCGGCCCACCTTTTATCTGTGTGCGGAGTGAATCACTATTCGGGATATCACGGTCGAGAGGATTGTCTGTACTTTGTTTAGTTTACGAATAAATCTGCAGACCAATGTGTACCAATGTCAGGGTACATGGGTTGGGTTGCATGGGTTTGACAAAAGGTGTATGAAAATCCTTAGCCTTTATCGCAATTGCATCCGGATCAGCAGCATGGTGCTGGGTCAGTACTGCTTCGATGAGGAGGACTTCTCGGGGGAGGTGTTCGAGGTGGCGGCCTTCCTGGAGGACTGCCGCGCGCGCAGCCCCATGGAGACCATCCACCAGGACCTGAAGCAGTTCCAGACGACGCTGGAGAACCAACTTGTAGCCATCATCAACGAGGACTACGCTGAGTTCCTGCAGCTCTCGTCCAAGCTCAAAGGCGTGGACGAAGCCGTCTCCAGCGTGCGTGCGCCCATCCTGTCGGTGCTCAAACGCGTGGACGAAGTGCAGCATGCCATGGTGCGTGGGTCGTTAGGACAGAGAGACGACAAGACTGTGGAGCCTAACTTCTTTCTCTGTTGAGTGTAGAGTGCATTGCAGAGCAAGATCCAGACGCAATTGCAGACGGCGGACGAGCTGCAGCAGCAGGAGACGGATCTACAGCTGAGTATCCAGATATCTGACAAGTTGTTACTGCTGGAAGGTTTGCTGGAGATCGAGAGCGACGACGAGGTGCAGAGCTTGGGTAAGGATGGACCCATTGACTCGGACAGCGACGATGAGTTCGAGAACTTTGAAAAGGTGAAGGAGAGTCTTAATGCCACGAGTGTCACCGAGGGCTGCGCGAAGCTGGAGCGGGCGGCGCAGATCTTTGTGCAGCTTGATCTCGAGTTCACGAACGGCGTCCACCTTGGCACGATTCAGGTAACGTGTGCATCAGACGGATTGCATGATCCTAGAAAAGAGCCTAATAGTGAGGATGATTTGTGCTGCATTAGAGAGAGGAGAAGCGCCTTGCGGCCATTGAAGAAACGCTTTTGCGTCGACTGGAGACGGAATTCGCGACCGAGATTTTTCCCGATACCTTTTACAACCGTGACCACACTATCAGTGCGCTGACACTGAGCTACTTACTGCGAGCCTACGTGTTGCTCCATAAAAGCCATATTCCTGAAGAAATGATCGGGCCTTTGCTTGTCCAGCCGTTTGCAGAGGAGACTCTTACGCGAGGAAAGCTGGACGGTCGAGTTCGCGGGTCCTGCGAGGGTCTACCTCAGATTTATCAGTCGATTCTGGACTTTATCTCCAGCAAGTTCGCGGGCACACTTGCGTTGTCTGTTTGCCAGGGAGAAAGAAAATGCTCAGTGGACATCCTCGGTAACGCCATTTGGAAGCCTCTACAGGAGATTTTGTCGTCGAAGCACGGAGTCATTTTTCAGGCTGCCGATCCTGAGCGCTTCCACCAAAGCTACACGATCAGCATGCGCTTTCTAGTTGACATGGAGGAGAGGTTCTGCAAAACGGACATCATGAAAATGCGCTTTCGGTCACACGAGAGCGTGGTGGAGTTCAAGGAAAAGTGGAACATCGACGTGTACTTTCAGCTTCGAGCGGCACAACTCGCTTCAAGCCTGGAAAAATCATTTGGTGTCAAGCGGGATGAGCCAGTGGCATCAGACTCAGTGAATGATACTGCGCCACCCGCGGTGGAAAAGTCAGCGGTAGTTTTCGAGAGCTCAAAACGCCTATGGCAGGCAATGCAAGATTGCTGGAGCGACCGCATCTTCCTGGCACCACTGCTCCCGAACTTCTGCAAACTCTGCGTCCAGCTTTTTGCGTATTACATTGACATCTGGAGAGAGCCTTTGCTGAATGCCGTGGCGGCACTTAACAGTGGAAGCAAAGTGGATTTTGCGGCTGTGCCGCTATGTTTTCTAGCCACGGAAGAAGATCTACTTTTTGCCGGAAGCGACTTTCATGTGATTTACAAGAAGGTAAGTGCTGTCGATGTTCATTGAGACGGTTGAAAGGACTGTGTCTGATTCCCATGCCGTCTCTAATAGATTTCTGAAGACCTCCTCGCTATCGTAAAGACTCACGTTGACGCCTTCACAGACGACAGCCGAGCCTTCGTGACTGAACTTTTCCAAGAGGTTGGTGGTTGTGTGATCCCAACTATTTTTTATGACAAATCTTTACTCATGATGCCATTGTTTGTTGTAGCCGCTTGCATCACTGTCCGAGCTCGAAGCTAGCTGCTGGTCAACCGCTGTGACGATGGTATCTGCAGACTGTAAAAAGGTGCTTCCTGCAATCCGGTACGCCCGCATGCTTCATTCGCGATGCAATGCTTACTTTTTTATATAATGCTCATCTTTGGCTATCTTTTGCATGTTAGCACTGTGAAGGGGCAGTATCAGATGACGAACAAGCCTCCGCCAACGACCCCGTCGACTTACGTTCCCAACATCGTCCGGTAATACTATGTCTTCACTAATTGTTGCGTATAACGATGCCACAACTAATCATTGTGTTTGCACGCACAGCCCAATCCAAGAATTCTTGGAGATGTGGGGCGTTCACTTCAACACAACCAAGAGACAGCAACTCCTGCAGGCCATTGTGGAAGAAGTCTGCACCGTGTACTCGACTCTGTCGTCGGAGCTGCTGAGGTCGGCATTGGAGCTTGAAGAGTCGCTAAAGAGTCGGAAGTTGCAGCGGCACTCTGGTTCCAGCTCCACCCTGGCCAACAATGCCGTCTCCGACACGGAGAAGATGCGCATGCAGTTGTTGCTCGACCTCGAAGAGATCCAGCGGTACGTGGCCTCAATTGTTGCTGCTTATAGTTGCTAGCGCTATTGCTATAGAAATTGTTGTTAATTTGAGTTATATGAACTTGTGTGACGATCAGGGAGGTGGCGGCGCTCGGGCTGGACGTGCAGCACTGCAACGGACTGCAGGCTGCGATAGCCAAACTGTCCGAATCCGATAGTTGAAGTTGAAGTTATCTGATTGGCTGGTAACTTGATTGTGACGAAATATATAGAGTGGTCTGATTGGCCAATAATCTATGGCGGCAGTTGAGGCGTCATCTCAATTCCATTGTCAGCAATGGAGACCGGCGGACACTGGTACACATCGCTGTGGCGATGGGGCCTGTGCGTGACCATGGCGTCGCTGTCCCTCTGGAAGGTTGTGGAGCTGGCAGTGAGCGGCGATGCGTCATGGGATCGGGTTTTCAGCAAAAACTCCAAGAAGGAAAAGTACATGTCCGGCTTCCCGGGGCTGGTGGGCAACACACCGCTTGTGGAACTCACCAGTTTGTCCAAGGCTACGGGCTGCAGAATTTTGGTAAGCTCAAGTTCGCTGCAATAATTTACAAAGACAACTGCTAATCGTTAGTGCCTTTATTTGCTGATGTTACCATTAGGCGAAGGCTGAGTTCTTGAATCCAGGCGGAAGCTCAAAGGATCGGGTGGCGAAAGGAATTGTGGAGGAAGCCGAGCGTCGAGGGTTTTTGAAGGAGGGAGGAGTCATTATTGAGGGAACTTCGGGTAGCACGGGTATTAGTCTGTCACTCATGGCTCGAGGTTGGTTTTTCAGTGTGCTTGAAGTTGAACATACGTGTAGTAACGCCAGAAGTTTGCTAACACGTCGTGATGTTATCTGCTTCATCTAGCACGCGGATACCGATGCATTATCGTTATGCCAGACGACCAAGCGAAGGAGAAGAGTCAGCTGCTGGAGCAATTTGGTGCTGAGGTCGTGCTGGTGAAGCCGGCGTCTATCGTGAACGCCAAACACTACGTGAACGAGGCCAAGCGTTTGGCACGTTACACCGAAGGTGAGTAGCAGTTGTGTTGGCGTGTGAATAGGGAAATCCTGATTGTCCGATTGATTTACGATCGTAGGAGGATACTTCACCGACCAGTTTGAGAACACGGCGAACTTCGACAGCCACTACGCTACGACTGGCCCGGAAATCTGGCGCCAGACGAACGGAACCATGGACGCCTTTGTGATGGCTGCAGGTGGGTCTCTCCTTGACCTTCTTGTTGACATTGCGGTGGATTGTTGTTTCTTACGTCGAAGTCCGTGTGCTGCGTTTGTTCGAAGGCACGGGAGGCACTATCGCCGGAACGTCGGCGTACTTGAAGGAGCAGAACCCGGCCGTGCAGGTGTTCCTCGCTGATCCCCCAGGCTCCAGCCTGTACAACAAGGTGCGCGGAAACAGATACCCTATATTGAGTATCCAACCTTGTCTAATGATCTGTTGGTCGTGTTTTCAGGTTCGAAGTAACGTCTGCTACGCCCCTCAGCAGGCGGAGACCAAAGTGCGCCGACACAGGTAAGAACCGTCAGTTGTCTTGCTCTGTACTTTCAATGACGGTGTTGCTCACTGGTATATCTGCTTCATGTTGTCACCTGCAGGTACGATACCATCGCTGAGGGTGTGGGCATCGACCGTTTGACGGAGAACTTTATGCTGGCCAAGATCGACGATGCGTTTAAGGTGACAGACCAGGAGATCGTCGAGATGTCGCGCTTTCTGCTGCGCGAGGAGGGAATCTTCGTGGGCAGCTCGAGCGGCCTCAACTGCGTCGCCGCAGTGCGTGCCGCTCGCAAGCTTGGTCCGGGCCACACCATCGTCACGGTCCTGTGCGACTCGGGCCAGCGCCACCTCACCAAGTTCTGGAACGAGCAGCATATCCGCGAGGACTGGCAGCTCGAGCCCAAAGCTACGCACCTCGAGTTCCTGGACGGCTCCACGGGGCAGCCCTAGCACAAGCAATCACTCAGAACTTCAAAAGCTTTGAATCAAAGCGCGCGAGATCTTTCCACGGATTTTAGTATTTTGATTGGACAACACAAACCTGATCAAGATAGCTGATTGGTAAAAAAAACGGTATGTGCCCCTTCGTGATCGGTATCTTTGACGTTGAACCCCTTGAATTGCTATCACTCTGCAACTTGCCAGCTGAGCACCAAGTCAAGAACAATCCCGAGCTCCAATGGCGACCTCCGCTGCCTCGATCTCCATTCCCAGCGACGTCCACTCGTTCGCCGCTAACGTGAGCCCACGCGGCGTAGACCTTGAAGGACGCTTGGACCTGTCTCTCGGTGCGTGCAACGCTGCGACCAGAAAGATACTTGTTGCTTTCGTGCTAACGGGGTGCTTTGATCTTTGCAGATGCGCTGATTAAGGAGCGCAGGAAGGAGCACAAGCTACTGAAGAAGCAGGAGGAGGCCAAGAAACTCAAGCAGAAGCCACAGCAAGCGGATAGACGGAAGGCGCCCAAGCAGCAAAAGACGCAACAGCAACAGAAGCAGCAGGCTTCAACCCAAAAGAACGACCAGAAAACTCAGCGCAAAGCTCTGGTGAACAAGAAGCGAGGGTTGTCGACGTTGGCAGCAGCTGCAAAGGACAAAACGGTGCAGTCCAAGGTCAAGACAAGTATCGCCGCCACCACGGCGAAGTTGCGGCGGCAGATGACGGCGGACAAGGCCGAGAACTCTTCTTCCGGCCGTCTAGTCGTCAGTCCCAGTACCGTGAAGGGCAAAGATGCACAGCAATCAAAGAAGAAGAAGAACGCACAGCAGCAGACGCGGAAGGTTACGTCACCTACGCGTGTGGTGCAGTCACAGACTGGCAAGAAGCTGAAGACATTGAAGCAGCAGCCTCAGGCGAAGACGCCGGTACGGCAGGTGATGCGCTCCAGCAACAAAAAGGCAAAGCTGAGCATCACAATCACAGGCCAGACAGGAAAGAAGAAGGCTCAGAAGAAGCAGAAGACTGCAGGCAAGGTTTTACTCCCGGGCAAGCTGTCGCAGGCTCTTACAAAGAAGACTGCTGCAGCGAAAAAGGTGGTGAAGCGCGCGAAGAATCGGAAGGCGACCGCGGCTAAGACCACACATGTTGAACGCAAAGTGCCTCGCCAGCGGAAGAAAAATTGAGCTCGAGAGAACCCAGCTCTCTCTATATTCTGTGTGTTTCTAAACATGAATGCCCATTTATGTTTGTCCTAACGCAAATGCTGTCGACAGGCAGCATCAGCTCTATCAACTGCTTGAATTTGTCGAGAGCTTGCTCTCTATTTTGCCCAGTGCAGATTCTGCACTGCGGAGATGGTAAATGTGCACCAACACGCTGCCTTATTCGAGCTTCAAACGCTGAAGCACGGTGTCCCGCCCCAGCAGCTCGATCGTGTCACCAAGTCCAGCGCCGACATCCATGCCCGTGAGATAGTAGCGGATCGGCATCAACACCCTGTGCACATGAAATAACCTAGCACGTCAGAGACTAAGGCAGTAAAGGACCAGTCTGCCAAATTTTGCAACGCACTTCTTGAGCCCCAGCTTTCGGATTTTCGCGACAGCCTTGATGCTCTTCGTGATATGATCCTGCAAAATGGCATCATAGGTTAGCGGAGGCAGCTCAGTGAACATTTAACAAATACCTGCTACGCACCGCCGTAAACTCGTCGTCTGAGAGGTTGCGCAGGTTTGCGCACACATCCGCTACAAGCTCGGGTGTGCTCTCATCGAGGTACTTGACTTTCATATCTTGCGCAACCGAGGAGCTGAGATCAGGACTCGTGAAGAAAGGGATACACAACGGCCCGAATTCAGGCAATGCGCTCACACGTTCCTGAACGATAGTGAAGAGGCAAGGGAGCAAACCAGGTGTGAGTACGGACTGGGCGATCTGCACATATTGTCTACAGTCTCGTATCGCACCTTCATCAAATCCATCGCCCGCCACACGTAGTCGAGACCAAACTTCTCAACCAGATCAGCAGGCACTGAAGACAGGCCTGCTTCTTCAAGAGAAGAAATCATCGGTAGCACATTCTCCAAGACAGCCAATTTGTGCTCGTCCGTTGCAGTTTCCTCAGCGAACAGAGCGCGCACGTGGCGAGAGTTGATCCAGCGGAGACGATCTACGTTCACAACCGAGCCTGCCTTGTTCACGTGGTCAATCGAGAACTAAGGTGGCAAAAGTGATTCGTTACCATACAGCAATTCCAATAGCAAAACAACTCTGTTACGTACGTGCTTCTCCAGCTCCTTCATCTGGAAAATCTCTTGGTTGTTGCCACCGGCGGGGTTCCAGCCCAAAAGAGCAACGAAATTCACAAGACCATTCGGGAGGAATCCCTTGTCCTGCACACACGAATACCAAAATGAGTTAATAAATGCAGTCTGTTATACTAAAATAAACGTACAATGGAAACGTACCCGGAAGTCCTCGACGGCAACATCTCCTTGACGCTTGGACAGTTTGGAGCGATCTTCGTTTAAAAGAAGACCCAAGTGTGCCCACTAATCATCAGCACAAAATGTAAGTATCCTTCTCCGCGCACGTTTCATCCAACTGCAGCGGCAACTTACCGTCGGGGGCTCAAACCCCAGAGCCTTGTAAAGAATGACGTGTTTCGGCGTTGACGGTAGCCATTCTTCACCACGGATAACGTGAGAAATATGCATGGCATGGTCGTCCACCACGTTGGCAAGGTGATATGTCGGGTAGCCATCGCTCTTCATCAAAACCTGGTCGTCAATTCCGGAGTGCTCGAACTGCACATATCCACGCAGCAAGTCCTTGACAACCGTCTTGCCCTCTGGAATTTTCAGTCGAACCGTGTGTGGTTCACCTCGTGCAACTCGCGCCTCCACCTCATTCTCGCCCAAACCAAGACACGCGCGGTCGTACATCGTCGCCTCTCCATGACGCGTCTGCGACTCGCGCAGTTTCTGCAGACGCTCGCTCGAGCAGAAGCAGCGGTAGGCATGGCCATTCTGCAGCACAACAATAGTTAATCACATACCAATTAAAAAGAAATTGCTAGAGAACTCCAACATACCTCAATGAGCTTTTCAGCCGCTTCTTGGTAGATCAGGAGACGCTGTGACTGGATATATGGACCGTATGGGCCTCCAACATTGGGACCTGCAGCAGAAAGCACAACACCGTCAGCCAAACTCAGCAATATTAAGTTCCAAAGGTTTGCATTGTTCACCCTCGTCTTCCTCAACGCCACACCATCTGAGGCTGTTGATGAGCGCTTCCAATGATCCCTCCACTTGACGTGTCTGCAGGCAATAACCACTCAATTAGCACTGCAGTAGTAATAGATAGAGCTACAGTATTTTTTACCTTATCGGTGTCTTCAATACGCAGGATAAATTGCCCACCCGAGCTCTTGGCGAACAGATAATTGAAAAGTGCAGTGCGCAGACCGCCCAGATGCAGGTAGCCTGTAGGGCTCGGGGCGTAGCGCACGCGCACAGCGGATCCAGGTTTGTCCGAGCTGGAAGCATGGGAAGAACAGCTTCGTAGAGCTAGTACTGATGACCGCAGTGGCACGTGGCTGCGCAGACGAGAGAGCAGCATGGTCGACATCGAGCTGATCGAGTGCCAGCCGCACGAAAAGCAAAAGTGACGTTTTTATAAGCCCTATTTGAATATTTGCAATAGTAACGTGAATATTCGGTAATCAAGTACTTCAACTTCTACTTTTTGTCTTCCTCCTCAACTTTAACGACGACAACAGGAGGCGGTATCATACTCCACTTCTCCTCAATGGCTTTCTTGATACGTGGGTCAATATCGTGGCTGCTGAGGATTTCGGATAGAAGTTCGTTCAGATATTCCGTCAACGTGTAACTGTACGGCAGAGTCTTCATGACAGTGACAACTTTGGTCAGCAGTTCGTCCAACGTCAATGGGCTCAATACATCTTGCTGCACAATGCGTTCCATGGCGGGAAACAACGCTGCAGTCAGAGCTTTCCAGCGAACGCGGAGAACGTAGGAGCCGACATCCACAAGTCCGCGTCCGAGACAAGAGTAATCCAGCGTCGGCTCGTTGCAGTCCTCGTCATCACTGTAGCCGACCACCTCCATGAACGACCCGTAGTCCTTCGGCTGAGGAAATAACCCGTTTTCAGCTTGAACAATACGCAGAAGTAGATTCAGAGCTTTGAGTTGAGTATCTTTGGGCATGAATGTCGCTTTGTAGGAGCCTTCACCTTTGCCTCGGTGCGCGTGGGTGACGTTCACCCCACCAAGAATCGGTCGCACGATCTTAACAGCTTGCTCAAGCATGCGCAGCTGAACGCTTTCGCGCTGCCAGAGGGTTGTCCATGAACCGTCTTCCGGGACTTTGTTCAGCACTGCATTGGTACTTCGTGCATTCTGGACAAACTTCAGACGGTCAGCAGCGTAGTCCACCGTGTCTGAAGATAGGTCAAATCGCTGAGCGTACGGATTCAGCATACTCTCAGCAGCTTCGTCAGCGAGGAAGAGCGGTGCGGCAGCTGCAAGTTCAGTCAGACGTGGATGCTTGTAGCCCGGGATTTCGTCTTGCACCGTTGAGTACCCGTATGCAATCGCGGCGTAGTCGTAAGCTCCGATCGTAGTCATGAAGAACCCGTGCTCCTCTACTTCGTCCTTTGCCAGATCCGAGAAAATGTTCACAGGTAGATAATCCATGATCGATGTCGAGATTCCGTGCTTAGCGACAAATTCAGGATCCTTCAGTTGACTTCTTGAATACGCTGAGGAACCAGCGAAGTTGTGGCGCAAACCAAGTGTGTGGCCAACCTCATGCATGACAATATCAGCGAAGTGCTGGGCGATGAGTCTCTTGGGAACGAAGCCATTTTCATCTCCAGCCACTGAGCTCAGCATCAACCGATCGAGTTGGTGCTGCTCTTCATGAGCAAAACCACACGACCGACTTCGGCCAGTGCGAGCGTGTTTCTTGCCGGATTTGGATGGATTTGGAGCACTTGCATCATTTGCAGTAAATTTTCTGGACGCCGGTGGGTTAACAGGCGATTTCACGTCGAAGTCCGTCATCACCTCGTTGAAAAAGCCATACTCAAAGACAATGTCGCTGTGCAAAATCTCCCCAGATCTTGGATCAATGACGGTAGGTCCGAAGGCATAAGTATGCTCCGATATCATGACTGAGATGCTGTTGTATCGAAGGTCTCCAAGTCGGTAGTCATTCGGCCAGTCACTATCTCCCGGAAGCACTGCACGAATTGCGTTCGGAAAACCAATTTGTTCAAATGCGGGGATCCAAGCCTCCACGCCAGTAGCAAAAGCTTCTCTCCATTCCTTTGGCACCGAAGGATCGATGTAATACGTTATGGGGTTTTTGGTGGTATTTCCGGTACTGTCAAGGTCGAGTTTTCGACGATGGATGACCGTCATCTGAGGGTCCCAGCGATGGTAGCCTTCACCATCGCTGGGCTCTTGGCCAGTCAAACTGTACTGAGTGTAGCGCTTGGCAAAGTACCCCACTCGATCATCTGCCACTCGTTGCGGCATGACCTCTTCTGGCAGTAGACCGATGGCGTAATTGACTTCAATGACCCCGGTGGGAAGCTCATACTCGACAAAGAGCATTGTGTTGCGTTCAAAAGACTCCGATGGGTCTTCCAGAGCGGTGAAATCTGACGAACCAAGCACAGACGACACGAAGAATCCGTTCGTTAGGAAGTCATCAGACGGAATGTAGTAGGCAATGTCTGTCTCCGCATAAATAGGCACCTTGGTAATGTATCCCGGCCACTGGTTGTCACCAAACATTTGCTGCAGCTCGTCAGCTTTGTCTCCGTGTAGACTTGCGTAATGGTACTCTTGCACAAGCTGCAGATACCGTCCGTTTGACGACATCTCAAAGTGAAAAACGAAATCATTTGTTTCCAACAAAATTCCTCCTCGTTCAAAACCAATTTTCACCGGTGCAGCGCGTTTCACAACAGTTGGGTAGACGATGAAGGAAGAGTTCCAGTGCTCTTTGCTGAGGACGAAAAGTGCTCGATCTTCCGGGGAAAACTGCACATCAAGGAAGGGCACCACCTCACCTCTTTGAACTTCTTCACCTCCAATAGTGTCTAGGCTTCCGATGGAAACCGAAAAACCATCACCAGTGTCTACACTAATGGAATCAGAATGTTCTCGTGAAAAGCGCGCTGCCAGCCCAATGCTTACCCCCACAACGAAAAGGACGGCGACAGTTAGAATGGCGGTCCTGACACGCTTACGTCTTCGCTTGGAAACGAAAAGAGCTGCTGTATCGTGCTCCGAGCTTTGGTCATCTGGGTTTTCTTGTGTTGAATTTTGGTGTGCTCCAAGCTCGATATCGATCTCTTCCTCGCTTCCAGAATCAATCCTAAAATGCGGTGAATCGACAACCACTGCCATCAGGTTTGACACTTTCAAACCAGGATTGTCGCCGAATTGGCGAAACGCAGAATGCCACATTGAAGAGCACCATCCTGAGCTGAGATAGTGTTGAGGTGGTTTCAAATGTGTGCCGCTATTCTTGTTGAAATCGAAGAACCAACGTAACCACTACTTGCTTGGTGCCTTCGTTATCAAGAAGGCCCACAATTCCGTTGGGCGAGCGCTTCAGTGACGCGAGGTAGTTTTTCCGGCGCTGATTTAGTTGGGAGGCTACTTGCGCCTTAGTTTCACCACGTGATAAAGAGTTCTCGTCTTGAAGTCGCATTGATATCCATCGACGTAGCTGCAGATCGACGAGATGAAGAACGTTTCGCTGCGTTGCCAGGCGATCACGGCGCTGAGGAAGACGTAAGAAAGTATTAGGTTCAATGACAATGGATAAAAGAAGCAACAAGATAGTTGCCGGGTCTCACTTGCTGCGATTCCTCCTTTTGCCGCTCCATTTGACGCAAACGCCGCTCTCCCAATTCATCTTCCGCTTGCTGCACCAATGTATCCATTAACCCCTTTAAGTCTTCGACATTGGGGCCATCGTCTGCGCCATTTAACTCGCACGTGTTCACTTCCCACGGATTTTGACCGCCATTTGGGGGCTCAAAAGCAACCACCATGCGCTGAAAGACCTCATCAGGTACTCGTGCGCCTTCATTTCGACTAGCATTCCGCTCGCGACAGGTTGCTGCAGGAACGTTCACGAACAGAAGAGCGAAGCCGCAGTTCACTAAATAAGTCATGAGTAACATGTCAGTAGCAGTACTGCCATTCCTATTAATGGACAAGAAACCCCTTGCGCTCAGTGGCGAGATGGAAGAAGCGCTTGCGCAGACTCCGATACTGGAAGTTGTCGTCGACAAGCAGAACCAGTTGCTGCGTGGTCGTACTGCCCCTGATTGATGTATTCTGCTCCTTTAAGCGCTTAGTTACCCGCACCACCATCTCTTTCTGGCACGCTTTCCACTTTTCAGGGTCAAACTCGGCGTCTTCGACCACCATGTGCTCGAACATGTCATCGAAGGTGACTCGCTCATACCGCCTTGAGGGTGTAGCACCAGTCGCCACTACATGCTTCACCAGTGTCGTCTTCCCAGCAGCAGGGAGCCCACACACAAGCATAAGAACAGCAACACACGATATCCCATCCATTTGTCCACCGCAGAAGAAATTCAAAAGTGAAAACCAAAAACGTAGCATTGTCTTACTGATCGTGGACTTTGACCTCATAAATACTGGCGCTGGTGTCTTCCCTCAAAGCTCTTCTTGCTCCCTGTTTACAAAAATACAGCACAGTCATTATCTTCACGAAGGTACAGGTACATAGCAACATTACGACAAGAGCTGGCACCTCGTTCGACGTTCTCGCACACTTGCTGCTGGTTTCTTGGCCGTCGAGTAAATGCCCAGTCGATGTCGATGCTGTCGCGGTGTCGATATAGGTACCAGATCGTCGATCGAATGGAGTTGTCCGTCTTCATCTTGCTGGGGCGTCTCCTCTACCTGCTGCTGCTTTTGAGCACTCGTTGTCCTTGCACGCCGTCGCGTCTCCTGCTCCTCCTGAATGCCACAACACATGGGCAATTCCTAGTTTTTAATTGCAATCGTCTCATGTTGAGCGTATGCTCACCACTTGTTTCCTGCGGGTCAACACATCGACACGGCGCTGAAGACGTCGCAGCTCGCGCTGTTGACTGCGATGCAGCTGCCATTTACGCCACTCGCGAGGCACATCCACAACCATAAACCGCTGTACGAAGCCCAGCACAGGCAACAGGACGTTGAGTAAGATGCACAGGAAGCCGAAGAACGCCACCAGCTCCAGCACCAGCGCCACCATACTCATAATTCGCATTAAGTCGTTTTCAGCCAATCGTAATGATGCGGAGATTCGTGCAGCTTTGATGCAAGGCACACTCGGGTATTATCTCTACGTTCTCTACCTCGTCGCTAGTTTGGATTTGCTTCTCTATCGGCATGCTATAATACGATCGAGGACAGGTCTTCGCACGACTTGTCGCTCAAAATTACCAAGCAGTGGCGCCTCTACAGCCTTATTCTCACAACAATTACGGGTTCGGTGCAAGTCCTGCCTGGTGGTAGCCACCCTGGAACGTGGGCGGGAGGTCGATGCTGGCTCCTAGATCCAACAGCATCTGCTCCAGTCGAGACACAATCACATCGAAGGAAGGTCGGTCGGCCGCGTCCGATTTCCAGCACTCGGTGATGAGATTGATGTACTCGCTGTCCATGCCTTCGGGGATTGGAGGCCGGATGCCAGCATTGATCGTCTTGTTATAGAACTTGATAGGCGCCATCCCGATGAACGGGTTCTGCAAGCCGCCGGCGATCATCTCCCACATGACAATGGCAAAACTATTGGCAAACAAAGACGATCAGTAAGTTCTGACGAAATCGAGACAATTGTAAAAATAAAACGCACCTCCAGTTGTCGGCCTTGAATGTGTATCCCAGGTCTTCATCCAACAGAACTTCCGGGGCAACCCTGCATATACGAACAATCCATATTAGTCGAATGATAAATACTCCTATCAAACTTGAGCAAGCACTTACCATCCTGTTGTACCGCACTGTGTAAACGCCGTATCGGTATCCAGCACCTTGCTGATGCCGAAATCGGCCACCTTGACTCGCCAGTCATCGTCCACCAAGAAGTTGTGGGACTGCCGAGGGATAAATAACAAATTAGCACTTCGTAAAATGAGTGCAAGCAGAAACGCACGTCTTACCTTGATGTCGCGATGGATAATGCGCTTCGAGTGGAGGTATTGGATACCTCGTGCTGCATCAAGCATCATTCGTACTTTGAACTGTTGGAATAGTACAAGCAGCACCCGTTAAAAATGTCATCAAACGATCAGCATAAAAAAAAGAAATCCATACCTTCCAAGGAATCGTCTCGAAGTTGTTGCTGTGGATCACTTCGAATAAACTGCATAAAGAGAATTGCACGTTGTCAGTATGTAAGCAACCACAACATGGGAACCATTCCGACTTGTGTACCTTTTGCGAGAGCAATACTCCGTCAGGATCATCAACTTGGGGTCTGTGCATGCTCCGATAAATAACACAATATTCGGGTGCTTCAGCTTTCTGAGCAACGCCACTTCTTGTCTGTAGTCACCAAGGATTTTGTCCGTCAATCGAGCGTAACGGAACGATTTCACTGCCACCTCGGCGGCGCTGTTCCTGTTCATCCAGAGTCCACGGTAAACAGTAGCTGCCTTTCCGCAGCCCAGTTCGTTCTCCTTGCCGCTAAGAATGTGGATGCTTTCATACGGAATTTCCAGATACTGGTTCTGCGACTCAAGAACGCGCGCTTGTTCCTGCAATGTCGAGACATCTTCTTTCGCAAGTTCCTCCGAAATTGATCCCGTCAAGGAGGCAGACGAATCCGCACGATGGACTACCTTGCGCTGACTTGTTGGAGACGGAGAATCCGTTTCCTTCTTTTCGCGGGATACGGCTTCTTCTACCACCCCTGTCATGCGTGCGACAGGCTTGAGGTCTTGGCTAGCCTTCCGCCGAATTAAATAGTGCGTCACGGATAATATCTTCCTCAGCTCTGCTTCTCGAGCTTCCACTCCTCGCTGCACTTCGTGTCGTCGTTCAGCTGAAAGACTCACCGCTGCTGCACCCGAGTTGATCTGCAGCAGAAAAAGTAAGTACCTGAATACGCAAAAAAAAAAATTGTGCCACAAGGCTAAACCATACCTGCTCAAACAATTTTGCTAGAACAGAATTCTCGCCATTGTCCTTGTCATCGACGTGGATTTTGTCACCGTGAGCGAGTCCAACGTCTTTTCGGATGCCTGCGTTTTCATCCTCCAGCATTAGGGCCGTCGACAGTTGGGAGTCTGCAAACATGCCATCAAAAACGAGTTAGCACTCTACTCCAGATTACTCAAGAGGGTAATTGTAGTATAGTGGACACACCTTTAGCAAGATCATCCGTCTGTCGAATCCAAACAATGCGTTGACGATCCTTCGGGATTCCAATGTTCGAAGCGATCTCCTGCCGAAGCACACCCACTGTAGCATCGAATGGGATTTCTAAGCAAACGGGTGCTTGCGTATCACCTGACGCTTGAACGCAGACCTAGAAAGCAAGGTCAAGAAGATATTAGGAAAGTTTTCAAGACACATTTGGCTCACTCAAAACACGCACCACTCGAAGCAGCATGCAATCATTGTCCACTGCCCGCCGGATGCGCTCACGAATGGCTTCTTCTGATATTTCCGACTGGGTGCTGGCAAAAAAGTGAACCTGTATGGAACCCAAGTAATTGTAGGTAAGATATTCTCCATAGCCAAAGTTTTGCTGCTCCTTGAGCAAATCAACGTACGTGGTGGGGGAATACCCGGTAGATTTCACTGCCATGGACATGAGCAGTCACCGCGCGCTGAAGCTTGGAGCTAGATGCAAACGAATCTCGACGCTGGGGCGATCGCTCTCCATTCGAGCCTGGCCCAAACCATAACTCAACTTCATCGTCCGAAGTGCCCCCACTCCAACCACTTTCCACGCCTTGCCATGTGACCAGAACGTATTTCGACACAATCCGTTCAGTCCCGCGATGCAACGGAACATCCACTCGCAAATAAATGTACATCGTGCTTCCCTCCTCTAATACCGAGGTAATTCCGCCAATTCCTTTCAAAGCATACAGCCCAGTCTGTTCCATTTAACAAAGAAAATGTTAGATCCATACGTCCTACCATTCGAGCGAGTCCCATTTACACTAAATAATGTCAAACGTACCATGCCCTTTTCCACAACAATCATCCTCTGGGTCGAACTCTCAATATCCGAGTTATCGTAGCCACATACGGCCCAGTTGAACGGAGAAGTATCCGATCGAATATCCTGTACAGTATCCGTCACCTCGGGAGTGAACTCAATGTCGTTCGTAATAAATCGCCTTGACGAGCTCCGTGGCCGTCGCCGTGGAGTCTGTAAAAACACCGATCCATCCCTGTCAAAACACCAGCATTTTATAAACGGTAAGTTCATACGCCGCTCATATCAACAGCGACCAAAGAGTACACTTATCGTACATGAGCTCCTCCGGGTTGTGTAGCGTCACATGTGCCACAGCGCCCATGTGTTTCTGCAGTGAAAAACGCATAAGTCAGTCTCCATTCTTCACAAATGCAACATCTCGATCCAGTTGCCTACTCACCCGAATGACGTAGTTAAACTCCGCATACTTGGTTCGCAGATAGATTGGAAGATTGCGTCCCTTCCAGCAGAACGACAGCACATTGGTCGGTGCCGCATTCTCGTCGTAACAGTCGACACTTGTGAGTCCGTAGCACAATGAATTGGGCGAGAAAAGCTCTGGTGGCCACTTGGATTGATCCGAAATACTGCCATGTCCCGATGCAAGTACCATAAGTGTGTTGCGTTTCTCCCGCTGGTCCTGTCATCAGTCATTAAAAAGTCAATAAACTGATCAAAACGACGCGAACCAAGAGAAAGCCACGCACCGCGAAGGAGAAGATGACCCACGTGGGTGAGTTCTTGGTCTTAATATCGTGCAATACACTGTCCACCTGGCTGAAACGCAGATCCTGCGCCTTGACGGTGCGCACAAACGTGTGCGGCACTTCCATGCCGTTGCGCTTGGTGTGGGCGAAGCACAGAATCCTGACGCGTGTGTGTGCGGAGCTGCAGCAGCCGCCTCCTTCCTTCTTCTTGTTGAATGTAAACTCCCTCCCAGTCACCCTTGGTCCTGTAGTTTACGAGATCTGTCACAGCAGAGCCGTGTAACACACATGTAAGTCGCAGCAGAGCCCCCAGCCCTCGATTACCGCTCTCTCACCTAATGCACCGATCGTCCCGCTAAGCCTAATAGGAGAGAGAGCGTCGGCGGCATGCGCTGCCTGCCCTGCCTCCCTACACCTGCCTGAGTTCTGCACTCGACTGTACTGGCGTTGGGGTACTGTGCGAAAAACAACCACGCCCCAAGCCAGATCGTAACGTCGCCTCGGCCATTGGCTGATACGCTTTTAGATTCTCCATACGATTGGTCGAAAATATGCCTCAAGGATGCTTCCTACACTTTCGACTTGAACCAAAGAACTTACAGTTTCCTTCTCTATAAAATGCCGCGCGAGTCTCTTGCATGCTGGTGCTTCGAGGTGCAGTTACAATTGGCATAGCCGTCCGTCACTGGAGCGTCACTGCACGGTGCCGAGAATTCGCCCAGCGGCGTTCGTAAGTACCGTAAGGGCCGAAATTTCAGTCCTCCAGAGTCGAGGGGTGTCGCAGTCGGCCTGAGTTGTAGCCGCTGCACTGGAGGAGACGTTTCTGGAGTGGCAGCTCAACGCAATTTGGATCGGTGGTGGAGTCCAGCAGCTGGACTGCTGCGTCAGATGCTGCGTACGCGAAAGAAATCGCCATCTCTACTTTACACTGGCACCATCGGGTGGCCGCGACAGGCAGGCGTGGCGAGGCAACGCAAGGAGAAGAAATTACACGCAACAGTAAGTAGGCCACGCACATGTTGAATTGGTCAACTGCAATTGCAACAACTTCTGGATTGCAGCAGCTTAAGTGTAGTAAAGCTCGAGGCCCATGCCGTCGTGAATCTCGTAGTCTTCGAGCGTGATGTGGTCCTTGTAAATGGTGTACCACTTCTGGATGCGGATCTTCTCGGGCCGCGTGCCCACCTGCGCCGCCACCAGCTTCTTCAGGTCACCCACCGTGTCGTCTTCGTTGCACTTGACGCGGATCTTCTTACCCAGGCGGTCGTTCAGAATCACCTCGATCATCGTCGCCTGTAATTCCTTGCACCAGCGAAAAAATACAAAATGTCCATCTATAATAGGAATCAGAAAAGAGAATCAGATATTATCAGACGTAATCAGAGTTCCAGACATTTGACAATGGAAGAGCAGATCTACCGCTTCCTGCTCGATGATGTTGCGCTGGACGTGTGCTTCGAGGTATGATAGCTCCTATATAAGAATAACTTTATGTCCACGCTCATAATTGCTACATCAGATGCACCGCCAGATCTCCGTGGACGGACTGAGTCTCGAGGAGCTCTACGACGTTGAGCCTATCGAGTTGACAGTCGACACGCCCGTCGTGGAGCAGGACAGCGTATTTGTGAGCTGTCTCTACTGCAAGCGACAGGTATGATGTCCTCAATCGGTAATGATTTATGTACGTAACTAACGGTAGTGCTCTTGCAGGTGCACGCGTCGCGGTATACGAACCATTTAGAGAAGTGCATGACCGGAAGCAGACGCATGGTGACACCCAAGCAGCGGCAAGACGCAGCGCGAGAGACAGAACGCAAACAGCTACAGATACTGAGCAAACCTCAACTCTACAGTGCTGACGCGCCGTAGGTTACCATTAAGTCAAAGAGCAATTTGATACAAACAGTAATTTGTTGTGGCTTATGTGTGAGCAACGTCAGAAGCCAGGCAGATCGCTGTCGTCGAACTCGAAGTCGGACACTTCGCTGCGGCGAGGTGACTCCTCACCTGCTTCCTCTACCTGCTCGTCTTCTGCGGTAAACTCGTAGCTCTGCTCTTGTGGTGCGTACTCCTGACCTTCAGTTGCAGTTTCGTCGTACCACTGACCATCCGTGGTGTATTGTTGTTCTTCGGCCGTGCCGTCTTCATACTCTTGGCCGTCAGCTGCAGGCTCTTCATAGTACTGACCTTCGGTTGCCTCTGCCTCGTAGTACTGACCTCCAGCAGCTCCCTCTTCGAAGTATTGAGTGTCCGCACTACCCTCATCCTGCTCGTAGGCTGAGGCATCAGCCCCCTCTTCGTAGTATCGGCCTTCTGTTACGCCCTCTTCATACGTCTGGGCTTCAGCTCCGGCCTCTTTGTACTCCTGGGCCTCTACAGCCCCCTCTTCATAGTATTGGCTGTCTGTACCCTCTTCATACATCTGCCCCTCAGCCTCTTCATACTCCTGGGTCTCTGTAGCCCCCTCTTCGTACTCGCACTCGTGCTCTTGTTGCTCTTCCCCAGCGCCAGTTTCGTCTTCAGCGCTGAATGGTTCATCGACTTCGTGTGGCCATCCCTCTGGCGGACTCCATGAGCTCTCTCCGGTGCTGTGGTTGAACCAAAAGTAATGGTTAGAATTGGGATCGAAGCCTTTTTCCCAGTCGCCAAACGTTTCAGCTTCTTCATCGTCTGCGTCGACCCCCTCACCAATCTCGTATAGGGCATCTGTAGCGTCCACCCCTTCACCAAGCTCGTTGTGGGCTTCTATAGTTTCCACCTCCTCTGTGGTGGCTTCGCCATCCCCACTGTAGTTTTCTTCGACTTCTCCGAATTCGTTGGTTGCCTCAGTCTCATAGGTTTCACCATTGTAGACCTCCTCGGACACCTCAGCATTGTAGACATCCTCAGAGACTTCAGCATTGTAAACCTCCTTGGAGACTTCAGCTCCCTCCTCGACGGTCTGTTCTGTGGTCTCAACGTTAGACCAGTCGTAATCATTGTCTGCCTCAACATGCTCTTGAACAACTTCGTTTTCAGCTTCGTCTCCTGATACACCAGCCATTTCTTGTTCAAATTCGTCGGCCTCTGTGGTCTCAGTATCGAGTTCGGTCGACGTCCCAAGCCAGTCATCATCCTCATTTTCCGTCGTCGTTGCTTCGACTGGTGTTGACATATCTGTTGCTTCATCTCCTGGCTCATTAAAAGTAGTCTGGTCGTGGTCTTCACCTTCATACGTTTCAACAGCTTCAATTGCTACATCAAGTGTTTCCATCGCATTGTCGTCTTCGATCGTTGTCAATTCCTCCGCAGCGCTGGTGTTGTCGTTATCTTCGGTAGTATTTATCTCGCACTGAATCTCGTCAGTGTTTTTGTTGATGTCCGCAACATCGTCCATCTGAATATCCATCGTGATATCGGTCGTAGCAGCGAGAAGTACATGATCTGAGACGGAAACATCGCCTTCAATTCCCAAATTGCAACTGGTGTCGGCGACAAGTTCGGAAACTGGTTCGTCCGCTTTTACGTCTTCACTAAAAACGGAATCATTAGACTCCAGGAAGTCCAAGTCAGTATCTCCAGCTGAAACATCATTGATCTGGTCATCAAAAAGAGTTTCCTTGGGAGTGGTGTCAATAGTATGGGAATTGCTGCTAACCTCGTCGTAGGCTAGTGACGATGTATCCCCAAAGAGCCGAGAGGTAACACTACCAGATGCCGGTTCTGCCTGGTTTGGCTTTTCATCGTGTCCATCATTTGCTGTTGTATGGAGCAATTCGTTCTCTGTTTCAAGCGACGATTCCTCCTTTTCAGCCTCGATACCCTCAGCAGCATTTGACTGGTTGAGAGCATCCTCTTGTGCCTCCAGCATGGTGGTAATAATTCCACGCAATTCATTCGATCGGATGCATCTGCAATATGCTCGAATTACCCCGGAACCTGGAGCATGAACTTCCAATTTATCCAGAAGTTGGCGCGTACACTTCTTCACGACACCCAATTTGGTGAACCACTCCGTGCATCGAACTTGAAGCTCGTTCTTGGGGTGGCCTTGTGCTTTTTGGTACAATTCGTGGCTTTCATGCTCATTGAGAATGTCCAATGCGTCAAGGCTTGTACGATACTCTACTAATTTCTTCCGATCCCCTTGCTCCTTCTCGCTCATAGAAAGCAGCACATTCAGAGCAGTTAGTGCAGTTGAAAATTCCTCCTCGGCATGGTTGAGGAAGTCCGAGACGGCTAGATCGTGCAAGAAGCCAGCCTCCTTGGAGCCATTCGCGGTTGGTGAGCTCGGCTCCCCCATTCCAGAAGGATACGAATCAACGCGGAAGGTAAGAACTCCTTTTGGTGATCGCGGTGTATCGACCGGGTCGATACGAAACACCACTGCATCTTTCAATGGAGAGGGCCGTTGAGGACTCGGTGGTGGAGACGCAGACTTTGGACTACCTTCTAGTTCGGTAGTTTCTTCTGTAATCGCTGTTGTGGACGCAACACTTGCTCGTTTACGGCTCTCCCCTTTTGCCAGTATTGATCGTGACCGAGCACTAAGACTGAGAGTAGCAGTTGGTCGACGTTCGGTCATATCTCGTGCAAGCTGCAGTCGCTCTCCAACTGTCATTGCCCCATGGAAATTAACCCGAGACTTTCGCTTCTGCTCCTGGTTCATCAATGTCTTATCGACTGGGGGGTGTTTGGGAGCGCTGAGCTCGCTCGCTCGACGCTGCTGTTCTCTTACCACTTTTGGGTCTGCCGGTGTAGGCTTTTCCTTTTTCTTCTTTACAGGAAGTTGTGGTGGACCAAAACAATACACAGACGTCTTCATCTTTGGTGGGGAAGGTATAGCCTTCCCTCGTGATCGAAATCCAATTGCTCGAGATCTGAGCTCATCCTTTTGTCGCTGCTGTTCTCGAGTAAGGGGCTTTTTAGGTCGGTCGTCTCCGTCTTCATCTCTCGTATCCCATTCATCATCGTCATGTTGACTTTGACCAGAACTTTGGCTCGAGGCAGCTTGTAAAATTTGGAGAGTATCACATGCAGTAGAGACCCACAGCGACTTGTAGTCGGGCATTAAATCGCTTTCAAATAAGCATTTACCGGGAATGACCGTGCTGTTCGCTTTCTTCTTGTCTTTGGTGTAAGCACACGGAATCGAGCCCAGCGATTGAAGTGCAGGCAGGAGATTCCGCACGTGAACAATGTTTTTCCGCTTCTGACGCTCGTCCGTCTCGACAACAGGGTTTCCGTCGAGGTTCAAGTGTGCTAGCACTTTGTTGAGTGACAATAGCCGCAAAGCGTGGATATTAGCGATTTGATTGTGAGCTAACTGCAGCATTTCGAGTTGTATGAGGTGTTCAACATTTTTCACCGATCGAATGGCGTTGTGGCTTAAACCGAGTGCCCGGAGTTTAAATGTCTTCGTAAGTCCAGTGATGGTTTTCAACTGGTTGTCGCTCAGATTCAACACCTCAAGTCGTGGAAATGCAGATAATCCATCTTCTGGTAATTTGATCAACGTGTTTCTCGACAAATCGAGTACGGTGACGAATGGAAAGCGGCACTGGAGTAAACGACCACGTTAGTCGCCCATGAATTACTATCACCACGCAGTAAAGGACGTACCTCAGCAAATAGTGCAAGGTCGAAAAGACCATTCTCTGGGAGAAGTAGTACCAGCAGGTTGCGAAATGGAAGCTCGGCCGGAAAATCCTTAACTGTTAGACCACTTCTGAATTCGGAGTGAATGAGTTTCACCACAGAGCGCTCTTTGCCATCTTTTGCCACGTCAAACACCAGAGAGTCGATGCGTTCTTCGGCTTCTTCATCTTCTTCAGGCTGGTCAACAGGACACTCTACATTGCTGGTGAAAGTTGCAGATCGTCCTCCCTCTTCACCTCCTTGGTATACCAACGACGACAAATCATCAAACCGCGGTGTTGAGACGACACTCCCAGGAAGAGAACGTTTCTGATCGTGCCCACCAGATAATTCTCTTGGAAAACTGGTTTCGCGACAAGATGGGGCAGACACACTTTTGTTGTCACTGAGTTCGTTACTAATGCTCCTGCAAGTGATGACAGACTTTGGGGTCCTGTGACTGATGGCTGAACGTACATCATCATCGACCTCACCAGTGCTCAATTCATCTGTTTCTTCTCGAGTGGCGCTAATGACGCCGCTACTAGCTCGTTCATCGTCTTCTCTTGAGAAATGCTCGCTTTGCCAACGGGGTGAGTCTGTAGGGTTTACGGTGGTCACTGTATGAGGTTTGTATTCTGTCCCATTGTTGTGATCCTGGTCCTCCAGAAAACGCAGCGAGACTGACGCAAAAGCTGACGAAACAACACTCATGCTATCGCTGTCGGAGTCATGAGGTGACGAGGGTGCAGAAATAACGGAAGTTGGTCCTGTCAACGACGGATATCGCTGTCTTTCATCATCAATAGTGGTTCGAGCTGACCGTGGGCTGGGACTCACTAAATGCTTGGTCATGTTTCGTTGTCCGTCGTCGTCGACGCTCGATCGAGCAGAACGCGGGCTGGGACTCGCTGTTTGCTGCATTACTGATGCTAGTGGAAGTATTGGAATTGATGGGGGCTTCGTGGCTGGGAGATCTAACGGCAATGCTGCACTTTTTGATTCGGATACCTTAGTCGCTGATTGAGGTTGTTGTGGCGCTATTGGAGCGTTAATGGGAGTAGGAGGTGGTTTTGTCACGCCATTCATCGTATCGATTGGCGCAACCGGGGCTACTTGAGACGAAGGCGATGATAAGGGAGATACGTCATTGTGAACAAAAGAATTGACGTTTCCAGTTGTCATGCCACTACCAGAGGATGGTCTGAAAATTGCTTTTGAAGATGGGGGATCAGGAGACTCCAGGGCAGTGGACAGCATTGTTGGTGTCATTCGAGGTGCTCCGAGAATGGCGTGTCGTTCTTGAACTAATGCCTCCCAGGGTGGACACGCCGAATGTCTGGACGGTGATACCGCACATTTAGCGAGAAGAACATTTTCCAGATTAACCACATTTTGTGCGCTGTCCGTAGACAGCGTGTGCTGCTGCATGAAAGCGCGAATTTCCTTCTTTGTCGGAGTGGAGGCAGTGAGCAGTTTGAGCACACCTCTGAACTCCTCCTCGTCGATTCCACCGTCATTATTGCGATCAATTCGATTGAGTGCTGCACGGATTTCCAGTCGTTTGTCTTCTCGTCGCAGCACATCCATGTATTGCGAAAGTTCTTGAAGGACAGTGGCCGAAACCTCATTTCCCTTCAGGTTTACATTCGTCACGTACCGTGTGTACTCAGACAGCGGCGGGTAAAGTGGCTGTTTGGTTCGGGGATCAATCGTGGGCGGAGTTTTCGCAGCGATAATTTGCAACCGAAGAACTTCTAGAAGAGCCTTAGCACCCTGCTCATACGCAAATACGAGTTCATCGATTGATTTTCTTTGTGACTGATATATATGTACTTCAGTACTTCAGTAGTATAAACGTACGTCATTGGTGATTCGGTTGTCGCGCAGATCTAGGGACGAAACGATCGGCATCTCTAGTAGAGCTTCTGCCAAAGCGATCATCTGTGGGTCCGTGATATCTTCCTGTCTGAATTCAATGGTGTGCAGCTCCTTTTGACCAGCTATGGCCTTGTAAATGCTCTACATCAAAGTATTCGAAATTACTGTCAGCCAAGGGTGTGTTTGCATTCTTGAAATCGGCGTCTATTCCACCTTTTCAAAGCACGGAGGGGTCTCCACTTGCCTGAGCTCAGCATACTTGGCGTACCCGTCGCGAAACCTGGAGAAGCGATTTAAGAATAAAACAACATTTGTTAGAGATACGTCAAAAGTAGACGAAATTATGCTTGTAGACACACTTCTTGAGGTCTTGAAGTGACGGAGACCGTAGTTCCTGGCTCTTCTTGCGCTTCTGGAAAATCCCGCCGAGCATCGGAATGGCTGCCTACCTCTCTGCAGAGAAGCAATTGAACACGAATACTGAACGGTTTACTGTCAGCTTGTTGCCAAATAATAGTTTCGAAACGACCAACTTCTGGAATGGGCGAGCCGAATAAAGCATGCCTCGTCCGACTCAATCGCTTTGAGCACTGTGGCGCATGGCGAAGCTGTTCACGAATATTACCGAGTCAACAGCAAAGAACTGATAATGAATGGAGAATTGGAAGTGAATAATGCCAACAGACAAGCAGTGGAATCTCCCGAGGAGGATGCTACCCCTATCATTCCGCCTCAAAATCTCGCTATGTACACAAGCACTGAGGAAGACAAGGAAGCAAGCCTCCATCTGAAGCCCACGTACGCGCCACCTAACCTACCATGACATTTGTTACTGCATTAAAACTAATTTATTGTGTATTTCGCTTCAGGTATGCGCTGGGATTTCGCTCATGCGGTCGCACAGTCATTGATTTTGCTAGCGAGTCCATGGTGATTTACCCAGTGGCCCATCACTTGGTCCTCTACAACCTTGACACCCGGGATATGGAGTTCTTTCACCATGTTCGCCATATCAAGTGCATTCAGAGCTTTCAGTTTTCGCCCAACCGTGAACTCCTAGCTGTGGCAGAGGTATATCAACAGAGCGCCGTTCCTTTGGGGCAAATTTCGACAAATGGTGCTGTCGGTACTATGACTCTTACCCCATATTCGTCAACGTCACCTGGAAAAGGTTCTACAGGGTTAAGCGTAGTTCTCCCGAGTCAGTTTCGAGATCAAGAAGTTCGTGCTCTAGCTATTTACAAGCTGGGAACCAAGACTCGTGTACGACACTTACCTCTACCAGTCAACTCCAATGTACTGTCGTGCAGCTTTTCGGCCGACAATAAATTTCTCGCAGTTCTTGAAGATGCCCCAGCACACTGTGTAACATACTGGAAGGTGAGCAATTCAAAGCTTATAGCGTCGTGCAAATGTCCAAGTCGGGGCTCAAAAATTCACATCAGTCCAACCAATGCAAACTTCATTTCAGTCTCTGGGCCAACAACTCTCAAGTACTGGGTCTGGACCAACAACGACTTCAAGATCTCGAACTTCCTACCGCAACTCAAGGATCAGGAACATTTCGTCGATCATACTTGGTCGAAAGAGCATATGATCGCTCTTTCAGAACGGGGACTCCTGCTTTGCTTCCGCATCACACTCGATGGCAGCAATGTTGATCTCGTTCATTCATCTCGGTGTCACCAGCCATCCCACGTACGGATGGAGTGCGTCACCGCTCATGGAAAAGGTTTTGTTCTTGGTGGGTCAGCCGGATTCTTCAGTATTTACGAGGCATCGGTAGGTTGTGCAGGATAATTACACGATCAAGGATTGAATTAACCTTCAATGTGTGTTGCTGTACAGGATGACCCGAAGGATCCCTTTCCATTTGTGCGCTCCGTGTCGGTCGGTGACATCGCGTTTGATTGCATCACTGTATCGCCAAACTCGGAAACTATCGTGGCATGCTCTAAGAGTCGAGAGTTAGTTACCTTCTCGATGAGTGCCATCGACACCGAGCAGGAGGACAGGATCGAGTACCGTGAATTCATCCGCCATGTAAGCTTTGGTGCAGCTTTCTATTAGGTGAACATAGTCTAACCTATATTTTCCATGCAGGGTCATCAAATAGGCCCTGTTCTACATGTAGATGTATGTGTGCAGCGGCCAATTGTTGTGACCTGTGGTACAGATAAAACCGTGCGAGTGTGGAATTTCGAGCTGAGTCAATATGAGCTTCTGCATCACTGCCCGGAAGAACCGACCACAGTTGCAGTGCATCCGTCTGGGTTTCAGCTCGTTGTAGCCTTCAAGGAACGTGTTCGTATTTATCAACTCCTACAAGAAAGTCTGCGGCAGATTAAAGAGCTGGCCATCAAGGCGTGTCGATGTGTTCGGTACGCACATGGAGGTCATTTATTTGCATGTGCCTCAGGTCTTACAGTCACAACATTTCGAACTTACATATTGGAGGCAGTTCACACGTTTTCAGGTCATATTGGTGCTGTACGATGTCTAAGTTGGAGTCGTGAAGATACGTATCTCTTTTCGGCAGCTCATGACGGTGCTGTTTACCGTTGGGATATCAGTACGGGGTTGCGAAGTGAAGAGATGCAGCACGTGGTAAAGCAATGTCAATACTCAGCGTTTGCTGTGGATCGAAATGACGCCAGTATAGTTGTGGCATCTGGAAGCGATGGGAAGATCCGTGAAATCACTGCGGGTGAAGAGACAAAGAGTTTCGGCCTACCTACTGGCGCTGTCATTACAACCATGGCCTTGATGAAGGATTGCAAGCGACTATTTGCTGGTACGAAAGCAGGAAGTATTCTCATCTACCCATGGCCGCTGAGCAACAAAGGCGTTGCTGAGTATTTTGCCCACGCTGAGGGTATATTGCATTTGCGCATGACAGAAGACAACGAGCAGCTTATTACATGCGCTGAGGATGGCAGTGTCGGAATTTTCAAAGTACTGAATGGTGGGCTGCAACACCAAGCTCAAGGCGAAACTGGAACCACTACATCGCGAACGGGTATTTCCACAGCTAGACCTGTGTCATCATCAGCTGCATCAGAGCGTAGGAAAGCTGGTACTTCTTACACTGACGCCGTACTCGTAGCTCGTGATGATCTGGAAGAACGGCGAGCTGAGGTGTTAGAGTGGCAGCAACGGCATGACCAAGTGAAAGCGGACGTGGAGTTTGCACTGCACCGAAAAGAAAACGAGTGGATTAATCGGTTGCATGTGCTGAAGGAGGAGTCAGAACACCTTGTAGTCCAAGAACGGGTGCGCTATGAGGAGCTGGAAGCGCGTCATCAGCTTGCTACGCGGAAGCATACCGAAGAGTTGACACAGCTTGAAGCACATCATGTCAAGATGACACAGGAACTTGAAAACCAGTACGAGCGTAAGCTTGCGCAGGAGGTGATTCGATACGATGCACTTTCCGAGATGCTAGAGCAGACACGACAACGATGTGAAGCTCTCGTAGAAGCACAAGATAGTCAAAATCGAGGCACACTGCATGCGGAACGTAAAGCGGCATACACTCGAGCCAAGGAGCAGAACGAGATTATCAAGCGGCTGCATGAAGATCTCAAGTACAACCACGTCAAATTTGAAGAAGTACTGCACCAGGAAGAGACCGACTATGAGCAGGAAATGCAGAAGATGCGTGCCGATTTTGCGGCTCAGCTGGAAAATGAACGTCAGAATACGGCGGTGAAGCAGGGTCAAGTGAGTGCTGCAAATACTAAGCTGGAATCACTGAGGAAAAAGATGCAGGAGCTTAAGGCTTCGTCTCACGCTCGCGATGTGCTTTTATCGACAGAGAGAGCGAAGCTAGCACGTCTTGAAGCAACCTTGGCAAATTATGAGCGACATTTCGAAGTTTGCCGCAGTTCCAGTCATGAAAAGGAGAAAACAATTAACGGCCTAAAGTCGGAGAATCGTGTGCTCGAGAACTTTCGCTCCGTTCTTTCTTATCGTATCGATGGTCTTGAAACGGAACAAGCTCCAATGCAAGACCACATGCGTTCGTTGGAATCAAAGATCAGCGAGATGCAAAACGAACTATCTGAGGAATTCCGCGCCAAAGCAGAAGCACAGCAGGAAATGGACAACAAGGATGCAAAAATTCGCACCCTGCTACACGAGGTCAAAACATTGCGCCAAAGCTCGCTGAAAAAGGAATACTCTGTCGGTGAAATGACGCGCGAGTTCACGCGTCTCGCCCAGTTGACAAACTACAAGGATCTCGAAAGTGCCGTGAAGGATGCTTACAAAGTCTACGTTATGGGTGAAACACTACACAAGAAACCTCCTCGATCAATACTCACCGTTAACAGTCCTGCAACAAGCATGGCTGTGCCGTCTTCTCCTGGTGGTGGCGGATTCTATTCACCGGCAAAAAACTTCATAGCTTCGCGCACTAAGGCGGCAAGTGTGTACCAGAAACAACTGCAATTGCCAGCTACCCCAACGAATGTAGTATCTGTTGTATCGGACGAAGCACTAGGCTACGACTGCAAACAGTCGGTGGACGAGTCTGTCAAGCAAATGGAGTACATGAGTCGCACCATCCAGACTTTGCGTACAGCCCTAGATCATGCAAAGACTCAGGCCGACCGCGTCCGTCGTGACTCTGTGGCTGAGGGCAGCATGCTCATTGATGAATGCAACCGATTACGAAAAGAGAACAAGCTGCTGCAAATTCAGATCCGTGACCTCAAACGTGACTTGTACGTGACAGGTGGGGCGGGTAATAACAGCGATGGCGAACGAATATCTGGAATGGATTCCGCAAGGTCTCTGCTATCGCCATCGCAACTCAGTCGTTCTAGTCCGCAGCTTCATTCGCGCCCTGCTTCACCGTCACAGTCACCACAACTCGACCTCACGCTTGAAGTTACTGCTGCTGGAAGTGGTCCTGTGAGTCTCGTACCCTTGCATGCAGGGCGAGCGACGCCGTCCAAACAACAACGGCGCCAACGCACTCCAAACAGTAGTCCCTCTCCGAGCCGCAATAATTCGACGGTGCTCCCGTTTGGACGTGTGGAGAGGGGACGTCACAGTGCAACTCGTGCCGACGAACTCGCCTACGTGGTGGAGAAGCAGAAGCGCGACATCCAACGTCTGCAAACGCAGGTGCATTTGCTGCTGTCCGGGGCGGCCGATGCGCCTTTGGGTCATGGGGCAGCACGCATGATCGCACTGTCGCCTTCCTCGTCGTCGCAGTCCCTGGCCCCGCTGGAAGCGCCGAAGGGGGGTGTCATGGCGGTCTCCCGTATTGGCACGCTACGGCCGTTGACGCCCACGCCGCTGCAGTCGTCGTTCGTGCTGGCTGCGCCGGGCTTTGATACCGGCAGCAATCCGCCGCTCAAACCTGGCCTCGAGATGGAACCGATAGAGCAGTAGGAACCCACAGAAGTTGATAGACACCCCATACGTATAGGACAGCTAGAGGCATGATGTAAAGGTCCATGTCGTACAGTACAGAATACAACCCAGGGCGAAAGGGATATTTTCCTGGACTCCGCTCAAAGTTAAAAGGTAAGGTTAGTTCCATGATACCAGCCATGGAATCGCCGAGAGTGGTGATCACCGTTACGATGAAAAAACTACGATTATAATGGTTACAACCAAAAATAAATCTCTACAACCAAAGTATTCTTCTTCTTTATTCTTTTTTTTAAGAATAAGTTGTTCTCTTTCTTGAAAAGACTATCTTGCAGGGTCAAGTAAAAAGGAAAAAAAGGTCATACCAAGTAAGGCAAGTCATAAAAGTCCAAGTCACTATCATAGGAGCTAGTCATAGGAGCTATTAGTAATTTGGTATTTTCTTCTTATTTTTGTAAAATATTTTCTTCTTCTTCTTTTATTGGAAACTGTTAAAGATTGTGCTTTGGGTTGGTCAGCAGTTCGCCCAGAGTACTGTACTAGACAACGTTCGCAAGGGAAAATATTTTAAAGAAAATTTGGTTGTAACCCAATAATTTTTTTCCTTTCTTTTCTTATTTTTAAATATAAAATCGTTTATCATCGCAGTGATCGCGATTCCATGGCTAGTTTTATGAACCAGCTTTTTACTTGTGTTGGTCAGGTGTAAAGAAGAAGAATACGTACGCCGTACGTACGGTATTGCTGCGTTCTTCCGTAAACCGCTCCAACATATGGAGTAATCACAACGCAATCCAAACCTTTCTTATTTTATTTTCAAGCTTCTCGACGGTCCATATATTATATATAGCAGGTATTTTCGTAAAATGTTTACCGATCAAAAATCGCCCTGATCCTGCTAAAAGTAACAGGAAGCAGCCATTTGCCCGTTTTGCTCAGACTTGGAAGGCACTTGCAAAACGAACCAACGCGGCCGAGGAAGCATTAACGGTACGGCCTCAAAAATAACAGTTGCCGCCACACCGGCAGCGCACCGACCAAAATACTCCCGGCATCTCACCCGCGGCGCGCATTGCAGCTCGGCAACACCCCGCAACTGCAGCCCAAACGCGAAAAAGCCGCCTGTTGCATCGAGCGACAGCAACAACCAGTCCGTCCGTCACTGCAACAGCAACCCAACCAACCCCGAGAAAGTCCGCGCAAGACCATCACTCGGGACTTGGCCAGGGGCGTCTGATACTTCCAGAGGACTGTAGCCAGCTCAGCTTCAGCCTACCCTCTATAGCTCTGACGAGAAAGGACGCACTCTTGAATTTGATACCCAAACAACAATATGGACCTCGCCATCCGCGTGAACGTTCGCTACGCCGCTCCGGCCAACTCGCAGATCAAGGACGCGTTGCTGCTGTTCAAGAGCGCGCGCTGGGTGCACTCTATCATCCGCTACATCATCCCGCAACTCAACAGCGTGTCGCCCGCCGCCATGGACCTCATGGAAACGCTCACGAGCAACCCGGCGGACGTGCGGCAGCAGCAGGACGGGGAGCGCGCGGTCTGCGTCGTGTGCATGGAGACGCTTACATCCCCCTGCGCGGAGCTACCCACGTGCTGCCACCAGTTCCACGAGCGCTGCATCGAGCCTTGGCTCAAGATGCACAGCACCTGCCCCACATGCCGACACCAGCTGCCCACTGACGCCTACACGAGCTACAGCGTCTACGCCATCAACACTACTATCGTCTTACAGCAGTCCCAGTCCAGCATGCCTGCCGCCGAATTGTTGGAGTTGTCGGCCAGCAACCAGGTGATCCGAGCCATCGTCAATGCGCGCGTGAGAAGGAATGCAGCTTCAACGTCAGCTACTGGTGCGACCATGCACGGACCTCTGTCAAGTAACATACCGATTTTCCAGACCGAGCCGCCCGTCATGAACGCGAGCGTGTTGCAGCGCGGCTCCGGCCTGTCTGCAGCGTTGCCGCCCTGCGTCACGGAACCCGTCGTACCTGTGATGCACCGGAATGCCTCTCGACGTCGTTTTCGGGAGCAGGAAACTATTCGAGCGATCGGCAAGCGGCAACGGCTGAGCGATTCTGCGGAGGAACAGGATATCTCAACCTCGTGAACCGTCGATCAACTCCCCGTTTTGCCATAATAAGATAGACCTCAATTAGTTTAGCACAAAACAGTCAAGTGGAAGTTACGCCAGTGATGAACCAGCGACGAGCGATGCAGACATGTTCGCTATTCGTACAGTCGGTGTTGCCCTCTCCCTGTAGGAAAGAGAAGCTGCCGTAGCTGCTTTATTGAGAAGCTTATTTAACGAGAAAACAAATATGCATCCCACACGTTTGTCTGTCAGACTTTGCAAATACCACCGCGCTTCAACCAAGCGTCGCTGGTCGTCTTGGATGCATAAGACCAAAAAATCACCGGGACAACAATTCCGGTGTCAGAATCGACCGCATGGAGAGCACTCGCATAAGCTCGAACAAATCGGCAGTAGACTCGGTCTTCGCGTCAGGAGGGTGTTCCACAATCCAGGAGACAATGTGATTGAACGGCGTGACAAGACCCGCAATGGCGGCAGGTAAACGACACGGGTGGCACTTCTTGTCTTGAAAGTGGCTCACGATAAACATCACCACGCAGACAACGTGCAGCAGCATCACGTAGCGGTCGTCTTCACCTCGGCTTTCCACCGTAAGATCCTTGTCGGCCATTAATCGGGAGCCGCTGGCACACGCCACGGGCAGAAGGAACGTCAACGCTCGAAACCACTCGAGCGCGTTGGGGACGCCCGACGTCTGTGAGGCCCCATTGCTTTCGTTTCCTCCGCGAATCAGAATGAGGTTGATCAATATACCAAGGCAGAGCGTCAGGGTTGACACGTTGGCAAATTCAGTGTTTCCGTCGGCGATGTCAGCGCAAATGGTGCAGCAAAATTGCATCAAGCGCCGCAAAACATCTACATTTTCCGACATGATGGAGGCACCGTCTGGTAGAGCACTGAGTTGAAGCAAACCTGGTAACAGGAAGTGCAGCTGGTCGATACTGCTATCTGTCTTATGGATCACGGCCGCCTTTTGTATCATCTGAGAAACGGCATCGACCTCATCATCCGAGTCAATCACGTCGTCGGAGTCGATAATCTGATTGCTATCCGACTTATAGGGCTGGACTCCGTCATCTGTCACCCAAGCCATCAATGGCTTGTAGCACACCATGAATGGAACCAACTGAATCACCAAATCGACACTCGTGTCCGAGTCTTCGGCGATCCATGCACTCACAATACGAACACTGGCGCAAATCACAGCATCCAGGTGGTAGACCGATTCTGCGTGCGATTCACGCAGCTCTCGGTAGCGATGGGTCTGCACGTAATCGCGAACCAGCGTCAGCAGCTCGAGCACCACGACAAAAACCTGGTTGAATGTCCCCTTCATCTCCAGCAGGATGTCGTACGGAAGCACGAGCTCACTCTCGTAGTTGGAGACAAGGCCGCTGATGACCATCTCCACGACGCCATAGCAAATGGGCAGTATAGCAAGCACGCGTTTGATCTCCTTTGCACGCCGCTCTATCTCCTCCTCCGATTCCACCTTGGGCTCATCAACTTGAATCAGGGACAGCTCCACCTCGTCTAGCATGATTTTAATCTGCGTATTACCGATATGACACATTATTCATGAGAACTCATGGAACAAGCTGAGACGATGCCAAAAGCGTACCTCAATGGACACGAGTTTCAGCAGAAACACAATAAATTTGCCACCGGACACCTCATCAGGTGGCGCTTGGCTGCGTAGTGTAGTGCCCGGTAGCATCCACGATGTGCCCGAGTGTTGCATGAGCTGGAATATCAGCCGCAAGCTCTCGTCGCGCTCTTGATGGGGCCACTTCGCGCGTAAAAAGTGTAGCACACCCGTGCGAATGTCTGAGAGACACTGAGAGCTAAGCAGTTCGACCGGCGCTTCGCCAATCTCAACAAGCCTCATGTAGCTGTTCAACACAGCTATCACCTGAATGGCTGTGTCACCCCGCACGTGTGAAAAATTGGAGCAGATGAACTCGAAGTCGTAGCTGTGAATATGTGTCCAAAGCTCAGGCTTGCTAGCCATCCCGCCCACAATGCTCCACAGATCCTCCAAGAGCGAGTCCGTCTGCTGTTCTTCCTCTGCTTGCTTGCCCTCTTTAGTCAGGTCTCGACTCGAGCGAGATCGGCTAAGCTTCTTCATTGCACTAAAGAGGCGTCCAAGAACACTCTCGTGCATCATGACCTAAGCAAGAGCACAGAGACGACCCCTTAGGCACCACTCCCATGCAGAGCATCTAGCGATTAACCTGATGGCCGCACCTGCAGGCCCTTTTCGGTCTGTTCCAAGCCCGATAGAATGCGAACACAGTCCAGAGATGACTCGAGCGGCGTCGACTGCGACGCCAACTGCTCCAGAAGAAACCTCACGAGCTTGTTCTGCGCGAATTCCTTGGCCACACTCGGGTCCGTGCAGAAGCTGGGACATTAATGCACCAAGGGTAGTAAGAGGTTAGTATGCTCGAAACCAGCAAAGCTACCGTATATGTCAACATGCCCTCGATAGTACAGTACCTCGCGATTAAGTTCAGTCCAAGACTTTGGAAGGATGAGAGCGTCTCGACATCGTCTGGGCCTACAACAGCGGAACATGCGTCAGGGCCAGTAGGGGTCAACAATATTAGTGTCAGCGTGTCATTATCAGCAGACTGGAGACGGCAATAGCCGCACCTTTGGTGTGCAAAAGACGCAGGAAGAAGCTCACGCCGACAGTCGTAAGCACCTGCCGTCGAACCTGCTGGAGCTGCTCGGCCGGCAGGTCGCCCAGCTTCGTGACCATGAGCAAACCGGCGAACTTGTGCTCGTCAGTATGTCCTGCCAGCATCCGCATGCACTGCACAATCTTGTCCGCCACGGCCGTCGCACCGTCGGTGGCCACCGGCCCGCTCGTGGCCTCTGCAGCCATTTCCTGTGAGCTCGAGACTGGCGACTGGGTGATAAAAACCAATAATGGTGTGTCGCACATAACATTTATTGACATGCGAAAAAAAGGCAAAATCAACTGACGCTTTTTGGATGGTGAGCCTTTTGCGATCACATGAAGTCCTCTTCGTAAGCGTTGACGCTGCTGAGGTCGGCGGCCGCCTCCAATGTATCACCTGATTCGATGTTGTCTCTAGACATGAGGGACCTGTAGTTGTTGCATCAATGTCGGTCTCGTTGTGAACTAAGTCAAGAACAAGAATCAGAGACGTACGAGTAGCTGCGGAGCTCCTTCTCCTGCTTGTACTCCATCTTCGCACTGCGTTGATCTGCCTCCAGCTGGAGACGCTGCTTCTTGCGCTCAGCCTTGTACAGCAGCTCGCGCTGTCGACGCTCCTCTGTGTAATGAAAGAGCCCCGTCAGAAAGACGATCAGAACGCACCCTCTGCAACATCAACAAGACAACGCACCTTCCAAGTTGGGATGGAATTCCTGTTTCGTCTTATTGAGCCTCTTGACGATGTCCTTGTTCTTCACCTCAACCTTGTAATGCCGAACCTATAACATACCCCATCAGCTTTGCATTCACGTCAAATTTTTACGAAAGATAGTTGTAGTCACTCACTCGCTCGGGGTGATTGACGCCCACTTGTCCAACTTCCATGGACGGCGTCTTCTTCAAATTCCGCCATCTCGTGTAGCACTGGTGGGTAAAAGTTAATTCGCGGTAAATAACGTCATGGAATGATCGCCGAAGGTAAATACGCACAACAGTGACGCTCTTCTTCTTGCTGCCTTCGATTGAGTTTTCCTGCAACACACGAAGCAGAAAACCGTGAGTAGTGATTGAACCTTGGAGTAACAAGTCAAGGATAGGCGCACCTTGACCAGCTGAGCGCACTCCTCCAAACACATCTCCGATACGTCGTCAACCTCAGTTTGGCCCTGGATCAAAAAATGCAGACAGTGAGCAACGTGTAAGAAGAAGTTGCGGTGTTGTCGCAAATATCCGATCCCGACTTACCAGCGGGAGGCGCAAGTAGACGTGCGCAGACGACAGGTCGTCGACGTGGAACCTGCCGTCGCGCGACGCAGCACCAAGTCGAGTTAGACTGAGGATTACAATGTAGAGGAGCATGTCAACCAAGGGGTGGCGCACCAAATGTCCTCGAGGAAGCCGTAGCGGATGAGGTCCTCGTTCTCAAACTTGTCTTTGCCCATGTAGATAGTGTGTCCCTCTGTGTGCGACGTCCACAAGATAAATAAAAGAGTGAGATTCGTTAGCATGTTTCAAGATCGACCATAGGTGGCTGTCGCAAGCAGCACGCACCGGACGACGTGAAGTACAACACCATTCTGCGGGTCAATTCGTCTGCAGTCAGGAATGAAATGCAATTGCGGCTCCGCACAATTTCAACCAATCATGCTTTTCTCCACCAGCACGCCGTGTAACTGGCTGAAAAGCATCATGCGCTTATGAAGGACCGAACATGCCGTTGGGCAGGAAGCTGGACCGTATCTATTGGTGGTCCACACGAATTTTCTGTCGGTGCCAATCGGATTCTCCTACATGTAGCCTACCATATTGACTCGCTTCGCTTCGCTGGTGCAGCTCGCTGCTTCACCCCGAAACTCGCTGCGTCCAGCTGGTCTGCAGCTACAGTAGAGTGCGGTACGCTACACCCCGCGCCTGGCCTACGAAACCAGCGCATCCGTTTTGCTGTTTTTGCCAGCAAGGCGACGTGTCCCTCTGCCCACGCGGATAGGGGAAGCAAATTTCTGTTTCTCTTGGTTTCACTATAGATCCCTCAAACGCCTGTCACGTACGTGCGCTCTCGTTGCAGTGAATTATCGCTCTGAGCTTAGCCGCGCGCTGGCGCCTGTTTTGCGGAGTGTTGCTGCGACGTCTCACACAACAACCCAGCGGCGGCGAGCATTTCCGCTTTTGCTACCCGGGCGTCGCCTTCTGCCAGTCGAGAAGCTCCGTGTGTCCCCGCCTCAATGAAGTGCATCCGCGCGCTGGCCGTGTTCGCTGCCGCCCTGGCCATGGGCGTGGCTGCGGACGATGCCCCCGCGTACTACTGTGACTCGGACTCGTACTGCGCCAAAAAGTACCCGGGTACGGTCTGCATCTCCGTGAACAATTACGGTGACGTGGTCTCCAAGTGCACGCCCAATACAGCCAAGCGCCCAGCCTGTCGCGGCACCACGCCCGGCCTGTGTCCATCCTTCCAGAGCGCCGATATCGGCTACCTGAACGCGCACTGCGTGTTCGTGTCGGAGGAGAACTTATCGTTGTCTTCAAGCGGCAGCGGATCGGGTCGTCGTCGCCTCACGGGGGCGGCCTCGAACTCCTCGTCGGCTGCGGCTAGCGGTAGTGCTGCGACCTCATCCACTACTTCTTCCGGTTCTGCGGTGGCCTCTTCAACTGCGTCTTCCACGGAGTCGTCCCCTACGGACAGCGGAAGCGAGGACTCTACGGCTACCGAGAGCGGCAGCGGCGCCGACTCTATGTACTCGGTCACTATTGACGGAGAGAAGGTGAGCGGCCAGTTTGTCTGCCTGGACGTGTCGGACTGTGCCAACAAGGCCGCCGACCCCAGCACGTGCGAACCCACAACGTGTCAGGCGCCTGACTCGAAGGAAGTCTGCACCTACCACGGCACCTGCACGTACAAGAACAAGAAGAAAATCACCAAGCGTACCTGTATGTGCTACGCCGGCTTCGAAGGCGATAAGTGCGAGAAGGAGGTCTCAAACGCCTGTGACGTGGACTGCGGAACCGGCGGTGACTGCGTGGACGGCGAGTGCTCGTGTAAGAAGGGTTTCGACGGCAAGGCTTACGACGGAAAGCAGGGCAAGCCCAACCAGCGCTGCACCCTCTGCACGAACGATCTGGCCTGCCAGAATGGCAACACGTGCAACACCGAGACCGGCAAGTGCATCTGCGGCCCTGGCTACACCGGCGACACTTGCGGCGCTACAGAGGACTCGTGTACGACCCGTACGGACTGCGGTATCGGTGCTTGCCAGGTGCTGGCCAACGGATCTTCTGCTTGCTACTGCCCCACGTGCAGCCCCACGTGCTCGTTGTGCGACATGGGCATCAACGCGACTTTCGACTGCTCGACGTGCCCAACTGACTCCGCAATGACCATGCAGTCTTCCAAGCTGCTGGTGTTCGCCTCGATGTTCCTCGCGGTTTTGCTTGCCAACTTGGCTCTGTAAGAGACTACCCACTCGAATAGTAGTACTACCCTACACGGGCTCGCCAAGCAGCAGTGGTGCTTGGCGCACTAATTACGTAGCATGATCATTTACCCACTCGGTCCGCACTGCCAAAATCCTGTAGGGTTGCTGATGTATTATCAGGCGGGGTGGTTGTGCAACTGGAAACGGGCAACAATGGAAACGTGAGCGCATGCACAATAAGGTATGAACGTGCATTGCGATTCGAGAAAGCTTTGACGGAACTTTCGTGAAAAAGCTTACCAACGCGTGAGGCAAACGCTCATTTCAGGCAATAAAATCCAATTGCGCGGGCATCAACTTTAGGTAAGAACTGTGGCGACATGGACTCGAGCTAAGAACGAGCGAAATCCAAGGCAATGCAGAACGAGCTTGACTAACCAACAGAGAGCGAAATCCGTGTTAAAGTAGGATTTGCAGAAGCATAAACAACAACCAAATGCAGGGTGCGTGGTGCATTCATGTTTTATTTTTCATGCCCGGCCGGAAATTTATGGAACCTGTGAATTGGACGGCAAGCAAGTGCTTTAGTCACTTCGGAACTTGTACTACTCACCGCAACTACAGCATCTCCGCCTCAATGACGTTCGCCCTCGAATTTGCGGTACTACCCGCACGGGCAGCGCAACGCCACCTATGCCAACTGGGACGTTCTTGACGGGAGGAAGTTCCAGTAGAGAACTTCTTCTACACCACATACTCGCCATGAAGTGCTTCCGTGCGTTGGTTTGTTCACCGCCGCGTTGATCATGGGTGTCGCCGCGGACGATGATCACTGCACCTCCGACTCGTACTGTGAAAAGAACTACCCGGGTACGGTCTGCATCTCCGTCAACAACTACGGCGACGTCATCTCCAAGTGCACGCCGAACACACCGAAGCGCCCGGCCTGCAACCTGGACTGTGTCCGTCGTACCAGAGCGCTGATCTCGGCTACCTAAACGCACACTGTGTGTTCGTGTCGGAGGACAACCTGTCCTTGTCTTCTAGTGGATCTGGCTCAAGTCGCCGCCGCCTCGCTTCATCCTCTGGCTCCACCTCAGCAGCGGCCTCCACAGAGTCATCGTATTCTGCTGCTTCGACGTCGACTACCTCCTCCGCGTCTGAAACCTCGAGCACCGCTGGTGCCAGCGAAGAATCGTCCTCTTCTAACTCGAGCAGCAGCGATGCTAATGCATTGTTCACTACAACGATCGACGGAGAAGAGGTGACCGGGTAGTTCGTTTGCTTAGATGTGTATGACTGCGAAAGCAACGCCGCCGACCCAAGCACATGCTACCCCAGTGCCTGCGGATCATCGGACTCTAAGGAGCAATGTACGTACCAGGGAACTTGTACGTACAAGGAAAAGAAGAAAATCACCAAGTGTGCGTGCATGTGCTAAGCTGGTTTTGAGGGCGACATGTGCTCGACTGAAGTTTCCAACGCGTGCGAGTCGACTGTGGCACGGGTGGCGACTGCGTAGATGGAGAATGTGTCTGCAAGGAGGGCTTTGATGGCCAGGAGTACGACGGCAAGCAGGGCACAGCAAATGAGCGTTGCACCCGCTGCACGAACGATCTAGCCTGTCAGCACAAAAACACTTGCAACACCGACACAGGCAAGCGGCCGGCTACAGTGGTGACACATGCGGTGCGGTCGAAGACGCATTTACGACCACGGACTGTGGTGGGGGAGACTGCCAGGTGTTCACGAACGGATCGGCGGCCTGTTACTGCCCGTCGTGCAGTCCTTCCTGTACGCTCTGCGATATGCTGTCCAACTACACGTTTGACTGCTCAACATGCGTGACCGACAGCGCTACGACCATGCAGACCTCCAAGCTGCTGATGCTTTCCTCGGCGCTCATTGCGGTTGTGCTCGCTAACTTCGCTCTGTAGGGGGAGTGCCATTGCTGCGCAATTGTTCGGGAATTATGCAAAGATCCTCAAAAAGGTGACATTATCTTTCGTTTGTATAGCTTCGCCAACTTTGTCCTCCCTACACGCGTAATTAGGGGGCAGGGCTGTCCGCAAGAGCCTTGATGGTATCGAGTGATCCTTCCAGCACCTTCTTGAATTTCTTGCCATCCGAGACGCCGCTGTCCTTGTAATTCGTGAGGCTTACGTTGATGTTCTTGTTATGGAGCAAGTAGCCCACGCCGTAGCCGTGAGGTACAACAGCACCGAACGAGAAGTACTGCAGGAACGGCGTAGTCACATTGCTCGAGGAGATCAGAAAGTTCGTGCTTTCGGCGCGCACGGGGCTTGCCAAGAAATCACTGGAAACTCCATTCTGGTTCGCAATCGAGTTCAACGCAGTTAAGTGGCGGTCCACGCCCAATCCCTTCTGCGCCATCTTAGCCATCTCCACGTGACGGTTAACGGCCGCTACCAGCAGTCCACGCTGCGTGCCCACAGCGGCGCCAGTCTCCACGCCCTTGACGAATGCTTCAGCCGCGGGAGTTGCCGAGCGAATCGTCTCCGTACGTCCATGGTGGAAAAGGCGCGTCGAGCACGACTCGTACGTGGGGGCGATCTTCCCGTGCGTCCGGTAGAATGCCAGCTGAAGTGCCATTTGCGCAATTCCATCGGGACTGAGCTTCCACTGCTTGCAATTGTTCTTCGCGAAGTTCTTGTACACCAAGTATTCGGAGTTGAGATTGTCGGAGAAGTCAGCAAAATGACTCTCAGCCTTCTTAACGTCTTCCACAAGGTTGTTCGACAGCTTCCAGCTGAGCTTCTCAGGCTTGGTGGCGCCAATATACTCCGGCATCTCCTTGAGTGGAGCGAATCCAGAGTCAGAGTCGCGCATGTCGTGCCAGCATTCATGGAGCCAGCGGTTCCAGACCGTGCCGTCCGAAAACGAGTGCTCGAAGTTGACAGTCAGGTGGCCATCCGGCTGCACCATCACCTGCAGCTTGTCGAACCAGCGGTGGGAGCCCTGTCCGTGCAGTGACAGATCCATGCGCTGCTTCATGTCGGAAGGATTGTGATCCTCCAGCACCAGCATGAACAGCGCAGAGTCAATCACCTCGAGCGTTTCGGCGTTCACGGGGTGGTGTGCAACCAGATCGTCGCGGATCTGTGCCCACGTGTCGCGCTCTTCAGCAGTGAGTGTGGACAGATCCCGGTCATCGTGGTCTCCCTTGGACGACGAGTTCAGGATGGAGTCGAGCTGTGACTCGAGCTGCTTTTGGGACAGCAACAGCTTGCCATCGGGACTGAGCACGTCCAGCTTGAAGTACTTGCTGCCAGTCATGACCACGATGTGCGTCGCACGCGGGTGCGATGTCAGCACGTCAATGCCCTTCTTGGGCACCTTGGCTGTGCCGTACTGACGGGCAAAGCCTGCCATGCACTGGTTCTTGTCCTGCTCCAGCTCGCTGTTCTTCACCTTGGTCCACCATTTGACCATGGAGCGCACGAAGGCGGCGCTGCGAGGCACCATACCCTGGAGGTTGCCGTCCGTCTCGTCCAACAGACCATAGGACGGGTTCACGTTGATAGGCCCCTGGTAGCGGCCCCCCAGGTACATTTTGTCCCAGTCTTCCTCGATGTAGCTGAATGGATAAGCGCGACCCATGGCCTGCTCGAGCTCGCGCTTGAGCAGCAGCTCTTGCAGCTGGCGACCCTCAGCGTCGGCGAACGCCTTGGCTAGATCAGCGTGCGTCTCCCAGTCCTTGGCATTCACCAGCGGCCGCACGCTCTCCAGGTAGCGTTGCACCGTCTCTTCAAGCTGTGGCACTGGCAGGCGTAGCAGGTTGTACTCGTTGGTGAACAGCATGCGGTTGAACCAGCCGGGCTGCTGTGCGCCCGACGCGGAGCTCAACGCGCGGGCACGAGTCGGTAATGGTCGCAACGATGTAGGAACTCGCATGATCTTGAAGGACTAAACTCTTCAGCACGACGTGGAGTAAGTTTCGAAATGATCGCCAAAGCTTTGGCGAAATACAAAGATGAAGTGAAGATTGTTTAAAACAGGATAAACTGAATAAAACCAACTTGAAGTCCACACGTGCGGCGCTGACGTTGACACCGTCGTGTAACCAAAAGAGTGCCGTGACATCAGAGGTGCACATAGCAATCAGGCGCTGCCGCAAGGAGGTTCACATTCGCATTGGCATCAGCATCAGCATCAGCATCAGCTAGTTACTATGAGAGCTATGGGGTCTACATGTAGACTGATGGAGCACCACGCGATTCTCTCGATTTTGGGCGAGATAGTACCGTCGGAACGTCGACTTCCCCGTCTTGCTGCTGTTGCTACTGCTGTTGCTATGCGTAGGCGACACCTCTGCACTAGAAGGTTCGCCAACACTTTCCGAATTGGGGACGACCGCCAGACTGGAGGAAGGATCTGTTGGTGTGTTGCAAGGGGAGACGCCAACCACGGCAACTTCGTTCGAGCCTTGGTTTCCAGACGCAAACTCTCTTTGGAGAGGCGGCGCAACAGACCGTGACAACTCGCACAGGCTCATTTTGCTGGCATTTTCTTCGTCGCACGCACTGCGTATTCGTACGCGACTGTGAGATGTTGGTCTGCTGCTTGCATCGTCGTGGCTAGCAAGATGAGCTTTGAGAGCGGTGTATCTGCCGCGCTCCTCCGCGACTTTCTGGGCCATATCGCGCTTTTCCGCGACCAGCTCTTCACAAATGGATTTCCAGTATCGCGCTTGGTCTTTCATGCCCGCCTCGATCGCTCTCTGTGACGCAGTGATGGCCGAGTGCATGCCCTCCAGCTTGCGAGAATTGCTGTCCAGAAGCTCCTGCTTGATGCGGTCCATCGCTATGCAGGAGCTTGCCAGCTCTTCCTGTAATGAATGCATTTCTTCTGCATGTTTGTGTTCGTACTCTTCGCGAGTTTGCTCAGCTGCAGCCATTCGGGCTTCAAATACGCGCTGAAGACTCAGCATTTCTTCGTGCGATTGCGTCAAGAGATCCGTAAGCTCCACTTCCACGATTTCCTCCGTCGGGGCCATTGCTACGGCTTCGAGCTGTGCTTCTCGCAATGATTCTCTTGGAACAGGAGTGGGCGGAGGACGCACAATATCTTCGCAAAAAGTCTCTTGCTCACACGCTGCATTATCCACTGACTTGTTGGTCCATGACGACGTGACTTCTCGCATTGGATTGACCGATGAACATGAAGGTGCAAATGTGTCGCTGGTGCTGTGTGAATGATCCCATGCATTAATGTCATAATAGCCATCACCGTTGTCACCACTGACTATAAGACCAGCCTCCTTGCAAATAGAGATAATGGTGCAAAAGCTCTGCTCTGCAGCTTGTATAGCCGCGTCAGTATCAGCGTCGTCGTGAGACCATCGGAGCGCAGTCTTGCAATCAGTAGTTAGTTGGTCTAGTGCTGCAGCTACCGCATCGAGAAAACCGTCATCTTCTGCAACGAAGTAATTATCCCTCGCATCTCGATCTGCATTATCAAAGCCGATCACAATGATTAGTACACATTTGAAGAAATGCACCAGACCCGCTACTGTATCTTACCTGTCACATCAGTCTCGTCCTGATATTGACCTGAGAGTATCCTGCTGTTGTCGGTAGCTGGGCACCCCGGAAGCGAGCGAGACGGCATCATTACTCGTCTGCATTCAGGCTGGACAATACATCCCGACACTAAATCGGTCGGTCCGTCCGTTACACGTTGAAGTTGTTTAAGTCAGTATTTTAGCCAATCCAAATCAAATCGCGAGTGTATTGGCTGAAACACGTTCAGATCCCAGCCAGCGCTTTTCAGGGGGAAAGCAAGCATCAAGCAAGAGAGGTGCGTGCGTGTGTGTGTGTGCCTTCGTGCTGTCAAGGGAGCCGCTGGTTGTGGCCCACGACTCGCCGTTGTGTAGGTGAATAGTTACCCTGTTTCTGACCAAATGCTTCGCTTGTATTATTGCTGATACAGACACAAGACCGACCCATTCGACAGCCCAATCCAGCCACCATGAGTACTAAAGTGCAAAAGTTGATGACCCAGCCCATCAATCTGATGTTCAGATTCCTGCAAAATGTACGTGGTATGAATTGACTGTAGTATATTTGCCGTCTAATTTTGATGTTTTGGCTAGAAATCCCGCATCCAGGTGTGGCTCTACGAGCAAGTAAACACGCGGATTGAGGGTCGTATCATGGGCTTCGACGAGTACATGAACCTGGTGCTGGACGACGCAGAGGAGTTGGATGTGAAGAACCTCAAGCGCACGCCTCTGGGCCGCATCCTGCTCAAGGGAGATACCATCACACTCATGATGGCCGTCGACACCACTAACGGATCCAACTAGCCAACCCAAGCAGCCAGTAACAAATATTTTTCCAGCCACGTGCGGGACCCTGCAATTTTGTCGACGTTGCAATTTTGTCGCTGCCAACCGTGAGTTTTGGAAGCGTATTGCTACATGTGCAGCCCAATTGAGCCTTGTCCGACGTTTTTTTTGTGGCATTGTGGCTTGAGCACATTCGTGGAGGAATACTAAGCAGGTGAGATACTGCATATAAATCCTTGGGATAGAGGGTGAAATTGCAGGTATTATTGCGTCTGGTTTGCTCTAGGACACGTTGTAGGCATTCTTGAAGTGGTTCAGAAGAGCGCCGCCGTCAAAAGTTAGTTCCGTCACCTCTTTGAAGCTCTGCACGAACACTTCAACATCTTCCACAACACTGAAATCACAATGCACCAGGCATGCAGGTTAAAATATTGTGTCCACGGATACAAGAAGGACAACACTGCTGTCACACATACCGTTTCTTGCCGGCTGCAGTTCGTGGCTGCACTAACTTGAAGCACTCTGGCAACTTCTGTGTGAACATATCGAACACACGCGACAGCACGTCTTTCATCTGTGGCGGTGATAGGACGGGATGCAACACTGCGTGGAGCTTGAGTGTGCTTTGTGTTATGCCGCGCATCGGATTTGTCGGAATTGGGAGACTGGCAGAATCGTAGTCAACCTTCATGAGTCATATAACAAGAATGTTAGACGGTGATGGATAGCGTTGCTGCTCGCAGCGGTGATGTTGCACTCGGCTGCACATGTACTCCGACGCACCTCCGTTGCAACATTCTCCAAAAAGCGCTTCATGATCTGATCCTCCACAATGCTTGTAAATTTGCTAAATATCTTCTCATTGTGCTCAGCGTAGTCCCGCAGCACGCGGTCAAACTCGTCAAGTAACAGCTTCTGACGATCAGTGAAATGCGCCGCGAGGGCGGCTTTGATGTGGGGAATGAGAGTCATGGACAGCTCCAAAGATTGTGATGCCAAAGCTGCAGTAACAACACAAAAGACGAATCAGTTCCCTAACACTCTGGGAAACGACCATAGCATGGATGAACCATTGCTCCGTATGGTTACCTAAGTGGCGGGCAGAGATGCTCTTGAGGCGGGCAATTTGCATTGCTCCAGCGCCGAGAACTAGCTGGGTCGTCCGTGAATTAAATAACTGTATCAAACGCAAGCATATCATTAGTCTGAGGTTGCCCTGAACCACTATTGTTTGAAAGCCACCTACCCGAAAAATCTCGATAGACCGCTGGAGCACATCAGTAGCTAACACAGGGAAATTGGCAGCGCAAGACATATAATTCATCACAATCTCCAGCATGAGAAGGACCGACCATACGACTCGGAACGATTTCCCGCAAATGGACACCATCTTGCGCGGTGGTGCGGTCTCGCCAGCAATTTCTCGGTCGTCAGAGAGCAGCAGTGCAACACCTCGCCCACTAGAAAGATCATCGAGCGATTTATGACGTGTCTCGGAGATTTCCGTGTTTTTCCACAGCTCGTGATCTAACGTTGACACCAATTTAGTAACTTGTGTCTGATGATACTTTTCCAGAAACAACTTTAGCTGGGAAAAGAGAGCACCACGAAGAGTGTAGTCTGTCTTGCCCGTCAGCTTTTCGATACTAACAACAAAATCCATCGTGGTATCGTACAGCTTGCGCAACTGTGGCATCGTGTAGACAGCCTGGACTTCCTTTCTTACTGCAAACAGATTCGATACACTGCGCTGTGAGAACTCGCAGGTCTTGCGCACAACTTCGTCGATTTCTCGAATCACTTTCGCACAGCGAGTTTTCTTTTTCCAATCACCAAGTGTTTTATGCTCGTCACGGGCATTTTCAGAGGGTGACCATCCCTCAGACGAGGTGCTTTCCATAGCCTTCGAATCTTGGGTACCATTGCTGAGGACTTCGGTGTTAGCAGCAGCCTTCAGTCTTTTCTCCTCTTCCGTCGCTTCATCAATTTTCTTCTGCATGGACTTCACAAGGATACCCTGCACCACCACAGCACGCTTCAAAATCATGAGCAAATGCTCAAAAATCATCTGCACACATTGAAGAAATTCATCCGACGTCAACGCTCGCAGTTGAATCGACACTTTCGATTCGCTTCCAGAGGATGCCCCTAAATCAGAGCCACTGCCGCTCTTGCTGTTGCTTGACACCGCAATTGTTTCTGTCACTACCGTTTTCACGACAACGCGAATCTCTTCGTTGAGTTGATCAAGATACGTCTTGACAGTATCGTCCAGTGCATCCAGGCGAAATAGTATGTCCACGAGACGCTTCGTTTCCTGTTGTACAGTGTCCTCCTTCTCATCCCCAAGGCTATCCTGCCTCTTTTTGTCAGAGAAAGCTGACTCATCTTCATCTTGAAACGTCCATTCGGGGGATGTAATGACCGAGATAAAACGCTGCGATATCTGCGTGCTGATAAAGCCACGGTAACCACGAAACTTCTCACTAAGCAAGCTAAGTCCATGAACGCCTTGCAAATGCTCCCGCAGTATTGTTTGTGAACTCTCGATCAAGTTCAAGGCGTTCGTATAATCTTGACATTGTACCAATGCCTCAACAGCGGACTCGGCACTCTTGACCTCCTCAACCATCGTCACTAAATCATGAAGTTCCTTAATCCGCTTCTGACGCCGATGCAAGCTGACAATATCAAGTGTTTTGTCAGCAAGAAGGTTTCGCAACCGATCCATCGTTTTCCTGAAAGTTGATAGCATTTCATACGCATATATTAGCATGATAGACGATTGCGAGGTTACAAGCAAACAAAAGACTTCCGATTTCACCCACCTTAACGTTGCCACTTGGTCGCAGGCAACTTTGATTGACTGCTTCATGACTTCCTGATCTGCTGAAGCCTCGAAAAATCGATCTGATCGAGATGAAACCTGGCGAAGGAGTGTAAATTCTACGCGATCCAGGTACGTAGTCAGCTACACATTAGTTGAGCATTAATTTTACATGTTAGCGTTTGACCCAGACAAGCAAATTAACAACGAACACGCACCTCTTCTTGAAGCGACGTAGCGTTTGGCATATTCATGACTTCTTCAAATGTGTTGGGATCCGTCAGGTCGAAGTCTGGTCGAAAAAATAAGTTGGGCACCACATCTAGGCATTTTGCCACATCCTCTGGAGCACAAAACAGCATTGTACCAGTTAGAATGAACACTTTATAGTATAAGCAGATTCGCTGTACAGAACTAGCGAAAAACAACAAAGACAGCAGTGCATTACCATCTGCTACGGAGATCGACGGCACGTTACTTGACGAAAGCTGTTCACTGACGGGTTTCACGTGGTTCTCCTCATACTTGGCAGCATTTGTTCCAAATTGGCGCAGATACGGCTGAAAGTCGCGCGTCGACACGTCGGCAAGCCCTGGGAATGGTGCCAATGCAATGTCGACATCCAACGTAGGATAGAAAACGTCGAGCAGCGCCCCACCCCAATTGTTGGCCTTAGGGTTGGTCAGCACCGAGTGTAGATTGTGATGGCACACTAAAAGATACGCTCGCTCTTCCTCCCCTTGTGCATCGCCCTCCCCCTCCTCTGGCCATCCTCTGCTGCTCGAAGTAGTCCGACCGGAGCTGCCCCACGATCCGGTTCTGGCGCTGCTACTCTCACGCGCCGACTGCGGCATGCGCGACTCAATCACCTGTTTGTGGCTGTGCACAGTCGCTCCGTCTGCTGAGCGCGTGGAGCTCGGCCCACGCACGTCGAAGAGACTTGGATACTCGGTCGGACTGGGCAACGTCATGCGGTTCGTGGGGGTCGCGGCCACGGAGCGGGGCGTCGCTACCGCGACCACCGAGTCCTTGAGCGCGTTGAGCGGACTCGTGATACCATTCCAGCCGCGCTTCAGTAGCCCGCGGGGCGATAGACCTCCTAGGCCTCCCTTCTTGGCGCCGTCGTGCCGCTGCTCCATTTTCGGTCTAAAGGTTTCGGGGAACGTAACAGCTCGATGTTGCACGAATGTGGCAAGATTGTCAAAAACGGAGTATAATTGATGCACAAATGAAGTGGACTACGGGCAGTAGAGTGAGCCTCGGTGCGGCGATGCGAACTTGGAACTGACGCCCAAGTACACGAGCAGCAAGTGGCTATCCGGCTGGGTGAGCGCCAATGCAATGGCACGGTGATTGCCGTCCCATATCGTGAACGGTCCGTCGATGCTGGCGCCAACGACAACGATGGTATGGTTGAAGTGGTCGATGCGATGTTGAAGCTGACGTACGTGGTCCCGTACAGAGCCCTCGTCGAACGTTGTGGCCGTGTCCTGTGAGCTCAAAATTGCAGCGGCGTCTCCGACGGTACTGCATGAAGGTAATTGCTGCTCCCAACCGTTTTCCTTCAGCACGCGGAACTCTTTGACGCGCTTCAATTCCAACTTCCCTTTGTACCAGAGCGAATCTGTCGGCAAATGAGCCAAAAGTGGCAGTCGGTTCGACCCCAGGAAGGCCGCACGATGGATATTTTCCTGGCTAGACATCGGATCTGGGTCCAGCATCCCCGGAGTCAGCTCGGCCTACATGAAAGAACTTTTGTTACAGACAGATTATTAGCATCCGAGGAACTTAGCACACGTACATGGATTTCAGGCACATCCAGCTCGAACCGATACCACTCGCTTTGCATCATAGCGCCAAGCACTTCCATCGCGTCGACAAGGATGAAGATACGCCTCCACCGTAGAACATTTGCACTGTCATCGACACGAAGGCCTTTGTACTCTTTAGCAGGCCAAAGCTTATCCAGACCCATCGATTGGAAAATTTCTCTCCCAGTCGCACCAAACAGAAATGTATAGTCAGCGTCAGATTCTTCCCCAGTCTGGGTCGTATGTACCTGGTACCAACGCGAGCTTTGCTCACGGAGGAGACTTTTCAGAGCAATCATGTTGGTGTTAAGTACCAGGCCGCGCTTGAGATCGTATGCGTACTTGGGACACAAATCTTCGACAAGCGCAACGTGGAAGGCTCCGTCTCCTTTCACGTGCACCATGTCAACTCTGTCAGATGTGCCAAAGTAGAGTCTGTAGTAGGTGCCTCCGTAAAACGCTTGGTACCAGCTTTCGTCGACACTGTTCCCAACGCCTGGTTCCGCTCGGAACACTCCGTGCATCCTAACATGATAATCAGCTTCAGGATAGTTAACGATATCGGAAAGCGCCGCCATCACTCGGAGGAGCCTAGATAAGTCTTCATCTAGCATGGCTGGCCAAAAGACGAGGAGATGAAGCTCAGGCGCCATTGGACACTTCAACTCCGGAGGCTCGACATCTGCATTCATGTTAGACTTCTGAGGCAAATACGCATCGAAGACGAAGAAATCGGTTCGCGAGCACACAGAGGTCGGTTCAGCCACCATCGCGACTGCAGCAGACACATGAGTGTTAGCATCGACTCAGCTTTCTTTCATTGCAGTCTTGAACTTACGGATGCGATGCCTTCCCGGAGTGTCGATGGTGATCTTTTGACCCCCTGCATAACAGCAGCATACTTCTCGATAAGCACCAATTGTCATCAAAGCATGAGCCACTGCACGCCACTACCAACATGGCATGATCCGCGCGTTGCGAGTGGCGACGAAGATAAAGTCACTTGATGTAGCAGCGAAGGTCGTCGTTGTTAGCTCAATATCTACTGGCAGCTGCGCCACGGTGGCATTCTGGACGCCCAGGAGATGCGGCTGAGGTAAAGCGCAATTCAGCGCGCTGCACTGATCAATAGCGGCAGCGAGGCACCACAGAGAAAGCAGTCTCATGACAAGATATCGTCCTGGATGCCGCTCCAAAACCTCCATTCGACAGGCTTCGGCAAGATCTGGCGGCCTGACACGCAATGATGCTCCTCTGTTGACTTCAAGATCCGAGACCTTTCGCGCGAACTTAGCGAGGAGTCAGCGAACTTAGAATGATGCATAGAAAGACCCGCCCCAATAGTACTTTGTAAAACTACTATTGAAGTTTTTAGAAAGTACTACTGAACTTGTGCATGTGTGCCACAGAAACTAGTTTGCCCACCGCACCTGCTGTATCGTTATAAAAGGAGTGTTTCTTCCAAGCTTAAGCTTATCTACTGGTGTTCTGATAGGGTGCATTTGACGCATGCGTTGGCCCTTATTAATACGTAGGTGCAAAATGTACCATTGATATGTTGTTTTAATAGCCGCGCTAGTTTGTCGGTCGGTACACGCGTCATTGTTGGATCCCAGTGTATCAAATTCGCATTTTGCACCCAACCAGCAGCACTTATATCTCATAAGCACGTGAAGTACTATCCTCGAGTGGCTGAGCCCCTGCTGAAACGCTACTTATGGTTGCATGGCTGCATTCTTGGGTGCAATAAAAGCACACATTTCTTTTTTAGGAAAACAATACTTGTCTGGTGGCTCGTTCAGAGATCCAAGCGATGCTACTACGATGTCTAGCTGCCATCCGTTATTACAAGTATGACCACGGCGTTTGCAAAAGAGACGACGCTAGGAGCTTAGGGCTTAGAACGCCTTAGCCGCCTCGGGCCAAATGGCTGGCCACTATTTTAATATTAAAATATTTGGTACCCCTTTGCATCTGCGACAGTACGATCTGTCAAAACCAAAACAATCGCCGCCGTAAACAGCACCAAAGCAGCAAAATCTAGCAACAGAAGCAATCCAAGATAGCAAAATAGATAACCAGGCAGTGCAATACTGCCAACAAGTAGCATTAGCTTGAGATGAGCAGTGGTATGCATGAATCATTGACGAATGCGCATGTACCTGGCCGCCAGCTTGGTTCCAGCGAGTGACGCGCCCCGATAGAACTTTGAATATCACCCTGTGTCCCGTCCGATCCGCCCCGTTTCAGCGCGGGCAGCAACAAAATCCTGGTACATGTTAGTGTACGCCACACAAAAGATCTCTTTGACCTGGACAGCTGAACGTGACGCACGAACTTAAGGCGAACCTAAGTGCATTTTCCCAGCTTTTCCGTTTGCGACTAAGAGTCAGAGACGTACGACCTCATGAGCGACGACGAGACGCAGCAGCGCCAGTCAGCAACTTCTACTGTAGGCGATAGTAGCAACAAGCACTCGCACCACCGACCATCGTTCCTGCCGCACCGCAAGGACATGGCGCTCTGGGGCACGTTGCGTCACCGCATGGGCGGCTCGGTGCCAACGGACTCGAGTGAGTTCGTGGAGGAATTCTTCAGCAAGACGACTGAGGATCCGCGCTGGGAGCTGGGGGCCGTACAGAAGCAGACGGAGGAGTTCATCGCTGCGCAGCTGGCCGACAAACGCCGTGGCATCGCTCTCATCACGTCAGGCGCCACGATCGTCCCGCTGGACCCGGAGAACGACACCTTCGTCGATGTGGCGCCACAGGTGCAGGAGCAGCAAGGACCCGCTTGCGCCGAGTACCTGCTACAGCTGGGCTACGCAGTCATCTTCGTGCACCGCGAGGATTCGCTGCGGCCCTTCACGCGCCACTTCCAAAAGTACATACAGAACGGAGCGTTCATGGACATGTTCCGTCTACATGACAACGGGCTTGTGCTCTCCGGCGTAGACATTTCGCAGCAGCTGCAGTTTCAGAAGATCGCGCAGCTCTACACCGAGTGCAGCACCCGCGTGCTCAACCTGAGCTTCACGTCTGTGCAGCAGTATCTGATGCTCACGCGACTTACGGCGAAAGCCATGGAAGTGGCCAAGGACCGAGGCATTGTGGTGCTAGCCGCAACACTCATGGACTTCTACGTACCAGTGGACCCTTCTGCCGCAGCAACAGAAGCTGCGGGAGACACGGATGAGGCCTCGTCGTCGTCCTCCTCCTCTTCCTCGTCGAAGCACAGCAAATCCAAGCACATCAAGAAGCTTGCTAAAAAAATCGCCAAGAAGAAGAGCGACGAGTTCTCCGTCAACTTTGTACGTGTCCCCAACATAATCCGTAAGATCCGCAAGGACTGGTGCCCCAAGGCCTTCCTGGTCACATGCAAGCACCAGCTCGCCAGTGGTGAGGATATTGAGGCCGCGCACGCTGATTTGGAGAAATGGGGCGTCGATGTGATCGCAGGAAACCACCACTCGCGCGAAATCCTGCTCATTACGGAGCAGGAGGAAGCTATCGTGACTTGCCCTGATGATGAGGATATCAACGATGCGTTCGCGTCGGCTATTGCCGACATGCACCGCAGCTTCCGCCGCAAGCGGGAGATTCTGGCGCGTGGAAAGCAGCTACTGCTGCTTTCCGCCAAGTTCTCGATGCTGAAAGAGAACGACGTTGTGAATGAAGACGCTGACGGAAACAAGAACGTCCAATTCGGCCTAGGTGTCAAGATTCGTGCCGATCGTAGGGCACCCGATGCAATCGCTCCTGTGTACGAACTTAAGCATATTTTCCAGAACAAAAGCCACTGCGCTCGAGCCCATGTTTGGGAAGGTGTTGTGGAGCACCCATCAAGCGAGCCTACACGCGATGTTGTGGTGGCCTTCAGTCCTGCAGGTAACCCAGAAACGATCCGTGATGTCTGGGGAGATTTCTGGTCGGGTTGGGCTGAGGACGAGCTGCAAGAGTTCAAAACAGAAATGAAGGGCATTTCGCTCTCGTCGGCGATTAACCTTGTGACCTCGTCGGTCTCGGGCGATTATGAGCCTGCCTCCCAGCTTCTGAAGTTCATGTGGAGCAAGATCGGCCATGCGTGGTCTGACGGAGAGAAGACACGTATTCGCCAGAGTATCCAAAACATGATGGCTGTGGCATTGGATCGTGGCTTCACGGAACCTGCAGGCATCTCCATTTTGGAGAAGCTCATGCGCAAACCCCGAATCCAGCGCTTCGACTCGCTCGTGCTGGACCAGCCGACGGCAGTGCCAGTGCACGCACAGACGCACACCCGGCGCCGTCGTCGAGACAGCGACTCGGATAGCAGTGGATCTGGAGAAATCAACCCTGTGCGGCTTAGCAAGGCTCGTGTCGTTCGCGTGCACCGCGCTATCAACGATTACATGCAAGATATGATCAAGGAAGGGCTGCTTGACGCTATCCTGAAGTACGTGGAGCAGGGCGTTCCTGTGCACGTAACTGGCTACAGCATGGGGGGCATGCTAGGCCAGCTTTTCATGCTGTATTTGGGTGATCACGCGCGCATGAATGGCTGGGACGCAAGCAAAATCAACTTCGTGGGTTTTGGCTCTCCCCGAGTTGGCGATATTGGCTTTGCCGCTCGACTGCGCGTGATCTTTGATCCCCAGCAGTTACTGATCGTGATGCATCCGTCGGACACTGTGCATGCGTTCCCTCCTACTGCCGAAGGGTATGTGGACGCTTGCATCAAAATCTTCTTGCGCGAGCACGGAATGGGCGTAGGCCGTCGCACACCAGGGCACTTTTCGCTGCTTCCTGTCACGAAGTCTATTGATCGCGCTTTTGAGCATGCCCACAAGGCCCATGCGCACGGCAAAGCAAACGATCCGGCGTGTTCATTCTGCCAAAGCAAAGCTCACGTTACGGCTCAGCACCGGTGTCGTTACTGCATCGAGCGTGGCTCACATCGTGGTGGTGACTGTCCCAACCGCAACAAGCCTTGCTTGTTGTGCGGTAATTCCAACCACTGCACGGGCGAGCACAAGTGCCGTGTCTGCCAGCAGTATGGTCACCGTGGACGCGAGTGCCACGCGCAGCGCGATGTGGGTTTTGCTGAGTTGGTCACCTACTTCCGCTACCACCACTTCCTGTACTACAACGCCAATCTCAAGAAGTCAGTTGAGTTTACATCGTGAACAACTTAAGTTAATGCTAAATGTAAATGCATCCTTTTTAAAGCAAACTATGCTTCAATACGGCCGCAACGCACTAGCAGCAGCGGTAGCTGAGGGTGGGTAGATCGACCAAAGAGCTATCTTGTGGTCCTTGGAGCAAGATGTGAGCAGTGCGTTGTCAGCGCTGAAATCCAGTCCAAAAACATTCTCGCTGTGGTATTTGAGCGCAGCGAGCGGCTTGAGCTTCCGCATGTGGAACACACGCACACGATGGTCCCAACCAGCAGTAGCCACAATGCGCTGATCCCCGCGAATGCACACGCTGCTGAATCCACCATGGGCGCAGGAGAAGAATGATCGTGAGGTGAGCGTGTACGAGCCCACATCGAACTTTGCTGCATGTAGCTCTTCGCCCGAGGATCCGCAGATGGCTGACCGCCCGTCGCGCGTGACGTCGAATGAGAGCACTACACCAGCAAGACAAATGGTTAGCAAGAGTAAAGCGGTAGCAACTGAAGTTCAAGCTGGAAATACACGTACATGCGTTAGCACCCTGGGTAACGGTGGTCTCGCAAGCCACTTTTCCTCCCGACCGCAAGTCCAGGATAGCAAGCTGACCGCCTTCAAAGCCAGCAGCGATATACGTTTGAGCATTACCACCGGCGCCGTCTTCGCTTTGTGCAACACTGCAGCCAAACAGTGATAGCGACACGCACATGCCTCTCTTGGTTCCAGCATCCGGCACGGTGAGCGTCAACGCTGGCGAGGAGCTATCGTCTCGAATATCGTACACTAAAAGCTGCTCGGCAAAAATTCAGCACCAGTTAGTCGCTGAGCTTAAATGAAGGCTTGACACCTTCAAAGATCAATAAGCAAGCACCTTGTTATCCACGCTGCTGGGGCACACGATCAAGTTTGTGCTCTCCGTAGAGGCATTGTCAGGCCAGCGCAGCGTTGCGAACTTGGTGAACGAATACGATCCGCAGTAGAACTTGGCTAGAGGCTCGGTGGAAGCGCCGAATGTCTGTGCGTCCCACAGCTTCATAAAGCCATCGCGGCCTTGCGTGACGAATTTGCGCTCCGATGCAGCGGCATCTCGCAGTGCGGCAGCGTGCAGCACGCCAGCCTTCGAGTGCGCCGCTGGGTTTGTGGCCATCTCCCGACGCGATTTCAGGTCCCAGATCTTCACAGCGCCGTCTCCAGAGCCGGACACGACGGTGGAGGCAGACAGGAAGCCTACGCTGTTGACGGGCGCACCGTGGCCGCGCAGGACGCCGAGCGGCTCCGGCGTCTTGCTGCTGTGCATGATGGTCGCTTTTGCGCTCAAATTGTGCTCGTCATCGCTTTCAAGAGGGATGCACTCTGATTGGCCCGTGGCCGATCCAGGGCAAGTTGAAGTCTGATGGCCTGTGCCAGGCTGTCGCGCATCCGTTTGTCCTGCACCGACATCCGTTTGCCCCGCTGGTTTGCACTGGCGACAACCGATAGCACCAGCATGAGCGCCGCCGCTGCGGCTGGCGCAGTGGCCCTACAGGGCCACTTTTTGTCAGAACTCCTCGAGCGAGTATATACTTGACGCAGATACCCGCCACCATGCCGCTGTCCAAACACTAACAACTAGCCGATGGCACCGTCTTCTGTCCGTGATTAAGTGTAATTTGCACAAACGGCATGCATGCTGAGTTCGCCCGAATTGCAGTACGGAACAGCTTGTGCACCAATAACGAAGACGTCGGGCACCGCATAAACAGTGAGATAAGGATGGCTGAGGCGCTCACTCTGCCATTTTCGCGGAGATGGACAAGGGGGCATGTTGCCGCAGCATGAACCATTTATTTCACGCCATTAAGCTTGGAAGGACCCCGCGAGGTGCGATTTGAGCGCGTGCGTTGCCAAGAAGGATGCGGCGCAGCGCAACATCGCCGACAGGTGCGTGTGCGTTGATGTTGAAATTTACCTCTGCCTCCCTGGTCTACCAATGGAGCCCAGGCGACGGGGGCGTCCCCCAGATTCCATGTGCTGAAAATGTAGCTGCCGGATATCAATAACTATGGCAAGCAAGTGGTCCACCCCAAGGTACAGGTCCTGTGCGACTTCGAGAGGAGAGGAAGGAGCGTAGCAACAGTCTTTCCGAGCGTATCGACTTGAATCGTCGCGTAGACGTCGAATGGGGAGCAAGTTCACGCTTCGCAAGCGCAACAAGAGTCTCCAACCGGAGGAAAGCGAAGAAGCAAGAGAACGGAGACGCAAACTTCTACAGCCAGAGCCACCCAAGCTTATCGGAGCCTCGAAGAACGAGGTGTTGTTTCGATACGCGGCAACACTGGTGTCACAGCTGCAGTCTTCGTTGGCACCCTCACGTCGATGCTATGACTGGGAGCTGCTGTACAGTCTCGCTCAAGATGGGTGCAGCTTGCACACATTGCTGCTCAAAGCGCGCAAACACGACCCCACATTGGTTGTTGTGGAGACTACTCAGGGAGAGATTTTCGGTGGCTTCGCCTGGGAGGAATGGCAACACTGTGCGAACTACTACGGTATCGGTGAATCGTTTGTTTTCTCCTTCAACTCCAAGTTGAAGTGCTATCCCTGATCCTACTCAAACACGATGATCATGCTCAGTAACGACGAGTGTATCGCAATGGGTGGTGGGTAAGTTCAAGGCATTGAGCCGTGTTGAATCGGTGAAGACAAACTAAGCTTAACTAAATGCGATGCTGTGCTACTCATGCTGCAGGGGCGACTTTGCTTGGTGCTTGAATTCAGATTTGTCTCGCGGTACCAGTGGGTGTTCAAAGACGTTTGAAAACGAGTACGTTGTCAAATGTTAATGATGCTATGATGACGCCTTCTGACTTCGGGTACTTCATTTGTGCAGGAGCCTTACTAGTGAAGCGGAATTCGGCATCTACAACGTCGAAGTCTGGGGCTTTATCATGAAGATGTAGAGCCTTCTTTGATTCCAGTGGAAGAAGAGTATGCAAGCAGCCCCGACAGTGTTTTATCTATTTATTTTTCTTGATCGGCGAACCGATGCAACAAGGACAGCTAATTCTACAGTAGTTTACTACTATCATGCAAGTACTCGCGAGTTTACTCCTGCACGCTAGTGCAGACTAATATATTATGTCCGAAGCTCAACTATGTTTTGAATGTTCTGCAGGTAGACGCACTCACACACGACCCAAAAAGTCCTGGAAGAACAGCGCCAGCTCCTCCTTCTCCTCCCCATCAAGATCCTTGTCGTCGGCAATAGCCTTGGCTAGCGACTCCACGACGGTCTTGACTCCTGAAGACTGGTGCACCTCTTGACACGTAGGGAGTTGGTGGCGCATGGCATCTACTAGCTCGATAATCTCGCGATGAACGAGAAGAGGGGCCTGAAGTGAAACATCACAGCGTTAGATCTCTAATTGAGCGAGTGCATGTCGCTACTGGCTGTTTCCCCCACGTACCATTTTCACAAAAGTCGTTGAAAAGCGTTCACACCACTCTGCGGACTGGAATACTTGATCGAGGTCGATCAGAGCAGAAGGTTGCTCTTCAGTGCTGATTTTGCGCTCTGCAGCTTCCGCTAGTAGGTCGTACACGAATAAAAGTACCTGCAGTGGCAATAGTTCCGGATCATTGTGTTAGAATCACTGTTGAGAAATGATCAGTACAACGCGTTGGACCTTACCTTCAATTGGAGTTTGACAGGGTGGGCATCGTTAAACAGTCCTCCCAACAGCTCCGGCCCGTTGTAAAGTGAGAACAACCGCTGCCCACGCTCGTTGGATCGGACAATTGAGGATAGAGCATAGATAGCCTTCTTTTTCACTTCTAGGACATCTTTCGCTGCTTCTTCGGTGCTGGGAACTTCCAACTTCAGAGATTCGACCAACTTCGGAATGACACCGGCATCGATAGCCCACTCCTGGCCGTCCTTGTAGTTTTTTGCCGCGGACCCAACCACCCACGCAGCACTCGCACGGACAGGCAAGTTAGTCGAATTCAGGTACTCGGCGATGATTCTGAAACCACCAATGAAGTTGAACACATGGGTCTTGTCGAGATCCTGCACTTCCCACTCTAGCACTTCGAGAACAGAAAGTTGGCCACCCGTATCACCGTTCTGTTCGGCCTCTTTAAACTGCTCGAGCAGCTTGCCCAGGTACTTCGCGTCATCCTGTAGGGACTCGAGGGCTTCCTTGAGCTCGGCTTGGCGCTTCTTCCAGAGGGTAACGATCTGCTTTCGGAACTCAGCAGGAGACAACTTCTCGTGCGCTTCGTGAATGTCCATACCTTCAACCTTGGGCGGCGTAGGCAACGCCTGCAGCACGTCGTAGATCTTCTCGTGATTCCAGTTTGGCTCCGCTGGTGGGGCTTCATCCAGTTCCTCCTCAATTAGCTCGGCATCATCAGTACTTGCGTCGGTGGCATCCTCGCTGCTCTCCTCGTCGGCAACAATTAGCGAGTCGTCCCTCTCGTCCGTCACAATGTCACCTGAGATATCCGTGGAAACCGTCACAGTGGTCTCCTTCGCGTTCGGATCAACGACAACCGAGCGCATGGACTCTTCTGTTTCCGCTTCGTTCGGGTCCACCAGCTTCGCCTCGCGCTTGCCAGTCTCCAGGTTCAAGCGCACGTGCAGTCCCTGCATTGCAATACGCCAGAACGATGTCAATGACATGAACACCGGACGCATCAATTACTACAACAAGCAGCAGCAGAACTTACCCGCGGCACGCCTTGTCCAGGTAGCAGCTCCTGCCACTCGTTAGTGGCAACGAACTCGGGCACCTTCACGCCGCTGACGCCCGGCTCGGACTTAGAAATCTCAACGGAGACCTTGCCGTGATCCTCCGCGGAGGAGACGACGGTGATTGCTAGTGCAACTGTTGCAGCCAGCAGTAGGAAGCGACGCAGTCTTGAGCCTCTTGGTGGCATCGTGAATGTCTCCAGATCGATTCGGTGGTGGCCTAAGTGTCAACCAAGTGTCAGAATCGAGAATGGCAACTCGCTGACGAGGATACGTGGTGCTCGCGCTTCGTCACTGTTGTTACTGCAACTTTAGCGCAACTTAATATTTGATTCGAAATCGAGAACACCGAAATGGCTGATCTTGTGGTGCTCTGGGCTGTGGACGACACGTGGCTTCGGGAGCTGCGCTCTGGTACGTGAAGTGTGGAAAAATGGACGTGTTAACAAGGCAAAGTTCCATGTATTGCAGCTACGTAAGACGATCTATCAGCCGATTAATTTCGCCTCCTTTTTGCCGGTCTGCAGGTTCACGCGGATATGGAGACCCTACGCAGAGTGAAGAATAAACCTTAACGATACTGTACCGAATACTTGTTCCACGATGACACGACCCACTACGCTTAGACAATGTCCACGTACCGCTGGAAGCACTTGGTTGGGGAGAATCTCCTTCCATTCGTGGGACGGCTCGAACATGGGTGGACCTGCTGCACTGGTGGGTTGGCTGTTGGCCAACACCGTTGAATACTTCCTCCACATAGGGATAAGTGTGGTCTTCCCACCCGAAGCCTGTTCGTCAAAGTTCGCTCGCACGCGCGCTGCAGTCAGCAGAGGCGTGCTGGCGATAAGACCCACTCGTTGTTGAAGCGATCCGTGCTGCATTCTACAGTATGGGTTGGGCTACGATATGAAAGTTTCTCAATGCGCTATTATTGCAGAGTGTATGTAATGCTTCCAATTGCGCTACCCAGCAATCTACTCGAGAAGCTTGGCTTCTTTCTTGCCAGTTTCGAGGTTCACACGAATGTACAAGCCCTGCAGTTGCAACAGCAGTGAGACTCACTGTAAGTTATTCTTCCAGACACATTTTAACCGTTTTGTACGTACCGGGGGAATGGCTTGGTTCGACAGAATATCTTGCCACTCGTTAGTCGGCACAAACTCCGGAGGAGCATCCTGGCGTCCTTCGTCTAGTTTCATCATTAATTGGCGCTGGCACCCTTGACCGTTTGAGGCATCGCACGAATCGTCGACCACCTCTTCTTGTGTGTTCTCAGACAGCACCAACGCCATGGAATCACCGCCTCGAATATGTCCGTGCGCTTGCATCTCCCCAGTTGCAATGGACGCCAGCATCGCTTGCGCAGCAAGCGCCGTGGTCACGATCGACACCATGATGTCTGCACCTCTGCGTGATCTAAACTCGTACATGTGCAAATGTATTGATAGTCGTTGACTATATCTTTGTATGCCACTTCAAGGGTACCAAATTTAGGTACCACATCTCGCTTACTTAAGTAGCATTTAACGTTACGTCAACCAGAACGCAAGCAGCAACCTCAAGCCAAGCACACAATGCAGCCGCACGTGCAGGCAGCGGCAGCGGCGCTACAGGAGATCCGGGCGGCTGGCTCCGAAGACGACAAGGCATCCGAGTTGCGCGTGCCGTACAAGTCGCTGCGCACTCCGTCGAGCAACCTGCGCGTGAATAAGTGGGATGCGCTGATCCTCGACTCGGAAATCCTTGGGCTGCTGAAGACGCCCATGAAGAGTATGTTCAGCATGTTTGAGCCCAGCGTCATGGACCGTATCAAGCCAGAGATCGATGCGGTGCTTGGTGCGATGCTGTTTGCCTTCACCACCGGTCTTGGAAGGGTACGATGTGCTTGACTGTAATGTTGGTAAATTATGGTACATGTACTAATGTTCTGTGTTGTGGGGCGTTCAATGCAGCCGACGCCCGGAATGAAGCTGGAGAATGTTAGATATGCGCCGCATCTACTGACTCGACGACGTGTGGGGTTTTTCTTTCTTCTGTCGGTGGGGGTGCCGTACGTCTGGAAACGTTTGTTTCGATACCTGTCGTCTGCCCGATGGACTGCCAGAGAAGCTGCTTCCGGTGGTGATTCGTCCGATGGCGGAGGAAATTCTCTGGGGCGGATACTGGCAGTGATGAAGAAGCTCGAGACGCTTGTGATCACGTGCCAGTTCCTAAACTTACTCGTCTTCTTGCACAAGGGAACGTATCGCTCGCTGCCGGAGAGATATCTGGGAATGAAAATGGTATGGTACAACAAGATGGGATTGAACACGCTTGATGCCTTGACTCACGCGATTGCTTTGATTATACGTGATATAGGAGACGATCACGCCGTCGACGGCGCCGCGGTCGATTAACTTCGAGTACATGACTCGTCAGTTGATGTGGGACGGTTTGATGGTGCGTCAATGCAGCAAACCCAGTGCTGATACACTACAGTACATGTAGCGGCGTCTGACTTGTTTTCATGGAGTTCAGGAATTCGGCAACTTTGTGCTGCCCTTGCTGACGTGGGGAAGCCTGCGCACGAGCGCAGCATTGCAAGGAAGCTCGTCGGGGGCGGATGCTCGCTCGTCGCAGTGTTGCCTCTGTGGCATTTCTCCGCCTCAGACGCCGTACATCACGTCGTGCAAGCACGTCTATTGCTACTATTGTCTGCAGACTGCTGTCACCACCGAGGAAGATTTCGCGTAAGTTTTGGTTGGGTTGGTGCTTGTGAGTAGTATCCTCTAAATGCCTGTTGATGCACTGACATTCACGGTCGGTGGCTTCTGTAGGTGCGTGACGTGTGGAGTGAGATTCGATTCGTCCCAGCGACTGCACGCGTAGATTATTTCAGCGTTGTACTACTACTAGTAGTACAACAGAGCTTCGAAAGTTAGCTTACTATTAATGTCAACATGCGCGAAGTAGGCCTGAAAGCCCACCTGGAACCAACGTGCACCATTCAGGTGACAGTTTTGGTTGTGGTGCGAGTTTCAGCACGAGAATCAAAACAAAATCCTACTGCAGCTGTGCTTAGCCAGCACTATTCGTACAAACGCACAGCCGCACTACAGTACATCTACATATAACTTGCCGTACACGACAACTGAATAAGTTTCTTTTGGAAAGGGTGGTGTTAAAAAACACCAGGATGAAATGTTAGCCGGCTCAATCGAGCCGACTAGAGAATGACAAGCTCCCCACACTTGGTGGACAAGCCATTAGCGGGTTAGATGACGCCATCAATAGACAGTGACAACTTACGAGCGCTCGCCACGGATGCGGCGGGCCAGCTGGATGTCCTTGGGCATGATCGTGACACGTTTGGCGTGGATGGCGCACAGGTTGGTGTCCTCGAACAGACCAACGAGGTAGGCTTCAGCTGCCTCCTGCAGGGCAAGGACGGCCGAGCCCTGGAAGCGCAGGTCGGTCTTGAAATCCTGGGCGATTTCACGCACCAGACGCTGGAAGGGCAGCTTGCGGATCAGGAGCTCCGTCGACTTCTGGTAGCGACGGATCTCACGCAGAGCAACCGTACCGGGGCGGTAACGGTGGGGCTTCTTCACACCGCCCGTGGCGGGGGCCGACTTACGGGCGGCCTTGGTGGCGAGCTGCTTGCGCGGAGCCTTGCCACCGGTGGACTTGCGGGCGGTCTGCTTGGTACGAGCCATTGCGACTTAGGAAAGCTTTGCTGTGCGGTCGAGTGTTGAGAGCTGAGCAAATTGGGGAATGGTTTCTGGGGACAGCGTTCCTCGGGTGGCGAACTGAGGCACTCTTCAGCGCTAAAGTTATCGGAAGGTCTCCGCCAATCGTGGGCTGGTCAGACGCATTTTGACCAATAGTATGATTTTGATGTAGCGTTCCACCAATCACCGAGTGGATACTAAGACTCCGAAATGCAGCCAATCAGCGTGTGGCATGCGGGGACAGCGCAGAGGGTTGCGCTTGTCGGCTGAAGGTTGCAGCAAGGTACGGCGCGCACAATGGGCGCGAAACCAGGAGCAGGTTGGGTGCCTGGATTTGAATTGCCGCGTCGGTAAAGTCTCATTCTGCAATCTTCCAAGCAAGAAGCAAGCAACTCTACCAACCAACACAAGCAACATGTCTGGACGTGGCAAAGGCGGCAAGGGACTGGGCAAGGGCGGTGCCAAGCGTCACCGCAAGGTTCTTCGCGACAACATCCAGGGCATCACCAAGCCCGCCATCCGTCGTCTCGCACGTCGTGGCGGTGTGAAGCGTATCTCTGGCCTCATCTACGAGGAGACCCGCGGTGTCCTCAAGGTGTTCCTCGAGAACGTCATCCGTGACTCGGTCACCTACACGGAGCACGCTCGCCGTAAAACCGTGACGGCCATGGACGTCGTGTACGCCCTCAAGCGTCAGGGCCGCACCCTGTACGGCTTCGGCGGATAAACGCTTTGTCGCTAACTGCCCTAGACCCAGTCGAGCCTCGCGCTCATGGGTCGTACAACTCGCTTCCGGATGGTTCTCTACAGTCTTGCTGCTCTGGTTGAGCGGCTTGTCTAGTGGACGCCTACCATGAAGCTACATATTCCTGGTGTTTTTTAACACCACCCTTTTCCAAAGAATGATCATCCTTTCGATTGAGGTAGCTTTAGATGAAATTCATAGTGCAGTAAAGACTGATGTCTTGTTTTGGGAGTGCTGCTATCCCCGGCGCAATGTCTGCTTTCGTGCCTGATTGTGTTGCTCCGTGTAGTACTCCTCTCTCGATAGAATGTCTGGTGTGTTTGGCAGGTCCGTCACCGATACGGACAGGTCGTAGCTCGTGTCGACGACTCCAGCTCCGAAGACCCCAATGTGCAGCGTGATCCAGCGACGGCCGCCGTCTTGGTTCTTGCGCGGGAAGCCGTCCAAATACGTGAAGAGCTTGATAAGTTCGTTGCCAGGACGTTGCGCGATCCACGTGGAGTGGCCCATGCGCGGGTACTTGACCTCGCTCGAGAGGTACAGGTTGGCGTCGCCGCCCTCGGACACGTCGTCGTTGTCGCACAGCAGCTCCACCGTGATGAGGTGTTCGTGTTCGTGGCGCCCCACACACAGGTGATAGAAGTGGTAGCTGTCAGGCGTTACGGTGCCGTTAACAGTCATGTTCGGCGCCACGCGCGTGCCGAATGCGAGCCCCCACTGCGCGATTGTCCCGTCAGACGCCAGCTGGATCTCATCGACCTCGCACTCCGAGTCCGCCGACGATTCCAGAGGAGTGTCGTCGCCAAACGCACCTTGAGAGTAGATGTCAGCCGCCGAAGCAACCTCGAGACAGAGGCCCCACACGAGCAGCACGAGCGTCCAACGCGGCGCTGCTGGCTTTGCCGGCAGCATCGAACCTCTTCAATGGAGAGCTCTTCACCAAAGACTCTTTGGTGTCAAGATATTTCGCCCCGAAATAGCGTCTTCTATTTTTCAGTAGGTCTAGCGTGACGTTGAACGAATTGAAGAGCAGCCATCACTCCTCGAAACTCTCAATTTGGACACCGGATCGGACTACGAGCGCCGGTGGATCCCAGCTCACCTCTTGAGTCAACAGGTTCACGTAGTATACTTGACCAGAAGTTGGATCGAATGCCTGCTTGAAGCGCTGCACCAGCCTTGCGCCGAGTTCTTCCTTTGCTTTCTTCGCCCGGTAAAGACCTTGCAGTCGTGTTGCTGCCTCCTCCTCCGTCCACTGACGGGGCTTTCTCGCAGTTCCGTTCATCGCCGACATCAATGACTGCATTTTTTTCTGGCGAGTTCGAGGTGTGAAGACGTCCGATTCTGCCTCACGCAGCAGCAGAGGCTTCTCCCACGTAGTCTCCTTCGTGCGGGTGTTGTGATAATAGTACATGTCGTGCGCAGGGTCGTAGATCCGTTCGTAAACAGCTCGACACAGCCGAAGCAGATTCTGGAAACCCTTTTTCCGTCGGTATGCGCGCTGCACCATTTGGGCAGCTTTCACTGGAGTTAGCATCTCCTCACGCGCCTTCTTCTGTCGGGTACGCGGCGTGAATACGTCAGATTCTGCCCCACGTAGCAGCAAAGGTTTTTCCCATGTTGTTTCCTTTGTGCGCGTATTATGGTAGTAATACAGCTCCTGGTCCGGATCGTAAATCCGCTCGTAAACTGCGCGACACATCTGGAGCAGGTTCTGGAAGCCCTTCTTTCGACGATATGCACGTTGTACCATGCATGCCGCAGTTTCAGGTGTCAGGAGTTCGCTGTGTGTTTTATGATATTTCGTTTTCGCTTGCTGCGCCACCTCAGCTTGAAAGCGTGTTCGAGGTGTTAGCAAGTCTTCGTCATTCACCCAGCGGGGTTTCTCCCATTTTACTTCTTTTGACTTGGTGTTGTGGTAGTAGAACCGCTGGGTATCGGCATCCCAAATCTTCTCGTAAACGGACGAGATCAACTTCCTCATATGGCATCGTGCAAAGTGAGAGCGTGCCATCGCCTGTAGCTTTGAAACTGCGTGCAGTTCTTCTTCCTCCCTCGAGGCAAAAACTGCCTTTGCTTTTTTCCGCTTTTTCGAGTAGGAATCTGACAGAGCTTCGTTTCCAAGTGCTGTAGGCTTTGTCCATTGTGTTTCCTTCGTATAATTGTTGTAGTAATACGTTTGACCTGTTGTTGGGTCTTCGAAACTGGAGTAGACCTCACGGACCAGTGCCTTGATTTGTTTTCGCGCCTTGCGGATTTTCCACATTGACTGAATTTTCGCGAGTGCTTCTTCACGAGTTAGTGGCGGCTTCTCCTCTAGCTGCTCATGAATTTGCCCCAGTAACTCTTGCAGAGTGCCGTATACTCTCGCTGCTGTGGCGTAAGTGTTCTTGAAATCGATCGACGTCGAGACGGTCTGGGGGACAGAATCGTTAGTGTACGATTGCACAAATTTCTTGGGTGGCGAAGACCGAGCCAAGAATGCTTGCGTATCGGAGAGTAGTAATTTGAGCTCTGCCGCGTCCTGCTCGAGATGGTGCCTAGGTAGCAAGGCTGGTGTTAGAAGCGTGATCAGTTCATTGGTGCTGGAGCAGCAAACACACTTGTACCAACCGTGTGATGTGTGCTACCCATTCTTCTTCCTGATTAGTGGAATCTACAACCGAAGCTCATATACAATTAGTAATCTTGTCAGGTAGGCAACGATGGAGTGCCTACATGTACTACCCTTAACGGGAGTCCAGGAATGTGGTAACCGGTAGTCGGGATGTCGAGCAGTAAAACAGGCATTGCAGTAGTATCCGGACAGACTGTTATCAAACCTTTGAAAACAAGTGCGAGTTAGTGTTGCCAAGATCGGCAGCCTTCATGGGGGATTCGTACTTGGCGCAGCTGTGGCATTGTATCGTGGCAAGAGCTCCACGGCAATGAAAGTGAAAACTGCATCGACTCTAGGGCAAATAAAAAATGTGAAAAAGATGCCTCTCTAATGCAGAAAAATATATCCTGCTCAATTGAGCCCATACCCGTGCGAACTGCATGCCTTGGAATTGACGAAGATGAGGACGTTTTTTTGGTACTATAGGCTTGCCTTCTGCTGTGGTTCCTTCTCGGGCTCTGAATTTGGTGATAACGTCATGCCGATCGATTGTCGTACGTTGAAGATTTGCTGCGTGAGCGTTCACCCTTGGATCGCCAAGACCATCAGGCCACTCTGGGTACGCGTCGGAGCTGTTCATGACGGTTCCTATCGAAAAATACTACTAACGCTATATACTATTGTCAGCTTGAGTACTGATGAATGGCTATTTCTGTCTACCTATCCATGAAGTTCTTTGCTCTAGGTGTCGAGTGGATTGCCCGACACTAGTACCCAGTGCATTCGATCCATGCGGGTGCTGATCGTCAATGCCTATCCAGCTTCAAGCAGGCGTGGGCGCGAACGGTTTGAACAATTCCGACGCCACGTCACGCGTGTAGTGATGGAGTTGCAAAAAGCGGAAGTGACACGAGTCGAAATTGTGGTAAGGAACGAGACTTAGCGCGAGAAAAGTATCGTTTGGTTAAGTGGGGTAACCTTGTATCTCAAACACATTACAGGAGAGACATCGCAGCAACCTTGATTCGTTTTTGTTCGAACTTCATTCAGAGTTCGCCGATCCGCACAATATTACCAACTTTGACCAGCTCGATTTCGTATTCGTCGACGGTGACGCAAACTCCAGTTCATGGGCGCCGAACATGCGTAAGCTCGCATTACTGACCAAAATGTGCATGATGACGGGAAAATGCTACTTTGGAAGTGGCATTGGTGCATCGTTGCTGGCTTTCGTATGCTCCACAGGGGGTGAGCAATTGCGAATTATGAATAACGACGGAAAAGGCAGTCTTCTCGACAATTTGCAGGATATTCCTCCGCCCCCGCAAGAATCGAAACTGGTTGGCTTTGTATCCCCCCGCGGTGGTGATAATAACGTACTCCTGGATATTAAAAGTGGTGATTTCTTCGTGTTTGTTGAACGGGGCCACTCATGGGTTCCAAAGGGCAACACAGGACTTGTTCTTCACTCAAGCGACAGCGCCCACAGCTACGGAACTCGGCCCAATTCTGCCCGTGCTGGAAGTAAGAAAACGAATGTTGGCCAGATTAGTCAACCACTTTTTCTCGCGAAGCGAGGAGATATCCGTTGCTGTATTCGTCTCGAAGTAGCGAACCAGCACCCAGTGATCACAACGACATTTCCTCGACTGCGGGAGCTGGTCCTCAACTGCAAAAGCAAATGGGATCTGGACGAGGAGATCGCTAGTACGGGTGGCAACAAGTATCGAGTGCTTATTGATAGCAGTCGTGGGCCCATGCTGTTGGAGTTTGGAAACTGCATTGGGTCGCATTTCGAATTGGCTAGTGAATACCCTGAATCTTTAGCACTACTGCGCAATTTTACTCTGGCAAAGTACGATGAACTCAAGGTGCACGCACATATCGACCGTAGCTATGTCTCAGCCATCAGCGGGTCTGCACGACTAAAGCAGAGGCTGAGTTTAGCGCAAAACAAGCATGTTGGACCCACTCATGCTCATCAGGTCGAAACAAAACCATCGAGCAACAATAGCACACACCTTGTTGAAGGACACGAAGGAATTGGAGTTGGTAGAACGTCTCCTAAGCGTTCTCGCCCTGTTTCGGCAGGCCCTCACCGATCCAAGCCACACGAAGCAATATCGAGACGCATTCATACTTCGAGATCAGCTTATCCATCTACACCTGAACACCACTTGATGCATCAAACCCGTGCCAATCTAGAAGAAGGCAAAGCCATGGTACATCGTTCTGAAAGAAGTGATCGACGAAGAAGCAACAATAACACTGAACGTAAGGAATTGCACCTTGAGGCAGAGCAGTTTTCTCCAGACCCACACTATCAAGCTAAGGCGCCGCAAAGAGTGCGTGTTCCCCAGAAAAATGAACTGGAAAAACCCTATTGCGCGCGCCACCGCTTTGCCAAGATGCACAAAGAAGAGAAAACGCTCGATAGTGGTTATTACTCGGTGGTGAACGATTCGCCCTACACGAGCTCCTATGAACAGGAAGCTGTCAACGAGCAGGTATGAATTCGCTGTTTTTTTATCTACTTACACGCTGCTTATTTATTGTTTCCTCGCTTGCTGTGCATGCAGAAAGGAAAGCTAAAGTGGATAGGAGGGCCTTTTCGCACCGCTTTCGGGAAGGCGTCGACACATGTAGTACCAGAGGCCAGCATCTTCATCAAAGACCCATTTGTACAGAAGAATATTCCATTTTACATGATCCAGCGACGGCAACTCGACCCTGACAAGGCTAAATCACAACAGCAGCCACGTGGAAGCCGCCGTCACACTCGAGAGAAGTAATTCATTCGATCCATTTGCACTATCAGGCTAGAAAAACAAGCAGCGTAAACACGAATTCATTAAGTTAGCTCCGCAGTCGACTATCCCGACGACAAAGCACAACTAACTGTTACCATTCCTGGGGCCTCGCATACGTTCGTTCTTGTTTTCTTTGCCCCAGCTAGCCAATTAATTGTACTGCGCAATAGCTTGCAGGAGATCCTTAGACTCTTGCACAAAGTTGACAGGCTCCAAGTTCATCACACTGGCCTTGACGCGGAGCTCCTCCTGCACGTTCTCGGCCTTCACACGGAACCGGCAGACATACTGCTTAAACAGCGCTTCCTTGAAAATCGACTCGAAAAGCGCCGGGTTCGTGTCGCGCAACTCGCCGATTTCATCCGCGGTGCGGCCGCCCATCACCACCTTTCCTTGGTCGTTAAAGCACGTCGTCCATGTGCTGCCTGTGTGGTCCAGCACAACCACCGAAAGAATGTAGCGGTTCTCGCAATTGGGGTAGGAAGTCTGGCATTTCTCGCACGTGTAGTTCTGAGCCACGTCAGCCACGACCTTCTTCTGGCACTTGGGGCATGCCTGGTAATAAATCCCCGTGTCATGCTTGATGAAGTTCACTGTTCCCTTCACTGTGATGTAATCGGGCTTCTGGCCAAAACCAAGCTGCTTGCCCTTGATGTCGTCAATCACTGCACGCTCAGCAAAGCTGCCAAGAGAACCGCCGCCAAAGCCACCGCCACCGGAGCTAAGAGACTTTGTCTGGGTCGCATTGCCACCGTTAGAGAACCAGGTGACAAGGTGGCCTGCTTCAGGAATAGTTGGGTTGACAGTAAAACTCGAGCTCATCACGGTGCCAATCGACCGGCCGTTGTACTCGCTCACACGGCAGCCCTTAATGGCCAAAACCTGATTCAGCCAGCTTGAGCAATCCTGCTGCGCACGCTCGTTCCACAAAGTACACTTGATCTCGGTGTTCGAGTCGTCGACGAGCGAAATGTCACGCTTGAACAGCTGCTTGCCGGCCTTGGACGTGATCTCATTTACCTGACCAACATCGCGCACGATACCAATGACGTCCACATTTGAATCGGCTGGAACGTTTTCGATGTCGGCAATTTTCTTGAACGAGTAGTGCATCTGCGAGATTTGTCCGTCTTCCGGTGCCGGAGAAATGTCCGAGTGCGGGTCAAAGGTCACTTCGTAGTCGTTGTCCACTGAGGAGAAGCGGCGGTTGGCCATCTTGACCTTGCCACCAGAGAAGTAGAAGACGCTACCCGGACGCAGTGTTTCGTAAAACTTGTCCACACCGTCATTGAAGAAGGTAGCACGAATCTCACCGCCTTTTGCGTCCAGCAAGTCGACGCTGAAAAGCTTTCCGGAGCCGCGCGTGTTGGTCCAGTTCTTGATCGGGGCGCGGGTCGTCACTCGGGCCTTGATGGTCCAGCGTCCACCCGCGTACGGGTTCAGACTCTGGATGTCCGAAAGACGAATGTTCGGGTCCTGACGCACGACGGGTCCACGGTTGTATGCCGACGGAGCAGGCTTTACAATCGGCGTGTAGCTCGACGGAGGAGCTGGAGGCTGCTGGTACTGGTTACCGGGGGCTTGCGGCTGCTGGTAGGAAGGCTGCGCAGGGGCAGCAGGTCTTGCGCCAAGAGCCGTCGCGGGCGGGGCAGAGGCCGCAGGAGCGGCAGGAATCGACGGGCCCTTGGTGCCTTCAATGTTCTGCGGCGATCCAATGCGGTCGAAGGCCGGTACGATGTCACCAATACTCAGCACGATGAGGATTCGGCGGCCCTGCACCTCGTTGCCCAGATAATCCTTGAGTTGCAGCACGTAATTCGTCTTGAGACTCTCATTCTCCATCATCTGCCAGGTATAAAGAACAAGCAATGAATTAGAACCGAATAATAAGGGTAGTGGGCGAACGTCAGAGGGTATGGATGTACCGGTGCAAGCTGCGTCGCAAGCATTCCGCTGATGTAGGACGTGCCGTCGGACAGCACAATACTGTGGGTTTCCAAATATACAAAGATCAAGATAAAGGTCAGCAAGTCTAATAGATTCTCCATCGAAGTTGGCGCACGCGTACCGGTATCGGTCACCGCCAGTGCCGCTGGCCGGCTTGATCTTCTTGGTGTCGATGATCTGCAGCCACGGCTCGAAGCCGTCGGGCGCCTGCTTGTGGTACAGCATCGACACGGCGTTGGGCGTGAGGTTCACCATGGTCGCTTGCTGGGTGGCCGAGAACTGACGGTTAGCGAGTTTGGCGCCAAATTTATCGTACTTAAATGAGGGCTTACTTAGGTACGACTCTTTTCGACACCCATTTTCGACAAAATATTTTTGTCAAAAATGGCTTCGCTTCTGCTTGAACAGCTCTCAACCAAGTCAGCGGTGGACGACGCTATCCGCGGCACCAAGGACCGCGTGCTGGTACTGCGCTTTGGCCGAGCCTCGGACCCTGTGTGTCTGCAGCAGGACGACATCGTGCGTAGCAAGCCGAAATACTGTCGATATGCTCTGTTCTGACGTTGGGTGAACCTCGGCAGCTGATTAGATGCGAGCGCGAGCTGTCCAAAATGGCGCGACTGTGTCTGGTGGAGGCGGAGCAGGTGCCCATCTACTGCCAATACTTTGACATCACCCTCATTCCTGCCACCATCTTTTTCGTTAATGGGCAACACATGAAAGTGGACTACGGGTGCGTGTTGAAGTGGTTGAGGCGCAATGCCAAACAACTTTTTTATCTGCTGATTATTCTTTTTAACTGGCACAGTACACCCGATCACACCAAGTTCATTGGAGCTTTCCGGACAAAACAAGACTTTATCGACCTCGTGGAGGTGCGTCGGAGTTGGCAATTACTAGCTTGACTCGCCCTGACTTATCAATCGTCTCGTGTCTGAGCAGGTTATTTATAGTGGTGCAAAACGGGGAAAGTCGATCGTGAGCTGTCCGATCGAGAAGTCGCACATCCCGCAGTACGACCTCATTTACAAGGACATATAGAGTGATTCATGCGCGTGATCGGGTCACTTGAGTATATTCATACTTGATGGAGGCATTACGGGCCGACTGTGGAACAAATCTTGCACACGCTGATTCGTCTTCTTGTAGGACTTTCGTGCATTGTCCACATTGGCCTGCAGCTCCTGCGAGCGGCGTTGTTGCGGTGAGCGTGGTTGCAGCAAAACCACCGGCTTTGAAGAACCCAGGGTTCGTTGGTTGCTGGTTACCGGTAACGGGGCTACATTGTACTGCTGAAGTTTTGTCTGGATGGCAAAAAATTAAACGATCACGATCAGCCTACAATAGTCTTCAAACCGTGTCAAGATGAAGACGACCTACGAGAGTTTCGGTGTCGCTTGGGTTGAGTCGCAGTGCTTGCTGGTAGTCTTCGCAAGCAGCTTGGTGCTTTTCAAGATACCTCGCAGCATCTCCTCGTCTCACATAGTACGACGGAACGTTGGGGTCCTGCATAATAGCATGGCCAAACTCCAGCTCTGCCTTGTTGAATTGAGCTCGGTTGAACAGCTCCACACCAAACTGGTAATGTACGAGTGCAACGCGGGATTGGATGCTTTGGTCTCCTGGAAGCAGTTCTAACGCATGGTGATAATCTGCCAGAGCCTGGATGATGACACCAAAACAGGTCAGATTCAGCTACTGAACGGACGGCAATTCGCACACACTAACCGCTTGAAAATTGCCGATGCCACGGTACGCATCGCCGCGATTAAGGAAGTGTTGGGGACTGGCAAACTGCTCGCGGAACAGTTCTGTCAGCTCCATCTGGCCTCGAATGGCTTGGTTCATCGCATTTACAGCGAGCTGGTACGACTTTTGGCGCAAAAAACGAATTCCGATGTCGTTCAGGATGAGACTACGTTGCTTGATGATATCCCGGTACTGGGGCGAAGTGTCCTGCCCTGCATTGAGACGCAACGCGGGTACTTGTGCTAGTTGCTCATGATGGTTGCCTCGGGAAGATTGTTGCAGCTGCTGGGGCTGCGCTGATTGCACGGTATCTATTTTGTGGCTATGGCAGCTTAGAGCCTTTTCGGTATCTCGCAGTGCCATGTGATACTCTCCAAGCTCACGGTAGGCCGATGCCCGAAGCAAGTATAGTTTTGTCTCTTCGGGCGTGATTTCTGTGGCTCTGGAAAGGTTTTGGATGGCATCTTGAAACTGGTGGGCCATCAGCTGTGTGCGGGCCTGTTCGTAGATAGCTTGAGATTCTTTCAGCAACCGCTGCTCGTGTCCAAGCACTTCCGGGTGGTCAGGCTGCAAGGAGGCCGCCTTATGGATGTCGGCGGTTGCTTTCTCCTGCAAGTGAAGTCTCCAATGCAGTTTGGCACGAAGGACAAAATACTCGACGTCGCGGCTGTTGAGGCAGATGCAGTGGTCCACGTCCTGCACCGCTTTCTCGAAGCACCCCCCCTCGATATTTGCTGCTGCTCGATGTAGCCAATAGACTTCATCAAGTGCGTTTAGCTGGATGGCCTCGTTGAGGTAGCCGAGTACAATGTTTGGTGACTCACCTAGAGAAAGCAACGTGTAAGCGTGAAGGTCTAGCAAAGCCGCAAGCTGATCTTTAATGCGCTGCGGCGGGTCTGGATCCACAGCAAACAGCTTTCGATAATTCGCAATCGCCGACTTGACATCGCAAAGCTCCCAGTACACTTGGGCGCGCTTGGCGTACAGCTGCGTATGCTCCGGTCGCAAGAAGATGGCTTTGGTTAGGCATTGCAGCGCTCCATCCAGATCGTGTGCTGCTATTCGAACGTCAGCTTCCTCCTCTTTTAGTCGTGCCGCTTCCAAAGGGGTAAAGTCCGTCGCCGCTGAAGCATTTTTACTTGGGCTGGGGCATTTCATGGACGTGAACGTCGAGGCGTCGGCCAGATTAACTGCCGACTACAGTTTAGCGCACTTGCCCAAATTGAGATTGTACATTAAGTGAAAGGTCGGGGACTGAGCTGCAGATATCTAAGCTCAAAAGCAAGAAGCAATGGGGACACAGGTGAAGCCCGTGGTGAAGACGTCTACGATGGATCAGGAGCTGCAGGACGAAGTAGTTGTTGTCGCCCAGGTCGCTATGAGCACGGAGACGAACGAGCAGGAGATCGCGGCAAAGGTCAAACAGCACTTCGAGCAGAAATACCACGGACTATTGTGGCATTGTTGTGTCGGACGCAATGTCGCGTGCTTTGTCACGCACGAGCAGTCCAAGTTCCTTTATTTCTACATCGGTCAGATGGCTGTCGTGCTCTTTGCCACTGCCTAACCATAGAGCTACAACGTGGCGCGAGTGCTGATCGGAAAGAAATCCAAGTCCACCCGAGGAGCGTGCACCATTGTCACCGCCAAGGTATTCGAGCTTATAATTGGAGGTGCAACGTCAAGCTTAAACTATTTTCAATACGAACAGAACTCATTGATGTTCATCCATGGTTTAGTTTACCGAAAGGTTACCTTTTTCCAGACGACGTTATCGAGTCAACTTCGACATGAGCCAAGTTGTACGCCGATATATCCTACAATCTCGCGCGAAAGCGCTCCCATGGTCCTGTTCTGAGCACTCCACCGCCACTGCCTCTTAACTCGCTTTCACCCGACGACGAATGGGAAAAGTTTGACACGGCCACGCAAACAGGTTTCGGCTATGCTTTGCCATACTCATCATCGCTAGACGAACCAGAGGCACACAGACATGCCAACCGAGGTTCCATTGCCGTGTCTCCCGAGGTTCCCAGGCGTGCTCGACAGCTAAGTGAATACACGACGATCAATGAATTTTTCCAGTCGCCACGCCATGGTTTTGGCTTAGAGAGCCGACTTATCTACAAGGGTAACAAGGAACTCGAAAGCGGTTCGATCGCCGTGATTGATATCACAAATCGTCCAGACGAGTTGGGCTTCAGTGCTACCTTCGAGAGAGGCAACTTGGATCGAGCCTATCGAGTTTACGGGCGTCGATACGCTTCTAGTCACGAGCTGCTGATGTTACGCAGCTCTTCTTCCAGCGGTAAAAGCTCAATAAGGCCGAGCGAGTCGGTCATGCTGTCATCTTCAAAAGTATCCTCTTCACAAGCGTCGACGATGCCATTCCCATTTTTTGTTGATGTCGATTTCGAGTACGACCTGTATGCAGACACCGATGTGAATACCCACGGACAATTTCAATGGTACTTCTTCCGGGTCACTGCGCCCTCAGTTTTGTTGCGGCAAACTCGAGAACGCGGTGCTGCCAGCCTAAGGATACGCTTCAATATTCGTAACATGTTCAAGAAGGCCGGCCTGTACACTGATGGCATGCTTCCTGCCGTGTGCATTGAAAGCCCGCTCCCACTCAAATGCGGTTGGCACCACTCAAGTGCCAATGTCTGCTACTTCAAGAACACGGACACCTATCGGCACCGGCGCACAGGAAAGGTGCGGAACTACTACACGCTATCTTTCGTGTACGAATTTCCGGTTCATCTGTCGTCGTCTCACTGTCATCGGGTCAGGCCCAAAGTACATTCGAAGACAAGCCCCTGGTCGCGTACTTTGCTCATTGCTACCCTTACACATATACGCGGCTACAGCGATTCATGCTCTACATGCAGAAAAAAATCCAGAACGCAGAAACAACTTCAGGCGACGAGTTATGTGCAAAACGATCGCTGGTAACAATTGCGACTTGCTCACTATCACGGATTTCAGTCAAGACGATGAAAAAGACTCAGATACAAGGCGGCGTACGGCTATTGTGATCACGGCTCGTGTCCATCCAGGAGAAAGCAATAGCAGCTTCGTCATGCACGGAATACTCGATTTCCTCACGGGAAACTCGCTCGAAGCTCGTTTTTGCGTCACCACTTCGTGTTCAAGGTTGTTCCGATGCTCAACCCAGATGGAGTTATTCACGGTAACTATCGTTGCTCGCTTGCCGGCACAGATCTGAATCGGCGATGGCTCACTCCATCCAGCGAGCTGCATCCGACAATATTTGTTACCAAGAACATGATTATCTCTGTCCGCAAAACGCGTCCTGTGAGTCTGTACTGTGACCTCCATGGCCATAGCCGCAAGAAGAATATTTTTCTGTACGGTTGTCGCCCATTCGACCGCGGCAGCAGAAGCGAAGCCGCACGTGTCCGGCAATTCCCACATATCCTCTGCAAAACTAGTGACAGCGCACGTGGAGGATTCTTTAGCTTTGGTAATTGCACCTTCTCGGTTACTGCCTCCAAGAAGGGTACGGGCCACATTGTCGTGTGGAATGAGATGCAGGTGCTTCATAGTTTTACGCTTGAAGCATCTTTCTTTGGTGTTGATACCGCCACACACAAGTTACAGCTACAACAAGCAGTACCAAATAGCCGGGGTCGTGTTGAAATGGACCTCGCAGAGCAACTACGTCCATCGCTCCGCCATTTTACGCCTCCTGATCTTCATGCAGCTGGGTTTAAATTCTGTCACGCATTGCTGCCGTTTTCCCAGATACTCGCATTGCAGCGCGTTAGCATTGTTGTGATGCCACTTACCCCAAAACTCCCTGGAACACCGACGGGATCAAGAGTAGCGCAAGACGAATCAGCGAGTGCACAGCAGCAGATATTGGATTCTAGTGAACCTCCAACCTCTGTAAAATGCTTTGGACTGACAACTGCTGCAACCGGTAGCGACCTCACGAGCTACAACAAACTCCGCTTAGCACCGCTGCAAAAACCACAACTACCTGTAATACTACCTAAGAAACAAGATGTTGCTTGGGTGCAGCCGCAGCGACCAGTCCACCCCAGCTCGATCCTGTATCCATACCATTCAACCGATCAACGGGAACAAGCGACGCATCTGCATTTGTCCTGCCTTCTAAATTCGACCAACTGTTTTCTGGTGAAGAAGTGTCTCTGCTTGACCATGACGACTTAATCAGAGAGATTGAGGCAGCACTTCCAGATAATTTCCAAGATAACCTAGAAGAAGATGGATCCGTGGGCTCTGAATCGGACCCGTCTGGAGATACTACAGAGGAAGAGGAGAAAGGGGAGCAGCGTACAACACCGCCGCAAAGTGTCGAAGAACCCCCAGTCATTGAAACAGAGCCCCCTAGGTTGGCAGTGCCCATTCTTACGAGAAGCCGGCCGCCACGGGTAACCAGGCATTTTTCGGAGCCCCGATTGTAAGTTGTTCATGCTGAAGAGCACCCACTGCGTTCATTGCTACCTACTCACCAATCTTGTGTTGTTGATGATGTTCGTGAACCTTGGGCAGACTTGACGTCAATATGCCGAAACAAACGCCTTCTCAACGGGAGGTTGCTTCTACTACATCGGTGCTAGTCCGCACAAAATCTAGCACTCCTCCAATACCCAAGACGACACCCTCATTAGCTCCTCTTCGTAAAGAGGCCCCAACTCGGCGAATTTCAGTATGCCAGAATATGCCCTACGACCGCAATCGAGAGATCGCCGTTCTGCACGCTGTTCAACGACGCTCAAAAACCAGACGCCATATCCGCCAGACCGCGATCTTGGAAATGGATGAGACTTAGGCTGTTGCCGACAGGAAGGCCTGACATGCATACGAAGTCAACGATATTTGGCTGCACGTGAGACGACAGCTTATGGTTCTTTTTGCAAGTCTCCAGCGCATTACACCGCGCCCATCGTGGTCCGACTAAGATTCACGTTTTCAATACTTGCGAGAGGTGAGTGAGGCCGCCGGCGGAATGGTGTCAACTTCGATGGCTCGCGTACGTCCGTTTGAGAGGAAGGAGAAAAATTTGAATCCGCTTCATCTTTCAGAAACCCGCGAGTGCTATTAGCACTTCCACTGCTCACGACCCGCTCGCGTCTGTCAAATTCATGCCTTGTGGTGGCGTCTTTGTGGGCTGGAGACCTTTGAACACGAGGTAAATTTTGCCAAGCGCCTTCATCGATTCGTCGGATCAATTGGAACTGATCCACCTTCTTGATTTTGAATACCAGTACTGCAGTGACGTAGATGAGGACGACGTTGATCCACAAAAGCATCAGACTGCCCACTGCGATCTCATAGAAAACGAGTTTTTGCTCTTCTCCGATGACATCGTCCGTCTATCGTTAGTAAGTCATGCAGACCGCAGATAAAGTCAGAAACTGCCTCACAAGTATGTTTTCATTCAAGGTAGCATCAACACGTACCACGAAATATTGCCCGATCATAACATACGAGAAGCAGATTCCGCAATTTACAGTGGGCGGAAGTAACGCGGCCGCAATGGCAACTCCGACAACGGAGGAGATGTTGGCATTCGACTCAGCTAGCGCGACACCGGTGCCCGAAAGAGCAGCAACAATCGCGCCAAAAAGCAACTGAATAGCTTGCCCTCGCTCGCGCATTTCGGCCGTTGGCCAATTCAACGCCACTGCATATGGGCTTAGGAAAGCGCCAATCATAATGCCGAGCAGAAAAGTAATTGCCTGCGGACATGATATCCATATAGCAGCAAGGCATTCGTCAGCAACGCAGGTAAGATTCACATTACAATCTGAGTAAATAACGCCGTGCAGGCACGCACCAACGCGAAGAGCTCATTCAGCATTCCGTTGATAAAGAGATTTTTGTCTCGGAGAGCGAACCCAAAAGCGCAGCCCAAAATGGGTCCCTACCAATGCAACCAAGCACCACCGAATTAGTTCTTACACCATGAAGTACATATTTAAATGCAACGTGAAGACGCAGCTTACCATCATCGGGGACAGAAGCATGGATGCAACAACGTAGGTCTGCCAAAAAATATCGTGTCAACGTAAGTTTCCAGCAACTACCACAGCTAGGTTTGCCAAACATGCCAATGATTCTTACCCCTGAGTCTCCGGCCAGACCGATTCCAGCGATCGACCTGTGTATACCAACAGCAGAGCAGTGAGAGAATCTATCTCTCATGACAAAAAAAGACACGCTCATGAAGCTTACGAGGAGATAAGCAACATCACCACCGAGTCTCTGGAAAGCGTCGAGTTGGCTTCAATGTGCGCGTACATCTCGGCCACAGGCACTGCAGTGCCCACGTCAGTGTTGCGCTCGAGGATGCGACCCATACTGCGCCTTTTCTTCTTGCTGCGATTGCGCTTGCGCATCGTCGTGCCTGGCGTGAGCGACATGACGTCGCAGAAACCAAACTGCACGCCAACACCCATGCGCTGCAGTTTGTTGAGGATTGCTTGCATCTCCTCGTCCTCCACGCGGAACGTCACGATAGACGACGTGCGCGCCTCCACACTCGTCACGTTGTCCAGCTTGAGCTCATCTTGCAGTACGGACACAACCTGGAGCAGAAAAGAAGACAAAGAGGCAATGGTTAGTAGAGAAAGGGGTGGGGGAGATGAAGTCGGCGCAAGACGCGCACTTTGCCGTGCTGCTCGTTGGGCAGCGTGAGCTGGAAGAGCTTCATCCTAAGGGGATGAAGAGTGAAGAGACTTTGTTGTGGCTTAAAATCACTAAGTACGGATCACTAAGTACGGATCAGCGCGCGTCACAGATCTCGCGACCAACTTCATTCGCCTTCCTCTTCTTCCTCGACGCTGTCTTGCTCGGTGTCTACTTCATCCCCGCTACTAGCGCTGACATTGCCACCAGTGTCTAGTTCACCCTCGGCGAAAGCTCCTTCACCTCCTGGCTCCTCCATCCCCTTCTCACCTTCACTAGCAACGTCGGCAGGTGCCACCTCTGCTTGCACGAATGTCTCTTCGTTGTAGTCCAAGTAGTCCGCCACACTGTACCAGGACCCTTCGCTTTGCTTGGACTGCAGCATCTGCAGGCCTAGCGGTCGCCCTCGCACGTGACCGAAGACGTACCCGCTGAGAGAATACCATTGCCGAGTGATCGTGTCCTGCACTTGGAAGTGGTTCTCTGTCATGACCACATTCACCCACTCCTGTTCATACTGTGGTGGCCCACCGCTCCCGTCGTCGACAGGGTCATACATGAGCAAGAACATATCGCTGGGCTCGTGGTACGCTCGGATCGTGCCGCTCCTCCAAAACATGCGTCGAGGGTCGAAACGCTGGAAATACACTCCGATGAAGATGGCAGCTCGTAGTGCCCGCTTCGACGGATCTAGCATGAGAGCCATGCACCAACAGTGGCCGTTGAAAAGTTGGACCCGGGATGAGTCCGCACGGAAGACACTCAGCCACTCGTGATCACCGTCGTCGTAATCGATACGGTGTCGATCTTTCTTCCAGTTGTAGCGGGTTATGCGGCCGTCAAACCAGCGCTGCTCAAGCGGCCACAGTACGCGGCAGGGCATTTCAAGGATACTTTTCTCGCAGGCGTGGTCGTTCGGGCGGATGTAGGCCCGCTCGTTGCGAGATGGAGAAAACCAAAACTGGTCACCGTACTCATCCTGGAAATCGCGCCAGTCGTCATCGCTCTCGGTCTCGGAAGCTGAATCGCGATTCACCAGATCTCGAGCCTTGCGCAACATTTCCGCTTGTTGTGCTCGAGCCACAGCGTCTTCATTCAGCGTACTTTCACGTAAATGCATCAGCATAACATCCAACTCCAGCTGTCTCGAATCGGGTTCTGAGCACCTACGCCACGCACGCTGGATGATACAAGCTGCACGGTATCGCGTCTGAGCTCGGACGCGCTCGGATCTCGCATACCGCCGACCAAAGTATCCCCGAACGCCAGCATTAATGCGGCTCGCAGCTGCGTATTGATGTGCTTCGCGTGCTTGTGCCTCTGCACGTATTCGAATCAGCTCGTTCTGACGACTTCGAAACCCACGCCAGTTGCATTGTAGTTTGACTGCAAGTCTCGCCAATTTGCGCTCCTCTTCTTGCTGTCGCGCAATAGCTGCACGCAACTGACGATACGCACGACGTGCAGCACGAGTTCGATAAAGTCTCTGCAACGTAACCGCAGCATCGTGCTGCTCTTTTCGACGTCTCTGGTTCAGTGTCATCAAATCTTCAAAGCGTGACCGACCGAACCGTGCACGATAACTGCTCTGCAAACGAGCTGCTGCAGCTTCACGCTGCAAAAGACTTCGTTCAAGCCGGTAACGCTTCATGGATTTACGCACAAGTACGAAGTGCCGTCGTGTCCAATAGCCTCGATAAGCAGCCTGCACCTTGACAGCATGCACAGCCCAGACAGTGAGCCGCAGCCCCTCTTGCTGGGAACACGCAATGGCTGTTCGACCCAGTACCCCACGAATCAAGCTCTGAATCTGAACAGCACTGCGATGGATAAGCTTCGTGCGCTTTACACGATACTCGAGTTCACGCCTTAGATGCCAGCACATGTAGCATCGCCGGATCTTGCGGCAGGCTGGAGTCTGCACCATTGTTTCACGCCATGAGGCAGCTACCCGTCGACCCATATACCCACGATAGTATGCTTGTAGTCTCAGTGCCGCTGAGGAACGAATTGTTTGTTCCTGGATTGAGTATTTGATCTGCAGTCCATCTACACGCGGTTCCAGCCCGCGATATGTACGCGCTCTCTGCACAAATACCATATTTTCCGCTAATGTCCTGATGCTGGTATCCGTGATCTCTTGGCATCCCGTCAGATTAAGGGTTTGCAGAGCGGGGCATGCCGTTGCAACTGGCGCGAGGATGTCCTCACGCATGTGTAGACACCCCTCCAGATTCAGCGACTGCAGCAACGCTGTGCCGGACACCATAGCAAGTAGCCCAGCCGATGACATCAAATAGCAACCGCTTAGATTGAGAGTGCGCAAATTTGCCCCATGCTTTCCGATATGACCGAGTGTAGCATTCGTCAGTTGATGACAGCGCTTTAGGCTAACCACACGCAGCCCCTTGCATCCTTTCATGATATGCAACATGCCAGCATCCGAGATGCGCTCTAAACCCTCCAGATTCAGAAATTGTAGCCCTTGGCAACCTGCACCAAGAGCTGCAAGACCGCGGTCACAAATCGCACCTGTGTAAGACACATCCAGAGACAGCAACCGACGACAGCGAGTCCGCGAGCCTTGAGGCCCCAATGCGCCACCGATCCAACCCAGTGCATCATCTGTTAGTGCTCCACAGCGTGACAGATTCAGACGAGTTAACGAAGCATTGCAACACGAGATAAATTCGCGCACGCCTTCACCCAAAAGCTGAGGACATGATGAAAAATTGAGCATATCCAGACGCTCAATACCCGTAGCCAAAACCTGCAGCATAGGCACCGACAGTGTTGTGCATGAACAATCGAGCTGGCGGAGCGTTTCGCCCACGACGTGCACGAGGGAGCGTAAGCCAACCTGCAGTCATCGGAAGAGAGCATGAACAAATTACTGTTAGGTGGGGAATACCGCCGGAATAACAACTACACGTACAGGAGTAAACCCGTTGCATCCCGAGAGAATAAGGAGCGAATAGCCAGCAGCTCGGTTAGCCCGGAGCTGATGCGCCAGCTCGGTTAGCAGGACATCGTTGAGCTCTTCGGCATATGGCCGCAGGTCAAGTACGTCAGGATCTCGTTGCTGCTGCATCTTCAGGATAGCTGTGGCGCGGTCGGCCACCAACATTGCAGTACGCTGAGCTGCAAGTCGCTTTGCTTCCAGCCCCCTTTCGCTCTCAACATGAAGGAGGGCATTATTACCGTGTATTGGTACCCCCTTTCCGAGATGCCTACCGGTAGGCTTCCGAGCGTTGGCGCGAATACCCGCTGTGGATGAAGGATGGCGTTCATGTGGCTTGCCGACCGATACTGACGGCATCTGGTGAGTCAGTAAGACGGCGGGTCATCGCACGGTCGCGTCGTTTCACAGTCATATTAGGCGACTCCAAAGTCTCCGACAAAGCGTCAAACACCATGGATAGTATTGAACAAGCAGTCTGTGGATGCGTGTTAGTTTGTCAGTACTGATAGGCGGCAGCTTCGTCTGTCTGTTTGCGCGTCGAGTATGCTTGTCTGTTGCCTGCTTCCATCCATGCCTAGTAGTCTTACTGCGCAATCTTGGCCAGCGATGCGATCGCGTAAATCTTAATCTCGGAGCCACCGTCGACCTTGACAATACCGTCCGAGGCATCTGTACCGATAAGCGAGCCCCTAGTGCCTGCCTCGTCGCCTGACAGGATGATCACCGTATCCTGCTTCTCCGGGATCACTGGCCGCACGTCGTTCAGTGACACGGTGATCACGCGACCATCCACATCGATGGAGCATGAACCACCGCTCACGCTGGTAATGGCGCCCACGCTGCCGTTGTGTTCACCAGCAAACACCTCAACCTCCACGCCCTTCATCTTCCACGTCACTTCACCGCTGGCAGGTCCGCCTGCCGAGTCGTTAAGATCCTGATTGAAGGCAGGTGTCATTGGAACACCGTTGCCTCCCATCATGCCAGGCGTCGCTGCAGGCGTGGCAGCCGAGTTCATGCGGCCCATGGGAGTTGCTACGCCAAAACCTGGTGTCATTGGATTGTGGTTGTATCCCGAGGTATTGATTCCTGGGGTCACAGGGTTGAGTCCAGGAGTCATCGCCGATAAGCCAGGTGTCGTAGGGTTGAAGCCTGGAGTCATCGGCTCCATTCCCATCGGCTCATGGCCCATGCCAGGCGTAGCAGCAGACAAATGTGCGGGTGTTGTCGGGTTCAGACCAGGTGTCGTCGGGTTATGGCCCATCATGTAGGCTGGAGTCCTTGGCTGTAGTCCGGGCGTCGTGGGGTTCAATCCCGGCGTTGTGGGGTTCAATCCGGGCGTCGCCGGGTTAGCAGCTGGCGTTACAGGCATCATACCATCTCTTGTCGGAGAACGCGGTGCCATCTGCGTCGTCGGGTTCGAATACCTGCTGCTAGACATGTCACTTGACGGCGCAGTAGGTTCCAGTGGTGTGCCAAAGCTGGTAGCATGGGTAATATCCTTCTCCTGGTTCAGCTGGGTCTCCAGCAGCGCGTCATCATTGCCAACATTCCACGCATCTCCAGCACGTCCTGATGATTGCGGAGTACCCATACCACGATGAAGTGGGGTAGCCATAGGGGTCATAGCACTGCCGTGGAGCGGTGTCTGCGACGGCAGCGGTGTGGCACCAGTCATCGGAGTTCCAGCGTAGCGAGGCTTGTCCACCACACCACCTTCGCGCGTGCCAGCCACAGTAATGTGCAACCGATCGATATCGACGATTTTTGCCTTGCAGTGAATTTCCACCTTGACCTTTTGGTCGCTTTCGTCGACAACAATACCAATGTACCCTTTCCAGCGTCCCTTTTTCACCTTCACGGTCTGGCCAATCAACTCGGACTCGCGCTGATTCCTTCCACCTCGCTGGTTCTGCTGGCGCATACCGGCGTCCATTCGAGGCACGGTCGAGTTTGAAATCATATCGGAACGCGCCTTGCTACCAGACAAGATCACACCACGGGCACGCGTCACAAAGATACCTGAGTTGGTTGTGATGCGGTTGTTGTGAATAAAGAGGTATGTCCGGTAAATGTGCTTCACAGTACCGCTGTGACCCGAAAAAGGTCCTTCCACCACATTAACCATTTCTCCAACACTGACGTGGTTGTGCTTCTTATCCAGTGCCGCGGTTGTGCGCGAAGATACAATCTTACGCTGCACTTCCTGATCAGAGATGTTTCGCGATTGGCCATTTTGGCAAAGTATTGTGAAACCCTCACGACCAACATGGGTAATCACACCAACGTCACCGTGCGCCAGGGCGACAAGGTCGTAGAGCTCCTTGCCCTTGTATGAGTCAAGTCCGTGAGAAATTTCTGCGGACTCCTGCAAGTCCCGAACACGCACTTGAATCTCACGGGCCATACTGTCCACTAGCACAATCGCTACGGGAGCACCTTCGCTATCATCTACTGCCACAACTGTACCAGTCTCGCCAGAATACATACCAGAGACCACCTTAATGTGATCACCCACTTTCACATACTTCATAAGCTGCTTCAACTGAAAGTCCAAGATCGTGTCCTTAATCTCTTCGTGAAGCGGCATGACACGAACGGTGTCATTGGCTGTGTTGGTGCTAAGTACGACACCCATGAGGTTAATCAGATCGCCTTCAATCACACGCACTGTATCACCCTTCGTAAGCTCCACTTTGTTCTTCCAATCATCGGCTTCCACAGAGGCTAGCATTTCTTCAGCAGTGTGCTCGCCATCTTCTCCCGCAACAGACGAAAAGCGATTGATCTCATCGAGTGTCGGATTAACGTCCTCTGTCGTCAGCATAGTGGCAATGTTCACTTCCTTGATAAGAAAACCTTCCTGGTAAAAATCGTTGTCGAACGTATCCATCATTTCTCCTGTTGAAGGATACCGGCGACGAGCCACATCCGCCCCGGGAACCATGTTTGCGTGGAAAAGCTTCTGTGGCGGCCGTTGGCCCTTTTTGTACTTTGGCTGTTCGCCACCTGCCAGCACGATAGGATCAAGGCGCGGGATCATTTTCACCACAGCACGTGCGCCATTGTCAAGAATCTCGATAACCTTGCAGAGGTCACCTTTGTACAGTCCCGCGCGCTTCATTCGCGCCCAAGCGCCCGCAACCAGCGGCTTTCTCCGCGTCTGAACGTTGAGAACCGATGTCATTTCGTGGATTGGCACCAGCTTCATCGACCACTGCTGCACGTCACGCAGACCATTCAGGCAATCCTTGGCGTGCGGCTCTCGCTCCGCTTCGACGTAGATGAAGCCCTTCGAGTTGGAAGCCACCACGGACTTGACCATGAGAGGCTCGCCACGGCGCGCGAACTCGATAAACTTGTTCATGAGCGCCACCACGAGGTGTTGCTCGCGGCCTGGCTTACACTTGAAGACCCACATGCGGGGGTCCTGGATGGACGGCAGGAGCGACTGCTGCGCCACCTCACTCTGGATCACGTCACCTCCCTCCTCATCGCCGTCATACTGTTTGCGGCTCTGTTGGTGACGCTTCTTGATGCGGTTGACGATGGCCTCGGCGCTCTCCGACTCGTCGAACTGCGTGCGGTCCTGCGGCTCGTAGCGGTACGAGTGGCCTGCCTCGACCTCCTCAGCCATCTGTCGCTCGGAGCGGTAGAAGTCATCGTCGTCGTCTTCCTCCTCCTCCTCGTCCTCGTCCACGTCGGCCTCCTCTTCGATGAACTTGTTAACGGGCTTGCGGCGCTTCTTAGGCTTGGGCTTGCTGTCCGCAGCCTTGCGCTTCTTCACAGGCGCCTCCTCCTCCTCTTCGTCGTCCTCCTCCTCAGGAATTTCATCCTCCGAGGCATCTTCGTCCTCCGACAGATTGCGGTCCAGATCCTCTTCGCTCGACGACATGGTAGCGGCAGCTCACGTGTCTTGGTTCGTTCTGGCGCGTTTCTGGGGGGGGGCTGCTGAGCACCTTCCAATATCGATATCGGATATTGCAGACTCGAGATCATACTGAAACCAAGAGAAATCGCTGCCACCAGCTGTCAATTCTGTTATCCAATCCAAGTGCGATTAGAGTCTACAGTCACGGATGTGTCACTGATCGGTACAGAGTTGCGTACGGGTATCACGTACAAGAAAAAAGCGCCATCTTCCCTCCCCCTCGCATTCCAAGGAATCAGGAGAAGCGACGATGACGGACCAAGTTGACGCCGAGACACCGGCGCCCGCCGCCCCGATCAACGTACTGTTAGGCAAGCCCACGTTGCTGGCGCGGGTGGTGGCCTTTGTGGGATCTGTGGACACGCGGTTGTTGGGTGCGTAGCGGCATCGATGCCAGCGAAGAAGAAAATAAAGAAAAAGACGCTGGAAAGGGAGCGGTACTGACGTCTGCTGTGCGTGCGCTTCCACTGTTGTGCTGTAGTGTGTTTGAACCGGAACTGGGCCAGGGAGATGATGAAGCCGTCGGTGTGGGAGATCTCGGCTGGGGTGCCTTACGAGCCGCTGTTGATCAACTGCTTCCGCCGCGCCGCCAACTACTGCTACCGCGAGGTGGACGCACCCTCCCCGTAAGGACTATATTTTATCCAGCTATCTACTTGAGGTAGCTAGTAGGATGAAACATGTAGAAGTGCTGACTCGTTTTGACTATGGATGCAACCACAGCAATGTGAACCGACGAGGGTCGCCTCCAGCCATCCGGGCATGTCTGCTGAACGAGCGCACATCCATGCGGGAATACGTGCACGACTTGAAGCTCATGACGGCGGAGAACGAGTGGTTCGATAAACTCCCGCGGAACCTCCGTCTGGAGGACATTCCGGAGCTAAAAAACGAGGTGCACAAAAACCTTCGTACCGCGTATGAAAATCCGGGGCTGCTGAACAATCGATTTAGTCGAAGCCAAGACGCACGAGTACGTGACAATTGGTACCTGTATTGTGCTGACTCGTGTATCGCTGTCAGGGCTCGTTCTTACAAGCTTCACGTTGCATTCTTGTGCGCAGCTAGTTTCTGGCGCTATCGACCAAGAGCGTGCAAATTTTTACTTGTGGTCTCTTGAGAAGCAACATCTGCGTGCTTCGATGATGCAAACTAATGCTTCGTGCTACGATGTGTGTGACGAAGCTTTGGCAGTTGGTTGCACCGACGGCGCCGTAAAGATTTGGAGTTTCGCCTCGCTTGAAAGCCGCAACCTTGATACGACGTCGTTAGTGAATGCCTCACCAACGACTTCAATTTCCCATCGCTCCAGCCTGGGGATGGTCCCCTTCATTAGGACTCGTGCGAAGGACAAGGTCGTCAACGTTCGAATTGACCACAACGATGGCACTTTCCTGCACTTGGCGACGTCAACAGAGAAGGGAGAAGCGAACGTCTGGGATGTTACGAAAGGAGAAATTATTGTGTCGATCCCGTCCAGTAAGATTCACAAGTCGATGCTGCCTCGGTCGCAGAGAGAGACGTGCCCGCAGATTACAAGCTTGATGCTGCTTCGGAACACGCTCGTATGCGGTACATCGTGCGGTCTCATCCGTGTCTTTGATTTGCGCAGCAGCCGACTCACACACCGACTCGCAGGGCACCCAGGTATAGATCCGATCATCCGTTTTACTTGCTAAGCAAGTGGTAGATTGATGCTGATATGTGTGTTTTGTTGGAAAATTGTTTTGCAGGCGCTGTCGTCAACGCAGATACTAAAGGACGAGTTTTGTGGTCAGCTGGCAATGAAGGCACAGTCCGTTGGTGGGGAGGAAAGAGCGCGAAGATTTTGTCAAAATCAGCCTTGTGCGAAGGTACCATCTCGGCGCTCGAGATGGATGAGACCGTAGTCGTTGCAGGCTACTCGGAGCAGGGCATGGAAGCCTGGGATGTGCGGACCCAACAATCGCTGTGTACATTTAGCAATCATGAACACGGGGGAGTCAAGGCGCTTCAGTTTGACAACCGCAAGCTTGTTAGTGTGTCGTCGACCGGCAAGGTAAGCTGTGCAGTAACTGTAGGGCACAAGTGCTTGTTCTTAACCTTTCTCCTGCCCTGTTGCGATGCGTAGGCGGCACTGTGGAGATGGTACGATCCTAATCCTGTGCGATGGTTTGAGCCTCCGACCCCCTCCGCTCGCTATATCTCGACACAGTTCAACGACCGGCACCTTGTGTTCGGTACCGACTGCGGGGAGCTTGTGGATTACGACCGACTCGCCACGGTTTTGTAGGCAGTGCCGCGTTTGTTGTCAACAGGTCATGAGGAGAATTTGAACAAGGATAGAATAGGAAGCTCGGCCCTCCTCAGTCCAACGCGCGGTAAAAAATCGTGTTTGCCGAAAAATGAAGTTCATGGCGTGGTACCTGTTACAGCAACCTCAGCTAGTATGGCCTAAGAAGGGGTGTGTGGCAAGTTACGCGGGACCTTCTTCAAATACACAATGCTTCCCTTCAGCGCTTGGTTTCGCTCTCCTGGTCTCACGACAGTAACATGCGAATGCTGGCCGGTAGTTCGTTGAGATCCTCCAACTGCGTCAAGGATTGATGCAGGTGCAGTCGAAACTCGTGAGTTGTGCTCGTAACTGGATGAACCACCCGCAGGATCCGGGAGGCGAACAATGACGCCTGCCCCGGTGTTCAGCAATGCCGAAGGTTCACGCACCGGTTGCAGCTGCGTAGAGCTTTGGGAAGCTCCCATATTGTCAAGTGTGTGGGGTCTAAATAAAAATGTACTTCTCTAAATTCTCTAAGTATGTCTAACTTTGGAGCGCTCGATGAACATCACCGTCAGAGATTCATCTCGTTTGATAACATGTAAATGTACAATTGCCGCTAGACATGCTGCCCAGCAAGCTTCTTACCGGTACCTCATTGCATTGCATCGCTTTCTCCGATAAATGCAGTCACAACACAAAAATTGGTAATCTTGTTACAAGTTTTTGTACATACAACTCGCACCGCGCTTCCGTGCTGGTGTGAGCAATAAAGCTTGGTTTGTGCCACGTACCCCATTCAAGCCTGCTACGTTGTTGAGCTTCCTACCTCACCACAACAATTCCGAACACACACTAAATCGGTACGTTTTTAAAAGGAGTCGTCGTGAAACAACGTGTCGGTAATCGCCTTGAACCCTATGTAAAGGATCTTCGAGCCATCTCGCTCTTGCCTAACGCGGATCGGGTAACATTCTGCTTGACGGTTAACCGGGACGATGCACTGACCGTCCTCCAGCGAGAAGGGCCATTTGTGCCGTGGGCAGGAAATGCACAAGGTACCATCAATGTCTTCGATGTCTCCAAGGTGTAGTGAGGCAGCCTGATGTGGACACGCATTTTGAATGGCGTAGAACCCGCCATCGTATTTGAATATTGCCACTGTCTTCCCGTTTACCGTCACCTTCGTCCCTGGATGAAAGAAATTGTCAAAACTCAGCTCCAAAGCACAACTTCACCTCAATGAGTCGACCCCACCACGAACCTAGCGTAGTTGTCCTTGATCCGGGCTTGACGCGCTTCCGGCCAGTGACTGTGTACTCGTATTTCGGTCTGTGGTTCGTCGCCTCCACGATATCTGTAGCCACAAGCGTGGAATCGTTAGTAGTTGGCGGTCTCCCCCTCTGCATTTCCTGTCGGCGTTGTACCTGACGGTCGCACGTGCGTGCTAAACCACAGATAGCGATCGTCGTCGCGGTCTTCGCGGTTCCGGCGCCATCGCACGGACGGCTCAGCCTCGACCTCGTCTTCCTCCCAGGTCAGATCCAGATGCAGGCGGCTCATTGCTTTCGGCTGGTGCCGCCGCCCAAGTTATCAGACGCGGGCAATTGAACTGCCCCTAGCCGCACGTGTTCTACCGGCACCTCGAAAATTACTTTCCCCGGGTGAAATGCATTAAGCGATTTTGACGGGAAAACCTGTGATATCTAATACAGCTCATAGCGAGTGGAGTGAAACCATTCTGGAATCTTTCGTAACAGGAAGGAGAGCTACGATGGCGAGCAGATACGGGGACGAATTCCGTGGACGCGGCCGGGACCGCAGCAGGGACCGCGGCTATGGGGGCGGGGGCGGCGGCGGCGACAGAGGGTACGGTGGACGATCGGGAGGCGGGGGATACGGCCGGGAACGCATTGGGGGACGTCGCGGCGAGCAGAGCGGCGGCGGCGCAGAGCACTTGGCGCGCATCCACGGCACGGAAGAGGATCGCGTGAACTGCCCGTTCTACTTCAAGATCGGCGCCTGCCGACACGGTGATCGCTGCTCTCGTCTGCACAACAAGCCCGTGTTCAGCCAGACAATTCTGGTGAGCCACATGTACCAGAACCCGATCGCACAGGTGATCGCGCAAAACGGAGACCCGACCTCACTAGATCAGCGCCAGGTGGACGAGGAGTTCGAGGATTTTTACGAGGAGGTCTTCGAGGAGTTGTGCAAGTTTGGAAAGCTGGAGGAGCTCAACATTTGCGACAACCTGGGGGACCACCTCGTAGGCAACGTTTACGCCAAGTACGAGGACGAGGAGCACGCCGCGGCGGCGCAGAAGTCTCTGTACGGTCGTTTCTATGCAGGTCGGCCGCTTGTGTGTGAGTTCTCGCCCGTGACGGACTTCAGGGAAGCGCGTTGCCGCCAGTTCGACGAGGGAACTTGCAACCGCGGCGGCTACTGCAATTTCATGCACATCAAGACAGTGCCCCGATCCATGCAGCGCGAGCTAGAGAGGATGTTTAACCGCGGTCGTCGTGATAAAAGCCGCAGCAAGAGCCGCAGCAGGAGCCGAAGTCGCAGCGGCAGCCGCGGACGAGGACGGCATGCGCAGGGGCGCTCACGCTCACACAGTGGATCGCACGATGTTCCGAAGGGTGAGTCCTCACGTCGCAAGGCCAGCCGCAGCCGTTCGCCGTCGCCTGCCAAGAAAGACCGCCGTAGTCGATCACGCAGTCACAGCCCGCGATCTCCCGCTCGGGGCTCGAGTCGTGAGCCCCTCAGAACGGAAGAGGGCGCCGTTGAGAAGAAGGATTGAAAGGTACGTTTGCAGATAGATCTCTTATTCGTTGCTGCATAGGTCAGGTTGCCCAAGCGCGGGCAAGAGGTGGGTAGTGAGACTGTACGTTCTTCTTGCTGCCTTTGCCGCTTCTGCGAGGTATGAACCTAATACTACATTGATACGTTCCTACGGCGTTTGGAGTGCGCAAGGTCAAAATTGTCTGGTCGAGTACTGGACAGGGAATATTGAAGGTGCCCCGTTAGTGGAAACATTCGTAACTGACTGCGCTCATTGCGATTTTTTTTACTACCAGCTACATGTACAAGCTGCATGTTGCTTTGTCAACTTGGATAGTGCAACGATAAATCATGTACATGTATTAATACTACTACGGTAGTAGTAGTAGTAGTAGTAGTTCAGTACAGTTACTGTAGTATCTAAGACAGCGGCTGCGTGTTGACTCGTTATCTTTGATAGCAGGCACTTTATACTGGTGATGCTAACTAGTACAAACCATCATCATAAAAAGCATCCTGCATATGCTGTTTCCGTTTACGATCTCCTTTGAGTTCATTGCTGCGCTGCTTCCTCGAAGCAGACTTCTTGTCGAAGACATCGCGCTATTCAAAGCGATTAACACAGCCGTCAGAACACAAACCAAAACAAGTTGCAGCGACTCTGGTAACGCACCCTGTCCACTTTGCGGTCTTCCAAAGTCTCGGGCAAGTCCAGCATCGCGCGAAGCATATTGTTGTACTTGATGTGTTCCTGAAGACCAGTCCGCAAGCAATCCTTCATTGCTTCAAACTGTTTAACAGACTTCCACGACCTGATCTCCAGCACCTCACTTTTCACAGAAAAGGAGACGTGCGGAGTTTCTCCGGTCTGTCGAAAGTAAGCAAATACAGCACTGTCAGTAACAGTCGCTTCGGCCGAATACCACGATTCCGATCTTACGGCAAGCGTTGAGTGAATGTCGCGGAAGACAACACGCTGAGTCTTGCGGTCCTTTTTACTGTTTTTCTTGCTGCTGTCTTTGCTCATTTCAAGGAAGCGATCCAGGATCTCGTCACCGCAGGGCAACGGGACACCGCAGTTCTGTGCGCTTTCGTAGAGGAAAGCTACATTCTCGCCAGCGGCTGAGCGCACTTCAACGTCCTTGTGATCGAGCAATGCCAGGAACTTCGGCACCAATCTATTGATCGTAGCCCCAGCAAAAGGCAGAAATAGGTGATTAGCTGGCCAACATAACAAAATTACAGATACAGATCATACCTTTCCAGAAACTCATCGCTCGCGAGTAACTCGTCTGGAAGAGAGGACGCAACAAGTCCCCACGAGTCCAAAGCGGCCTTGCAAATGTCGCCAATGATTTTCGGGTTAAAAAACGTTTCAAACAGCTTCAAAAGCTCTTCAGTGTTTTCCTCCTCGACACTGCACACGAAGCAGATCAGTCCGAGCGCGCGGATGGTCTGCTCAAGTGAAATACGGCGTCAGCATTCTACATTCCGTAAAGGACAAAGTAGCACAAATTTACATACCGAAACCTTGATCTTCGCATTTCTGGCTGTTTTGATCAATGGCTTCAGCACGTTTTTTGATCGTTGGAAGAAGCGCTCCTCGTCTTCTCCAAAAATGATCGCCATGATCGCCAATATGCGAGATCCTAGCACCGCCTCGCCTTCGGACGGCTTGCGAAAACATCCGAGCACGTTGCTTATGAAGCTGCCCCACGAACGGTGTTAGATGGACGTGGTCTGATGTTGTGTTGAGCCGCTTGAGACCAGGTTGCGTACCTCTCACTGACGTCTTCGGGCGCCAAATACTGCAGCAGGTGCGTGGTCAAATTTTCCAAAGCAGCAACCCGCGTCGTTGTTCTGAGCATGACAAGATTGCAAACTATGGGCATGCATCCTTCCCTTTAACAATTATTTTCTGATGCAGGTTACGAACATACCTCTTCTCGGTCAGCTCTTCAATGGCCTCGTCGATCTCCTGCTCGTCGTCCATGTTTTTCGAGTAGCCGTCATAGAACTCGCCGTCGTCCGACACGAACGTTCCGCGCGTTTCCACCGACGCCACGGACGCGGCCTCGTCGTCATCGTCCTCTTCGTGGCGCATTGGCCGGCCTCCTGCATCAAATCCCCACAAAGTATCAGCCACCGAACCGCAAAGAGCGCGCCGTTGACGGCGTACCTCCGCGCTTCTTTCCCATGTTGGCTGCTTGCTTGTTGTGCGCTGTTCTCGCTGTCGGGAAAAGTGACCTGCGCAGATGAAGTTCCGATGGTTCAAAGCCTTTGAATCAAAGGTGACGAGCTGGTGTGTCTCACTTCAGCCAGCCCAAAGAAATGACGCCATGCTGTCAGTGGCTGAAATAGCGTACAATTTGAACCAATCGACGCCGAAAAAAAACTGAAGCCCCAGAAGTTCTAGACTACCGATAGAGAACGCCCGCAATCGAAATCAATAACGAAGGTGAGAAGATCGTGGGATTCGCTGTTGTGATGCAGGACGCTTAGCCCACTCAGACTCCTGCCCCTCGATGCGTATCCATTTAGAGCTGTTCTAGCCAGTTAACGACGTATATTTTGTCAGCAGATCGACTGCGGCTGGGAAGATACGGTGGCAGATCCGACGAAGGTACTGAGTGGAGACTGACAAGCGTAATTACACGAAGCAAAGGTCAGTGTCTGTGGTATGTTTAGAATGAACGGGCTATAGACGTGCATCTAGCGTGGCCAGGGCGTGGGGGCGCGATATTCATGCCATGTTGTCTCTTTCTGTCGTTCAGCGTCATGAGCTCGCACGTTGTCACGGCGGGGGATGTAAGTGAGACCGCTGACAGTGTGCGGAACTTGGTGCATGTCACAGACAACGCCATGGATATTGACCAGACCGGCGCTGCCCCGATCGACGAGGGGCTGTACAGCCGCCAGCTCTACGTGATGGGCCGCGAGGCCCAGCTTCGCATGGGGGCGTCCAACGTGCTTATCCTTGGGCTCAACGGCCTTGGCGTGGAGATCGCTAAGAACATCATTTTGGCCGGAGTGAAGAGTGTTACTCTGCATGATGACACGCTTGCTACCATACTCGACCTGGCCTCCCAGTTTTACCTGACCGAGGCTGATATCGGCAAGCCGCGCGCGGCAGTGTCTGTGAAGAAGCTGGCGGAGCTCAACCCTTATGTGCCTGTGCGTTGCCATAGTGGCGAGATCACGGAGGAGTTTTTGCTTGGTTTTCGGGTAAGTGTACGGGATGGCATTGTATGTGGATGAAGGATATTGATTTATTGGTACTTTGGTCGATTCTATTCTGTTCAGGCGGTGGTGCTCGTTAATGCGCCACTGAAGGAGGCAAAGCGAATTAACGCTATTTGTCACGCCAAGTCGATTGCATTCGTTACGACTGAGGCGCGCGGCGTCTTTGGCTCGGTTTTCTGCGATTTTGGAGATGAGTTTATCGTGTCAGACCGCGATGGTGTGGAGCCTGTGAGCTGCCTGATCTCGTCCATTTCCAATTCCGCACCTCCTTTAGTGACTGTAAATGACGACACTCGCCACGGCTTGGAAACCGGCGATTTGGTGTCGTTTCGTGAAGTCACGGGCTTTCCGTTCTTGAATGACTGTAAGCCCAGGAAGGTAACCGTAACTGGCCCGTTCACATTTACCCTGGATACCATCGATGACGCCGACAAAAAGCTCTTTGAGCAGAGCCAACCGTCCACGGGAGGATACATTACTCAGGTAAAGCAGCCCCTCGTGACAAAGTTCAAGAACCTGGAGGATGCGCTTGGAGCACCTGGGGACTTCTTGATTAACGACTTCGCCAAGCTTGGCCGTTCTGAGCTGCTCCATGTGGCATTTCAAGCGCTGGATTCGTTCCAGGAGAAGCACCATGGTTGCTACCCGAAGCCCGGGTGCATGCAAGATGCGAAAGAAGTAATCACTCTTGCTTCCGAGATCAACAAGCGGTCTGCTTCCAAGAATCAGTTCAGCGTCGATAATATCGATGCCGCAGACTCGAAAAAGACTATTCAAGCGTTAGCGGCTGGTGCTACCGGTGTTATCTCACCCATGGCAGCTTTTCTAGGAGGCATCGTTGGTCAGGAGGCTCTCAAGGCTTGCAGCGGCAAATTCACTCCAATCCAGCAGTTTTTCTACTTTGACGCAGTAGAATGCCTCCCTGACGCGGTGTACGCGGGCACTTCCGACGAGTTTGCCCCCGCTGGCTCCCGATATGATGGACAGATTGTCGTGTTTGGGCGGAAGTTGCAGGAAAAGGTTCAGAGTCTAAACATGTTCCTGGTGGGCGCTGGTGCGATCGGTTGCGAAATGCTGAAGAATTGGGCAATGATGGGTGTGGCATCTAACAAAGATGGCACCATTCACGTCACGGACATGGACACGATTGAGAAGTCGAATCTGAACCGTCAGTTTCTATTTCGCTCAAAGGATGTGCAGCAAGCTAAGTCCGTGGTTGCTGCTCGGGCTATCAAGGAAATGAACTCGGACGTCAACGTGCAGGCTTACGTATCCCGGGTCGGTGCTGAATCTGAAGATCAATTCAATGACGACTTCTTCGAGTCGCTCTCTGGTGTATGTACTGCACTGGACAATGTGGAGGCCCGATTATATATGGACCAGCGCTGCTTGTTCTACGGTCTCCCAATGTTCGAGTCGGGCACGCTGGGCACGAAGGGCAACACACAGATTGTCGTGCCGCATAAGACCGAGAACTACGGAGCTTCTCGGGACCCTCCTGAGAAGAGCATTCCAATCTGCACACTGAAGAACTTCCCCAATGCGATTGAACACACTCTACAATGGGCACGTGATTGGTTCGAGGGTGAATTTTTGCAGGCACCGTCGAATGTGAACCGTTACTTGGAGGGACCGGCGTTCATTAAGGAACTCAATGAGCAGCAAAACACCAAGGTGGAGACGCTGGAGCGGCTGAAAAGCTCGCTTGTGGATAATCGCCCGATGGCGTTCGAAGACTGCATTTCATGGGCTCGCTTCAAGTTTGAAGATCTTTTTAGCAACCAGATCAAACAGCTTCTGTATAACTTCCCTCTGGATCAGGTGCGTCCTCATGTTGGCCGTTAGCCTTGCTTCGGCTCAATCCTCTTCTAACCCCATCATCCCTCTCTTGTCGTGCAGTTGACAACGTCTGGCACTCCGTTCTGGTCTGGGCCAAAGCGACCTCCGACGCCGATCACATTTGACGCAAAGGACCCGGTGCATATGGACTTCATCGTTTCTGTTGCCAACAGTCGAGCGAAGAATTATGGCCTTAAGGGACACACTGACAGAGACGCGTTCGCCCAAGTCCTCGCCGGCATGCACGTACCAGAGTTTTCGCCAAAGAAGGGTGTAAAAATTGCCGCTTCTGATGCTGAACTCAAGGAAGGCGGCGCTGCCGCTCCGGGGCTTGAAGACACGGATGCTCAGTGTGAATTCATTCTGAAAGAGTTGCCGAAGCCGGCGACTCTCGCGGGCTACCGCATGCAACCGATTGAGTTTGACAAAGATGATGACTCCCATATGGAGGTCATCGTGTCTGTCTCTAACCTTCGTGCGCGGTCGTACAAGATCCCAGAGGAGGACATGCACAAGTCGCGTTTCATTGCTGGCAAGATCATTCCTGCCATCGCCACGACGACAGCACTTGTGACTGGACTTGTGTGCTTTGAGTTTCTGAAGGTGTTCCAGGATAAGCCGCTGGACCACTACAAAAACGGATTCGTGAACCTCGCGCTACCGCTGTTTACCTTTGCTGAGCCGATTGAGCCGAAGTCCACGAAGACGATGCTAAAAGGCGAGGAGTATAAGTGGACGGCGTGGGACCGTCTGGAGGTGGACCGCGGTGACATGACACTGAAGGAGTTTCTGGCGTACTTCGAGAAGGAGTACGACGCCGAGGTCACCATGCTGTCGTACGGCGTTACGATCCTTTACGCCATGTACTCGGCGAAATCGCGGTCAAAGGAGCGCATGGCGATGAAGATCTCGGATCTCGTGCGCACGGTAACCAAGAAGCCCATCGACCCGACGCTGAAGTACCTTATCCTGGAGGTGTGCGCCATGGATGCAGACGGAGAAGACGTGGAGCTGCCCTACCTGCGCTACCACTACAAGCAGCAGTAGCCAGCAACATCCTTGGAGACAATCGAATAAATTTTCGGTTCAACTTGCCCAATCAGAAAACTAATCAGAATACATAAGGCTATTGCTGAGATTTATGCTGTTTCAAGGTACCTGTACAAAGTGGATCCGCATTAAATAGGTAGACGAGAAAGAAGCTCGAGATGGCGCTGAACGTGAAGTTTAACCACCAGTCCAAGCGCGTTAAGGTCACGCCCGGCACGACGATGGTGCGTCTGTTGCCTCTGTTTTCCATCCCTCGTTTCCACCGCCGTTCCAACCTTTTTCTCGCAGTTCCAAGTGCTGGCAGAAGCGCAGGGGCTGTTCGGCTTGAGTAACTCGCCTCAGTACCAGCTCCTGCACCGCAGCAAGCCGATCGACCTGTCCATCCCCTTCCGTCTCACAGGCATCTCGAACAACGCCTCTGTGGAGCTCAAGGATTTGGAGGGGGCGGCCGAGGTGCAGCAAGTGCGCGTGTGCGTCCAGTTGCGCGACGGCAAACGAGTCCAGGCCTCTTTCGGAAGTGACGCAACCTTGGAGCACATCCTGACGTTCTTTAAACTGCTCCCAGCACCAGAACAGGTATTCCTTTGTTGTGTGCTACATGCTGGGTTGGTGGAAACTGAACGTCGTGCTCGTCAATCACAGTTCTCCCTCGGATTCTTGCGACGCGAAATTGATTCCCAAGCGTTTGAGGCGACCACGCTGAAAGGTGGTGCAGATACTGACAATGCGAGTTGTAAAACGTATCCATCACCGTGTACTAATACGTCGGTATTTGCTTCCTTTGTAGAGCTGGGTATCGTGAGCGGGTCAGCGATGTTTCGAGTCCAGGCTACAGATGGACAGCTTGGGTCGACTACGCCAAGAACGCAACCCCCCCCTTCGCCTTTCCAGAAATCTCATGTTTCGTATGCATCTACGACTTCTACGACTTCGACGTTGTCCGCCCCGCCTGCTTCAACACCCGAGACGTTGGGCCGTGTTTCTGCACCGCAGACAGATGACGTTGAAATGAAGGATCCGGCCCACGAAGAAAACGCAAGCGGCGTGGAGACTGTTGTCATGAGCAGTTATGATGCACTACAGCTTCTGCGAGACAGCAATTTTGACGCAGTGTCACGCAACGCTGTCACGACGCTGATGAAAATTGTCACTAACATCTTGTCCGAACTAGGTAATGCTTTCTACTCACTCTTTTGTTAGCTCCAAGCCCCCTTGTGTAGCATGCTGGCACTAACCTTCTTCTTCTACCACTACACAGAAAACGAGAGGGTGCGCTCGATTCGCCTGTCGAACTCAGCATTCCATCGCTCTCTGGGACAAGTAGAGGGTGGCTTGGAGTTCCTGAGGTCCCTTGGATTTGCAGTTGTACCAGAAACTCAAATGCTCGTGTTGAGTCCTAGCCCACGCGACAAAATCGTGCTGGAGGAGGGCTTAAGACTATTGAGCATTGAGGCCGATGATTTAAATATCGCTTCGGACACGCGTCCAGTTGTCCGTAAAAACAAAGCAGACCCGAATTTCGACGTTTTCAAGCCGCAGATTACCCGTGTGCAGGTAGAAGTTCTGCTGCGAGATATAACCGTGCTTGAACTACTTTTGAAACTAAATGCTTTTTTGCGACGTGGGCGATGCAGATGCAGCCTCGAGGTCCGAGTACGACTGAAATTCTTGTTGACGCTCTAAAGTTGAAGCAAAATCAACTTCTCGGACGCGAGAAACCTCCTCGAAACACAATTGTGACTCTTGAAGGAAGACGGGCAAGTGGTCAAATTGACTCGGTGGCTGTCTCTACGGAAGGCGAACTCAGCGAGCGAAGTGACGCGCAATTACTGATCTCTAGTCTCAAAGCCCGGCGGGAGGAGATGGAAAAGACGAAGGTTGACTGGAGCGATACTTTCGATGCCTACGAGTGGTGTATGTTGTGACTGATGCATTTGCTTGTTTATATGCTTTCAGAATTTCCGTACCCAGGCGATGCGTGAGCTTGACGAGCTCAAGCGTAGAAGAGTTTTTCAAACGGCGCTAATCCGTGTTCAATTTCCGGACCAAGGTACATGATCTGTCCGTGCAACATGGGCAACTTGAAGTGCAACTTACTAACCTGGCATCGCGTTTTGTATCCAAATGAGTAGTTGTCATGCAGGCCTCTTTCCACCCGAATGAAACGGTCCAAGATGTCATGAACCATGTGACTGAATGCTTGGCGGACCAGTATAAGGCTAGCGGGTTTTATCTCTATGTTACCCCACCCATGCAGAAATTGGCGGCTACGAAGACTCTAGACGAGTTGAACCTTGTACCAGCTGCGCTGACGTATCTATCGTGGCTTTACGAGCCTCAAGGGGAGGTGAATAGCACTGGTTTCTACTTCCGCAGCGATCTGGTAAGTGGCCTCGCTGCACTGAGCTGCCTACTTCATATTATACATGACTCACTTCGATACTTCCTTTGCATAGTTGGTGGACGAGCACGCCGATTCCAAGGAAAGTGATGATCCGTTGCCAAAGGCGGCATACCCAAAGCCGTTACACCTCGGTGAGTGCTAAAACTCGCATATTAGATTCATATTTCTGCTGATGTTGGAATTTTACTTCGTTTTTGCGCAGAAAATCCTTCACGTAGCGCTGCAAAAGCCGAACCACGTGCTGACCCAGCACGCCAAGCCCCTTCGGCTGCACAAGCAAAATCTAGCAAAAAACCATCGTGGCTCAAGCTTTAACACCTGGCCGCTGTGGCATTTTGGAACCAACTGAACTATATGCGATCGTTCACCGGGCTCACTCGGCTATCACTTGGCCAAAACAAGGATGAAAAGAAATGTTTTGCTGCTTCAATTGTTGCTGCGAAGTGTACCTATTTGCTACCGCAGCATCTACAATGCCGCAGCGAAAATAAACATGGTCCCTCCCTTCTCAGATTCGTGTGATACTACGCCTGCACCGCTGAGTTTTCCTTTGGCACTACTGGTAGTTGCTCCGTGGTGACTGCGTCTTCCTTGACCAAGTCTTCCTTGACCGAGTCTTCGTTGGCCAAGTTTTCCTTGATGTAGTCTCCCTTGATCAAATCTTTCTCGGTCGAGTTTCCCTCAACCGAGTTCTCCATCGGCACTGGTTTAATTGTAACCACTGGTTTCTTCACAATCTCTTCTCCATTGTTGTGGGGTGGCTCATCGTGATCCTCCAAGAGACGAACTGGGCTTACAGATCGACTCGATGCTGCAGTCGTCGATCCAGATACGCTAGCCTCCTCCCGCTTTACTTGTTCATGGCTAGCCACTCTCAAGTCTCGCAGCTCTTTGCGAAGCTTGAAATTGAAACCGTGCTTCGCATCACGCATGGTGAAGAGACGATAATACTTGGCCCACTGCAGCTCGCGCAGTGCAGGGCCCGTACGGACAGCCATTTTATCGATCGTGGTTCGGTCACCCATACTGACTTGTGCAGTCAATGAAAGCCGCCTAGCAGTGCTCTTGGTCTCCTTATCGTGCTGAATTTTCTCATTCATAAGAGCACGCTTGCGCTGCTTAATCTGCTCTTTCTTCGTTAACTTCTTCACCGGTAATTCATGCGCTTGGTTAATCTTTTCTGGTGCCATAGTTCCGCGGCAATTTTTCGCTTTGCAGTGGCACTTCCACTCCATCGCCTGCTTCGTGTGAAATTGGTAGTCGTATGAAAGCTCGGTACCTGGTTCGATGTCCTTCAAAGCGGTAATGGCGATTCGGTTCACACCTTTAACACGCCACTTCAACAAGTGACAATTGGGATCGCACGAGTGGTTAATGAACCTGGACACACTTCCTTTAAACCGCGCATCGATGTACTCGCCCTTGCCCAGCTCCATAATGTACATGTTCTTGTCATCAGGACTGTTCTTAGCGTGGTCAAGAAGTCGGCGTTCCTTTTCTTCTTCATTGATCACCTCGCCAACATACTCGATCACTAGCTGCCCCGCCTTGACAGGTTCCAACACGCGAAGAGCCCAACCTTTTTCGACCGTGTGAAACTGCTGAAAGCGCGGGTACACCTTTTGGTGAAGCGCACGATTTCCGCAGCTCTCACCAAGCATGCAGTTCGATTCTTTCGTGTGCTTGTTGAACTTCATTCCCGGGGTCGACGCTGGTCCGAAACATTCGGTAAAACTCAGCCGGTTGATACAGTCATCTCCACATCTTTTCCTGCAGACACACATGGGTGCATCCTCTAATGAGACTTTGGGCTGTTTAAAGGTGTAAATGCTGCGACCCAGCTTGCGGTACGTTGGCGGTTGCAGACGAACATCTTCGATAATATTCTTCAAAAGGCGAAAGTGGTGGCAATCATCAGGGTTGCCGGCATCTGGGTCACGCTTTGGCAAGAACATCCACGGGAGGTGCAAGCTGGAATCCACCGTAACAGTGTCGATATTTCGATCAGAAAGGTAAAACGACGGAATCTTCGGCAGCTCGTCATCGGAGTGTCTCCAGCAGAGTAAACCGACTGTGTTGTAGCGAGCACTCGGGGGTACACACTGAGGATGATAAGCTTCCGGACACTTTAAGCAGCACATGAGGTCATGACTCTTTTTCTTTCCCTCACACACGAAACAAATGTGGCGAGGGCAGCGAAATGAGGCGTCCGACTCAAGCAACTCCTCCACCGTCGAAAAGCCCGGCTTGGCTCTACCACCAGATCGACGTGACATTTTGTTGGCATCAACACAGGTCTGGTGGAAGAATTTACCACAGGACGCGACACTGCAGCGAAACACACCACCCTTCTCGTTAATTGTTCCATTGCGGCCACAGGCAAAACACAATTGTTCATTCGTACGGCACTGCTCGCACAACCATTCCTCCCCCTCGGGTGCCGAATCGATGCCCAGACACGAGAAGTGATACGACTTGAGGCAGCCACCATCGCACAGTATCATGTCGGTAAGATCGTCATCTTCAATCTCACCACATACTCCGCATAAATCTTCTTCTGGAAATTTGGACTCAACAGCCGCCGCGTCTTTTTTCTTTTTGGGGGGCGCTTTTGGCTTAAGAGCTCCGTTCTCAACACGTTTTGTAATTGCGCGCCCCGATCGCGTTAGACCAGTTTGAACGAAAGTCGGCACAAGTTCTCTGTCCTCTTCCCCAATACGTTCAAGATTATCATCAACGGACGGTGCCGCGTTGAGTTTCTTTTCAACTCCACGTCGATGCTTGTCGATCTTAGCCTGATGCTTTGCCCATGCCTGAGTGGCTTTCGTGGCTCGGGGCTGAATGCGATAGCTACTGGCCTTGTCAATATTTTCGTCACACTTGGAGTTCCAGCCCATGTAATGAACAGTGAAACCATCGTCATCCAAACGCTCGATCTTGGCCGCGAGCCATTCCTTGGTACCCACGTCATACACGTCCACCTGTTGTTTTCCCTCTAGGTTGCGACAGAACTCATCGTGGAGGCGCTTGTCTTCCTCACTGGCGTGGGTCGCATCGTTACGAAGTACTTCTTCCTCGTCCATCGGTTCGCTCATCTCAACGTCATCCGAGATTTCACCCACGGCCTCGTCCGTCGTTTGACCAGCGAAACTCGGCACGACACTCTCATCACTACCAAGAGCAGCACGCTTACGTAAGCGTGAAACCTGCGACGTGGTGTCCTCAGTAAACTCTCCATGAGCGCGCTTGTTGTTGGCATTCGTGGCGGTCTCTGCCCCCTCGACGGTCCCGGTTACGATCGGGGTAGCAACCGGTGCCGATGCCACATTAACAACAGCAGCATTGTTGCATTCAGGTTCTATAGAAACGATGTCGCCCGATTCGTCGTGTCGCTCAATCGCAGGGTTGCTGAAGACGGCGTCAGCTCCCGTCGCCTCGAGGGTTACATTCGCAGTTGTTAAAGCGACGATAGGGGTCGCACTAACAGCCACTTCTCCAATCACGTCGGTGGCAGTCGCGGTGGAAGGATGTCCCGCCGTAGGCTGTGCCTGCTGCTGCTGGGGGTAGTCCACGTCGGCCGCGGTGGCGCTGGTGACTCCCTCCATCTTATCCTCCGCGCCAAACAAAAGTGAGCTCCCTCCACTGCCTTCGCGCTCTTTTCCAGGCTGAAAATAGTCAGGAGTGTGGTGCACACAACTGCTGTTGGTAAATGCTTTGATTGGTGGAAAATGAGCAAACACGATGTCGGAATAAGCAGACTTCGCTAATACTGATACCCCTCGCCAAACTAGCCGCCACGCGGCTGTGGGTTTTGTGTTTGTCCCAGTTGTGTGGGCCGGCCCGCCTCCGCTTCGCTCCGGCGGGCTTGAGCGAACCATAAATAAAAGGAAAAAAAGGCTACAAAATAGATAATCTTACACACGAAAAAGTCTGTTCCTAACGGGGATCGAACTCTTGGCCTCCAGAACGAAGGGTCAGTGATCGACAGGCATATATAGATCTGGCATCTCAAACTAATTCTGGCATTCGTGCCATATATTATCTTTAGAAAATACCAGTTTTGAGACGTACAAAGAAAACATTAAACCCTTACTTCCTTCGACGTGAAGTCTAAATCGTGGCCACTGAGAGCGCGCTGTGTAGACGTGAGTATAGATGGTCGAGGCTACCGCGTCGGTGGTGAAGAAATAGAAGGATAGAGTCAGGATTTAGTCTCCATAGCTGACCATACAATGTAGAGTAATAGCTATGTTGGCTTTTAGAAATAGCTAGGATTGAGCAAGAGCAGAACAGTGCCAATCGCACAATTCATTTATATTCTGTTAGGCGCTTCATTCGCACAGCGAGCGTCACCGTAATGGGAGCCCCTTCCAGGATGGCTGAGTGAGTGTCAGTGAAAGATTTTCGATGTTTCCCTGTACAACGTCCCCTGTACAACAAGTTTCGACGGTTTTTCGCATGAATATGCCCGCTGTATAAAGGAGACTGACAAAACATTTCTATTGATAAAGCCTCACAACCAAATAATGCTATTCTCGACAGTTTCTAACATGCTGAACGACGCGTGAGATCTAGAGTACTTTGAAGTACTAGATTTAGCCTTGGAGCAAATCCTATTGGATCTTTACACTTATAATTTGTATGGTGCCAGAATAATGCCGATTCCTATATCTTCTTGATGCCAATTTTGAGCTAAACACGTACAATTTGGCATATACCAGTTTTATAGATGCTTGGTGATCGACGACTGCACCAGCACAATCTTACACATTACTGAACTGAAACTAAAATTATAGCGCAACATAAAATGAGCAAGTTAGACAAAAGGCAACAGCTAGCGGACTCGAACCTTCGACGTCCCACTTGGAGGGTCGCGCCACAAACGACAGAGCCAACATGCAGTGTTGTTTCGTACTTAACCAAATTTGGTACTTAATCTGTTAAAAATCTGAATCTGGATGGGGGGCCGAAAATTATAGGGGGGCACGTGTGGGGAAAGCTGCTGAAAATCGTCCAAAATCAGGCGAAATCGCTTGAATTTTTCCAAAATCGGGTCGGGTCATGCCCCCCCCCCATTTCGCCCCTGACCTCGATAGCTTTCACCATCCATCTTTTTTTCCCCCGAAAGTTTTACGCTCTGTGTGTGAAAGTGTCCATGTTTGAGGTGCAACAAATATATCAATGTTCTAACGATGTAACATAGCCAATGAGACACCATGTACACATACACTCCCTGAGGCAACAAACAGCAAGGCTAAGAGCTTACCTGCTTCGAACTCACTAACTCCCTTGACTCAAAATAGCTACTTTTGCTATGTGACTCTCTCGCTTTCACATCTCTCACTAAATCACTCACTTAGGCACTCACTCACTCACTAACTCCCTTACGCACTCAGGCCAGCACTCCCTCACTCACTTATCCACTCACTCCCTTCGAGCTGCCCAAGCGGTCTGCCCGCCTCCGCTTCGCTCCGGCGGGCTTACATCTCAAACAAAAAGATTCCCCGTGGGAATCGAGCTCACAGTCTAAAATTTGGATAGTTGGTACAAAACGACTAAGCCAATACACGTGCTTGACTGCTACGGTCTCCTCATTGAATCTAAAAATAATCCAGTCTGGCTCACTCACACTTATGCGTACACTCGCTCAAAATTAAAAGAAAGCTCTACCACGCGCATTCAGAAATGTAAAGCAATGTATTTAGCGTGTATACGCCTATTTTCTTCCAAAAATATTAAAAAAGATCTACCTATAAACGACATTGTTTGGATAGACCCCGTTTTCTTCCTCCAGCTCGGGGTATTCGATGACTGCCTTGAACCTCAACCGAGAAGTCACTCGCGATAGGGCCACGTAAAGCTGCCCGTGTGAGAAGCACGGTGTGGCAAGATAAAGTCCCGGATTCATTACTGTTTGTCTTTCATGTTGATGCGGAACTAAAACCCTGACCTTGGACTGTGTAATGGTACTCGGCTACGGATCGTTGATCTCAAGCCCCATGTTATCCACGCAAGAATCATGACGGGGGAGCGCAGGAGACAAGACGTACTCATCCCGAAAATTATTTTTGTGAGTGACGACGGCGATCCGCAATTCCCGTTTAAACTGCGCCGCAAGCAGTTCCCGGTACAACCAGCCTTCGCCATGACAATAAACAAGGCGCTGTTTTAGGTGCCTTTTTGTCCCCAAATATAACAAAAATAGGTATATGTCCCTTTTGCTATTTTTTGGGAATATATTTGGACGAAATGCCTATAATTTGAGATATTAACGCCTCGAAATCTAATAAGTTGTTGTACTTGATACCAACGCCTTCCACGGGTGGTATTAAATTGGCGAGGGGTATCTGTGATGTAGTTCTGGTACTCCCAGAAACCTTAATAATGGCACTGAGATTTTTATAGTGAAAACAAGTGTAATGTAGCTGTGTGATGGAGCCAAATGGCCGCCTTACAAAAACCAAGTCACTTACTCTGTGATTTCCCAAGCGTTGATCTGGTGTAGGCAATGCTGTATTCCTTCGTGACAGTGTGATCAAAGCTTCTTTTCGATATATTGCGTGCTGCTTTGAAAGGGCTTGCATGAAAACCGTAATGCATGATAAGCGTGGCAAGTTTCTAATCAGTTTGCACTCAACTGCCAACATCACATACCATATGGTATGATGGCAGGACACATAACTTACTGTCTTCGACGCCATGTTTTAATGCCGAAGCAGGTTTCATATTTTCAGGAGTTGTGATCTATTATACTGTAGTCATACAAAACAGCAAATGGTCACCCCCATGACTTTTTGTTGACCTCTGACTCCTTATAAGATCGCGCTACTGGGCAAAACGGCACTTTGATCTACTAGATCAACTATGCTAGCATGGTAGTAGTATAATATATACATGGAGAAAGAGAAATCTGTGTATGGTCTCAAGGTTAAACGTGGCCCACACTCTGGATAATTATCAATTGCGACCGCAAATACATCAAAGTCTTCAGGACCAACCGTAAAACTACCACATGGAAATGTCAAGCGGCTTGATTGGCTGTTGACGTTGGAGCTATCTTCAACGTCAACGCTAATAATAGAACATATATTTTGTAATGACGCGTGGACGTTGCTAAATCTCACGTACCTTAGCAGCTAATAATAAATTCAAAACAACCACACAGCCTATTGCTCACTCCCCAACTATCATGGAGCCTGGCAAGATCAATCTTGTGGAGAAGTACGGCCGGCAGACTATCAGTCTGCATGATTTTTTTGTAACAGCGGCTCTCAGCACTGAATTCCTTCGCGCATTCGCTTTGAATGAGAACAAGACAAATTACCAAGAAGCGGGTCACCGTAAAGTTTGGGCGTGCAGGTCATAATTGTGTTACTGGCAAGTCGTTTTTATCAAAGAAGAGCAAGTCTACGCGTGCCAACACAAAAAAATCATTTTGCCCTCCAAACGCATGGCTCGTGAGCGACTAGAATCTTGTTCACTCTCCCAGCTGTGACTCAGTCAGCGAATGTTCGTTGGAGCAGTTCATGGAGATGCCCGGGTTTAAAAGCTGCATAGTACCGGGTTTAAGCGGTGCCTGTAAGCGCGTTACGGAAACCGTAAAGCGAGTGGAGCATTTGAATGTGGATCATCGCCCTACCTTGGTGTACAGGGCCATAGCACGCGCAAATAAAATGATGACGCATACTGAAGAAAAGTACGATAAACTACCAGCTTTTCTGAAATCTTTCGAGCTCCAGAATCCGGCTTCTAGAGTCTGCTGTCAACTTGACAGTATGTAACGTTTCTTTCGTGCTTTCCTGTCTGCGGGTTCTCTCATAGCTACCCGAGACAATTGGGTACCAGTCCTAGAATGCGATGGCACCCATATGAAAAACGCACACTACAACGGCGTATGTGTGTTGCTGGTTGGAAAGGACGGTAATTGGACTAACATTCCATGCGCAATAGCTTTTATTCACAAAGGAAACAGCAGACAACTTTGAGTGGTTCTTTGCTAACTGTGTTGCTGCCGGTTTAAAACTTCGTGATAGCGCACTTTTTCCGGATCGTGGAAAGCAACAAAACGCTCAGATTCGTCTGCGTGCCTGCGGCCTCAACGTGAACTTGAAATTCTGCACTCTACACATCTTTTTCAACGGCTGCAGTCACTTTCGCTCGGTTGAACCAAACATTGGCACTGTCAGATCGCTGGTATTTCGTTTGCAAGGTTCTTCAACTTTGGCTGAATACGACAAGGTTCTGGAAGAGATTGCCGAAAACTTTCCTGCGCCACGTACTATGAAGAAAGGTGAAACGTTCCAGAAGCAGACAGTGGCCGAATACTTGCGCAACATCCATCCCACTAGCTGGACCAAGTTTGGGAATAGCGAGCTGACCCAAGAAGAGACTGCAGCGCTTTCACAGCGATGGAACGCGGTTGGCGCGTACGGTGATGCATGTTCCCTTTTTGCTGGAAGAACTACGAGTGCGATCGAGGGTCAGAACAATGGGCTCTTGCTTGCTTGTATCAGGGACAGCCAGGTGCTGGGGGCTTTGATCCTGTATTGCACTTTGGTTGTTGAGACCCTCGCCGAAAAGAAGCAGAATGCGGGAGACTGGATGTCGGGCAACCATACGGTGACACCTCAAAGATCATGTTCGACAAGCAAGCGTGGGGCGCGACTGTCTGCAGTGTCAGGAAGAGCACTGACTCCGAGTATTACGTTGAAGCTATCGAGAATAGTCTCGAAGTGGAGGACCCAGAAGAATTGAACCAAGATGCTCCACTCATATCAAGAGACGAAGCTAAGGCTCTCATAACGTTCACAGTGAACTTGGCAACAGGGTCTTCCACACGTTGTGCTGACCGACGCTGTCAATGGCTTCCTTGCAGACATATAGTTGCAGCACTGTACCACCAAAGTGGCTCTCGAACAACCCCGTCTGGCGTATAATTGTTTCCACTCCGCATTCACATCTATGGCATACGCACAGGCCTTTCACCACGCTTCAATCAGTTTGCCGTTTGCACCAACCCTTCTTCCCGATACGAGTATTCAGTCTCCACCACTCTACAATCAAGCTGGGGGCAAGTGCGACGATGCGGGTGAACACTTATCGCCCAGGGGCGTATGGTGCTATTGAACCTGAGTCAATAGGTACAAACCTGAATGGACTTCGGGTTGGCGTGTGACCTTGTGATATATTCCCGTGGGTTCGAACCACCAGACTTGGGACTTCAGTGCCACCGAGTTAATGGTACACGTGAGTCGAAATACAAAAGTGCAAGAACTTCCAGGGCCTACGGGTCCTTAGAGCCCTGAATGTATGGAGAGAGGTCACTAGCAAAGACCTCTTCCCAGAGATAACCAAAATCAATACACAGAGTTTGTTATATAAAATATGCAGCCTGTCAAAGTAGTTAGCAGTCCCAAATACAGGTCAATTCGGGATGCCCTACGCGCACCACTCCTGGCAAGTCAGGAGGAACAATACAAATACCTTCCGGTACACACAGCAATCAACAATGTGTCTCAGGGGCGATCGCATACCAACCTCCCAAAACCGGGTTAGGGAATATGAAATGCAAGTGGTCACTCGGGGTGTCCAAAGACAACTTAGCAAATGAAATAACTAGATCAACCCGAGCGTCGGACTCGGTCCCCAGGTTAACTTGGACTGGAACGAGAGCTATCGTGTGGTCCGTGCACACGGCTTTGGTCGATCTTGATGTGGTGGGGGCGCTCTTTAGGCGGTCCTTCTAGTCACGGGTCTTCTTCGGCGAGATACACTTGCAAAACACAACACTTGCGCTTCACAATGCAAAAGGAACTATATTCTTCAAATTACTTTGGTCTCTTTGGTTCTTCTTTCTTCAACTATCTTGATCTTGACCTATCTTCGGGATCTTTGGCGGTCTCCCTTTGCTCTTGACCTTCACACATTATGGATAACTTGGTCTTTGTATGCTTGAGCGTCGAGTCGCACTTGGCATCCGGAACCACCTATCACGGATGACACTTGGGTACCTTGGATCTGCTGCACGTGTACGACTCTTCAGCTTGATCTGACTCGACGCTTGAGTATGCTTTCATCTTGGCATGTCTCGGCTCTGCTTGAGTGTCGACAGCTCCGGCTCGACCTCCTTCACTTCATCGACTGCTTGATTGTCTTCTACACTCGGTCATTCAGGTTGCTTGTTCATTCGGGTTGTTCGGCTTTGGTCATTTAGGATGTACTACGTTGCCCGTCGGTTGATGTCCTTGAATATATCTTGGACTTCCATCAACTCGGGATCTCCATTCGGAACTTGCACTTCGCAGATATCTTGAACGACTTCTCGGGTTCTTCATCTTTGAAATAATTTTACCTAATATTTTTTTATTAAAAATTTAAAATAAAGTGTTACTTGAAACTCTTGAGGTAGTTGTGATCTTGGAGTCTTGGGTGGTTACCTCTTGGTAGCTGCTTGGTATCTTGGTAATTTAGGTGGCTGGGTTGATGCTCGGCTCCGTCAAGGTGAGCTGCTTCTCGGGATACATTCACCGAGCGCATTTCTCTCCCTTCTGGGGTACCCACCGTCAAGGAGTCGGCGGCTGGACTGGGCGCTTGACTTGCATCCTGAATTAAGGCCTTGCTCAGGATGTACGCCTCCAGGCCTATGAGCCTCTCCGTAGCCGGGCATCAGCTCCTCTTCAACCATCACACAAACAGCACGCTCGAGTGTCCCACTTGTAACCCATTTTGAAACACAACTTTCGTCAGTCACCCTGGATGTTCTTCATCCCGGCAGCTGCGGGAGGCAACTGAGTATTTGCAAACCCGAAGTGAGTTTGCGCCATTCCAGGAGCTCATAGCCAACAGGTTCTGAAGGACCTCAGTGACCGTGCACATAAGCCTGGGGTCCACTTGGGATGTTCGAGTCTTGGACCACTCGAAGATCAGGTTGCGAAACCTGAATCCAGCCTCAAAGAACATCGTCTGCAGCAAAGCCACACTCTCCTTCGGGGGTAACGCAGTGACAGGAACTGTGATGACTTTGAGGTTCTGGACCACGTTCGGTCCTAACCGAACCAAACTCCACTCAGAAATCCACGCTTCAGCTTGGGCGGCCATCGACATCCGGGATGAGATATACTCGGACGTTGTCTTGGCTGCCGCATACCACGCTTGGAAATCGGGGAGCGGTTGTGGTCGGTACTCGACCGTCGGCGCGATCACGACCTCGAGAGAAACTTGTTCCCAGCGACGAACTTGGTCGGCCACGCACATCTCCGCCTGGGATATGCTCAGCTGGCCGTCGAGCGCCTCGGACTCCTCGTCTCTGGTCAAGTCCACCTCCATTCGGGATGTACTCGACAACGTGGTCTCACGCGCTGATGTAGAACTTGGCGGTTCAACTTGCGCACCGGACGGGGCCGACGTATCGGGTTGCGGACGCGGAGCCTCATTCGGGGCGTCAGACGCGACCTCTTCCTTGACTGTCGACAACGGGCCTTCCTTCTTGATCGTGGGGGCTTCCTTCGGGATTGCTTTCTTCTACGGTTCCTCATCCACATCGATCACCTCCCTAACCGGCTCGGGCAACTTCGTAGGTGTACCTTCAACCGGGGACTCAACCTTAACGGCACCTCCCTCAGACGCCTGGGCGGACACGCTCGGGGTGAACATGCCAATGTACTCAACACCCGTTTCCGAGCCTGAGTCATCTCCAGAGCCAGCCGGCCCACTCTCCTTCGGGCCGTCCTTGGCGATGCCATTCAGGAAAACTTGGTGCGCATCCTGAACGACGTCCTCCGAGTCGGGTTGATCTTGAGCAGCTTTCGACTCTGCCTTCTTCTGCTTCTTCTTCTTCAACTTCTTCGAGTTAGCAGCCTTTCGCCTCGCAGCGTTGCGAACTCGTTCCTCCTTCTCAACAACTTCGAAAGGCTTCTGTTCTTCAGGCTCCATCCCTCGAGTTCGACGCGACTGTCGCTCAGCTTCAACGAGTCCTAAGAAGTTCGTCTTGTAGTACTTCATGAAGCGCACCGGAAGCTACAGTGAATAGCCCTGTAGATGCAACTGGTCGTGAATACCTACACTGCCCATTTAGCGGTGGTAGTCACGCTTCGCGGACGAGCAGGGTACGTCCGTTCGCTGGCCGCCAGGAAGGTGCCGTCCTGAATACAAGTAAATAGCAGCATAAACGTTAGATTATACGCATAGCAACCCCGCATTTGACTTTCCTTACTGCAATTTTCAACTGTAGTGCTGCTACCTGTCGGAAGCAAGTAGATTGGCAGTCGGTCCCGCCGCCGCATCGAATGCAGCAGCGGGCAGCATTTTGGAACAGCAATCGTCGCTGGACCGAGAGAAATCTGTGCTGGTCGCGTGACGTCTTTCGTTATCAGTGCTAGGAAGAAGCTCTTACCGTTGGCGCCGATTTGTTTGATCGGCGCCAATGGTGTACACGTTGCGCGATACCAGTTGCATTGCTAGCTGCACAGACATGTAAAACCTGTTGGTCACCCCTACATGGAAGCCACCGTTCCGAGAAGCTGGAAGGACGTTCTGGATGTTACAAATAACCGTCGTGGGACCGAAGTTCGGGTTTTCTGAGGACGAGTCAGCGATGATCCTCCAAGCTTGTTCGAATGCTGGTCTGTACCGCAAAATACTTCATGGCTAGCAAGTTGTAGGTACATCGTGACAAACAATTAGTATGTGTAAATATACAACATGTAAAACTTAGCCAAGAAAGTGCCCTCCTTTCAGAGAGCACATTCGCTTGGGGGTTTGTCGCGCTGGCTGGTGCTAGTTCTCAGTCAGCCAAACGAGAGTTAGGTTAGCTGATGAATCTGGAACCAGAGGATCACTGATGGCGCGCCGCTCGTCGTGTTAACTTGCCAAGTCTCACAGTACAGCAAACTAGCCAAGTACACCATGAACAAGTTCAGCGACGCAAACGAGGAACTTGACTGCCCGATCCTTCCGCCTCCTCCACGTGCTTCTGAGTTGCCTAACGGCATCGGCTACACAGACATTTGGGACCGCCCACCCTGTGCTGCGTTCAGCACGGAGCGCCAGCGAGTTGAATGCTCCTGACCTGAGCTTGTTAGTGGATGGCGGACGGAGCGACGGATCGACCGACGGCGGCGCTGCCACCGGACCTGCTTCGAGCGGTAAAAAGCCTGGAAAAAGGGTAAACGAGTGGGAAGGTTCAGAAGGCAAACGCCGTCCTGGAATGGAGCGATGTGATGGTGCGTGACTTGATGTCACTACGCTACGAGACGCACGCCGAGCGCTTCGGCAAGGCCAAGAACAATGCAGCGCTGAAGGAGGCGTGGCTACTACTTTCAACAGAGCTCAGCGACAACCCGAAGATGTCGATATCATCGCAGCAGTGCAAGAACAAGGTTCAACATGTCAATAGATAATGCGTATCTGTAAATGTTGCTAAAATAATCTTGTCTTGTGCTGGTGGGTGCTGGAGCTGAAGTGGTTGAAGCGAACGTGGGCGGAGTATAACGCGGACGACCGAACCACGGGCAACTCCGAAGTGGAGGTGCTCGATCCGCCGGGATCAGACCTCATGCAAGAGTTTTGGCCAGGGTAAGTGGTGAGCATGTTAAAATGGAAAGGCACTGACTACTAACCAATAGTGTGTGTTATATACAATTTAACAGATGTTCCGGTATGAACGGCCAGACGCTGGCTGACAGAGAAGCGGACGGTGCTCCCATTCTGTCAGATGGAAACCGGGTAGCGATGGCGAAGCGACTCATCAGTCGACCGAACAGGAAGTAAGAAAGTCTAAAAAGCGTAAGACAATGGGCGATAGCTTTGGGATCGGCATGCAGTCGATTGCGGAGGGTTTACAGATCATGGCGGCGGTGATGTCATCACCTCCTCCAGCAACCAGCGTCACGAGCGAGCAAGTTGTAGTGAATCGGATCGATACTCGGTTCCACGAGATGATGTAGCGCTAGGGCAAGCAGCTAGAGGAAATGAAGCTTCAGAAGTTGCGTCTTGCCGACCTCATCGTCGCTTTGCAACGTGGTAACAGCAACTAGCAACATACAAGAACACTGAAACAGACAGAGAAGCTGATGGGTCCACGCAGCATATAACGCCGCAATATCATTTCTTTTTTGCATGCCTAATTTGGCGCGCCGTTTCATACCACGGACAGTGCTCTGCTGTAACTGCAACACTTCTTATTTATATTGACTAGTAGTATCACCCAGCGACGTAACAATTCGTGCGGAACCTTCAAACTCTATCAAAATATTGTACAGCACCAAGCAAACCACAATTATGCGAACTGGTGCATTTGTTAGGCGTTCTTCTAGGTACTTCTTCAAAATCCAAAATCGCTCCTTCAACAGCCCGAACGCGCCTTCAATTGCCATGCGAGTTGACGACAAGTTGAAGTTTGCTTGTAATTGAGTGACCTCTTTCGTCCTTTTCGCAATACGGCGTCATAACCACTGGACCTACTCCATAGCCAGAGTCAGCTAGCACATGATGCCTACGTGGCAGAAGACGATCAATGCTTCGTCCAAAACTTGAATGTTGAAATTTTTTGGTATCGCTTTCAAGAACCTGGGCGGACGTCGAATGATATGAACCGCTTCCGGTGGTCACACACAGCTTGTATGTTCACCGAAGGATAACCTAGACAAAAGCAGTCAAGATACTATTAATTGTTTTTTTTACCGAAGTCAATAATTAACAAGGGAAGTCTGAGGTAACCAGACCGGATTTTGGGCGCCACCACACATCGACTTCGTCAACGCTACGGCGATGTGATCACTAGCAGAATAGATTAGCTCTCTCGGATGGTTTATTTCTAATGGACATTGCCGATTTTCTATAAGAAGGGTCTGACTGACGTAATAGCCGTCGTCGCGAGTCCACTTGGCTCAGGTGATGCAAATTTAGTCGACTTGTCTCCACTTTGTTTTAAGCTCCTACATGACATACAACAAAATAAACTTCTGACACATCTTCTCACTTATTAGACGTACGAGGCCCATTAGAATGATACGAGGTACAAGCGTGTGTAGTGGTTCATTTGCCTAGTCAATTACAGGACCTGCGAGCAGGAAGCAAGACTGGGGTGCTAGTCGTAGCACCCCATCCTCATGAATCTTCTCATTGTAAGTGAACTCCTACCCCACAAGGGGTACACGAAATTGCCAAGCTGGTTACAATTCTTGCGTGTGGTTGAGTTACAGTGGGGGATCCATCCACTTCAGAAAAGAGCGAGGCTACCGCATTGAGAGACGCCACCAAGCACTACCCAGTACTCAAGACACCTCGGCTGGCCCCGGACCTTATTTCGCATTAGTTGTCTCCCTCCTCCCTGTTTCACTTCTGTTACATGTAAGTAGTTAAGAATACATTGAACAAGATACACAGCACACTCACATTACTGTTGTTGGCGCATTTATGCTGTGAATTATAGCATAACAGGAAAGTCCCCTATATTTTACCTTCCTCCCTCGGTAGTATCGGTTTCATCCACGTATACTCGAACTGAAGTAGCTGACGTCTCGCATTTGTGTTGATTTTGAAAGGTTTTGGTTGATTAAAGGGCATCAAGAATTGCAATTTAGCGAGTAAGAAGTCTCTGTGCGATTAACACAGCTAAATATGGCATCGCCACATCAACGAGACGACGGCCAGCCACCCCATCCAGTCCCACCTACAAAAAGGCCGCGCTCGGATGGCTTTGATCTACCTGATGAAGATCAGCGGAGACCTATCCGTTCATCAAATCGTTACCGGCCTAGGTCCCTTGCTGAATCGCCGCTTACACCAAATGCTGGACCTTTCAGTATCTCATCCTCTTTTGCTATTCGAATCCATATGTATCTGCCCCAAGTTGCAATGATGTGGCAACTTTGCTTGGAGTTTTTTGGGCTGGGAGATCGGGCTGGCTATGTAAACCGTCATTTACCTGGAGTTGAGTTACGGGTGATGCCGGAAGTTTGGAAGGAAGGCTCCGACAACGCCAAGCATCGTTATACTGTGAATGTTGTTACGTCTACGATTGTGGAGATATTGCTTCGTGTGTGTTCAGTTTTTACTTCAGGACATATGGATGTTAGCGAGGAGGGAACTGCTTTGTTTTTTTTCTCGTTGGATTGCACGCAAGCCCCTGTGACGATACAGATCATCCTGTCCTAACTGATCCCTGTCATCACTGATATCATGCTATATCTGATTGAGCCCGCGTCCACCGAGTTGTTTCCAATTCAATAGAAACGACTGATATTCCTGTCAAATACTATACTTGATACCAGATTCACCCAAAGCTGATACAACTTTGACCATGAAATGAAGTTTATAAATTGTTCCTACTTTGCTTTCTAAGCTTACGAATGCGCGCTAGGAACGAAAAAGCTAGTTATAGATGTCTGCTTCATCGATTCCTTCTTTTCCAGTCGACGTTGTTCGCGAACACGGCTCTGAAGTTTGCGAATGTCTTTCATGCTGGTTGACTCAATGTCAGGATGATCGGAGAGCATGTATATAACATTGCGCACCACGTTCACTTTGTCCTCTGTTGTGTCCTCGAATATGCCACTCTCAACGCATTCTTCATCACTTGCAGAGCCGTCTTCTTGTAGTGGTTCACCTGGTGACATTTCCAGGTACAATGCGTCTGTCGATTAATCAAGGAGCGCCTCTCTGGATAATGTCTCCATTTCGGTGTTTTCTTCTGCAGGGTTGGAGATAAACTCGTTAATAAGCATTGGATCCCGAACTCGCAACCTCGCCATGGTCGACACAATATCTCCAGCAATTAACTCGTCCACTTCAAGGCGAGAGCGTCGCGAGGAAGCCCGCCCAAGTATGAGTTTTGTGTGTCGAAAACAGTTGAGGACAAGGTCCCGCGTAATCTCCCTCCAGCACGACCTCACCCACTTCTTTGCCAGCAACTGGTCCACTGCATAAATGTCGCCGCCGACGCCTTCCTCTTCCTTGTCAAAGGCATACTGAAGCTGGCGGTGCCGATATCGTCGTTTGAGTGCCGCAATGATTCCTGCGTCCAAGGATTGCAGTGTTGATGTCGTATAAAGAGGTAAGCATTCCACGCGAACGCTACGAAGTTCCAACCCTGTTGTAATATGCGACGACGCATCGTCGACCAACAGCAATACTATTCACCCGAGATTGACCATGTCGTTATCAAAATCCCAAAGCCATTCACGAAAAAGCACAGCAGTCATCCACGCTTTTTTGTGGTTTCGATAGCTGAATCCGAGTTCCTCGCCAGTCTTCTTCTTAAAACATCTTGGTTCGTATGCGTGCCCAATCAAAAATGGTTCTCTCATATCTGAGCCATCAGCATTGCAGGCGAGAGCAACAGTAATGCGAGTCTTGGTTTTCTTCCCTCCTTCGATCTGGTGGGCTGCTATGGTCTTATCAGGGGACAGCTTGTAGAAGAGGCCAGTCTCATCAAAGTTGCACACATCACACCAGCTATTGGATACGTTTTGATGATTTCGCGAAGGCAACTTATCTGTTCCGGAAGCGAGGTCGTGTTTACTGCTCCGCTCTCACCGTGACCACGCAAACTCTTGAAACCGTGTCGTTTCTGGAAGGATTGCAGCCACCCGTTTGAGAATACAATGCGCTCCTCTTCAGCAATATGAAGCTTCTCCTGCAGACGTAAGCCCGTTGCTTTCACCATGCTTCCGTCGAGCATGATCCGGCGTGCTTGACAGTGCAGAACCTAGTTAGCAAGGGCTTCGTCGAGTTCAGGAAAATTGAGTGGCCTCGAACGTTTGATGTTGAGGTCTTCATCACGAACATTCAGGAACCGGGAGCTGTCTTTGAGAATAGCCGAGATTGTTCCTTGGGCTGGTAGCTTGACGAGCGCGAGCTCTCAGCTAGTTGTTTTTGTGTTAAGCTTGGAATATCGCGCTTCCGCAAGCAGATCTTCTTCTTCTGATCGTGCGTCAGGTTGCCGACGTGTTTACTTTTCTCCCCATGGCGAGTTTCCGAATGAGCTTTTGTCGGGGTCAAGAGCTAGAAGCTAGTTAAAGACGACGAGCATCGTATTCTTATCGGGTCTATCTATTGATGAGCTTTCGCCCTCCTCTTACTGATATTATTGCTATATCTGATGATGGTCAAGGCAACGGCAACTATCAGTTAGGACAAGATGATATGTTACCGAAACCGACGCTTGGTAACGGCTGCGGCAGAGTGCTACATGAAGGCCAAGAAGGCGTTAATTGAGCGCAAGACTCTACGAGCATGTCTGGCAAGTTACACGCGTGATGAAGTCCAAAATTTCCAAAGTAACTTTCCATTTTCGTAATCTGCAGATGGCTTCGTATCTGCACGATTAGATCTGGCTACGTTGCGTGAAGGCTTATCTCTCCAAAAGGCCTTAAAGCATCCACGGAGATACCAACCAGCGTCGGTGGAAATGGCTGTCAGCTTCATCCTGTCGCCGAATAACGTCAATTTTCTCTCCTGGGACACTAAGCGAATCAAGATGCGAGATTGGAGTGTGGTGTTCCCTGCAATTACTCGTCGTCGCCAAGGTACCGCAATGTTTGAAGAGTATTTGATCTGCGCGCCCAGTGAAACGTTATTGTCAAAACGAACCTTCGCAAAAATTGTGGCGGCTCTTACTGCCAATGGGGCAGTGCTGCGACGGCTATTGATTATGCAGTTGGACTTCTTGTAAACTAACCTTTTGATACGTTAAAGCTGATGGTTTCAAGAATGAATCTCTCTTCAACGCGGATCCTCGACGACATGGGCATTGCAAGCTCATATTTGAAATACGGATTTGATACACGTGTTAAGTCCTCGGTGAGTCATCAGTGCATCCTTCACAACATAAGTTTGCTCTCTCATCGACATACTCCGAAGTGCCTGCAAGATTTATTTGTGACGACCGCAAGGCAGTATTTTATTGTATTGCGAGGGTCAAGGAATTATTAACGTCTCAGAGAACCTAAAATGTCCACCCGCCAACGCTCAAGCTCATCGACGATTGCAGCAAGAAAGCCCGGTTATTTCTTGGACATCGCGTTCGAACAATGAACCAGCAACTAGCAATTAAACGTATTGTCGAAGGCATGTGGGACATTTGCATTCAAACCGAAAGTTCATCAGAGGCAATCGTGACTCTAGACTACAAGATGGAGTTTGAGCCGCTTTGCTTCAGGAAAAAAAAAGGTAGATCACTATGGAAAAAGAGGCATCAGTTGGCATGGATTGCTAGTTCATTACTTCGAGCTTGGTGATGGGGGTACAAGTGGAAACTCTCCTACCGCGGTTGACACAACTATTCTACGATCATTTCTCGAAGTCCGACACAAAACAGGATCGTGAGGGTGTGGTTTCTGTTCTTGAAGCTGTATTAATTCGTCTGCGGGAAGATGTACCCACGATAAAGTACATCACGTTGCTATCGGACAACGCGACGTGCTACCAAAATTGGTTTCTGGCTCTGGTCGTTCCCTACCTTTCACATGTGCACGGTATAATGGTGACTCGCATCGTTCATACTGAGACTAAGGATGGAAAATCAGTTCTTGATACATTTTGCTCGTGGGATACAGCACATTGTTCAGTGGGTGAAGGAAGGCAATAACGGCATATCACCAACTCAAGCAGTAGTCGGCTTGCAGTCTCGTGGAGGTCTACAGCACTGTGCATCCGAATTTGTACAGCACAATCGTCCACATTTGAAAAAAGCTTGCCGATCAGGTTGCCCCAATGGAAAAGAGGCTGCGCAGTATCATATCACGAGCCAACGAGATTGTATCAAACAACCGCGAGCTAGTTGGCCAGACCCACCCTAAAAATTACGCAAGTTGTCCTGAATTCCTGCTGACTGTATTCGTGTACTCGGGAATTGGCGATGGCCTACAAATCACTTGTCACCCTTTTAACAAAACATGCAACCTGGTTGCTGCCACACGCGATGCTGCGACTAATCCTGAAGTTGACAAGGAATACTTGGATAGTGTAGTAAGCGACGGGGAAAATGAAGAGGGGGGCGAATGTGGTGACGAAGGAATGGAGGTAGAAGACACAGTGTGGAACTGGCGGTTACAACTCTGCAGGTATTGTTGTTGGTGATGACACCTCAGTCGTTAGTATAAGTCGTACTATTGAAATAGACCTCGGTAGGGACATGTAAGAATCGGACAGTGAAGACGAGATCATCGAGACAGTAGAGACCAATTCTACCCATGGCTCTGTTACCGGCATTAAAATGTATACACAAGGACAGCTCCGCCGCCGCACACGAAACCGGAAAGTCAAGCCTCTCGAACCACCCTCTGAGTTGATACAAGCCGGCTTACTTACCTCCACGGACGCTGTGTCATTTGCAGTGAAAACGGCTATACAGATGCGAGGGGCAGGGATGCTATTTAACCATCTGCCTCAGGATACTACAATCCGAATGTACTCAACAATTGGTGTGGTTTCCATGTACCTCATGAGGTTTTGGCTGGCTGGGCGCAACGTCCTGCGCGTGGACAAATGTATGGGCCCAAGTACATTGGAGATTTTCGAGACGAAGTCGGAGAACGTTTCGCTCGACGGAACGAAGATAGTGCGTCAAAAATGGGGCCTGGACGAATGCTAAAAGAACTTCGTCGGAGGCATCCAAACCTCTATGCGTTTCCAGGAGAAAACGAGATCAGACAAGAAATTGGAAAGCTCAAAAAGTGACAGGTGTTTCCTGCCGCAGTCGTTAGCGATCAAGGCCAACCCCAATCTCAATTATTAGTTCCAGATCGAGAATCAAATTTCCTCGAACAGCTTCTAGCTTCTGATCCGCGGACGGCTCTGCCAGACGTATAGACGCTGTTTCGGCAAGAGTTTTCGGACACAACGCAGCTGGACTGTCAAGTTGAAGCGAAGCTCAGCAACCTCAAAACTAAAGCTCTGAAGGCTGGGAGAGGGGGATCTATGCGCAATTCGATGACAGAAGTGAAGTAAACTTGTTGAGCAGCTTCTTGCTACGAATTCGGAGACGACACGGTCAGACACGCTGACGCTGTTGCGGCAAGCGTTTCCGAACTCAAATCAGCAGGACAGCCAAATTCGGGGCAAGCTCAGCAACCTCAAAACTAAAGCAAAGCGTTCCAAAGGTGACTAACCCACTGCTTCGCCGGGACTAGATACCGAGATGTAAGCACAGAAGCGTCCAATGCACTCTCCACGGGTAAAGTTTGCAGGGCAAACATGAGAAACGAGGGAATTGAGCAGCCACAGCACCGGATTCCATGCATTTTGTGCAAGCACGTATTTCGTGCGACAGTGGTCGTAAAAACTCTAATCCAACCAATCGTATACAGTGACACCCCACCTCCCAACCAACTTCCATCCTGGTACATTAAGACGAAAACCATTATTTTATTGCTGGGGAGCAAGCTCCGGTGCTGAGGGCTCAGGAACTCTAAAGTGGCCTTCACGGGTATGTGGCCCGATGGGAACTAAGTCTGTCTTCATGAAACCTCTACGAATAATAGCTGGGTCTATGTTGTTGTCCCATGCTTGAACAACAATCGATGCAATAAGACTGCGTCTCTCAGCGGGAGTTGCGCTATGACCGTGTATACAATGATGCTGAGCATACAATTCACTCGCGCTTGAAGCCAGCCATGACGGCAACACCCATCGGCTGGGCCAGCATCGTAGCACCCGGAGGGACGAACTCGACGTCTGTCATGGCGTCCTCCAGACTAGTACGCACCGTACCTATCTTGTGCACTTTGAGATTGTCGAGCGCTAGTACACGGAAGAAAGATACTGACGGCAACCACACCTACAATAAACAGAATAATAACACATCGTTAATAACAAATACTGCTGCAAAACAGCTTTATACTTGCTTTCCTCCTTGATCCATTCCAGCACGAATCGCTTATCGCAGTATGCATTCTTTTGTACGTCGAGAACGGCCTTTTCTTTACCCCGCCGCTCCAGCAAACACGATGGGGGGGGGGGGCAACTTTTGGCCAGTTGCTGACGCACACAGGAACACACTTGCACGGAAGGAGTTTTCGGACATTCCTATAACACAAACAATATTTAGTTACAACGCAAAAGTTTATAATTTCCATTGCACTCACGTTGAACTACATCGACGTTACGATCACCTTGAAAAGCGGTCGTGGTCTTTGGGTTCATGTCAATATATATAGACGTTTGATCCATATTGAAGAGCTGCTCGTATTTCTCGTAGCCTCCTACGACAGAGCTGGTCTCCATCTTGTAACGCATCGCATGCCCGAACTCTACCGCTACAACCTAACACCATCACGTCTCTATACAATTAGAAGGCAGAACAATATTAGTAACTTCCAAATAAAATCAAAAACCGTTCTACGGTCCCTTCGGAGTTCCTTCGACACAAAAAGCGCAACGTCCGTCAATACTGAGTAGACACCACGCAGTTACTCCAGGACTTGACTAACGTGATTACAGGGACGGTAGGTCGCAGTTGTTATTGCAGGTGTTGATAACGTAACCTTGAGGTCTTGTTACTGTGCGGACAGACGCGGGGATGAGTTTTTCACGCCGTCGGTTGTCTCGTCTCCTTCGTTGAGGACGCGCAGGACGGCACCGCGTGCCTCTGCGTTCCCGCTCACCGTCTTTCTCCATGTTTCCGTTTCGTTCACGTGTTCCATTCGTGGATACAGGTTTCCTCTCTTCCCTTGGCCACACTTCCGCCCTATCGCTTGCTTCCGTGCTCCTTCCGCTCTGCTCCGTGCAATGCGTATGTGCAGCCCGTCCTTCGAGTATCCGCTGGCATTATTGTTTGCCCTCACACGTCCTCTCTCCGTCTGTAAATCGGCTCTATAGCTTGATCCACTCCGACGTGGCTAATTTAATGCGTCTTCATGTAAGACACTGGTGGGGGTTGAGTACTCGTGGCCTCTTGTCGTAGCGCCCTGCGCCTCGTGACCTTGCAAGGCCGAGATCGATTACTCTACTGGTAGAGGTCTTGGGCACGAAGCAAACGCCAAGTTCGTGTGCAACGAAGGTATATTGAAGGCCTTAGTTCTTCTGATGTTTGTGTGTTTGTGCTCCAAATGCGGACTGAGCTATCTAACCTTGTCTATTCTATCTACCTCTCGGCACGCTGTTGCGCTTCTACGTGGTATGTAGATCTCTTCTTCCTTGCCTGCGCGCTTCTACCATCCGCCTTGACCGTCTTGTCGAGCAGATGTCGTCCGTCTATCCCTAGGTACAGCTTGACTTGGTCTAAGTATAGGGTGAATAAGCAAATGGGAACCGCGGTCGCAAGTTGAACAGGTCGAACGGTTCGAATCGGTGTACTGGTACGGTCAATAATACCGATATGCTTGGGCCATGGCCCTGCTGGATGCATTGATTGGATGCACGACGACCGGATATAGATCACCGCGCACGGCGACTTCTCTTCTACGGTCGCCACTTCGAATTCTTCAAGCCTGCTTCTCCACATATACTCGAGACGTTGTGATTGCTTGACCTGTTCATTGTTGCGCTGCGCGTCACGCAAACAGTACAGCGAGGATTAGAGCACGATCGTAGCGAAACATTTTAACAATATAGTGCTCATTACACGTAAAAAGCAACTATTCTACGTTTTTGTGTTAGACGGATATAAAATCGTGCGGGAAGCATGACATCAAGGCTAGCAGCGCAGATGTCGAAGCGAATGCGCTACATCTTTGACGGACGCGCTCCTTGGCTCACCTCGCAATTTGTTTTGCCGACAACAACCTGTGGTAAGGCGTACTAGGAATTTATAGGAAAATAAACTTGGGAGTTCAGATACAGTCTGAGTCGATCTCCTTGATCCAGGCACTAGCACCGGCTGTGGTGATGCAGATTCCTAGCTCTGGGACACCGGTTGTATCTCGGACTCGGATCACTAGACTCCCCGATGTGAAGTCAAGTGGACGTGTGTGTACCCTCTTGCGATCCTCTTCCTCGATTATTCCTACGGCTACGCTGTGGGCCCATACGTAAGTCGGCCGTGTCAGCTGCACCAGGTTCAAGTGTCGCAAACCTATCTGAATGAAGATTGGCTCTGGCTAAGTAGGTTCCAGTCTGCACGTGTCGAATCCGAACTCGAAATGCCCCGAGTTTTCTTGAATACACGTATTTGGCCTCTTCTCTCTTTCTCCTTGGCCCATGACACGGGTCGTAACAGCCACTTATCTTCTCGACGGACTCCGGCTTCGAGTCGAGCCAGATCCTCCTTCTTCTCTTGCGGCTTGAACTGAGAGCGGCTTAACAGCCTCTACTCTTCGACGACTTCCGGCTTCGAGTGGTTCCAGTAACTACATTTCCCTCGGGCGGCTGAGACTGAGCGCCGCGTACAGGATCTGCACTCGCTCCTCAGATCCAAGAGTAGCTAGGAGTCAATGTCTCGGTTTGAGCCTGTCAGAATCCAGAGGCCTCGTCCCAACCCTGGGACAACCCGCGCACCACGCCGTTATAGGCGAACAATAAGCCAAAGCCAAACAAACGGGAACTTGGCGTTGAACTGGGATTAAAAAGCTGGGACCCCAGAACCAAAGCACTACCGAAACCTCAGAGCCGATCACCTTCGACCCGAAAATATGGAGAACCACTAGGACACTAACCGAAGACCAGTGAACCGCGTATGGGAATATGAAATAACCCGATCAAGACGTCAAGACGAAATAACTTGGTTAAATGGAGTTGAATTTTATCTTAGACTTCGCCTTACACCTTGGGCTTACTTGAATATTGTGTGGCTGCATACAAATGCGATCTTCCACTCGGGGCAAATTGAACTCTGATTGAAATATAACAGATGCAAACTACAGAAGCTAGAGCGCCAGCTCCACAGTCAAATAGCTACAGCTGAAGCCTTGACACAGTCGCGAAGTCCGCGTATTTGAGCGCGCTTGGTCAGATCTGAGCTTGCGCTTATATCTTAGAATCCTTCATGGCATCGCCGATTCCAGCACGGATTGGCTGATCTCAGTAAAGTCGTCGAAGTGAGCAGTGATGTGCCTCATGTGATCCGCACCCAACTCAGGCGACTGTTCGTGCCCAACATGTCACGTAACCACGTGGCAGAAAATTACCCATTCTGAGCCCACATATCTGGGATCGAAGACACCAAACAGGGATCTGATAAGCGAATCTAGGACTCAGCACTACCTCCACGGTCGGAGAATACTACAATTCCAGCTGTCTGCACGAAAAAGCCCACTTATGGGAAAGACCCATTTCTGTGAACAGGCTATCCACGGCGAGGTACGTCACACGGTTGGCCAGTTTTGGATCCAGTGACAGTCCAACTTGGGTTGAAGTCTGGTCGTAGGTATTGAGTCAGGTCCGTTTGGGTCACGGACGTCTCTGTGATAGGCTCATCTTTTCACATATTTTTAGCAGCCTTTTCACAAACCGACCACTGCGAAACCATTTCCTCGCACCGGCCTGAGCCATGAATCTGCTCGACGCCACTCACAAGGACATCGTCAAACAGAAAGAAGATGAGGCTGTGAACTACTTCTCGCGGGTCGAGGACCACCGCACGTTGATTGCTGGGGTTGACCCTGCACCGGACGTGAACATCACAATCCAGATGTGCGTGCTGTCTGCGGAACACTTCAAGGTGATAACGGCACTCGAGGCACTCTCGTCGATGCTAACCAGCGTGCCCTCTTCGAGGCGACCTTTGAAAGTCTGATGGAGTTGACTTCGAGCACGATAAAACCCTACCTTGCCCAGGTCACCGTTTGGGGTGGCAAAAGCAAGAAGGGGAGCCGCGGGCAAGTCGAACATGGTGTTTTGACCTGGTGCTGTGTGCGAATTCCGCCAGGTCGATGGGGTGATGTTCTACGCTGACCTCCCAAGTAGCATGAGTGCGTAGAAGAAAGAGATTGTTGAAGTAAAGTAAGAGGTGTAGAAAACAGAAGTATGGGAGTTGGGGGGAGAGGGGGGGGGCGGGTTGACACGATCGTCGCCATAGGAGTCAGCGCCGGCTGGGTCGTCGGCTGGTGAAGCAAGATCGTAGAATGCCGTGGAGCGACTATGAGAGCGATCGGAGTAGCGGTGACGCGTTGACATGGATGTCAACGATGTCGGCGATACGATGGCCGCTGGAGGGCCACTAGATGGCGAGAGACGTTGGTGAATGCGTGTTTACCATCATCAGGAAACTGGCAACTAATAACTCCCGTTTGAATGACAGATTTTGAGGCGCTTCTGGACAACGAATGCGTGGACGATGAAGAACTGCTATTGTTGTGTCTACTACTGCTCACAACGGTAGTCGTGCTAAGCCAGCTTGACGGGGGGATCTCTTCGCCGTCCTCCAAGCGAAGTGGTTGTTGTCCGATCCGATTTCTTCCCTCGTATGAAGGCAAATCGATCTCTAACGGCTACGGATGGTTCGCTGCTCGCCCGAGTCGTTCGACAAGTTACAAGAGCTGCTGGAACCGCTATACTATCGCAAGTACGGACTTCCTGCAAAGAACATGCAATACACCTCCGACCACGGACTTGCTGTTCTACGGACATACTACGGCAACGGCTGTGGCCAAGATGTAGATGTAATAGGTGGAGCAGCAAAGCTACTTGGCATGTCAAGAACGCCAGCGCTGCGCTATATCCAAACCCTCGAAGCTCTCCTGTATGAAATGATGGATGATATCGTTTATTTTCCATCTCCTTCTGCAGAACATGAATGGAATGCAATGATCGAAGGGTTTGTTGACCGTGGTAGAGACTTTCCGGACGTTGCTTGCATTTTTGACGGGACAAACATACGTACACGGCGTCCAAGCAATCACCTGGTAAGTCGGGATCGTTAAAAAAATATTCTCGTTTGTTTGATTGCTTACGGACCAATTGTATGCAATTTTGACAGGGATTCTATGACAAAAGCGGGAAACCTGCATACCACTGTTGGGCGGCGATCGATCATCGCGGCAAATTTCGTTATATTGGCACCTTCAGTGGTAGCAATTCTGACCAGTCGATGGGGAACCAATCTGAAGTATTGGGAGCTCGGGTCAGGCACTTATGTCCACCTAGGATCAATTGGTTGGGTGATTCCGGTTTTCAAATCTTGCCGTTTTTGATCGTGCCTTACAACGAGCGCAACGGCAAACGACTCATGCGAAAGCAGCGGTGGTAAATGTTTTGATCATCCTTGTTGATTATGCATTTGTACCTTACTGACAAGTATTGCTTTGATATTGTTTGTAAAAGCTACAACTATCACCTATCATCGGGGCGAATCCTCGTCGAATGTATTTGGCAAGGTGAAGGCACGCTTTAAAGTGATGCACGGAGTGGCGGACAGACGTTCACATACCACCAATGCTCGAATGAATTGTGCAGCAGTTGTGCTCCACAGTTTGCTGATTGATATTGGCGACAAGGAAGAGTTTGAATTCGTTCGAAATGATCAAGAACGAAATCAAACAAGGGCGGTGATGACTGCGTACACCCGCAATTGGGAAGGACGAAAGCAGAAGTTAAATCAGCAGAAAGCAAGCGTGATGTGTACGCAAACTACTTCTACCAATACGCCAACGGCGAATAAACTGATGGATGACAAGGTAATTCAATCCTCGTGGTGTTGCAGAATCAATCTGCGTCAGAAGGATGAAGCTTTTTCATCAACTCCATGAATAGTGTTGCTGTTGTTTGTTGTAGACCAGCAATGCTCTGGCATATCGCTTGTGAAGTGACCTTGTGCTTTGCGTCCGACGATTCGAGTGATGTCACAAGCTTTTGCATCAACGTAGGCATGTTGCTGTCGGGTGTGTTGGCCTGACGGTTCGCAAAAATGCGCTCAAATGCGCTAAATCCGTCGCGGAGGGTATCGTTCAATAGTTCAACCGGGCGTTTGTTTTCTGTGTATCCTTGTCGTTTCGGACTGCTGTCTCTTTTCCTTGGCGGTTGCTTTGGCCTTTGCTCGCGCCTCTCCCGTAAGTCCCGGATTACCGGAGAATATATCGCACAATAGTGGCCACAGTGCAGCTAGTTCGAGGTCAAGTTCTTTGCGGTATTCAGGACGAACGTCCGTCGGATTACATACCAAGTTCTTGCGCGACGAATCTTCATCACTTTCACTATCGCATGGAGAATGCGAAGCTCCGCTCAGCAGATAGTTCGTAGGTAATTCAGGATATTTGCGCGATATGGGAGAGTCTTCATCGGGGGTATCGTCATCGCTGACGTTTCCATTCGTTGCCTGGTTGCCAGTAGCAAGCATGCGCGTTCGCATTACTTTGTACAATTTTCGAATCGAGTTCAACTTGTTCTTACACTGGGGTACCGATACAGCACGGCATTCCTGCCCCTCACCCTACGCTTCTTCGATCAGGCTCGTTCGAGAAACGTATTCATCGTAGCCTCCCAAGTAGCCCGAATTTTCTTGGTGTTGGTTGCTTTTTTAGCAAATTCCTTGAGAATTCGGCGATTCTTGAAGCGCGTTGCAAGCGCCAATCTGGTCAACGGTACCGTCCAACGCATATTACTGTCCTTCGCTGTCTTGGAAGCCGCTTTGGAAGCTTTCTTGGTTTTGCCCGTTGTAGTCGCGGCCTGTGATGGAAGGTTTGCCCTCACTGCTTTGGGGCTTGGTCCAGATCGCCTGGTCTTTCCCGCCATGGCTCTTGGGGCTGCACGAACTGGCACCGACTTCGACACCCGAGTAGTAGTTGCTGTTTTCGTAGCGCAGCTACGGCGTGCCTTTTGTAGGGTGGACTTGGCGAGCTTGAAGCGGCATCAGATGAAGACTCAAAGTCCAACCTTGCTCTTTTACTTCTGTTGGCATTCGGAGCCGGAGCTGGGCCTGCCACTACAAATAACGGGGAATCACCTGGAGAACCAAGAAGGGTGAGTACTTGACCATCTTCGTCGATCATTGAAGCCCGTCTCTCCGGACGCGGTGTGCTAGCAGGAGGCTCGGCGGATGCGGCAACCTTCGGCATCTCCAGCCAAAGGAAACCCCATAAATGAAACGAATTCGTATGCAACATAAAATGTAACAAATGCGAATATGTCGTTTGCTAGGTTTATTAAAAACAAATTGGCAAGTATACTTGGACATCGCACCGACTTATCCCGCTTATTTTTTTTTGCTCTCTGGAAAACCAAAGCGGCCAAATAATCACGTAAGTTTTTATTCGGAAATCCCTCTAAGGACTCCTCTGCTGCTGTCTCAAGGTCGCCTGGCTGAACGCGTAACCCTGATCCACCTTCTAGTTACCTTGCCAAGTGTTAGCGTAGCCATACTCTTGTCCATAGTTCGCATAACCCCCACCGGTACAACTCGCCACGAGTTGGTTAGAGGGTTGTTGCGCCTGCGGGTCCTGATTCGCACCGGTCGGTCCAGGTTGCGCTCGTTGCATGTTAATATGTAAAGGAGTTGGATGTGGCTGAGAGTATTGTGTTGGAAATTGGCAAACTATTAAGGACGAATTCGGAAAACCGCTTTAGTTTTAATTGTGCGTTAGTTGACGAATGTTAAAGTGAAATATGTGGATGTGGAGTTACGTATGATGAAGTAGAAGTAAAATTCGTGGATATGGTGTGTGATAAACTTAAAAGTGTGTGGAAGTAGAAATTTTAGTGTGTGAAAGAAGGAGATTGTTGGGGTAAGGTAAGAGATTTAGAAAGGAATTTTGTGGGAGTTGGGAGTTAGTTTGGAAATGTTGTGTGCAAGTGAGGAGCATGTAGGATAAATCCGTATGGAAGAATAAGGTGTGTGTTAGAGGGCAGAGTATGTCAGAAAATAATGTGTTGTAGTTATGAGTGTTTGGAAGAAAGAGAGTATTTAGGTGTGATATGTTGTGCATAGTTGAGAGCAGGAAGTGTGTTAGAGTAGAAGTGAAATGGTAAGAAGTGGATCGAAGAAGAAGTGTATAATGAATTAAAAATGAAAGGAGTAAGGAAAGCATGAAATAAAAATGTGTTGGTGTCGGAAGTGTGAGATACGTTGTGTAGGATCAAAATTGTTGGGGAGAAATGTTTAAAAAAATAATGTGATGGAGTTAGTGGTGTGTGTAAGCAGAAATATCTCTGTGTAAAAGAAATATATTGTTGGAGTAAAGTAAGAGATTTAGAAAGCAGTAGTATGGGCGTTTGTTGGAAAACGTTTTATGAGAGTAAAGAGTGTGCGGGAAATTAAAAGTATGAATTGAATCAGACGTGGATGAGAGTAAAAACTGTGTTGATTATTGTGATTTTTTATGGGTGATTTTATAAAATCGCTATAGTTTGATTGTGCGTTTGTTAATGAATGTTGAAGTGAAGTAGGTAGATGTGGAATTTAGTATGATGAAGTAGAAGTAAATTGCGTCGAAGTCAAAGCTGTGTAGAAGTCAAAGGTGTGTGGAAGTAGCATGCGAAAGAAGGAGATTGTTGGTATAAGATAATAGGATTAGAAAGTAGTGGTATGGAAGTTGAGCGTTATTTTGAAAATGTTGTGTGTTAGTGAAGTGTATGTAGGGTAAACGAAGATAAAGGAGTGATATGTGTGGTAAAATGAAGAGAATATTAGATAAAATAAAGTGTTGTAGTCATGAGAATTTGAAAGAAAGGTGGATTTAGGTGTATGACTCGGTGAAAGTCGGGAGAAAAGAGTGTTACGGAATATATGTGTAATAATAAAAGGTGTGTTGAAGTAGTAGTGGATGATAGAGCGTTAGATGAAGAAGGAATGTGTTAAGTAAAAAAATATGTGGGTGTTGTATGGTGTGAGATAAGGTGTGTGGGACAAAAAATGTTATAAAGAAAATGATTTGATAAACAAGAGAGTGATGAAGGTAGTGATGTGTAGAAGTAGTAATAGGAATGGTACAAGAAAGGGATTGTTTAATAAAGTAAAAGGTTGGAAAGAGTTACATGAGTGTTAGGAGTTCATTAGAAAAATATGTGGAAATTTGAAGTATGACGGACGGAGGCGCGGATGAGAATGTAGGATAAATGAGAGAGATGTAGTAATATTTTTGAAAATGAAGCAAAACGTGGGAAAATTTATGGAAAATTGGAGGTATATTGGAATAAAGAATGTATGAATTTGGATGTGGCAGTGTGAGGAAGTGGAATGTGTTGATAAAGTAGTGTATGGATGTAGCAGAGTGTTGGTGCAGTATTATGGGGTTGTTAAAGTGAGAGTATAAGTATATGAAATTTGTAATATGGGTAAGTAGTAGTGTGTGTAAGTAGTAGAGTAATGATTTTGAAATTAGTGTGTGATGGAGTTAGTGGTTTGTAGAAGTAGTGGTATGAGTGTGTGGATGAGTAATATTGTTGAAGATAGGTAATAAATTCAGAAAGTAGTTAAGTGAAAGTAGGAAGTTTGATGGAGTAGGTTTTGTGGCAGATATAGATTGATGGGGGTGAAGACAGGGGTTTAATCTTGTTGTATGGGAATATCAAGTATGAAGTAAAGATATATAAGTAAAATAGGACGAATTCTGAATGAATGAGAGAAGGGCAATGAAGACATTTCAGACGTAAGGAAAATGGGATAAAAAAAGAAAATATGGGAGTATGCTAGAAAATAGAGAATAAGGGTAAGAAATATATGGGAGTAGTAGTGGAAGGAAGAATGAGTGTTTTGGTGTAGTAGTGTACGAAGAAATAAATGTGTGATGTAGGATTTTGTGAAAATAGTATGAAAGGGTGTAGATTGTGTGAGTATAATATTGTTTGGTTATAGGAGTGTGTAGTTGTAGAGATATGTGTTTGTAAAAGATGTAGTAAATGCAAGTATATTAATTAGTGGAGTGAGGTTGGAAATTATAACGGAATAGAAGGTGGGATTATGTTATAATAAAAAAGGAAAAGGGTAATAAGAGTGTAGGGGTCGTATTGGGCGGTAGTAGGAGTATGTGTTTGTAGTAGTTTGTGGTTGTAAAAATGTGCAAAAACCATTGCAAAAATGTGAATGTGAAGAGTATCGTATATGGTTGAGAATGATGTGTGAAGAAGTAGTAGGGTTTAGGGTTTAGGTCAGGGTTTAGGGTTCAGGCTTCAGGGTTCAGGGTTCAGGGTTTAGGGTTTAGGGTTTAGGGTTTAGGGGGTTTAGGGTTTAGGGTTTAGGGTTTAGGGTTTAGGGTTTAGGGTTTAGGGGTTTAGGGTTTAGGGTTTAGGGTTTAGGGTTTAGGGTTTAGGGTTTAGGGTTTAGGGTTTAGGGTTTAGGGTTTAGGGTTTAGGGTTTAGGGTTTAGGGTTTAGGGTTTAGGGTTTAGGGTTTAGGGTTTAGGGTTTAGGGTTTAGGGTTTAGGGTTTAGGGTTTAGGGTTTAGGGTTTAGGGTTTAGGGTTTAGGGTTTAGGGTTTAGGGTTTTAGGGTTTAGGGTTTAGGAGTTTA